>BSBM01000710.1:2366250-3737500 GCA_027924585.1 Larix kaempferi | reverse complement strand
GCACGCGCCAGAGGCACGTGCGCATCCCTGGTGAACATAAAATTTAGAAAATCACCCGCGTTCTTTCTCCCGCATTTTTTTCCTCATTCATCGCTTTCTGTTCGCTGGTTTCACGCATATAGTCCAACAAGCATTTTCATGGTAGATTGAATTCATACACCATTTGGATAAAATACACAATATTTGGGGCTCTATTTGGCTCTTTGTATTGAATACACACCTATTGGGCTCTATTTGGATCAATTGAGTGAATACACAACAGTTGGACTCTATTTGGCACCTTGGATTGAATTCTCATGCTACTTGGATACACATGAAGTCTTCTTACATATAGTGGACACATCAAAAGAGCATTTGACATTTGAAGCAAAGAGCAATCATAATCCTTGAGGTATGGTGAAAATTTGATCTTGTTAAATGTAATTTAGTCTTCATTCACTTGTTTGAATGGCATCTATTTTGGTTTTTCCTCATGAATTGTATGATAGATCTATTTTAGTCTTCTTAATCTTCAACATAGACAATAAAAACATCCTACCAAAAAAAACTACAACATGCACCAAGCAATGCTTTCAACCTTTCATGAAGATAATAAAAAAAAATTACTTGCATCACCACCAATAACATTTCATAATCACATTCCTCCATCTAGTAGACAATCATTTGTTGAATTCCTCATGGTTTCACTACAACAAATCACACAAACACCTAAACAATTGAAAACTCTTAGTCTTTTGGGGCTATTTTCCCTCATCCATACCATGAAAATGAAGTCAATATGAGCTTCTCCCTTGTAGGGAATTTGCTGGACTACTAACATCCCATACCACCATCCAATACCATCCTATTGAGTTCCTAGATGTGATGTTGTAACTTTATATGTAGGGCATTCCCAATAGCTTTTAAGATTATATGAAAACATTATCACTAGATGTTGTTGTACATAATCAATTGCTACATCGAGCTTTAATAATCATGCACATCGAGTTTTAATATCTTGTTTGTTGTTCATTCTTGCAGGGGTCATATTTTCGTTTTTCCAAAAGCGCATTGAATATGGGCAACATACGTAATAATCAAAGAAAGTCTAGAAGGAGGCCGCTGCCCCCTGAAAAGGCCCATGAGATAAGAGAAAAGGCCAGGTTGTACATGCAAAACCGTAAAAATCAAAATGTTAGTGCCTTAGATCCATCAACAAGCAATGATGAAGTGGTTGAAGTCAATCAAATCTTTCCTGATGTCGAGTATGAAGGGATGGATATTGAACAAGTTCTTAACTGGCAACCACCCCAAGAAGAGCACCCACCTGGTGAACACACTCCATTGCAGGACCAATTTCTGAACGAAGGGCCACAACAAACCATTGACGAGACTCGTACTTCCTTGCTGACTCCCTTGCCTCAATTATCAACCGGACGACGAAGAACTCCCAGACGTATTCATGTGGATGAAATTTCATTTTCAGGACTTGAAGGTAAGATGTCCAAACGCACTATTGATTTCCATTGTAACAAGATAATCAAATATTTTTTTGAATCCAAAACCGATGCAACAAAATATCAATTGTTTCTTGCTTTGTTAAAATCACATTGTCTAGCTCATGTTAGGAGAATTTTGTGCATAAAAGTAGTTAGAAGTTCAGAGGCCAACAATCGTGTTGTTAGAAATCTACAATCTGCATTTAATTTGATTGGAAAAACTTCTTGCACAAAAGATTTTAATGCGGCCTGTCGTGTACTGTCGTAATCGATTGTAGACAAATCCACAAGGCAACGTCGCCTACTATCACACACATGTAAAATATTTAAAGTAGATAGAAAGACTCTTCAAAATTATTCTGTCATTAGAGAAAAATTTGAGACCCCAGGCCAAAAAGATTGTTGGGCCTTTGTTGGTAGGTTACCTCGTTCAGACATGAAGCTCATTGATGCTGTTAAAGAACTAGTGCAAAAGTTTTGGCATGATAACACTAGACTGTCATCGAATCAAAGAGATGTTTTAAAGTTGAGAAAAGGTGTTTGGGGGGGTGAAACCCATGTCAAGCACTTCCTTGACACCACACAAACAGAACTCTATGAGAGGTTCAAGAATGAGCACACACAATTGAACTTGGGCCAAAGGTCCTTCGAAAAATGCAAACCCTGGTATGTTAGAATTTGCATTGATCGCGGTACATGTTGTTGTAGATACCATGTAGAATTTGAGTACTATTATGATTCATATAGACATATATTTTGTGGTTTGCATACTAACATTGTGCAGGATTTCCCTTCGTTACAACCACCGAATGCATCCAGAGAATTTATACATAGCATAATGTGTGGAAGGCCTGAAGGACAAAAATATTATAAAACATCATGTTTATATGGGACGTGTTCCAGTTGCAGTGGATTTGCATTGTTGAGCCGCTGCATCCATGCAACCGCGGAGCACGAATTTGGGAGGATGTCAGTAGAAATGTAGAACTTCCAGTACATAACATATCAAATAGATAGTTCGAAGGAAAGCAAAAAAAATGCATTGGTGAAGTCACAGGTAATCTAAGTTTGCATGCTTTCATACTGTACATGTTGAATTTGTACATATATATTCAGATTGAAAATGTCATGTTGTATTAATGCCCTTGGTTTTGTGGCACCAGGTACAAATTTGTGATTTCATGAAGGAATTCTACCAAAAGACCGAGCATTATGTACAGCACGTCCATGTAGCACGATGGCAAGATGAACAGTATAGATAGTGCAGGTACACCTTTCCCAAGGGCACAATATTGTCGGTTGTGGACTTTGCGGAAAACTATACCCTACAACCACAGAATGAGATTCAAAGTCAATACTACCATTCAGACCAAGTTAGCATAATGGTCCATATCACGTACAGGCACGCTCCAGAGAGCAACAATGACATGAGGATGATATTGAAAGAGACCAACTTCTACATCAGTGACGATAGGTGCCACGACCTGCATTATGTGCAGCATTGCTTCAAAATTTTCTATGATTAGCTGAAGGAGAGAGGGATACATATGGATCAGCATTGGATATGGTCAGATGGTTGTGCAGGCCAGTTCAAAAATGCATGTGTTTTCCAGTGGTTGAGTATGTTGCACAAGACTTATGATGTGCTGCATGTATGGAACTATTTTGAGACCGGGCATGGAAAGGGAGAGCACGACGGAGCTGGAGCATGTCTCAAAACTGCCCTACGAAGGGAGGAGATGAGGTGCATGGGAGGCCCTCATATTCGGAATGCCGAATCCACAGTTCGATGGTGCAAAGAAAAAATGTCAGATCGAACCACGGAGCAACACATACCAACAGGTAGAGGACATGTTGTTAGAAATTTCTGGAATGTAGTTGATATAGATTGATGGCATTCTTATAGTTGTAGTACTGTGCAAGGCACTCGTGGATTTCATTCGGTTCGAAGCTCAAACAATCCTTTATTTGAAATATGGACGCGAAAACTTGCTTGCTTTTGTGGGTCTTGCAGCATTTGTGAGTGGGATGAGTGAGAATCAATGGATTGGGTTGATGAATGGGATCATGTATCACTTGCAGTGGACCCACGTGTAGTTGCTGAAATAATCCAGTTAGAGGAAGGCCAATCCTCTATTTCGAATGAATATGATCATATATCTGATCTTGTACAACCAGGTAAACATTTATGTATGCATATCCCGGTTCCCTCCTTGTTTTTGTAATTATCCAAGTTATCAAACCATTGCTTATTGGAATATGACCTTAAAATGCATTTTTGCAGGACACATCTACGCAGTTGTCGCCCCGACAGACAATGCAATTAGGACGAATTATTGGTTGGCACGATGCATCCAGGGGAAGCAAACCCTCCTCGCATCATTAACAGATAGTGAAGGAATTACCTTTCTGATTGGCTCGATGGTTGTTCAGGGGGAATATCTTACAGTGGATGGAAAGGGACCAAAGAGCAATGGATACACATACACAGATTATAGACTAGGGTCGCGGGTGTATCACTTTACACACTTGATTGTGGGTACAAACATCCAACTACAGACAATGTCAACGAAGTCATCAAACAAGGTACGCTACTTACTACCTCATGCGGAGCATGAGAGGTTGTTCGAGACAATAAAAAATTGAGAGGATCCAGAAGGCCTAATTGACTGAGGTGCATAGTATAGCCATGTGATTGTTTATTCATGCACGGTTAATGTTATTCATGTTAGATGGTTTATTTGATATCGTTATCTTATATCGTTTATTTGATGTTTGAGTTATGATTAAGTTATTATTTATAGCCATGTGATTGTTTATTCATGTATGATTAACCCTAGAAGCACTAATATAACCCTACAAACATAATCTATCCCTAGAAATGCTACAAAGCTAAACTAACCCTAGAAACACTAATCTAACCCTCAGAAACTAATCTAGAATCCTAGAAACATAATCTAGCCCTAGAAATCCTAGAAAGCTAAACTAACCCTAGAAACACTAATCTAACCCTCAAAAACTAATCTAGAATCCTAGAAACATAATCTAGCCTTGGAAATGCTAGAAAGCTAAACTAACCCTAAAAACACTAATCTAACCCTCCGAAACTAATCTAGAATCCTAGAAACCTAATGTAGCCCTATTAACCTAATCTAGCCCTAGAATCCGTGACCCACCACATGTACCCTCAATAGGGGGTATTTGGACTCCAAGTGGGATAGGATCACTATTAGAAGGGTTTGTTACCCAATCTATTAAGGGCCCAAGTCACATTGAGTCATTTCCAGTCTTATATAACCTATATGCCGGTAATCAAATGCCAAAAAATCCGGCTGGGAGAACACTTGTTATATTACACACTCTAATTAACCTCTAGGCAAAGCAACGGCCATTGCTCTGCAACCTGTGAAGGCTGCGCAAGAAAAAAAAAAAGTGCTACTAATCAGAGGAGGGTAGTTGTCACTGGATTGGGAGTAGTCACTTCCTTTGGTCATGATCCAGGTACTTTATAGGGAAATCTTCTTCAGGGACAGAGTGGTATCGTTGATATTGAGAGCTTTGATTGCATCAAACCAATAGACAATGACTACTATTTTGCAACAAATAACCTCCAAAAAACATAGAACCAATGACATCATAGAAAAACCATAGAACATAGAAACACACTATGTAACATAATTATCAATGAAAAATATACTTTATTATATGTTAATCCTCTTATCCTACAAATGAAACTTCCCAATATTTTGTTGCTTCCGGTTCTCTTGTCAGATTTATTAGAAAATATAGGGAGATGTTTTTCGACAAAATTCAATGCAATTGCACATTTATTACATGTATATGTACATTAAGGACATGTAACTACTTCCTTAACAAAAAGAGAAGTTGAGAGAAAATCTCTTAATAACTTAACACTCAACCTAAACACAAAGATATTATAAAAATTAATCATAAAAATACTCACCTAACACATACTTAGCTGAGAGAATATCTCAATTATATCAACATCCACTTAGTTAGGCTCATAACAACCACATCCACCCTATGATACCTCATGTATACATCCACTTAACTTATGTGCACAAACTTCAACCATATGTGAACCCATCATATAACACCTTACCTAATCTAGTAGGTCAATCACTCATAATAACCATGAAGTAATAGGTCATAGTATACATATGCAAAATTCTTCGTATTTGCACTTGTATCCTCATCCATTAGCATACACCAAATATATTTGAAAACATTTCATTATCAACCCTCACCCAAACCCTATCACTAAACCATCTCCTTAATCATTACCATCACCATCTCCATCATCATCATTGAATCTACTTCTAACCCTAACTCAATTTCCTTCTATAACCCTAGCCCTAACCCTCACCCAAACCCTAGCACTAAGCCATCTTCTCCATCCTCGCCATCACCATCACCGTCACCATCAACGTCTTCATCATCACCACCATCTCCATCATCATCATTGACTCTACCTCTAACCCTAACTCAATTTCCTTCTATAACCCTAGCTCTAACCCTCACCCAAACCCTAGCACTAAGCCATCTTCTCCATCCTCACCATCATCATCACCGTCACCATCAACGTCTTCATCATCACCACCATCTCCATCATCATCATTGACTCTACCTCTAACCCTAACTTTAACTCCAGGTTCCTCATCAAAGCCTCCATCATCATCATCTTCATGACCATCGCCATCACCGTCAATCTCTTCATCATCATCACCATCATCATCATCATACGTGCTCGGTGGAATATTTTCCAGAGTTGACCCCCGTGTGCAAAAATTGCACAATCCCTCACTGAGCAAAACCCTAGTTTCCAAGATGGACGTACAAGATGAGGGCAGGGCCACCGGGCCGGAGGGGAGGGGCACCCCTAGCACTATCCCGGCGTGCTGAATCCAACGGAGTCGACGGTTCGTCGATCTGAGCCACGGTCTTCATTTTATGGCTCATCCCGTCTCGCATCCAGAATGCCTTCAGGGACACCTGCTGGATAACTACCAGGGGCGTAGAACTCCAACCGTGTAACAAAACCAGGTTTCAGGGAGTCATGCAGGTGTGTCTAGGTAGGTTCCAGCCAGGAATGCTAGCCACAAGTGCCCAGTGGGTGATTTTCCTGAGTTGACCCCCGTTTGCAAAAATTGCACACTCCCTCACTAAGCAAAACCCTAGTTTCCAAGATGGACGTACAAGATGAGGGAGGGGCCATCGGGTTGAAGAGGAGGGGCACCCATAGCACTATCCCGACATGCTGAATCCAATGAAGTCGACGGCTTGTTGATCCGAGCCACGGTCTTCATTCTATGGCTCGTCCCGTCTCACTGCCAGAAGGCCTTCAGGGACACCTGCTGGATACCTACCAGGGGCGTAGAACTCCAACCGTGCAACAAAACCGGGTTCTGGGGAGTCATGCAGGTGTGTCTAGGTAGGTTCCAGCCGGGAATGCTAGCCACAAGTTCCCGGTGGGTGATTTTCCAGAGTTGATCCCCGTGTGCAAAAATTGCACACTCCCTCACTGAGCAAAACCCTAGTTTCCAAGATGGACGTACAAGATGAGGGTGGGGCCACCAGGCCAGAGGGGAGGGGCACCCCTAGCACTATCCCGGTGTGCAAATCCAATGGAGTTGACGATTCATCGATCCGAGCCACGGTCTTCATTCTATGGCTCATCTCGTCTCGCATCTAGAAGGCCTTCAGGGACACCTGCTGGATACCTGTCGGATGCGTAGAACTCCAACCGTGCAACAAAATTGGGTTTCGGGGAGTCCTGCAGGTGTGTCTAGGAAGGTTCCGACTGGGAACGCTAGCCACAAGTTCCCGGTGGATGATTTGCCAGAGTTGACCCCCATGTGCAAAAATTGCACACTCCTTCACTAAGCAAAACCCTAGTTTCCAAGATGGACGTACAAGATGAGGGTAGGGCCACCGGGACGAAGGGGAGGGGCATCCCTAGCACTATCCTGGCGTGCTGAATCCAACGGAGTCAACAGTTCATCGATCCGAGCCACGGTATTCATTCTATGGCTCGTCCCGTCTCGCTGCCAGAAGGCCTTCAAGGACACCTGCTGGATACCTGTCGGGGGCGTAGAACTCCAATCGTGCAACAAAATCGGGTTTTGGGGAGTCCTGCAGGTGTGTCTAGGCAGGTTCCGGCTGGGAACGCTAGCCACAAGTGCCCGGTGCATGATTTTCCAGAGTTGACCCCCGTGTGCAAAAATTGCACACATAGTCCATCCTTATCTTGATAAACAAGTGTTTTATAGTAGCTTGAATGTTTTGGGCGTGGTTATCTCCCTGTATTCGGTTGTCTAATTGGTTGACAAGCTTGCTTGAAAATATGTATGTTGAACTTCTTTGTTTTATTGCTGAAAAATGGAAGGGATTTTCAAGTCACCTGCAAAACGCTCCTTTGTTGAAATATCTAAGTTCTTCCAACAACATAGATTTGGCTAGTGTATCAAATGCTGCCGTCCACACCAGAATTTATCTTTCATCAAAGGAGTTGCACATATTATGGCTAACGAAATGGTCTCGGGAGTTTGGAAGTGCCGGCAAATATTATTCCATGCCTGAATCTACCCAGAAGGAAATTATAAATTTAGATCCTCGAGAATGCCTGAATCTACCTAGAAGGAAATTATAAATTTAGATCCTCAAGAAGGTAAGAAACTGTATGAGTGGTTGAATCAGTATCCTAAAATTACAAAGCTTTCTATCTCAAAGTTTGTTGGGCGGCTCCTGGATGTGGTATCAGACTCAATAGACAGTAAACTTGTTATCACCACTAGAATGGCCCCAGGGTGCCCGACTAGAATGCCCGTAGCACCCGAACCGTGTCTCAGTTCATGAATCCATCGACTCCGGTGGGTCCGGGATGACGGGTTTCAGCTAGGGGACCCCCCATAGCGTGCCTCGAAGACTCGGAAGCGGTGCCAATGGGACATCCCCGGAGCTAGGGTTTTGCTCAGTGAGGGCCATTCCATATTCGCTCAATGAGGCCATTTCTCGTCCGAAGGCCCCTAGGCGTGCGTGGCCACTGTGGATAGGTCCACTATGGCCACATGGACCTATGGGAGCTGACGGAATCCAAGTCCTCTCGTCGGTTTGGGTTCCGTGGCCCCAGAGCAAATGCCCAAAGTGTCACTGAACGGCCCCGGGGTGCCCTACTAGAATTCCTGTGGCATCGAAACTGTCGCTCGATTCGTGAATCTGTCGAATCCGGTGGATCCGAGGCGGTGGGTTTCATCTAGGGGACCCCCCACAGTGTTCCCTGAAGACCTGGAAGCGGTGCCAATGAGCCATCTCCGGAGCTAGGGTTTTGCTCAGTTATGGCCATTCCAAATTTGCTCAAAGGGGCCATTTCTCGTTGGGATGCCCCCGGGCGTGCATGGCCACTGTGGACAGGTGGACCTATGGGAGGTGACAGAATCCAAGTCCTCTTGCCGGGTTGGGTTCCGTGGCCCCGGGGCAAATCCTCCAAGTGTCCCTGAACGACCTCGGGGTGCCTGACTAGAATTCCCGTGGCACCAGAACTGTGGCTCGGTTCGTGAATCCGTCGACTCCGGTGGGTCCGGGATGCTGGGTTTTAGCTAGGGGACCCCCCACAGCGTGCCTCAAAGCCCCGGAAGCAGTGCCAATGAGCCATCACCGGAGCTAGGGTTTTGCTCAGTGAGGACCATTCCATATTTGCTCGAGGGGGGCATTTCTCGTCCGGAGGCAGAAGAAGATCAATTTTTGACAAAACAATGTAGTTAGAAGAAGAAGATTAATTTTCAACAAAACAATGTAGTTATTACATGTGGAGGCAGCGGTTTCCCATGGAAAACGAGTGTAGGGTGGAGCAGAGGAAAGATGTTGGGAAATGGGCTATTACATTAGCTTTTCCGATGGGCAAGTGGTTTACAGAAGGAAATGTGGCGGCTGTAGGTATCTATGCTTTTCTTCCGACAGAAATAGGATTTCCCTCGGAAGAAAAGCATAGATACCTACAGCCGCCAAAGCATAGATACCTACAACCGCCCATCAGAAAAGCTAATGTAATAGCCCATTTCCCAACATATTTCCTCTGCTCAACCCTACACTCGTTTTCCATGGGAAACCGCTGCCTCCACATGTAATAACTACATTGTTTTGTCGAAAATTGATCTTCTTCTGCCTCCGGACGAGAAATGGCCCCCTTGAGTGAATCTCGAATGGCCTTCGGGTGCTACGGGCATTCTAGTCGGGCACCACGGTGGCCACGCACGCCCGGGGGCCTCCGGATGAGAAATGCACCCCTTGAGAGAATTTGGAATGGCCTTCACTTAGCAAAACCCTAGCTCTGGAGATGGCTCGTTGGCACCACTTCCGGGTCTTCGGGGGACGCTGTGGGGGGGCCCCTAGTTGAAACCCGCCGTCCCGGACCCACTAGAGTCAATGGATTCGTGAACCGATCCATGGTTCAGGTGCCACGGGCATTCTAGTCGGGCACCCTAGGGCTGTTCAGGGACACTTGGAGGATTTGACCCGGGGCCATGGAACCCAAACCGGCGAGAGGAATTGGATTACGTCACCTCCCACAGGTCCACCTGGCCATTGCGGACCTGTCCACAGTGGCCATGCACGCCCGGGGGCATCCGAACGAGAAATGGCTCCCTTGAGCAAATTTGGAATGGCCATCACTGAGCAAAACCCTAGCTCCGGAGATGGCTCATTGGCACCGCTTCCGGGTCTTCGGGGAACATTGTGGGGGGGGACCTAGCTGAAACCCGTCGTCTCGGACCCACCGGAGTCGACGGATTCACGAACCGAGCCACGGTTCGGGCTCTACGGGCATTCTAGTCGGGCACCCCAGGGCCATTCAGGGAGACTTGGAGGATATGACCCGGGGCCACGGAACCCAAACCGGTGAGAGGTCTTGGATTACGTCACCTCCCACAGGTCCACCTGGCCATTGCGGACCTGTCCACGGTGGCCACGCACGCCCGGGGGCCTTCGGTCGAGAAATGGCCCCCTTTAGCGAATTTGGCATAGCCTTCACACGGGGGTCAACTCTGGAAAATCATCCACCGGGCACTTGTGGCTAGCGTTCTCGGTCGGAACCTGGCTAGACACACCTACAGGACTCCCCGGAACCCAGTTTTGTTGCACGGTTGGAGTTCTACACCCCTGGCAGGTATCCAGCAGGTGTCCCTGAAGGCCTTTTGGATGCGAGATGGGACGAGCCATAAAATGAAGACCGTGGCTTGGATCGATGAACCATCAACTCTGTTGGATTCAGCACACTAGGATAGTGCTAGGGGTGCCCCTCCCCTTCAGCCCGGTGGCCCCTCCCTCATCTTGTATGTCCATCTTGGAAACTAGGGTTTTGCTCAGTGAGGGAGTGTGCAATTTTTGCACACGGGGGTCAACTCTAGAAAATCCCCCACCGGGCACTTGTGGCTAGCATTTCCAGCCGGAACCTACCTAGACACACCTACATGACTCCCCGGAACCCAGTTTTGCTGCACGGCTGGAGTTCTACGCCCCCGGCAGGTATCCGACAGGTGTCCCTGAAGGCCTTCTGGATGTGAGACGGGACGAGCCATAGAATGAAGATCGTGGCTCGGATCGACAAACCGTTGACTTCGTTGGATTCAACACACTAGGATAGTGCTAGGGGTGCCCCTCTCCTCTGGCCCAGTGGCCCCACCCTCATCTTGTACATCCATCTTGGAAACTAGGGTTTTGCTCAGTGAGGGAGTGTGCAATTTTTGCACACAGGGATCAACTCTAGAAAATCACCCACTGGGCACTTGTGGCTAGCATTTCTGGATGGAACCTGCCTAGACACACCTGCATGACTCCCCAGAACCCGGTTTTGTTGCATCGTTGGAGTTCTATGCCCCCGACAGGTATCCGACAGGTATCCAGCAGGTGTCTTTGAAGGCCTTCTGTATGTGAGATGGGACGAGCCATAGAATGAAGACTGTGGCTCGGATTGACGAACCGTCGACTCTGTTGGATTTAGAACGCCGGGATAGTGCTAGGGGTGCCCCTCCCCTATGGCCTGGTAGACCCGCCCTCATCTTGTACGTCCATCTTGGAAACTAGGGTTTTGCTCAGTGAGGGAGTGTGCAATTTTTGCACATGGGGGTCAACTCTAGAAAATCACCCACCGGGCACTTGTGGCTAGCATTCCCAGCCGGAACCTACCTAGACACACCTGCATGACTCCCTAGAACCCGGTTTTGTTGCACGGTTGGAGTTCTACGCCCCTGGTAGGTATCCAGCAGGTGTCCCTGAAGGCCTTTTGGATGCGAGACGGGACGAGCCATAGAATGAAGACCGTGGCTCGGATTGAAGAACCATCGACTCCGTTGGATCCAGAACGTCGGGATAGTGCTAGGGGTTCCCCTCCCCTCCGACCCAGTGGCCCTGCCCTCATCTTGTACATCCATCTTGGAAACTAGGGTTTTGCTTAGTGAGGGAGTGTGCAATTTTTTCACATGGGGGTCAACTCTGGAAAATCTTCCACCGGGAACGTATGATGGTGATGGTGGTGATGATGATGAAGAGATTGACGGTGATGGTGATGGTGATGGCGATGGTCATGAAGATGATGATGATGGAGGCTTTGATGAGGAACCTGGAGTTAGAGTTAGAGTTGGAGTTAGAGTTAGGGTTAGAGGTAGAGTCAATGATGATGATGGAGATGGTGGTGATGATGAAGACATTGATGGTGACGGTGATGGTGATGGTGAGGATGGAGAAGATGGCTTAGTGCTAGGGTTTGGGTGAGGGTTAGGGCTAGGGTTATAGAAGGAAATTGAGTTAGGGCTAGAGGTAGAGTCAATGATGATGATGGAGATGGTGGTGATGATGAAGACGTTGATGGTTACGGTGATGGTGATGGTAAGGATGGAGAAGATGGATTAGTGCTAGGGTTTGGGTGAGGGTTAGGGCTAGGGTTATAGAAGGAAATTGAATTAGGGTTAGAGTTAGAGTCAATGATGATGATGGATATGGTGTTGATGATGAAGACGTTGATGGTGACAGTGATGGTGATGGTGGGGATGGAGAAGATGGCTTAGTGCTAGGGTTTGGGTGAGGGTCTGCTAAGGATCATCTAGACATGGATCAAAGATAAATTATTGAAGATTTCTCAAGTTCATGTGAGACATCTACTGATGGATGTCATTCTTTCTATGTTGGTGACATGGATATCTACATTGGAGATCCTATTGCAAGCTTACATTCTCATGTTATTGAAGACCTTGTAGCAGTGGAAGAAGAAGTAAGACCAATCTCATCCTCACCACTTGTACTTCATGAGGTTGATCACATGATCAAGGAAGAGGTTGTATCTCATGAGCCTACTTGCATTGAAGGGCCACACAAGATGAGCAACAAAAAGATTCAAGAGGCCATACACATTCTCCATGACACTCATGCATTGGTGTCAAATTCTTGTTGGAGAATCTATTCATTGGAGGATCCATCCTTCCTTGAAGACATGGATAAGATTTAGAGAGTGATGAGAATCATCAATGGTAACTTTTTGTATTTTCTTTATAAAAGGAATGATTTATTTGAGCTTGTTAATGTATTACATGGGGACTACTTGAATATTAATGAAGATAATGACAAGTTAAACAAAACTTAATTTCCACCTAGGATTCTTTGGAAGAATCCAAGATCCATATTAAGCAACTTAATGTAATGTTTCAAGGTTCATATTTGCACTCCTATTCTTTTGATTGTACACATTGTTCTATGGAGGATTCTCATGACATGATGGATCATGTGAAAAATATTGGTTTTCATGTGCTTGATGAATGTGATGACATGGTAGAGGATTGCCAAGCACTTGTTTTGGAGCATGAGTTTCCTATGGAGGGAACAAGTTTTGCACTTTTTGAGGCACATAGTCCTACTACCTTGGATCCATCCCTTGAAGACAATTTCACACTTTTGGAGAAATTGCATAATCCCATGATAAGTGAACCAACCAAGGATGAGACTTTTGCACTTCTCAGCTTGGAGGATGAGTTGGTTCATGATCCTTCATCCTACCCTTCCTTATCTTGCATCATACATCCAAAATAAATTTGGGTGAAGGGTTTCTTTTTATTGGTGCCATATGAGGAGCGTGAGACTCCTACACTACATGATGATTCTATGATGAGTACACCACATTCTCTTTTTCATAATAAGTATCCATTGCTCTCATTTGATGACTCTAACATACATGGATGCACCTATGATGTTCACTTGATTCACTTGAAGACTCATGATTTTCCTTGCTCCTTGCTTAGTTCATTTGATGTTGGAGTCCAACTTCATCCAATACTTGGGTGAAGAGATACATGATTGGAGAAAATTCTTATTGGCAGCAACATCCTTTGTTATTTCTTGATGATACACTATGTATTGATCAGGTGCACAAGTGTTGGTACCCTGGCATCCCATACTTGCTAGATTGGTTCTTGATGACAATGCGCATTAGGAGAGTGCGCAAGCAGTGGGACCAAGGAATTGTTGATCATTGGAAGCTCATTGGGAGCACATTTTGGTTGGTTGGATTGAGTCCAAGCAAGCCTCTTCTCTTCCCCATGGGTTCATATTTGCATCAGATGGTGATGGTTTCCTACATGGGAAACATATTTTTGGATGGACGTATGTTTTTCTTGTAGGGTGTTATGATGAATTCCATGTGACTCTTATGCATTGCGTAGGAGAATATATATTGCACTTTGTATTCTTGAGGATCACTTGGGATCCTAACATATTTATTTAGTCTTCACTATATGCATGGTATGCTTGTGGAACAGATGGGGCGATGATTTGAGAGGATGATTCTCAAGGTGTAGTTGGGTAAATTTCAGAGATACAGTTGATGCACACTTCAACGTTCACTTGTGATTTCCCATACGATGGATCTTGTGGAGTTCATGTGTGGTCCACATAGTGCTGACTTCGTTCATCACTAAGGTTGGAGGCAATTAGTGATGTGATGGTACTCCCTTATTTTTGTTATGGTTTCTTGAGAACAAGAAAATTAGGAGGGGAGGAATTTTCATGTCCCCAAATTTTGCATTGGATCACAATGGCCTTTTAAAACCACTTGGCCATGTTCATGATAGTTTGTCAAATTGGTGCTAAGGATCAAATAATTTCTAAGGCCTGACGTCCCAATTAGTAATAATGCAAAATTAGATCCAAATGGACAAGGTGGGTCACATGAAGAGTAAATTCCCAATCCAAAGTTAAAATGGATATAAGTAAATTTAATTGGGAATTTAGATTTATCATAAGTTTTCCTTTGTATTAAAATGGGGTAAAATTTCCTAAGGAAAATTATTTAAATTGATGTAAAAGTTGGTCCAAGGTGTGAATGGGACCAAATGATGATTAAGGGAGGTGAATTAATGTTTTACCAAGTATAAGGGACGTTTTGGGGGCAAATAGAAGTGTTCTCCCATGTAAAAGAGTGTTTCCTTAAGATAAGGGAAGCTAGTGGAGATCACTAATGAAGGAATAATGAAGGTTGGACCAAATTCAAATTTGAAGGGAGAGAAATGATCAAAAGTGGTTAGGACGACACCTTGGGTTGTGGAAATGATCGATGTTGGTTAGAAAAGGTCCAAGAGGTTTTTGTAGGGTGAATTACATGAGGAAGTGGTCAAATGGTACATTGAATGTGGCCAATGTGGAATAAATCAAGGGTTATGTTACTCCCCATGGTTTATCTACATGGTTTTTAGGTCCCATGGTATTTGCAAGTGGTTTTGGGGTTTCTCTGAAGCTATATAAATAGAAGCAAGTGCACTTCATGAGGTTGGATAGTATTTTGTTTGAATCTTATTGAGATTTTTCTTGAGCGAATTTTGGTACTTGAGAGATGTACCCCTTGCTAGCAGTAGGGAGATGTGACCCTCTGTTCATTTTATTGAGTGAAGCATCCAACTTCCGTCGTGCATCCAAAAGATGGAGATGGTGATGATGACGAGGTCAATGATGATGATGAAGATGGTGACGTTGATGATGATGGTGATGGTGGTGAGGTTGATGGTGATGGTGGTGAGGTTGATGGTGATGGTGATGGTGATGATGAAGATGGTGATGGTTCTGTCTTGCATCCAAAAGATGGAGATGGTGATGGTGATGATGATGAAGATGGTGACCTTGATGATGATGGTGATGGTGGTGAGGTTGATGGTGATGGTGATGGTGAAGGTGATGGTTCCGTCTTGCATCCAAAAGATGGAGGTGGCGATGGTGATGAATATGGTGATGATGATGAAGATGGTGACGTTGATGATGATGGTGATGGTGGTGAGGTTGATGGTGATGGTGATGGTGATGATGAAGATGGTGATGGTTCCGTCTCGCATCCAAAAGATGGAGATGGTGATGGTGACGAAGATGGTGATGATGATGAAGATGGTGAAGTTGATGATGATGGTGATGGTAGTGAGGTTGATGGTCATGGTGATGGTGATGATGATGAAGGAGTTGATGATGATGGCGATGGTGATGAAGATGATGAAGGCGTTAGGGAATTTATTTATATCTAATGTATTTGACTCTAAGAACCTCTCATGTGTGATTATAAAAAAATCAAGATTCCCTCAACCCCCAAACATGCCCTTTCAAAGAATTTTTTATCTTTGAGTGTGGTATGGGTGCCAACATGAGGTTTTGTCTACTAAGGATGGATCTTGGCGTCCTGACCATGGTTGGGGTGATGACAATGAGGTTCATATGACTCCAATGAATCTTCCATGGATCATGGGGTAAAATGATCTCTCAAGTATTATTGCATGTGAACTTGCACGTACCAAGCTACAAAAAATCTTTCAAAGGAGTGGATTTGTCTATGTGAATAGATAAGTGAAAATATTTTAGCAACAAGACCTATCAATTTTAACTTGGAAGTATGGGAAATGTTCAAAGTGGGATTGAGAGGCTTGATGGTGATTGTAGTAGTGGGCATGGTATTGGTGAGAATGATGACATGATAGTGGAATTAAATATTAATATGGTGACCCTGGAGCTTGGATCCTAGCCTAGAAACACGAGAGCCTAGCCTAAAAACCCTAGTTGGTAGCATAAACCCTAGTTTGTATTCTAATCATAATGAAACCCTATTATGTATCCTAAGATCTAGCCCTAAATTATAATACATGTAAAGATTAAATCATTTTCATTGTACATATATATTCATCTGCATACATTTGAATCCAAACCACTATACACATATATGCATACATAAAATTAGATCGCTATCACATAATGATAAATTAAGGAAGTCCTAATTGTAAATGGTAGTGGATGTGATGGTCATCAAATCAAAGGTGGCTATATCTGTGAGTGAGAATTAATGAGCTAGCTATACTTCGTGCTCAAGGTTGTCCTATTTGTATGGTGACAATGGATTAAGAAATGATTCCATAACTTGGTTATTAATTTGTTGCATGATCTTAAGTGGACAAAATGGTCAAAATAAATACTAGTGACGACATTTCATTATGTAGAGTATGGCCTTTTTGGATCTCATTATGTAGAGCTATTAAAAATCATGTTGGATCTCATTTTAACCTTTTGACGACAATGGAAATTTTCTATTTTTAAGTGTTCTTTTCCTAGTACTCAAGTTCCCAATATATATCTTATGTGCCATGAGGTGTGATTTGTCCATCCATTTATTCCGTTTGTTTTTAGATTAATTCTCACATATGATTTTGTTTGAGTTAGCCTATGTTTACAATGTTCTCTTAACATAGATACCGTTAGAAGCTTTTACATGTGGAAAGATAAACCAAGCTGAACTACGATATCCAACTTCTCTTCTAAGATCTAGGTAAAACCCAAATTTACACAACATCACATCATGATACACACAACATGAGACAACCACATTAGACAACGAGATATATAAATCACATAACTGAAAATCCATGTACATCAAGGCTACAAAAATCATCCAAACATATACAATTTCTGGCGAATAGTGGAACATGGTTCCCAATGTACGGACAATGGCAACTCGTGCCCTACACAAAATGCGACAACTCATGCCGTAGATACAAAATACATGGCAACTCGTGCCGTAGATACAAAGTACATCAAAACTGGTGCACAAAAGTGCCACATCATGGCTAATGTACATAACATGTGGCGTGTCAAGCATTGTGACCACCGCCATCACTCCCAGGTGCAGATCCAAAGTCGATCTTCCTTCTCTTCGAGCTACCAGTGCCTCGGGTCTTGGTCCGTCTAGGAGTAGACCGTCTCTCCGGTCTCTGGAACAAATGATATAAGATACCGTCATTTTCAAGCATTTGCAACATTTACCACATTTATAAAACACATGTAGAATTTGAATCTTAAATAAATCACCTCTGACATGAGTGGGAAATGTTGGGAAGGTGTCCTGGATCTGCGGAGCCTCTCAGCAATTCCAGCCTACAACATTTAAAACAATTATTTCCTTGAAAAGTCATAGTTGCTTAAATTATTTTTTGTTAATGCATCAAAATATTTTCATAAATTAACTTGATTCTCACCGTGAACACCTCCGACGATGGACATGGATGGCCTTCTGGGCTAGCAGGTGGAGCAAATGGCCAGACAGCCAACTCCGATGCAGTGATGGGGGGGGGGGGGGGCGCAGATGTAGTGGCAGCCAATACAGGTGCAACCACTGGAGATACTGATGAGGATATTGGAAGAGTAGATGCCACAATCATGGCGGGAAGTGGGGATGATATGGTGGGAGAAGATATAGTGGTATGGGGTGGAGGAGGACCATGTGGACTATGAACCCCTGTCGGCTGTAGGATAGAGGGTATCGAACGGAAAGGGATATGGATGGTGTTGAGGGATGGTGCATGGGAGGGTAGTCCTGCATGGAGGGAGGAGGATGGACAAATGGGAGGTTGTGGCTGAAGAGGGGAAGGTGGAAGGAAGGGGGGGCGTGGATGAATGGGGGAGGATGGATAGACATGGGGGCGTGGATAAATTGGGGGGGATGTATGGACGTAGGGGGGTGGGTGAGTGGGGGAGGATGGATGGAGGGGGGAGTATGGTCAGAGAGGGGGGGATGGACGGAAGGGAGGGGGTGGACGTAGGGAGGGGTCTAGATGAAAGCGAGGGGGGGGGGGACTCATGGGAGAGGGTGGATACACAGGACTAAAATGCGGAGACACGGCTTCTTGTGGAACCTACATATACATTTGTGATATCACAATTTAGTAAACAAACAATAAATTAAACCATAGTAAGTCGTAACAAATCAAATTAAAGGCATGCTGATAACTACACATTGTACCTGTGTATATGGTGATGTGCCAGTCCCTGGTGGGGGTGGCTGATCACCGTAGTCACAAAACACCTATGGAAAACAAAATGCATGCATGTTATGAACATGTTAAACAAGTCATTATCTAGGAAATCAAGATATTCAAAAACATTGTACGAACTATCAACGTGTATGCCATAAATATAAATACTTGAGTAATATAAATGACACAAGTAATAACAAAATTGTGTCAGGTACTGAAAATACCTCCGTGTGGGGTGTCGCAATTTCGTTTGCAGCTGCCATTGCTGCATCCAGGTTGGGAGATTCTACGTTCTCCCATCTTGGTGTATCAGCTCTGAATAACTGTACGTTGAAATAATAGTTTAAGTCAAACAAAAATAATTTCAAAATACTTTACAAGTTATAAAGTGATGATTGAAAACACATTAAAAAAATTGATGACCTGATCCATATAACAACCCTCGATCGGGCCAGGGCAAGTGTGCCCGCAATGGGGACAAAGATGTGGCATTGTCCCCGTCGAACTGGAATGCCCAACATGGCTACCATCGGTCATGGGTCTATCCTGGCCCTGTCGTGAAGGCCCTGCACCTAGATCTCTATCAAGGTAACCCAACCTCTCCATTGTGGTCGCTGCTACAAAGGAGGTGTGTCTGAGGAGACCACGTGCAACATTCCTCATTGCCACCTCGATCTGATCAAGCTTATGGGGAAACTGAGGTGGCTGGGGAGAGGGGTTGGGGTCGTGCCTTGGAGCTAGTGGCCCTCTTAGTGGGTTACTCCTAACAGCAGGTCGATCTTGGGCAGAGCCACGCCCAACACCCTGGAACTCGGTTATGTCAAAATAGTTGACATGTAAACCGAGGCAAAACTCAGCCCATAGTTGGCGAAGGAAGTACTGTGGAACCTCCCTATTATTGCAGGGAGGTTTATCGTACACCATGAACCACCTTTGCATCCAATTGTCCCTCCATGGTTGGTAATGACACCAATCCATGCAGACACGTGGCTTTGTAATGTTCAGTGGTTGACCTATTTTCGGATCAGTGAACATACTATATAATTGGGCTTTTGAAATGTTCAAATCTTTTATTGCTTCCTTGGAGATGCCTGTGGAGTAGTACTCCCGCATCCTAGCTCTAAATTGAGTCATGTCAGTCAATTGCTGGTGTGCATGTATGAGGGAGTCGATTGAGTTCTCAATTGACGTGGCAAGAGACAATCGATATGGTTCACCTGAGTTTCTAAGTTTGCGAGTGTGCACTCGCATTTCATTTACATAGTTGTTAAGGTCATCTTGTTCAAAATTAGGTTGTGGGTTTTGGTTTTGTTTGGCATTTGGATTCTGTTCACGGTTTTCTTCGGCATTGGGTCCAAGGTTTGGGTTTTCTTGTGTTCCACCGGACTCGGGGTTATCATCTTGTTCACTCATTGTCTCAGTTTACAATCTGCAATAGAAAATTGGCTCATTGTTTTCAAAATTTGAGAATTATTTACAATTAAATAAACAAAAAAAATAAAAAAATTGATATAAAGAATGAATAAAATGAAAACAAAACTTGATATTTACCTATCAATCGCCCTGTTGATGAGTTAGTGGGTGTTGTGGGGTGGTTTTGAAGTTGATTTGGGCAACTTTGGTGGTTCAAGTCACGCATACGCGGAGGTGCAAGTCGCGCTCGGGCGACCAATTGAACAATGCGGAAATTGGGCACTGTTTATTTTTATTTTTATTTTAACAAAGGCGTGTGCTCGCCACTATTGCACGCATGCACCAGGGACGCGTACGCACCACATACGTGTACGCGCCTCGGTTCGGTACCAAACCAAGAGGCGCGTGCGCGCTTCCTTAGGTGCGTACGCGCCACTTTTTTTTCCGCTAGTGCGCCCCCATTGCAACGAAAATGGGGACCATCTTCGTGCGCCCGCCCGTGTATGCTTTGGAGTTTGCTTCGGTAATTCCAAACCTGTGCAATGTTAATGAAAAACCAAAGCTAATTGGGTATTTCTTCCAGTTTCTGGAGAAGCCTGTGCTTAGCCACTCGTTACAATATGCTACACACAGTCATTTTTTACGAAATCTTAGACACAAATAGGATTTTTTCTGCAGATTCCAAATATGTAACTTTTATTTTGAAATATTAATTTTTCCTATTTTCTTTCAATTTCTTTTCTGTCCCACTTCCTTAACTCGTGAAACACACTGTTGTGTTTATTCCATAACTTTTTCAATTCTCGATCATTTCAAAAAAAAATTGTATGGTGCACAAGAGGACACTAACCTCCACGTTCTATGAAAAACCCATGTCAAGATTTTTGCATTAAGACCTTCAAAGGCTCTACCCACAAAAGAGGTACTATTTTCGAGGTTTGATCACTTAGAAAATTATAAAATTACTAATTTAATTTTCAAAAAATAATGGCGCACAAGTGCTATGTGTTCTCTACATGCATGCCGATTTTTGTAGCTTGATTCCATCATTTAGGCCCTCAAAGGCTCAACCCACAAAAACATATACCTTATCATTTGCCTGAAAAATAAAAAGTGTCTGTTAGGAAAAATGAAAGTTGACATAGCTATGCAAATTTTCAATACATAAAAGTTATATATTCGGAAACGTGATTCAATTTCCTACATTTCATCTTTTTTACTCAATGCAAGATATTTTGCGTAAGTAGCTCAAAAAATCCTAGTAAGTTGAGGGATGCCTACTTTTTCAGTTTTCTATTGCATCTAACACGCCAAAAGTGACCCTCATTAGCTTGCACTGACCCTTATGAAAGAAAACAAATATTTTAAAATTTCAAAAGAAGGGTTACATTTTGAATAACTCATCAATGTCCTCACTCCAACACTCAGGTGCTTAATGATCATCGTATTTTTAATATAAGATAAGGATGGATGTGAAATATAATCAAGGTCCAAGTTTCTACATCCACTACTTGCCCTTGACATCAAAAGACTAAAATAATATGCATTCATGTCATCTCTCATATATTCTCTAATACAATGAACCCTTCCAAAACATTAAATCCATCACACAACTCATGCCCACATAATCCTACCATCATATTGTCATATCCACCATGTTAAGTGTCACTTGATGAAAGCTTATTGGAGAAGCTCGGAAACCTTGTCTTTTTTAGTTCACACTTGAATCCATGTGCTATGAATATTATCAATCCTTGTTGATACAAGAATTAGCATTACATTCAATGCACATACATGGTGTGTTCGAATCTCACCATCACCATAATGTGATTCAATTTGTTATATTTTCCTCCACTCCTGGCTTGAACCAAAACACCAAAACAATTAGTCATGGGTTACGAGTGTAAATTTTAATTGCATCAGAAACTTATTAGTTAGATTAATTACATATATGTGGCTTAATGACTGTTTTGAAGAGAAAAAAGCCAACACATTGATTGAACCCAAAGAAATGAGGTTATCTCTCTTTCTTCATGTTCACATATTTTATCTATGTAAAGGTGTCTAGCATATTGGTTCATGGTTATTTTGTTGCATTGGTAAGTTATGTGTCTATCTATATTATGACATGGTTATAGCATTGGTATTTAATAATCGATTATTATTCAAGAACATTTGACATTGGCATTTTGACAACTTAGTATGTACTAATTCATGTCATCCCCATTATTGCAACATATATATATTGAAACAAAATTCACATATTTAATCAAGAATGTAAATCTCTCAGTGTATCGGTCTTTTGCAAGTTTGGTCAATCTTATTGTAAATATAAGGCATAGTTTTGCCTTGTTTCACATAGAAGTGTGTTTTAGATTTGGTTTGGAATAAAAACCTTTGTTAAGTTTAGTGGAAATTATCTAACTTGTATTATTTTTTATTATAAGTTTAGATGTGAACCCATACAAGATGAACCTTGACAACATTGCAAAATATAAAATCGAAATTAGAATGGTAAGAGTTGTGATCTACTCATTCATTTTTCTACATCATCAAATCCTCAATTCTCTCTTCTCCGGGTTGATCATTTCCCTTTTCTTTTTTAATGTTGTAAAATGCTTCTTATATTTACATTTTAAACTTATTTACAACAAAGAAGACACAAAAGGGCATGTACACAAATAATTACAACATCATCCCCATTTTCTTGATTCCTTTTTTTTAACAGAAACAGGAAAGACAATTTATATTATTAAAGGGTGGGAATACAAACGCCCCCCAGGGCTACAAATTCCGAAACAAAGGTATGAAATTAGAGTTTTAGAGCAGAAAAGACCCACAAAAACTTCCATTAGTTTGGAGAGTTTACAAATTGTATCAAAACTAGATCTCCTGCTTCTTACAGTATATACTTTAATGAACAGACCTACTAATAGTATGCAAAAAAACATCTATATAAACTAAAGAAAAAAATAGTAATAAGAACACCATTCCCGGGCCACGTATTCATTGATTTCAAGCTGAATAATGGAAGCATCATCCATTGGGGAAGCCTCTGCATGCTCCCTAGCTAGCTTGCTTTTCCCATGATACAAACCGTTAAATTCTGCCCTGAATTTCTTCTAAAATATCTTTCAACTGAACAAAACGGTCTTCGTTCCACTCACAAGAGTTCATGATTTGCTCCTGCATGAGTCTACGCAACTCCAATATCATTTTGTGAACCCCATCAAGATTTGAATTCAGGACCTACTCCATCTTTGCGATGCACCTCTTCGGCTCTTCCACTTCACCGGTTTGCACCCTAAATCCAGTCTTAGCATTCTCTAGGTGTGTTTCAAAATGAGACAAGTCTAGACCTATTTACGTTGATTCCTCCAGACTCACTTTTGACACCTCGAAAATGCACCTAGCCATTTTCTTAAAGTTCGACATATCATGCTTGATGCTCCTGATATCCTGCACGACATACTTCAAACTAGAATCCTCTTTCGGGTGGTGCACCTTCGCTTCCTTCCTCAACTAATTGTCTCTCTCAACCATGGTGATATCTTTCTGCACTAGAAAATCCTCTCTAGCTGAAAGGCTCTCAAAACAATGCAAAGAGGCGAGAAGCATTTGGAGGGTACTAAAGTAATCCTTCTCTGGGAAAGTCAAGGGAGAGGCCATGATAGCATTGATATCCTCGTACCACTTACCATTACGCTCAACACGATCCAGGGAAAGGTGAGTAAATGAGGTCATAAGATGATGAGACCTTCACGTGCTAGCATGAGCCATCGTCAAACCATCTGGCAAGCAATTCAAACGACAATATATTGTGGCATTTATCCTCCTTGCCTTGGGCAGATTGACCTTTAAATTGGTCATCGAAAAGCGCACAACCATTTCATAAGGGGGGAGTATTATTAAGGGAGAAGACCCCTTTCTTTAACCTAGCACCCACATTTTCAAACTTATCTGCTTTCACATTATGACATCTTTTGATGTGGAAGTAGTGAACCTTAGAAGAGTTTGGAAAAAAACTTAGAAATTATTTGTTGAAAGCCATTCTTGATCTCCATGAAGCTCTTATAACTTAGAATAGATCATGGATTGAATTACGATCCATGAGTCTCCAAGGATATTGAATTCTTCAAGTTGGAGCTAGTACATGAATGCCATCCCTTGCATCAAAGCAACCCATTCAACGTAATTGTTCGTGCATTTTCCCAAACTCCATGAATAGTTTCTCATTATTTTTACTCCTGGGTTATAAATAACCCCTCCCGCACCTCCCTTCATTGGTCCCGTTTTCTTGATTCTAGGCATATTTACTTATCTAACTCTTTTAATTTCTTCTTGTTATTTCTAACAACATTGGTATCAATGTGTCGATACTTGACGTGCCAAGAAATATTTTGGGAATGCCCCCATAGCTCTCTTTCCTCATGCCTCACACCTAGAATCTATCATAGCTCTCTTTCCTCATGCCTCATGCCTCACACCTAGAATCTATGAGACATATCATTTATAGAATTAGTTCTTGTGGAAACATTTTTATCATTTTGTGTTCTTAAGTAAACTATGAAGAGTGTACATGTTTTTTGTTTTCATCAAATCTATGCATTATGGATTACATTGTAATATCACTCTCGCATGCTTTTTTGAATGGTTTGAAAGAATATGAACAATCAATATCCACAATAAGAATAATATACTTGGTAGCCTTGATGAATAATGCCCTTTTAACTATGCGATTGTATCAATCTTAGGAAGCTCCAAGTCATAGGCATATTATCCTAAATAATAAGAAATGTATGTAATCCTGCTAGATTTGCATATTCCTAGAGGTCTATAAAAATAGTAAACTCTATACATGGGGCTTATAGGTGTGTTTTAATAAAATTCCCAGGCCCCTATGATTGGAAGGCATTATCAAAGGAGAAAGCAAAGAACATCAGATCTCCCTCACAGATGTTAAAGTGGTCTGTGTCACAGATGGGGCATCGTTTCTTAGTCTCTGGATTGTCAGACAGTTGCTGCTACGAGGATATACTGTTCGCCTCACTGTGCATACCACAGGTATTATTGGTCTTAATTTGATTTAAATTTTGACTGTAGGAGCAGATTACAGAGAGTGCAGGGTTTATTGTATAACCAAATTTCAGAGAAACCTGCTCCAAAGACTTTTGCTATGAATTCTGATTAAGTTTAGGTGTGCCGTTCTGTAACGTTTACTTCGTAGAATTCAGTGAATAGCTACAATTATTGTTGGGTTGTCTACACGTGGAATGTTTTGTGTGCAGAGGAATTGCAGAAGTTGGGAGAGATGGAGGAGTTTGTATTGTATCCAGGTAGCAATAGATTGAGCGGTGTGGTGGCAAATGTGGTTACTGATTCTATTGCTACTCTTTGTGAAGCGTTTAATGGATGCTATGGGTTTTTTCATACTTCCTCCTTCATTGATCCCCATGGTGTCTCTGGATATACAGTAAGTGTGTGTTTGTTTGGTTAATATTTTATAGATCGCAATGAGCTTATAATGCTAAAGTCTGGATAACTGGGCGCCAGGAGAATACGGTGGATTTAGAAGTAAAGGGGGCGGAGAACGTAGTAGAAGCATGCTCGCTAACATCTTCTGTGAGACGATGCGTGTTCACATCTTCACTAGCCGCTTGTGTTTTGTTACGCCATGGATTCAGTACCAGCTGTGACTTCGTAGTGGACGAGAATTGCTGGAGCGACCAACAACTTTGTAGGGAAAAGAAGGTCAGATTTGTGATCAAGTTTATATTTCCAAGTGGATTTAGGGTTTGTCATCAAGTTTATATTTCCAAATGGATTTTGGGTTTGAATCAAGAAACGCAGAGTTGATGAATCAATTTAATCAAATATTGCAGCTATGGTTTCCGCTGGCAAAGACCTTGTCCGAGAAAGCGGCGTGGAGAGTGGCAGAAGAAAGAGGAGGCGTGCATTTAGTGACTGTTTGCCCCGCCTTCATCACTGGTCCTGCATTTGCATTTGAATTCTCTGCTCCGTCCTCCATTGCTTATCTCAAAGGTACGTCTATTTATTTGATTATTTCTCAAAATAGCAGCAGAATCTAAGGCGGTAAACTGATTAAATTGCAGGTGCCAGAGAGATGTACGAGAAAAGTCTGCTGGCGACAGTGGACGTAAGAAGCGTAGCAGAGGATCACGTGTGTGTGTATGAAGAGATGGAGATGGGGGCGAGTGGGAGATATATTTGCTTTGATAAACTCATAACAGGGCCTGAGGATGCAACAGATTTGGGGAGGCAGCTGAACATGAGTTTGGGTTTTCCTTGCGGAGGAGGAATCGACTATGACAGATGAGCACAGATCATATCGGATATTGAATGCAAAGTTGGCACGACTAATGGGTCCTGTGCCTCACCAGAGGTACTAAAAAATGGCTGAAATCTTATCATATCAGGAAAGGCTAAACCTCATGCACCAGAATAAAATTACCAGAATAAAATTTATCAGTGGAATCTTGATGTTCTTATTATATACCATTCCATTTCATTTGATTTCAAGTTGGAAATTTCAAAAGAAGGGTTACATTTTGAACAACTCATCAATGTCTTCAATGATCATTTTATTTTTAATATAAGATAAAGATGGATGTGAAATATATTCAAGGTCCAAGGTTCTACATCTACTACTTATCACTGATATCAAAAAAGACTAAAATAATATGCATTCATGTTATCTCTCATACATTCTCTAATACAATGAACCCTTCCAAAACATTAAATCCATCACACAATTGATGCCCACATAATCCTACCATCATATTGTCGTATCCACCAAGTTAAGTGTCACTTGATGAAAGCTTATTCGAGAAGCTCGGAAACCTTGTCTTTTTTAGTTCACACTTGAATCCATGTGCTATGAATATTATCAATCCTTGTTGATACAAGAATTAGCATTACATTCAATGCCCATACATGGTGTGATTCAATTTGTTATATTTTCCTCCACTCCTGGATTTCCAAAACACCAAAACAATTAGTCATGGGTTACGGGTGTAAATTTTAATTGCATCATAAACTTATTAGTTAGATTAATTGCATATATGTGGCTTAATGACCGTTTTGAAGAGAAACAAGCCAACACATTAATTGAACCCAAAGAAATGAGGTTATCTCTCTTTCTTCATGTTCACATATTTTATCTATGTAAAGGTGTCTAGCATATTGGTTCATGGTTATTTTGTTGCACTGGTAAGTTATGTGTCTATCTATATTATGACATGGTTATAGCATTGGTATTTAATAATCAATTATTATTCAAGAACATTTGACATTGGCATTTTGACAACTTAGAATGTACTAATTCATGTCACACCATTATTGCAACATATATGTATTGAAACAAAATTCACATATTTAATACTTGAATTTAAATCTCTCAATGTATCGGTCTTTTGCAAGTTTGGTCAATCTCATTGTAAAGATAAGGCATAGTTTTTCCTTGTTTTACATAGAAGTGTGTTTTAGATTTTGTTTGGAATAAAAACCTCTGTTAAGTTTAGTGGAAATGATCTAACTTGTATTCTTTTTTATTATAAGTTTAGATGTGAACCCATACAAGATGAACCTTGACAACATTGCAAAATATAAAATCGAAATTAGAATGGTAAGAATTGTGATCTACTCATTCATTTTTCTACATCATCAAATCCTCAATTCTTTCTTCTACGGGTTGATCATTTCCTTTTTTTTTTTCTTCTTTTTCAAGCTGAAAAAAAGATATCTTGTTATTCATTTGGAATCAAAGTTACATAAGATCATCTTACAGCTGAAAAGAACTTTCTTAAACATATAAGCATTTGACTGTAATACAACATATACCCAAAATTTCTACGAGAAAAAAAAACCCATAGTTCCAAGTGGCTGCATTTCATCTTTCCGCTACCTATGACCAAAAGAAAATGAACCCAAAAAATATCAAGAAGCAGATGAACCAAAACAAGTATCAGGAGCAAATGGCTGCAAACTAAAACAGATTATAAGTTCCTACATCAATAGGAACACCATCCAGAAATTCCTCATTGTGTATAACTCCATCCATAAGTACCACAACTGCCTTGGATAAAAGATCCGCCTCCATGTTGAACTCACAGTAAATATGGATGAAAGTGAGATGGGAAAAAAACTACTTGAACTCCAAAATTCTACTCATCCACTAACTGAGGTGAAGGACATTTAAAGATGCTTTACCAACAATCCAATCGATAACAACCCGAGAATCACCTGCCACCTGGAGATTTTGTAATCCTTTTTTCCTGCATATCGACAATAAACCCCATAAAGCCAACAGCTCCGCCCGAGTGTTTCTTCCATTACCCGCACGTAATTGTTCGTGCATTTTCCCAAACCCCATGAATAGTTTCTCATTATTTTTCCTACTGGGTCATAGATAACCCCTCCCATACCTGCCTCCCTGGTCCCATTTTCTTGATTCTAGGCATATTTACTTATCTAACTCTTTCAATTTCTTCTTGTTATTTCTAAAAACATTGGTATGAATGTGTCGATACTTCATGTGCCAAGAAATATTTTGGGACTGCCCCCATAGCTCTCTTTCCTCATGCCTCACACCTAGGATCTACGAGACATATCATTTATAGAAATAGTTCTTGTGGAAACATTTTTATCATTTTGTGTTCTTAAGTAAACCATGAAGATTGTACATATTTTTTGTTTTCATCAAATCTATGCATTATGGATTACATTGTAATATCACTCTCGCATGCTTTTTTGAATAGTTTGAGAGAGTATGAACAATCAATATCCCCAATAAGAATAATATACTTGGTAGACTTGATGAATAATGCCCTTTTAACTATGTGATTGTATCAATCTTAGGAAGCTCCAATTCATAGGCATATTAGCCTAAATAATAAGAAATGTATGCAATCGTGCTAGATTTGCATATTCCTAGAGGTCTATAAAAATAGTAAACTCTATACATGGGGCTTATAGGTGCGTTTTAATAAAATTCTCACCCCTCATCAAAGAGTTCAAGGTTTACTACAATTTCTAATTTTGTGATGCAATCTACAATGAACATTACAAATGTGCTTAGTAGTTTAAATGATGTTGGTTTCCATGGCTAAAGATGATTGTGATGGGTGAATCCATGAAGACGGGTAACACTTTTTGGCCAAAAGTGACAGTGAAAATTCAAGTTTTTACTCATTCATTAAATTGAAGCCCTCAAAACTCATATATGCCTTGTGAATTTAAGCACGCAACAAAAAACAAATTGTAGGGAATTATGTCATCTTTCCACATATGTATATTCTAAAAATTATTTACTATGAAAAAATTGCATTTAATGATAGGGTTGTTCTTGTAAAATTCAACAAAATTTTACAAGTGGTTTGTGTGCAGGTAATAATTTAGCGATAAATGCATAATTTTTGAAAAGAAAATTTATTAACATAATCTACACAAAATGCACTATGGCGTACATATCTTTTTTTAATTTATGATAGAAAATTATATATTTTAATTTTTTTTGAAACTGATTGTGGAAAATTTTAATTGAATTTCATACACATGTGTGTGCACATAATTTTTTTTACTGGTTACAAAAATCAAAAAATAAAAAGTATCTTTTCGAAGAGCACGTGTTGGTTTGGGGCATATGTATTTTTTGAATTTTTTTGGTTGTGTACTTTGTATGTTGTTGATTTATCTTTGCGTTGATTCGAAGTTGTGGACATGGTTTTGTAAGTATAATATTAGAAGAAAATAACAAAAAAAATCATATGAACTCATAAACTTGCAAATTTTATGTCAATGACTAGGCGATTCAATGACAAATCCATTGGTATGAAGTTCACCATCTAAGTGTATCCTAGTATAGGGTTTAGGTCCGAAAAAGAGAATAGAAAAAAAATTATAAGGAAGGGGGCATGAATTCTATTTTCAAGATCTTGATCGAGCTTATTAGCTTGATCGAGCGTTTGAGTGGCTTTTCAAAACATCTCGATCGAGGGTTAACTGAATGCTCGATCGAGGGTTAAACAAAAGCTTGATTGAGCTGATATATCGATTGAGATATTAGCTTGATCGATATTTCGGTTGCTTGATCAAGAATACAAAAATAACTCGATTGAGCTACATTAGCCAACTTTTCATTCATTTCACCTTCCTTCCATCTCTCCAACCCAAACCATGAACTACCTACTAATATTTCAAACTAATTGAAATATATTGTATAAATAAATATATAAAACATGTACACAAACTTAAAATTATGAATTGTAACTTCATTTTTACTCTCTCGAGTCTATCAAAGTGTTTCTTTTTTAAGGATTTCAAAGAAAATTGGACATTTTCATTTCTTATTCACCAATTAAGATGGGAAGCAAAAAACGTCAAAGTAGGAAACATGATCAAGATCAAATTAATGAAGAAGAGATACGAGAAAAGAACAAAGAAAGGATGAGGCGACGACGATCAACATTGAGAGAGAAACAATAAGATGATGAAGGTCAAATTGTGGTGGATCCAATTCCAATTGAGGACGATATTGATATTTTTCTTATTTCATTATTCAAATGATAATTATTTCAAACATATTTCTTAATTCTTAATTATTACCTCATTCTTTCTATTATCATGTTTCGAAATTAATTATGTAATTATCATGGCAAAATTAGTTACAAAATTATCATGTTGATTGACTCGTAGTCATCGAATATTTTTCAAGATATTAAATACGATCTTTATTGGTCACAATTAATTTTTATATACTAAATAATGTAGCGAAATGTTCATGTATATGCATTGAGTGTTATTAGATAATATTATTGCATGCTAGTGTACAACCAACTTATCAATCTAGATATAGCAAAAATTTGTGCACGAACTCTCAAAATTTTCCTTATAGTGTTAAATTTTATTCCTCAAAGTTGGTTTTGATATGAAGTTTCAAATATCATCTAGTGGAATTGATAGTCAAATATTCATAGCAATAAGCACTCCAAAACAACTTAAATTCAAATATGTGCATGTACAGGTGAAAACCACAAATCCTTAAAGTAGAGGTAATGTTTATTTATGTATATGATTTCTCCTTAAACTAGAGATATAAATGTGCATATAGTTTCACATATAAAATGATAGCTTAAATGTTACATCTATTGTAAATTACTTCCTTGGGATGGATGTTGGAATAGATAAAATTTCGTTTAATAAAGAGTACTAAATTTTATTATTTTACATTTTGAGAAGTATCAATTTGTATTGACATATATGTTCATATAAATTATTAGATTAAAAGTCTCTTTAGATGTTATCTCACAATCTTAAATTGAAAGTGTGCGTGTATTAAATAAATATGCTTAGTCACTCTTTTGCAATTTGTTTTAAAAAAGTTTGTATCATATTTAGTTATTATTTAACATGTGTACATGTACAGAATATATATAATTTAAATTGGATGTCAATTATTTTTTAGTAATGATCAAGTTCATTCTCCCTGCACTAAGCGAAGAAAGCCATTAAAAAATCAACCACAACAACTTAATCCAACCAACATAATTTTTCCACGGGAGGGTACAAAATAATTTGTTAGTATAAGGTAGGAATCTTGGGTTAGGCATCCAAATAATGCCCATCAATAATTTCTCATATGAAACATAGTTGTTGTCTAAAAGGAATCTTTAAAAACCCTTCATCATCAAGTGGAAAATAATTCTCGAGGAAAGAGGCACCATGCCATAGAAGGTAAAACCCGAGGTAACGTTTTTCTGTTCTCTCAAGGGGGCTACCCACCACCTGTTTAAAAGAGGCGAAACAATACCGTTCGAGGGATAACTTCTTCCGCCCCCACTCGATGAAGGTTCTGTCATGGGATGCTGACAGTACCTAGATTGGAGTTTGTCGGCCGCTGATACCACTCTCAATGCTCATCGTTATAACCAATCATTTGTTACCTTCACGGGCTGACGTCTCCGATGGGTTCACAACTGTCGACATGAGAGCCTTTGGAAGGCTCAATTACAATTTGAGCGGAAGGACGCTAGGTCATAGGGACATATTTGCATTTTATTTTGTGAATCTACGTTATACGATAAATTTTTGAAATACTTAAATACTATTGGAAAATTTCATGCATTTTCTTGTGATGTTTGAATGCATTTGAAATTTGTTAATGGGTGAGACCATAGTCTTTGAATGTTTCTTATTTTGATTCTATTTTTTTTATAATTCGAACAAAAGTCCCATATTTGGTTAGAGTTGAACTTTCAAAAATTAAATTTGCTTGTGATGTTTGAATGGATTTGAAATATGTTCATGGGTAAGACCATATTCTTTGAATGCTTCTTACTTTGATTCTATTTTTTTATTTTTATAATTCGAACAAAAGTCCCTTATTTGGTCAGAGTTGAACTTTCAAAAATTAAATTTTCTTGTGATGTTTGAAAGCATTTGAAATTTGTTCATGGATGAGACAATAGCCTCTAAATGCTTCTTACTTTGATTCTATTTTTCTTTTTATAATTTGAACAAAAGTCCCTTATTGGTCAGAGATGAACTTTCAAAAATTAAATTTGCTTCTAATGTTTGAATGCATTTGAAATCTAGTGATGGGTGAGACCATAATATTTGAATGCTTCTTACTATGACTCTATTTTTTTTCTTACTTCGAACAAAGGTCCCTTATTTTTTTAGAGTTGAACTCTCAAAAATCTAATTGGACTATATGTAGGGATAGATCCCAATCAGCCGTTGTAGGACCCAGTTCCCTCTGACATGGCTTCAAGAGTAATTGGGAGTGTAGTGGTTTTGTAAGAGGTGGAGAATGTTTAGAAGACCTTATGGATACTGCCACAAGAGAAGATTTTGGGAACCCGAGTCCTGTTTGGACAGTTATAGAGTAGTTAGAAATATCATCAAGTTGCATTTTGAACAACACTCAGTTATCACACAAGCTCAAATCCTACATGGATTTCTAAAACATAAAAGACTGAAAGATGCCACAAAATTGTTGGGTTTTAAAGATGCTAAAGGTAAAATGACACATGACACCTTGGCAGAAAATGTCACAAACGAAATATCTTCGTTCAGAAAAAGCAAGAAAACTTGTTTTCTTAGTTGCTCATAGGGAAATAAAAATTGTTGTTGTGGCACCGAAAAACTCAAGAATTCGAATGTTGGAAACAATGTCAAAATTCCTCCATGTTTCAAGAAAAACATTGCACAAATATACTAAATTCAGGGTACAGATGGATTAAAACAATGAAGCTGCTTGTTGGGATCTTATTTGAGGGAAACCCTATCATGACAAATGTTCTGAAGACGCCAGAGGGATGGTAGAGTTTTGGGATAACCATTCGTGTGCTATACCAAATTGAAAGCATGTCCTGCGGAAATGTTTATCCAAAGGGATTTATGTTGAGCATTGTAAGCATGTTATGGAGATGACAGGAGTTGCATTGTTTGAGGAATTTCAAGAGGCCAATACTAGTGACGAGATCTCAATTAGCATGTTTGACAAGATAAAACCATGTTTTATTAGGTCGAACAAAATTCACGGCACCTGTTGTTGTCGACACTATGTTGAATTTCAACTGTATTATGACACATTTATAGACTTTTGAAAAAAACACTAGTAGGGTGAGCTAGATCCTCCTATAATGCGATATTTTGTTTATACTATACTATGCAAAAGGAATCTTGAGGATGTGATTTTCAACAAAATATGTGTAGGTGGAAGAAGATGCCCTGAATGTGGTAACTTGACATTGTTCCATAGAAATTTAACATTCAATCTAGCACACTATGGACTATTACCTCTAATAATATAATAGAATGGAGATCAAATTCTCAGGGAGAAGGGCGACGGGATGAAGATGGCGAGCAGGCCTTCGAGGGTAATGGGAGGGCCATCCCTGTCAGGGATCGGTCAGCCACGATGACTTGGGATCGTGACAGGTTTTTGGATTGCTCCCCACCCACGAGGGTATGGGTTTCTTATTGTTTTGGCAGGAGGGCAGTATGGTTTTCCTAGGGTTTGGAGCATAGAAGTTTGGTGACTATTATGGTTTGGGTGAAACTTTTCTGCTGCCATGGAAGATCTGGAGGCCGTTGGTTTTGTTAGTGACAGGTTGGATGGCCGCGATGGATGGGGGGTGCCATGTGGTAGGGTACTAGATGACCTGGTAGATATTCCGGTGTTGGGGACTGAGATGCTTCAGCCGGCGGGGTTGGAGCCGTTAAACTCCTCTACTGACTTTTCTCCGTCCGATTTCTTCACTTCGCCGGAGCAGTTAGCACATGGGATACCGAAGGGCCTTGTGGTGGAACAACAGTCCGTGGATCTGCTCGGAAATGCGAGCTGGAGGGAAGCCGGGGTTTTTTGCTCAAAGGCCCTAGGGTTTCCAACTGAAACGACGCAGGGTGGGTCTGTGGAGGTGGTGGGTTTTGACAGGGTTGCGATGGAAGGAGTGGATCGACAGGGTCGAGTTGGCAGTGGTTCAAGTGGGTTCTCGTCGGAGGATGAACGAAGGGTTACCCTTGGGGTCGCAGAGCAGAGGGGTTTCAGCTCTCCGGAGTGGGACGGGAGTTGGGGGAAGGAGACCCTTGATGTTGCAGTTGGCTCGAAGAAGGGTGGCGGTGGCCCTGTGAAGAAGCAGAGGAAGAGCTGGATCAAGGTTAAAGTGGTTAAGAACTATGCGGTGGGCGAAGACATAGCATGGGGTAATGTATTGCAGATGGCTCAATTTACCCTTGTTGGCAGGGTTATGGGGCGCAATTTCTCAAGGAAGACGGTGGCGGACTGGGTTGAGGAAGTTTGGAAGGACCTGGTGGGTCAATTACCGGTGGTGGTGGAGCTGAATAGGGGGTGGTTTGCATTCAAATTCTCCAAAGAGGAGGAGCTGCGGTGGGTTTTGAATAGGAACTGGAATCTCAATCACACTCTGGTGCTGCTGAAGCCATGGCACTCTTTGTTCGATGTCAGCCGGGAAAGGGTGGATGTAGTTCCGATTTGGGTCCGCTTGCCAGCCCTTCCACTTCACTTCTGGGACCTGCATCATTTCAAACGGATCGGGGATATATTGGGGACCTTCCTGGAGGCGGATATGTCTTTTGTTGAGACTCTATGTCAAAAAGTTGCGCGCATACTGGTTAACATCAATATCAGAGAAGGGCTGGCAGAAGAAATTAAGCTTGAATGGGGACCAGAGATCATTACCCAAATTCTGGACTATGAAAATGTACCGTTTAGGTGCCGGCGCTGTCACGCTTATGGACACCCCGTATCCGATTGCAGCCTTCCATTTCGTAATCAGTTGGGGGGACGGAGAAATCTTACACCTGGAGCTGAGGTGCGCTACACGGAACATGGATCGGGTTCATCTGACTTTGTCCATTCCTCTTCAGATGACCTTGGGAATGCACCGTCCGGAGATGATCCTTGTCAAGTGTGTCCGGTGGTGGAGCAGACTGCGGCAGAACAGATGGAATTGGTGACTACACATCCGATTGAAGATGAACTTCGGGGACCTGACTTCCCTGGTATCTCCTCTCTCTCTTTACCCCATACTGTCAATTTATTTATGAACCCTGTTACTTTATTGAGGCATGATTGGGTGGAGGGTCTGCGCAACCTTTCTCTCTCGAGCAATTTGGGTCCTGGGGGGTCTCGGTCTGGTTATCACGATGGTGAGAAGGTAGAAACAGTTATGATTACTCCCTCTTTGGAACCGGTTTTGGAACCAGTTACTGCTAGTATAGGTGCTGTGGATGATACCCCTCAGGGTTTTTTTTACCCTGATCCCGGAGATGCTCTAGAGGAGGATTACCTCTCTCCCACGGAATCACATGACCCGGGTTATTTCCTACGCTCCTGTATGAAAACCACCTCTGTGGGGCTGGGGAAAGTCAATATTCCTGCACGTAAGAGAAGGGGAAGAAAATCAAATATTCAAAAGGCACAATCCAGGGCAAGGGTTGATCTACTGGAAGGGAAACAAACTTCAATTGTTAAGGCACTTAGAGCGGGGAATGCCTTGAAGAAAGGGCGTTCATGAAGATTATGTCTTTCAATTGCCGGGGTCTGGCTGGGCCCAACAAGAAATCAGCCTTCAGAAGGGTGCTTACTCTTGAACACCCGGATGTGATCCTGCTACAAGAGACCTTAGGTGTAGGAGATGTTATTAAGAATCGCTTGGAGAGCTGGCTGCCTGGATGGTCCTTTATCACTTTGGATGTAAAGGGACATTCTGGGGGGCTGGCTGTGGGATGGAGGCAATGTAATTTTAAGCTTGTGAATTCATGGGGAATGGATTATGTTCTTTGTGTTGATGTTTTGTCGGTTGAACTGGGGATCATTATTAAGGTGATCAATATTTATGGGCCTTATCTGCATCGCATAGAGTTCTGGGACTCTCTGTTTGGAAACCCCCTCTTGAGTAGTGACACATTGATCATCGGGGGGGATCTAAACTTTTCACTGGGTCTGAATGAGGTATGGGGACCACATGCACAAGTGGATTCTTTGGCTGGATACTTTGTTCAGAAGCTAATGTTGAAGGGCTTGCTGGATATTGAGCCTCTCAAGTTGAAACCGACATGGCGAAATAAACGCAGTGGGGATGCTAGGGTGGCGAAAAGGATTGATCGTTTTCTGGTGGCTGAACAGTTGGTGGAAAGATTCTTTCAAGTTCGACAGTGGGTTGGTACTGGGGGTATCTCTGATCATTTTCCTATCTTTTTTGAGATACAAAAGGGGCCTACAAACCCTCCGAGCCCCTTGAAATTCAATAAATTATGGTTACAAGATGAGACATTTAAAAATCTCTTTCTTACAAACTGGATACATTTTGATAGGGATTTTGATAGAACAGCTGCCTTTCAGTTTGCAGATAATATTAAAAAGATGAAACGACTGGTCAAAGACTGGGCTATAGCTAAGAGATGCAGGGAAGATGCAGAATTGAAACAGGTGGAGGATGAGCTACAGCTGATTTATGAGGGTGAAGGGGGAGGACTAATCTCTCAGGATTCCAAGGAGGCTCTAATCCGCTTGGAAGGGCGGCGGAACACTATGTTATGTGAAATGGAGGAGACCTGGCAGCTGAAGAGCAGAGCGATCTGGCTGTAGTGTGGGGATGATAATACCAAGTTTTTCCATGCTTATGCCAGAGGGAGAAAAGCAGCTAATACCATATGGATTCTGAAGGATGATGATGGTATCACCCATGTCAGTTTTGATGATAAGGCCAGATGTGGGGTAACACATTTTAAGAATTTATTCTGGGCACCAAATCAGGCTACTATTGCTGAGGTGATTAAAGTGGCAGAGATGTTTCCTAGTTTTGTTGATGATGAAGGAAACAGGGAACTGATGAAGGAATTAACAGAGGAGGAGCTTAAAAAGGTACTCATAAGCTTTCAAAAAGACAAGAGCCCTGGCCCTCACGGGTGGACTATGGATTTCTTCCTGGATCTCTTTGAGATTTTGGGGAATGACCTCATGGCAGTTGTTGAAGATTCCAGAGATACAGGGTTAATTCCGACAAGTTTTAATTCTACTTTTATCGCCCTCATTCCTAAGTCTGATAATGCAATGACCCTAAATGAATTCAGGCCCATATCACTGTGCAATTGTATCTATAAGATCATCTCAAAAGTCATTGCCAGAAGACTAAAAAGTATCCTCTCACAACATATATCTGCAGAACAGTTTGGGTTTTTGGAGGGTCGACAAATTCATGAGGCTGTTGGAGTGGCTCAGGAAGGGATGCATAGTTTGAAGACCAAGAATCTGAAGGGAGCCATACTTAAAATTTATCTCTCTAAGGCCTATGATAAAGTGAGCTGGATGTATCTTCGCCTACTTTTTACACATCTGGGGTTTGGTATTGCTTTTATTATATGGGTTATGTCATGCATCACTACTGTCTCCTTTTCTGTACTTATCAATGGTGCGGATTCGAATTTTTTCACGCTGAAAGGGGACTACTTCAGGGTTGTCCCTTGTCCCCGCTGCTCTTTCTGTTGGTTGCTGAAGGACTCAGTAGGGCCATTAGTAGGGAAAAGGCTGAAGGGCAGTTCCAGGGGATTCCGGTGGCTCCAAATCTGTATATTACTCATTTGCTATTCGTGGATGATGTCTTAATCTTCTGTTTTGGAAGCAGAGGGGATGCCCGTATTTTAAAGGAGATATTGGAACTATTTTCTAAGGCTACTGGTATGGATATTAATGCTGGGAAGTCCACCTTATCCACACACTTGTTGAGACCGGAAGAGGAGGCAGAACTCACAAGGCTCTTTCCCTTCAATACCGCGGGACTAGAGGATGGTCTGAAATACCTCGGGTTTTCGATAAAAGCTAATTTATATTTGAAGAGGGATTGGGCTTGGTTGATTGGGAAGGTGGAGAAGAGATTGATGGTCTGGAGCCACAGGTGGCTTTCACGAGCTGGTAGACTGGTCCTGGTCAAAGTAGTGCTGGAAGCAATTCCTGTATACTGGATGTCATTAGCTTGGATACCTAAAGGAATTCTTGAAATAATTAGGAGGATCTGTTTCATATTTCTTTGGAGCGGCAAGAAGGACGTATAGGTCACCCCTTGGGTTAACTGGAAGAGACTCGCAGCCCCAAAGGGCATGGGGGATAAAAAACATTTTCTTGTTTTCAAAGGCTTTGGCAGCCAAGGGGGGGTGGAGGCTGGTGAAGACTACTAGTCTCTGGACCAGGGTTATCAAGCAGAAATATTTGGCCGATGAAAGCATTGAAGATTGGATTCGGAATCCTAGGAAGTCCCATCAAGGGGGATCGATGATTTGGAAGGCTGTGGTAAAATCTTTTGACCTGATTGAATCTAAACTAGCATGGAATGTGGGGAATGGTGAAAAGCTGCTGGTAGGAAGGGACCCTTGGATGGGTTGTACACATGAACACATTCTCCCCGGACATGTTATTGAGGCACTTGGCAGAAGAGGGATTTACACACTGAATCAGTTGGCAGTTCCGAGACCTGTGGAGTCTTGGAGACAGAGATGGTGTAGAGAAAACACCTTGGGGCTTCAGGAACAGGAGTCGGCTTTCTTGGAGGTTTATACCCGACACTTGGAAGTGACAAATGTATTGTTGAGTGATGAGGAGGATTCTTTGGTCTGGGAGGCGGATCCGGAAGGTAAGTACACCCCAAGGCAGGTTATATTTTATTAAGTTCTGAGGAGGAACAGAGGGAGGTAGCCTGGTGGTGGAAGTCCCTCTGGAAGTTAAAATGCCCAGCTAAATCGAAACTTTTCATGTGGTGTGTACTCGAGAACAGAGCACCTACATGGGATATTTTGCAGAAGAGGTCCTTTCATGGGCCAAGCTGGTGTGTGCTATGCAAAAGGGATATCGAAACTGCTAATCACCTGTTCCTTACATGCCCCTTTTATGTTGTTCTTTGGAAGGAGTGCACTTTTTTGGTGGGGTTTCTTTGTCAATGGGATGGAGAGCCGGTTGGGGCAGCTTGGGATGATTGGTGGAGAAGGAACACAGTTAAGACTTATCAGAACCTACCTCTGCTTGTAATCTGGGGGATATGGGTGGCACGGAACAATGCTATCTTCAATGATAAGCCATGTCTTCCTGAGATAACTGCAGCACAATCTATAGGCATCATCAAGTCACTACCTGTGCATATAAGGGATGACAATCAAAGAAGGAATTTGGAGGTGGAGATTGATCGCTCTCGGCCATGGGATTTTTTTGATGGGGCCTCACAGCATAATTTGTGTGGGGGCGGCGCGGTTCTTCATCTCTCTGAAATGCATTCATACACTCTTTCAATGGGTTTAGGGGAGGGCTCAAACAACTTTGCTGAACTGCAGAGCTTGAAGCTATTATTAATCTTTGCTCTTGAGAAAGGATGCAATACATTGACTTGCTTCGGGGACTCAATGAATGTTATAAATTGGATCAATCAGATACAAGAATGCAGAAATTTGCGGCTGGTGAATATTCTCACATCCATTAGGATGATCCTTCTGCGGTTTGACAATATCTCTTGCCGGCATGTTTACAGGAATAACAACAAAGAAGCGGACACCGCATCCAAGGAGGGGCTCACGAGGGAATATGGCACATGGCATATTAAAGAATTTCTAAATGGCCGAACACAGTCTTATTATCATAGGCCTTTTATAGAGAATCTATGAAATCTAACAGCACACTATCTATGATACAGATTCTGCTTTTTGATACAATGTAAAAGCTTAATAGCATTCTACTGGTTTTTCTTGAGGAGACGGTCCAGAAACACAGACAGAAATCATTTATGAAATATGCCTTACGGGGCTGATCTATTTACCTATACAGCATCATAGTATGTTTTTTTATGTAAACTGAAAGAAGACATAACAGTTCCATCACAGGAATTTATGATCTTGAAGAATTCACTATTTAATGGTGAACCTACAGAATGTAATTTTGATCTCTACAGATGAATGAAATTACGCTTTTTTTTCTTGGAAAAAAAAAAACACTATGGACTATTAGATGTCGCGGTTATATGGAAAATATATGAGTATATTAACATGGTTGCATCGTCTTCTTCAACTACACCATCTAAAAGGATCGAATTGCTTGAAGTCAAAATTCCTATTCCAGAGTTCATGGAGAAATTCCAAAAACATATTTATAAATATATCAAACACTCTCATAGGTCTAAGTAGAAAACTGTTGAATTCAATCATTCTAGTGAGGTGTGTGAGCCAAGGATAATATTATTGGTGGTAGACTTCGCTGAGAACTACACATCTTCTCCCCAAATTGAGATAGAGAGTGAGTACTATCACTTTGACTAGGCGTCAATATCCATACATGTTTTGTACAAACATGCTCAGGAAGACATTGATGGCAGGGATAACACTCCCCATTCATGCAATGTGATTAAAGAGTACCACTTTTATGTGGGTGATGACCGCGAACATGACACATTGTTCGTTCGACACTGCTTTAAGTTGATTTATGATTCTTTCAAAAAGAATGGGGTGTCATTTATAGAACATTGGATTTGGTCAAATGGGTGTGCCAGGAAGTACAAATTGGCATGCTCTTTTTATTCGTTGAGTCGCCTTCATAAAGACACAAGAATTCGACATACTTGGAGTTTTTTTTAAACATGGATTGGAAAGTGCGAGCATGATGGTGTAGGTGCCTGTGTGAAATGAGTACTTATAAGGTAGTAGATGATTCAGGGTACAACCCTACTCAAATATTCTGTAGAACTAGTTGAATGGTGCACATTGCACTTGGGACACAAAGGTCACGAACATGCAAGGCTAGTGTACAGGTAAGACAGTACAGTGTGTAGTTGAAGCTCACATTTTGAATGCTATTTGAAAATTTTCCTTAGTTGAATACTTATATATATTTGATTGTTCATTTTTTGAATTCAGGTTATTTTGTAATGTTTCCATTGGCGATGTGAATAGATGCATTCCTTGGTATTGTGAGACAATACCTAGGACAAGGGAATTACACTCCATTTAGAGTAAGGACATGGGAAACATATTTTCCATATAAACGAGAAAAGAAAATATGTATTCTTTTTTGAGTTTTGAATCGATACAGATGAATGCAACCTTGATGAATGCAAAAATGTTTAACATGTGAAACCGTGGAAATATGTCCCTCTTAACTTGAAGGGTCCTCATCCAATTCCTACATGGTAAGAGATGCACATTGGAGATTCCACGGTATCATTAGATCATGATCGAGTTTCTGACGTGGTTATGGAAGGTACGCAACTCAAAATTAACTAGATTTTACTCATTATATATATCACATGCTTTTATTTGGAATCTTCAATTGAATGTTCAAACATCCAAACTGGTACTTGAATGTATGTATATACATTTGATTAACAAAATTTAATTTTTATGGAAAGTGATGTATTTGTTTTCACTGCACCCCCGTGTAATGAAGAGAACATTGAATATTATTTAATGCAATGTAACAAATTAAAAGTAGGTTGGTGTGACCATATCGATATGGTGATTTCACTTACCAAATTGGCGACCTAGTTGTCATGGGCCACTTTTTACAAAAAATGAAAAATCAAGGCAATTATATTATTTACCGAAACTATATGCCTGAGTATATATTTTGTCAGTACATTCACTTGGTGGTGGTAGCTCGAATACAAAATCAAGGTGAAGAGCGGTGAACCAAAGAAATGGAAGATGGTAGACATTGACCATGACCATACCATGGAGACTTGCATTTTTATAACACACTAGCCAGAAGAATGATTTTAAGACGATCCGATTTTGCATCAATATTTCACATGGTATCAATGACCCTATTATCTATCTTATTTTAATTGCAAATGAGATTGCAAGTTGGAATTTGTACATGTCTAATTAGAAATTTCTTAAAAATTAATTGTACAATTTTAATGTGTGCATGTCTTTAGTAGTAATTTATTAACGAGTAATTGTACAATTGTAACCTATAATTGTCAAATTTCATAATTTGTAATTGTAATTACAATGGTAAATTGTATATTGTAAAATGCATTTCTAAATGTGACTTAATGTAGATCTGTTAATCTGTAATATGTTCTATTGTAACTCATAATTTGCAATTGTAAATATAATTGTAGATTGTAAATCATAAATTGTAACTCTAATGTTTATTGCTAATTGAAGCTAGCATTATGAATTGTAATTTCTTATTATAAGCAGTAATCTATAAATTTATGCATTGTTATTAGGTTGCATTCCTATAACGCATTGGATAGAATAATGATTTTAAGACTATTCACATGGTATCAATGACCATATTATCTATCTTATTTTAATTGCAAATGAGATTGCAAGTTGTAATTTGTACATGTCTAATTAGTAATTAAAAAATAATTGTAAAATTGTAATGTGTGCATGTCTAAGTAGTAATTTATTAAAGAGTAATTGAACAATTGTAACTTGTAATTGTCAAATTTTATAATTTTGTTCGTAAATTGTAAGTCTAATTGTTATTGTTAATTGAAAATGATAATATGAAAATTTTAATTTTTTATTGTAAGTTGTAGTGTCCCTCCTGGGACCCTGCATTTCTCATTCTATAATAACATCTACCTATTAATAAATAAGCATGACAACCAACCATTCCTTTTCATAATTAACAGTAATTATCAAAATAAAAACAAAATGTGTGGTAACATACACAACATGTGATATAGCTTATAAAAAGAAAACAAGTGCATACTTATGATTTTAACTAAATTGCAGTGATATTACAAATACATCTTTACTCAATAGAAATTTTGTTAAGAACCTTAAAAAATAATATACTGCACAATATCATTGACATAATGGAAAGAACAATACTTAAAGCCTAGTTATCCGTGGTAACTGAATCAATTACTTGAACATTTGCTTGAAATTCTCCATGACTTGCCAATTGGAATAGATCATCCGATTTTCCTCCTAGCCATATCTAGGGAGAACTTTCCCCCCTAGAACCCTCAAGCCGCATAAGCTCACAAGCAATACCCCATTGCAACAATAGAGAGGCTACTAACAATCTCACCACTCAGATCTCATTCAACATGGTAAACTATCCTAGAATTCTAACTTAGTGATAAAGAACTATCCCAACAAAAAAGTGGATACTCTCTCAGTCCCCCCCCCAAACCCATGGGATCCTTCTCTATTATAGCATTCTAGTGGGATGCCACCTCATCTCCTCATGCAAAAAATAATTAAATAATTAAATTACCAAATTATTGATTATTCATCACCTCCTTTGAGGTGTCACATTTACCATTTTCCATAATTATTTATTTTATTAATTACTTAATATTTAACCTACCCATGTGTCACTTTTATATTATTTTCAACTGTCTATTTTCATAAGTAAATATTTTCACATTTTGATTAAAATATTATTAAACTTAAAAGCTCCTCAAAGTGGGTAAATTTTGAGTTAAATTAATTCATCTTAACCTAGGTTAGCTTTACCAAGTTGAGTTATTCCTATGAGTGGTATTTTTTTGATGGGGAATGGGGATTCCACATCCCTATTGTGTGCCCCCTAGACTTACTAGGACACCATGCCCTTTTTCCTGTACTTAGGACTCCACGCCCTAATAGATCCAGGACTCCGCACCCTGATCTATTTCATAGATACAAGACTCCACGTCTTGCTCTTCCATGGACTTAGGACTCCACGCCCTAACCTCCATGGTTTCTCATCTAGTCTTCTTTGAAGCTCCACGCTTCATCTCAAGGTACTGGTTGTGAGCTTATACCGATCCGATGGTCCGTTGGCAAGGTCTTTTCTTGAGATCTACACACAACACAAAATCATGTACTAAGAGCATCAAGTAAAAATCACAATGAAATTAACTTAATTACGTTTTACCAAAGTATGCATATGACCTCCACGGTCATTTCCAATCGAAGACTCCTTGTCGACAGGAAACTAAGTATTCTGCCAATCCTGCTTATTACAAGATTAAGTATATATAGTCGTATAAATCATATAAAAAACAAAATCATAATCCATTATTTGTTTCACAAAACAAGGGTCATTCATATGTCATAATCTACATTGCTAACCAAATGTAGACAAAGAACATACATTTCTCAAGTACTTAATCAAAGTTAGTATTATCCACACATTCATACACACACAACTTTACATATTCATAAGTACTCCCTAGTTATCTAGGCATATACTCAAAGCTGGCAATTTATATATATATATATATATATATATATATATATATATATATATATATATATATATGATTAATTAATTCATCAAAAGCACCCCTTCAGGTGTCACAAGCTAGACCAACCAAGATGGGACACTACATACGCAGTAATATGTAAATCTATTCATTGTTATTAGATTTTTATTGTTAATTAAAACTAGCATCATGAATTGTAATTTCTTACTATAATTAAAATTTGTAAATATAATCAACGAACAATTAAATTGTTAACATCAAGACCTTCATAAACATAAACATACTTGATAAAGATAAATTCCCATAAACATAAATAACATACAAACATCATATATCCACAGAGAAAAAATATGAAACAAATAGGGCCTTCAAGTATATCAAAAAATACAGAGCTTGTATATATGTATACATAAAAAAAATGTATGTGTGTATGCATAACAATAAAAATAGTGCAACATCAAAACTCATCAAATATGTGGACTAGGACCCTGGTGGGATCTGTGGTCATCCCCAATGCCATTACCACCTGCACCATGCACCTGACGACAGGGCGACACATGATCGAAATTGGTGTCTAAAGATGGGGACTGCATAATTTAAAATTGTGTACTTTGTAAGTTAGTTAGATTTTAGTACTTGAAATTAGGTAGATACCATATTTTTAAAATTTTAAGTGGATGGATCAACTTACTTGACTTGAGTCCATGGCGATATTTTCCAAATCCTGCTGGGTGGTAGCTCCAGGACGATGTTGATTCGATGGGTCCTCACCAGGATGATGAAGAGTCAACCTTTCCCATTCCTTTGTGAGCATTAATGCAGTATCGACCCCCAGCTGTACTTGAGCCTATATATGGTGACATCAATAAATGAATAATAAATGAAAATTAAAAATTAAAAATCAAATTGAATTCTTTATTGCATTGCAACATAATTTATGACACCTCATCGACTAACAAATGATGGGTGGAACTTGAGGGAGAATGCATCTGCTACTCCTATGCAATCTCATCTCTACCCTGTACAATTTCAGTAACGCACAAGAAGAAAGTTATACTAAAATAATTGCAATTATACACATGTATGTAACTTACAAAGTTAAGATGAGGGAACTAGCATGTGTACCATAGAGACATCACCGGGGACAAAGGTTGGATGCTCAACTGAGGGGGAAGTGGCATTGAGCGAATTCATAAAGGCGGTCCTTTACATGGAACAACAAAAAACAAATTAGTGTTACTCAATTGAATCTTTTTTATGTACGTGTATTAAAGATGATTATTTAACGACGTATAATAAAAAAAACATAAGTACATAAATATACCTGCTCTATCGACGATACGATGGGCTACATCCCTTATATAGACAATAGTATGCATCTCAAACACTCATAACATATGTAAGTAGAGTCTCACGGTTAAGCACCCGAATAATCGACTCGTCCACCCATGGTAACTCAAGATTTGTAGGTTTAGGGCATGGTCTAGACCTGTCCTCGTGCATGTCCATTGTAGCATTGTCCAATGCAATGCGCATGGAACCTTCCATATGATCCCGTGTCTCAACTCCAAACTGTGATGGCTCAACAACATCATCCGATTGAATAACATTCCGACTATGAATGGGAACTAGTCGAGGAGGTGGTGGTGTAGCGGTAGGGTCTCTGCGAGCCCTAGGAAACTCATAACTGTGTCCCCGCCTGATGCCATAAAAATATGATGATGTACTCGTGTAATCAGGATGCATGTGTTGCACAAACTCTGCATACACATGTTTGGAAAAGTATAATAGGACTTGATCATAGTGGGGGAATATGTTCCATGCTCCAATAAACCTATCATAAATATGAGGTGCAGCAACCTCAAGCCTAAGCTCTCACAATTGGAGCATTTGTCTAGGAGCACGACTAGGAGGGATGTCAAACAAAGTTCCCTTGACATCCTTTCCTCTTGTTGCGCCTTTCACAGCCTCCCATTTGTCAGGACCTAATTCCTGGTCCCTCCTCCTTTGGAAAGAAGTTTGCTAGATGTCACTAAGAGTACCCGCCTTCTGGTGTACCTCCATCAATCCATCAACCGCATCGATCATCATGCTGATAAATTGTCTGATTGGGCAATGAAGGCACATGGGCCCTAACTGGGTGTGCAACCAATCACATTGCATTGTAATCTCCTCGATCGTGATCTTTGTGATCTCATCCTCCCAAGGAGGTGGAGAAGCAGGATGAGCACCTAATAAACATGTAAAAAAAATCAGTCAAAGTACAAAATGCCGATACAAAATCGAGATATCAGTGGTTGAAAAATATATAAATATGAATTTGATGTACCTACGTGATGAAGAACCTCTTCACCATTCTCTGAGTAGGTCAATGTGTTGCGACTATCATTCAATATATTGGACACGATGCTCCCGAATACAAGATCACCAAACGGTCTAGTTGGCAGGGTGCCTATGAAAGTAAAAGCAAACAATAATTAATAATTGAGTTACATGTATACAATAATTCATTTTTTTATGTAAGTCAACAAAAAAAAAACTATAGACATAAATAGTTTACATACTATTACGCTCACGACATGCCAGGGTGGGGGTGCCACAACACAAGAACCTCTTGATGAATGTGATTTGCGGAGTTAAGAACCCTACTCTGGAGAATGATCTGCATGAAACAATGAAGATAAATCGTATGTATGTTATCTTTTGAAGACAATAAACTCTCTAAGTAAAACCTACCTATAAATCGATTTTCCCCACCAATATACGTTCTTAATAACATAATGTAATGTTTAACATTACATTATCAAAAAAAAAAAACATGTCAAATCATAAAATAAAATGCATGCACACTCATAAAATAAAATAAAAGTTATAAAAATAAATTAAAAAATTTCATGTCCACCTAAAAAATAACAAAATTAAAACTTAAACCCAAATATATCAAGCATGAGAAGGATCAAATTTTTTGAGTTTAAGATTTAAAAAAAAAATACACCTCAAGAAATTGGATGCTTCTTGGTGCTTGATAGATTTGGGTTTAATATAGATCCATGTTAGTTTAATTTCAAATAATGTGTGGATTACACATGTACAATAAAAATATCTAATATTACAAATATTTGGTTAAAATTACTTAAAAAATAAAACAATTTTAATCAATAGATATAACTGATTTTTGGGGGGTTTTGAAAAAAAATCATCAAATTCCCCCAAAATACAACATTTTCAATCAATGCATAGAAGAACTGATTTTTCAGGGTTTAAAAAAATTTCACAAAATTCTTAAAAAAATAACGCTTTCAATCAATGCATAGAATAACTGATTTTTTAGGGTTTTGAGCAAATTTCACAAAATTCCTAAAAAATCTACACTTTCAATCAATGCATAGAAGAACTGATTTTTGGGGGTTTTGAGTTGCCTACCTCTAGTTGTTGAGGCCATGGTAGAAAAAAGTGGTGGCTGGTAGCAAGTTGTAGTCCCCGGTCAAATCAACACAACCGCTTTATACTCCTCGTTCAAGCTCCTATGCAACATACACATTCAGATAAGCCGATGCTTGATGTTTTTCTGTTCTTATATCTGTTACAAGTCAAGATCTCAATCAAGCTTTTAAACTCCACGTGCATCTACCAAGCCGGGGCCTTTCGGTTTGGGAATTTCATCCTCACATTCTCTCGATCAAGAAATCAAGTTCGTGCTCTCGATCGAGGGTTTGATAAATCCTTGAACAAGCTCTGTAGCTCGATGGTGGGTTTATCAAATCCTCGATCGAGCTTTTGAAATAAGCTCGATCGAGTGATTTTTTTTAAATAGGGGAATCAACAACTAGGATGGGGCTGGTACTCACATGACATAGGGTACAAGGGTCCAATCCCGTCCGCTACCACTATACCCCTAGGTGCAACCACCAAACCCGCCACAATGGAGCACGAGTTATCTAGGGTTTGAACCAGCGACCTCTTACAAGGCTTACACCGGCTTTGCCAGTTGGTATACACCCCGACAAGCCTCGATCGAGTGCTTTATTAAGCCCTTGATCGATCTTTTCAAATCTCGACCGAGCTCTTGTTTCAGCATACTCGTGCCCCCGCTTGCCAAAATTGTTACCCATCTTTATTAGAACACCTTAATATAAATTTTGAAATTTATTTATTTAATGCACATATAACCATTCATAGACTAACATTTAAAATTAAAAAATATTCTTATTATTAATTTATTTCAAATTACAATTTATTTATTTTATAATTACTTAATTTTAAATTTTGTAAATAAGTGAAATGTGTTATTTCCTTAACATAGACAATTTTTTCATTAATTGTGTTATTTCCTTATGAAATTTTGACACGGTTACCCACAATATCAAATGGCATCACACACTTCCTTATAAATAAGAGTTATACCAACATTTACTTAATATTAATAGCTGCATTTCTTTGAATTCCATTGATTTTGCAGATTACATGCAAGAATTATGGTATAGTGTGTAAAGTTTGATTTATTTTTTTAAATTTTTTCAAAATGTTATTTTTTTTTTCAAAATTATATAATTTAGGATTCTTAAGATTTCTATTTACAATTATAACTTCTACAAATTTTATAGATTCATTTAGATTAATGAATGTTTCTTAATTTACTTTCAAGATTATATATCTTTTAAGTTTTATTTTATTTTTAATTTTAAAAGCACAATTTCATTATGATTCAAAATGTTTTCTAGCATTCTTCTTTTCTTGTGATTTTCAATTCTGGATGAATCAACATTTATTAAATCAACACTTAATTTAAGTAATTTTTTTTTCTTTTAATATTTTAATATTATAGTTATGTAATTTGTCATTTTTATAGTTATGTAATTTGTTATTTTTATATTAATTCATATACCTATCTTCATTTCTTTTATATGATTTGTCATTTTTTAGTCCCCATAGGGACTATATGTTCCACTTTTTCCAATTAATGTTCAAAATTATATAATTTAGGATTCTTAAGATTTCTATTTACAATTACAACTTCTACAAATTTTATAGATTCATTTAGATTAATGAATGTTTCTTAATTTACTTTCAAGATTGATATATCTTTTAAGTTTTATTTTATTTTTAATTTTAAAAGCACAATTTCATTATGATTCAAAATGTTTTCTAGCATTCTTCTTTTCTTGTGATTTTCAATTCTTGATGAATCAACATTTACTAAATCAACATTTAATTTAAGTAATTTTTTCTTTCTTTTAATATTTTAATATTATAGTTATGTAATTTGTCATTTTTATAGTTATGTAATTTGTTATTTTTATATTAATTCATATACCCGTTTTCATTTCTTTTATATGATTTGTCATTTTTTAGTCCATGCAGGGACTATATGTTCCACTTTTTCCAATTAATTTAACAATGATAATTACTAAACATTATGTTTTACAAAGTTTTGAGGAAAAAATTTATTTTTGAATATTTTTTATTACATTTTATTTCAAAATTTATTGGACAATAACTCTAGATGTGACATTTTTTATCATTGAACGGATTAGTAACAATTAAAAAACAAAATAATATTCCTAAAACTTTAGACTTCAGATAAATATTTCTACTTACTTTGACATAAACTTTTTCCCAAGTTTTTAGTTTCCCAAGCACAAACTAATATTTGGCACAACTCCTCACCAAATGGAAAACATGCTCAGCATCACTTGACATTCCCAAGTTTTTAGTTTCGGGAAGAACAAAGTAATATTTCCCACAGCTCCTCACCAGGTGGCAGACATGCTCAGTATCACTTGACCTCAAGCAAACTAAGGTTAGAGGACAAGAAGCAACAACCCAAAACTACTGCAACCTTAGAAGGCGGTGACGACGGGATCATCTGAGTTTGGATTGCGATTTTCAGGTCAAATTGGAGGTAAGCTTTACTTTATTTTTTGTAAATAGTTGTGTCAACTTGATTTGCTCGGGCTGTGCTTATTGCATTGGAAGGAGACCTTGGAAATCGTATGAACTGCACACTCTGTCACCCACTAAACCTATTGTTGATGTGAAAATGGTAGCCATGGGTATTGATTTGGGCCTACATTTCTTGCGATTGTTATTTAATATGGCATTTTTGCATAAAATTCCGAGAGATAAAAAGAGGGTTCTGAAATGTTTGAAGGATGTTCATGGCAATGGAGAAGTTGAATAGAGTAGCCACGGAAGAGTTGAACAGAATGTCCGTAGCGATGGAGGAATTGAACAGAATGGCCATGGAAGAGTTGAATAGAGTGGCCATGGAGGAGTTTAACAGAGTGACAGTGGTGATGGAGGAATAAAGCGTGGAATACATATATTGTTTTATTCTTTTTAGTCTTGTTAATGTGATGTTCAATGGAATGGCAGGGTTGGCTGTGACGGTTGCCAGGCTACCAACCAATATACTACAAGCAAAGAGACTTGCTATTCTACCCTGCCTGGGCATTTTCCTTTCCCATTTGGGTGTTGACAATCTCTTTATCTTTCCTTGAATTGGGAATATGGATCATCTTAACTTACTATGTGGTATATTTTGCACCATCATCAAGTAGGTGAGTGACACAATCTTCTTGTTTCAGAATGCAAGTTATTTATCTTATGTTCAAGATGCTTAACTCTAATAATCACCTTTATGATATTTTGTCAGGTTTTTCTGGCAGTTCCTGCTACTTTTCTGGGCACACCAGATGTCCTCGTCACTTTTCCGTTTCATTGCATAAGTGGGCCGAACGCTGGTCATTGCAGGCACATTTGGAAACTTAGTACTGCTGCTAGATTTTGTCTTGGGAGGATTCGTCATTTCTAAAGGTTTGTTTCCCATATCCCTTCAAATTTGCATTTTTCAGCATAGAATCTTAGTGAATAACATCAATATTGGCGTGGTTTGGGTATTGCAGATGCTTTTCGTCCATGGTGGATTTGGGGATACAATAGCCATCAATGAATATCTAGACAAGCATGGGAGCATGGTAAACTAAAACATAAACTAAATGACCTAACATCCTCAATAACTCCTCGTCAGTTTCTGGGTTTCAATGTTTCCATGTTATTGCATGACTAATGTCTTTTGTGCAGTCCAACGACGATCCTAACATAGATGAACCGACCATTGGGAAAGCAATTTTGAAAAGCAGAGGCATGTTCACTTGTGGGTATTGGTATTGGATCAGTATTGGAGCTCTGGTTGTTTTTAGGTGTTTTTCAACATTCTATTCACACTGGCTCTAAAGTATATAAATCGTAGGTCGCTTATCTTACTGCAGTTTAACTATAGGTGAAGGATATTTATTTAGGAGAAACTGAAAACTCTTTCTTCAGAGATCTGATATGTAATCTGAAGCTTATCCCATGAATTTGCAGCTATTGGGAAACCTCAGACTATCATTTCTGAAGAGGTTCTTGAAGAAAAACATGTTAATCACACAGGAGAAGAGTTATCTTCCAAGGGAAAGAAGAAAACCAAAACTCCAGGCTTCTCATCATCTCATCCCATGGAGGCTTCAATTGACGGTATGTATCTCAAAACATGCTCATTACACTGCCCTCATTAGTTAGTTCTTTTGGATTGACTTACCAAGTAACTTACCACACTTTATTTCAGTCGACGACTTGGCAATGAGGCAATCCAATATCTCCTCAATTAGACACTCTGACCGAATGGAGGATAACATTGCTGCCAATGTTATGTCTGCCAAGAGAGGGATGGTATTTCCATTCCAGCCCCTATCCCTTGTATTCAACCAAGAGAGGGATGGTATTTCCATTCCAGCCCCTATCCCTTGTATTCAACCATATAAATTATTATGTGGACATGCCAGTGGTAAGTCTATATTTCTTAAAACGAAGCTGCTCAAGTCTATCAATGTCTTCGAGACATAGGAAAATGGATATGAATGAATGTTGGTTGGTAACAGGAAATGAAGAGGCAAGGCATTATGGAAGATAGGCTTCAATTGTTAAGGGATGTCAGTGGTGCCTTCAGACCTAGCATCATCACAACTCTAGTTGGTGTGAGTGGTGCTGGAAAAACCACTTTAATGGATGTTCTTGCAGGAAGAAAAACTGGAGTTTGCATCGAAGGAAGCATCAATGTATCTGGTTATCCCAAGAAACAGGAAACCTACTGTGAGCAGAATGATATCCATTTTCCTTTTCTGACAGTCTATGAATCTCCTCTCTATTCAGCATGGCTTCGTCTCCCTTCACAAGTTGATTCTAAAAGGTATGTTGTTCAGTCCTTCTAAGGGGGATGATACTTGATTGGAATTCGAAAGGGGAACCAATGCTGACATGAAATCCTTTACAATTGTCTATGTAGATGTTTGTGGAAGAAGTGATGGAACTTGTTGAACTGACACCTCTAAGGCAAGCTCTTGTGGATTTCCTGGATTAGACGGCCTTTCAACTGAACATCGTAAAAGACTTACAATAGCTGTTGACTTGGTTGCAAACCCGTCCATTATCTTCATGGATGAACCCACATCGGGGCTTGATGCTCGAGCTGTAGCTATTGTCATGAGAACTGTACGCAATACTGTTGATATTGGACGCATAGTTGTCTACACAATTCACCAACCTAGCATTGATATATGTTTATATTACAAAATGTTATAGTTACAAGGCCTTTAATTTTTGTTGGTTCTTTAAAGTAACCAAAATATTTGAACATTTTTTATTATAATAATTATGCTGATTCAACTGTTGTTGCTGCTAGTTGTTTTTCTACTTGTCCTGGGACTACTTTTGATACTGGGGATGCTAGTCGTAGTGCTGCCAGTTCAACTAATGCTGGGAATTATTTCGTGTCTCATAAATGACCCTTCTCCTCAACTGATGGAACTGCAGCTACTGGAACTTCTCTTTTAATTGCTGGGAATTATGATCCCGGTTTTATTGCCGCTAGAGGGACGACTACTTCTTCTGGTTCGACTGCTGCTTAGAATCCTTGTTCTGCAGGAAATTATTCCGTGTCTGATGAATGACCGTGCTCAACTGCTTATTCAAATGCTGGGAATGTGTCAGTTCAATTACTGCTTAGAATCCTGTTCAACTGCTTGTCCTGGGACGACTTGTGCTAACAGGAATGAAGACGAGACTGCTGGGAATGCTTCTCCTTAAACCGCACCCTTTGTGAGTGTTTCCCTCTAATTGAGATGGAGAAACGGAGGACATATTAATGAATGACAAGAATGGGTGGAGTATGGGACTAGGATCGTCTCAACATAAAGATAGAGAGTCCTTTATTATGTACTAAGATTGTGTCTAAGCTAATGGGTTGAACGGGTCCTATTTTATTTATTTGATTGTTTCTCAGCTAAAACGAAGAGGGATAAGCTAAAGAGTATATCTTATTGTAGATTAAGATCCTCTCTTAAGTCTCAGCTTGGATAACTTTGGATATAGAGAGTCCGGAACTTGATGCTTGGCCTATCCTCCTCCATAATTCTTTGTGAAGATTGGTAAGTAAGTGGTTGCTTCGCGTGAGCAGCCAGATTTAAACCTTCGCTCAATTGGAAGCGAAGCACACTCGACTAAAGGAAGAGGCTTTTTTAAGTTAACAAAATATCTTGTTGAGGTCAAATATGAATCCCAACCACATCTGGGATCTTAAACGAAGAATCTTTTGCATAAATATATAACCATTTACCGGTACTTGTGCTGTTTGGGCTGGAACTACTTGTGCTCCGGAAACAAGAAAGCAATGACAACATTTATAAGAAACATAGACTTCAAAAACCACAGTGTAAATGACAATATTTATAAGAAACATAGACTTCAAAAACCACAGTGGTTACATAAGACAAATACATTCCAATAAAGCATACTAGAAGACACTCATAACAACGAACCTATTAGATCATGTAAAGGAGTTAATAAAATTACCATCATCTAGTAATAAGCAATACATAATTCTCCATATGTATTTGTCTATATAAATAATATATATTTATTTTTATTAAACAACTTTTTGAAATAGGGATTGGGAATTTTCAATAAGTTGTGAATTATATATATATGAAAGAAAGATATTTAAAATAAATATAAAAATGAAAATTAAAATAAAACTATTAAAAATAAGTAAGCATTTTTATACAATAAACTGCTTGGAAACATTTTCTTTTAAGTTTTTTTTCAAGGTGTTTGTACTAGTTCCTCCATGTAAAATGATTACTTAATTAAAACAAAAGCTTTGATAACATAGGAAATAATCCATTTCTTAAAAAAGAAACAATTTTAAAGAGTGTGTTTTTTATACAATAAACTATTAAAAATAAGCAAGTATTTTTATACAATATATTAAGAAACTGATTGGAAACATTTTCTTAAGTTTTTCCAAGGTGTTTGTATGAGTTTCTCCATGTGAAATGATTCCTTAGATAAAACTCAAGCTTTGGTAACATAGGAAATAACCCATTTATTTAAAAAGAAGCAATTTTAAAGAGTTCCAGGGACAAAAATAACGTCACATTTTGGACACCATAATGCATACATGTATTAAAGTACAATGTAATGTCACATTTTGGACACCATAATGCATACATGTATTAAAGTACAATGTCGATAGAAGCATCAAATGTATTAAAGCATATAAACTAATTGGAAACATTTTCGTAAGCTTTTTCAAGTTGATTGTACTAGTTCGCTTATGTGAAATGCTTCCTAAGATAAAACACAAGCTTTGGTAACATAGGAAATAATCCATTGCATTTTGGACATTATATTGCATACATGTATTGAAATAGCACATGTCCTAATAAGTTTGGACACCAAATTGCAATCACCGGGAATTTGTACATTTAGAAGAGTAAGCTTGAACAATCTATAGCAGAGAATGGTAAACATGCACCCATTTAATGATAGGTCAATGTATAACCAACTATTAACCCATACTAAAGTCAAGTTAATGTTGTCATGGATATTGTTTCTATGTATTTTATTCAATGGATATATCATAGATATATATAAAAAATTCCATATTTTAGAGTCTCCATCAATGATTTATGTTATTAATGATTTATGTTATTAATGAAGAATCCAAATTTAAGTTACAATTATATAAGCTGAATTAGTGTACTCCATTTATTTCGGATACTTTAGTTTATGATTAATAATCGTTGAATAAATATTTAATTCTTTTAAAATGTTATTTTAATGAAATACCGACTTTAATTTTAGTTTGACAAATAATATTTTAAATTTAAAAAATGGTGTTTAGTAATTTAATATTAAAAATGTATGTAGAAAAAAAATCTTTAAAAAATTATATTTAAACATATGTATGGTTTTATTGTTGATTATTTATTCATTAATTACTAAATAAATGTATAGTTTTATTCTATCATTATTTTTATTTTGAAATTATTAGCATTTATTTAGTTTCTAAATTATTATGTTTTTAATTTCATATTATTAAAGGCAGGGACTAAGTTGCACACAACTCTTGTTTATATTAATTTATATACATATCAATAGCATCATAATTTATATAACATTCTCAATAATATTTAAATCTTCAAACAAAAAATAATTCAACACCTTATTTTGTCATCAACAAAAACATAGGGCAAATAAGCTCACCCTGATATCTTGAGTAAATACTTCCAAGATATCTTTTCTATGGCGGGTCTAAACGACTTGCTGGCTATGGTCAAGGAAACCATACTTACTGGTAAGGTTTTGATAGAAATTAACTTCACTTTTATTTCCCTAATTCCCAATATTGCAAACCCTGAATCTTTTGAGGATTTTCGATCTATATCTTTGTGTAATTTAATATATAAAATCATCGCAAAAGTAATTGCAGTCTGAATTAAGTCGGTGTTATCGAGATGTATGTCGCGAGAACAATTTGGATTTCTAGAGAATAGGCATATCCTTGACGTCGATGGGGTGGTGCAAGAAGTATTTCATAGTGTAAAAACCAGGAACTTAACTGTCATCATTATTCAACTGGACTTAAAGAGGGCTTATGATAAGGTCAACAGGGGTTTCTTGAGACTTTCCCTCATGCAAATTGGTCTTCCATGGAAGGCCATCAAGTGTATTATTGCCTGCATCACTTAAGTAAACTTTGCGATCTTGATTAATGGTTTCCCATTGGAATTCTTCCCTATTACTAGGGGTCTGAGGCAAGGCTTTCTACTTTCCCCATTGTCGTTCTTGGTCGTCATTGAAGGACTAAGCATGTTTATATTAAAGGAAAAGATGCAAAACCTATGTTACTAGAAACGAGAAGGCAACAGAATGAGAAACGAGAACAATACAAGAAACGAAATTTGGAGGTTTCACATATAAAGAAATGAGGAGAGAGAAAAACAAAAAAAAATAGTAAGATCCAAATCCATAGAAAAGTTTTGCACAAGGCACTGTTTCATTCCAAGGTTAGAACCAATAGCAAGTGCAAAATTGCTATTACCATCAATTGGCAGTGGCTCACAAATAAAAACGCTCCAGGAATTCCCATGGAAGCTCACTGCAAAGGAGTTGGTGTTGGCATAGTTTTTGAAGATCCCACACAGGCCGTAAAAACTGATTATTTGCTGGAGGCACATACTCTTGAGCATCCCACGCAGAAACAATGAAAAAAACTCGCTTGATTTTGAAAAAACCGGTTCAAAATTCAAGAAACGGTCAAAGAAACGACCATCGTTTCCCAAGAAACCGGTCCAAGCCTTCAAAAACGGGAAACGACCGTAGAAAACCTAAAACGGCAGCAACAATGGATATGTTCACAACACAAAAACAAAAAGAATGTATCTAATATCTGGGCAGGTTTATTATCATCTTTCTATATTATTGCAGACTAGCTGGCATGGTTGCCTGAGAATGGATGGTTCATAATGGTGGGGGAGGATCCCATCATCGGTGGGCCGATACATTTCAGACTGTCTCAGGAACTTATTCATCATCTCATATCGCGTGGCATTCGGCTCCTCTACCACGCCTTGTGCAATTACTCTTCAATTAGTAGGTCAGGGATATGGATTAGTGCTACTCAATTGGCATTATATGGCCAACTTTATTTGGAATGGAAAAAGTATATAAATGGTATTTACAGGGGTAATATTCAGTTATCTGATAGCATGGATTCTATAAAATGGTCTTGGAACTCAAATGATGGATCCCTTTCCGCTAAACTTGCATATCAAGCCATTATGTTAGAGGTTACGATAGAGAGAAAGTGGTCGTATACATCTATCTGGAAATGGAGGATTAGGTTAGATTATTTATATGGCTGAATTTGGAGGATAGAATTCTGACTTGGAATAATTTACAATTTGTGGCCCCAGTATTTTCTCTCTGTATAGAAAGATGAGGACTTTGTTCAACATTTGTTTGTTACTTGTCCATTCGTGGCTAAAATCTGGGGTGGTATACACCTTTCTCTCACTAGTAATAGATCTTGGATAGGGAACTCGATCCAGGAATGCTTCCAATCATGGTTCACTTTCAACCAGCCTTATGGGGAGGTTGCCTGCTACATCATTTGGGAAACGTGGAAAGCCAAGAACTTATATATATTGGAACGTAAAATTATTACCCTTGATTTGTGTTCGAGGAGGGCGATTTCTGGTTTCTTGGAGCTAACTGGCTCTTATACAAAGAATCCACAGTCCCCACATAAAGTTAGACCTCCTTTAAATATTCTTTCCCTTGGTTGCAGGGATCAATTTGATGGTGCCTCTCAAAAAACTGTCACTAGTTGTGGTGCGAGTGTTGTCATTTTTCTGGAACAGGATCGGACATTTCACTTGTGGATGAACTGTGACAATGGGACAAATACAAAAGGAGAGCTCTTGGCACTTTGGATGGTCCTCTTTTTTGCGAAACACCACCACTTCATTTTGCAGGAACTCCCGGGTGACTCTCTGATCTATATCAATTAGGAAAAGGGTTAGCAGTCTCTGAAAGCTTTGATGTTGACTCCATGGATGATACAAGTGCATTCTTTTCTCTTTGTTACCCTCCCCACCTAGGTTCAATTCTTGTAAGTGACATGATGTTCTTGTTGAGCCCCTATGTATTGACTAACTTTCCGTGATTCCTTCGAAATAGCAGGAGGGTGATTTTTCCGACTCATTATCTCGTTTGGGTCTCACAGCTATGGCGGATCTCACTCACTTCGAGGAACGGATCAGTGGGTGTCTGCACACTTCTGTGAGGGAGGCCATCTTCTTTTCCTGAGTTTTTGCTTTGCCTTTTTTGAGGCCGTTATATATTGTACATATACTATTTTATTTTTTCTCTTTTGTGGCTATATATCTCTACTTTTTGGCCAGTGGACTGGTTGATTATGCCTTGCCGAGGTTAGATTTGGCTGGGACCTCGATCTATCTTTCCCTGTTCGTCTCTTTTCTCCCTGCTTTATTTGGTTGGGATGTTTCTGGTTAATGTGTGTTGACTGGGTGTATCCTTTGGATCGATTGGACCGACTCTCGTTTTTGTACTTGGCACTCAAATATACTTTCACTATAAGGTATATAATTTTTTATGTGAAAAAAAAGTACACAAACAAACAATTAATAATATGCAATTCTTAAACTAATTCTCGTTGAGACTTTAAACTCATATAAATTAATAAACTTTCAATTTATTCCTTCTTAATTCCCTTCACTCAGAGTTTATAAATTCTCATGTTCACTTAAAGCACTTCTAGCTATTTAAAATATATTATAAACTATTAAAAATATTTTATAAATGATTAAAGCACTTCTAAGTATTCAAATATATTATAAATTATTAAAGCACTTCGAGGTATTTAAAATATATCATAAAGTATTGAATTCTCTTTTGTTTGTTCTTGAGTTGTAATGTTCCCTGTACAGATTGAACAGATCTCACCAACTCAGGAAACGAGTTTTTTTGATATGGAAGAAAGAATGAGGAAGCTATAGTGGTCCAATGACACTTCTAAATGCCTCCCAATTTGTGGATTCGAGGCAAGTATATGATTGAATAATCAACTTGTTAAGAACATAGTGGAATAATTTCCTAACTCGAATTCTTCGTCTAAAGTCTATTGATGATACTATGATTTTCCGTTGAATGCGACTATAAGAGCTTGACAGTAGCTACTACGTCTTCGTTTTTAGCTTGGAAGATGGCATTATTGATTGTACTCCAGGGCATCCACACTAAGCAAGAGCAAGTTTAAACATTGTTCTTTGATATCTTAATTTCTTTTACTGGTTCTGTCGAAATCGTGCCGGAAAATGTTGTCGAGAAAGGATAAAATCATCCAACGCTTTGGCGATGTCTTAGTCGATTCTACAGGATTCTGTCATGCGACAAGACTTAGGTATATTCCTCTCAATTTGAGACAATAATTATTTTAACTTTTCTTCTCTTTGTCGCAGCTGGTTTATTGTATTTTTATTTTCCTTTGGAATATTTTGTCCATAGATTCAACAACCAGCCTAGAGTGCCTACAATTACTGCACCAATAGAACAATTGTTTTTCAAATAATTCCTTAGAGAATAAGTCATAAATCTAATTTTTATTTTTCCAAAAACACACTTGATTAGGGGATGGATGTCAATATTTGAGCAGGGGCCACTAGTGGTTATAGAACTTGTCACATCAAACACTCGACAAATGACCATCAAAAACTCTAGTAATTGAGTAAACTAAATTATTTAAATACTACTAAATTATTCAAAATATGTTAAAAAATGGCCCATATGCTAAGTGGGCCCACAACCATTCATAAATAGTCATTTTAATCCATTCTTCCCATGACTGACATAATAACCTTACAAACAATCATGTCTCCACCACATCCCAATGTTCTTTGACCAAAAGATCAACTCAAACCTTAAAAAATCCTACAATTCCTAGACTATAAGTACATAATGTCTATCACTTCAAACCCATTGAATAACCTTTGGAGCAGACTCACACAACTAACAATGCCAACTTATCCCATCACACATGCTCACCTGCACATTTTCAGGGGTTATGGAGATCAAATTCACATGCATGTAGTTTCAACAACTAAACCCACCCAATGCAATAAATGGCACCCAACCATTAAATTCATCAAATCAACCACTAAACTCATTAAAAGCACAAGGATCAATAAAGACAGTTTGCCATCCATTGGATCACACCCTCTCATTCATAAATTCATTTTTGGAATCCATGCCAATGCCATCCACCAATAAAACCCAACAACATAAAACTATAAAGGAGCATCAAACATCCAACAATTTACCATATTTACTTTCCAAAATTTCAAATTGCTTAGCAACATTGTCAACATACCATCACAGTGTGTCTTCAGTTCATGTATTAACCCTATTGCTATTATCTTAATTATTTAATTCGGGTTACAATATATCTTCATATTAACTATATATGTTTCAGTAGTACTCTTATTTTCAACTCATCAATTTGTATATGTACATAATGCTTAACACTTCACTTATTATTGGATTAAATGAATGCATTATATTCACATTTCAATTTCATACATTCATCTCATAATTTAATAAATAGACTAATTATAAGTTGCAACTTTTAAGATTGGATTTGTGTCATAACTCAAATTCTGTACATTCTTTTAGAAATCAGATTGTTATTAATGTTGTGTTATTACTGTGTAGGTTTTTTGTAGTCATGTCGAGAGTGCACGCCTTTGCATGTACAAGGAGGACAAGGAGGCAAGTTACTAGGGGTGAAAAACTACAATGCACTTCATCATATGAGGACACACCCCAGTCTATTGCTAAAAAAAATCCTGTTAGGGATGTTGACGAGCATAATGAGATAGAGGTTGATGGCAATGTTTGTTAAATATATAGCATTAGGAGACCAATCTTGTGCAACCAAGATTGATCCTCTTCTATAAATGTGAGCACTTTGATTTCCTTTCGTGTAAAGGTTATTCCTCCCATATAGAGGTAATTGATCAAATTAATGATGTTGTAAAGTATTGTTGGACAAGGCTATGGACATGTCTGTCAAGTCATGATTCTCATGTGAACCTTCCATATAAAGGTATCCATGATATAGAACTCCCGTATATAGGTGGACCTTCTATATAAAGGTCATGCTTTATTTGTTAAAAGAATTTAATGTTGTGTGATGTATTATTAACCATGATCACCAGATTGCTATTAAGTCTCCTTTAGATATTGATCACCTCTAAAGTGAATTACTTCGGCACATGATCATTTGGTCCGGAATAATATACTATGATAACAACATCCAATAATTCTTCTTAGTATAATGTAATGTGATGGATAATTAAAGTTAGCACATATTGACCATGCAATAAAAGATAAAGAGATAAAGATAAATGCATAGAGAAAAAGAGAATTCGAATTGATTAGGAGATGACTAAGTGAACTCAAATTGTCAAGCTTTAGTTTAAGCCACAATGTATGTCTCAGTTAACTAAAGAAATCATAGTGGTCACTACAAGTAAATCAATCAGCATGATTTCAATTAACTAAGTGTTAAATAAGAAGGATGTTGGAATCTATTTAATACTAAGAAGGGGGGTGAATTAGTATTAGTTTAGTTATGAATAGTTTTTAAATTTTTTAACATATTAGTTTGAACTTAGTCTTGATCTTCAATTATGCATCCAACATAAATAAAACATTCATCCACATATGCACAGAGACAAAGAACACATAACACACATAATTTTGACGTGGAAACCCAAATGGGAGAAAACCACATAATGCTCTTTTGTAATGAAAAGATTACATTTAAGGAAGCATCGAATTCCTGTGTTTACCAGCACCAACTGGAAAGAGGCACCGACCTGCTTGTTTTACAGGCACCAACCTGAAGGAAGCACCAACTCCCTATGTTATCCAACACCAACTGGAAGGAGGCTACAACCCCCTGCTCCTTGCCCCATCCTGCTGCCTAAATATACAAAATAAGATTTTTCCTTCCTAAAATTCCAACATGCACACACTTATGATCTTTTGATGTTCGTTCTACTATGCACACCTTCTGTATGCAATTGTATTGCTGTCACTTCCTTGGATACATCACTTGAATTCTCATTCCACTCAACACTTCACTTATGCTGATGAATCACTTCATATACAGTGTGCTACTTTAACTGATCTTGCAATCTGCACCAAGCTTCACTTTGTCGTTCTTCTACTGTGAAACTTCACTCACCAACTGATACCGTGCTTCAATTGATAGCTTTTTGTTCTGAGATTGCGCAAAGGTATCATATGGAACTGTGCACTTACTGAGATATGTCCGTTCGATTTAAGTGCCACATTTTTTCAGACAATCTGTGACGTATTGTGCATCATATGATTCATCCTTTTGGTTTAATGCACTTGCCTCAGATCATCCTCATCATAATGTGCACACTAGATTCTTCTACTGATCCGTCGTCGCACTTTTGATGGAATTCGGACACATCAATTCAACCTTCGTGCATCAACTATACTTCTGCGCATTTTATGATGAACCTGAGTTCTATATCTGTGAAGAACCTGCAACAATTAATTAATGAGAATATGTGAGATAGCAGAAATAACAAAACTCATAATCACTTTTATTGATCATAGGACACTTCGAGAGGGCAACCTCCTTTGAGCAAGCTCAATACAAATAACTTCACCGTGCCTTCATTGGTCTCAAAAAAAACTTATATATTAAGTCTAGGCGCCAATACCATGTGTCAATACAAACCATGGGCCAATACAAACTATGGATCAACAATTACTACAGGACGACTTACAAAGCATATGCGTCCAACAACAATAAGACAAACTATGGATCAACAAATACTACGGGATGACTTACAAAGCATATGCGTTCAACAACAATAAGACAAACTATGGATCAACAAATACTACGGGACGACTTACAAAGCATATGCGTCCAACAAAAATATACTAACAAAGTGAATAGAAGGGTTGACATGGGTTCCTAACATCCCCTCTCCCTTAGAAAAAGCTTTGTCCTCAAAGCTTTAGATGTGGAAATTGATGCAGAATCTGAAGGAGTGGTTCCCCTGTAGCATCCTTGGGTTGCATTCCAGGCCACTGACACCTTGTGAGTTTTAGGGAGGGTTGCTTGGAAGGTTGTAGACAAAGAAGAACCATATCAGTTGCGTGAAAAGTGTGCTCAGAATGGTGTTGATCGGCTTTTTGTTTCAGTCAAATTCTTGCCATGTGAAGATTCTCTTGCAGAATGAGAAGAATCTAATAACGGTTTTGAAGAACCGAGTCAATTTCCTGAACTGGGGAGCTGCCGAGGGTGTATGGAAGAAGAATTGGTGGTGCCTGTCCATAGACTGCTTCATATGGTGTCCTTTTAAATGTAGTATTGTACCACTGGAGTGCTTCTAGGAAATCCATAGAAATAATTGTCCAAATCTGTGTAGGGATGGGAAAGGGTTCGAGTAGTTTCAAAAGGAGTGTCGTTTCACCCTTGTTGACCTGGAAAGTATCACAGTCAGCCACCATCTGTTGAATTGACATTTTCAGTCCTTGCCAAAAGAAGTTACATTGTTCCCAGTCATACATTTTGAGGAACCCAGAGTGCCCTGCTGATGAAGAAGCATGGAGTTCATAGAAGAGATAGCTTTGTTGAACAGATTGCAACCAATTTGGAACAAGCAGAGAAATAGCTGTAAGAGAAACTGGGTCATCAAATGTGTGAGAAGGAGCATCTGCCATCATATTTTCCTTACCCTTCTTGTAAGTGATCGCATAGGCATAACCCATGAGTTGGATAACCCATTTTTGATGTGCTGGGGAGGAGACCCATTGTTCCAGGAAATTTTCTAGACTCTGGAGATTAGTCTTGATGTAGAAATAATTCCCTAATTGGTATGGCTGCCACTTCTGTACTGCATGCAAAATAGCCATCATTTCCTGCTAAGATGTAGATGCAGCTAAATTCTTACCAGAAAGGTCTCTTGAAGGCGACAAGCCCACTGGTTCAGCAAGGACACCTGCATATCTATCTAAGGAAGTAGGGGAGACCGTTGATGGGTGCATCAAAATGGAATGGAGTTGAACAATGATACCATGTGAATTATTCTTAAGGATATTTTCCAGGCGATCTGAACTGATGATGCAGAGAGACCCTTGTTGTAAGCCCTTAAATTTGTGTTGTTTCCCATTGACTAAAAACTGCATCCAAAGTTCAGCAAAATTCCATAATATGGGGCCAAGTGTGCGTAACCATTGAACACCCAAAACCACATCACATCCGCCTAGGGACAAGGAAAACATGTCAGAGCGCAGGTCATAATCTTCCAGAGAGATACGCACATTGTGACACTTCCCCTTGCAAGGTAAGGTTCCCCCATTGGAAACCATGACTTCAAAGGTGGAGCAAGGATGGACAAAACAATCAGCATGTTTGGCGATCCTAGGGTCAATGAAGTTATGAGTACTACCAAAATCAATGAGTATTGTTAGAGGAAGCTTCTTGAAGTAACCCCTGACCTGCATTGTTTGGGGGGTGGTGATGCCGGATAAAGCACGAAAAGATATCTCTGGTTGTTCATCCTGAGATGGGGGGTCAATAGGCGGATCCTAAATGTTGACATGATCATCCATTGTATCTGGAGTTTCTTCACCAATTGTAGAGGCAGGCGGAGAATCCATATCCAAGAAATAGAGCTTTTGTTGAACACATCTATGTCCCCGAGTGAATTTCTCATCACAATTATAACGAAGCCCTTTTTCTTTGTGTGCCTGCATCTCTGTTTCAGGCAAATGCTTGATAGGAGTTGGTCGAGGAACTGGCAGGATGGGAGGTCGTTGAGAACCCATATTTCGAAAGGGAACAAAAGTGGGTTGGAGCGTTGTTGGGCTGCAATTTTGTCTTCTGCCAACTTATCCAACCCTAGGAATTCCATCATTGTGTTGAGACAAAACATTTTAACCTCTGACCAGATTTCATCCTTAAGACCACTGATAAAACAACTCTTGTAGAATTCATCAGACAATCTTTCTGTGTGATTGGCTAGTTTCTCAAATTCTGTCTGATACTCTCTAACAGTGCCACTTTGACGAAGTTTAGTGAGTGCTCCGGTGAAGTCATCAAAAGCACTAGGACCAAATCATTGAAAAGGAGTTGGCAAAAATTTGTCCATTTTGGCTCGTCATGAGCCTTGATGTACCAACGGTACCATTCAAGCGATTCCTGTTCCAAATGAAAGGATGCAAGTGGAACTTTTTGGACATCAAAAGTATTATGCAGACTGAAATACTGTTCTGCACAATAGATCCATCCAGTCGGATCAGTACCATTGAAGCAAGAAAATTCAAGCTTCGGACCATGAAAATTGTTGGAAGAAGAGAACCCATTGGCTGCAGAAGATTCTTTTTGTCGGTTATTGTTCATGGATGAATGCTGGAGATGGAGGCTGAGCAATTTTTCATCCAAATCTTGGAGTTTGGTTTGGATGGCTACAAGTGCTTCCTCCATGGTTTTTTCTCCTGCGCGGGTGACAACCATAACCAAGATTTTTTTTTGGGGGGGGGGAATGGATAGAAAAACACAAACAAAAGCTTATTTAGTAAAGGGAAATTTGGATTTGGGAAAAACTCGGAGGGGTAATTGGGGTTTGACTAGGTTTTGGACACTTTCTGATGGACAGGGAAGCAAAAAATGGGGATTTAAGAAGCGGGGTGAAAGAATGAGAAAATTTGTCAAAGAGGGACAAAGAAGCAGAAATAAGGAATGAACACGGTGGCAAAATTTGGAGGCGAGTGGGTGAAAATTGAAGAAGTTATGGCAAACCCTAAAAATAGACAAATGTGGGATTTCTGGCTTTGGGAAGTGGAATTTGGGATATGGTCCTCTGGAATGAAATATGCAGAATGGGATTGCAGGGGTGACAATGAAGTTTCAGGGAAAACAGAGTTAAAGTTTCAGTGATTTTTTATTTTTTATTTATTTATTCAGAATGGATCTGAAACGACTTTCGAAATGGATCAGAAACAGATGGATCTTAAACGACTTTTAGAATGGATCAGAACCGACTGTTAGAATGGATCTGCAACGACGCAGAAGTGATCGGCACCAGATGGGTCTGCAATGGCGCGGAAGTGATCGGCAATAGTTCAGCTGAAAATATATATGGACCCCAGGTATGTTCGACGTCTTATCGGTTCAGGGGATTCACTTGGCCACCAATGTTGTCTGATGGCTTGTGTATTGGGACAGTACCCCTCACTCCATGACTCAGGTAAAACTGATAACCGCTTTACCACAAACAACATCTCTTGGTTTACCTCACGGGTGGGAACTAGTCAATCAGGTAAGGGTCGTTTCCCTTTTCGCTGACAGGTCCTCTCAATGGGCCAGCTACTTTGGGGTTCCTATGGTACTGTTGATGCCCCGAAAATCGCAGCACCAATCAGCAAGGGATTCTCCCCGGTAAGCAAGCCCAATTAGATCGCTCACCGTTTGGAGTGGGGAATCCATCCAGTTAACGACCCGGCTACCGTGTAAGATTTTAAAGATCTATTTTACTTTGCACCGATTGCGGCTCGGTTCACCGTTTATGTATTTTTATTTTAAAAGTTGATATGCAAGTGCATTAATCTAAATGCAAGCTGTAAACAAATATAATCTAAAACTGTTTTAAGCAAATCTAATCTATCCTCGTAAGGAGCAAATTTAAAGGATGAGTAATAAACTGGAAATGTAACCAAGAACTTCACAGATAGCTATTAAATTGAATAGAAGCATTTACAGCAAAAAATAAAGATTATCAAAGATAGCTTTGATAGAGATAAACATTCTATTACCCATTTAACACATAAATTTTGCAAAGAAAATGAAATCATTCATAGTAGAGAATTAATTCACAATAGCCAGGAAAGATCTCACAGAAAATGTATGAAAGATGCATAAATAGTTCAGCAATTATCCAACTCAATCCCAAGCAAAATGTTGCGTCAACTTCCACAAGCCATAACTATTTTCTTATTCATGTAGCATAAATACTTCACGTACAAGACAGAATGTCCTTTCACCTGCCAAAAGTCATTTCACTATCTTCTATTCATCTATATATAGCCTTACAAAATGCTACAAGAGCTGCCACCTGTGCTCTAACTCCCCTGGGGAAATTCTACAAGAGTTGCCACCAGTGTATGGCTAGCAGAGGAAATTCTTCTGTTAGAAGAAATCCCACTGAAGACCCGTTTGCAACAGCTATCCAAGATAATTCCGATTCGGAATCAAAAAATCAAGAAAATCCCAATTCTGAGACATAATTGTTTTAGAAGATGAACTCGCCGAGTTGAGTCGACGTTGCAGACGAACTCGCCGAGTTTTTTTTTTTTACTTAAGAAACTTTGCTCTCTTTAGAAAAATAAGTAAGAAAAAAGGCCCTTTTGATGGGGATTGACTTCTAAGCAAACATTTTTACAAAAATAAAAGGAGGGGCCACAATATTTACAAAAATTTTGGGGGGTATGTTGCAGCGACAACAGGTAATCCTCACAATTAGTTTTAGTGCTTATGCCTAAGTACTTCCCACAGGTAAGCGGATAGGGATTATTCCCAGATCCGAAGCTGCAACTGATGCGAAAATTTTTTTGGTAGAAATTTGTCAGAACCCGAAATTTCTGAAAAATTTAAAATTTTATTTATAACAATAAATGTTAACTAAATAGTATTTCCGATCCTGTTTAATTTCAGTAACTGACATAATCTGTTTAAAAGACTCTGTCTTACTACAATTTTGATTTCTGTGATTGTAATTAATGACTATTTTGTTTCAAACTGCAAGGGAAGAGCTAGTCATGGCTGACTGGCTTACTTAGCTTACGAGCTAATGCATAAGTCGTCTTCTGTTTCGCAGGTACGCCGGTGAAGTAAGGATCACTGTATTTTAAATCTTGGTAAGCATTAATACTCCCTGTACTTTAAAACTTTAAAGAAGGTTTATTACTATTGCTAGTTGTAGTGCAAGACAGTGAAGTTAATCTCATGAAATTACACTTAAATAAATATTGATAGTCTGCCCTGACATGATATTTCTTATTCGGATAGTATCATCAGGTTTTGCGATGAATTACATTGTTTCAGTTATAATTATTGTTTTATGAATATGACTCTATGTTACTGCTGTAACTATCACTGGAACAATTGTTTGTATCATAATTATTGACTGCATAGGCGACGTTAGCATCATGTGATATGTTGTCAACTAGTAACCGATGATTACTGTTGTGTTCACGTATTATTAACATGAGTTGGGAAGGTGGCACCTCTAGCGTTGTTCCATTAAATTAATCTATATATCGAGGTCCAATGTCTACTTAAAGTTTAGCTTACGTCACCTGACTGTGCCTTGTTTTTAAACTACCTTCACGGTGTGAATCAGTAGATGAAATTCTATTTCAACATCTTGATAATAGAGATTATTATTCTAATTGTTTACTGTTTAACAATGGTATCGGTTGAAATACGATGATAGGACATGATGGCAAATGTATATCTCTTCATATAGTTTTGGTAACATTTCAATGTATTAAATGATAAGGTGTTTTCATTTAAAAGTTGACTACCTTATTGTTAAATGATCGTAGGTAGAAGATAATGTGCTCAAGGCATTAATCTATGGCTTGTTTTTCATTAAATATAATACAATGATTGTACAACAATCATAATGTTCCCATACATTGGGCAAACTTTATATTCAATATAATGTTAAGGTTGTATCTACCACACTTGGTTAATAGAAACTCCATATTTGATGTTGACTATCTCTCGTTTATATCATTGTAGGGTTTATACATACCATGTACGTGGAATTATCGAAGGTTTGGTTGCAAGGCATGCATTGTAAATCATAGTGTTATTCTATACGTTTGAATTATAGCTATGCAATGATGTTGAAATCAGTGAATAATGATTTGGATGGCAACTGAACTATATGGTCTCGACCCATATTACGTTGATATATTTCGATGCTACGTGGTTGACTCTCCTCCATGCATTTGGTGATATATAAGCTGTTATCGAAACCCTACCAGGTTATTGTCTTTGCCTTCGGGCTCGGGTCTTAAGGGTGAAACCCTCCATGTCTGAATTTCGTAGTTGGGGCACTGTAACAAAATGCAAAGTGTTGTGGTTCTGGTCTCGTGGTTTCATTCTGTGGTAGGATAAGTCCCCGGCTCTGCTGATAGCATCTGCTACAATTTCATTGCTTCGTGGTCTCGTTGTTTCATTCTTTGTTTAAGTCCCAGCTACTTACAGTCCTTCACTGTGCTGGTGTGGTTATGAGGCAGGGTTTTGTTACCTGTTTTTATTCCAGAGGTGGTTGTATATTTGGGTTTGGGGTGTGCTTCTCGACTGGTTCAATCCCAGTATAAGGGTTTCGTCTGGAAGGTTTGTCTGCCGCGGCGGTTAATAGAAGGGTTATGAGGGTGTCCCTTGCTCCTCCAACCGACGAATGTGATGGGGTTTCAGTGGTTGCTCCCACCGGTGGCTTCCAGATTATCCCCGGGTTGCATTGCTCAGGTAAAGTAATAACCATATTTTCGCAGTTTTTGTTTTGTAAGCAAGTGTAGATTTACTATTTATTCACAACTCTCGGCATTGATAGTGTATTAACATCTCTCGGCTTTGAATGTACAGGTCCTGCTATTCTGAAGGTACACAGGGCTTTATCTCCAACGCTGGCTCCTCCGGGTAAGCCTGGTTATCCACGGCTGTCTCTTCCTTTGCTGGTTTTGTGGTTAGGGTTGAGTCTTGGAGGGAAACTCCTGTGTAGTGTCTTGATGACATGGGTGCAGTTACCTGTATAAATTTGTTTTGTTTGAAATGAAAAGGGGTTTGATACCTTGTTATGTTTATGGAGAGCCATTCACGGCTCAGACTGGATGAGGCCAGGGTTTCTGTTGTTGTAATTGCATTTGCTAGGCGTAGGGTTCTATCCACGCTGTATAAATTAATATTTAGTATAATATTGGGCCTGTCATGGCCGTGTTTCATTTTTGAGTTTTGTTAAATGAATAGAGTGTTAAAATGTAAGGATGATTGAGTTCTCCGATACCTGCATGGGATGATAACTCTGTTATAATGAAACCCTATAATCATCTCTCTGCGTTTTTCTTCGATTTTGAGTGTTAAAATGAAAAGAATGTTATTGTTTATTACTGTAATAGTTATTTAATATAGGATAAATCCTGGCGAGTTGGGGTTCTGTTTTATGTTTAAAACATATATATGGAAATGTTAACTCGGTGGTGACTGGAAATGTGTTGTAACAAATTCGTTTTGGTTCTTGTATAATTATTTAATAAAACTTTGGATAGAAAAATATATACATAGAACTATGTATAAACCTATTGTAGGTTCTGTCTGCCATATAAGGCATCCTTTTCATTTGTTTTCAGTCTGTCCAATGAATGTTGTAAGGCTACGGCCGTGTAGGGTTTTGTGGACTACTCTAAGGAAGAATATTTATAATGAAATAAATACTATTACTGTGTATAGTTATGAAGGTTGGTAACAGCCAATAATGGTTGCGTTTGTTGACAGTTTCTCTGTGTGTTAATATGTTTGTTTAGAGATAGGAATTTCTTCAACAGTGCTTGTGTAATATATGTATATGAGTTCAATAACGAACAGAAATCTATGCCTGAAATTTGTTTAAAGAATTATTGAAGTCTCTTGAGTCTTGACTTCGAGCCATACAATAGGTTTGTCTTGTTTTTAACAACTCTGTCAACTCTGTTATGATAATATGGCTATTAAATTCTAATACTAGGTTGAAGGGAAATAATAATCTACAGTTTTCATGTGTTTGTATTTGACTACTATGTTAATGAATAAGATTATATGGAAGTCTGTAAACAATGAAATATTGTTACAGTCACACCCTTTAGTTAGTTGATAGCTGTCAATAATATTCTGAGTATAAACAATATAATAATATGATTTTTGTTTATCTGTTAGCTCGATACAAGTATGACCTGTAACTAAAGTTGACTGAAATATGAAACAAATATATGTATACAGGTATATTACTCTAATAGGAAATATCTCAAAGTAAAAGCTAAGATTTATCTATATCTGTTCTTATGATTGTTTAATAGCTATAATTCTGGAATATCTACTGTTTAATATTCTGTTTATTATTTAACTATTAACAGGAATTCTAGAAATATATAAACATGGTATTTATTAACTGTAACAGTAACAAATATGTTCTGCATAGGATAATTACTCTATTTAAATAAAATAGGGAAAATTCTAAAACATCTAAATTCTGAAATTTATACCAAAAGAAAGTACAGAAAGACTGATTTACTGGAATTGAATACAGTCAAAACATAGTTGAACTAGTCTATTTCATATGAAAATTAATTAAACCAACAGCAGGAAGAGTGACAGAACCTGTAGCTAAGGTAGACAATAACAGCAATGGGAGGCTGTTCCTCCCTACCAATTCCTGGAGAGTGCCCAGACAGCACTTCTCAGGACCCCCGAGCTTGCTCTGGTCTAACTGGCTGGAACTAGGTACAGTCAACAATTCCCTCAGCCAAAACAGCTATACTGGAACCAAGTTACTGCAACTTCCTGCTTCAAAACACTTCCTTACTGTTTTCCCACTTCCTCAATGGGACTCCTAAATAGCATTCACCTGAATGTATTCTCCCTCTAGAACAATTGTTGAACCCCCCAGCTCAGTTCATTGAGTAGTATTTAAAAGATTGCCTAGGTCTTAGTTGGGCTAACTGTCATTAATGAGCCACCTGCTCAGATTCCACTTTCTTGGGGAATCATGACCCCAAAATATAGGGAAGTTGCCACCTGCAACTCAAGAAGTGTTTGAGGATGCTGCCACTTGTCTTTTGTCCTTCCACCTAATTCCATCCACCAGTTAGACCAGTAACCTCTTTTAACAGCTCTCCCATGCTGTTGTCTCCATAATTTATTTATTAATAATAATTATTCAGAATTTACATTCCATTTCTGGAGACTCTGCTGAGTCATCCATTCCTACTTAGCATTAAATTTAACATAATGTTTTCAGGAATATTAAAAATAATTACATTATTTTAATAAAATTGGGGTATGTGACAAAATTTCACCCAGCGAGCCCAAGAAAGTGCTCTGATACTAGATGTAAAGAACCTGCAACAATTAATTAATGAGAATATGCGAGATAGCATAAATAACATAACTCATAATTTCTTTTATTGATCGCAGGCCACTTCGAGGGGGCAACCTCCTTTGAGCAAGCTCAATACAAATAACTTCACCGTGCCTTCATTGGTCTCAAAACAAAATTATATACTAAGTCTAGGCGCCAATACCACGTGTCAATACAAACCATGGGCCAATACAAACTATGGATCAATAATTACTACGGGACGAGTTACAAAGCATATGCGTCCAACAACAATAAGACAAACTATGGATCAACAAATACTACGGAACGACTTACAAAGCATATGCGTCCAACAACAATATACTAACAAAGTGAATAGAAGGGTTGACATGGGTTCCTAACAGTATCTGCACTTCTTTCTTTAAAACATCTATGAATTTCTGTGTTCTGCCTATGGTACTGTCATTCATTCCTCATGCACTTGCACATCCTCTGCATTCTGCCTTTCTGTCTTCACACAATTGTCATAGATCTATAGCATCATTCTGTGCACCATTGGTTATATCATTCTGTTACACGTGTGCACTCGGATCCTCTCTAGATCATACTGTTCTGTACCTCGAGCCATTGATGCCCCGAATATAAATATGCATCTTCTACTTAGAATCTCTTCATCTTCACCATCAAGCTTACCTCAAATATCAAACTTGCTTTCCTATTTATACATGTCCTACATGGATTGTATGTCCACACGTTGGTTGTGGCATTCCTTCTTCCTTACTTCATGGACTGTGCTTCTACCACTTGTCATGTTATATATGTGTCCTTTTTTTGTGGGTTTTACACATAAACGATCCTCAACTTAGTGGGACTATCACCCTTGATGTACCATCACTTGTGGGTCTTGCGCACTTGATGATTCAATGCTTTGTGGAACTTGCACATACATGTTCTTCGACTTGGTGGGAATTTCACCTTTCATGTACCATTACTTGTGGGTCTTGCGCACTTAATGTTTCAATGCTTTACAGAACTTGCACATACATGTTCTTCGACTTGGTGGGACTTTGAACCTTGTGGTACCATCACTTGTGGGACTTGCGCACTTGCTGTGGAATTTGCACATATGCTGCCTTCAACCGCTACACCCTTCTTGAAACTTGTGCGTGCTTCGACAACTGAAAGATTCTTTTGATTGGTGATGACTTGCTTACTTTCAAGACTTGCATAACTGTTCAACCATCTCTTTTTCCATGCTGCTTGTGCACTCCTCTTGACTTACTTGCATACTCTAGAATCTTATCTGGACTTGCTTGCGCACACTATACTTTGTCCCATGTATTCTTTGTCTTGCTTGCGCACTTTTGACACTTCTGTCCAACCAACACTTTAGCTTGTGCCTTGAAGAACTATGAATGGATGGACTGGTGACCTGCTCAAGTATATATGCCTTATGTACTTCTTCAAATTGAATATGCATGATGTTCCCTTGGACACACTTCGTCAAACTAGATGCAAATTCTAGATATACTTCTTCAGATTGGCATCCATATCCTTCACCACCTTGCTTGCGCATATACTTCTTCAATGTGGCTTCTCAATACTTCTTCAAGCTGGCATGGGAATACTGAATCCACTTGAATTCAATTGACATCAATTACTCAATCTTAATCATTGCCATCATGTTTGACATTAGTTGACATCAAAGATAATCAAAGTTCAACAATCCCCCCCTTTGGAATTGATGTCAACACCTTATGAACCTACACATAATCATCTTCTTGATATTGTATGTTTCATCAATGCTTGTCGCAGCACTCCCCCTATGTATATGATCCCCCTGAATTCTTTGCCAATTTGAACCTTTAACATCTGCGCACTCTGCTGCTAGTGCTTCTTCTGCTTTCTGTTACCTCTGTGTAGATGACATGCTTTATGATTATTTGCACTGTACTATTGCATGATTCATGGTTAGATTCTTGCATTTTCTGCTTGAGTTGCATTACTCCTTCTCAAATTCTTATTGTTTCTTCTAAGCTTCATGCTTCGTCTTCAGCTGCATTTAGCTTCATGCTTTTCTCCCCCTTTGACATCAATGGAAAAGAGGTGCCATTACTTACACAATTACTGGTTCTTCTTTCTTTTGTTTTGTATAGGATTTTGCTTACTGCTCACAGGGATAAATCCCCCTATCTTCATGCTTCATCATTATTTTGTTGATATCCTGCAATTTTCATATTGCTTTCATAATTATCTTTGATTGATTTCCCTGTACAGGTGCTATATTAATCCTTTATCTTGATCTCATGTTCATGTCACAACACTTCATCAATATTTGTTCAATGATTCATGCAATCATCCTTTTCGTACCAATTGCGCAATGTCAAAATCAATCCTTTGTTGGTTTTGCACTATCCTTTCCATTGAATTCCTTTATGTGCTTGACTGTTTCATTTGTCGCATTTACTGCCCTGTAACAAGGCCTTGTCGCATTTGATGTCGTCGCATCCCTTTTCATGACAACCAAATATTTGGCACGTTTTTCATCCATTATCCATCTCTACATTAAATCAGACATGACAATCAGTTCGTGTGGAAACAATGACATGTCGCTTCATACTTGAGCCTTTTGGAGCAACATCATTCGTCACACAGAGCAACGAATCTGATTTCCGCTTTTTGTACTAATTCCCGAGACCACTAATTCAACATTAAGTTTTGGCAACTCCATTACCTTATTCGAATCGCGCAGTCTTGAATGCACATCTCTTCGACTTAACTCCACGAGGGTGAACAATGGATTCCTTGTACCAAAGAATGAATAATTACCTTGAGAGCGTGCGACTACCTATTCATTCACATCAGTCCGAATTTTCATGCTTGAAAGTTGATATGGGAGTCTGGAAAAATTGGATGGAGGAAACCGAGTTCCAACGTGAATATGCTCAATTGCAGGTGAATTATGGACATGTTGAACAACTGACTCATCTGACTTGTCGGGTCGAATTTATGGAGCGCCAACAACAACAGATTGTGGATGAACTGTCCTCACTTCGGTCTCAACATTCTGAACCGTTGTTGTTTGCAACTCTACAACTTATTCCAATGTGTCCATCTTCCAAATGTACCGCGCTAGTTCTAGTGGACTTGGAGCTTCGTATTGCACACCATCCAAACTCAGAACTTGACCTCGAACTGCGGTTGTAGATTAATTCGACAATTCTCAATTTTTCTGTTCTTACTCATTTTCTTGTACACGCCTTTTTGGCCTTAGCATGGAGTCCCTCCTGACATTTACATTGTAGAATTCTCATGCAATTTTGTAAAAACATTGTTTTTGAATGTAATGCAAATCATACCTTTTGCGCAGACTCATGTCTATCTTTCAACAATGTTTGTACATTTTCTTTATTCAGTTATATGCAAAATTTTTCCGTTTTTGTGTCATAATACTTAAATCAACAATTAATTTGTTCTTCAGTTTATCACATGCAATATCTCTTTATGCAATAGTCATAATTTAGTAACAAACTGGATAATGCACACAATTTCTATTTTGCCTGAAACACTGAAGCTATTTTCTGCGACAATTTTACTCAACACACAACTTTCTACAATTTTGATAATTAATGCAACGCACTCCTTGAATTCTAATATGCATCATGTTGAATTCAAGGGTCTCACTTGATCTTCTCAAGATTAGTAGGAGGAGCAACAATTTCTTGCTGCTTTGGATGTACCTGGATTGTCTTCTTCTTCTACGCACTTCTGAGGATATTTCCTTACCCAAATTTTCTTGTGTGCACTTCTATCTTGATTCTGCACTTGAGAATTTTCACTATGATTCCTTGGAATGTGATTTCCTTTGTCCAATAAGTCTTCATATGGACAGTTTACTACTCTTCGACAACACATAACCTTTAATGCAAGTTTATCTTCTTCCAGCACTTTGACCTTGTATTGTGCACAAATCAGTTATTTCTCATAGTTCATCACCTTTTCAAAAACCTTTGTATCAAGAGACTCTTGAAATAGATTGTCTTGTTCTTCATACTTCGACAATTGCTCCTGCAATAATTTACTCTTATTTCTTGACTTATTTAATTCATCCAGGGCACTAATCGATTCACCTTCCTAGTCAACATCTGCAACATCTTCTTCTTCTTTAGATTTATTATCCGTCTTAACTTCTACAACTAGATTTGGAGGTGTAACTGGATTTGGATGTGTTTTGAACGATCCACTAAAGAAGTATTTGTCTAGTGATCATAGTTTGCTTTGCGCAACTCGAGTATTATTTGAACTATTCTTCTTCTTTTCACCACTGCTTTATTCCACAAAGGCCATGAAAAGTACCTCTTTTGGTTCTTCGTCATAGTCACTTCCTTGAGATACATTGTTGTCTTACTTAGGGTACAAACTTTTCTTCTATTTTGGAATCCTCCTTTTATTTTTAGATTTGTGTTGAGTGCACACAGTTCTTCATTCATGAGAACTAGGTTCTTCATCACTATCACTGTCTCCATATTCTTTTTAAGGACACTTAGAATAAAAATGACCTATTCCTCCACACTTGAAACATTTGAAAGGAATTTTGTTTTTGTACTTACCTCGTCCTCTTTTCAGCTTCCTTACAAAGTTTGACTCTTCATCATCCTATTCACTGTAGGATTATTTTTCATGATTGTGGTTATCCTTTCCATTGGCTTTAAAAGCAGCTTCCTTTATGATGGGAATCTCTTTCTCAATTCTCATCTTGTATGCTGTTAAAATCCCCTAAAGCTCATCCTTTATCAGGTCTTCAATATTAGCTTTGTCTTCCAATACATACACCTTTGCATCAAATCTTGACGGTAGAGTTCTTAGTATCTTTTGTACCATGGATTCTTCTTCTAGAGTGACCCCAATACTTTTGATAGCATTAACTATCTCATCAACTCTTAAGAAGTAAGAGGTAATGTTCTCTTCATCTTTCATTCTCAAAGATTCAAATAAACTAGAGTAGTTCTATAACTTTGCTTTCTTTACCTTTTGTCACCTTCATAAACACCTCTAAGTTTGTCCCAAAATTGCTTGGCTAAGGCGCAATGCATAACCTTGATGAATTCATTATCTATCAAACCACACAATAGTGTGTTTCTGGCTCTTGCATTGCATTCATTAATTCTCCTCTCAGTTGGATTAACTGGCACAACTGTTGGGACATTGTAACCGTCAATAATGGACTGCCAGACATATGTTCCCAGTGATTTTAGATATACTTCCATCCTAATCTTCCAGAAAGTGTAGTTGGTGCCATCAAACCTTGGTGCTTTGTTGGTGGAAATAACTTCCTGTTTGTCCATATCTGCGCATGGATATATCTTCCAGATGTTAATTTGTTACTGAAGACACCTGCTATGATACCAATTGTTGGAATCTATTTAATATTGAAAGGGGGGGTGAATCAGTATTAGCGCAGTTATGAACAATTTTTAGCTTCTTTAACAAATTAGTCTAAACTTAGTCTTGATCTTCAATTACACATCTAACATAAATAAAACATTCATCCACATATGCACCAAGAAAAAGAACACAAAACACACATAGTTTTACGTGGAAACCCAAACGGGAGAAAACCACGTAATTCTCTTTTGTAATGAAAATATTGCATTCAAGGAAGCATCAACTTCCTGTGTTTACCAGCACCAACTGGAAGGAGGGACCGACCCCTTGGTTTTACATGCACTGACCTGAAGGGAGAATGAGCTCCTTGTGTTCTCTAGCACCAATGGAAGGAGGAGGCTACGAGCCCTTTATCCTCACCCCGTACTGCCACCCTGATATACAAAATAAGATGTTTCCTTCCTAAACTTCCAACACACGCACACTTATGATATTCTGATGTTTGTTATGCTGTGCGCACCTTCTATATGCAGTCATATTTCTATCACTTCCCTGCATACATCACTTGACTTCTCATTCCACTCAACACTTCACTTCTGCTGATGACTCACTTCTTATACCGTGTGCTACATCAAGTGATCCTGCAGTCTGCACCAAGTTTCACTCCGTTGTTCTATTACTGCGCAACTGCACTCACCAACTTATATTGTGCTTCAATTGATAGTTTGTTGTTATGATATTGCACACCGGTATCAGATGGAACTACGCACTTACTAAGATGTGTCCGTTTGGTTGAGGTGCCACATTTTTTCAGACAATCTGCAACGTAGTGTGAATCATATAATTCATCATTTTGGTTTAACGCACTTACCTCAAATCATCCTCATCATGAAGTGCACACTATATTATGCTATTTCTCTATCGTCGCACATTTGATGGACTTCACACACTTCAATTCAACCTTTGTACATTAGCTATACTTCTGTGCATTTTTTCATGAACTTCAGTTCTGTCTCTACGCTTCTTTCTTTAAAACATATGTGACTCTCTCTGTGCTTCTTGTCACTACTGTCATTTAGTCCTCACACACTTGCACATCCTCTGCATTCTTCCTTTCTGTCTTCGTACAATCATCATAGATGTAAAACATCATTCTACGCACCATAAGTTATATCATTCTTCTGCATGTGCGCAATCAGCTCCTCGCTATATCATATTGTTCTGTACCTTGAACCCTTGATGCCCCGAATATAAATCTATATCTTCTACTTAGAATCTCTTCGTCTTCACCATCAAGCTTACCTCAAATATCCAACTTGCTTCCGTATTTATACATGTCCCACATTGATTGTATGTCCACAAGTTGGTTGTGGCATTCCTTCTTCCTTGCTTCACAGATTGTGCTTCCGCTACATGTCATGTTCTGCGCCGCTGATGTGTCCTTTATTTGTGGGTTCTATGCATACATGGTCCTCGACTTGGTGGGAATTTCACCCTTGATGTACCATCACTTGTGGGTATTGCGCACTTGATGTTTCAATGCTTTGCGGAACTTGCGCATACATGTTGTTCAACTTGTTGGAACCTTTACCCTTGCTATACCATCACTTGTGGGTCTTGCGCACTTGATGTTTCAATTCTTTGCAGAACTTGTGCAGACATGTTCTTCTGCTTGGTGGGACTTAGACCCTTGCGGTACCATCACTTGTGGGACTTGCGCACTTGGTGTGTCATCGAATGTGGAATTTGCACATATGTTGTCTTCAACCGTTACACCCTTCTTGAAACTTGTGCATGCTTCAACAAATAAAAGCTTCTTCTGATTGGTGATGACTTGCGTGCTTTCAGCACTTGCATAATTGTTCAACCATATCTTGTTCCATGCTTCTTGCGCACTCTACTTGACTTTCTTGCGCACTCTAGAGTCTTCTCTAGACTTGCTTGCGCACACTAGACTTTGTCCCATGTATTATTTGGCTTGCTTGTGCACTCTTCACACTTCTTTCCAACCAACACTTTAGCTTGTGCCTTGAATCACTATGATTGGATGGATTGGTGACATGCTCGAGTACATATGCCTTATGTACTTCTTCAAACTAAATATGCATGATGTACCCCTGGGCACACTTCTTCAGACTGGATGCAACTTCTAGATATACTTCTTCAGATTGGCATCCATATCCTTCACCATCCTGCTTGCACATATACTTATTCAATGTGTATTTTCAATACTTCTTCAAGCTGGCATGGGAATACTAAATCCACTTGACTTCAATTGACATCAATGACTCAAGTTGAATCAGTTGACATCCTCTTTGACATTAGTTGACATCAATGACAACCAAAGTTCAACAAAGGACTAGTTAACTAAAGTGTTTTCACTTTAGTTAAACTAAAAGATGACACTTCAGTAAATCAAGGAGAACTCAATTTTATCACTACAATGATGTTATCAAGAAAGATTCAGTTAAAGAATGTTAACTAAGTGACAACAAAGAAGATCTAGTTAACTAAGTGTTATTGCATGACGACACTCATGTTAAACTAAAATATGACACTTGAGTTGCGACACTTGCATGATGACCCTTAAGTTAGTCACCTAACTAAGTGGGAAAGCTTTCGATTAAGAGGTGATTTCATGCTAATAGACAGTTTAGTGAGATAAAGCACTGCATGAGAAGTGGGGTGCACTTCTTCATGCAAGATTAATACATTAAGTCTGAGGACGAGTTCATCACGAAGTTAGAAGAAGTTGATGCATGAGAAGAATGTATAAATATGTTATATAGGATTAATGAATTCAACGTGAAGCGAATTATCTTCTCCCCTGAAAGCAAGGCGCTTCTCTTTGTGCAAGTTATTGTTATTTCTTGTTATTGATGTGCTTGGCACATTGGAAAACACATCCGATTGATCTCTCTTCTCTACTGCTTATGTATCTTCACCAAGAGTGTTTGGTAATCTCTTATCTTCTGAAATCAATCTTCTATGTTGTAAAAGAAATTATTCTCTGATATCCATTATATTATACTGAGAAGAGTTGTTGGGGTTTTTGTTCTCATTGTTTTGAGGATTTTCCCCAAGGTATATCTTGTGTTATGGTTGTATGAATTTGATGTGATTGAATCATCTCATTGCTTCAAGTTTCAACATCTAAAAATAAATAAATATCAAAGCTCAACCAAATATTAACAATGTTCCATAGTGAACCATGGTGCAAGGTGCAAGTGAAACCATGAATATTAGCGCCATTAGAGGATGGACATAAAATGATGTGTTGATTGCAATTGATGATGTAGAATTCAATGAATATTTTGTTAGAGAAACTACCAAAAAATATGGGATTTCACCCACATCACTGCATTATTCAATAAATGGCCTCACTCATAGAAAGAGGAAAGGACCTCTTATAGTGTTGATCGAAGGAGACAAGGAAGAAGTGGTTATTTGGTGCAAGGAGATGTCTGAATTGGGAAATGGGATGGAATTGATACAACTAAAATCTATTGTTGCTCAAATATGTCAGGGAGGCCAAATCCATTCAAAGATGGATTTCTCTGGAAATCATGGTGATCATGGTTTAAAAAAAGGCATCCAGATCTTGTGTTATGAACAATAGAGGGCCTTGATAGAAACATGCCTATAAATCTACACCCTGTAGTTGTACCATATATGGAACTATTACAAAACTGGTTTACAAGTAGGGAGGAGTTGTGGCATGCAGGTAATTGCTAAGAGAGGGAGAAGGAATGTGCCAAATATTATTCCTAAGATCAGGAAGTGGATAACTATATTGTGTCATGTAAATGCAATTGGTGCATCAATCCCTGGGTTTTATTTGTTCAACGGAAAGACTCAGCTGAAAAACTGTATCCAAAATTGTGAACCAGGAGCATGCATGGTTACACATCCCATGCATGGATGCCCAAAGGATTGTTTTTGAATTGGCTTGTCACTTGCTACATTTGTACCTAGTTGCGTCTCACCTAAAAATAAACACTTGTTAATTTATGATGGTCATGGCAGCCACATAGCTATACAAACCATTGAGGAGGAAAACCGACTGGGCATTGACTTGTTGACTTTTCCTACACATACTACTTACAGGTTGCAACCTCTAGATGTGAGTGTGTTTGGTCCTTTCAAGAGTTACTTTAGGTTTTAGAGAGCATCATGGATGACGAAGAAGCTAGGGATAGAGGTAAAAAGGTTTGAATTAGTTCAACTTGCAAGCAAAGCTTTTAAAAAGTCTCTCATGCCCTTAAATATCAAGATTGGATTTTTGTGGAAGGGAATCTAGCCATTGAATTATGAGATACTAATTGTTTCCAAGCATTTGATTTACATGGCTAAGAATATGCAGATGTTGTAGAAAACATGTTATCCCTCTCTCAAATACATCACCTGTCATTGGGTGATGATGTTGAGCATGTCATTTCCATTGAATATGATCATGAACCATATGAAAAGAGCATGGAAGTTGTTGGGTCATATGAAACACATACAAATTCTACAGAGCATATTCCTAATGACACTGCTGATATGAACGTGGTTGTAAGTAGTCAAGTAGTAGGAAGAAAAAATGAGCAATTGAAAATGCCAAGCCAAGTAGCATAACCTAATTGGTTTGCAGAATCTATGATGAATATGAATAGAAATATTCTCACTAGCACCAACAATGAATGAAGCCTTAACATGCCTTCGGAGACAATACTATGGAACATTGAACATGTCCATTATTATGTGGATGATGGTGGTGTAGAAGAACACATTGCAAACATTGAAGAACCAACTGGAGAAGACAATGCTAATGAAGCATTGCTCCCAGTTGATCCTCCTATTCAACCGAGTAGCATACCAGTACTCGTCCAATTCATAAAGCTTCCAGTGGCGAGAGTGCAAGCGCATTGATCTACAGGAAGAATAGATTATCATCCATTAGGTAGGAGTTCACAGTTGCTCACTTTATAGGAATACATCAAACTATTGGTTGAGGCACAAAAAAAAGGATATGCATGATATAAAACAAAAGAAGAAGGATCGGGAAAAGGATAAGAAGCAATGTTTGTTGCAGCAAAACATCAAATGTAGGAAAGGCTTCGAAGAGATATAGGTGGAAAGGAAGGAAAAGGAACAAAGAAAGGTGCACCAAAGTCTTCAAAATGGTAGAGGGAGGAAAAAGGAGGTGGACAAGACTGCAAATGCAATTGAGCATAAGAGGACGGTGTCCAACTCATTTGGTCCACTTCTAGACAATACACGATTCTTCCAATACCTTATAAACATCCAAATCCCCCAATATCATCTTTCTGGTCAACCTCCTCCCTTTATTCCTACCAGTGTAAGGGCCTATTAAAAAAATGTTATTGCAACATCTCCAACTAATCTAAGGGTATTGCGCACAAGTCAAAACTATGGTTTTTCAATTCCTCCTTTGATACAAGCAACAAACTAACATCAAACAAGTATGGGAAACTCAAACCTTTCTGGTCAAGCAATCCTAGGAAGGTTAACCTACTTGGCTGAAGCAAATGCAAGAAAAGCAACAAGTTTGGACAATGAAAGCAATGAACCTCTTCCTCAATAGAGATATCAAATGGTTTAGCCTAACCACATGTAATGTGGATTTTGTTATAGAGTCATTTTGTGGTTGTTTCTCTAGTCCTATATTGAATCCAATCTAAAGAGTCGAATATATGTAGTCAATCCCAAGCCATAAGGTACTTGACATCTAAAGAATCATGGGTCCCAGTTTTCTCTATAATTCAAGGCATTGTATTCAGGTACTATTACTATAAATGCAATATTGGTTACATAAAGTTGGTTTTCTATATCAATTTTGAAGTGCAATCAAATATGGTTTTGGCAAGTAAGCAAAATAGTACAACAATCTCATTCACTCTGTTGCAATATTCCTCCTCAAAACAATACCCCCACACCCCTCTTCATAATTCTTAGTTATTTTTCCCTCCTTCATCCTGGAACCAAAAAAAATACAAAAATCTATTACACTCATTAATAAAATTTGAGCAGACATTGAAGAAATGGTGCCATGAATCCCTTAATCTATTTGTAAACCCGAGATTATTAAACCAAGAATATGCCCACTTAGTTCATTATTTAATTAACATCAAGAATATTTAAACTTGGACACAAGAGAATTATGGATGATGTCAAACGTGTTGGCATTACTCATATCATGAAATGGTGGATCAAGCGGTGTGGATTAACATATCGAAAAAAATTAAAACAAGTGAACCCAAATTATTCTAAGACATAGAATCAAGTGCTAATCTAATATCATCAATTTATATTGGAAATCTCCCCAAAAGGCACTTGTATCCTAACTAATTTATGAAAAGTACAAAATATCTTTGGGTGTGAATTGATTCCTAGTTCTCAATTCATTCATTCACCACTTTTAATAGCTTAATGTTGGAAGTTACCTTAATAAATTTGAAAATTTTAAGAGTTAATTAAATCCTCAATACTCATTGGTAAATGAGTATGCAAGGTGCGTTCAGTTGAAGCGATTTTCCTTACACCATGTGTATCTAAATGATCAATATATTTCCCTCAACATTTTATATCTTACAAGTTTGTTGAAAGGATTCAACCAAACAAGTGTTGGAAATAGTTAATTGAAAGTATATGGCTAAATTCTTGAGTTGTTGCATTCATTTGCATCCAAATATTTTGAGTTGTTGTATTCACTTGCATCCAAATATTTGAATTAATGAATGATGAGAAAGTATATCTATGAAGAAGATGATTCCATCTTTAGCTGTAGGATTTTAAGCATGTTTATTAAGGATTTGAAGGATATTTTTGTTAGTGGTTCACGTTTTGACATTCAGTTAAAGTCATCAACTAAGAGATTCATGTTATTAGTTGGAATCTTTAAAAAGTTAGAATACTCCAAACATTTACAATTATCGCCACCTAAGAAAATATATTCCCAAAAATATTTCACAGTGCTCAAGTATCTCAAGGGTCTGTAAAATCAAATTTTCCATGAACAATGGAGATTCCTCCATGCTAGTGGATCAACGGTTATGGATCCTTTGTAGGATTCAAGCATATGTAAGGGTTCAAAACATTTAAAGGTTATAAACATCTAATATTTACTCTAGAAAGTAGGTAAAATGTCCACATATTGTCATGGGATTTGGCTCCTTTGAGGGTCCATGACTCCATAAAGGTGGTTGAAATGTTGTGGATGGCCAAAAATTCATCTACCCAAGGATATCAACGGCCTATGAGCCCTAGTAAGGACCCCATTACTAGTGTAAAAATTGTAGTTCAATTAAGGGAATATTCATCCATAGAGAATTAGGAAGGGCCAATCGAGATCATAATTCAATGAGGATTCCGCATGAGGTTAGATATGATGGTGCAATTATTGGTGAGGTTATGATATCCATACTTGATAACTTTTCAAGTCCCCATATCAACATTTAACAAAAGAAGGAGCATAAGAATATTAAGATAAGAATAAACAAGCTAAGGACAATTGATGGTTACACCTACATAGTATCAAAGCTTTATCCTTGAACTTTGAAAGAAACAAGAAACAAAATGCAAGGAGGTTTCTTGCATTTCACATATTCACACATAAAAGAAACAAAATCCAACCTGTCCATTCAATACACACACAATGTAAATTTTAACCCTGAGCTCACCAGCCAAAATTCAACCAAGTAACAAGAAAAGATCTCTTCAACCAAGCAACATGAAAGAAAGGATCAAATGCAAATATTGAAGCTCAGTTGACCTCAAAAAAGCATGTAAAACCTCTAGCAACAAATGTTTCCAATGGATCTAGTTCTATAGTGTGGCAATCGATAGCCTAAGGATTCATAAAACAACTATATTTAGATCCTTTCGAGGAATACATTACCTTGAATTAGGAATACATATCATAACTATATTTGGTAACCTTGAGTTAGGAATGCAATAGGTTTAAATAAATAGTTTTGAAAGAGTGGCAAACACTCTGGAGTATTCTTCACAGATTTCTTGTAGAACTAGAGAAATTTTCCTTGTTTTGACCAGTAGTCGGAAAACTAGGTTTTTTTTCAAACACATCTTGTTAATAGATTTGCCAATGCAAGGCATATTTTCACCAAATCCAGTAAATAAAAATCCTATCATATCATATCAAATTTATCTCTTGACCTATAAGATTTATAAACACCATATTCCTTGAAGGACTCCATGTGAACCTCCACACATGCGAGATAGTGATAATATACACTATTAGTTGGGTAAGTAGATGGAAACTTATAGGATGTGTGGTCTGTGACCCATATCATAGAAATAGATATGAACCCAAAGGAGCCACGTGGACATCACATAGGTACCAGGCACTTACTCCACATGTGTGTGCAAATAAAACACAGAAAAAGACCAAGAAGTCTGAAAAATTATGGAAGTTTGTCACGAAAGGTGGAGAGACCAACGACAAAGTATTGGTAACTATTGGATCTCTTGGATGCTATAACATAAACATCTAAAGGGAGAGAAGATAAATTATGTGACTCACGATCCTTGGAGGGGATGGTTTAGTTTTGTAGCTTTTACTTAAGACAATATAGAGGGACACATGTTTTCAAAATGGTAGTGGTCTTGGTTCTAGTTGATCAAAGAATATGGAATTAGAGCAGGGGAAGTATTCATTGACATAGCAATATGTAGTCCATTCCAAACTAAAGAATATTTAAAACTTCCCTTTGCAATTTACCCATCTAGAATTATATAAAGAGCTGAGTAGAACATTAGAGCCATAGCCAAGAGATGACAAGTAGATGGGATGCCAAACCAAAATCCGAGATTTAGAGCCAAATCCAAAGTCGAGGAGAAAAATATTAGAGTTGAAGCAAAATATGTATTCAAGATTAATATAAATGTAGATCCCAGTGCACAATGTTGAAACTCTTAAAATATCTTGGTAATCTAAATTAATTAAAAACCAATAAAGAGCATAAATTGGAGTTTTCCCACATTGCATTATCTAAGATAAATTTGTGTTTGTTTTTGTATGTGATTATTGCTTACTTGCATTGATTTTTTTGCAATTAAATTCATAGTATCACTATTACAAAATAGCTAAGGAAACACATAAGAAGATAAACTAAACAAATTAAATATTCAAATATAAGTGTTGGTGAATCATGTTGGATGTGGTAGGTTGAGATATAATTATGGAGCATCTAGTGTCGAAGTAGATTCCTTACTTATGGATTGTGAAAGGTTCCACTCATAAGGCAATATATTCATTGCTTATGAACTTTTTTATTCCTCGCTTCATCCTTTCAACATAGAAAGTGTAGTTTGTGAGTGCATAACTAGAGTCGAGTTACATAATAGCTAAGATTAATGAACATAGAGAGGCATGCATGTCGGCACTTCATTAGGGGAAACATATAAATAAAGAAATTAAATTATGAATTATGTCGAACACCTACATAATTCCATATTGATTTACCAACGCAAGACATATATTTACCACAACCAGTAATCCATTGGATGTAGCTTGGGTGGTTGGGAGGAATGAATGTTACCCTCCCCACCCAGGTTCAATTCCTTCTAAGTGACATGTTGATCCCTTAAATGGGCCTATAAGATGCTCTTGTTGTTGATCCCCCAATGCATTGAAAACTCTCAACCACCCCATGTTCCTTTGCGGATTTCTGGGAGGTTTTCCGTGGACGTAGTGAGCACTGATATTTGGTGCCGTGAACCACATGAATTTTTTATATACCAAAACCAATAAATTTACAATTAAATTAAGAATGTATTCACCATAAAGCAAAAACACATAATTAAATTAAGAATTATGTCAAACCCTTGCAAATTTCAATATTGATTTACCAATGCAAGGCATATATTCACCACAACCATTAAATGCATAATTGAATTCAGAATATATTCACCACAAAGCACAAAGACATAATTAAATCAAGAAATATGCCAAAACCCTTGCAGATTTCCAATATATTTACCACTGCGAGGCATATATTCACCACAACAAGTAAATACATAATATTCGCCACATAGCACAAACACATAATTAAATTACAAATTATGTGAAACCCTATAGATTTCCAATAGATTTACCAATGCAAGGTATATATTCACCACAACCAGTAAATAAAAACCCTATCGTATCATAACTAATCCCTCTCTATGCTTATAAGATTTATAAACACCATATTCCACAAACCCATACACAAAGATACTTAAAAACCCATATACAGTGCCCAACATGCGGTTATTCGCAGACAACAGGTCATTCGAAGATAACAAGACATATCCATTCAAAGAGGGCTTGAACAAACCCATGAGAGCAAACAAACCCATTAGGAAATAAATCCCATTATGACAGAACCCACAAGTAGAAGACACCATAAACAAAACCCATAATCCATGAAGCAAGTCATGCATGCAAGTTTTCCACTAGGATATTTAGTGTGCTGAAAAACATAGAGAGAGAAGCTGGTAAGAGTGAAATCCTACTATGAAAACTTTGGATCAACCGCCAACCGCTCGGCTCCAGTGTGACATGCAGAACAACTTGAAAACAATAGCGTGGGAAAACGAGGTAAAAACCCAAGAAATTGGAATCGAGCAAGAAATCAACCAATGCACCCACCTCGCATGATAGGGTCGTCAAAGAAACAAAAGGTACTGTACCGAGAAACCATGAAAAATATATCTACAACCAGGAAAGCAAACTTAGAGTGCGTCCAATCAAGGTAACACTCACATGACGGGGCCAACCCTAAACTGTCAAACCAGGTGTTGAGTGACTAGGAAGCGACAAACCAAGACTCTTCTCTACAACCCACCACGAGTGTACCGAACCCAAAGCACAAGGGGAAGGGACAAATAGAGCACAAGTTCAAGAACACACATCCACAACCAGGAGAGAGGGGATGGACCACTACCAAGGTGGTTGAACGCCCACACACTAGGCCCAAACAAGAATGTACTGTATACTAGAGTAGTTGTGGGAAATAGGTTGTGTAGCATGTGTGTCAAGGGAAATTAAAACACATACCAACCAAATGAGGTGGCATGTCCAACTAAATAGGTTTCATGTTGCTCCCGTGCCCGCAACGTGGCCCAACCAGTGTTCAAAGGGAGGGCACACCACAAATGGCATCCCTCCCTTTAGGTCCTGCATAAAATCATTATGATACTATTGGAAGCAAATATGATGATTAAATAAATAACTATTGATTGTTATAAATATTATTTATTAAAGCACTTGACTATAGGCTTGCAAAAAATCATTATGATACTATTGGAAGCAAATACGATGATTAAATAAATAAATAACTACTTATTATTATTATAAATATTATTTTATCGTAGAGGTTAACGTTTCAAATATGTGTACCTCCTTAAGCTTTAGTAATTAAGATGATAATTAGTATCTTCTCAAAAAAAAATCGATATTATATTATTAACATATGATATAATAAATGTTAACAATATAATATGCGTATTGTTAACATTTATAATCTGTGTATATTTAAAAAAAGTTTCGGAATAGCAGGAAGGTGATTTTTCAGCTTAAAAAAAAAAAAAAAAATTTAAAAAAGTTGTTTATAAAAGAAATTGTGATAATATTGAGGATTGAACTTGGCTGAAATGTTAGTGTTTCATATAAGGTTGGTGAAAATGCATAAATTTATTTGCATTTAAAAATCGGTATACATTATGTTTTAACAATTTTCATAAATTATCATGTTAATATTGATATTTGATTTGATCTTCCAATCAAAGATTGAATCTTCACAATTACTTTGATAAAAAAAAAAATTGGATAGAAATGGACTCCACATTATATTCAAAGTTGTTGGATGGAAATGGATTCTAAAATATTTTGAAGTGTAACTAATTCACACCACACAAGGATTTGGTGGTCGATGAAGAAGATTTTATTGTATTCAAAATATATATTTTTGGTGCAATAATGCATGAGTTGGTCACCTATACATAAAATGCAATGTTAATTCATCTCACCATTGGAGTATGGGGAGCGTTTCGTTGGTCAACTCTACAATGTTAATTCATCTCATCAATTGAGTAATGAGTAGTGAAATTTCGTTAATTTATTTGGAAATAGTTGGTATTAGTGATATTTATATTTTTTTTTTTTTTCTTTTTTTTAATATTTTTAGTGTAGTTATTTATAATTTTAGTTATGTAATGTAACGTGCATCTCATTATATAATCGACATTTCAATTTTAAATTTTATATTAAAACTAAAAATAAATAATAACAATAAAAATTTTTATGTGTAATTTATTATTTAATATGAAGGAATTAATATATGACATGGAATTAAATGATAGGTGAATTTATCAAAATGGGTAACACATTTCATTAAAATGTGGTAATGAAAATTTGACATTTAACATAATTTTTTTTTAATTTAAAAAATTGAAGCCCTTAAAGCTCATTAACTCTTGTGACTTTTAATGTGCATTAGAAAACAAGTTATAGAGAAATGTGTTGTCTTTCCAATGATATTTTTTCAAAAGATATTAATATAATTTATTATGTCAAATTTGCATTTAATTAAATATGCATCATTGCAAATTTTAAGAAAATTATATTTTTTATTATTTTTCGAAGTTGACCAATTAATTATTATTATTATTATTTTCCGTGTGGTCATGAAACACCCTCTGTTTTCAGTACCCCTTTACGTCCACGATAACCTCCCCGACATCCGAAGACATAGGAAGGGCAGTTAATTGGCTAATATAGCTCCTGAAGAGCTCAACGCCTCACTTTAGAGCAAGTGTCACTGGCAGGACTTGAACCTGGGTGGAGCGGATAACAATCCGATAACTCAACCACTTGGGCTAAACCCAATTGACTGGCCAATTGATATTTAATCACATTTTATACACCTTTATGTTCTTATGAATTTTTTTCCAACAATTAGTATAAATTGAAAAGCCAAAAATACACTTTTGAAGATGAAATATTTGTAGGGATCCCACATATTTTTTATAATTTTTGGTTGTGTATTTTTTATGTTATTGATTTTTCTATGATAGCCTTTAAAATTGTGGAAAAAAAATCAATATAAGTTTTTAAAAATATATATAGATAGATAGATATAATATATGAAATCCGAAGTGTAAAAAAGATATGCCAATAGATAAAGGATTCACTTAGAAATTTACTAGCCTTAACTCCATCACCTAAATGAATAAGATGAAGGGGTTTCACCACCTAGAAGTTTAGTTACAGAAAATCTTGAAGAAAGAGAGCTAGAATTCATGATTTTAAGCCCTCAATTTAGTTGCATACTAGTCTTTTTTTGTTTATATATATATATATATATATATATATATATATATATATAAGGACCTCAATTGAGCCGTAGAGCTTGATCGAGTTAAAGGCGTCAATTGAGGGTTTTATTAACCCAAGTAAACCCTCAACCGATGGTTTGACTTGCCTTCCACATTACCTCGATTGGGGGCTTATTCAGGCCCTTGATCACGCTCTTAGTAGATTGATGGAGGGCTTGGAAATATCTCAATCTCGGATCCTAAAAACCCATCCCTCTCCATCTGCCTTGCCAAAAAAGTTTACCCATTATCATGCATTTAACTTGATAAAAAATTTACACCTTAATAAATTTGATCCCTCTCGGTGCTTGACAAATCCGGGTTTAGTATGAATATATGTTGGTTATAGTCAAATATATACTAGCGTGGTTGTAGTCAAGAGTGTGTTCAAAGATAAATATGTTTAGAATATTTCATGTGTTTTCTCCTTGTAAGTTATAGGTTCAAATTCAAAGGGGGTAGTATGTACATCTTCATAGGATGGGCCTTCATATCCTTGAATGAAGGGGATCCCTTGTCCCACAAACAAATCCCTCTCCAACTCCTAGATTCCCTTGTTCCACAGACAAGACAAACAATCCCCACTCCAACACTTAGGCTCCCTTGTCCCACAAACAAGCCCCACTCCAACTCTCATGTCAAGGGTATGTACACCTTCTTAGACCTAGCCTTCAAATCCTTGTATGAAGGGGACCCTTGTCCCACAAATAAGCCCCAGTCCAACTCACAAGTTCCCTTGTTCCACCAACAAACCCCACTCCAACTCCCAAATCAAGAGTATATACACCTTCATAAACTAAGTCTTTAAATCCCTGAATTAAGGGGATCAATTGTCCTACAAACAAGTGACACTCCAACTCCCAGGTTACTTCAAGCTCTACTCCAACTCTCAAGTCAAGGATATGTACACCTTTGTAGACTATGCCTTCAAATCCCTAAACAAAGGGGATCCCTTGTCCCACAAACAAACCACATTCCAACTCCCAGGTTCCCTTGCCTACAAACAAGCCCCACTCCAACTCCCAAGTCAAGGAGCAAAAATACATACATATCAAATATCAAATTCCTTAAAATGAGGTTTTCTTACAACAATTTAAATTTTAAAATATTGGATTTTTCCTTGGGTTAAGGGGTAGGGAAATATACATATCAAATATCAAAGTCCGTGGAATGAGACTTGCTTACACCACTTTTAGAATATTGAATTATTTAATCTCTTAAAGAACTTCTTTTCCCGGATTTGAAAAGCAATATGGTTTTGCCCACTAACCATAGTTTGATCTCTTATAAATGGTGTATATCATAGAAGGTGATACTCTCATCTGGTGTATATCATAGAAGGTGATACTATGTCTCCTAACTCTCATCACATTGCATTTCAAACCCTCGAACTATTAACATCAATTTTATATTATCCTTTTGATTTAACATCAATGTTATCTTCTCTCTTTTATTTGTATTTGACAATTGACTTTCTTTAACAATGTAAACACTTGATCTAGATTTTTCCTCACTTTTATCCTATATTTTTTGGAATGTTGAAATTCAAACTTCTAATGTAATGTAAAAGAATAAGACGCTTAAACTCAAGTTGGCCTTAAAAAACATTTTATAAATCATGTAACATATAATGTAATGTAAAAGAATAAGACGCTTAAACTCAAGTTGGCCTTAAAAAACATTTTATAAATCATGTAACATATAATGTTAAAATTGAACATGTTTGCCTCTTTGTGTTTGATGGGATGGCATTAGATTTTTCCTCACTTTTATCCTATATTTTTTGGAATGTTGAAATTCAAACTTCTAATGTAATGTAAAAGAATAAGACGCTTAAACTCAAGTTGGCCTTAAAAAACATTTTATAAATCATGTAACATATAATGTTAAAATTGAACATGTTTGTCCTCTTTGTGTTTGATGCTGATGTAAAAAGATAAGACGCTTAAACTCAAGTTGGCCTTAAAAAGTCTGGTAAAATATAACGTTAAAATTGAACATGTTTTTCCTCTTAGTGTTTGATGGGATGGGATTAGAGTGTGTTTCATGGTATTAGAGTCAGTAATTGTGTTATGTTTTTCATTGGAATATGTTGCAATTTTTTATTAGTTTAATAATAATAATACTTAAATATTATATACAAAAATAATATTAATTATTATAAATAGATATTTTATATATTAGAGATATTTAAAATATATGATCAAAAATAGAAATAAAAAATTAATATTAATAAAAAATTAAAAAAAAAAATTTAAATTATCTTTATTACGGTAATTTAATCATAAATTTTATTTTTTTAAAATTGAAAACTATCTTATATCTTATTTTTATATTAAAACTTATATAATACATGAAGAGTTTAAATGAATACAAATTAGATAAATAACACTTTATTAACATAAACAAAACTTATCCCTTTGCGCTGGGGGAGTGGCTCTTGGCAGCAGTCATGGCTGGGTGTGAGGAGGACGAATTACAAGGGGCAAGATTTCGACACGGACTTGGGTATGTGGAGGATGGTTAACCAATATTATTAGATCACGCGTTTGGTAATGTGAGGATTATCCTGGTCGTGAAGGCATGGAATTCTAGCTTATCAATGAATATTCAATTCTGGAATGCATGGGATTTGGGACCTTTGGAGAACACCTTGCATTGAAAGGAGTGGAAAGCAGGTCTTCTGGTAAATCCTGTATTCTTGAAGGTCTGGGAGTTGGTTTTTTTGCTTAGTTGGTTCCATCTTGCATCTACGATGAAGAACTAAGTGGATTGACCAGCTAAGTTTCAGGAGCTATTGGAAGAGGTTAGAGACATCAAATCAGACATCGAAGATGCTCGAACAAATCTATGTTGCATGAGCACGCAACTGGAGGGAGTGTTGAGAATTTTTAAATAGCTCATTTCCCACACAAATGGTTTGGACTAGTGCTTGAATGATGTTGAGGGAGATATCAAGATTCATGGAGTGCAATTGTCTGGTTTGGATCATCGCTAGGATGATGCTGAAGGAAACATCAGCACTTATGGACCTCATGGGGACAAAATCATGGCCACCCTGGATCAACATGAAAACATGCTTATTGCAAAATGCTTCAGGCTTACTGACCAAATTGGAAGCAAGGGTCGTGAAGATAGTTCAATTTAACAACTTGTTCATCAATTTGTTCATGTTGCAGTCAATATTTCCAGTTTAGAGGAACATGCAGGCGACAATGCAGAAGCTCGGGTCATGGATAGTAGTCATAGCACCACTTAAGTTCTTTATTTTTTCTAGTTGTCTATGAACTTTTTTTGCCAATTAATATTATGCTAATATGTAAAAATCTACAAAAGTGTAGTATTTTATAATTTCCTGCATCTAGAAGTGGGAATATGGACATCAATTAATATTATGCTAATATGTAAAAATCTACAAAAGTGTAGTATTTTATAATTTCCTGCATTTAGAAGTGGGAATATGGACATAAGTATACAGGTTGGATATTACTCGGGAACCTTTAAAGTCATTTTTTTGGACCGATGTAACATTTTGTCGCTGATATTTTGAGCTTTTTATAAATATCGAATTACTCGTTCTGGTTAAAAAAAAACATAAACTAAACTTAAGATATAGCTTAATCATGCCATTAAACCAATTTTTTATCAAATTTGTTAAAGGAAAATATATGTTTCCTACATGATTTACTTTAAACACCTCTATGTCGAGTCCATCGTGTTGAATTTTGAATGCACCCTTAGAATACACTAATTTGTCTGCCACACCAAATCCATTGAGGACGGGATAGTGAAATGTTAAGGAAGCATTATTTGTAAGGACAAGGGTGACTACTTCCCTTTATTTATGTTAAACCCTGTGTAACTAACTCTACATTTTAACTATTTTTGCGTTACTAATGTTTAAAAATTAGACTATAAACTTTAGCACCCTCAATATTTCGTTTTAGTAAATATTGAGGTATTTTTCAAATTATTTTCTTAAAATTAATCATGGTTAACAATATTTTGCAAATAAGGGGAGAGCTTAATAATAGATTTAAGGATTGACACAATAGATAACAATGTGTGCACATGTTGAGTTCTCTGTGGATAGGGTTTTCTATGGCTAGGTTTTTCTGTTGCTAAAGTATCTCTGCAGATAGTGTTTCTTTGAAGAAGCTTTACAGTCGAAGAGGTTGAAGACTATAGTTGATCTTATTCGGAATGGGGTTTGCTGCCACTGCCTAGGATGGATAGATCGGATTCAATAGCTTCTCTACCTCCTGAAGTCACAGCCTTGAGTTAGCTAGTGGAGGAATAAGGGAAATGGTCGACATCTTCAGCCCCTTCGCGATTTATGAAAAAAATGGATTTGATCTTGGTGGTGGCCCTCCCCCCGGAGAAGCCTCATAAGGTCTCCCTCGTGTTAGCAAATAAGGGTCTGGTGGGCTAGTTTATAGGATTATGGCCTTCCCCCAAATCAATGGAAGCATGGGTTCGACGAAACTAATAGCCTCTGATTTCTCATAGCATAATTTTCTATTTTATTGGCAAAGGTTTTTTGTCTTCGAAGTCATTTCTAAGGAATACAAAGACTTGATATTCTGTAGCAGGCCATACTCCATGGGCCCAAGAGGTATCTATTTAAACAAGTGGAGCCCTGATTTTGATCCCTCACAGGATATCCCCAAGGTTGTCCATGTTTGGGTGCGACTCCCACATCTTCCTATTCATTGTTAGAATTCAGAATCCCTTCAAGCTATCGACAATGCTTTGGGAAAATATGTGGATAGGTTCAATCGCAAGGATCAGTACTCATGTGCCCAAATCTGTGTTGAGGTGGATGTTGTGGAAAACATTGCACAAGTGTGCACTCTTCCACTTGGTAAGGGGCTAGGCCTTGTAGGATGCAGCAAGGCATTAGTCCTTGGAGCTCCTATGTGGGTGATTTGGTTGTCCTCCAAGTGATCCTGCAATATATTGTTAGTGCAATTCACATAAAACAAAGAAATATGGATAAAAAGCAAAATAAAAGAGATGGGGGGAGAATGCAAATTCCAATAACAATCCAAGATATGCCAAACCAATTTTGTATTGCCCAATGGTCAAGCTGTACAACACCTAGGAGGTGTGGGATTCAAAGGAAGCCAACAATATCCCTTAGGGAGGCCTTTTTTTTTTCCAAACTAAATGCTATGTCAATGGTGGAACAATGGAGAGGAACTCTTTCCCCTTGAAGGAAGGTAGCAAGGGAGCTTGGGAATACTTATAATGATAGGAAGAGGTGGGCTATGAGGAAGCTCCAACATAAATCCAACAACATAACCTTGGTCTTGATTTCTTGCTACAAATTGCATGCCAATGCCTTCCTTTTATAGGCCAAGAGGTGGCCAACAAACAACTAGATCCAAATGTGAACTCATCTTCTCCATGAACCAGTTCCAAGCATAGTAGCATCATTCGAGTACGAATATGGATACAAATACAATTCAATACAAAAAAAAAAAAAAAAACGTAATAAGAAAATCCAATACGAATAAAATACAGAAGTAGACTTCTTATATATAATACTTTCAATCAAATATATAAACCAAATTAGCATAAATGTACATTAAAAACCATTCATTTTTATAAGAAAGTAATAAATTGAATGTTATTTATATTTTACAGTTATTAAATAATTAAAATTTGGTTTTTTAAAATTTACTTTTTCATTAGTAAGAATTTATATCCATATCATATCTATACCTATACTGAATATTCGACGAATTCGAATTGCTCCGAATTTCCGTACCAGAAATGCCAATACGGCCAAATTATGCTAGTATGGTTCCAAGGTACATCAAGAGGGCTAATTAATGCCACCAAGTGTGTGAGGAGCTGAATTCGGATCCTTGGAGATGATTAATCCTTCAATGCGCTGTAGGAAGTAGATGGTCCCACCATTTTGATAGTAGCGCAACTATCGAAGGAATAGTCATGTGTGTATCGCGCGAATGTTGTTCTGGTAACCTACGCTATAACGTGGGTTAACACTGTCTTAGTCGCACGACCCCTTCTTTTGACTTTTTTTTGGCACTTTTGGACTCATGTTGTCTTTTGGATTTGTTGAGGATGCCTGTGGTGAACTAAATTCTTTATGTTGATGACACCTTACTGGAAGAATCGCTGAAATGTCGCATGTGTGCTAAATTTAGGGGTTAACAGATGCCCCCTGATGTATGAGGTTCATAAGGTACTGTAGAGCTGATAACACATCATGTTTTCTTGTGTTTCTCTCATGTTCTAAAGGACAAAAGCATATGTGGACAATAGGTTCCTCCCACGGAGAAATATTGTTGGTGACCATTGTTGGAGCTGTAGTAAAGAATAGATTTTTATACAAATGAGGCAGGTATACCCATGCTCGTGAAATGTTGTCAATGAGATTACAATGATAGAGGACCAAAGGGGTCACTCGACTATACTGTTGGGACATGGATGAAGACAACTTTGATCCATGTTAGTGTAAAGAACCCAAGAATTGCTACGAAGTGCTGAAGAAGTGGTATTGCTAATGATCATAATAACCCCATAGGGATGGGGGACCAATATGGTTTGTGAAGCTTCCTAAGAAATTCATATGCTAGATGGGCTGCTACCATGATTTGTAAATGTGAACACTGCTACCTTCAAAAGTTTGCTTCCCCCTGATGCGATAGATGTTTTGACATCAAGCATAGGGGAAATCGCTTAGTTAGGGAGCACTAACTACTCTCCCTACCAAGTTCAAGGTGATCCCTTATAATGATTGAAAGGGAACCCAAGGTACATCTGCAACTATTGCAACTCTAGGAATAAAGTGTGTTGACGTTGATGAGAGCTGAAATATATGATAAGATGAGGATCTTATCTTGAGAACCGAGATCATGCTGTAACCTGTTGGGGACGAATAGACCTGACACAAGACAGGTTGATAATCTTGGGGCTCGTAAATTCATTTGATCAATGTAGAGATGGGGAGTGGGGACGACAACTTTCCTTTCAGAACGGTACAGATTGAGACGAAGGGAGACAAAACTATAAATGAAAGGGATTTGATGGAGACACAAAATAGAGAGTAATAATGACCGACAAAACGAATATTGCTAAGGGAATTTATACTCAAAATACATCTATCAAAGGCGACCATGGGTTGCTGCCGAAAGAATAGGGTGTTCCCTCAATATGTGGTGATGAAGGAACTATTTGTACATAAAGAATAATAGTGGGATCCCCACATTTTTGGTGTGTGTCAGGGGACCGATTTGATGATGGGTGGAGTCCCCGTGGTTTTGAGTGCATCGGGGGACGCTTTCCAAGATGAAATGGGGGTTAACTTGTAGACATAGAGACGGGTTCCCCGTGAATCAATGCCATTCATTGTATGCATGTGGGATAATTGAATAGGATTGGTTTCTTCTGAGGGTGGGGGCCTCATAGGTGTCTTTGCGGAGGTGATGATACGAAGAACATTACAGACGGTTAAGTGCTCATGGAGGCATGATTGGACTTTGTGAATCTTTATCGTAACATTGGCCAAGGAATATGATGGTGTCTACTCAGTGGAGTAAATGCACAATTATAAAATGATAAAACTTGGGGTGATCTTTTCAAACTGTATCAGATTCCTCGGACTTGTGAGGGATTGAGATCATGGGTTTCAATTGATGACTGGGATGGAAATGGCGCGCACACCCATGAAGGAGCATGTTGTACCCAGTGATGATGTTGATGGCACACCATTAATGAGAATGAGGGCCCTATGGTTATCAACAGTAATACTGGTAAATGCATTATATACTAAAGGGAAATACTGCCTATATGCCAGTTTTAGAATGATACCTGTGGTAAGGTGCCTGACACCATTGCTGAAGCATGGAGCCTTATTCTTATAAATACAAGAGTCTCAAAATTTTCTTAGTCGAGATCTTGCACATATGGCGCACATACCCAAGTGTATTAAAGCACGTAACCAAGGTAATGACAATGCAAAAATAATATTACCAAAAAAAACAAGTCGTACTTGAGGGGTACCCTTGAAAAATAGTGTCCTGACACGACTATTGGGAATCCAAATTTGTTGGCTTCATGTCGAAGAGCTCGAGGTGTTGATCGTGGTGGTGTGAATGGTTTGTGAAACAGAGCTACGGTTTGTCCGTGGGGTCATTTTGAAATTTGTGTCAAATGAATATAAATAGGGGCAGGGCCCACTTTTCGAAATCATTTGTATTATTCGCTAAAGACCTCCTAGAGTGCATTTTGGGAGATTCTAGGAGATCCAGATATCCTTTTGACGAGCTGTGAGTTCCAGTTATGCCGAAACTTTACCATTTTCAGTTTGGGCCGGGTAGAATTAGGGATAATGGGCTCCTGGACTGCCATCGGTTTGATTTATCCATTTGGGAGAAACCACGTGAGAATTTGATCAATTCTCATGCTATAGCGCGTGATTTTGGGAAAATTGTGCGCCAGTGTAGCGTAGGTTTTTCCCAAAATCGTAAGTGGTAGAGTGAAGTGGAGTATCGTGGGAAAAATGTACTGTACCACGCTTCACGCAACGCAATAGCGGTTCGGTCGCGCGCTAGTGTAGAGCGGCTGATCTTAGGTTAGCCACACTACCAACGCGACCAAACAGTGTATATCCACTGCACTAGTGTCATGTGGTAGAACTAGATTCAACCGCGCTAAGCATGACTTTCCTTGTGATTGTCACGCTACGCGCAGACCTTAGGTGAGGCCGTGCAAATTTTATGCTTTGGATATATATGTATGTCTAATGGATGGGAATTATCCTTGTGTAGGTGATTTCAGCTACTCATGGCCCACGTGGGTGTGGTTGAGTGGTGGGAGAGGGAGTATGATACTCTTTGTCCCTTGGTTCTAGGGGACATCCATGCGACACAAATCTTACGAGGCACAGATCTCATGAATTTTTTCAAGTGCCCCTTTATGAGGTCATCGGACTATCTGCTTTTGAGGTTGCTCGACATGTGGGACCCAAACAGAGGGGTATTTCGAGTTGGTGGTGATGACCCGAGCATCATGACTCGAGACATTTATTTCTTGACTGGGTTGTCTCACTTGGGAGTGAGAGAGCCCTTCCCTCCTCAAATGTAGGGAGATACGATCCTTGGTTTGGTGGATCGATTTTGCGAGGGTGACCGAAGTGCCATCAACTCTGGTAAGATTTTGATGAGCTATCTGAGGGGTATTCATGTTCGGGTTGTAGTGACAATCATGGTGTGAGTGTTGGGGTTTGTGTCTCCCAACAAGATTACTGGAGGGAAGCTGGCGCTTTTTGAGAGGGTGTTATCCAGTCAGCTGGTGGCGTGGGGTCAACTGTTGCTGCAGGCGATGACCCGACATATGTCGGATTTTCACTGGGGTGGTGTTAGGACCACCTTATGTTTTCAGACTGTATTTTGCTCGTATTTCTTAGACCAATATCTGTCCCCGAGGCCACCTATAGTGGTGCCTCCTAGGGTGCCTCAAGATCCTTAGATGATGTATTAGGGGTGGATTATGCCTCATCCTGGTGTTGGGCATGTGGGGGCGTACTTAAACGCACAGGTTCTAGATGTTTGGGAGGGTCGTACTGACCAAATGGAGAGATACCCCTGGAGTGGGATGGATTACAAGGGAGATTTGGATATGCCTTCCCCCAATGGGGGATTCGATGCCTCAGGTATGTTTTATGGTTTGTACTTTGTGATAATTATATATATTTGAACATACTTTGATTTCTGCACATTTTGATATATATTTTTATCATGTACTGATGACAGTATCTCCTTTGTGATGCAAATATTGGTCCTATACGACCACCTCGACAACCCCATGCAAGGAGAGATCGACCAGATGACGGTGTTGGATAGGATATTGGAGGAGTTGATGTAGCTAGGGGTGTAGTCATTAGAGCGGTTCCTATTGAAGGAGAAGGTGACGGGGGAGCTACTGCAGGGGGAGTTGTTGCAGGGGATCAGATGGCAGCCACCATGGCTGATCTGGAGTAGTGGTTGGGTGTCATGTCCGCAGGGGTTGATGATCAAGGTGTTTCATATTTGGAGGACAAGGAGTTGGAACTGACACTACATCTGCTAGTAGAGTGTGGGCTATCTTGGAGGCCTATCATGCAGTGTTTTGTAGTGGTGTGCCATGTGGCATGAGATGTGCAGGGAGGGGTATCCCTTCCTCGATAGATACCACGGCCGGGACCAGACCAAGAGGTAGCAACTAGCACGAGGGGAGGTTGTACGACCATTGGCCATTATGCACTAGTACAAAATGAGATATTAGTGACCAGGTGACAAAAAATTTTGGTCACCAGAATTTTTTCAAGGGATAAATGACCAAAATTGAGAAATTTTAAGTGAGTTAACTAAAAATGACCAATATGGTCACTGGATAAGGACTAGAATAAAAATGACCAATTTGGTCACAGGATAAGAACTAAGCTAAAAATGACCACATAACAATTGGTCATTTATTTGGTCATTTTTAGTTGTCTCACTCCGACAGAGAAAAAATTACAATTTTGACACTGAATTTGTATAATTTACTAAATTTTAACACTGTAGATGGATTCAGAGACCCCTTTGGGGGGTATTTGAATATGTTTGCAGTGTTAAAATTTAGTAAATTGAAACATTGTAGATCATGGATTCAGAGACACGAGTGATCATCATGTAAATTGTGTCGCAGGTACACAATTGTAATTCGAGTTGTGACACAATTTACATGATCATATAATGACGTATAGCGCTGATTTAATTAACACTGAATTGATCATCTGCATGATATTTTGACTAACGACGTCATTATTATACCCATCATTAACATACATCTTCAATATAGGCATAATTTACTAATTGTAATTACGATCATGTATATTAATAGGGTCACACCGACCAACGACTAAGCGTAGCTCACACAACGTCACCTGCCGTCAATTTACTTGGTCAATTGGATTTTAAATTAATGGGCTTTGGAACGAGGAGATCAGTCAATGCAAAATATATGAATATGTTGCAGCTTCTTGGTCAATTAATTGTTAATTCATGAGGTAAGAAACATATAAGGTCTATATTTACATTTGTAATGAGGTAAACCGATACACGTTCTTTATCTTTATTTAATGCTCTAAATATAACGAGGATCCACTTCAAATTGAGGTTCACATGTCGACGTCTTACTATCATGTCCTGTTTTCTATCTAAAATTCTTTCTATTTAACTTCAATTAAGCCCCTTTTGACCATTCTCCTTGTATTATCTAACCTATGTAAGGGATAAAAAAAGGATTGCAAACGAGAGAGCTAAGAATATGTATATATCAAAAAATAAAACATTAATATATAAAATCCGAAACAATATTATATGTTAATATAAAATATATTTATTCGTCTCCTGGAATTGCCGAGGGATGGGAAGCAAGACCAAAGAAGAAGCAATCAAAGATCTAATCAGAATGAATTCCCTGGAGATCCTTCTGATCTAGGAGATGAAAATGGAGGAGCCTGAGACCATCCAGGCTAGCAAAAAGTTTTGGAAAAATGGAGAAGGAAGAGCAGTCAGCTCCAGGGGAGCCTCAGGAGGGATAGCCACCTTCTGGAACTCCTCCACGCTAGATTTGCTAGAGGACTACAGCACCACCCATTGGTTATTCACGAAGTTGCAGCATCGAGATTCGGGGCACCAGATCAGTCTTTTCAACATTTATGCTCCGGTTCTCCTTTCAGAAAAAAGAGAATGTTGGGATTCGCTGAATCTGTTCCTGACAGCAAACCAACATGACAATCTTGTGATCACGGGGGATATGAATGTCACTCTCGCCCTCTCGGAAAAGAAAGGAGGCTCTCCCGTAAGAGACCCGGCATGGGAGTGGGTTGAAGATATCATAATGGAGTGGGATCTGGAGGACATCAAACCTAGCAGAGGTAAATACACCTGGACAAATAAAAGGGTGGGCCCGGGACATATTGCTGCCCGCCTGGATCGATTCCTTGTTCACACTTCCTTTCTAACCCTGGGTCTCTTTGCAAATTCTGAAATCCTCCAGGCCTGCACCTCTGATCACAAGCCTATCTCCCTTTCTTTGACCTCTGGAGAAAAATTGGGGCCTATCCCCTTCCGCTTCAGCCCCCTCTGGGTCTCCATGGAAGGTTTCTATGATCTGGTCTCGGAAACTTGGCAAAAAGCAGTCTCTGGGTCACCTTTCTTCATCTGGGAAGAGAAGTTGAGAAGGCTGAAAGCCGCCTTGAAAATCTGGGCGAAGAAACAGCCCTCCCTTATATATGAAAGAATCCAAGCTCAAAGTGCGCTAGGAAGCCACCAGCTGCTCATGGAGGAAGCCGCGATCACCCCGGAGCTGCTAAATGCTGAGATCTATCTTCAAAAGGCCCTCCATCTTGCGTTGAGAAGAGAAGAGCAGTACTGGCGATTAAAGGCGCGCTGTCTCTGGCTAAAAGATGGTGATAAAAATACTTCTTTCTTTCATAAGCAGGCAGAATCTCGGAAGAACCATAACACCATTAGAGAAATCCACTTCCAAGACCAATCTTTCAAAAAATTTGAAGAGATCAAGATCGCGGCCCACTCTTTCTTCAAAGGTATGTTCACAGAAGAAATGGTTATGCTCCCTAGGCTGGATCGCTACCCTCTGTCTGAGATCCCCATGCTAATATCTGAGGAAGACAATCACAGGATTACTGCCCCAATTTCGACTGAGGAGATAAGAAAAGCTCTCCATGGAATGAATCCTGACAAAGCTCCCGGGCCTGACAGGTTCTCGTCCAGATTCTTCACAGCTTGTTGGGACATTATTTAGAAGGATCTGGTCAAAATGGTTAGGAAATCTCATAATTGCGGCAAAATTGGAGGAAGCACCAATTCCTCTTTTCTGACGTTAATTCCTAAAGAAAAAGGGGCCCAAAACTTCTCCAGATTTCGTCCTATCTCGCTCTACAACACTGGGTATAAAATCATCACTAAAGTTATTGCAAACAGAATAAAAAATATTCTCCCAAGGATCATCCCGGAGAACCAGGGGGGCTTCATCCAGGGCAGACAAATCCAGGACAACATCATCCTGGTCCAAGAGGCAATTCATTCAAGCTGTCATCAGAAAGAGAAAGGTATGATAGTCAAACTCGACCTTGCCAATGACTTTGATAGAGTTCGGTTAAACTTTCTTTTTGCTGTAATGCATAAACTGGGATTCCATCCCCAGTTAGTCAACTGGATCAAAGCCTGCATCTCGGGATCCTGGATCGCCCCCTTGGTAAACGGGAGACCGACAAATTTCTTCCAAGCCTATAGGGGTCTTAGGCAGGGCTGCCCCCTGTCCCCCCTGCTTTATGTCATTCAAGCTTATGTCCTTAGTTTTCAGCTAGACAAGAACATTCAGCAGCATTATCGAAGGGGGCTCTCTATCACCCCCAGAGTGAAGAGATTGAATCATGCCCAGTTCGCTGACGATACCCTTCTCTTGGGTCAGGCTAATCTCACAACGGCCAGATCCTTCAAGAATGAGCTGGATGCTTACACCGAGGCCTCAGGAAATGAAATCAGTTTGAGGAAAAGAAAAATATACAGCTGGAACTGCCCCCCTATCGAAATGACAGAGATATCTAGGACGCTAGAAATGGAAGTAACTTCCAGGTGGGACTCCATAAAATATCTCGGAATTCCTCTTGTGAAAGCTTCCCCCAGAAAGAGTCTTTGGATGCCCTTGATGGACAAACTCAAGAGCAAAATATTGTCATGGGGGGCTTCCTGGTTGAACAAAGAAGGTAAAATTGTTCTTATCAACTCTGTCCTAACCTCCCTTCCAGTCTACCAAGCCTCTCTCATTTTAGCCCCAAAAGGAATAGTGCAAGAGATTGACAAAATTTTGAGAAAATTCCTTTGGGAAGGGGGAAGGAATGAGGGGAGGAAAATGCACTTAGTAAGCTGGAACAAAATCAAAGCTCCAAAATGGGAAGGAGGGCTGCAAATCAGAGATGTGGCCACTCAGAATTTAGCAATGGGAGGAAAGATTCTTTGGAAAATGATAAGGGGGAAAACCACTTGGAGCACCAAAGCTCTAAGAACAAAGTACTGCAGAGGTCACAAAGAAAGGTGCTTGGACTGTCCCCCAAGGACTAGGAAAGGCTCTCCAATCCTCACTCTCTGTCTTAAGTCCCTGAATATGATATCTTCCAACCTCACTTGGATTCCAGGAAATGGCTTCAAAATCATGTTCTGGGATGACTCCATACTAGGCAAGTCTCCTCTTAACGCCTTGGAGGGAATGGAGAACATTAAAAACTGGCTTCACTCGATTAGCAAATACACCCTATGGGATCTTTCAAGTTGGGGCCCGGATGACTCTTGGACCAATTGGGACCTGGGGGCTGTCCCGGAAGCTCTCGAAAATGAAGCTCGCTCTCTCTTAGATGCTCTTCAAGGGCTCTCCCCCATTTCCTCTAAGCTGAAGGATAAAAGAGGATGGGGCTCCTCCTCTGGTCAGTACTCTGCTGCTGCTGGATATGCAGCCCTTAAAGCCATCCCTTGGGTTGCCCCAGATCCCTCGATTTGGAGGAACCTTTGGACCCATCCCTCTCTTCCCAAAATTGATCTGTTTTGTTGGTCCCTTCTGCATGATAGTATTTTAACCTGAGACATTCTTCTTGAAAGAGGCTGGGAAGGGCCCTCAAGATGTCCTCTTTGTGCCAGCCATGAGGAAAACTCGACCCATCTATTTCTGCAGTTCCCCTTTGCTCTTGAACTCTGGAATATTCTTCTTGATCAGCTGAACCTGTCTCTCCCCCCTTCCATCTCCGCCTTGTTTTCCCTCTGGCTCGACTTAGCTCCCTTTTCTCTCTCTCAATTGAAGCTGTTAAAGATGTGTTGGATGTGGGTTCCTAAAATCCTTTGCTGGAAAGTTTGGCTGGAACGTAATAACAGAATTTTTAGGGATATAGCAGGCACGCCGGCCCAAGTGGCAACCAAAGTGAAGGCCTTGATTGGGGAGCTGGTAGCCTCAAATCCTAAAATCTCTAATGAAACCACCCCAGACAATAAGGAGCACAGATGGTTCCAAGAGCTAGACCCCTCTCTTCTTACCAGAATCAAGATCTCTTCGAAGCATCAGACTCCGTGGGAAATCAGGTTAGAGGAGCAAGAGTTTATAAAATGGAGATGCTCTTTGAATGAGCACATTCTGCAGGTGGATGGGGCCTTGAAAGGGAATCCCAGGCCTGCGGGAAGTGGAGGAGTTCTGATAGACCAATCTGGGAAAATTATCCTCAACTTCTCCTGGGGGTTGGGCAAAAAATCTAACAATGCTGCTGAAATTCTCGCTATTTGGCAGGGCCTAAATCAGGCTAGAAGGCTCTCCATTAAGAAGCTCATTATCATTGGGGATTCCCGGATTATCATTCAGGTTCTCAACCTGAAGAAGGCCCCTAGGAGCATGGAGTTGGCCCATCATTACCGGAAAGTCATTTCTCAGATGAAAGCTTTCGAGGAGGTAAAGTTCTACCATGTCCTTCGGAATCTCAACCAAAACGCAGACCAGGAAGCAAATTTGGGAGTCTCCTTGAGCAAAGGAGTACTTTGTCTTAATGGAGCCTATAATCACGTTCCCATCCCTTAGTGCAAGTGGAGAGGTCTATTTTAGATTTGACCAGGTAAGGTAAATGAGAAATCCGTTATCAATAAGCAAAGATTCCCCTTGTCGGTGTGCAGTCTGAGGCAATCGAGGAACACAACGTTTAGGAAGAAGACAAATATTGATCAGAGATCGTATCAGGATCTCTGCTCTCCTTGTACCGGGCCTGAATCAAATGGAAGTGGCCTCCATTCGGCGTCCTCCAGGGAAACTCATATCCAACATGGCAAATCTCCTTTCCAGCAAGGGAATCGCAGGTATTCGATGAGAATCAATTCAAAAATCCGATGACAACAAAAGGTCGTGCCTTTATCAGGATGCATTCTCACAATGCTATCAGCAACCAGCTCTGCAAATCGCTGAAGGAGTCGTTGAGCAACATTCAGACCACGTGCAGGAGATCTGGAGGGGAGCTAATCAGGGCAAGCATTGGCTTCAAGCTTGTCCTCCACTTTAGAAGCTCGTTTCCTCAAATTCAAGACGATCTGATCGAACTAAGCTACAGTTCAAAAGGTGGAGAACAAGTAGACCAAAATTCAAACATCCGGAACTAGTCGATGGGAGTGCATGAATCAAGAACTCAAAAACCTGAGGGAGGAAATAATCGAAGACAAGTTGACAAGCATAAAGAATCTGGCAAATGCTGCAGGCGGAATTGGAAACTGGCTGGCAGAGCTAGGAAAAAAAAGGTAGAGGTAATGCTCAAGGAGAATGGAAAGACTCCAAAAACAGAACATTGAATTCCATCCTCTCTCTTCAGTGTATTCTCAGTAATACTAGTGGCACTTATTATGTTTATGCTATTAAGAATCCTATGGTTGTATTGCACATTCCAGATCTTTTGTAATGGGTGCAAATATATTCTCGACCGTGTCTCTGGAAATTTGCTTATGTTGGACCAGCATCACTGGATGTAAAGCTACTGGCAGCTGTTTAGCCAGCTGATATATAAAAAAGTCCTATAACTGTTTTAGTAAAAATATATATATATATATAATATATTTATAATATAATATTGTAGATAAAAGGTTAAAAAAAAATCTATGTAAAAACAATAAATATATATAATGCAAAATTAAAACTTTAATATATAGGCATAATATATATATTAAAGTTTTAATTTTTCATTATATAGATATATTTTGCATTAATATATGCATACCATAGAAAATATTAAAATATAAAATAAAATATATTAATAAAAAACAATTTTTAATATTATAAATAAAATAAAATGAAAATTTAAAAACACTAAATAAAATATAATTGAAAATTAATAAACAAAAAATAAACATTTTGTGTACACAAAGGAAAAGCCAAACACAAAACCCGCATTGCAGGATGAGTATTACAGTCGAATTATCCAAGGAGAACTGATTTTGGAACCCTCGGGCATCTACGAGTTCGGAGAAATATGCGACAAGGGTTAAGAAAATAACAGTGCAATGACCAATTTGCGACCCAAGGTTAACCCTCGATCAGTGGAGGAGTTGGTTTCCGAAGTGCAGTGAGATTAGGACTTTACTACCAATGCGATAAGAGCTCTAATTGGCGCCAGAATTTTGTTTTGGCAGGAGGGAAGGGGGTTTCTTTGTGTTTCAAAGGCATTTCGATTGAATGGGGTGTGAAATCAGGGTTTAGGTCAATTAATAGAAAATCACGTCGGTTGGAAATTGAGTTTGGGGTTTGGAAAATTCACTATATAGTTGGACTTCTTGCAATGGAGAAAAAAATAGCACTGGAGAGAACTTGGAGGCTCCTGAAGAGATGAGCAAGGGCTTCTGCAGTAGCGGAGTTAAAATCTACTTCTACTTCTCCTTCTCAGGTTAGTGAATGCTCAATTTCCTCTCCCCTTTTTGTTTCCATATGCAAATGTTTATCCAGCAATAGTTCAATATTCCTGACCAGTGTTTGGAAAAAGATCCCAGTAAGGATATATGCTAAAGCTTCAACCAAATTCCTAGTAGTTATTGACTGTAGTAGCTGCAGTAAGGTCTTGGGTATGCATGTGTTCCTTGATCGCATTTTCCATATTTCAAATCATAGGTGAAATTAGATAGTTGTCCTCATGAAATAACATCACTTAACATTTTCCTTGTCTTCTCTGTGCCATGCCTTGCTCACTCGTGAGCTTCTACCATGAAAGCATGTTCCCAATTTGAATGCTAGTCCCTCCACTTCAATTCCTCATTGGACACCTTGTGTTGGGCTTATGTTAGTCCCCTATCATAATTTTTGATATGCCATTGTAGATCTACCAATTCACACATTACACAATGTACATTCCTTTATTGTGCCATTTCTAACCAAAATGAGTACTAGTGATCGCTAAGACATACACAGAATCACTAGATTCCCCTTTGATCCAAGACATGCCCTTCACCCTGAACCAGCACCAAAACGATGCAATCGAAACCAAAGGATACTATGGGCTAAAAATCCCACAACACTGAAAAACCCTTTCGCCATCCTAATAATTCCTTCTGTCATTGTTTTGAAATGAATGGATGGAGGCATAATAGGTGGATTTAATGCCTATCCTCGTATCCCTACGACTGTGTCCATATGTCCATCTCCACCTTATGATACTTAATGCTCAATTGATAGGGTAGGAACCATATCCCCCCCCCCTTCTAAACTAATCTTTCATTCATCAAGTTGAACTGCAAGATCAGCTAGATAGTCTGTGTTTCTATGTAGAGATCGCAGGCCCTGTTCAAACGAAATGGATTCAAATTGCGTAGCCAAATCCAAATTTGGATGTATTATATCATTTTTAACCTGGCAGAATTGGGATTTGAAAGATGGAGGATGAACCACACTATGATTGATGAGTCCCAACAATTGTGATATGTTCAATTCCATGTGCCTTTACTCTTTGCAAGCCTCGGTAGAAAGCTTGTGCCTTTGATTCAATATTTATGGCAACTCTTAATCCCCATGAATACTTGATGTCAACTAGGATGGCCAACAATAACATCTCCAACTCTGCTGACATGAGATGTTCTTATTTATCTTCTTTTTTTACCCAGGGTTTCCCTCTGTTGAAACACTGTAAGCTTAAAATCCTCGCGGGTGAACTATTGCGACTCAAACGTAGAGATAATGCTACTCTCACCAACGTTTACACAGGAATTTTTCTTCAGGGAACGTGAAGCCTCGCCTGACGATGGCCTCTCATGCTGTGTCAGTCATTCAAACAGAACGTGAAGCGTTTAACCCAGCCTCAATACAGTAACCGGTTCATTTTCATCTATAAATGGAGAATACACATTAAACCACAGAAAATACAGTACGCTTGACAACTTCTGGTTTCTATTGATTTACAAAATAAAATAAAAACAGTTCACAGGGTCTGCATCCGTTATTCTAAAAACCCCTTGACAAAGGATTCCCAAAAATTAAAAAAAATTAAAAACAGAGCCCATCTCTCTTCCTCGAATGAGGGTAACAAAAAACCACGCATGGCCCATCTGTGATCATGCTCAAAACGGTTACAACAAACCACTGAAATGCCTTTTATCCTAACCTACCACATGTTATCCCATGAACCACTCCTATAGAAAACCCAACTGATTCGAGCCTTTTGTTTCTTTCTGCCAGCTATAAATATGCCCATGCATCAGGCTCCCAGGGTTGAAATGCTTATAAATCCCTATTCATGAGTTGTTCGATGGAGTAACCCTTCTTCTCAATCTCTATTACATTCATCCAGGTAGCATCTTCTTTAGGGCGCTCTTTCCACTTGACCAAGTAATCTAGGTATTCTTTACCTCTAGTCTTCTTAGCTATTCTAGTGTCTAAGATCCTTTCAGCCTCCAAAGGCTTGGCCATTGGCATCTACTTTTCCCACTCCACGTCCTTATTCATACTTGGTTCTAAATTATTTCTAACTTGTTCTATTCCATCTTCTTCATAAGGATATAAGTCAGCTATGTTAAATATGGGAGATATACCAATCCCATCGGGTAGCTACAACTCATATGCATTAGCTGAAAACTTCCTAAGAATTTTGCAGGGTCCTATTTTTTTTAATTTCAACTTGTTATATTCACCCTTTGGGAATCTTTCCTTCCTTAGGTAAGCTAGTACTAGATCACCTACCTCATAGTTGACCTCTCTTCTCCTCAAATCGACTCTAGACTTATACTTTTGATTGTTCTCTTGTAATTGTTGCTTGACCTATTCATGTAGTTTGGTCATGGCTGTAGCAAATTCTTCACCTTCAGCACTCCTTCCTTCGAATTGCCCCAAGTCTCTTAGCTCATACACACCCCTAGGATGCATTCCATACATAATTTCCAAAGGGCTTAGGCATGTGCTTCGATTGGGTGAATCATTGTATGCAAACTCTGCTTGAGCTAGCACACGATCCCACTGTCTCGGCTACTCACTGGTCAGGATTCTCAAGATATTACCCAGACTTCCATTCACTACCTCAGTCTGGCCATCTATCTGAGGATGATAGGTTGAGCTAAAGTTCAGTTTAGTCCATAGCTTCTTCCATAGAGTCCTCCAAAAATGTCTAGTAAACTTAGTGTCCCTGTCTGAAACTATACTCCTTGGTAGTCCATGCAACCTAACAATTTCATTAAAGAAAAAATTTGCTATATGTGTTGCATCACTGGTCTTGTAGCATGGTATGAAATGTTCCATCTTGCTAAACCTATCCACAACTACAAAGATGGAATCATTACCTCTTTGTGTCTTTGGTAAACCCAGAATAAATTCCATGCTTACCGAATCCCAATGCCTGTTTGGAACAGGTAAAGGAGTGTATAACCCTGTGTTTTGGATCCTCCCCTTAGCATGCTGACAAATCCTACACCTCTTAACCAAATTCTCCACTTCTGATCTCATCCTAGGCCAAACAAGCCTACCAATTTGGAATTCCACTTCGCTTTGTTTTGTAACTAGCAGTTGGTGTCCCTTATGCAGCCATGACACCTTGTAAGGTGTTGGATGCTTGACTTTCTTAAGCTTCAACTTTTCCACCATTTCAGTGGACACCAAATTGTCGGTGCTTCCACTATCAACAACTACTTTACAACATTTCCCTTGGACTTTGCATGTAGTTTGAAATAAGGCCTTCCTTTGTGAAGAATCTATCACCTCCTTCTCTGGTTTCAACAACACCTTGTTCATAAGGAGAGCCTCCCCAAACTCAGGTGCATTTTCTACCACAAGAGCTTGTGTCTCTGTCTGCTTTCCTTGTGCAACAGAGTTTCCTCTTTGTCCTACATTTTCATTGTCAGGGCACTCATAAGACCGATGGCCCAGCTTGTTACATCTGTAACACCGGTAGACTGACTCTCTACCTCTACCTCTACCTCTATGGTAGGGTCTTCCGACTCGAGGTTCATCTCCTCTCCCTATTTGACATTGCTGGTTAGAACCACCAGCTTCATCCTTACAGGTGGCTACTTTCTCTCTTCCAGCTGGGTGTCCCCTTCCTTGGTAGATCCTCTTCCTCTACCAAAGGTTTGCTTCCTGGCTATCTTCTCTTCTTCCCTTAGAGCATACTGATAAGCTCCCTCCATAGTGATAGGGGATAACATACTGATCTCATCCTAAATCTCCATTCTCATCCCATTTATGTATCTAGCTATCTTCTCAGAGGTATCCTCAATGTAGACTGCTCTTAATTTTAGCTTATAAAACTCTTATGTATACTCTCTAACAATCAGTGACCTTTGCCTAAGGTTTTGCATCTATCTATAGAGGCTAAATTGGTAGTCTTTGGGAAAGAACTTACCTCACATCTTAGTAATCATCCTATCCCAACTTTTTATCATTGACTTATTTTTCTTCTTGCTCTCAGCCGGCACACTATCCCACCATAGTGTTGCATGGCCCTTCAATCTAGTCACAGCTAGTTTTACCTTCTTGTCCTCCTCTACCTCTTCATAATCAAAATATCGGTCTAATTCCCCTATCCATTCTATCATCCCTTCTGCTGACAAATTCCCATAATAAGTAGACAAGGAGGGTTTTGGTCTAGAGCTGTAACCTAACACAAACCTTAACAACTTCATCTCAACTGTCTCTGGTGTTGCATGTTCTTCTTGCTCACCACCCTCTACCTTCGGTTCACTTTCATCTCCTAGGTTTGGTTCTCGTTGCCTAACCAGATCCATAGCTGCCATTCTATCTTGCATAGTCCTCATTTGCTCCATCAGCTCAGCATTTGCAATAGGTATACCTCTCCGACCTGTTGATCTACCTCCCCTTATTCGCATTTCCATTTTCCATTTTCCTTTTATTTGACAAAACAAAATCTATTCACAATTTCAAGAAATGCAAAATTACCGACTAGATGGGACTGTATACTTACAGGTTCCTCTTCAGGCTCTGATACCAAAATGATGCTGACCAGGATGGCCAACAATAACGTCTCCAACTCTGTTGACACGAGCTGTTCTTATTTATCTTTTTTTTTTGACCCAGGGTTTCCCTCTGTTGAAACGTTGTAAGCTTAAAATCCTCGCGGGTGAACTCTTGCTACTCAAACGCAGAGATAATGCTATTCTCACCAACGTTTACACAGGAATTTTTCTTCAGGGAATGTGAACCCTCTCCTGATGATGGCCTCTCACTCTGTGTTAGTCATTCAAATAGAACGTGAAGCATTTAACCCATCCTCAATACAGTAACTGATTCATTTTCATCTATAAATGGATAATACACATTAAACCACAAAAAATACAGTCCGCTTGACAACTTCTGGTTTCTATTGATTCACAAAAGAAAAAAAATAGTTCACAAGGTCTGCATCCAATATTCTAAAAACCCCTTGACAATATATTCCCAAAACTTACAAAAATAAAAAAACAGAGCCCAGCTCTCTTCCTCGAATGAGGGTAACAAACAGCCACGCATGTCCCGTCTGCGATCATGCTCAAAACAGTTACAACAAACCACTGAAATGCGTTTTATCTTAACCTACCACCTATTATCCCACAAACCACTCTTGTAGAAAACCCAACCGATTCGAGCCTTTTGTTTCTTTCTGTCAGCTGTAAAGATGCCCATGCATCAATAATTTTGCTTCGTAAAAACATCATTGTATTCAATAGTCCCATTGAAAAAAAATTTGGTCATTAGTTGGACATTAATAAAATTATCTTATCTAGGATCAATGAGGAGCACCCTCCTCCCCCCCACCCCATACTTGGAGATTGTTAGGATATAGTGGTTAGATCATTTTTCTCTCTAACTCTAGAAAGCGTTTACCTTTTTGTAAAATATTCAAGTCATTCTTGGATGCAGTGCTATTAGGATATGAGCATACTAAATTGATGGATGTCTTATTAGGTTTCCATTATTTATCATTTTGCTCACAAGGTTGATTGTTTAGGGGCATTATATTTTCAAAAATGCCTAAAGGGAACCGATTAGATGGGAAAACCAAGATTTGGCATTTCCTGAGTTGCACCTATGATAATCTAGAACATGTTTATGCATGTCACATGTGCAAAACAATTAGAAGTGCTTCTTTTGAAGAGTCCTAGGCATCTGCTTCAGGAAGTCCTTGTACTTGAAGATTTTTTGGAATTCATGCATGGAGATTGTCAGAATATAGTGGGTAGAAAATTTTTATCCCTTATAGAATAATCTTTCCTTCATCAAGTTGTACTACAAGATCATCTAGATATTATGTGTTTCTATGTAGAGATCGTAGGACCTAATTAAACGAAATGGATTCAAATTGTATAGTCAAATCCAAAGTTGGATGTATTATATCATTTTTAACCTGGCAGAATTGGGAGTTGAAATATGGGGGATGAACCACACTATGATTGATGAGTCCTAACAACTTTGATCAGCTCAATTCCATGTGCCTTTACTCTTTGCAAGCCTTGATAGACAACTTGTGCCTTTGTGGCAACTCTTAAGCCCCAGGCATACTTTGGCTTTGTAACAACATCATTGTACTCAGTAGTCCCATTGACCAACTTTGTGGTCATTATTTGGACATTAATAAAATTAACTTATCTAGGATCAATGAGGAGCACCCTCCTTTCCCCCACCTCATACTTGGATATTGTTAGGATATAGTGGTTAGATCATTTTTCTCTCTAACTCTAGAAAGTGTTTACCTTTTTGTAAAATATTCAAGTCATTCTAGGATGTAGTTCTATTAGGTCATGAGCATACTGAATTGATGGATGTCTTGTTAGGTTTCCATCATTTATCATTTTTCTCACAAGGTTGACTGTTTAGGGTCATTATATTTTCAGACATGCCTAAAGGGAACCGATTAGATGGGAAAACCAAGATTTGGCATTGCCTGAGTTGCACCTATGATAATCTAGAACATGTTTCTACATGTGGCATGTACAAAACAATTATTTAATTTTATTTTATTTATTTATTTAAACCAGAGGAGACTATGGGCTAAAAATACCATAGCACTAAAAACCCTTTCGCTATCCTAATAATTCCTTCTGTCATTGTTTTGAAGTAGATGGATGTGTTAGAATATGTAATGATGACTTATGTGATATTTTGGTAAAATATCAATTAAAGGCACAAAATAACTCTAATGTTATAAAATAGAGTTATCCCACATGCATCAGATCATGCATCCCAATCTATTACTACTTTAGAATCCCCCGAGACCCTCAAATCATGAATGCCTCATTCCTTTGCAGTCCAAAGAAGACCCCAAAGTGCCAAAACTTTAGCCTTTTTGTTTGTGCCCCTGTCAACACCCATTTTTAACAAAACCAGATGATTTCTCCTAATCTAGAGTACCATGTTGGCACCACAAAGACCCACATGTTCAGCACCATCAAAAAATGCAACCGAAATATTGTCTTCCACGTGTGGCATCTTAAAAATACTTAATTTTTGGGGAGGCTTTTCCTTATAGTAATCAGAAAATGAACTGATCACCTTCGAACAAACAAGAAAACTTGAAGAGTAATCTCATCAAAAATATCTTGATTTATTACCTTCCAGACCTCCCAAATGATAAACAATGACAATTCCTTGAATTTGACCTTGGAATGAAACCACTTGTAGAAGCAATCTTAAAAATTTGATAGTATCCATTTGTCCTGGTGATGCAGTAATCCCCCTACATCGTCCCAAATTGACTTGAAAAAAATGCACTGGCTAAACAAATGTGAAACTGATTCATCATCTACTTGACATAAGATACATCTTCCAGGTCTGCAAAAACCACACTTGAGCAGATTGTCCTAGGAAATAATTTTACTCTCCAGGAACAACCAAATAAAACATCTTATTTTGGTTGGGATATGCCATTTCCAAATCATATCTTCCCACCACTTCAGAGATATGGGAGCTTGAATATATGTTAGAGCTTCATAATTTTTTTTGGTAGATAAAACCCCATTGGTGTTACCCCAATCCCACACTAAAGAATCATCGGCTTCATACAGTTTTATGCCTTCGCAGAGTATGATCATACCAAAACAAATCCATTCAGTAGCGACCTCAGCCAGTAGTCCCAGGTCTGACACCCATAACCAGTAAGAAGAGGAACATAACCAGTAAGAAGAGGAAGTATCAACAGAGTCATGACACCAAACTTGTGCCAATACTAAAATGTTATGTCTATGCAACTAATCAATCAAGGGACCAAAAATATTATAATGATCCCCAACACCAAGGAAGGGATCAACCCCAATGAAAAATCGTGTTCCCAAACCTATTTTCCAATTGATCCAACCGCCTAAGAGAGAAAAGTTTTGATGAGGCCCCTCCATATGATAGAAGTGTTAGCAACAAATAACTGTGGATTCCTTATCCACTGCGTCACAGCAAAAGGTATTCATATATTTGGTAGAAATCACATTGCTCCATAAACCTGAATCAAATATTCCCCTCCATAGACTTTTAACACTCAACGCTTGACAGAATCAACCAGAATGCTTAAGTCCCTAGCCTCCTTTATGTTTTGGAAATGAGATGCTTACCCAAGAAGCCATATGGAATTTGAAGTCCTGTAAGTTACCAACCCATAGGAATTGGAAAATACGCTTTCTAATACTATTGATAATATAATCGAGGACCATCACCATGGAAAACCAATAGACGGGTATGCTTTCAAGAACATATTTGGCCAAGATGAGTCTACCACCCAGTGATAGCCACCTAAAATTCCAATTATTGATCATTTTTTCCACTTTGCGAAGAAGCGAAGACCAATCCTCTCTCTTGTATCATTTTGGCTTTAAAAAGTGTCCCGAATATTTAAATCCATAATCCAACAGGTCCATATGATAAGGGAAAAGATGGGAAATCATATTACAAATATCAAAGTCATCACAATTATACAAGAACATAGATAATTTCTGCACACTAACAACCATTCCTAAGGCAGAGCAAAAGGTGTCAATAATTTCTCAATAGCACACCCACTCATTCACCGATCCACTTCCAAATATTAGGACATCATCTACAAATAAAAGATGTGTGATAGAAAGAGATCGAGTTCTTTTGATAACTTTTAACCTCGTCATTTTTAGCAGCAACAATGGACCAACTAAGGTCTTCAATAATCAAGAGAAAAAGCAAAGGTGATAGTAGACATTCATGTCAAATACCCCTTCCAGAGTGGAATAAGGAAGTGGGAGAGCCATTTATTAGCACCGCGAAGTTTACAGAGGTGATACAAGCCATAATATAGTTAGTCACCTCCACCAGAAGTCCAATTTGAATCAGAACAAAACGGACGAAAGTCCAATCCACTCGATCATATGCTTTAGTTAAGTCCATTTTGAGGATGAAGGCCTAAATATCCTTAGTCTTTATCGAATGGAGACATTCATGTGCCACCCCCCACTGCATCCAGAATTTGGCGATTAGGTAGAAAACCAAAGTGTTCAATAGAGACAAACCTAGCCAGATATGGTTTAATTTTGTTAGAGATAATCTTTCTGATGACTTTATAGATTAAGTTGCACAGAGAGACCGACCAAAAGTCGACAAAACTTTCAGGCTTATCTTTTTTAGGATTTAGAGCTAAATAAGTAGCATTCATGCTGACCTGAAAAAATCTCTTCCTCCTTGATTCCTCCATAGCCTTCAGTATATCACTACCCACCATATCAAAAAAATGGATAAAAACCTCGACGGTCCAACCATCTAGACTAGGGATTTTATCTTTGGAAAATAATTTTAATACAATTCTTATCTCCTCCAGGCTTACCTCTGATCCAATACGTTCACCCTCCTCCAAACTTAAAAAGCGAGGATATTTATTTAAAACCTTCGGCTAATCTGCTAAACAGGTCGAATATCCTTTTTATAAATATCCTCAAAGTATTTCACCCTCCTCAAAGTATTTCACCCTCCTCAAAGTATTTCACCGTCACATGTTTGAGTGAGTCTTAAGCAATCACATGGCCTCCACCAAAGTCCTTCAGTTCCCATATATAATTATTAATTCTTCTTTGATTGGAAAACCGCTGAAAGAATTTGGTACTATTGTCTCCTTAGGAGACCCAGTCAGATGGAATTTTCAACCACAGTGTCTTCATCTTGTCTCAAAATCTTAGCCTTTAATATTTCCAATCTGCCTAAGTTTTCCTTCCTTTCAGCTGAGAAGATATCTGGGTCAACATTCAGGGCCAAAGAAGCAATATCAGCTTCAACATGTTTCAACTATTTAGAGTTAGCATGTTTCTTCTCCCAATCCCACATAGCTACCCAATTTTGAGGAGTTTCAATTTCTCCATCAAGCCTAATAAAGAAGACAAAGAAACAGACGTCGAAAAGGATAACCATTTATTCTTCACAAATTCACAAAATTCTGGATCCTCCATTAGTTGTTGAAGCTAACTTAAGTATTTTCTACATTTATAATTACATTCTCAATAATAAGATCCAAATCATTGTCAACTTTTAGATGTTATGTCTTCTACTACTACAAACTCTACTTCCTCTTTTCCAATCAAAATCTTGTGAAGTGGATGGGGCTCTTTGGGTTTTTGGACTTAATATGGATGTTAATCAAAGATGTTATTTAATCAACATAAGAATAGCCATGCTTAACACAACTAGAATTTCGTGTGAAACATATTTGATTTAAATATATTATAGATAGCCTAAAAATCAATCCCACTTTCTATATCTAAGATCCACATATAAGATTTAAAGAATAATTTAGTTTAAAAACTAGTTATGGATGTTTATGGTGTGTAAATTTAATTGCATAATAATATAGACACTATTTTATTTAACAAAAACAGATCCTCGTATTTAATGGAAGGTCAATATTAGTGAATGTGAAAATATTTAACTATTTAAATCTATTGTTCCATATGTCATAATTTTTTTATAATAAAAAAATCATGAAATTGCGATGTATACTTGTTTTTATGGAAAGAATGTAAGTTTGATTTCTTACTTTTAATCATTAGAATTTAGAAAGAAGGGCAAAGTTGTTTAAATTATATATGTGCTTTCTTACTTCTAATTAAAAACAAGGGTAAACTTTTTTAAGCTCACATATGAGTTTTGAAGAGTCTAGAAAAAAATTGGGTGAGCCTCTTTATTTTAATGACCGTACAAACAACTTGTTTAACTTAACAAATGGATTGATACTTTACAAATAAATTAGAAAAAGGGTGTGTTGACCAACCTTATATATTTAAAACTTTAATAGAGAAAAGAAATGATCTCGAACTTTAGTTTTTGTAATTTTTTTAGGTAAATTAAAAGTAAAAAAATGCAGGGAAAAGAAGACTCATTTATGCTACAATGTAGGTCAAGTTTTTCGCAACTTATTTTATTTTATTGGATATTATAACAGATTTATGCAATTGAATCTATCACCAATGTGATTTTTTTATATAACATTTTGATAAGTTTCATTGTGGTGAGCAAAAACATAATTCAACTAATGCTAAATCTCTTATACAAAAATCATATAAATAATATTATTAGATGTTAAATTTATTAATTAATTTATATATTTCTTAGTATATATATTAAAATAAAAATATATTTATAAAAATTTTGAAAGTCACCTTAAGGTTTAGGTCAATAAATCTTTTCCTTTGAATAAGTTTATCGAATCTATCAACTTGCTTAAATTAATATTCTCAATGGTTATCAAACAACATTACAATCTTATGGCATCTCATAAACCCAACTTATTGCAATACTAACTCCATATTGATGAGATTTTTGCATTCCTGGAAATTAACAATGAGTCGCACCAATTCATGAAAATCGTTTAAACCCACATCTTCCATTGCTTTTGAAATTTGCTTTCAACTAACCACTATTCACTGAGTTTAGTGCCTAGTGAAAAGCCATCATAATATCAATTTATGCTTTCTATATTGCTGCCAAAACAAATTGTGTTTAGATGCCCCGTTAACTTTTCAATAACTTTGATTTGTAACAAACGAAGATATCCACAATGTGAGTATTCCAACCAAGTAACATCTCAATAAAAAAATCTAGTAATAAGTTTTTTTTATATATCATAACTAAGTTTCAAACAATATTAGAATAATGCCAAGAATAAGTTATGTTACTATAACATAAACTTAAGTGTGATCATATTATTCTAACATAAATTTAAATCTAGCTATATTATTCTAACATGTCTATTGTAGAAATTTCACTTCTCAAACAGACTTTAGGTTATGCACAGACATTGCCCGCAGGGGTGTAGCTCAACCGACGATTCGCTTGATATGAAGGACATGTTATAAATGGAGGTCACAAGTTCAAATCAACCTAACTTACATGTGCACCATGCTTGCGGGTTGTGTGGGTGCACCTAGGGGTGTAGTGGTAGCGGGATTGGATACCTAGACCCCATGTCACGCGAGTACTATCCCAGTCCCCCGTTGTCAATTCCCCTAGTACAAAAAAAACAAAGTTATGCACAGACAATCACAGTTCAATATTTAATCTCATTCAACTAATTGCTGCAAATAATATTTTACTCATGAACCAGATGAACTTAAAGCGTAGAAAAAAGTTCCACCATCTAAAATCTGAGCAGATAACACATTCTTCACATGTCATTTCAGACACATGGAAATTTAGGAGACTCAAGAATTTTTGGCAAAAATACCTAGGAAAAACCCACAAGGGGAAAACCTGTTTGAGAGAGAGTATTGTTATTTCTTCTTAAATGAAAGGTATAAGAATTAATACAAATTTCCAAGTACAACTTTTCTCAACCAGCAGACAACATGATGCCTCGATTTTCATGTTGAAGCTGCCTAGAATTCTATGTGGAAGACTCGAAATTCATGTCAAATCTACAATGTATGGACTGTCAGTTTCCAGCCTGTATGGACCTTGAATTCTGTGCCCATAACTGATATTTTCCTTCTCATAATTCATGCACACTGTCACAATTAATTATTGCCTCGAAATTTGTTCCCACTTTGCCTCAAAAATCGTACCCATAATTCGCCTGGGAAATCGTGGCCTTAGCTGTACGATTTCATAATTAATTGTAGGTGTATTATACCTCAATTTGTGTGCCAAAAGTCTAGAAAATAATTTTATGTCTCTCCTTGATCTACGTGCTCATTAATTGTTGTTGTAGTTGCCTCAATATGTATGCCCACAATATTCTCTCCCTCGTTGTTGCGTGTTGTTGTAAATGTAACTTTGGAATATATTCATATTATTATTGTATTTTACTTGTACCTTTGACGGAGATGTTTTTCCTCCGTTCGGGGATGTGATTATTATGTTCGGTCATGCAATATTATCGAGGTAAAACCTTCATTGTAAGTCGGGGCATTAGATCCCCTAAAGTCAAATGTAAAAGGTATTATTGAGTCGCACTAGGACAGGTCGGCCCAGTCAAGTTAGTCAAGATGACCTAATTAGGAAGAAGGTCACCCAAGCATAAAGTATAAATAGAGAGCTTGCTCTCTCATTTGGACACACCACTCACTCACTCAAGTTCGCATAAGCAAGAGAGAGAAGACAAGTTCGCTGGAGGAGAAAGAGAGAGAGTTGCAGAAGACTTCTTATTTTTGGGTTTTCCATTTTGTGATATTGTATTAGTGACGAATGTATGTTTGAGGAAGTTGCGGGGTTTTCTCCTTTATGGTTTCCCCGAGGAAAATTATTGTGTCTATTGTATTTTGATGTGCTTGTTATTCTTTCAGTTAAAGATCCTAGTTAAATTGAATTAAAGTACAAACTCTAACATGGTATCAAAGCTAACATGAAAAGAAGGCATTGTGCAACAGCAAGAAATAGGGCTTCCTAGTTCAAGATCTTCTCTCCACATATCATCTGAAAAATAGGGCTAGGCTAACTTGCCCTAGAAGGGCGCATATTTTGGAGGGAGCATAAATTAGTTCGGAGAATTTTCATTTTTGACCTAGTCACCAGTGTCGGGAGAAACAAGTGCTTCATGTTCTGGGCACTTTCCTCCATAGATCAACTTGAAAAGGAGTTCAATCCAACTCACCCTAGGAGGGCGCATCTTCATGTGAAAGAAGAATTCAAAAAAGAGAACTTTCATTTTTTGCCCTGTCACTATTGTTGGGGGGGAACTAGGGCATCGATTATTTTTCAAATATATCCACAGATTTGGGAAACAGAGTATATCTCTCAACATTCCTTGAGGAGGTGCATCTTTCTATCTAAGCAGAAGTTCAAAATTCAAACTTTGGAAAATTAGGGTTTCTCTAACAAACCCTAGGCCAGCCAGCTCGAGAACCAAGTTGGGCATCTCAAATTGGTAAGACCTAAATCTACGCTATTTCCATTTGAGGTTCTCATTTCAAAATGACTCACCACACCAAGCTTGAGGGAGCTGACAAATTCCGAGCATGGAAGTATAGGATCTCTCTTGTCCTTGAAGAAAATGATTTGGACAAATATGTTAGTGAGGAGGTTCCAGCACTAGAGGGAGATGAAACAAAATCCATCCACAAGAAGAACTTGGTCGAGGCAAAGAGAATTATTGCAGACTCCATTAAATATCATCTCATCCCCCATGTGTCATCATTGAAGACACCCAAGGAGATGTTCGATGCTTTGACGAAGTTATTTGAAGGGAAGAACATCAATCGGAAGATGGCATTGAGGAAACAGCTCAAGAATGTGAAGATCCTAAACTCAGAGACCATGCAATCCTATTTCACAAGGGTCTCTCAAATCAAGGAACAACTTGAAGTAGTTGAATAAAAGGTAGAAGAAGGAGATATCGTTATGACCACCTTGAATGGTATCCCAAGATCATGGGACTCATTCATTCAAGGAATATGTTCCAGGAAGAAGTTGATCGCTTTCAACAGACTATGGGAAGAATGTACTCAAGAAGAAGCTCGACTAGTAGCAAGAGAAGAGAAGATGGGAGTTGATGATGACCAAGCTCTAACTGCTCACACAAATAGAAATCATAACAAGAGGGAGGACCATCATCATAAAAGATACAGAAGGCCCAATAGGAATCATGGACCTAGAAGGGATCTCTCCAGTATCAGATGTTACACATGTGATGAGAAGGGACATTAATCAAGAAATTGTCCCAGAAGTCAAGGACCCTCCAAGAAATCCGACAAGAAGAGGCATCAAGCTCACACCACTGAAGATGATGAACCAGCAAGGAAAAGAACCAGAGAAGAAAGGGATGATTCTTCAAGTGATGAAGAATATGTATTATGATGAATAAAGAAGAAGGGACACACGACTCTACTCCAATACAAAGAACAAATGATCTACAATACTTGCTCAACATTTATGATCAGAAGCAAGAAAGGCACAGGTCCTCAGAATCAGACGATCAAGTAGAGCACATTGTCAGAGACTCCAGTAGTTCCTACAAGGAAGCAAAGATCAAGAAGGAGTCCACCCAACAACCAAACAAAGATAAGTATTTGAATGTCCATTTCTTGTATATCTAATTACTTAAAAGATATTGTTCAGTAGTGTACATACTTATGTCCCTAGATTTAGGATGTGTATTATGCATGTTAGAAAAGTTGCATTAATGAACGTAATACTACTAATATACAAATAATGGGTAAGTGTCCTATGGTACTGTACAACATTCCCGATTGCTACTTATCTCAAATGAAATCTCTTTGTTGACATGTTGGGAGTAGTGCACGCTCTTAATAATGTTCTGGTAGAGATGGAAGGCATCTAGAAACTTATTGTATGAATACGGGATATGGACGAATGCTGTGTTGAAGCATTGGCTAAGATCGTTGCATGACTATGTGACCTATGCATAAGAATTTGTTTTGAAAATTATGAAATGTTTCTAATCACAAAACTAAATTGACTTGTAGGAAATATCGTTTGCCATCACCTACAAGAGAAACTTGTGATGAGGATTCAGCTATAACATTCAAGAATATTTATGAAGTCAAGGTGAAGAATATGAAGAACCTGAACCAGAGACATAGTTATGTAAAAGACAATTCAAGAATATCATGAAGACCGAAACATGGCAGAACCACAAGAACCTGTAGAACCACCTCATGAGAAGGACTCCCACAAGAGAAGACCAGCATGGGCACGAGAAGCAATACAAGATACAAAGAAGTATGGCGCTCCAGAGAAGATGCACGGAGAAAGAAAGAGACCCAGACCATACTCCAACTATGTGGCCCTACTATGCGACATCATTGAGAAAGAACATTCCGACTATGAAAAAGCAACAAAGAAGAAGGAATGGAAGGATGCCATGATCGAGGAGTACCAGTCAATTATGAAGAATGATGTCTAGTAGATAGTTCTGAGACTAGAAGGGAAGTATGTTGTGACTTCGAAGTGGATCTACAAGATCAAGCATGTTGTAGATGGTAGCATTGAAAAACATAAGGCAAGATTTGTGGCATGTGACTTTTTCCGAAAAGAAGGCATAGACTACGAGGAGACATTTGCACCTGTAGCAATATACACTTCCATCAGATCTATACTTCCATTGGTTGTAGTAATGAAATGGAAGGTACACTAGATGGATGTCAAGATAGCATTCTTGAATAGTGTAGTTGAAGAGGAAGTGTACGTGGAGCAGCCACTGGGATTCGAGACACATGACAGACAGACTCATGTGTGCAAGTTGAAGAAATCCTTGTATGGATTAAAGTAGGCACCGAGGACATGGTATGGTAGGATGGACAGTTTCCTGATGAGCTTAGGCTTTACCAAGAGTAAAGCAGATTCCAACCTTTACTTCAAAGTTAAAGGAGAAAGACCAGTGATACTTCTGCTATATGTATATTACATGTTTATAACAGGTGAGGATGAGCTCATTGCATATGTAAAGAGGAGGCTTGACGCGGAGTTTGAGATGAAGTACCTAGGGATGATGCATTATTTCTTAGGCATCGAGGTGTGGAAGAGTGCGGATGGAATCTTCCTTGGTCAAGGAAAGTATGCAGTGGAGATTCTGAAGAGGTTCGGAATGATGGGCTGCAAGGCAATGGCCACACCAATGGCATCGAACTTGAAGCTAATTTGTGATGCTTCATCAGAGACAGTTGATGCCACGATCTATCGGCATATGATTGGTTTGTTGATGTACCTAACGAACATGAGGCCAAACATAAGCTTTGTTGTGAACAACCTGAGACAATTTCTGACGGATCCGATACATGTTCACTTGATTGTTGCAAAGCATATATTGATGTACCTGAAGGGTACAGTTGACAATGGGATCAATTATGAGGCGAATCAGAAGATTAGCCTGCATGGTTATGTTGATTTGGATTGGGCAGGAAGTGCCGCAGATAGGAAGAGCACTTCAGGATGTTGCTTCAGTATGGGATCTGGTATGATCTCCTGATTTAGAGGGAAGTAGTCATGTGTGGCGCTAAGTACAACTAAAGCAGATTATGTTCCATCATGTTCGGCTAGTTGTGAGGCAGTATGGATTCGAAAACTACTGATAGGTTTGTTTGATCTCAAGCTTGAGGCAACTTGTATCTTCTGTGACAACCAGAGTTGCGTGAAGTTGTTTGAGAACCCGGTGTTCCACGACAAGTCGAAGCATATTGATATCAAGTACCACTATATCCAAGATATGGTGCAGAGAGGATAAGTGAAGCTCCAGTATGTGGCGACAGACGAGCAGATAGCTGATGTGTTGACCAAGTCATTAGCCAGAGTAAAGTTTGAGTACTTCAGAGAGAAGCTTGGTGTTATCCACATCGAGGTTCCTCTAAAGAGGGAATGATGAGACCGAAAGACACATATGCACTAGAGCTGGTTCTCGCATGGTGGAAGATGCAGGTGGTCCTTGGGACGTAATGCACCTGGGGTGCTCCTGGTTGTACTCCCATGCTGGAGGCCTTGAGAGGTCCACTGGTCACAAAGACACTTTGTGTGCGCCTAGGTTGGTTCTCGCATGGTGGAAGATGCAAGTGGTCCTTAGGACGTAATGCACCTGGGGTTCTCCTGGTTTTTCTCCGATGTTGGTAGACGCGGGTTGATCGTTCAGAGACGTAATGCACCTGGGGTGCTTCTTGTATGTACCCATTGGGTGGGAGATGCAGGTGGTCTGTTGGGAATGAGGTGTGCATTTGGTTTGTGCTCCGAGTGTGATGAGATGATTTGGATACGATGAGATGATAGTAGGAGACACAAGTGATTGTTGGGGCAATGTAATGTGTGGTCCTAGGTTTTACCTACTTGATGGATTGCTCATAGAGATTATGAAGACCTAGATGAGAGATAGGCCTACATCCAACATGAAAAAGGGCTGGCTCTGTAGAACTTCTTATGACGGATAGATTCGAGAGATGTCACTAATCAATGATCAATGAGATGAGGACTGTTGCAGTAGTGACGATGATGATCCAGTGTTGATGATGATGTTCCATCATTGAATATGATCCAACAATGATGACGTTGTCCATAAATTGTGTCCAGAATGATGATGACTGTGGCGAGAGAATACCCTCCTAGTTAAGAGGGAGTGTTGTTGTAAATGTAACTTCGGAAGATATTCATTTGTATTTTATATTCATATTATTACTGTACTTTACTTGTACCTCTGACGGAGATGTTTTTCCTCCGTTCAGGGATGTGATTATTATGTTTGGTCATGCAATATTATTGAGGTAAGACCTCCATTGTAAGTCGGGGCATTAGATCCCCTAAAGTCAAATGTAAAAGGTATTATTGAGTCTCCCTGGGACAGGTCGACCCAATCAAGTTATTCAAGCCGACCTAATTAGGAAGAAGGTCACCCAAACATAAAGTATAAATAGAGAGCTTTCTCTCTCATTTAGACGCACCACTCACTCACTCAAGTTCGCATAAGAAAGAGAGATAAGACAAGTTCGCTGGAGGAGAAAGAGAGAGAGTTGCAGAAGACTTCCTATTTTTTGGTTTTCAATTTTGTGATATTGTATTAGTGACTAATCTATCTTTGGGGAAGTTGCAGGGTTTTCTCCCTTATGGTTTCCCCGAGGAAACCAAGGAAAATTATTGTTTCTATTGTGTTTTGTTGTGCTTGTTATTCAATCAGTTAAAGATCCTAGTTAAATTGAATTAAAGTGCAAACTCTAACACTGCGTCCTCCTCTTCTGAAGAAGTTGACTAGATCCAACTCTCTTGGATTTCATGCCTCACCAAAATCTCTCTTTTTGGATGCTAAACAATGGTAGAGGGAATGCCTTTTAATTCAAATCCCTTGCCTTTTGGTTTGCATCTCAAGGGTATTTGAACGGTCATCTAATCCAAGGGCCCACATCGGCTTAGATCAATGGATGAGAATAAATGCTCTTCAATTCTCTCCATAATTAATTTTATTCAACCACTACTTAAATACATTAAAATTCACTTGATAACATTAAAGTAAATTAATTGTTCATCTCAAGCAATTAATACAAGGGTCATGTCACGTTTCCCTCAGTTAATTACTTGGGAAACAAAATGCTAAGGGAACACTTCCTTGGTACAAATTTCAACATTTATTAATTATAACATAACTTTAAATCTAACTATGTTAGGATTAGGAATAAATTACATTATTATAACATAACTTTAACAATATTAGGAATAATAGTAAGGCTATAAATAATTAAATTACCATAACATAACTTTTAACTTAACAATGTTATTTTCACACCATTTTAAAGTTTGACTACATTAATCTAACAAGAGTACTATTAACCATTACATAACTTTATGTCTAACAATGTTATGATAATATTAGGAGTGAAAAGAGCTAAGGGGGGAGTTCATTCTTAACCTCAAAGGAAACTAGGAAATGTCTTATACACAAGGAATAAGAGAGACTACAAACAATCAAGCTAAAGCTCCTGCTCTTTGGCAAGGAGTTATGATTCTAAAGCATAGGGGATTAAAAAAAATAATAGTAGTAGGGAATTCCATGATCATTATCTGTCACATAGTCAATAGATCACTTCCTCGAGACCCTCCACTAAGAAGAACAATTCTCAAAGTTTATAAATTAAGGGGAGGCTTTGAAGTGATTGAAATTGTCCAAGTTCTATTTAGGCTTAACACGTCAATGAACCAAAGTAGGCCAACAAATATTGTAATGAACTAATTGGTACATTGAGGAAAATAAGGGGAGAATCAACTCTATGCCCTCTCCCTTAAATTTTCATACTTTGATTAAGTTATTATTGAAACCATCCAAAGATAAGGACAACTAGCATTGTAAGCAATTGAAGAATAGTTACACCATTAAGAACCTAATCCTTTGTGATGCATTCGTAATAACCATGAGGGAGGTTAAGCATTTGAATCCTACTACAATGGGACTATTGAAGTCGTGTGCGTTAAAGTCTTCACCTTGTATTTCTCCCCCACCATTTCACTTCGTCAATTTTTCACGGCTACAAGGCAAAGCCACTTCCATCAAGCGTTGCATGGGCATTGACACCATGTGTATTAGCTAGACCATTCTCATACTAGTATCCTCCCCTTTGTTCTTAGGAATAGCTTGGAAAGTCAAGTCTTGGTTTTATTGGAAAGGTTGCAGTTGGCCTCTATTGAAAGACAATAGCTTGAAGTCCAGGTTGATGGCAAACCATCATGGCCACCCCAATCGATGTGCCTTTTGTGAGATTTATCGGATATAGATAGAGTTGTTTTGCAGGTGTGATAGGCACTACAATGACAGCCAAAACTATGTTTCCTTGTTCATGAATAGATGGGAGAATTGGAGGAAGGGATGGGAAGAAAAAAACTTCAGGGACATTCGTGGCTTCAAAAAAATTTGAAAAGAGAGAAAACTCAAGGAAAGAAACACAAGGGTCAACTAATGCAATTCGAAATTAGCAAGGAATGTAATAGAAACAAGCTACAAGAAACTAAAGAGAAGTGCAAAAGTATTACAAGAAAGTGTCATGAAATTGGAGCTAGAATAAAAATATGGCTCTAAGGAGTTATGGAAATTTGCATCCCCTACACTCTATGTTGGTTCGCTAGGTTTGGATCAAATGGTGGCATTAGAAGAAGAAACAATCCAACAAAACATAAAGCAAGCACGCAACCAAAATCCAACAATTCTCTGGCTGGAAGCAAACATAATACCACTAGCAAGTATGGTCCAAAAAAATTATAATTTCATTGATGTTTTTCTAGCTCCAGATCAAATGGTGGCATTAGAAAAACATTACAACAAAACATAGAGCAAGCATGCAACCAAAATCCAACAATTCTCTCGCTAGAAGAAAACAGAATAACCCTAGTGAGTATGGTCCAAAAAAATTATAATTTCATGGATGTTTTTCAAATACATTGCATTGTTAGGATAGTATGTAAGGCATTATACAAACCAGTTAATTATAAACAACAATGGAACTTTGAAAAATAGAGTAGAATGGAAATAGCTTTGGAGATTTTTTTAAATTTTTGGATAGTTTCATTCTCCAAATTTTGTGTTGTCTAGCTCGACAATTTGACCATAATTCTTTTTAATATAAAAAGTACATGCTTCTGTTAAAATAAGAATGCTTGTCTCATTTTATTAATATAACAAGAGACACAAAGTGGCAAATGTCCTTGACATTGCACTTGCATTGGCTAATGATTTGTAATTGTTGGAAGTTTTATTTGCTCAAAACAACTTTAACCAGTTTAACATTTAGTATACAAATTTATATATTGGAAAACTATTCAAAAAATAAAAAGCACACCCTTTACAACTATGTTTTCAAAATTGAAATCATACAATACTTCTCCTTAAAATTAAAATTAAAATTTGTTCTCTAAACCATAATTGGACATCCCATAACATGTTTGTCTTTATTATTTAAAAAAGATTTGAAATTTTAAAAAAATTGACAATTGATTATGTCACCCAGCCAAACATATCTTGCTCTCTCAAAACCTCGATATCTAGTAATCGCCTCGAGTCACTAGGTTGTGGTGGGATTTGAAATTTTGGAAATTCGATAAAGCTTTTGTATAGTTTCTCTTTATTTTTTTAAATCTCATGTATCTTCCTCCTCATTGGTGTCGTGCCAATGACGTTTTCCTGTGTGCCCCAGGCCCCCATGCGGTCTGCGTCAGCCGGGGAGTACTTTCCAGAGGATTTGATTTTCCATTCGATTTGGCCCATGCACAAGGGCCTGGAGAGTCGACTGTCGTCCTGGAGAGTCACCAGTTGTCCTCCTTATCGCAACAACATGCAGGCCCTGCACCTGTAGGCCTACAGTTACCTTCCTTTATGTTGTAGTTTAGCTATTCTCTACCCGTCCTTCCCATTGTTGTTTACTTGTCCTTTCCGTGCTTTTAAACCATTTTGTCCCATCTCTTTACAAACATTGAAACCACGATCTTGGGCCCAAGACAGTTTTAATAGTTAGCAAAGTATGAATAGAAAGCATATAACCTATTAGTCCCTATTCAAACTAAAGTTCAGGTTTTGTTGAGCCTGTACACCATTTATAGGACTCACCTTTCTGTTATGTTTAATTTGGTAGGTACTGGATGGTTTCTTGCACGAACAGGAAGGAAACAATCCTCATTTCACTTTCATGCCTTCAAGAATAACGCAAAGCTCATATTGTTTGGGGCAAGGCAGGACACCAGACGGATTACATGGCGAGATCCAGCTGACATAAATCCTATACACTTCCTTTTTGCAGCAGGACATCCTTTTTAGGATACGTGACCACCAAGCAAAATGAATGCACAAGTAAAATGGAATTTATGACATCCTAATTCAAATTTGTGACCATCGAGGAAACAATTTCGGCATAACTCAAATCTGCAGAATGATTCAGTACACAAAACCCCTTATAAATGCCTTGTTAATACTTGATCCCAGATGAAGTGTGTACCCCTTATAAATGCCTTGTTAATACTTGATCCCAGATGAAGGGAATAAGATTATGATAAATTGTCTTAGAAAAATGTTGCAAAAAAATTAATTTAAAATGATATCTACTTAATTTGCAAATATACTAATGAAACTTTCTCACAACATTAAATGCGTTGCCAAAGGCTCGTTTTCATAAATTCTAATAAATAATATAACAAGTAAAGGATAACAAATAACCTATGGTTGATTTTTAATCAATGAACTATATATGTTCTTATTGCATCATATAATTTTGTTCTAAAAGATTAGGGATAAGTTGATAACCACCTTCCATCAATGTTCTTTTGGTGTGAAAACACGGTTGTGACAAGTGGAATCACATGGATATGGACAGTTAGTTTCCTTAACAACAACTTGTCCAACGTACCAATTTCCTATTGCCTCTACAATGCAGTTACGAAAAAGGTTTAGCTACATTAGGAACAAGCCTTTAATTCTGTAAACATTATACATGGCATATAAACATAAATAATTATCGTTAATTTTATGATTTTGTAGTCTTTTTTTCTTTCATTTGATTTTGAGTTGGAAAATCATGGCTCAAATATATATATATATATATATTGCTCAAGGTTGTATGAATCAATGGCTTAATTTGCTTCACCAACATAAACTGTTGTTGGAGTATATGGAACTGCTCGTGCTTGTAATGGATCTGTAATTGGATATGGGTATGCAATATCTGGACCTGGAGATGCTATGGGGCATTCGACTGGTGCTTCAACCGAATCGAATGGATCCACTACTACTTGTGCTTATGTAGATTATGTAGGAGGATCACATTGAATCATTTACTATTCTTTTCATGCCCTATGCTGATGAGGTATGACTGCGCTGTTCAATTGTTTTTGATATTATGTTGATGATAAAATAGAGAGCGCGGTCTCAAGAAAGAGCCAACCCATTTTTTTTTCTATATATATAGACACACGGTGATGATCAAATAGAGAGACGGTCTCAAGAGAAAGCCATCCAATCTCATATGTATTTAAATATATATATTGTTTAATCGTTGTTGAGAGGTGGAGCAACCTCCAAGATGGAGAGCTGACTCCCCTCATCCGTTTATATATTTTTTGTTACTATTCAAATCACACATCATTTTGCCTATGCAATTTGCACATTATTGCTTCTATGCAAATGGATATCATTGTTGATGGTTAATGGAAGAGGAGTGGTCTCTATGGGAGAACCAACTCCAATGATTCTTTTTATATGTATATTATTACTGTTAAGTTGGAGGATTGGTCACTATGTAGAGAACTGAACCCCATTGTATACTATTCCTTTTGAAAAGAGAAATTATCGTTGTAAACTAATCTCAGTTTGCATTCTTCTTTATAAAGAGAATGTATTTCAATATATTTTGTTGTTTGCATGGGGGATATTTATTTTAGAATGAAGGGCGGACCTAGTGTAGAACCAACCCGTTGTACACTAACTTTTTGCAGCAGGCCATCATTTTTATCGATACCAATCCAAATCCAAGCAGAATTAAACAAAGTGTTGAGCTACCTCAAAACCTAACAACTCTCGCACTTTACGTGTGATTGACATTTGATTAATAGGCGATGAAACTGCTCGTGCTGAGTGGGAAAAGCTTGAGAACCATCAATTCCTTGGATGTAATGTAATTTCCACCATTCACGCGGGTCCGCTATTCATATGGTTGTCTCCAAAGGTGGGTGCAACCAGGTCTCTTACCTTATACACCTCACGCCCATGAACGCTCACTGGAAACTATTACTTAATTCTTAATTGAAGGGAGGGGGGGAATTTCAAGGGGCTTAAGCAAATGTTGAAGAAGAGACCTAACAGGCGAAAGTTAAAAGGACTTGTCCAAGAGGAAATTTTAGGAGTAGGAAGGTGGCCGCCAGATTGAGCATAGACAACTTACTCAAAGCTCGGGGTTCTTTTATTTGGTTTGGTTGATAGCATTGCTTATCAAACTGATCAGCCACACACACTTGTTGTTTAAACAGGGGTTTTCCATCTCTAGCTAACTCAGATCACTCCCTGACACCTTGTAAATGTGAACGGGAACAGAAGCATAGAGGAACAAATGAACAACAAACTACAGATCTCCAAATGGTGTTAGGCATTGAGTGGGTAATTTGAACAAACTGATATACAAGGGTGTTGGATGAGTTCCACCTCATTGGAAACGTTGTAAGTTCACTTTTCATTTTCGTTGGTTCATTGATCTGACGGTTGGCAATGAAAAAAATCTAACTTCGGGGAATCAATCCCACTTAGAAATTCAATTCAATGATGTGGCATCATACTGGTGAGAGTTCAATGTACAATGAAATGACTTAAAGATTGAAAATGCACCAAGCTACACCAACCACTGCAAATGTGAAAAGAACAAGCCGTCACAAAAGCATATAGCATTCATCCTATGATGCACCGCCATACCTTCTTTGCAATTGCTTATGATAGCATGTAAAAAAACATGTCTTCTAAAATGATGTTTCCAAATTGACTACAAGAAAATAACATTCGGTTTCAACAATTGCAATGTTTAAAAGAAAAAAGCAGAATCCTAGTGCAGAGAGTTGGAATGTGAACCAAGCACCCTATATATGTAAAGAAGATCGAGTTTGGCTTTGGGGCTATACTAGAGAAATAAGTTTTTAGACTAACGGAAAATATCTCAATCCATTGTTTTCCTTTTCAATGAAAAAAATGTGTAAAACTAATCCAGGTTCCAAGCTTTTGACATAAGCATGAAAATCAAAGTTTTTATTTTAGTAAGAATAGAGTTTTGTACATCCTTTCTTTAAAATCCTAGGGTGAGCAACAATCCAAGAGGGAAATCTTGTACTAACAATTCCATGGAAGTAAACAAGACCAAGCAGGTTGTTATAGATGCCCTCTTACAATACACCCTGCTGCAAGCAGTTTGATTCACTTTAATGGTTTAAAGAAACATGGTGCTTGTTTCATCCTCACAAGATATAGGCTTGCATCATAGAAGTGTATAGTAATTGGAAAATATCTCTTACATAATGTTTATTTCCATTGTAAAAATCAAAGGCTACAAACAAGGTGCAAAGATATGCACAATGGAGACACTATCTTATCATGGCCTGCAGTTCGTCGCACTAGAAGAAAACTTTTGCACTACATGAGCTCATAAACAATGAAATTAATACCCATGTAAATGCCATTCAACTGCTAAGACAAGCGAATTTGGTGTGTTGAATCATTATATCCAAGAGCCGTGCACTAATTTAAAACATGGCCAACATGCTCAAGCAGAGGGCAGGTCAATCGCTTAGTGAACAAACAAAGCTGAAAGGCGACTTTGAAAATTTTGATTTTCCTCAATTCAAAAAATCCAAAATCAGACGTCGATTAAGAATGCAGCAAAAAAAAAGATGCAAGAGAAGCCAGACATAGACCATATATATAAAAAAATGTTTGCAAGGGAATTGAAACCAAATAGGCGAGATATGCTGAAGGTGGAGACGGGAAAAAAATGAAATATGTTATGGCGTTGTTCAACAGAAGACCTGAAAGAAAACGTTTTGAAATTGACAAATACTCTAGAAGATATAATTTCACATTGCCAAACACTGCAAGATGTTCATAGGTGGGGAAAATCGAACTGACACCGATACAATAATGCACATAATAATTAGATTGGCAGGAAAGCAAACTACTGCACAAACAAATCACTCTGCACAGGTAAAGCCAGAGCATTGAATTTACAGACAACTTCAAGGGAAACATTGACTCTATATACACTATTTTACGTTTACTGCAGCGATGGACACTATATAATACACGCATATTATTGAGACAACACGAAAAAAGAAGAAGCAAATATATGTACATATTGTTGAGCACTATTGGCAAAAAATGGAGAAACCCTATGAAAACTCTGTTTTTTTTTAATAATCTATGTTTTTTCAATGATATGAAAAGATTGTAATCACATACAGGAATAGTTATGAAATAATTGATTTCACAGAAATTGCAATTATTATGCTCAAGCAGAAAGTGAAAACAGAGAGTTCAAGTTTCAGTCAATCTCTACATTTTTTGAATTAAGCAGAGTATGGAAAGAACACTATATCGTAAAGTTAAGAAAACATCGAAGTTGATACTGCACATATACAAAGAAGGCAGAAACCATTATGAGTTTATACATAATCGACCATAGAGTCCATACTGAGTATAAACACTTTATCAATCGCACGAATGCATAGTTTGAACCTTGTGTACACGCTATTCAACACATCGAAGGAGTATATAAAACATCATCCAAGAAAATATGCAACTATAAGATACATTAAATATTCTTGAGAGAACATGAAGCAAAATATTGGAACACTAAACATATCAATTGCATCATAGATGTGTTTGGCATATATTTATATACAAAGTAGAAACTACCAACTGCATATATACATTTCTAGGCACAGAAAAGATCTCCAAAATTCGCACTTGCGGCTTAAAGAATATCGGCATACACAGTCTCTGTTGTAGTACTCCAATCAGCTCCTCTTATTTCCACATTTCTCTTTCTTTTCTACAAAGAAAACAGGAAAGAGAGCAACGCGAAACTATGGCAACTCGTCCTAGACATCTTGGGTGATAAACAAAGGTTACAATAATCAACCAGGTAAGACCAAATTGAAACAGGGAAAAATAGAGGACAGTAGCAGGTAGACGAAGCAAATATCCGATTTGTTTGGCTCAGTGCACGCATAAACACAAACTGAAAAAGGCACACAAGCAATCCCTAGAACAGCACGCTAGATCAGAATGCCTCTCAACCGGATTCCAATCTGGATGGAACGCAAATCAACAACCTACTGGAAACTCAGTTGGGAACTATGCAGAAGAGCATCACAGATTTTTGAAAGCTAAATTAATAAGTTTTTCCAAACCTTAAACCAAGCATAAAATACATTTAAAAATGTTTTGCCATACTGAACCGGAAACAAGGAAATGTATTGTAGGAACCAGTGCCCAAACAAACAACAACAAATTGTAAACGCATACGACAGACTCGGTGCTCAACACGAAACCATCTAATTTCTAAAATCAATAGAAGGAACAGATAAGTATCCTCTACAGACTTTAAAAAATCAAACTTTTGTTTAGGTCTCAGTCGATGAGAGTGGAACCCTGGCTGAATATTTGAAGAAACATTAAAGCTAAGAACAAGTCCGAACACCCTCAATGAAACTAGATTCAAAGTGTTGTCAAGCGATTACATAAAACATTTCAAAACACAGTATCTTTTTAAAAGGGCCTCGGAATATTTTGCCCATAAACAAAATTACAAAACCATGGTTCAATACATAAACAGGTGAAATACATTTTGCATTACGAAAAATGCAAGCAACCAAACAAAGCCCATGGAGGGGACTTTAATATAGTGAACTATATGATGGGGTCACGAACACCGCAACAGCTAAACAAACACAAGTATCACGTATTGATGCCCCCACAAACCATTTACAACCATTTTTCTGCAAATAAAATATCCACGTTCTGCACAACTGAAAGGAGAGAGAGAAGGCACACGACAAAAATCCTAAATTTGAGACAATTCAACACAAATTTTCTGGTTTTATCTCTTAAGACGGGGTTGCAGCAGCATTGATGCAAAGAAGTACTAACATGTCGAACATCCGCGACGTGAACCCTAGAAAAGAGAGTCAATTCTTTTTTCTGAATCCGACCACATGGACAGAGCAATGCCCACGCAAAGAATCGGGTATTGGGCTTCTGAACCCACCTACAGACAAATGTCCACGCCAAGTAAAGCAACTATGGACACACCAACCACAAGAAAGAAATTCGCCAAGCACAAGCAGGAGCAACAGAAGTGGAACCCGCAACAACACCTTGGAAAAGAGCCGAAGCAACCGTAAACACCGCAAACGCAACATTGAAAGAAGGAAACCTCCATAAGTAGAGAAGGTGCATGGAGAGAGGTCGGCTGTCATTTCACTAACCATCGGGATACGCTAACCTTCATGTACCAGTCGTTTATTAAATACATTGACTACAAAGTCTGATGACTAATCTGGCAAGTAGGATACGTTGAACTCAGCACGTCGTCCACTCCTAGGGAGGAGAAAACCAGGCATGCATCATCTGTACTGAGCTAATAAAATCATGACAAAAAGATTGATTTATAAAAAAAATTAATAATAAAAACCTACATGCTTTGGACCATGGTCGTGCCAAATATTTCACTCTGAAGGGCTGATTAATACAACTTCACGAATACTTCACGTCAAAGACATAACAAGACTATTAATGAATACTAAAAGACCAACATCATTAGAAAACAAATGGTAATGTTATAACATATTTTTAGGTGTAATAATATTAATCTAAGAAATGGGCTAAACTCTAGACCGTTTACACTTTTACCAACAATTTTTACTGGAATCCGGCGAAGTGGAAATTGCTGAAACTGCGATTTGGGTTGCTTGAATTGCAATTTTGGTTGTAGGAATGGATTTAGTGACGATTTGGGTTGCTTGAATTGCAATTTTGGTTGCAGGAATGGATTCAACGACCTGGATTACCCCTGGGGCACCCGGATTATGCAATTCTAGCAACCCAAAACTGTCATTTAAGCAATTTCGGCCCGATTTTCGCCGGAAAAAATTATCGGATTCTTGCTGCAAACGATCTAAAGTTTAGCTTACTCTTTAATCTAATATAAATTTAACAAGAAACATTAATTTAACAAAAGTATTAATATGGAAATAACATGTATAAAACCAAAGTAAGAATTATTTAATATATTGATATTTTAGTATAAGTTGTTCATAATTATTTGTGCCTGTAAGGCCTTAAGAATGTGTTTTTGTTTACTTTCGATGATAAAAATGTGACTTGATTTTTATTTTGGGAAAAAAATGTTGTTCGTAATTATTTCATATTAATAATTAATTATTGTTATTAAAATTAAAGCTATTTGATGGCAATATTATCTCAAAAGTAATGAGACAATGAGATTTGGTGCATGAATTTTTTTGTTTGTATTAGTCATTTCTAAAATACATTTTTATTTTTTAAAGAAAAATGGACATGTTATTTTTGTGTCTTTTATGTGCTTTCTTACAAAAATATTCCCATAGATTTTCTTGAAAAAGTTAATTAGGTCTAGCCAAAGTGGTTGTGGGATGGGGTGTTATCTTTCTCACCCACGGTTTATAACCATAAGTGACATGGTGAGTTCATAATTGAGTGATATGTTGAGCTCATAATGAGTATATTGTTGTAACAAAATTGAATATTTTTGTTTATCTAGCCTTGTGCCATCAAGAATCTAGGGTTTACCTTGTGGTACCATCCGCAAATGAGGGGAAGTACATGGATTTTCTCCAAGGTTATTTACTTGGAGAAAAAAAAAGATTCTTTTGGAAAATTATGTTTTTCTTGTGTTTTCAAGAATTTAAGAAAGATTCATGGATGGGGTGGCATATCGACGTGGAAGGTAAGATAGAGGCGGCATCGACAGTTGAAATGGAGGTGGTGTTGATGTCGAATTTAGTGCATCATTTATAACCCCCCATTCCCAAGAGAAGGCACATACAATACCACCGAGAACATTCATCACACGTTAATGGAGTAGAGGGTTGGAAATGATGGTTGCAAAGCCACTTGTTAATGATGGGAGGGATCCATCTGAGCCTTCGTCTCCCCTCAGCCTGAGCTCCAATGAAAGCTTCTCAACTCAGTGCATTCAGCATGTTGCTCTGCAACCTATGTCCAAGCACGTGGATGGTGGTGGAAGCTTGAAGATGGTGCATGAACGTCACAGAGCCTTGAGTAGACAAGGCCACTCCCGTTGTATGCAGACCAAGGCAAGTGGTGTGGGATTTGCTCAACAATTGGCCTCCATGACAGACATGTTGGATATTAGGAACGACATTCGCGATTTGGAGGAGGATGTGCAAGTTAGGTTGCGAGAGCTTGGTCACCGGGTGCAAGTGATGATAGAGTGATGTGCAGATATCGATGAGCTCTTCCATCTCCCCTCTCCGCATCTCACATTGGTTGTGGATTCAAAGGTGGCGACCTCGACGCGGGACACGAAATGTAGAACATGCTTACTCAAACCATGGCAGACAATCATGCAACTGACTGGCCCGAGATCAAGGAGGAAGCAACACAACTGACTGTGGATGATTTGGCAGAGGAGGAGAAGCCCATTGTATCCCTCATTGGTATCAACAAGCATGAAGCCTTGGACCCCATCCTAGACAATGAAGGGCCTCCACGGATCAGGCGACGTCTACACCCTAGCTCTTCGACATAGATTTGGTGGTGACGACCTCCCTACACTCAGACCAATTTGGCTTGGTTTACCTCCCATGGGTTATCTTAATGTTTTATTCTTGTAGTTTTTTGTTAGTTTTAGTTTAGAAAATGTGGAACTTTACTAGACTTTTTGTATGGGGCCCAGTGATGGCAGCTAAAATGTTTTTGGGATTGTTATCAGTATTTCTTGAAGGTTTCAAGACTCTCTTTCTGAATTGTTTTCTCCTACTAAGAGGCTCAGTTTCATTGTATGTATATGTAAATTTTTTGAAGATATAATGTAAGTTCTAATTTACAAAAAAAAAAGGAATTTAAGAAAGATTCCTTTGTTGTTTTACTTGCAAATTTGTCAATAATTTACAATAATGTTACCTTGAAATTTCATTCTCGTGCAACTAGTGTTTTCATAAATCATTAATCTTATTTAATGAGTACCTATTATTCTTACCATTATTACACTTGCATTTTTTATGCAAGGCATTAATTGGTATGTACAATCATCATAAAATGTTCACCTAAACATATTAATGCTACCTCCACATCTCATTCTCATGCAACTAATTACTTTTGATATAATCATTATTATTATTACCATTATTATACTTGTGTATTCATAAGATTAATGAGTACCTATTATTATTACCATTATTATACTTGTGTATTCTTATGCAAGGCATTAATTGATATGCACAATCATCATAAAATGTTCATCTTAACATGTTAGTCCTTTTGTGTAGGTGAGCTAGTGATAGGTATGCCCACCATAGGTAATCTTACACTTGCACTACTAAACAAATATAGTTCCCTAATATGAATACATGATCTCGATTAACTTCTTAAATGTCCAATATGCAATAAGTACAAACATTCATGCATCAAATCAAGTCAATCACATGGGTTTATTTCCTCTCTCACACATTGTCACTCAATCATGCCATCCAATCCACCTCCAAATCATCACCTCATAATTTGGATGCTCCCACTTGCCATGGCACAAGCCCTCTGTCACAATTAATATGACAGTCACCATCAAAATTCCACATCACAACTCCAGGGCCTCCAAGGAATTGCGAGTACAACTTCATCCATCTCCCCAAATTTTGGCATCAAGATCTATGGCCCCCTTGGCCTTAGATGGGCTCTATGGCCCCAAGGCCTCATCTAGATGGTACCAAGCATCTGGTATGGTACATTAACCCGTGTACACCAATCATCTTAAAAGGTTGGCCTAAACTTCCTCTTACAACTCCTATTGTACATTCAACCCTAAGCATCGACATTGCATCATCATAACTCCAAGAATGAGTATAACTCCCATTTCCTTAGACTTTTGACATCAAAAGAAGGTAAAGGTAACATTCATATAACATAAGTGAATGATTTTGTCCCCGATGCATAAATTTTTGCATATGCAAAGATCTTTCCTTCATGGTTATGGGTTCCCACAATATAATGAAATGACCTTCACTCTCATGTCCAACTCCACCTCACATCATGAAACCGGGCATTAATTCAAACTATAACATCATGACTATCAAATAACCATATGTCCATTACAATCATGACATCATCATAACATCATGACTATCCAAAAACCATATCCTTTTTGTCATCTCGAGAACGTAACATCATCATACCATCATGAATATCAAAGAACCATGCGTTAACAGTAAGTTGCGTGACATAATCATCAAAACATAACCACATAATCATAATTAAATACTCTAATCATGGTAAAAACTCACACTTGGTATGCATGATCATAACTACAAATGTGAACATGGATATCATATCGAATGCCATATTAGAGGCCCATCTCAAAATAACAGCCTAGTATTTGGGTGCTAGGCTTACCAATCCTAGCTAGCTATAACATTGACAAGGCATTACAAATCAAACAACTTTTGAAAGGGGATATGATCTTTTGAAGAGGCCCATGGATTTTCCATTGACCAAATATTTCAAATGAGGGTTGATATTTGGAAGAGGTTAGATGGTCTATTGAGGATTTTTAAGGATGTTCCTTTGAAGAGACTCAATGGATCTAACCTTCAAAGAATAGGTCGAGGCAATCTTCAGATCCAACACAACAACTTCTGAGCAAGTAACATTCATTGAATCCTTTCAAGTAAACGAAGGTTACTCCCACGACAAGGCTACAAAGGAGGATGGGTATATTACAATAAGAATCTTTGGATGTATGCACTTCATTTGGTGGACTATTCTTTGTATTGCTACATGTCCAATCATGTTTCGTCACAACCTTCTTACTAACTAGTTTTGTCACTTGGAATTTCTTAGCAATTGGTTCATTTCTCTTCAAGAGGAAGTTAGGAGGTTTGGATTCTAGTTCATTTCTGATAATAGTGCATTTCTGATTCTAGTTCACGAGGGGAGGTTTTACGACCATTGGCCCTTATGCAATAGTACAAAATGAGATATTAGTGACCAGGCGACAAAACGTTTTGGTCACCACAGTTTTTTCAAGGGATAAATGACCAAAATTGAGAAATTTTAAGTGAGTTAACTAAAAATTGTTAAGATTTAATATGCTAAGACAGAAAATAGCAGCATCACATTCTTTTTCACAATAATAGCATATATAGGATCACTGAAGAAACAACAAGCATAGCATAAACACAAGAAACACAGATTTATCCTGGGAAACCCTCATGGGGTAGAAAACCCAGTAAAGCTTCCTCACTATAGATGACCAGCAATATACAAAGATGAAAACCAAAGACATGATCTCCTCCTCCACCATAGCAGACCTCTCCTCCACAAGTGCGCTACTCTCAAGTGAGTGAGTGTGTAAAATGAGGAATACACCTCCTCTATTTATACACTACTCTGACTTATCTTTGACACAAAACATGTAGGCTCGTATTTAACTAATGGGTTAAATACCCCACTACAACTGACTAGGCCGACCCCTCTAGGGTGGTCTAATAACCCTTTGACCCACATAACACATACAGGACCGACCCCCACTAGGGAAGTCTAATAACCCGAGTTACCATATTCCGACGAAGGAATAAACATCTCCGGATATACAATAAGGTCTTCAAGGAGGAATGAAACATCTCCAGAATAATAAAGTACAAATATAATATTCTTTGAAGTTACAATATCTCAACAAAAATGACCAAGATAATTGACCAATATGGTCACTGGATAAGGACTAGACTAAAAATGACCAAGATAAATGACCAATTTGGTCACAGGATAAGAACTAAGCTAAAAATGACCACATAACAATTGGTCATTTATTTGGCCATTTTTAGTTGTCTCACTCCGACAAAGGAAAAATTACAATTTTGACAATGAATTTGTATAGTTTACTAAATTTTAACACTGCATACGAATTTAGAGACCCCTTTGGGGGGTATCTGAATCTGTCTGCAGTGTTAAAATTTAGTAAATTGAAACATCATAGATCATGGATTCAGAGACGTGAGTGATCATCATGTAAATTGTGTCGCTCAACGCGGACAATGCAGGTTCACAATTGTAATTCGAGTTGTGACACAATTTACATGATCATATAACGACGTATAGTGTCGATTTAATTAACACTGAATTGATCATCTGCATGATATGTTGACTAACGACATCATTATTATACGCATCATTAACATAAATCTTCAATGTAGGCATAATTTAATAATTGTAATTACGATCATGTATATTAATAGGGTCACACTGGCCAACGACTAAGTGCAGCTCACACAACGTCACCTGCCGTCAATTTACCTGGTCAACTGGCTTTTTAATTAATGAGCTTTCGAACGAGGAGATCAGTCAATGCAAAATATTAGAATATGTTGCAACTTCTTGGTCAATTAATTGTTAATTCATGAGGTAAGAAACCTATAAGGTCTATATTTCCATTTGTAATGAGGTAAACCAATACATGCTCTTTATCTTTATTTAATTCTCTAAATATAATGAGGATCCACTTCAAATTGAGGTTCAAATGTCGACATCTTACTATCATGTCCCATTTTCTATCTAAAATTCTTTCTATTTAACTTCAATTAAGCCCCTTTTGGCCATTCTCCTTGCATTATCTAACCTATGTAAGGGATTAAAAAAGGATTGCAAATGAGAGAGATAAGAATATGTATATATCAAAAAATAAAACATTAATATATAAAATCCAAAACAATATTGTATGTTAATATAAAATATATTTATAATATAATAGTGTAAATAAAAGGTAAAAAAAATCTATGTAAAAACAATAAATATATACAATGCAAAATTAAAACTTTAATATATAGACATAATATATATATTAAAGTTTTAATTTTTCACTATATAGATATATTTTGCATTAATATATGCATACCATAGAAAATATTAGAATATAAAATAAAATATATTAATAAAAAACAATTTTTAATATTATAAATAAAATGAAATGAAAATTTAAAAACACTAAATAAAATATAATTGAAAATTAATAAACATTTTGTGTACACAAAGGAAAAGCCAAACACAAAACCCGCATTGTAGGCTGAGTATTACAGCCGAATTATCCAAGGAGAATTGATTTTGGAACCCTCGGGTGTCTGCAAGTTTGGAAAAATATGCGACAAGGGTTAAGAAAATAACAGTGCAATGACCAATATGTGACCAAGGTTAACCCTTGATCGGTGGAGGAGTTGGTTTCCGAAGTGCAATGAGATTAGGATGGACGACTGTGTGGATATTCAATGGAGTTATGACTTCACTACCAATGCGATAAGAGCTCTAATTGGCGCCAAAATTTTTGTTTTGCTAGGAGGGAAGGGGGTTTCTTTTTGTTTCATAGGCATTTCAGTTGAATGGGGTGTGAAATCAGGGTTTAGGTCAATTAATAGCAAATCATGTTGGTTGGAAATTGAGTTTGGGGTTTGGAAAATTCACTATATAGTTGGACTTCTTGCAATGGAGAAAAACATAGCACTGGAGAGAACTTGGAGGCTCCTGAAGAGATGAGAGAGGGATTATGCAGTAGCGGAGTTAAAATCTACTTCTACTTCTCCTTCTCGGGTTAGTGAATGGTCGATTTCCTCTCCCATTTTTGTTTCCATATGCAAATGTTTATCCTGCAATAGTTCAATATTCCTAACCAGTGTTTGGCAAAAGATCCTAGTAAGGATATATGCTAATGCTTCAACCGAATTCGTAGTATTTATTGACTGTAGTAGCTGCAGTAAGGTCTTGGGTATGCATGTGTTCCTTGATCGCATTTTCCATATTTCAAATCATAGGAAAAATTAGATAGTTGTCATCGGGAAATAACATCACTTAACATTTACCTTGTCTTCTATGTGTCATTCCTTGCTCACTCGTGAGCTTCTACCATGAAAGCATGTTCCCAATTTGAATGCTAGTCGCTCCACTTCAATTCCTCATTGGACACATTGTGTTGGGCTTATGCTAGTCCCCTATCATAATTTTTTATATGCCATTGTAGATATACCAATTCACACATTACACAATGTATATTCCTTTATTGTGCCATTGCTAACCAAAATGAGTACCAGGGATGGCTAAGACATACAACAGAGTCACTAGCTTCCCCTTTGATCCAACACATGCCCTTCACCCTGAACCAGCACCAAAATGATGCAATCGAAACCAAAGGATACTATGGGCTAAAAATCCCACGGCACTGAAAAACCCTTTCGCCATCCTAATAACTCCTTCTTTCATTGTTTTGAAACGAATGGATGGAGGCATAATAGGTGGATTTAATGCCTATCCTCTTATCCCTAAGACTGTTTCCATCTCCACCTTAAGATACTTAATTCTCAATGGATAGGGTAGGAAACATATCCCCCCCCCTTCTAAACTAATATTTCATTCATCAAGCTAAACTGCAAGATCAGCTAGATAGTCTGTGTTTCTATGTAGAGATCGCAGGCCCTGTTCAAACGAAATGGATTCAAATTGCATAGCCAAATCTAAAGTTGGATGTATTATATCATTTTTAACCTGGCAGAATTGGGAGTTGAAAGATGGAGGATGAACCACACTATGATTGATGAGTCCCAACAATTGTGATATGTTCAATTCCATGTGCCTTTACTATTTGCAAGCCTCGGTAGACAGCTTGTGCCTTTGATTCAATATTTACGACAACTCTTAAGCCCCATGAATACTTGATGCCAACCAGGATGGCCAACAATAACGTCTCCAACTCTGTTGACATGAGTTGTTCTTATTTATCTTTTTTTTTACCCAGGGTTTCCCTATGTTGAAACGTTGTAAGCTTAAAATCCTTGCGGGTGAACTCTTGCTACTCAAACGCAGAGATAATGCTACTCTCACCAACGTTTACATAGGAATTTTTCTTCAGGGAACATGAACCCTTGCCTGATGATGTCCTCTCACACTGTGTCAGTCATTCAAACAGAACATGAAGCATTTAACCCAGTCTCAATACAATAACCGATTCATTTTCATCTATAAATGGAGAATACACATTAAACCACAGAAAATACAGTACGCTTGACAACTTCTGGTTTCTATTGATTCACAAAAGAAAAAAAACAGTTCACAGTGTCTGCATCCGGTATTCTAAAAACCCCTTGACAACAGATTCCCAAAACTTAAAAAAATAAAAAACAAAGCCCAGCTCTCTTCCTCGAAAGAAAGTAACAAACAACCACGCATGGCCCGTCTGCAATCATGCTCAAAACGGTTACAACAAACCACTGAAATTCGTTTTATCCTAACCTACCACCTGTTATCCCATGAACCACTCATGTAGCAAACCCAACTGATTCGAACCTTCTGTTTCTTTCTGCCAACTGTAAAGATGCCCATGCATCAATACTTTTGCTTCGTAAAAACATCATTGTACTTAGTAGTCCCATTAACCAAATTTCTGGTCATCAGTTGGACATTAATAAATTATCTTATCTAGGATCAATGAGGAGCACCCTCCTTCCCCCCACCCCATACTTGGAGATTGTTAGGATATAGTGGTTAGATCTTTTTTCTCTCTAACTCTAAAAAGCGTTTACCTTTTTGTAAAATATTCAAGTCATTCTTGGATTCCGTGCTATTAGGATATGAGCGTACTGAATTGATGGATGTCTTATTAGGTTTCCATTATTTATCATTTTGCTCACAAGGTTGACTGTTTAGGGGCATTATATTTTTAAAAATGCCTAAAGGGAACCAATTAGATGGGAAAACCAAGATTTGGAGTTTCCTGAGTTGCACCTATGATAATCTAGAACATGTTTATGCATGTGGCATGTGCAAAACAATTAGAAGTGCTTCTTTTGAAGATTCCTAGGCATCTGCTTCAAGAAGTCCTTGTACTTGAATATTTTTTGGAATTCCGACATGGAGATTGTCAGAATATAGTGGGTAGATAATTTTTATCCCTTCTAGACTAATCTTTCCTCATCAAGTTGTACTACAAGATCATCTATATATTATGTGTTTCTATGTAGAGATCGTAGGACCTAATCAAATCCAAAGTTGGATGTATTATATCATTTTTAACCTGGCAGAATTGGGAGTTGAAATATGGGGGATGAACCACACTATGATTGATGAGTCCTAACAACTGTGATCTGTTCAATTCCATGTGCCTTTACTCTTTGCAAGACTCGATAGACAACTTGTGCCTTTGCTTCAATATTTGTAGCAACTCTTAATCCCCAGGCATACTCTGGCTTCGTAACAACATCATTGTACTCAGTAGTCCCATTGATCAACTTTGTGGTTATTATTTGGACATTAATAAAATTAACTTGTCTAGGATCAATGAGGATCACCCTCCTTTCCCCCACCTCATACTTGGAGATTGTTAGGATATAGTGGTTACATCATTTTTCTCTCTAACTCTAGAAAGTGTTTACCTTTTTGTAAAATATTCAAGTCATTATATGTAATGTCCCCATTCAAATAGTTGCATAGGAGACAATCCCATCAATCCTACCAAATTCCCTAGGTGGAATGGGTACATTTGGAATTGTAATAAGGGAGCAAATAAATGATGTTTATACATTATTATAGTTCAAGTATTTAATAAATAGGTTGAATAAATAAATCCGAGAGAAATTATAGGTGGCAAATGGTTTTGAAGACATATGGAGGACGTGGGGCCCACACTAGCTTGGCTTCTCACTACCACATGGCATATCTCTCTTGTTGTTTCGAATCCATGGGAAGGGAAGCATTATGGAGTGATTTGGTAAGTCATACACATGGCATTGAGCATATTAAGTTGAAATGGGATGTAATGGTAACCTACATGGAGAGGAAGAGTCAAATTGGAAGCTTGTGGACACTTGGGCTAGATTCCCTAGCTCTATGACAACAATGATGAAGCATCTATGACATTTATGACAAAATTCATATCTGACTTCTGACATCTGACCATTATGACATGTCAGCCCCAAAAATAGGCTCAAGGAAAGCGCTCATGGGTGTTGGAGAATCCCAAGAGACCCCTACTCGAATTGGGAGGAGATGGAAGGTTGGGAATGAGGAGACAAGTGGCAAATGTGGAATATTTCCTAAGTGGAAATATCTAGAAGCTAATGGGAGGGATTCGAACCATGGGAAGCTAATTTTGGTTATAAAATGTAGAAATCAAGTATGAGAATAGCTTTTGATTATTTCAGAAAAATTGCATTTGTGAAGAGAGAGCTAGTGGATGACTAGTTTCTTGCCTTAGCCAATTTCAAGGGTGAAAGATTCCCATCCAAGTTGGTGTTTGGAGAGGCCACTCAAGTCTTTCATGGAGATTTGATGGATTTTTATTTGCAGATATCAGCTACAGGGCAGCTCGTGGTTTTGTTTAGTGCAGCACCATCTCTCAACCATTTCCAGTTTTGAAGGCATATTCATGCTCCTTGAGGGAGGGCGCTTTTGGTGAGCTCTTGTACTTCTTGGGAGAGCTTATCATGATGTATTTCTAATTGTAATAATAATTATATACTCTTTTCTTCATATTCAGAAATTATCAGGTCTAAATACTAAGTGGTTGTATGTAAAAATGAAGATTAATGAGCAAACAATGACCATTTCCCCACTACATTGATGTATGCCATTATAATGATGATGATTTAGAATAAAATAATGTTTCTCTGATATATTTGTGATGAATGGACTTCCATTTATGTGTATTACAAGTTTCATATTCAGTACTTGAGCATTTGAAGTCATTATACTCAGTTTATTTGCATTTGAAGAATATTTGGTGCCATTTCCCCAAGGGTCGAATTAGTGGTTTTTGTTGTTGTTTGGGAGAGGTTTGGAACAGAATTAATAACTAATGAATGGTACATTTGGGACCTTAATAACATCCTTGAGAAATATCCTACCTCTTTTCATAAATTCGAGTGGTTTTGGAGGCATTTGGGGAGCCATTTTCAGTACTTACCCCAGGAGGGTTTGAACCCCAAATTACTAGTAAAATTGCATACTTGGTCCAGAATCTTAAGAGAGTTTGCAGAGGTCTTTTGGTGGACATATATCATCCCTGAACATCGTATTCAAGTCCTAAGATTAGTCACACACCTTCTCAGAATATTTTGGATCATTTGGGGCAAATTTGGGACCTAGGCATCAAAACTAGTCAAGGGTCGAAATTGGGGGAAAAGTGAAAAATTGGGCATTTTTATAAAAAATGAAAAAGGGACATTACAGTGGTATCAGAGCTGTTCTTGGAACCTGATGTTCTTAACAAGAAGTCAAAATAATAAACCACCACCCTTTGAACCAGTAGTTGAAGAGGTTTTTGTTGAAGAAGAGGTAGTAGAAGAAGAAGAATCTTTTATTAAAACCATCGGTAGAGAGGAGGATGAAAACTTAAGACATAAGGAGGAACTTGTTGCAGACTTAAAACTCTATTTTGATGGAATTTCCATGGGTATGCAAGAGAAGAGTAGGCAGTTGATGAAAGGATTGGAATTGTTGGGTAGCCAACTTGCAAACAAAGGGATGGGAGATAACAGTGGTTCACACTCAGGAGAAAAGAAGAACATAGGTGAGCATATTTTCTCAAGTACAAGACCTCATAATAGACCTGATGAATTTCAAAGCACACAAAGGCATACTGCACCTAAATCCTCATACCCAAAGAAGAGACTAATATTCAGGTGGATTACGGTAAACTAGCAAACGAATGGAATGAGTTGAGTGAAGAATGTAAAAGAGGTCTGTTAAATTTTCAGAATTTACTTCAATATGATCTAGGATCTTAACTGAGAGAACAACATGTACAGCATATCAATCATGGACACAATAATGCAAGCACACAAGAGACACAGATTTTACTTGGGGAAAACCATAAAGGTGAAAAACCCCAATAACTTCCTCAGAAATAGATAGAGCAATGATACAACTAGAATACAAGAGATAGTCTTCTCCTAGCAGCAAAGCCTCCTCCTCCACAAGTGTGCCACTCTCCCAAGTGTGAGTGAGTGAATAGAATGTGTAAAATGAGAGAGACACACTCTCTATTTATACACTAACTTGACTTGACCTTTACTCAACTAGGTCGGCCTCAACTTAACCACTTAACATAATGTTGATTGGGCTGACCCCCACTAGGGTGGTCTAATAACACTTTGACCCACATGGCCGACCCCCAATAGGGTGGTCTAATAACCCTTTGACCCACATGACTTATACAGGGCCGACCCCAACAAGGTGGTCTAATAACCCATCAAGTATAAGTTACGACACTTACAATATAAATGACGACACTTCCGTATAGAGGAATAATAACATATCTATAGGAATACAACATACATATATGTGAAATACATTCCGAAGTTACATATACATCAACACTCCCTCTTAACTAGGAAGGTATTTCTCGACACAGTTCTTCTAGCACAAGTCATCTTCTCTGGATCATCGTCACTGGATAATCGTCGTCGAGTCATCATCATCGTCACTGCTGCTGCTATCTCAATCAATCTATGAATCTACTCGTCATAGGAAGTTCTACAGAGCCAGTCCTTTTTCATATTGGATGTAGGCCCACCACCTGCAGGTCTTCGTCATCACTGGCCATACTGTGGAATCCTCAGGACTTATTACGTGCATCACAAAACCTGGTTGTAGCATCCCAGGCAATTACGAGCACATAGCTCTACCTGTCAGATCTCCCAGTAGCACATTACATGTGACCCATCACAAAACCTGGATGAAGCATCCCAAGATGTTACGAGCACACAACTCTACCTGTCGGATCTCCCAGGAGCACATTACATGTGATCTCACCACAAAACCTGGCTGAAGCATCCCAGGTTGTTACGAGCACACAGCTCTACCTGTCGGATCTCCCAGGAGCACATTACATGTGGTCCACCACAAAACCTGGATGAAGCATCCCAGGATGTTACGAGCACACATCTCTACCTGTCGGATCTCCCAGGAGCACATTACATGTGGTCCACCACAAAACCTGGATGAAGCATCCCAGGATGTTACGAGCACACATCTCTACCTGTCGGATCTCCCAGGAGCACATTACATGTGGTCCACCACAAAACCTGGCTGAAGCATCTGAGGCATTTTTCATCCTGTCTAGATCTCCCATGAGCAAATTACATGTGGTCATGGAAAAACCTGGCTGAAGCATCTGAGGCCTTTTTCATCCTGTCCAGATCTCCCAGGAGCAAATTACATGCCATAGGAAAAAACCTCGCAAGAGCATCTCAGGATGTTACGGGTACACAACTCCGACCTGAAGATCTCCCAGGGCACAAATTACATGTCCTCCCAAAGCAATGTCTCGAAAGAGCATCCCAGGCTGTTATGGGTACACAACTCTGACCTATAGGATCTCCCAGACATGCTCATCTGCACAACCTGATCCATGGCCACAAAGTATCATCCTGATAGTCACCATACATCATCCTGATGTACACATGATCATCCTGATCATCATCACTGCATCGACCTGATGCATGTCATCTGGAGAAGCTCGTCATCCACGATCATCCTGATCATACAATGCATCCACCTGATGCATACCAAGTATCTACCTGATACATATCATCATACATGATCTACCTGATCATACAATGTATCCACCTGATACATACACAGATACATGATCCACACAATGTATCCACCTGATACATATCAACATACATGATCTCAGTATCCACCTGATACATATACGTATACATGGTTCAAGCATCCAACATGATGCATACATACATATACATATAAATGATCCAACTGATCATATCTAGCATCATCCTGATGCATATACATAGTAGTAACTATAGCATCGTCCTGATGCTCATCATCCAACGCTTACATCCACAGCCATGTGAAGGATCCTCCTTCCAATATGCTTGGAATGGCCTCTGCAAATGTGTCCATCACTTCTTCCTTGAAGTGTCATCAATCCGAAGAACACCAAGCCTCTCCCTGAAGTACTTGAACTTCACCCTGGCTAGTGGCTTCGTCAGCACATCTGCAATCTGCTCATCCATCGCAACATACTCTGCTTTGGTTGTACTCAGTGCTACGCAGGACTACTTCCTTCTAAACCAAGAGATCACACCTGATCCCATACTGAAGCAGCACCCAGGAGTGCTCTTCTTATCTACAGCACTACCTGCCCAATCTGAATCAACATAACTTTGTAGGTTAAACTTCTGATTCGCATCATACTTGAGCCCATAATCAACTGTACTTTTCTGGTACCTCAGAATATGCTTTACAGCAACCAGGTGAACACTCCTTGGATCCGTCGGGAACTGGCTCAATGTGTTCAAAGAAAATATCTGATCTCGTGTTCGTCAGGTACATCAAGGACCCAATCATCTAACGATACATAGTGACATCAACCGGCTTAGATGAAGCATCAAACAGAAGCTTCAGGTTCGATGCCATAGGTGTGGCCATGTCCTTGCAGTCCATCATCCCGAACCTCTTCAGGATCTCTACTGCATACTTCCCTTTTCCAAGAAATATTCCATCTGCACTCTGCCACAACTCCATGCCAAAAACAAATAGTGCATCATCCCCAAGTTCTTCATCTTGAACTTGGAAGCAAGCTTCTATTGCGTGTCGACAATCATCTCTTGTTACAAACAGGTCATCCACATACAGGAGTAGAATCACAGGATTCCCTTCCTCAACATTGTAGTAAAGGTTGGACTCCGCTTTACTCTTGGTAAAGCCCAAACTGGATAGAAGGTTGTCTATCCTACCATACCAAGTTCTGCACATATATGAATCCCTGTCATGTGTCTCAGAACCAAGTATCTGCACCACATACACTTCTTCTTCAACTACACCATTCAAGAAAGCGTATCTTCCTCTTCATTACTACATCCAAAGCAAGTACTAATTTAATGGAAGTGTATCTGGCTACAGGAGCAAAAGTCTCTATGCTACCACCTGCAACATGCTTGATCTTGTAGATCCTCTTGGAAGTCACTACAGACTCCCCTTCAGGTCTTGGGACTGCATCCCAAACATCTTCATGATCAACTGGTACTCCTCGATCATGGCATTCTTCCCAAATCCCGGGAACTTCAATATCTTCAATATTTTCAATAGATAACTTTGTTGTTGAACAAATGTTATAGTCCTTCTTTTGTAGGTGATGGTATACGATCTTTCCTACACAACAAGTTAAATTGCATGATTAGAAAACATCTCATAGTTTTCAGAACAAATTCTTACACATAAAGAAATATGTCATACAGTCATGCAATTATATTAGCCAATGCTTCAATACAACATTTATCCATATTTCGTAACTTTCTAGATGCCTTCCAATCTCTACCAAAACATTGTTAAGAGTGTGCACAACTCCTAACATGTCAGCAAAGAGGTTTCATTCTATATAAGTAGAAATGGAATGTTGTACAGTGCCATAGGCCACTTACCCATGTATATTAGTAGTATACTGTTCATCAATGCAACTATTCTAATATGCATAATACACAACCTAATTCTAGGAACATAAGCATATACATCATTGAATAACATTATGTAAGAAATGACAATTCAAATACTTATCTTTTTTTGGTTGCTGGGTGGACTCCCTCTGAATCTTCGCAACTCCATTCTGATGTGGACTGTGAGAAGTGGTCAACTCCCTCTGAATATCTACATCCTTGTAGAAACTACTGAAGTGTGCTCCTTTGCTTTCTTGCAGGAACAACTGGAGTGTGCTCCCTCTTGATATTTGCTTCCTGGATTACCTGTCCTTGAACTTACATCCATCCTTAATCACTATGCATGCTTATTAGTATCATCATTGTGTTATCCTTGAGGTCTCATACATAATCACACATTTATTAGTATAATCTTAATACTATCAAAACACAATAATCTTAAACATGTATATTCATGATCATTCACAGATAATAAACATTAGTATTCAGGGTTTTAGGGAAGTCTTCTTTTACTCATGCATATTCTTATTTGATCATATGACTCTTCTGATTAGTTAAATCATCAATGCATAAACCAGTGATTACTCAAACCTATACCTTCATGATTCTTCTGGTTAGTTATATCATCAATTATGGTAAGAAACATAATATGCATACAGCCATGACTATTCAAACCTATGACTTCATGAATAATCATTATCAACAACACAACAGTATAAGATCCTAACACAATGTAAGATTCTAGCTTGATATAGGAAAAACATACCTGGATTAGCATGCTAGCTAGTTATGTCTAACATACCCGCATAATGTCTTATGGTTCTCTTCAGTGACTTGTGCTAGTAACCTGCATGTCTCATAGGTTAACCATTGTAGGACCAAGTTATACATACCTCGAAAGTAGATCTTCTATGAGATCCATGACAATGGATGAATCTTTGTCTTCATGTCACAATGATCATATGTTCTTGAAGTAGAACATGATTTGTCTTTCTTGGTGTACCTTTTATGTTAGCGGACAACATAAACCTCATACAATATCACAATGCATTAGTACATTCATAAGTGTCAAAACCTTAATCAATGAATATCTTCTATTAAGGTGATACGACAAGTCCAATAATTAATCAAGATTGTACTGTAATGATATGAGGACAAACATATGATAAACTTAACCATGAAACATACCTGTAAGCCATACCTGTCAAGATTGCTTGTAATCTTCTTATGGAAGGCCTTAGCCTCATCTCCCTCTAAGACAGGAACTTCTTCACTTATGCAGGTGACCAATCCATCTTATTCTAGGATTAACCCAATCCACTTGATTTGCAAGAACTGGACCTGGAGTTGGATTTGGGTTTGTCAAAGAAACCCCAAAAAATTCAAACTTTGAATTTCAAACTTCCGAAAGGATAGAAATATGCGCCTTGATGAGCTGATCAAGTTGGTATATTCAGAATTTGAAAACTGCAAATTTTCACCCCTCGAAATTGCCTTTTACATTTCTAGATTCACTGGGGAGGACCCTGAATTAGGGTTTGAGTTTCCTGGAGCTTCACCCAACCAAAAGATTTGATTCAAAACTCTAAGCTTCGATTTCTCTGAGGATCTTCCATCCGTGGTCACAGATTTCCAAAATTCCAATTTTTGCAGAAGCCCTAATTTTCCATATTTCCGATCAAAGTCCCGAACTGGGTTTTGATCAAGCCCGGCCTTCTGCCAAACCAAAAAATCTGATCTTGGTCTCTAAATTTCGATTTTGATGAGTAGCATCCAGTCGTGGTCTCCGATTACAAAAATTCCAACTTTCTCTGAAGCCCTAAATTTCGGAAGCCATGAATGAAGGTACTCAAAAATAATTATATTTTGACAGAAATATGTACCTGATTGTTTCTGGTGTAAATCCGAACTTTTCGATCCACAGGGTCTGAAAATGTTTCTTTAGATAGCCCGACCTATTATCTTTCCATCGCGATAGGTCTGAGCTCAATTGGATTCTCTGAGAGAGAGTTATGCCAAGTGTCGCAACGTGACTTGTTTATGGGATAATACAAGAGAGCGAACTTGTATGGAGTGCCACGTGTCCCTGGTTCAACTTCGACCTTTGAAAAATTTTCCTAAGATAGTACAGTCTGTGTACTACCTATCACTTTTTACTAAATTTCATTTGGAGCTTCCTAGCCTAAGTTATGACCTTTTTCCCAAGGTCACATGATTTTGACTCAGATCTGGAAGTGGCAAAAACTCTATATTGTACAGATCGTAAATCACAAAGTACAATGAATTAGAGATTTTTCTTTGGACACAAGGTACATGGGGATCTGATCTTCAACCTGTAAAATTTTCAGATCCGAAAACTTCTCCAAAACGAATTTATAGCGAAAGTGCTATGATCACTGGTTTTTTCTATATCAAGCCCTGGCATCGTAAGTGCAACAAGTGTCATACATGCCATATCATGCCTTCTTTCAGGATAGCTCTGATACCATGTTAAATTCTCAGAATTTACTTCAATATGATCTAGGATCTTAACTGAGAGAACAACATGTACAGCATATCTACAACATATCAATCATGGACACAATAATGCAAGCACACAAGAGACACATATTTTACTTGGGGAAAACCATAAAGGTTAAAAACCCCAATAACTTCCTCAGAGATAGATAGAGCAATGATACAACTAGAATACAAGAGATAGTCTTCTCCTAGCAGTAGAGCCTCATCCTCCACAAGTGCGCCACTCTCCCAAGTATGAGTGAATGAATAGAATGTGTAAAATGAGAGAGAGAGACTCTCTATTTATATACTAACTTGACTTGACCTTTACTCAACTAGGTCGGCCTCAACTTAACCACTTAACATAATGCTGACTGGGCCGACCCCCACTAGGGTGGTCTAATAACCCTTTGACCCACATGGCTGACCCCCAATAGGGTGGTTTAATAACCCTTTGACCCACATGACTTATACAGGGCCGACTCCAACAAGGTGGTTTAATAACCCATCAAGTATAAGTTACAACACTTACAATATAAATGACGACACTTCCGTATAGAGGAATAATAACATCTCTATAGGAATACAACATACATATATGTGAAATACATTCTGAAGTTACATATACATCAACAAGGTCTACCACTTAGTCAATACATTGATGTTGTATATAAAATGAAAAGGAAGGAGGACAATAGGAGCCCATTCCAAGACAAAGAATTAAATGGTGCTATTAGTAAAATGTCAGTTCCTACTTTTGATGGTTCCTCTCAAAATTCTGCTAATACTTGGGTGCAAAAATTGGACGTGTATTTTCAGCTGAATCCTATGTTGGAAGAGGATGCATTAAAAATGGCTATTTTGTACTTGGAAGGAGATGCCAATGAATGGTGATTCCATGGACTGAAAACCTTGGGTCATGATCAGGTTAAAACATATGGAGAATTTGTTGACAGGGTACTAGAAATATTTGAACAAAAAGATCCAGAATTGCCTTTCAAAGAACTAGCTCAATTGAAGCAAAATGGGACCCCTACTGAATATATGTTGGATTTTCAAAAATTATCAGTCAAGGTGGTTGATGTATCTATATGAAGGTTGGTATTGTTGTTCACTGAATGTTTGGCTGAACCCTTAAAAGGTTTGGTCAAATCCCACAAGCCAACTACATTAAAAGATGCAATGAGCTTGACTAGGGATCTCCAAAATGTGCTTTCTAGAACGAGATTTCCGCCCAAGCCCAACTAAAAATTTGAAAATAAACCTTGGCAAAGGGATGCATATGATAAGAAACCTTGGAAAAAATATTCATTTGAAAGGAATAAAAAATAAGGACTAAACAGGGATGAACTTCGAAAAAATAAATTGTGCTTCACATGCTTTCAACCATGGACACCGGGGCACAAATGTACTAAAGGAAAGGCTCAATACATAGAAGTATGTTATGATAATGAGGGTTATGATTGGGGAATGGATGAATATGGACATATGTCAGATCAAGAGGAGGCATATGAGACAGCAGTAGAAGAGGAAACACAAGAAGAAAATTAGCCTTCACCAGATAAAGCAAGAATGGCAGTACTTTCAGCAGTACCTCGCTATCATACTATTCGATGCAAGGGTGTGGTACTAGGACAAAGAACTTCAGTTTTGGTAGATGGAGGAGCCACCCATAACTTCATTGATGCAGAGATGGTGGAGAAAAGAAATATACCTATTGAACCATTTGATGGCTTCACAGTTGTCATTCCCGCTCACAACACAATGCAATGCAAAACATGGGTTCCAAAGCTGCAAGTCACCGTAGGTAACTATACTTTTGTTGATAGTTTTTATGTGGTTGATGTTGCTGATACTAATGTGGTTTTGGGAGTGCAATGGTTGTATTCAATAGGAGAGCATACAGTAAATTATCAAGTTCCTGAAATGAAATTCCAAGATTCAAAAGGAGTACTAAGAGTTGTGAGAGGGCAGCACACTTTTCCAAATCAAGTAGTGACTTGCAATAGTATGAGATCTATATTGAGGCATGGGGACATAGAATGGGATTTTGAATGTCATATTACATCTCCCAAGACAAATATAAAGGTTGTTGAACACCCAAAGGAGATAGAGAGACTCTTGCAAAAATATGAAAAAAAAATTAGAGACCTTCCACATGGTAGACCACTAGATAGGGGGGTTGAGCACAACATTGTTTTGGAGGAGGGTACTTCACCCATTCGGATACCACCTTATAGACATCCTAAAAGGTTCAGAGATGAGATTGAAAAATCCATCGAAGAACTCCTAGAGTTGGGACTCATTAGACCAAGCTCTAGCCCTTATGCTTCTTCAGTTGTGCTAGTGAAGAAAAAAGATGGAACATTGAGAATGTGCATAGATTTTAGAGCCTTGAAAAAAAAGAGTATCAAGAATAGGTATCCGATTCCTAGGATTGATGAGGTCATGGATGAGCTACATAGGGCCAAATAATTCTCCAAAATTGACCTTAGATCAGGATATCATCAAATTCGAATGAAAGATGAAGATGTGCAAAAGACTACTTTTCGATGTCATTATGGCCACTTTGAATTTCTTGTCATGCCTTTTGGGTTAACTATGCTCCAGCCACATTTCAAGCATGCATGAATAGGATATTTTGCAAGCAACTAAGAAGGTTTGTTTTGGTTTTCTTTGATGGCATCCTCAATTACAGTAAAACATGGGAATAGCGTTTGTAGCAATTAGAGATTGTGTTAAAAAAAATTCAAGAAGAGTCCTTATTTGCTAAGTTATCAAAATGTGAATTTGGGATGAAAGAACTACTGTATCTTGGGCACATTATTGGGCACATGGAAAAAATTAGGGCTATCTTAGAACGGCCTTCACCAAAAAATATTACCGAATTGAGAGGCTTTATTGGCATATGCACCTATTACAGAAAATTTGTGAAAGGATTCTCCAAGTTGACTTCTCCACTCACCAATTTGACTAAGAAGGATGCTTTCAAGTGGGATGAAGAGGCTGAAAAGGCCTTCCAAAAAATGAAAGAGGTAATGAGTAGTTGTCCCATACTTGCACTTCCTGATTTTACCAAACCTTTTGATGTGGAATGTGATGCTTCAAGTGGAGGAATAGGGGCTGTCCTAAAGCAAGGCCAACACCCCATAGCCTTTGAGAGCAGAAAGTTTCAGCCTCATGAAAAAATTTACTCCATCTATGATAAAGAAATGCTGGCCATTATGCATGCATTGGCCAAATTCATACAATACTTGGTGGGCAACAAGTTTGTGGTGAAAACTGACTACAATAGTCTAAGACACTTTCTCACCCAAAAAGATCTAAATGAAAGGAAAAAAAAGTGGGTAAGCAAGATTCAAGCTTATGATTTTGATATTGAACATGTCAAAGGAAAGAATAATATAGTAGCAGATGCTTTATCAAGAAGACCTTTTTCTCTTATGGACATTGCCAAGGATTGGAAAAACATGCTACTAGTTGAATATGCCAAAGACCAATTTGCTTATGATGTGTTGGATGGAATCAAAGGGGATGATAACTAAAGGATTTTTAATGGGATTCTATATTATAAGGCAGAATTTATTTAGTTCAAAACTCAAAGCTCAAGTACCGAATTTTGCAAGAAGCACGTGATTCCCCACTAGCGGACCATTCGGGGATCTTCAAAACTTATAGACAGTTGAGGCAAAGGTTTTTTTGTAAGGGGCTAAAGGAAGATGTTCAAAAATATGTGAATGAATGTAAAGTATGTCAACAAAACAAATCAGAACTTACATGTCTAGCTAGCTTATTACAACCATTGCCCATTCCGGAGCAAAAATGGGACAATATCTCCATGGATTTCATCACCGATTTGCCTAAATCTTTGGGTAAGGATTGCATATATGTGGTAGTGGATAGGTTGACAAAATTTGCTCATTTCTTTGTTGTTACATCATCTTTTAGTGCTGCACAAGTGGCTGATATTTGTTTCAAAGAAATCTTTAGATTGCATGGGCTCCCCAAGAGCATTGTCAGTGATAGAGATAGTAGATTTATGGGTGCTTTTTGGCAAGAAATTTTTATATTACTGAGCACTCAATTGACTCCAAGTACCAACTATCATCCCCAAACTGATGGACAAACAGAGAGGGTGAATCAATGGCTGGAAGGATATCTAAGAAACTATGTGGGAGAGCAGCAAAAAGCATGGGAAAAATGGCTACACTTGGGTGAGTTTTGCTACAACACCACTTATCATATGTCAATAGGAATGTCTCCTTTCAAATCATTATATGGTTATGATGCAATTACATTTTATGAAATCATATTTGGTGATAGTAGAGCCCCAAAGGCTAAAGATTGGGTGGAAGAGAACCAAGAGATTTTAACACTCTTGAAAGACAATTTGCAGGTTGCTCAAAATAAGCAAAAACAATATGCTGATAGACATGGGGAACAAAGGACCTTTCAGGTCAATGATTTAGTATATTTAAGGTTTAATCCATATAAACAAACATCTCTCAAAAAAAATGGAGAAGAAAAATTAAAACCAAGGTACTATGGGCCATACAACGTAGTGCGGAAGGTTGGAGAAGTAGCATATGAACAAGAACTTCCGGAAGGGAGTAAAATCCATAATGTATTTCATGTTTCTTGTCTCAAGAAAGATCTTTGTAAGCAAATTATCACTTCAGAAATACTTCCTCCTTTGGATGATGAAGGTCAGCTCACACTTGTTCCGAAAAACATTTTGAAGACACGGAAAGGAAGTTGAGGAGTAGAATTATCAAAGAATATTTAGTGCGGTGGAAGGACTTACCAAAAGAAGATGCCACATGGGAAGAGGAGAAGATTTTGCAGCATCCAAATCTGAAATTGCTTGAGAACAAGCAATCTTGGGTGGGGAGGACTGTAATGTCCCCATTCAAATAATTGCATAGGAGACAATCCCATCAATCCTACCAAGTTCCCTAAGTTGAATGGGTACATTTGGAATTGTAATAAGGGAGCAAATAAATGATGTTTATACATTATGATAGTTCAAGTATTTAATAAATAGGTTGAATAAATAAATCCAAGAGAAATTATAGGTGGCAAATGGTTTTGAAGACATATGGAGGATGTGGAGCCCACACTAGCTTGGTTTCTCACTACCACATGGCATATCTCTCTTGTCATTTCAAATCCATGCGAAGGGAAGCATTATGGAGTGAGTTGGTAAGTCATACAAATGGAATTGAGAATCTTAGGTCGAAATGGGATAGAATGGTAACCTCCATGGAAGAGGAAGAGTCAAATTGGACGCTTGTGGACACTTGGGCTAGATTCCCTAGCTCTATGACAACAATGATGAATCATCTATGACATTTATGAGAAAATTCATATCTGACTTCTGACATCTGACCATTATGACATGTCACCCCAAAAATAGGCTCAAGGAAGGCGCTCATGGGTGTTGGAGAATCCCAAGATACCCCTACTCGAATTGGGAGGAGATGGAAGGTTGGGAATGAGGAGACAAGTGGCAAATGTGGAATATTTCCTACGTGGAAATCTCTAGAATCTAATGGGATGAATTCAAACCATAGGAGGCTAATTTTGGTTATAAAATGTAGAAATAAAGTATGAGAATATATTTTGATGATTTGAGAAAAAATGCATTTGTGAAGAGAGAGCTAGTGGATGACTAGTTTCTTGCCTTAGCCAATTTCGACGGTGAAAGATTCCCATCCAAGTTGGTGTTTGGAGAGGACACTCAGGTATTTCGTGGAGATTTAATGGATTTTTATTTGAATATATCAGCTACAGGGCAACTCGTGGTTTTTTTTAGTGCAGCACCATCTCTCAACCATTTCCAGTTTTGAATGCATATTCATGCTCCTTGAGGGAGGGCGCTTTTGGTGAGCTCTTGTACTTCTTGGGAGAGATTCTAATGATGTATTTCTGATTGTAATAATCATTATATACTATTTTATTCATCTTCACAGAGTCTCAGGTCCAAATACCAAATAGTTGTATGTAAAAATGAAGATTAATGAGCAAACAATGACCATTTCCCCACTACATTGATGTATGCCATTATAATGATGATGATTTAGAATAAAATAATGTTTCTCTGATATATTTGTGATGAATGGACTTCCATTTATGTGTATTACAAGTTTCATATTCATTACTTGAGCATTTGAAGTCATTATACTCAGTTTATTTGCATTTGAAGAATATTTGGTGCCATTTCCCCAAGGGTCGAATTAGTGGTTTTTGTTGTTGTTTGGGAGAGGTTTGGAACAGAATTAATAACTAATGAATGGTACAATTTGGACCTTAATAACATCCTTGAGAAATATCCTACCTCTTTTCATAAATTCGAGTGGTTTTGGAGGCATTTGGGGAGCCATTTTCAGTACTTACCCCAGGGGGGTTTGAACCCCAAATTACTAGTAAAATTGCATACTTGGTCCAGAATCTTAAGAGAGTTTGCAGAGATATTTTGGTGGACATATATCATCCCTGAACATCATATTCAAGTCCTAACATTAGTCACACACCTTCTCAGAATATTTGGGATCATTTGGGGCAAATTTGGGACCTAAGCATCAAAACTAGTCAAGGGTCGAAATTGGGGAAAAAGTGAAAAATTGGGCATTTTTATAAAAATTGAAAAAGGGACATTACATTCTAGGTTGTAGTTCTATTAGGTCATGATAATTCTGAATTGATGGATGTCTTATTAGGTTTCCATCATTTATCATTTTTCTCACAATGTTGACTATTTAGGGTCATTATATTTTCAGACATGCCTAAAGGGAATCGATTAGATGGGAAAACCAAGATTTGGCATTTCCTGAGTTGCACCTATGATAATATAGAACATGTTTCTGCATGTGGCATGTGCAAAAGAATTATTTAATTTAATTTAATTTATTTATTTAAACCAGAGGAGACTATGGTCTAAAAATCCCATAGCACTAAAAACCCTTTCGCTATCCTAATAATTCATTCTGTCATTGTTTTGAAATAGATGGATGTGTTAGAATATGTAATGATGACTTATGTGATATATTGGTAAATTATCAATTAAAGGCATAAAATAACTCTAATGTTATAAAATAGAGTTATCCCACATGCATCAGATCATGCATCCCAATCTATTACTACTCTAGAATCCCCCGAGACCATCAAATCATGAATGCCTCGTTCCTTTGCAGTCCAAAGAAGACCCCAGAGTGCCAAAAATTTAGCCTTTGTGTTTGTGCCCCTGTCAACACCCATTTTTAACAAAACCAGATGATTTCTCCTAATCTGGAGTACCATGCTGGCACCACAAAGACCTGCATGTTCAACACCATCAAAAAATCCAACCGAAATATTGTCTTCCACGTGTGGCATCTTAAAAATCCTTAATTTTTGGGGAGGATTTTCCTTATAGTAATCAAAAAATGAACTAATCACCTTCAAACAAACAAGAAAACCTGAAGGAGTAATCTCATCAAAAATATCTTGATTTATTACCTTCCAGACCTCCCAAATGATAAACAACGACAATTCCTTGAATCTGACCTTGGAATGAAACCACTTGTAGAAGCAATCTTTAAAATTTGATAATGTCCATTTGTCTTGGTGATACAGTAATCCCCCTACATTGTCCCAAATTTACTTGAAAAAAATACACTGGCTAAACAAATGTGAAACTGATTCATCATCTACTTGACATAAGATACATCTTCCAAGTCTACAAAAACCACACTTGAGCAGATTGTCCTAGGAAGGAATTTTACTCTCCAGGCACAACCAAATAAAACATCTTATTTTGGTTGGGATACGCCATTTCCAAATCATATCTTCCCACCACTTCAGAGATATGAGAGCTTCAATATATGTTAGAGATTCATAATTTTTTTTGGTAGATAAAACCCCATTGGTGTTACCCCAATCCCACACTAAAGAATCATCGGCTTCATACAATTTTATGCCTTCGCAGAGTATGATCATACCAAAAAAAATCCATTCAGTAGCAACCTCAGCCAACAGTCCCAAGTATGACCCCCATAACCAGTAAGAAGAGGAAGTATCAACAGAGTCATGATGTCGAACTTGTTCCAATACTAAAATGTTATGTCTATGCAACTGATCAATCAAGGGATCAAAAATATTATAATGATCCCCAACACCAAGGAAGGGATCAACCCCAATAAAAACGTGTGTTCCCCAACCTATTTTCCAACTTAGCCAATCGCCTAAGAGAGAAAAGTTTTGATGAGTCCCCTCCATATGATAAAAGTGTTACCAACAAATAACTGTGGATTCCTTATCCACTGCGTCACAGAAAAGGTATTCAGATATTTGGTAGAAATCACATTGCTCCATAAACCTGAATCAAATATTCCCCTCCATAGACTTTTAACACTCAACACTTGACAGAATCAACCAGAATGCTTGAGTCCCTAGCATCCTTTATGTTTTGGAAATGAGATGCTTTCCCAAGAAGCCATATGGAATTTGGAGTCCTGTAAGTTACCAACCCATAGGAATTGGAAAATACGCTTTCTAATATTATTGATAATATAATCGAGGACCGTCACCATGGAAAACCAATAGACAGGTATGCTTTCAAGAACATATTTGGCCAAGATGAGTCTACCACCCAGTGATAGCCACCTAAAATTCAAATTATTGATCCTTTTTTCAACTTTGTGAAGAAGCGAAGACCAATCCTCTCTCTTGTATCATTTTGGCTTTAAAAAGTATCCCAAATATTTAAATCCATAATCCAACAGGTCCATATGATAAGGGAAAAGATGTGAAATCATATTACGAATATCAGAGTCATCACAATTATACAGGAACATAGATTTCTTCACACTAACAACCATTCCTAAGGCAGAGCAAAAGGTGTCAATAATTTCTCAATAGCATAGCCACTAATTCATCAATCCACTTCCAAATATTAGGACATCATCTACAAATAAAAGATGTGTGATAGAAAGAGATCGAGTTATTTTGATACCTTCTAACATCTTGTCATTTTTAGCAGCAGCAATGGACCAACTAAGGCCTTCAATAATCAAGAGAAAAAGCAAAGGTGATAGTGGACATTCCTGTCAAATACCCCTTCGACAATGGAATAAGGAAGTGGGAGATCAATTTATTAGCACTGCGAAGTTTACAGAGGTGATACAAGCCATAATCTAGTTAGTCACCTCCACCAGAAGTCCAATTTGAATCAAAACAAAACAGACGAAAATCCAATCCACTCGATCATATGCTTTAGTTAAGTCCATTTTGAGGATGAAGGCCTAAATATCCTTAGTCTTTATCTAATGGAGACATTCCTGTGCCACCCCCCACTACATCCAGAATTTGGTGATTAGGCAGAAAACCAAAGTGTTCAATAGAGACAGACCTAGCCAGATATGGTTTAATTTTGTTAGAGATAATCTTTCTGATGACTTTATAGATTAAGTTGCACAGAGAGATCGGCCGAAAGTCGTCAAAACTTTCAGGCTTATTTTTTTTACGAATCAGAGCTAAATAAGTAGCATTCATGCTGACCTGAAAAAATATCTTCCTCCTTGATTCCTCCATAGCCTTCAGTATATCACTGCCCACCATATCAAAAAAATGGATAAAAACCTTGACAGTCCAACCATCTGGACCATGGATTTTATCTTTGAAAAATCATTTTAATACAATTCTGATGTCCTCCAGGCTTACCTCTGATCCAATATGTTCACCCTCCTCCAAAATTAAAAAGCGAGGATATTGATTTAAAACCTTCATCTAATCTACTAGACAGGTCAAATATCCTTTTTATAAATATTCTCAAAGTATTTCACCGTCGCATGTTTGAGTGAGTCTTAAGAAATCACATGGCCTCCATCAAAGTCCTTCAATTCCCATATATATATCTATTAATTCTTCTTTGATTGGAAAACCGTTGAAAGAATTTGGTATTATTGTCTCCTTGGGAGACCCAATCAACTCGACTTTTCAACCGCCAAGTGTCTTCGTCTTGTCTCAAAATCTTGGCCTTTAATATTTCCAATCTGACTAAGTTTTCCTTCCTTTCAGCTGAGAAAATATATGGGTCAACATTCAAGGCAAAAGAAGCAATATCAGCTTCAACATGTTTCAACTATTTAGAGTTAGCCTATTTCTTCTCCCAATCCCACTTAGCTACCTCAATTTTGAGGAGTTCCAGTTTCTCCATCAAGCCTAATAAAGAAGACAAAGAGACAGACGTCGAAAAGGATAACCATTTATTCTTCACAAATTCCCAAAATTCTGGATCATCCATTAGTTGTTGAAGCTAACTTAAGTATTTTCTACATTTATAATTACATTCTCAATAATAAGATCCAAATCATTGTCAACTTTTAGATGTTATGTCTTCTACTACTACAAACTCTACTTCCTCTTTTCCAATCAAAAGCTTGTGAAGTGGATGGGGCTCTTTGGGTTTTTGGACTTAATATGGATGTTAATCAAAGATGTTATTTAATCAACATAAGAATAGCCATGCTTAACACAACTAGAATTTTGTGTGAAACATATTTGATTTAAATATATTATAAATAGCCTAAGAAGCAATCCCACTTTCTATATCTAAGATCGACATATAAGATTTAAAGAATAATTTAGTTTAAAAACTAGTTATGGATGTTTATGGTGTGTAAATTTAATTGCATAATAATATAGACACTATTTTATTTTTAAAAAAAATCCTCATATTTAATGGAAGGTCAATATTAGTGAATGTGAAAATATTTAACTATTTAAATCTATTGTTCCATATGTCATAAATTTTTTATAATAAAAAAATTATGAAATTGCGATGTATACTTGTTTTTATGGAAAGAATGTAAGTTTGATTTCTTACTTTTAATCATTTTTAATAGAATTTAGAAAGAAGGGCAAAGTTGTTTAGATTATATATGTGCTTTCTAACTTCTAATTAAAAAGAAGGGTAATGTTTTTTAAGCTCACATATGAGTTTTGAAGAGTAGAAAAAAAATTGGGTGAGCCTCTTCATTTTAATGACCGTACAAACAACTTGTTTAACTTAACAAATGGATTGATAGTTTACAAATAAATTAGAATAAGGGTGTGTTGACCAACCTTGTATATTTAAAACTTTAATAGAGAAAAGAAATCATCTCGAACTTTAGTTTTTGTAATTTTTTTAGGTAAATTAAAAGTAAAAAAATGCAGGGAAAAGAAGACTCGTTTATGCTACAATGTAGGTCAAGTTTTTCGCAACTTATTTTATTTTATTGTATATTAGAACAGATTTATGCAATTGAATCTATCACCAATGTGATTTTTTTATATAACATTTTGATAAGTTTCATTGTGGTGAGCAAAAACATAATTCAACTAAATGCTAAATCTCTTATACAAAAATCATATAAATAATATTATTAGATGTTAAATTTATTAATTAATTTATATATTTCTTAGTATATATATTAAAATAAAAATATATTTATAAAAAAATTGAAAGTCACTCTAAGGTTTAGGTCAATAAATATTGCCCTTTGAATAGGTTTATCGAATCTATCAACTTGCTTAAATTAATATTCTTAATGGTTATCAAACAACACTACAATCTTATGGCATCTCAAAAACTCAACTTATTGCAATACTAACTCCATATTGATGAGATTTTCGCATTCCTGGAAATTAACAATGAATCACACCAATTCATGAAAATCGTTTAAACCCACATCTTCCATTGCTTTTGAAATTTGCTTTCAACTAACCACTATTCACTGAGTTTAGTGCCTAGTGAAAAGCCATCATAATATCAATTTATGCTTTCTATATTGCTGCAAAACAAAATTGTGTTTAGATGCCCCGTTAACTTTTCAAGAACTTTGATTTGTAAGAAACAAAGATATCCACAATGTGAGTATTCCAACCAAGTAACATCTCAATAAAAAAAATCTAGTAATAAGCTATTTTATATATATCATAACTAAGTTTCAAACAATATTAGAATAATGCCAAGAATAAGTTATGTTACTATAACATAAACTTAAGTGTGATCATATTATTCTAACATAAATTTAAATCTAGCTATATTATTCTAACATGTTTATTGTAGAAATTTCACTTCTCAAACAGACTTTAAGTTATGCACAGACATTGCCCGTAGGGGTGTAGCTCAACTGGTGATTTGCATGATATGAAGGACATGTAAATGGAGGTCATGAGTTCAAATTAACCCGGCTTACATGTGCCCCATGCTTGCGGGTTATGTGGGTGCACATAGGGGTATAGTGGTAGCGGGATTGGATACCTAGACCCCATGTCATGCGAGTACCATCCCAGTCCCTCGTTGTCAATTCCCCTAGTACAAAAAAAAAAAATTATGCACAGACAATCACAGTTCAATATTTAATCGCATTCAACTAACTGCTGCAAATAAGATTTTACTCATGAACCAGATGAACTTAAAGCATAGAAAAAATTTCTACCATCTAAAATCTGAGCAGATAACACATTCTTCACATGACATTTCAGACACATGGAAATTTAGCAAACTCGGGATTTTTTGGAAAAACTACCTAGGAAAAACCCACAAGGGGAAAACCTATTTGAGAGAGTATTGTTATTTCTTCTTAAATGAAAGGTATAAGAATTAATACAAATTTCCAAGTACAACTTATCTCAACCAGCAAACATCATGATGCCTCGATTTTCATGTTGAAGCTACATAGAATTATGTACGAAAGACTCGAAATTCATGTCAAATCTACAATGTACGGATCGTCAGTTTCCAACCTGTACAGACCTCGAATTATGTGCCCATAACTGATATTTTCCTTCTCATAATTCATTAACACTTTCACAATTAATTATTTCCTCGAAATTTGTTCCCACTTCGCCTCAAAAATCGTGCCCATAATTCGCCTAGGAAATCGTGGCCTCAGCTGTACGATTTCATAATTAATTGTAGTTGTATTGTACCTCAATTTGTGTGTCAAAAGTCTAGAAAATATTGTTATGTCTCTCCTTGATCTACATGCTCATTAATTGTTGTTGTATTTTCCTCAGTATGCATGCCCACAATATTCTCTCTCTCACTGTTGCATGTTGTTGTAAATGTAACTTCGGAAGATATTCATTTGTATTTTATATTCATATTATTATTGTATTTTACTTGTACCTCCGACGGAGATGTTTTTCCTCCGTTCGGGGATGTGATTATTATGTTTGGTCATGCAATATTATTGAGGTAAAACCTTCATTGTAATTCGGGGCATTAGATCCCCTAAAGTCAAATGTAAAAGGTATTATTGAGTCTCACTAGGACAGGTCGGCCCAGTCAAGTTAGTCAAGTCGACCTAATTAGGAAGAAGGTCACCCAAACATAAAGTATAAATAGAGAGATTTCTCTCTCATTTGGACACACCACTAACTCACTCAAGTTCGCATAAGCAAGAGAGAGAAGACAAGTTCGCTGGAGGAGAAAGAGAGAGAGTTGCAGAAGACTTCTTATTTTTGTGTTTTCCATTTTGTGATATTGTATTAGTGACGAATCTATCTTTGAGGAAGTTGTGGGGTTTTCTCCTTTATGGTTTCCCCGAGGAAAATCATTGTGTCTATTGTGTTTTGATGTGCTTGTTATTCTTTCAGTTAAAGAAAGAGACCCAGACCATACTCCAACTATGTGGCCCTGCTATGCAACATCATTGAGAAAGAACCTTCCAACTATGAAAAAGCAGCAGAGAAGAAGGAATGGAAGGATGCCATGATCGAGGAGTACCATACAATTATGAAGAATGATGTATGGTAGATAGTTCCGAGACTAGAAGGGAAGTATGGTGTGACTTCGAAGTGGACCTACAACATCAAGCATGTTGTAGATGGTAGCATTGAAAAACACAAGGCAAGATTTGTGGCATGTGACTTCTTCCGAAAAGAAGGCATAGACTATGAGGAGACATTTGCACCTGTAGCAATATACACTTCCATCAGATCTATACTTGTATTGGCTGCAGTAATGAAATGGAAGGTACACTAGATGGATGTCAAGAAAGCATTCTTGAATGGTGTACTTGAAGAGGAAGTGTACGTGGAGCAGCCACTGGGATTCGAGACACATGACAGACAGACTCATGTGTGCAAGTTGAAGAAATCCTTGTATGGAATAAAGTAGGCACCCAGGACATGGTATGGTAAGTCGGACACTCTCCTGATGAGCTTAGGATTTACCAAGAGTAAAGCAGATTCCAACCTTTACTTCAAGGTTGAAGGCAAAAGACCAGTGATACTTCTGCTATATGTAGATGACATGTTTCTAACAAGTGAGGATGAGCACATTACATATGCAAAGAGGAGGCTTGACGCAGAGTTTGAGATGAAGGACCTAGGGATGATGGATTATTTATTAGGCATGGAGGTGTGGCAGAGTGTGGATGGAATATTCCTTGGTCAAGGAAAGTATGCAGTGGAGATTCTGAAGAGGTTCGGAATGATGGACTGCAAGGAAATGGCCACACCAATGGCATCGAACTTGAAGCTACTGTGTGATGCTTCATCAGAGGTAGTTGGTGCCACAATGTATCGGCATATGATTGGTTCGTTGATGTACCTAATGAACACGAGGCCAAAAATATTCTTTGCTGTGAACACCCTGAGCTAGTTCCTGACGAATCCGAGACATGTTCACTTGATTGTTGAAAAGCATATATTGAGGTACCTGAAGGGTACAGTTGACAATGGGATCAAGTATGAGGCGAATCAGAAGATTAACCTGCATGGTTATGTTGATTTGGATTGGGCAAACAATGTCGCAAATAGGAAGAGCACTTCAGGATGTTGCTCTAGTATGGGATCTGGTATGATCTCCTAGTTTAGCAGGAAGCAGTCATTTGTGGCGCCGAGTACAACCGAATCAGATTATGTTGCATCATGTTTGGCTAGTTGTGAGGCAGTATGGATTTGAAAGCTACTGACAGGTTTGTTTGATCTCGAGCTTGAGGCAACTTATATATTCTATGACAACCAGATTTGCGTGAATTTATCTGAGAACCCAATGTTCCACGACAAGTCGAAGCATATTGAGATCAAGTACCACTATATCCAAGATATGGTGCAGAGAGGATACGTGAAGGTCCGGTATGTGGCAACAGACGAGTAGATAGCCGATGTGTTGACCAAGCCGTTAGCCAGAGTAAAGTTTGAGTACTTCAAAGAGAAGCTTGGTGTTATCCAGATCGAGGTTCCTTAAAACAGGGAAGACGCAGATTTACTAGAGATGGTTCTCGCATGGTGGAAGACACATGTGGTCCTTGGGACGTAATGCATCTGGGGTGATCCCGGGTACTCCCATGCTGGAGACCTTGAGAGGTCCACCGGTCACAAAGACACTTTGTGTGCGCCTAGGTTGGTTCTCGCATGGTGGAAGACACAACTGGTCCTTTGGACATAATGCACTTGGGGTGCTCCTGGTTTTGCTCCCATGCTGGTAGATGCAGGTTAATTGTTCAGAGATGTAATGCACCTAGGGTGCTTCTGGGATGTACCCACTAGGTGGGAGATGCAGGTGATCTTTTGGGAATGAGGTGTGCATCTGGTTTGTGCTCTGGGTGTGATGAGATGATAGAAGGAGACGCAGGTGATTGTTGTGGAAATGCAATGTGTGGTCCTAGGTTTTACCTACTTGATGGCTTGCTCGTAGAGATGATGAAGACCTAGATGAGAGATAGGCCTACATCCAACACGAAAAAGGGTTGTCTCTGTAGAAATTCTTATGACGGATAAATTCGAGAGATTTCACTAATCAATGATCAACGATATGAGGATTGTTGCAGCAATGACGATGATGATCTAGTGTTGATGATGATGTTCCAGCATTGAATATGATCCAGCGATGATGATTTTGTCCATAATTTGTGTCCAGAATGATGATGACTGTGGCGAGAGAATACCCTCCTAGTTCAGAGGGAGTGTTGTTGTAAATGTAACTTTGAAAGATATTCATTTGTATTTTATATTCATATTATTATTGTATTTTACTTGTACCTCCGATGGAGATGTTTTTCCTCCGTTCAGGGATGTGATTATTATGTTTGGTCGTGCAATATTATTGAGCTAAAACCTCCATTGTAAGTCGAGGCATTAGATCCCTTAAAGTCAAATGTAAAAGGTATTATTGAGTCTCCCTAGGACAAGTCAGCCCAATCAAGTTATTCAAGCCGACCTAATTAGGAAGAAGGTCACCCAAACATAAAGTATAAATAGAGAGCTTGCTCTCTTATTTGGACACACGACTCACTCACTCAAGTTCGCATAAGAAAGAGACACAAGACAAGTTCGCTAGACGAGAAAGAGAGAGAGCTGCAAAAGACTTCCTATTTTTGGGTTTTCCATTTTGTGATATTGTATTAGTGACAAATCTATCTTTGAGGAAGTTGCGGGGTTTTCTCCCTTATGGTTTCCCTGAGGAAACCAAGGAAAATTATTGTTTCTATTGTGATTTTTTGTGCTTGTTATTCTATCATTTAAATATCCTAGTTAAATTGAATTAAAGTGCAAACTCTAACACTGCGTCCTCCTCTTCTCAAGAAGTTGACTAGCTCCAGCTCTCTTGGATTTCATGCCTCACCAAAAGCTCTCTTTTTGGATGCTAAACAATAGTAGAGGGAATTCCTTTTAATTCAAATTCCTTGCCTTTTGGTTTGCCTCTCAAGGGTAGTTGAATGGTCATCTAATCCAAGGGCCCACATTGGCTTAGATTAATGGATGAGAATAATGCTCTTTAATTCTCTCTAGCTCGATAATTTGACCATAATTCTTTTTAATATAAAAAGTACATGTTTCTGTTAAAATAAGAATGTTTATGTCTCATTGTATTAATATAACAAGAGCCACAAAGTGGAAAATGTCCTTGACATTGCACATGCATTGGCTAATGATTTGTAATTGTTAGAAGTTTTATTTGCTAAAAACAACTTTAACCAGTTTAACATTTAGTATACAAATTTATATATTGGAAAACCATTCAAAAAATAAAAAGCACACCCTTTACAACTATGTTTTCAAACTTGAAATCATACAATACTTCCCCTTAAAATTAAAATTAAAATTTGTTCTCTAAACCATAATTGGACATACCATAACATGTTTGTCTTTTTATTTAAAAAAAATTTGAAATTTTAAAAAAATTGATATGTTACCCAGCCAAACATATATTGCTCTCTCCAAACCTCGACATCTAGTAACGCCTCGAGGCATTAGGTTGTGGTGGGATTTCAAATTTTTGCAATTCGATTTTTAAATCTCATTTATCTTCCTCCCCATTGGTGTCGTGCCAATGACGTTTGTCTGTGTGCCCCAGGCCCTGACGCGGTCTGCGTCAACCGGGCAGTACTTTCCATAGGATTTGATTTGCCATTCGATTTGGCCCCTACACAAGGTCCTGGAGAGTCGACTGTCGTCCTGGAGAGTCACCAGTTGTCCTCCTTAGCGCAGCAACATGCAGGCCCTGCACCTGTAGGCCTACATTTACCTGCCTTTATGTTGTAGTTTACCTATTCTCTACCCGTCCTTCCCATTCTTGTTTATGTGTTCTTTCTGTGCTTTTAAACCACTTCGTCCCATCTCTTGACAAACATTGAAACCACGATCTTGGGCCCAAGACAATTTTAATAGTTATCTAAGTATGAATAGAAAGCGTATAACCTATTAGTCCCTATTCAAACTAAAGTTCAGGTTTCGTTGAGCCCGTACACCATTTATAGCACTCACCTTTATGTTATGTTTAATTTGTTAGGTACTGGATGGTTTCTTGCACGAACAAGAAGGAAAAAATCCTCATTTCACTTTCACGCCTTCAAGAATAACCCAAAGCTCCTATTGTTTGGGGCAAGGCAGGACACCAAACGGATTACATGGCGAGATCCAGCTGACATAAATCCTATACACTTCCTTTTTGCAGCAGGACATCCTTTTTAGGATACGTGACCACCAAGCAAAATTAATGCACAGGTAAAATCGAATTTATGACATCCTAATTCAAATTTGTGACCATCGAGGAAACAATTTCGACATAACTCAAATCTGCAGAATGATTCAGTCCACAAAACCCCTTATAAATGCCTTGTTAATACTTGATCCCAAATGAAGGGAATAAGATTATGATAAATTGTCTTAGAAAAATGTTGCAAAAAAATTAATTTAAAATGATATTTACTTCATTTGCAAATATAATAATGAAACTTTCCCACAGCATTAAATGCATTGCCAAAGGCTTGTTTTCATAAATTCTAATAAATAATATAACAAGTAAGGGATAATAAATAACCTATGGTTAATTTTTAATCAATAACTATATATGATCTTATTGCATCATACAATTTTATTCGAAAAGATTAGGGATAAGTTGATAACCACCTTCCATAAATGTTCTTTTGGTGTGAAAACATGGTTGTGACAAGTGGAATCACATGGATATGGACAGTCACTTTCCTTCACAACACCTTGAACAACGTACCAATTTCCTATTGCCTCTACAATGCAGTTACGAAAAAGGTTTAGTTACATCAAGAACAAGCCTTTAATTCTGTAAGCATTATATATGGCATATAAACAGAAATAATTATCGTTAATTTTATGATTTTGTAGTCTTTTTTTCTTTCATTTGATTTTGAGTTGGAAAATCATGGCTCAAACATATACATATACATATATATATATATAGCTCAAGGTTGTTTGAATCAATGGCTTAATTTTCTTCACCAACATCAACTGTTGTTGGAGTGTATGAAACTGCTCGTGCTCGTAATGGATCTATAATTGGATATAGGTATGTAATATCTGGAGCTGGAGATGCTATGGGGCATTCGACTGGTGCTTCAACCGAACCGAATGGATCAACTACTACTTGTGCTTATGTAGATTATGTAGGAGGATCACATTGAATCATTTACTATTCTTTTCATGCCCTATGCTGATGAGGTATGACTGCGTTGTTCAATTGTTTTTGATATTATGTTGATGATAAAATAGAGGGCGCGGTCTCAAGAAAGATCCAACCCATTTATTTTCTATATATATATAGACACACGGTGATTATCAAATAGAGAGGGCGGTCTCAAGAGAAAGCCAGCCAATCTCATATGTATTTAAATATATATATTGTTTAATCTTTGTTGAGAGGTGGAGCAAACTCCAAGATGGAGAGTTGACTCCCCTCATCCGTTTGTATATTTTGTGTTACTATTCAAATCACACATCATTTTTCCTATGCAATTTGCACATTATTGCTTCTATGCAAATGGATATCATTGTTGATGGTTAATGGAAGAGGAGCGGTCTCTATGGGAGAACCAACTCCAATGATTCTGTTTATATGTATATTATTACTGTTAAGTTGGAGGATTGGTCACTATGTAGAGAACAGAACCCCATTGTATACTATTCTTTTTGAAAAGAGAAATTATCGCTGTAAACTGATCTCAGTTTGCATTCTTCTTTACAAGGAGAATGTATTTCAGTATATTTTGTTGTTTGCATGGGGGATCTTTATTTTAGAATGAAGGGCGGCCCTAGTGTAGAACCAACCCATTGTACACTAAATTTTTGCAGCAGGCCATCCTTTTTATCGATACCGATCCAAATCCAAGAAGAATTAAACAAAGTGTCGAGCTACCTCAAAACCTAACAACTCTCGCGCTTTACGTGTGATTGACATTTGATGAATAGGCGACGAAACTGCTCGTACTGAGTGGGCAAAGCTTGAGAGCCATCACGCGGGTCCGCTATTCATATGGTTGTCTCCATAGGCGGGTGCGACCAGGTCTCTTACCTTATACACCTCACGCCCATGAACGCTCACCAAAAACTCTTACTTAATTCTTAATTGAAGGGAGGGGTGGATTTCAAGGGGCTTAAGCAAATGCCGAAGAAGAGACCTAAAAGGTGGAAGTTAAAAGGGCTTGTCCAAGCGGAAATTTTAGGAGTAGGGAAGAGACCTAACAGGCGAATGTTAAAAGGGCCGCCAGATTGAGCCATAGACAACCTACTCAAAGCTCGTGGCTCTTTTATTTGGTTTGGTTGACAGCATTGCTGATCGAACTGATCAGCCACACACACTTGTTGTTTAAACAAGGGTTTTCCATCTCTGACTAACTCAAATCACTCCCTGATACCTTGTAAATGTGAACAGGAACAGAAGCATAGAGGAACAAATGAACAACAAATTACAGATCTCCAAATGGTGTTAGGCATTGAGTGGGTAATTCGAACAACCTCATATACAAGGGTGTTGGATGAGTTCCACCTCGTTGGCAGCGTTGTAAGTTCACTTTGCATTTTCGTTGGTTCACTGATCCGACAGTTAGCAATGAAAAAAAAGCTAACTTCGGGGAATCCATCCCACTTAGAAATTCAATTCAATGATGTGGCAGCATACTGGTGAGAGTTCAATGTACAATGAAATGACTTAAAGATTGAAAATGCACCAAGCTACACCAACCACTGCAAATGTGAAAAGAACAAGCCATCACAAAAGCATATAGCATTCATCCTATGATGCACCGCCATACCTTCTCTGCAATTGCTTATGGCAGCATGTTAAAAAACATGTCTTCTAAAATGATGTTTCCAAATTGACTACAAGAAAATAACATTCGGTTTCAACAATTGCAATGTTTAAAAGAAAAAGCAGAATCCTAGTGCAGAGAGTTGGAATGTGAACCAAGCACCCTATATATGTAAAGAAGACCGAGTTTGGCTTTGGGGCTATACTGGTGAAATAAGTTTTTAGACTAACGGAAAATATCTCAATACATTGTTTTCCTTTTCAATGAAAAAAAAGTGTAAAACTAATCCAGGTTCCAAGCTTTTGACATAAGCATGAAAATCAAAGTTTTTATTTTAGTAGGAATAGAGTTTTGTACATCCTTTGTTTAAAATCCTAGGGCGAGCAACAATCCAAAAGGGAAATCCTGTACTAACAATTCCATGGAAGTAAACAAGACCAAGCAGGTTGTTACAGATTCCTTTTTACAATACACCCTGCTGCAAGCAGTTTTATTCACTTTAATGGTTTAAAGAAACATGGTGCTTGTTTCATCCTCACAAGATATAGGCTTGCATCATAGAAGTGCATAGTAATTGGAAAATATCTCTTACATAATGTTTATGTCCATTGTAAAAATCAAAGGCTACAAACCAGGTGCAAAGATATGCACAATGGAGACACTATCTTATCATGGCCTGCAGTTCGTCGCACTAGCAGAAAACTTTTGCACTACATGAGCTCGTAAACAATGAAATTAATACCCATGTCAATGCAATTCAACTGCTAAGACAAGCGAATTTGCAGTGCTGAATCATTATAGCCAAGAGACATGCACCAATGTAAAACATGGCCAACATGCTCAAGCAGAGGGCAGGTCAATCGCTTAGTGAACAAACAAAGTTGAAAGGCGACTTTGAAAATTTTGATTTCTCTCATTTCAAAAAATCCAAAATCAGAGGTCGATTGAGAATGCAGCAGAAAAAAAGATGCAAAAGAAGCCAGACATAGACCATATATATAAAAAAATGTGTGCAAAGGAATTGAAACCAAATAGGTGAGATATGCTGAAGGTGGAGACGGGAAAAAAAATGAAATATGTTATGGCATCGTTCAACAGAAGACCTAAAAGAAAACGTTTTCAAATTGACAAATACTCTAGAAGATATAATTTCACATTGTCAGACACTGCAATATGTTCATAGCCGCCGAAATATTGAATTCATCAAAAGCCTTGCGAGAAGCTTTTGATACAAAAAATCACTCCCAAAGTGCAGGAGACAAGGAAAAGCAAGCATCCATAGGTGGGGAAAATCGGACTGACACCGATACAATAATGCACATAATAAAATATATAATAATTAGATTGGCAGGAAAGCAAACTACTGCACAAACAAATCACTCCGTGCAGGTAAAGCCGGAGCACTGAATTTACAGACAACTTCAAGGGAAATACTGACTCTATATACACTATTTTACGTTTACTGCAGCGATGGACACTATATTATTGAAACAACACGAAAAAAGAAGAAGCAAATATATGAACATATAGTTAAGCACTATTGGCAAAAAATGGAGAAACCCTATGAAAACGCTGTTATTTTTTAATAATCTATAATTTTTCAATGATATGAAAAGATTGTAATCACATACAGGAATCCTTATGAAATAACTGATTTTACAGACATTGCAATTATTATGTTCAAGCAGAAAGTGAAAACAGAGAGTTCAAGTTTCAATCAATCTCTACATTTTTGGAATTAAGCAGAGTATGGAAAGAACACTATATCGCAAAGTTAAGAAAACATCTAAGTTGATACTGCACATATACAAAGAACGCAAAAACCATTATGAGTTTATCCATAATCGACCATAGAGTCCATACTGAGTATCAACACTTTATCAATCGCACGAATGCATAGTTTGAACCCTGTGTACAGGTTATTCAACACATTGAAGGAGTATATAAAACATCATCCAAGCAAATATGCAACTATAAGATACATTAAATATTATTGAGAGAACATGAAGCAAAATATCGGAACACTAAACATATCAATTGCATCATAGATGTTTTTGGCTTTTACATATATATATATATATATATAGCAACTACCAACTGCATATATACATTGCTAGGCACAGAAAAGATCTCCAAAATCCGCACTTGCGGCTTAAAGAATATCGGCATACACAGTCTCTGTTCTAGTACTCCAATCAGCTCCTCTTATTTCCATATTTCTCTTCCTTTCTACAAATAAAACAGGAAAGAGGGAAACGCGAAACTATGGCAACTCGTCCACAAAGGTTACAATAATCAACCAGGTAAGACCAAATTGAAACAGGAACAACCATGGAAAAAAAATAGAGAACAGTAGCAGGTAGACGAAGCAAATATCCGGTTTGTTTGGCTCAGTGCACGCATAAACACGAACTGAAAAAGGCACACAAGAAATCCCTAGAACAGCACGCTAGATTAGAATGCCTCTCAACCGACTTCCATTCTGGATGGAATGCAAATCAACAGCTTACTGGAAACTCAGTTGGGAACTGTGCAGAAGAGCATCACACATTTTTTAAAGCGAAATTTTAATAAGTTTTTCCCAACCTTAAACCAAGCATAAAATACATTTAAAAATGTTTTGCCATACTAAACTGGAAACAGGGAAATCTATTGTAGGAACCACTACCCAAACAAACAACAACAAATTGTAAAAGCATACGATAGACTCGGTGCTCAACACGAAACCATCTAATTTCTAAAAGCAATAGAAGGAACAGATAAGTATCCTCTACAGACTTTAAAAAATCAGACTATTGTTTAGGTCTCAGTCGATGAGAGTGGAACCCTCTCTGAAGATTTGAATAAACATTAAAGCCAAGAACAAGTCCGAACACCCTCGATGAAACTAGATTCAAAGTGTTGTCAAGCGATTACATAAAACATTTCAAAACATAGTATCTTTTTAAAAGGGCCTCGGAATATTTTGCCCAGAAACAAAATTACAAAACCATGGTTCAATACATAAACAGGTGAAATACATTTTGCATTATGAAAAAGGCAAGCGACCAAACAAAGCCCATGGAGGGAACTTTAAGAAAGTGAACTATATGATGGGGTCACGTATTGATGCCCCACAAACCATTTACAACCATTTTTCTGCAAATAAAATATCCACGTTCTGCACAACTGAAACGAGTGAGAGAAGGAACACGACAAAAATCCTAAATTTGAGACAATTCGACACAAATTTTTGGTTTTATCTCTTAAGACGGGGTTGCAGCAGCGTTGATGCAAAGAAGCACTAACATGTCGAACCGTCGCGACGTGAACCCTAGAAAAGAGAGTCAATTTTTTTTCTAAGGCCGACCACATGAATAGAGCAATGCCCACGGGAAGAACCAAGTATTGGGCTTCTGAACCCACATACAGACAAATGTCCACGCCAAGTAAAGTAGCTGTGGACACACCAACCACAAGAAAGAAATTCTCCAAGCACAAGCAGGAGCAACAGAAGTGGAACCCGCAACAACACCTTGGAAAAGAGCCGAAGCAACCGTAAACACCGCAAACGCAACATCGAAAGAAGGAAACCTCCATAAGTAGAGAAGGTCCATGGAGAGAGGTCGGCTGTCATTTCGCCAACCATCGGGATACGCTGACCTTCATGTACCAGCCGTTTATTAAATACATTGACTGCAAGTAGGATATGTTGAACTCAGCACGTTGTCGACTCATAGGGAGGAGAAAATGAGGCATGCATCATCTATACTGAGCCAATAAAATCATGACAAAAAAATTGATTTATAAAAAAAATTAATAATAAAAATTTACACTATGCTTTAGACCATGGTCGTGTCAAATATTTTACCCTGAAGAGCTGATTAATACAACTGCACGAATACTTCATGTCAAGGACATAACAAGACTATTAATGAATAGTAAAAGACCAACATCATTAGAAAACAAACTGCATTGTTATAACATAGTTTTAGGTATAATAATATTAATCCAATATAACTTTAACAAACAACATTAATTTAACAAAAGTATTAATATGGAAATAACATGTATAATACCAAAGTAAGAATTATTTAATATATTGATATTTTAGTATAAGTTGTTCATAATTATTTGTGCCTATAAGGTCTTAAGAATGTGTTTTTTCTTCACTTTGGATGATAAAAATGTGACTTGATTTTTATTTTGGGAAAAAAAATGTTGTTCGTAATATATCATATTAATAATTAATTATTGTTATTAAAATTAAAGTTATTTGATGATCTCAAAAGTAATGAGACAATGAGATTTGATGCATGAATTTTTTGTTTGTATTAGTCATTTCTAAAATGCAATTTTATTTTTTATTTTTTAAAGAAAAATGGACATGTTATTTTTGTGTCTTTTATGTGCTTTCTTACAAAAATATTTGCATAGAATTTTTTGAAAAGGTCAATTAGGTCTAGCCAAAGTGGTTGTGGGATGGGGTGTTATCTTTCTCACCCACCTTTTATAACCATAAGTGACATAGTGAGTTCATAATTGAGTGATAGTTCATAATTGAGTGATATGTTGAGCTCATAATGAGTATATTGTTGTAACAACATTGAATATTATTGTTTATATAGCCTTGTGTCATCAAAAATCAAGGGTTTACCTTGTGGTACCATCTACAGATGAGGGGAAGTACATGGATTTTCTCCAAGGTTATTTACTTGGAGAAAAAAGAAAGATTCTCTTGGAAAATTATGTTTTTCTTGTGTTTTCAAGAATTTAAGAAAGATTCACGGATGGGGTGACATCTCAATGTGGAAGGTGAGTTAGAGGCGGTGTCGACAGGTGAGATGGAGGTGGCGTCGATGTCAAATTCAGTGCATCATTTATAACCCCCCATTCCCAAGAGAAGGCACGTACAATACCACTGAGAACATTCATCGCACGTTAATGGAGGAGAGGGTTGGAAATGATGGTTTCCAAGCCACTTGTTAACGACAGGAGGGCTCCATCCGAGCCCTCGTCTCCCCTCAGCCTGAGCTCCAATGAAAGCTTCTCAACTCAGTGCATTCAGCGTGTTGCTCTGCAACCTGTTTCCAAGCACGTGGATGGTTGTGGAAGCTTGAAGATGGTGCATGACTATCACAGAGCCCCGAGTCGACAAGGTCACTCCCGTCGTATGCAGACCGAGGCAAGTGGTGTGGGAATTGCTCGACAATTGGCCTCCATGACAGACATGTTGGATATTAGGAACGACATTTGCAATTTGGAGGAGGATGTGCAAGTTAGGTTGCAAGAGCTTGGTCACCAGGTGCAAGTGATGATAGAGTGATGTGCAGATATCGATGAGCTCTTCCATCTCCCCTCTCCGCATCTCACATTGGTTGTGGAGTCAAAGGTGGCAAACTCGACGTAGGACACGAAATGTAGAACAAGCCTGCTCAAACCATGGCAGACAATCATGCAACTGACTAGCCCAAGATCAAGGAGGAAGCAACACAACCGACTGTGGATGATTTGGCAGAGGAGGAGAAGCCCATTGTAGCCCTCATTGGTAGCAACAAGTATGAAGCCTTGGACCCCATCCTAGACAATGAAGGGCCTCCATGGATCAGGCGACGTCTAGACCCCAGCTCTTCGACGTAGATTTGGCGGCGACGACCTCCCTACACTCAGATAATTTGGCTTGGTTTACCTCCCATGGGTTATCTTAATGTTTTATTCTTGTAGTTTTTTATTAGTTTTAGTTTAGAAAATGTGGAACTTTACTAGCCTTTTTGTATGGGGCCTAGTGATGGCAGCTAAAAAGTTTTTGGGATTGTTATCAATATTTCTTGAAAGTTTCAAGACTCTCTTCCTGAATTGTTTTCTCCTACTAAGAGGCTCAGTTTCATTGTATGTATATGTAAATTTTGTGAAGATATAATGTAAGTTCTAATTTACAAAAAAAAAAAGAGAATTTAAGAAAGATTCCTTTGCTTGCAAATTTGTCAATAATTTACAATAATGTTACCTCCACATCCCATTCTCATGCAACTAGTGTTTTCATAAATCATTAATCTTATTTAATGAGTACCTATTATTCTCACCATTATTACACTTGCGTGTTTTATGCAAGGCATTAATTGGTATGTACAATCATCATAAAATGTTCACCTAAACATATTAATGATACCTCCACATCTCATTCTCATGCAACTAATGTCTTTTGATATAATCATTATTATTATTACCATTATTAAACATATTAATGCTACCTCCACATCTCATTCTCATGCAACTAATGTCTTTTGATATAATCATTATTATTATTACCATTGTTATACTTGTGTATTCATAAGATTAATGAGTACCTATTATTATTACCATTATTATACTTATGTATTCTTATGCAAGGCATTCATTGATATGCACAATCATCATAAAATGTTCACCTTAACATGTTAGTGCTTTTGTGTAGGTGAGCCAGTGATAGGTACGCCAACCATAGGTAATCTTACACTTGCACTACTAAACAAATATAGTGCCGTAATATGAATACATGATATCGATTAACTTCTTAAATGCCCAATATGCAATAAGTACAAACATTCATGCATCAAATCGAGTCAATCACACGGGTTTATTTCCTCTCTCACACATTGTCACTCAATCATGCCATCCAATCCACCTCCAAATCATCACCTCATAATTTGGATGCTCCCACTTGCCATGGCACAAGCCCTCTGTCACAATTAATATGAAAGTCACCATCAAAAGTCCACATCACAGCTCCAGGGCTCCAAGGGATTGCAAGTACAACTTCATCCATCTCCCCAACTTTTGGCATCAAGATCTATGGCCCCAAGGCCTCATCTAGATGGTACCAAGCATCTGGTATGGTACATTAACCCGTGTACACCAATCATCTCAAAAGGTTGGCCTAAACTTCCTCTTACAACTCCTATTGTACATTCAACCCTAAGCATCGACATTGCATCATCACAACTCCAAGAATGAGTATAACTCCCATTTCCTTAGACTTTTGACATCAAAAGAAGGTAAAGGTAACATTCATATAACATAAGTGAATGATTTTGTCCCCGATGCATAAAATGTTGCATATGCAAAGATCTTTCCTTCGTGGTTATGGGTTCCCACAATATAATGAAATGACCTTCACTCTCATGTCCAACTCCACCTCACATCATGAAACAAGGCATTAATTCAAACTATAACATCATGACTATCAAATAACCATATGTCCATTACAATCATGACATCATCATAACATCATGACTATCCAAAAACCATATCCTTTTTGTCATCTCGAGAACATAACATTGTCATACCATCATGAATATCAAAGAACCACGCGTTAACATTAAGTTGCGTGACATAATCATCAAAACACAACCACATAATCATGATGAAATACTCTTATCATGGTAAACCTCACACTTGGTATGCATGATCATAACTACAAATGTGAACATGGATATCATGTCGAATGCCATATTAGAGGCCCATCTCAAAATAACAGCCTAGTATTTGGGTGCTAGGCTTACCAATCCTAGCTAGCTATAACATAGACAAGGCATTACAGATCAAACAACTTTTGAAAGGGGATATGATCTTTTGAAGAGGCCGGTGGTTTTTCCATTGACCAAATATTTCAAATGAGAGTTGATCTTTGGAAGAGGTTAGATGGTCTATTCAGTATTTTTAAGGATGTTCCTTTGAAAATACTCAATGGGTCTAACCTTCAAAGAATAGGTCGAGGCAATCTTCAGATCCAACACAACAACTTTTGAGCAAGTAACATTCATTGAATCCTTTCAAGTAAACGAAGGTTACTCCCACGACAAGGCTACAAAGGAGGATGGGTATGTTACAATAAGAATCTTTGGTTATGTATGCACTTCATTTGGTGGACTATTCGTTGTATTGCTACATGTCCAATCATGTTTCGTCACAACCTTCTTACTAACTAGTTTTGTCACATGGAATTTCTTAGCAATTGGTTCATTTCTCTTCAAGAGGAAGTTAGGAGGTTTGGATTCTGGTTCATTTCTCTTCAAGAGGAAGTTAGGAGGTTTGGATTCTGGGTTCATTTCTGATAATAGTGGTGGACTATTCTCACTATTATCAATTGCATTTACAGAACTTTTTATTTTGCTCCTATAATTAAAGATTTAATTCACTGCATTTTGCATTTTTCATACTTCATATGTTGCATTTCATTCCCATATTCACCCATCTTCATTTACATAATGCAATTTGCATTTTGGATTAGAGTATATGGATCAAATAGCATAATAGAACATTTTACCTTTCCTACTTCAGTTGGGCCATAACCACAAAAGCTTGGGCCCTTTATCTAAGTAACTCCGTGTGGTTAATGAGAGTCAAAAAGCCTGTATTCTTGATGCTCCTCCAATTTCAATGCAATAATACTACTAATTACCTTCTGTTTACATATGTTTGTCTTTCATTTGGTACATATAACTTGATGTATTTCACTCTTTGATCCCCATTGAGTCATTTTTGTTTGTACATTAATTTGTAATGTGATTGATACAACCTTTTTCTACGAGGACAGCCTTTTTCTAAGGAAATGTTGAACAACTTGAACACCTAGTGACTACAATTTGCATTATCAAAAGCAAATAATCAATTGTTTGCACCCATCAACCATAAGAACAAACATATCAATATAACCTTCATACGAGGAAATGCTGAACTACTTTGAACACCAAGTCACTACATATTTGTATATTATCAAAAGAAAATAATAAAATGTTTGCAAGCATAAAAATAAATATATCACTATAAACTAGAAAATTTTAAAGAATGTGTGAACTTTTTTTAATCAGAAATGTGTGCATTCTCACTCTGTTTTCTAACATTTCCTTGTTACACTGAATATCAATAAGACGCACTGCCAACCTAAATTATTTTAATATAAGAGGCTTTCCAATCATAATATAAATTAACAAAAAGAAATACATATTATATACATAGATATGAACAATAATATTCCCATTGAATCATAACCGAGCATTACAAAGTACTAATTTAATAGGATCAGACATGTAAAAGATCGGAAAATTACTTTAACACAACCTATATGATTTTGACATTCAATTTTCCAACTAAGAAGAAATCAAACGCTAAACAATTGTAAGCAATAAAACACTGTATCTTCTAAACACTAGTAGATCTCGAGATCGCTTAAAAGTGACTAGGCTTTTATTTTCTTCAATATTTCTGTTGCACTGCATATAACTTGTATCCAGTGCAGAACTCGTATTTTAGACAGCAGCAACTTCCAGAAAAGAAAGAAAAAAAGTCCGCCATTGCTACAAAGTCGGTAATGGCAAACACAAATCACTCGGGATAAGAGTATGATACGTCATATTTGAGATTTAAGGTGATGAAACAGAATAATAAATAATACCTGAACTTGTCCTTCAAATAGTTGTTATGCACATTTGTACTCCCAACTTGGAGCAAATTGTTAACTACAAAAAATGTTCTCGATAAAATTTTAAAAAATACTAAACTCAATAATCAGATACAAAAACCGAATTCTTGCAAAGTAGTAAAACTAAAATATAGATACTCGTGTATGCTCTTATCTTTAAAATATATCACATACAAAGGACATAATTTGAGACCGCTGTATGGTTATTTTGTGATTGATTTGAACTGCCCCATAAATTAAACTGCAGTTTTGTCATTATATTTGCCTTAATTACAATTTGGAACAGTTTTCAATGGAACAGCTTTGCAGAGTGCAATCGCAATGTCATCAAACAGTTCCCACATAAAATAATTGTTACTCTTCCAATACAAAGCGTTTTACCTCCAAAATTTCTTGCCTTGGAAAACCGAAAATAATACGATGTAGATTTTTCCAAAATATTTACCTCGACGCATTTTACAAGAAATGTGTTCATCTACTATCATATTTCACAACCCGTAAGTTGGGAATAATCAGTAAAATTTACTACTTAGGCAGCATCAGTCTGAAATGGATTAGGAATTTCATCAGTTCCATCAGTTGGAGCAACAAGCATGACTGCAGTTCCTCTACAAACCTGTCAAATATAATACTGTTATGACAATTATTTGAGCGAAGGCTGACCAATAAAAAAATTAGTTCAGATTCCTTAGAGAGAAAAAACATTATATCATACTTCAGTGCGATTGATTATTACCCAAAACATTTTTGCACCATTGAACTTTATATCTTATTTATGCTTAGTTTTTCCAATAGATCTCTAGTAACATTTGCCTTCTAAGGACCCTCCGTATCAACAATACATATTACAACTGCATGGAGGCTATAATAGGACCCAGTCTCATCTCCCTCTCACTAACTTCTTGCACGTTCACACCTAACCTATGCAAGAAGCTCCTGCTTGAGCTACATTTTTCAATGCAGTGGAGAGGAATACCCTAGTATTTTCTTAAGGGAAAAAATCCCATCTTGTAATTTCACTTAATAAATAAAAGTGTAAGTCTAAATTCTCTTGATCCCTTAGTCTTATAAATCTAAATGAAATGTTCTAGAGATTCTAGAATATTAGTGAGTTGGATTTGATATAATCTTAGCCATACACCTCATTGTTGATATAAGGTGGTTGCTAGGATTAAGGAGATTAGTTGAGATTGGTTGCTAGAATCAAGGAAGTTGGTTACTAGAATTGAGGAGATTAGTTATCCCTCTCAAAGCATAAATAGGACAAGATGGAAGGAGAAGCAGTAGAACACACCAAGGAAGTTGTGTGAGGAACACGCACAAGTGAAGCCAAGGAGGAGAGAACATGGAAAAAAGATCAACCAGCAAGGCTGAAGACTGCAAGGATAGTACCGTACAGTGAAAACAGTTTCTCAGAGTTATGTGTAGGCATACTGTTTCTTTTCAACAGGCTGTAAACCTCAGGTTGAGGTGTCCTTGAAAGTTTTGATTATTAAATGATAAGCTGATTTGAAGGATAGAATTCTTGCATATCGTGTTTATGCTTCTGCTATTCATTTTCAGCTACATGTGTGATTGTTGCATGTTCAGAAATATTTATTTATGTGGTTAAATAAGTTCATGTTTGATTTATTTAACTAAAGAAAAACATAGGAAAGCAGTCACCAAGGGCCTAAAATTTACATGGTATCAAAGCTTGGTTCTCTGATTGAGATTCTCAAGGATTTACAGTAGTAAATCAACTGCTGGATAGAAAGACCAGCAGTTAGAGGGTTTCATTATTTCTTTTAAGGACTATTTTTCAGATCTGAAAGTTTGTGCCATAGATCAGAGATGGTACCAACTAGCCTCAAGTTCAAGGACAAACTGGATGTTACCTCGAATTTCCTATCATGCAAAGTTAGGGCAACTCTTCTATTAGAAGAGAATGACCTCTAAGATACTGTGCAAAACACTTCACAAATCCAGCAATCATATGCAGATTGGTCTCCTAAATGTTATACATCTGATCCTAGTGGTGACGACACCAAAGATAAAGAATTAAATTTTTTGCACCGGTTGCCTCAAATTGCTGCATGTTTACTAGCAGTGATATGATTTCAGCATTCATAAATGCAAGGTGGTTCAAACTTTCAACGCAAGCATTTCAACTTAAATTCCTTGAATCCAAGCATATTTTAGTCACTACTGCCTCTGGTGATAGATGAAATAGGGAAAATATGTATATAATGCACTAGACAAATAGCAGAAACAAACTTACAATAAGGCCAAGCTGCCTTGTCTGATCAGTAGTTTTCAGAGGATCATCTTGATCTGCAACATAAGAAAGTAACTAGTTTTAACCAGCATGAAAAATCAACCTACCTAATGTCGTATAAAAGTTAGAATGGCATCCCTATGTCATGTTCAAAACACCCATTTCACTACAATGTTGACTAAACAAGCAGGGCATAAATGCATAATATGCTGTGTATGGTTACAGAATTATCCCTAAGGCGCTTTGCAACTGAGCAACCATAGATATTAAGGCTTTGACACCCTTGGAATACAAATGAAAAAGATATTTCACAAGAAAATTTGAAAGCTAAACCAGAAAGAAAACATTCAGAAAATGCAACCTTGAGCAGTAGGACTTCAGACTGAGTCAGCACAAAAAGGAAACAAAATATCTACTTTATTTTATTATATTTTACTTATCTGAAGAAAAAGGACATCATCCATCATGTTGACCAGTGCTTTGTTATCAATTATGTAACTCATCAGGATAGAAAGAGCATTGTGCAGCCTTGGTAAGGGTTAACTAAATTTTTAACTGACTACAATTTCTGGTAGTCCATGGTTGACCAGCTGGGCAGGAGACTACTTTTGAATAGGATGGTCAGGAATAGGATTGACTTGGGCTTGAGGCGAGATCATAGACATGGTATGGTTCCTCAAAGGAGCCCCAGCAGGAAGGCAAATGTATATCAGATGTTCAACCTCGTGGCCATGTTTTTACTCTATTAGAAAACATGGACAAAAGTGACCATACTTTATTTAAAAAGCTCTCTATACCCAAAAAACTAATAATCCTAAGAATTGTTATCTCAGTGGCTTCTGTACACCCATGTAGCCCTATGGATCTATTTGGGTGACCTGCAAGCATAGTCTGCAAGAAGCTTCAACAAGATTAAGCAACATAACATGCCAACAAACCTACACTCATCTCTGATAATTTGAGTCTATACAAGCCAATAATATCAATTGTTCAAAATAATCATTAGTTTGAAAAAGCAACAGAGGAATTTCATTTTGGAAAAATTACCAAAATATTAGCCTATAAATACCATTAAAAGTTTCTTGAATAATAAATATGCTCCTAATTATCAAAATCATAGAGATGCCAAAACTGTTGTTTGCTAGAATTGCATCCCTCTTTGATGAGTTTTGATCTCAGAATCAAGACTGCTTCAATAATGATGAGAAAGTAAAACATAGGAGACTTTTCCCATTAGCTCCATACAATGGGAAAGATGATATGTAAGAAGCATTGCTATGGATCAATAATGAAGGGAAACATGACAACCACTCGAATATGGCAATTCAAAATAATGATTTGACATTAATGGGGATCTAGTTGTTCTCCATGTTTCAAAGTCTTCAGTATAAAAAATTGTATGGCTTCAATATACCTTACCACACCAACGCAAGTTTGAATTAATTTTTACAAGGCAGCAGAAATTGTTTGATGCACGAGCACTGAAGCCAAAATAATCAAAACTTGTGAAACTACAAAGCAACCGCTAAATATTGGGCCCTCTTTTAATGTTGGATAGAATGACATGAGCTTGGGAAGAAACAAAAGCAAGGCCCAATTGAGGCAATTCTGATGAATATGATTGTCATTGATGACAACACATTAATGACAAAGGCTGAGATGATGACATAAAGAACACACATGGCATGATGACATGGCACAAAGGACAAGGACAACAAGGCAAAAGACAAATGGCATAAAGGACAAAGACTTGATGATGATATGGCAAGCAAGTATAACAAAGGATGACATGGCAAATGACTTGACAAAAGTTGATGACTTCGCAAGGACAATGGAAGAGAACTTGGAGAAGGACACTGACATGGACAACGATATGATGGTGCAAAGATCAAGCAAGCATGAGATCATGTCAAGCAAGCATGAAGTTAAAGACATTACATGACAAAGATGACTTGTTGACATGGCAAGCCAGCAACAAGGTTAATGACATGGCAGGCAAATCATGGCATGGCAAACAAGCATGGCCAAGGGTGATGACAAGCTGACAAGCAAGGACAAGGCAAAGATGACATGGCAGATGATGCGGGCATTTTAGGAGTGTTGCGAGCATTTCTTTGAGGTTGTGCAGGCATCACACATGGCCCCCTGTGGGCATATTTATGGCCCCCTTGTGGGCATTTTAGAGGGCCCTTGCGGGCATCTCTAAAGGCCTCTGCAGGCATTTCAGTAAGACTCCTACAGGCATCTATTATAAGGCCTCTGCGGGCATTTTCTTGAGCCCTTGCGGGCATCTTCTGAGGTGTAATGCAGGCATAAAAAGAGCATGATGCGGGCATATTTATGGCCCCTTGCGGGCATTTTAGAGCCCTCTTGCAGGCTTCCTAGAGGACAGCCTGCGGGCATAACTTAAGGCCCTTGCGGGCATTTCCAAAGGCAGTTGCAGGCATTTCTAAAGTGGCTGTGCGGGCATTTAATGGAGGAGCCTGCGGGCATTTCTAAAGTGGCCATGCGGGCACAACTTGGAGCCCCTACGGGCATATCCATGGAGTGTTGCAGGCATGGTTCAAGAGCCCATTAAGGGCATGGTCTAAGAGCCCTTGCGGGCATTCTAAGTAGTTGAAGGCCATAGGAAAATCAAGTGACATAGCATGAAAAAGATAAAGTACCCACGGTGATGATATAGCAAAATGGTCAAAGAAGATGATATGGTGATAAAGAGATGAGGTTGGCCATCCTTACAAGAAATCCCAATTGATTTATTTTAATCATTTAATGATAAAAATAAAATCTACTTGACATGTCGGCCTCCAGAATTCATGGACAAAGAAAAGTATAAATAAAAGGACAAATATTTATGATATGAGTGGAATTGGAGTGGTGAATTCGGATGTGTGAAAAGGAGCTCTTATTTCGGGTGTTTTTCTGAGGTAGTAGCAGAGCAAAGGCAGCCGAAGATGGAAGAGACAGCTTGATGACATTCTGGGGCAGCAGATTGATGAAGACATGGACATGTGAACAAAATGATGATGTGGACAGAATGATGAGACTATGGACATGACTGCTTATGGACATAATGATATGCTGGTGGGAAGATTAAGGTGCTTATGATGTGACTGCTTATGGACAGAATGATATGTCCATGGACAGAATGAAGATGTGCTTACAGGCAGAATGATAATGGGCTTGTGGACAGAACTATGATGATGTGCTTAATCAGCAGCAGGTTATGACAGTGATAACAGGTGACATGATTGTGTTGACAAGAGTAAATTGATGTAATGTGACAAGGATGTAATTTGTGTGTAACTACAAGCTGGGCCTTGTACTATTTTTCTTAGTTGGATCTGAGAAAAAGACCAAGCTGAGTCTTGGAATAGGAGTTGGTGCTTCTGATTCAGTTGTAGCTGATAAAACCCCCCAGTTGTAGCCGATTGAAGAAATATAAAAAGATTACAAAGCTCATATTGTGTTGTCTCTCTAATGGTGTGAATTGATGTTGTGAATGACATGTTTAAAGTTTGATGATTATTGATGTATAACTTAGTGTGAATGATGATATTTGCCTAAGTGTTAAAGTGGAAATGTAAATGATATATGTTAGGGTTAGAAGAAATTGGAAATTGGAATTAAGTGCAAGCTCACTGATTCACCCCCCCCTCTCAGTGAGCCATTGTGTCCAACAAATTCTACATGTTCCATTCTTTCCATCATGCAAACATCTTACCTACTACCTAAGAAACCGGATTCGTCCTAAAGGCCCCTCGTGTCCCGTGGGGATCGAATCGGACACGATTAGATCTCAATTCGTGTCCGATTCGACTTTCAGTCGAATCTGAAATTGGGACACGCTTCAAATTCGAATCGGACACGAAATGAGATCGTGTCCCCGACTGTCGAACACGAATCCCGAAAACAGGACACGTAAAGTGCGGAAAAGGGCGGCCGAGTTTGCTTTAAAACAAATTTTTGGGTTTCTTTTTGTCATTTGCAAGGAAGCAATTGGTTGAGAGTGAGTTGTATGTGCAGGTGAAGGAGATTTGAAGGAGATTTGAAGGCTATCCATTGTTTCCAAGCGATTCCAAGTGCATTGCGGTGGATTTGTGGAGAGGATTGCAAGCTCAACCATCACACAAGAAAAGGAATGTCTCAATCAGCTAGGGCAGGAGGTAGGGGGCAAAGGAAAGGGAGAAATGCACCATCTAGTACCTCCCCTCCTATTCCACCAAGCACAAGCGGTTCTCCTCCTCCGTCAAGTGCTCCATCTGCTGCTAGTGGAGCTCATTCTATGGCTCCATTTAACCCTGTTTTAGCAAGACAACAAGCCCAAGAAAAAAAATACCCTTTGTGGAAGTGTGTGACAAGGAAAGATGGGCCCGGGGCAAAGCCTGGTGGGGGAGGCAATGTGTCTTGGAGATGCAATTTTTGCAAGCACGAGTTCAAGAGCACATATTTCCGAGTTAAGGGCCATTTGTTGGCCCTTCCTTCTTGTGGGATTTCTTCATGCAAAGCGGTGAGTGTTAACCAAAGGAAGGATATGGAAAGAGAGGATCATGTTGGCTTAGGGAAGGTGGCAGCAGCAAGCAAGAAAAAAGAGGATGATCCTCTTCCACTCTTGAGGAAGTCCTCTAGCACCAAGCCTCCATTTCCACCTAGCATTCATGGGAGTGGGGATACTCATCAAACAAGAAAGAGGCAATCTACAGGTGGTCCAATGGATAGGATTTTCCAACAAGAGGCGCGAGAAGAGGTAGACCTTACCATTGCATTTTTCTTCTACCTCAACTTCATCTCATTCAATGTTGCACAGTCACCATTGTATTTTGAGACGGTTTGAACTATCTTGGAACGAGCTCCAAGTGGTTATGTGCCTCCTGGTTCAGAGAAGCTTAGAACCACATCGTTGGTTAAAGCAAAGAAGGAGGTAGATAAAATCCTTGAGCCAATTAGAACAACATGGCCCTCATGCGGTGTGAGTAGTGTTTCTAATGGATGGACAAATCCTGCACGCCATCCACTCATCAATTTCATGGTATCTTCCCAAAATGGACCGTTCTTGAAAGCGGTGGATGCTCTTGGGAAATACAAGGATGCACGGTATATGGGTGATTTATTCATCAAAACCATTGAAGAAGTAGGTGTTGATTCGTGTGTACAAATCATCACGGACAATGCACCTATTTGCAAGGCTGCTGGCATGATTGTGGAAGCTAAATATCCACAGGTATGTTCATTTTGGACACCTTTCAGTTCTAATTTGCTCATTGTTTGAATTTGGTCATTGCAATGTTAGTGTTGTAGAGTCATTGATACATGCTTTTATTGCTCTTACAGGTTTTTTGGACACCTTGCATTGTCCATTCCTTGAATTTAAAATCCATTGCTTCGGATGTGACATGGATTGGCAACTTTATTGAGAATGCACGCCATATCCGTAACTTTGTACAAAACCACACAAATGCCCTCACCATCTACAAAGAGTACACACAGCTTTCATTGCTGAAGATTGTAGATACTCGGTTTGTTTCCTCATCCATCATGCTCAAGAGGTTGAGGGAGGTCAAAACCGCTATTGGGTCCCCATGGTGATTTCAGAGTTTTGGTCTTTTTGGAGAAAGACAGATCAGGCTGCTTCAGAAAAGGTGAAGGACACGGTGTTAGATGATGGTTGGTGGGGCACGGTAGATCTTAGCATTAAGATCATGGAGCCAATCATTTCTTTGTTGTGGTTTGCAGACACGGACCAGCCCATCCTAGCAGAGGTTTATGAGGGATGGGATTCCATGATTGAGTCCATGAGGTCCATTGTCATGGAGAATGAGTGTCCCGATTATGGGACATCGGCAGAGAACTTATGGACCATTATTCGGGATATTCTTATCTTCAGGTGGGATAAGAATTGCACACATTTGCATTGCTTGGCCCACTCCTTGAACCCCAAGTTCTACACTCAGGAGTGGTTCACTGGCGGATCGGGGGCCTCACACAGAGTCCCTCCTCACATGGATGCAGAGATTGCACATGGGAGGAAGATAGCACTTAGACGGCTATTTCAGGATAGAGACCTGCTTGAGGAGGCAGAGGAGGGCTTTGTAGATTTTTCCACTGGCACTGGGAGATTTGGAGGCTATGATTTGCTTAGAGACGGGGGGGTTAAAAACCTATGCTTGGTGGGCAACATCCCCTATTCTACAGAAGTTAGCCTTGAGGGTCTTCTCTCAAGTTACATCATCCTCTTGTTGTGAGAGGAATTGGAGCACATATGGGAACTTGTACAATGTGAAGAAGAGCAGGCTTGAGCAGTCCAAGGCAGAGTCAATGGTGTATGTGCACTCCAACCTTCGTCTTATTTACAGGAAGAGAGAGGAGTGGGTGAAGGGAAAGACAAATATGTGGGATGTCTTTCATGATGATATGGGTTTGGACAGCAGTACTGAGTTGGCATTAGCCAACATGGATCTTAATGATCCAGTGCTAGAGCCGGTCACTTTTGATGATAGTGATCGTATAGAGGGGTCATCCTCCACAGCAGCAGGTGCAGATCGTCAGATCGGTAGAGAGGAGGAGGGGGAGGAGGATGAGGATCAGGGCAGTGCCAGTGATGAGCATGTTGATTCAGGCATGGAGGAGGACTATTGACATATGGGATTCTCCCATCTTGATCCACCCCTTTTGTATTTACTTTTAGTCTATTTGGCATTTGCCAGTGCCCAGTGGCATTCCAACATATATGTATACATTTTGATTTTGATGACTTAATGAGAAATATGGTTCTGACATACATCTATGTGTCTCATTGTGATTTGTGAATGACAAATGTGTTGTGAATCGTGATTTGTGAATGACAATGTGTAATCATTAATGTGTTTTTATTCTAATTTCTATTGAATATTTGTAAATGTTCTAGTTTTTGAAGATTTTTGGATCTATATGTCTATATTTTTTAATTTTAATATATTTTTAAAATATATATATATGTATATAAAACGTGTCCTTCGTGTCCTGATTCCAAGGGTCACCGTGTCCATGTCAGACTCTCGTATTTTCGTGTCCTTCGTGTCCCGTGTCCCCGTGTCAGGTGACTTTGCCTACTACCGATAATCCCAACTTGTGACATTTACTACCAAGAGGATCACATCATACTTTCATGTAGCTTCATCAGCTCAGGGTAACAAGAGATAGGCAAAGTTCCAATCAAACCGTAGAGTGATGAGACCTCATGTCTACCCTCAACCTCCCCCCTCGGGAGATCGACCGATATCTTTGAGACCAGTTTGGAGATGTCAAACCAAACATATGACTACACAGTACACATCAACCAAAGAATGATTGTGGCCATGATCTTAATGTTAATATCTACCCTCTCCCACCAACCATCACCTAACACTATGTCCTTGACCTTTTTTGAAGCAATTTGACCTATCTTTCTCCAAAAAGACAAAAACTCTAAAATAACCACGGACCCAAGAGCGGTTTTGACCTCTCTCAACCTATTAAGCATGATAAATGAGGAAGCAAACGAAGTATCTACATTCTTCAGCAATAATAGACTAGTGTACTCTTTGTAGATTGTGAGGGCATCAATGTGATTTTGTACAAAATTACGAATATGGCATGCATCATCAATAAGATTGCCAATCCATGTCACATTTGAAGCAATAAATTTGAGTGCTAAATTAAAAGAATGAAAAATGCAAGGTGTCCAAAATACCTGTGGATATTTAGTTTCAACAATCATGTCAACAGCCTTGCAAATAGGTGCATTAGCTATGATGATTTGTACACAAGAATCAACACCTACATCTTCAATGAATTTAATAAACAACTCACCCATATATTGAGCATCCTTGTATTTCCCAAGAGCATCCACTGCTTTCAAGAACACCGGTCCATTTAGGAAAGACACCATGAAATTGGATGAGTGGATGGCATGCTGTATCTGTCCATCCATCACAGACAAAACCAACACCAAATGAGGGCCATGATGATTTAATGGGCTCTAAGATTTTATTCACCTCCTTCTTTGCCTTAACCAATAATGTGGTTCTACGATTCTCTAAACTAGGAGGCACATAACCAATTGGAGCTCATTCAACTAGACCTCGACACATCTCAAGAAACAACAGTGATCATGCAACATTAAATGAAATGAAGTTGAGATAGAAAAAGAACCCAATGGTTAGATCCGTCTCCTCTCACTTCTCTTGTTGGAAAATCTTGTCCATTGGACCACTTGGAGTTGGCCTCTTTCTTGTTGGTTGAATTTTAACCCCACTCCCATATCTGCTAGTGCTAGGTGGTTTCCTCAAGAATGGAAGAGGATCCTCGTTTTTTTAGTTTTCTACTTGTTGTTGCCACCATCCCCAGGCCAATTGCATCCTCTCTTTCTATCTCCCTTCATTGGCTAAGAGTCACTACTTTACATGCTCCAAGCCAACAAGGAAGGCCCAACAAATGGCCCTTAACTCGATAGTAGGTTCTCTTGAACTCATTCTTGCAAAAATTACAAGTGCAAAGCACATTCCCTCCCCCAACTAGCTTTGCCCCAAGCCCTTGATTCCTTGTTACATACTTCCACAAGGGGCATTTAATCTCTTGGGCTTGTTGTCTTGCAAAATCAAGGTTATTTGCAGCATTAACAACTCCACTAGAAACAAATGGAGCACTAGCAGCATTAGAGACAAATAAACTTGGAGTTAGAGGAGAAGTAGAGACACCAGCAGGGATATTCTTCCCTTTCCTTTGCCCTCTACTCGCTGCCCTTGATGATTATCTATGATTTCTTGGGAATGAGTGAATAAAACCACTGTTGTTTGAAAACTTGCAAATCAAGTAGCAAAATCCGCCTTGAAATCACTTGAAATACTTTCCAAACCTACTATTACCCTTCACCTGCAAATGAAACCTATGTGAGAGCTCAACATATGCTTGCAAAAGTGACAAATGAAAGTCAAAATCTGGAAGATTTGGCTAAATATACTTGTATATCTAGTTGTCTCTACAATCCCTCGAGAGATGAGGCTAAAAGGAACACAACATCTGCAAAAATAAAATAGAGATTAAGATCTGGTCGAGGAAGCACCCATCTCCATCTTGGATGTTCTCGTGTAAGAAGGACTCAATCTCATCATTGTATATCCCAAACAACGTGGAGGACAAGGGGCAACCCTGTTTGACCCCAATGGTACTCCTGATAAAATTCGATGGTGGTTAGTAAGGTCTCTGAGATACCAATGTCTCAAAGTCTCTAGAACAAATCCTCCCAAGCAATGAAATCAAAAGCTTTTTGAAAATCCACAAAGCAACAACAATAAAATTTCAAAGGGTTGTGCCATGAATCCTCAAAATGGACCTAAGTGTAAGAATGAGATCAATAGTCTAGTGCTCGGGTCGTAATCCAACCTGTCTTTAGCTCTAAGTTTTCTCCTCTCAAGCTCCCCAAAGAGCTTCAAATGGAGTTGTCCCACCATGATCATCCTGTAGTTGTTGGGATTCGTACTAAAACCCGATTTGTGGATCGGGTAAATAATCGATGTGACCAATATTGTGGAAAACCCATGCATACCACATGGTTGAATGAGTCGACTAGGTGGTGATCTATAGCATGAAGACCTTGCTTGAAAAGTTATGCTTGGAACCCTTCTTCATTCGCTACTTTGCTAGTATTCATCATCCAAATGACGTCCCAGATATGAAAATAGGTTGTAAAAGGGGGGGGGAGGTAACCTAGGTTATGGGCTGCCCAAGCACATCGTAAAGGGAGACAGTATGACTAAGCATGTATTTTGGAGGAGGAGGAAGAGGAGAGTGGAAAGGGAAGAAGGTGCACCAGAAATTTTCAAGAGAATGAATAAGGGAAGTAGTCATCTCATATCTCCTTTGGGAAATGAAGAGACACTTTTTATGGTGGAGAAGGTAGTGATATGAAGCCTTAAAGCGCTTGGCTTGAAATTTTGTTGGGAAGGCACTCCATTTAGAGGCTGCTTGTGGTCTCAATTACAAACATGTGGATGAAGAGCATTGAACTTGGCAGACCATCTTAGAGAGTGTGCAACATTGTGATGAGGAGAGCTTGACATGAGGCTTAGCTTGGAGAGAGCTCCATTTTGGACGTGGTGCATGTTACTGTTGTTGTAAATGTAACTTCGGAAGATATTCATTTCTATATTATTATTGTACTTTTATTCGTAGCTCCGTCAGAGATGTTTTTCCTCCATTCGGGGATGTCATTGTTGTAATTGGTCATGCAAGAATATCGAGGTAAAACCTCCATTGTAAGTCGAGGCAATAGTTCCCCAAAGGTCAAATGTAAAATGTATTTTTGAGTCTCCCTAGGATAGGTCGGCCCATTCAGTTAGACAAGTCGGTCGCATTGAGGAATTAGGTCACTCTCACTTAAAGTTATAAATAGAGAGGGTCACTCTCTCATTTGGCACACACACTCACTCAAGCAAGTTCGCACCAAGTGAGAGAGAAGACAAGTTCGTTGGAGGAGAAAAAGAGAGAGCTGCAGAAAACATCTTACATTTTGGGTTTTCCATCTTGTTTGATATTGTACTAGTGACAAATCTATTTCTGAGGAAGTTGTGGGGTTTTCTCCTTTATGGTTTCCTCGAGGAAAATTCTTGTGTCTTTTGTGTTTTGTTGTGCTTGTCTATCTTTCAGTTTAAAGATCTAACTAAATTGAATTAAAGTGCAAACTCTAACATGGTATCAGAGCCAATCTGAAAAGAAGGCATTGTGTGGCAGTAGGAAACTAGGGCTTCCTAGTTCATGGTCTTCACTCCACAGATCATCAGAAAAAAGGGGGCTAGGCTAACTTGCCCTAAGAGGGTGCATCTTTTGGAGGAAGTAGAATTCAATTTGAAGAATTTTCATTTTTGACCCAGTCACTAGTGCCGGGAGAAAACTAGGGCATCAAACTTTTGGGGTTTTCCTCCATCAATCCGAACAAAGGAGTACACTGGACAACTCACCTTGAGGAGGGGCGTCTTCCTATCCAATCAGAAGTTCAAAATTCCAAGTTTGAAAAATTGGGGTTTCTCTAACAAACCCTAGGTAAGCCAGCTCCAGAACCAAGTTGGGTATCTCAAATTGGTAAGAACTAATTCTTTGCTATTTCCATTTGAGGTTCTCATTTCAAAATGAAAAATCACATCAAGCTTGAGGATAAGCTTGAAGGAACTCACAACTTCTGAGCATGGAAGTATAGAATCTCTCTTGTCCTAGAAGAGAATGATTTGGACAAGTATGTCAACGCGGAGGTTCCAGAACCAAAGGGAGAAGAGGCAAAGGCAATCCACAAGAAGAACTTGATCAAGGCCAAGAGGATTATTGCAGACTCCATCAAAGATCACCTCATCCCTCATGTATCATCATTGAAGGCTCCCAAGGAGATGTTCGATGCCTTGACAAAGATATTCGAAGGGAAGAACATCAATCGGAAGATGACACTAAGGAACCAACTCAAGAATGTGAAGATCCAACACTCAGAGACCATGCAATCCTACTTCACAAGGGTCTCTCAAATCAAGAAGCAACTTGAAGCAATTGAAGACAAAGTAGAAGAAGGAGAGATAGTTATGACCACCTTGAATGGGGTCTCCCAAGATCATGGGACTCATTCATTCAAGGAATATGTGCCAGGAAGAAGTTGATCACCTTCAGCAGACTATGGGAAGAATGCACCCAAGAAGAAGCTCGACTAGTAGCAAAAGAAGAGAAGATGGGAGCTAATGATGACCAAGCTCTAACTGTTAACACTAAAAGAAATCACAACAAGAGAGAGGACCATCATCACAGAAGATCTAGAAGGTACCATGGACCTAGAAGGAATCTCTCCAGTATCAGATGTTACACATGTGATGAGAAGGGACATTACTCAAGAAATTGTCCCAGAAATCAAGGATCCTCCAAGAAAACCAACAAGAAGAGGCATCATGCTCACACTGCTGAAGATGATGAACCAGCAAGGAAAAGAACCAGAGAAGAAAGGGATGATTCTTCAACTGATGAAGAATATGTCTTAACCTTAGCACTCACAAGCACCATCACACATGGGAGCAATGATTGGCTAGTAGATAGTGGAGCATCCAAGCATATGATAGGGTACAGGGAAGCTTTCATCAACCTATCAGAATATGAGTCACCTCACAAGGTGAAACTTGGGGATGATTATCAATATCCCATCAAAGGAAGTGGAGAAGCTTCCTACAAGCTAGATTCTGGCAAATCATTAAAGATGAGAGATGTTCTCTATGTACCAAGATTGAAGAAGAATCTTCTCTCTATCTCAGCATTAGATGCTAAAGGAATGCGGGTTAGATTTGTTGATGGCCAAGTTCTAATGTGGCCAAAAGGAAAGACAATAAATGATGCAACAGTAATTGGAGAGCAAGAGGGAGGCTTGTACAAGTTGAAAGGTCAACCAAAACAAGCATTAGTCCATGACTCCATGGAACCAAGTGAGTTATGGCACAGGTGGCTTTGCACATGTGCACTATAGAGCACTACCAATTGCAAGCAAAGCAGTTTCAGGACTACCAGAAATCTAAACAAAGCATGAAGGCATTTGCAAGGGATGTGTGCAAGGAAAGAACATGAAGAAGACATTCCCCGGCAGTGAAAGCAAGGAAAAGGGAATATTGGAGATAGTCCACTCAGATGTGTGTGGTCTCATGTCTTCCAGCTCATTAAGCGGGTATGTATACTATGTCTCCTTTATAGATGATTTTTCCCGTAAGACATGGATTTATTTCTTGAAGGGCAAAGATGAAGTATTCAGCAAATTCAAGAAATTCAAAGCCTTGGTTGAAAATCACACTAAGAAGAAGATCAAGACTTTACGATCAAACAATGGCGGAGAATTCACTTCAGGAGAATTCAAGGACCTTTGTAAAGAATCTGGGATTAAGAGGAAGATGAGCACTCCTTACAATCCGCAACAAAATAGTGTTGCAGAACGAAAGACGAAACAATAATGGAAGCAACGAAGGCAATGCTACATGATCAAGATCTTCTGATGCACTTATGGGAAGAAGCAGCAAGGACAGTTGTGTATGTACAAAACCGTACACCTTACCGTGTATTGAAGAACAAAGAAGCCTTCTCAGGTGAGAAACCAGAAGTCAGCCATCTGAGAATTACTATTATTGGGATGGTCAAGTGTTAGGACCTACTTTGGAACTATTTGTTATTCACCTTAGATTTAAACCTATTGGTGTTTGGATTGTTACTAACATATTGTATTGACTACCATATTGCGTTATTACAATCTTTATTCATTGGTGACAATCACACTCTTTCGTCTGCAGATGATCTATAGGTCATATAGTGGATGTTAATGCTTTTACTTGAATAGTGAATTGCCATTGAATGTCACTACACTGACTTAATATATTTGGCATCTATAATATGTCTTCCTCATTCACAAAGACATATTGACTAAGGCACTAGGTATTAACGAGGTTATCTAGGAGATATTAGTCTTCTTTGTTATTAGTGTCTTGCAGGTCACAGAAGGGGTCTCCCCTTGGAGGTTCCGACTCTCAGAAGCAGTTTGGAGGAGTGACTAAGGTGACAGTGGTCAATTTCTCCTTACATCTGTTCATTGGATACTAGCCCTACTAGTTCATCCGGTAACAGTCCCAACTACCAAGTGACATGTACTCTCTTGGTAAAGGAGCATTCCATTGGTGGACCCGATGTCGTAACTTAGAGTAGGTTATTGTGGACCTAGTCCCTTTTTATATTGTTGGTCTCCCTCACCCATCTTATATAAAGGAAGGAAAGAGCCTTTGTAATGTAACATGTTGATGTACTTGCATTGAAGTACTTGTGCTTGTGTGATACAAAAGCTGGAAGACTTAGGGTTTGTGTTAAGTAAATACTAGAGAAGACATGGAGCACTAGGGTTTGTCTTGAAGTCTTGGTGTGAGCTAGACCTAGGGTTTGATGGATAAAACCCTAGAGCAATATTTGTAGCATTTGGATGCAAGTGGAGATTGCATAATGCAAACTTGGTAAATATCCTTGAGAGGTTCCGGGATGCGAGTGGGATATCCAAGAGTGGACTTGTGTGTTGATCCTAGCTTGTTGTGAAGCCTTTGATGCGGCTAGATAGCCTGGTGGGATGCCTTGCTAGGCCTTTGTATTGCTGATTAGGGTTTTTTGTTCATAGTTGAGGCCTTGGCTGGGGTTTGGGAAGCAATTGAGAGTCCTTGCGAATGAGCTAAAGGAACTTGTTGTACCAGCTTGGGATGAGCGGAGGTATTGTCCTTTATCTTCATTTCTGTAATATATGAGTGTACTACTGTCCTAAATTTATATGTTGCAGATGTGAAAATCAGAATTTGGTTTCTTCTTATTAGTAGTTTCATGGCTGTTTTAATGACCTGATTTGGTGGGGCAGCCAGGCTGAAATGTTGTGTTTTAGCATCCCTAGATGAAACTGGGAATCAAATTTAGTGTTGCTACAAATCTGATGTTATAAAAGTAAATTTCAGATATGTGTGTTGGTTGAGATTGTGCCCCGAGGGTTGTGATATTAATCTCTCCTTCAAGCACATTTTCAGTGTTTGTGTTCTTGACCTAGCCTAGAGGAAAGGTTGGATAGATTTGAAGTATTTGTTGCTATAATAAATATTTCAAATTCGGCCATTAGGCTGAAAGTTCTATGAAAAAGATCCAGGGAACCTCAAGTAAATGACGTGAAAATTCCAAATTTATTTTGAAGTACAGATTTCCAAAATTTCTACACAATAGTGATAAAAGAAATCTGCTAGAAGATGGCTTTTTTCGAATCAACTAGAAGCAACATAAAACTTATTGAAATAGAGGGGGTATTATTGATAAATTCAAGTTCAATCCTTAATTCCCACATCACAAGTTGAACATCCAAACCTTAACCATTTGTGGATTTATGGAGATTAGAGAGACTTGAGATGGATTGTTTCCTATATTCCATACTTAATAATACAAAAGAGCTCTCTAGTAGGCTAAACAAACTGACGAAAGTATCCAATGCTTCATATGAGATGTCGCAAGCCATTGTTGAACCTAAGAAGGATTTATTTGCATAGCCCCTTATTCAAAGGTCCCTCGCCACTAGGAAGAGATTGACTAAAATTGGCTTTCCTCCCCCAACTGAAAATTTAAAACACACCATGCATAGATTTTAGTGTTGCCCCAAAGCCAAAGCATCAAGGAAATCCATTGGTTACATCGGTTTCCTACGTTGTCATTGACCAATTTGGTTGGACATTTGCAATAATAGTGGATGTTAGTCCAAGTTATATGAAAATTCACAAAGAGTGAAAAGCGTTTGGAATCAAAATACTTTTTCCTTTATAAGAAAGAAACAAATTCATAATTGACAATGTTTCTCTCTTCTAAGAGGTGGCAAGTGCAAGGGCATCATTCTTGATCTCGACAGACAACAAGAATTAAAATATGCTTGGGGGATTGGACATGCCACCAACAACAAAGTTGAAGCTCTAGTTTTTTTCCAAGGACTCAAATTCCTGAAGGAGAGAACTACATCCATTGTCATCATAATTGGTCACTCCAACATGATCATCCGAGCTCTCCTTAAAGGTTCTTTTGTCTCCACCATCATCGCCAAAAGATTTCATAGAGTCTCCCCTTAGTCATAACACTTCTAAGCACCACTCTATTTCAAGTGAAGTGCTATCTAACACGAAATGCAGACGTCATGGCAAATTTAGGTTCAATGATGGCAGGAGAGCTTACTCTCCAAACAGGAGAGGATCTCCACAAAACCTTTTATTATATCCCATAATCGAAACGATTAGCAAAAAAGCCACTCAAATGTGGCCAATTGGCATGGTGGTTGAAGAATTTAATGAAGAGGGAGGGACATTAAATCCCCCCCCAATCACCTTGCTTGGCATTCTCACTGACATTCAATGGACTCCACGACCCAGCATCGATGGATTCCACAACCCAACATCTTCACTCATGTAAGACTTGTCACATCCACAAGGATCCATTTTCCTCTACCACACCCATCAAACAGATCATTCGCAAACCCTTCATTGCCTTGACCTCTAGTTCTCCTCTACCCTAGAAGAATTCATATGCCCAACCTCTCACCTTTGGCTTTGCACAAGAAACATGGCCTCGGGTAGATGCCTTTACTACTATTGCAACTTATACATGGACGTGAGGACCCTGAAACAATACCTTGACAACTACAATAAGGATATTGTGGACACCTTGGTGTATTCAACCTACACAACCATCCAATGTACTCAATGGAAAACCCAATTCAACTCTCACTTGACCAACGTGGAATGAAAATGAAACTCTCACATTGTAGCACATAAGGGATGCCTTCAAACCATGGTGGATAGATGGAATGAATTATGAGACTTAGACCTCCATAGCCAATCTTAAAATGAAAAATCTTGAAATGAAAGCATTCATGTCAGCGCTCTCAGAACTATTGATCAAACTCACAAGCATTATGGGATTCCATGTTCAGGATATGATCCCATCTTGACAACCAAACATTGGACATGCAAAAGAACCTAGTACCGAAACCCAAGTAGAGTCTATGGGAAGCACAACAATGATCATAACTATATATAGTTTATTTGATTTTGCCACTATATTTATTTGCTAGGGCAGATTGTAGACAGCATACCTGCCATCTCTGAGGCAGAAGAATTTTACTATTTTTGTTTAAATATCTCACAGAATGGGAGACCCTCTGCTTAGGTCAGAACCTTTATTTTTTAATTATGTTTAGAACGTTATCAAGACTATAGGCCACAACGAAATTTTTTGAAAATATATATAACCATTGTTGTGGAAAAAAATGTTGCTCTCTCCTAATGTTTCTCATATTTGACTTTATCACCCTATTCAATAGTAATTGGTACTATTAAATTCTTAAAATGAAAGAGACATTCTCCTTATCTTTCATTTTCTATCATTTTACTTAAATTTTTAACATTACAATTAATTTTTTCAGGATGTTTGAGAGTGGTTCCAACCTCATCGAACTTCATATGCAAAAAGTAAATTTTTTCATCCCATTCAGAATTCAACAGACTTAATAGTTTTCAGGATTTTAAGATTGCAAAGTTTCCACTAGATTCTATCATGTATGAGGGTATGGGATTGGAATTTAATCAAGCACATCAACCCCTCTATGTACCTTGATGTTAGTGGTATTGACTGTTGAACTCCTCTATCATGACCTTAATAAAAATGTACTCTTCACTCCAGCAAAATTACTTATTAAGCATCGGAAGCTTTTTAATATATATATATATATATATGTTGCATGGGGACCCCATCCCCCCTAAAATTTCACACGTTTCCTACGTTCCCGCGTTCCGTGGACTTGGGGACTCCTCGAAAACGTCCCCAAATCGTCGGGGACTCCATCGGGGACTTGGGGACTTTTTGGACGTCCCCTAAATGTCCCCTTGCAAATCAGGGACTTTTTGGACGTCCCCTTGCAAATCAGGGACTTTTCGGGTACGTCCCCAACGTCCCTCGAGCAACAGGGGACTCCCAGACGTCCCTCGATCTCTGCACATGAAAAATTAAAAATTAAAAAAATAATCAAAATTAAAAAAGTAATTCTAATTTCTAATTTTCTAACCTAACCCACGACCCCTACATTTTCTTTCTCCTCCATACTTCGGCGACTACCAAACTCGCGCGGCTACAGCACTCTGTCGGCGGCTACAGCACTGAGCACTCTGTCGACGACTCCAGCGTTTGAGCTCCAGTGTTCGGGCTCCAACATTCAGCTCCGAGCACCAGCATTCCAGCTCCTCGGGCGCACTCCCCATACTCACGGCTACCACACTCGCGCGGCTACCACTCTGTCGGCGCGTTTGACGTCAGTGTTCGGCTTCGGGCTCCGGCTACCACTCTATCGACACTCCCCATACTCGAGCGGCTTCCATTCTAAGTTACCAGTATTCCAGCTCCTCGGCGGCACTCTCCTTCCTCGCTCCAGCGGCCAGCCTCCCCATCACAACACACAATCGCAGCATAGCTCCTCGATCGTAGCTCCACGGTGGTCATAGCTCCCCGATTGCAGCTCCCACTCGACTGTGGTATTTTGTCTCACTGTTTTACATGCTAAAAATTTTATTGCATTTTTGTATTTTAAATTTTTTTTGGTATAATTTTTAATTTTTAATTTATGAAAAATAAAAGGCTCAACAATGTTGCCTCTATGACTGTTTTTTTTAAATCTCAGACTCAGTTTCATAGCATTACTAATTATTTGTTTAAAAAACTAAATTTTAAAACATAATTTGTAATTTAAAATTTTCATTGTCATTATTGGAACATTTCAGACTTAAAATTTCCTCCAGAAGAAGTGAAATGGACAGCAATACTCCTGCTGCATGTACTGAATCAGAGCCTAAAACAAGAGCAGGGGAAACTGAAATCTCTAGCACAGTCAACGTGAAGAAACCATTGCTGCAATTTGTCAAAAACATCACCCAAAATAAAAGGAAAAACAGTGGTGGCTCACAGGAATGGCAATGCAAACTCTGTAATCATACATTTAAGGGCAGCTACACCAGAGTTTACCACCATCTTTTGAACATTCCAAGGGATGGAGTAAAGGGATGCCCCTGTCCATTGGAAAAAAGAATAGAACTTACCAAACTTCACATGGTTGCCACAGGGGGCACTGTTGAGGTAGAGGAGGAAAGTATTGTTGCCTTTAAAAAACCACAAATTCCAGCATCAACAGAAATCAATGACAGAAGTGCAGCTAATCTATTTGAGGGTTGTAGTAAATCTCTTTCATCTTCAAGTAAAAAAGCTAAAAGCAATGCTGCTGTGACAGAGATGTGCAATGTACAACGCAAGAATGAGGCAGACGATGCCATTGTTGAATTCTTCTTTGCTAATGGAATATCATTTAATGCTACCCGTTCTCCTCAATACAAAGAGATGATGATGAAAGTCATTGCTACTGGCCCATCATTTCAACCCCCTGGATACAATAAAATGAGGACAACATTGTTAGATAGGGGGGTCTCAAAGATGCAAGGGGTGATGGAAGGCCTTCGAAAATCATGGGTTGACTATGGGTGTTCAATCGTCATGGACAGTTGGACAATATTCAACAAAGGCCTTTGTTGAACATCATTATCACCTCTCCAAGTGGTCCATATTTCTTGAAGGCAATTGATTGTTCTGGAAAGATGAAGGATGCTGCCTTTCAGTATGAGGTATTAAAAGATGCAATTGAGGAGATTGGTTCGACAAATGTTATTCAAGTTATCACAGATGTTGCACCGGTTTGTAGGTCCGCGGGGTTGATGATTCAAAGTAGGTACAAGCATCTATTTTGGACTCCTTGTTGTGTGCATGCTTTAAATAATGCACTCAAAGACATTGGTAAGGTTTCTTGGATCAATCGCATTATTTTGGATGCAAGAGATGCGCAAATGTTCATTTGCAACCATCATGCCTCTCTAGCTATTTACAGGATTTATGCAAAAAAGGAGTTCTTGAAACCTGCAGATACAAGGTATGCCACCTACTTTATTCTTCTTAACCATATGCTAAAGATGCAACAAGAGTTAAAGTCCATTGTTATTAGCTCTAAGTGGACTGCATGGAGGGAATCCAAAACAGATCAAGGAAAGAAGGTAAGGCAAATGTTGATGAATGATGATTGGTGGGTTGATGTGAAATACATTCTCTTTCACCTCTCCAATAGTGGAGATAATCAGGTATGCAGATTCAAATTCCCCTTGCCTTGGGGAAATATATGAATCAATTGACAGGCTACAGCATGATTGGAAAGATCAAATCCATCATTAGTGAGAGGGACCCCTCTTTGGGGTTATTTAATAAACTCCAAAAGTTGATAGAAAAGAGGTGGAACAAGATGAACACACCTCTTCATATGGCCGCTTATGCACTTAATCCAAAGTGGTATGTGGAGAGGGAAGGCAGAGTTGCACCAATAGATGACCCCGAGGTGAAACAAGGTTTCATTGATGCCATAGAAAAGATGTATACACAAGAGCAAGCAACCATAATTCAAGAGCAATTTCTTGATTTTGCATTGCTTAGTGGCCCCACTTTCTCCAAAGCTGCAAAGGCTGATTTGGTTGGTATGCCACAAAGAAGTCCCAGTGGATCGTGGAGGATGTATGGGGACAAAGCGCCAGAGATTCGTACCCTAGCTATGCGTTTACTTTCTAAAGTTGCTAGTTCCTCAGCTGCAGAGAGGAATTGGTCCACATTTAGTTTTATCCACTCTATTAAGAGGAACCGGCTTACTTCTAAGAGAGCAGAAAAACTAGTTTATGTGCATAGTAGTCTTCACCTTCTTACAAGGAAGGCACCAGAGTATTTACAAGGACCAGCAGCACAGTGGGATGTAGATCCTGAGGATGATTCTCAAATTGATGATAATGATGATGGGCCATCCCTCCATACAAGATTGGTTAATGTACCATTAGAGGACATTGAGTTGCAGTTGCAAGGCAATGATGATGATGAGAATGAAGGAAGTGAGGCTCAAGCATATTTGGATAGGCTTCATGCAAAGGATCATATTTTATGAGTAGCTTTAGCCTTCATGCTACTATAGGCATTGAGTCAGAGACTTTCTTTTTTGTTTCCTTGAGGCATTTGGTGTTTTTCCTTTTAGCATATGGCACTACTATTTAGTATTATTGACTATGTTTTATTTTGGGCATTTTTGCCATTTTGGACTATTAATTATGCTTAAATAGACCCTTCCTTAATCATCTTTAGACTTTTATGTATCATGAATGATTCATAACTCTAGAAGTCTAAATTTAAATTTAAAATTTTATGTTTTTCATTTTTATGATAAAGTTTACATGGAAGATATTGTGTTGCAAACACGTTCTGATTTTTATGATTTATCTCAATTAAAGGATGCAAGCATGTTTTGATGTTTATTGTTTTCTGATCAAGTTACATGGAAGCTATTTTAATGTTTTGTTGCAAACATGTTCTAATTTTTATGATTTCTCTCAATCAAAGGCTGTTCTGATTTTAATGTCAATGTGTTTATAATTAAAATATTAAATATATATATATATATATATATATATATATATTAAATTTAATATAATTTTAATTATATATATATATATATATATATATATATATATATATATAATTGTCGTCCCCTACCTGTCGTCCCCTGAAAAATTGGGGGTGCACTTTGGCCATCCCGGAAACTCGTCCCAGTGTCCCCCGCGTCCCCAAGGCCAGTGCAACATATATATATATATATATATATATATATATATATATATCGCATTTCCCTATTTCCAAAATTTTGGGGCAGTCAAGATCTTCTCTCTAGTTGAATTATTGTTGAAACAACTATGTCAAGGACAAGGATGCCAAAATTTACCAACTGATTTTTGGAGGAATTTCTTTGCAGAACTTAGCACACGAATGGAATTTAAAATGAGGAAATGACCTCCAAGCTCAGGATTATACTAGATCAAGGAGAACAGGTTAAGGTCTCTTGCAATAGTTAACAAGTCATAACGACAAAACTTACCTCTCTAGGAACTCTTCTCAACAGTAGTGTACTTTTCTCTATAAGATTACAAGGTACACTATTCCAAATCATGGAAAGTTTAGATTTGCTTACTCCATTTAACATGGGTGTTAACTCATATTTGGGAAAGGGCACAAGTTTTCTAGAGGGTGTAACCTGTCAAGCCGATATCTACAAAGCTAAAGAAACACATCAAGTATGCCCATCAAAAGACTTCTCTTTTTCTCTTCAAATTGTTAAGAGATTTTAGTCAAGTGTAAAACCTTAATTCTTGTATCTTATTTTCTATTACGAATAGCATAGAGCTTCTACCTCATTTTTTGGGAATTTCTAGACATTAAAGAAGATATTTAGATTCTACAAAGAACTGGAATGATTTGACCCTTCTCAATGGTGGCAAATTTAAGTTTGGTTTTTCCTGAAGAAAGTGCATTCATTTAAGTGTAACTTCCAAAAGCAAGAGCAATTGTTGCACTTATGGACTGTTAAACCCATGGGCACGACATGAAACCAAGTATCAACTTGAATAACCGGTGAGCGTGCAAAGCAAATAAGGCACCCATGGGCCACTAATCAATTGAAATTATCCATATAATACCACTGGGCATGTCCTACTAACAAGGTCATGGTTTGACAACATCAAAGGCTCTGAGGGGATAGCATGTCTCATACGTGACTCCCTTCAGAGCTAGGTTACTATGGTGGCATCGAACGAGCACGCCAAGTTCCTATGGGTTCGGTTTCATTGGAATGCCCCCCTACTTCGAGACAATTACATTGTTGTGTGCTACTTCCTCCTAGCCTCATCACACTTCGCACTTCATAGGGAGTCAGAGGGAGACCCCTTCTGCGAACTTTATGCCAACATCTCCCACTACTCCACTATTGGGGAAGTCATTATGCTGGGGGACTTCAACGTGCGTGCCCAAAACCTCAGGTGTCCTTACATGACAGAGCCAAGGACGCACTTTGCCTACAAGAGCTAGAAGTTCAAACCGGAGTCAGTTGGCCTTCACAAGAGCTTCAATGACATAATTGGGCCCCTCACAACTTATGGGAGACAAATTTAACAACTTTGAGAATCTCATGAATCATTGATCCTGAAGAATCTACCCTGTTATCCAAGATCAAGGAGGTTCACTTGCTTCCCACACAACGGAGGGGCCCGTGTGGTGGACTATGTTTTGGCCAACCACGACCTCCTCCAACTTATCCGACACTTGTCGATCTATCCCCTCCCATTGGCACACCACACCCTCCTCACTTCTCCCTCTCTGCATCACCTACCCCTTCCCCCACCGCACCGCCCTCCCCACCACCACCCCGTACCACCTTCCTTCTTGATAGAGGATATGCAAACTCCTACACCACCCACCTTAAGGAGTTGCTCCCCCCATCTCTTATTGTTGAGCATGGTTGTCATTGATGACAAGCCATTAATGACAAAGGAGTAATTAAGGTTGATGACATGGCAAGGAGGACATGATAGTTTGGGCATTGGAACACTAGGTGGTCCAAATGACCCATTCTGTGGTCATGTGTGGCTTTATGGGGTCATGGAACCCTTGGATATAGTTTGAGCCTTGGAGATGCACTTGATAATGATTTAGACATTGGACTTTGATGTGGAAAATCTCTTGGAGAAATTCAAGTTAAGTTCGTGAAGCCAATACATGCTTGTCGATGCCCTTATATCTTTGATGATGATGATCATAAAGATATGGAGCCTTTGGTAATGACATATATTGTTGTTAAATCCCATATCATGTGAAGATACTCATTGTACAATGAATTTGAAAAATGAGGAACTTGTTTAATAAACACCTTGCAAATAGAACTAATGGTGAGGTCGGCTCACTCAAGAATAAACAAATAAAATTGCAAATATCTAAGTCGGCCAGCCTTTATAAATTGCAATAACAATATTAAAGTGGCATACTAGGTCGGCTCAGTAAATATATCATGGAAAAACTAGTATAAATAGAGGCTTAACGTCGTCATTTGTGAAGTGAAGTTTGAATTTTTGTATCGACTGCTCTGAAATTCGGGTGGATATTGTGGCAACCGTAGAGAAAAGGTGTTGTAGCAGACTGTTTTGACTTAGGTGACAGCAGAGAAGTATTCAAGTTTTTTATGTCTCTAAACAAAGGTATGCCAAGTCTATATCAATAAAGACAGTCCGAAGGCAAGAAAAGTCTGAGTTCTAATTTCAGGTAACCAAAGGAACGATCTTTTGACAGTATTGAAATATACAAAATTTTGAACTCTTCTAGGGCATCCAAACAGCAGCTATAAAGTTTTGATCAAAGACTATCAAGCATGTAATTCGGGCAATCTAATCTCTGTACATATTGTATATATTATATATACTTGGTTCCTTGTGCTTCTTTCAAATTCTCAATGCTGAAGGTCGAATCTTTTGAAGGCATCCCAATGTCTGTATAGTAGTTCATTGACAGTGATAACAGATGATTGATGATAGTGAAAGTGACTTGACTCGGATAGAGGTGACTTAGATTCTTAAGCAGCAGATTGAGCAGGTTGATGACAGTTGATTGAGCAGAAATTATGAGCAGTAGTCTGATTTGATATGACAGATGACTTGGCATGATGAGCATGAGCAGAATCCCATGGTGATTTGACATGATTCTGAAGTCCTGTGCATTAGTGGAACCTAGCATGTGAGCAGACCTTAGATATCTTGGCAGTATATGAGCAAGACATGTGGATAGCAGATTGAAGTTGACTTTGACTTGACAAGCATTGATTTGACAGTGATCTCCAGCTGATTGAGTTGAAGATAGTAATATCAAATTTGAGTTGACAGAGATAGAGATAGCTAGATGATAACATGTGACATGACAGTGATCAGTATGTAGAGGCAAGCTAGGTCTTGCATCTCTTCTTAGTTGGAGCTAAGAAAACCAAAAAGAAAACCAGGCTGGGCCTTGACATAGGAATTGGTGCTCTTTGGTCAGTTGGTGCTGATGTAATCGGAAGATTGAAGTCTTTATTGTAATTCATATCAAATTATAAATAAAATTTACTACATTTGTCGTGTGATGTGTTTCTTATGATTTACGTTAATGACATGTTTTATTGATGAATGTTGATGTATAGCTTAATGTGAAGGATGAACTCTACTTAAGTTTTTTAGAAGTGAAATTTGTTAAGAGTGCTAGCACACTGATTCACCCCCCCCTCTCAGTGTGTCATTGTATCCAACAATTGGTATCAAAGCAGGCCATCACCACGAGCCTAGCCAGCTTGAAGGAGATTCATGGACACACAATGGAAGGACAAGCAGAGTCCTCAAACGATGAGGTTCCAGTATTTGATGTGACAAATTACTTTGGATGGAGAAGCAAGATGAAACTATATCTGAAGAAGTTTTGGTGTCTGGGAGATTGTGATCAATCCACCCATTCTGTCCAACAAGAAAACTAAGACAATTGCACAAAAAAATGCCAAGAAGGACAACACCATTGCCTTGAAATTTCTTGTAGATGAACTCTCAAGCTCTGTCAAAAAGAGTGTAGGAGAACACACTTTAGCCAAAGACCTATGGTTTAAGCTGGAAAGTGAGTACCAAAGAAGAAACCAAGACATAGAGAAAGAAACAGAAGTCAAGCCCACTAAAGATGTGAAGCAAGAAGAAAATGAGGTGCAAGAATCAGACATTAGTGAAGGTAAGGATCTTTCTAATTGTGGTAGCATTAATTGTGATGACTTTGAAGATGATCTTGAAGATGTTAAGAAAGATTTCCTATAACATCTTTTAAAGGACATTGATCTCAAATACAATTTGAGGCTTAAAAAGAAGATTTTGGGGTCCTTCAAAAAATACCAAAAGAAGACCATGGATCTGCTCAAGAAGCTGAATCTCAAGAAGACAAGTTTACAAAATGAGTTAAAAGACAAGGAAGATGAAATTGGAAGATTAAACGCCATACTGATCAGTCAAGCAGAATAAAAAGACGATCCTAGTGAAGATTCAAAAAGGCCATAAGAAACAAGGAAGGCTAATGTTGATTTGAAGATTCAACTTGAGGAAGCCAAAAGGATAGAAGATGTTTTGAAGAACCAGTTGGATGAAAAAGAGAAGACTTGTGAAAATATTGAAATGGAAGTGGTTGGTCTCAAGAAGAAAAATGAAAAGTCAAGTGCCTATGTCAAATTCAACAACAACTCTATCATTCTAGATGAGATCTTGAGTTGTCAAAGATCACATTTTGACAAGACTGGCTTGGGCTACAACAAGGATGAAGAAAACCATGAAGATAGCTTAAAGACTCCTAAGAAGACTGAAGCAAGCTCATCATCCCCCAAAAGTGAAAGCCAAGTTGTCTCTCATATACCTGCAAAAGACATTAGAAAATTTGGAGGACATCAAGGAATTAGTCCCACTCCTCAAAGCAAGTTCAGAAAAGAGACATCCTCAAGGTGGAATCAAGCATCCAGGTATGAAAATAGTTTCAATGGTTATTGCTACTCATGTAATGATTTTGGTCATAGGGCATTGGATTGCAGATCTCATGAAAGAAGTGTTGGGCCTCTCAACAATATAATTAGATGTTAAGCATGCAACCATATTGGCCATATTGTTGCCCATTGTTATACGATGAGATGCTACAGCTATAGTGGCTTTGGTCATAAGGCCCAAAACTGTGCAAGTTCAAGAAGACAACCCATGATGAGTCCCTCATACACATCAGCTAGAAGAGCCAATGAACCAAGGAAGACAAATAATGATAAAGGAGCAAATGCTAAGACAAGTGCCAAGAAATAGGTATGGGTGAAGAAGATTGAACAGTTGCACCTAGGAGAAGTTAATCAATGCAAAGAAGATGGTTGCCATGTGGCAAGCCAAACTTGAGGTCCTTTAAAGGCCTTAGCACACTTTGAGTTCATGGAGTTTGGAGGATGGACTCAAAGGTAAATGATGGTTGCTCCAGGCAGTGGAACAAGTCCAAGGATCATGGTTACAGTTGGCATGTTCATAGGGGGAGCAAGGGTAATTTAGAGTGATCTCATGAACTCTCTTTGTACATATAATTGAAGCAAATGTAGTGAAGCAACATGGTGATGTTTTGAGGATTGTCCTTGATACATGCTTACCTTTTATGAATTTACTAGATGATTGTTGATGCATTCCTTATAGCATCCATGAAGTGTACCAATGACTCTCTCTAGCTTTGGATATGATTGACAAGAATGTATTCACGAAACACTTGTTGTTGGTATCTGATTGTATTACTTATACTGGGAAAACATACAAGAGAAAACAAAGAACAAGGGCAGCAAAACAAGTGACATGGTTGAATTTTGCACAGTTCATTGCATAAGTGTTGAAGAATCCAAGGTAGCACAGTTCATCCAAGTGACCCATGATCAAGACATTAGTACAAACTTGAAGACACCAGTAAGTGAGGCAGATCCAAAGGTAATCAAGCAAATCCATTGGCCTAATCACTAGCAAGTGAAACATCTAGCTCCGAGCTGAGGTCATCATCAAGTTCTGAATTGGCAGCTACAATTTCAGATCTCATAAATCTCTGATTTTGTGAAGGACACAAAAGAACATAAGTGAAAGCATCGAAAGGTCTATCAAGCACTTTTATTAAGCACATTACTAGAGTTGTTTACAACCACAGAGACCACATCCTGATTCAACTGTCCATTTGGCTATTAATACACACGTCAAACTTGGAAAGGAGTTAGTGGTTCACATGTGAAGAGCAGAATTCGTGGCTCTTGTGAAGATTTCAAGAGCCTATACATTCTTGAATCATAATTCATATTTGCTGTGAAGAACATCTCAGCCTTATGTAAGCACTATGTGATGACAATGTCAAGCAAAGACATACATGTGTTGATTTCAGATGTACTGAAGTATGCTATCCTGTAACAGCATATATCTAAATTTGTAAGACAGAATGATAGCAGCAAGAATTATATGGGTAGTTTCGTAGCAAATTTGACACCGACTATGCTGATGAAGTAGTCCACATGAAAGGGGGAGCTTGAACTGTTTAAAACAGCTACAGCAGCATACATGATAAGAGGAGGAGCTAGCATTACTTTTATGATGAGAGATGATGACATGTCATCAGTACCTTTGTTGAGCAGCCATAACAATTAAGTGTACTATTTTGCAGACAACTTGTGTTAGCATTTGGTCACTAGATCTGGACATTTGGAGCAGGCATTTCACTTTGATCTCAGTAAGTATTCAAGAAGGCATTTTGATGATTTGATGGATAAATGCTTGGCCCTTTGTCATTAATGTCAAAGTGGAAGAGTATTTGAAGAGGTTTGCCATCAATGACAAAGGGGGAGTTTGTCGAGCATGGTTGTCATTGATGACAAGCCATTAATGACAAAGGAGTAATTAAGGTTGATGACATGACAAGGAGGATATGATAGACTGGGTATTCGAACACTAGGTGGTCCAAATGACCCAATTCTGTGGTCATTTGTGACTTGATGGGGTCATGAAACCCTTGGATACGGTTTGAGTCTTGGAGAGGCACTTGATAATGATTTAGACTTTGATGTGGAAAATATCTTGGAGCAATTCAAGTGAAGTTCGTGAAGCCAATACATGCTTGTTGATGCCCTTATATCTTTGATGATGATGATCATAAAGATATGGAGCCTTTGGCAATGACATATATTGTTGTTAAAGCCCACATATCATGTGAAGATACTCATTGTACAATGAATTTGAAAAATGAGGAACTTGTTTAATAAACACCTTGCAAATAGAACTAATTGTGAACTAATGGTGAGGTCGGCTCACTCAAGAACCACGTTGCCGAAGCGTCCCCCCCCATGGTTCCATTGGCAAATTTGCGCTCTGAGCGAGTTCGTGCCCGAAGCGACCTTCGAAGTACGCTTCGAAAAAATGGAACCGCGAACTGGGCCAAAAAAATGCGATTCTTGCCTCTGTCCGAAGCGAAAACGCTTCGGCATGCTCGGTCCTCCGGTCAAAACGCTTAGGGCGCGAACTGCCAGTGCTTCGGGAAACGCTTCAGCATCGAACTGAAGTCGAACCCCGAGCGCTTCGGGCAGGAGTCCGTCGAACCCGCAGAAGGAGGCCGAAAAGTGAGTTTTTTTTTGTGTTTTTTTTTGTTTTTTGGCTTTGTGGGTGGGCCCTAGGGCTTTTTTAGGGTTAGAGAGGGGAGATAAGACAAATTATCCCCCTCTTTCTTCCTCATTGTTTCATTTTGGAGTTGGAGTGGAAAGGGAAGGAGCTCTTGGAGTCTTGGTGTTGGCTTGGTGTTGGAGGCTTGGAGCAAAGTTGGAGAGCTTGAAGAGGATTTGAGAGAGCTTGGAGGAGACAACAAAGGGTTCCATCTTCTTGCAAATCAAAGGAGATCAAAATAGGTATGCCCAATGTGTATTTTTGTTCAATATTGTTCACAAAATGTCTTGTTTGTTTATTGTTTATTGTTGTATTTGTTTCTTCTCCTACATTTTCCCATTTCCCTCTTCCTCCTCATTCTATTGCAGGTTGTCCATCTAAAACTTGAAGAAAATGTTGTTCTTGCAGTGTTTGCTTCCATTTTTGGTTCTCATGGTGTTGGTTGGGAATAGGCGTGTGAATGAAGAAGAAGATAGTGGTCGTTCTCATAGTGACCCAATGAATGAAGGAGAGGAGGGTGGTGAAGAGGGTGATCTTGAAGCTGATAGTGGCAAAGCTTCCTTAACCCCCTTGTGGAGGTTTGTCACAAAAATTGAGGAGGGAAGAGGTGGTGGAACCTGTAAGTGGATATGCCCACATGGTTGTCGTCCAAATAAACCTTATAGCGGTTCATACACCCGTGTGAGGAGGCATCTTTGTGGGGTGTTAGACAGTGATGATAACAAAGGGTCCCTTGGTATTACAATTTGCCCCAGGATAACACAAGTAGAGAGAGAAAACTACATTAAGATAGAGGAAGCTGCACAAAGAACGAATGCTAAAAAACAAAAGGTTCACTCTGATGCTTCTTCTAGCTTTGGGATCCCATTTTCATCTCCTACTTCACCTAGCGGAAGGTCCTCAACTAGTAGTGGAAGTAAGAGAACCATAGAAGATTTCCTTGATATTGGTGGCAGGGAGGATGTGGATGCAAAAGTGGTGAGGTTTCTTTATGCATGTGGTGTGCCATTCAATGTTCTCCGCTCCCCTTATTGGCATTCCATGGTTAAAGCCATTAACAAAGCACCTGCTGGATACAAGTCCCTTGGGTATGAAAAAGCTAGAACCGTGTTACTTGACAAGGAAAAAGCAAAAGTCGAGAGAGCTCTTACATGGTTTACAGATGGGTGGGCAGATACTGGGGTATCCATTGTATCTGATGGTTGGACAAATGTTAGAAACCAACATTTGATAAATATCCTTGGTGTTTCGTCTAGTGGTGCAGTGTTTCTTGGAGCGCAAGACTCCTCATCAATCATGGCCTCTTCTCAGAACATAGCATACATCTTACTGAAAAGTATTGATGAGGTTGGTCCTACTAATGTGATTCAAGTAATCATTGATAATGCAGCGAATTGTAAAGAAGCAGGAAAAATCATTGAGCGGAAATATACTCACATCTTTTGGTCCGGTTGTTTGGTGCACACAAGGAACCTTTTAATGCATGATATTATCAAGCACAAAGAATGCACATGGATAAATGATTTGTACAAGCGAGGGAAGAGACTCATTAAATTTATCACTGGGCATACAAGGGTCAATGCCTTTTATGGCACTTACTCTAAGTTGCAATTACTTAAGCTTGCCAAGACTAGATTTGGTAGCTATTTCCTCACCTTCAGGCGCCTATTGAGGGTAAGACAGGCTTTGGGTGCTATGGTGATGAGTGATGAGTGGGATGAAATTAGCACTGATAGAGATGGCATGGATGCAACAAAGGAAACTGTTCTTGATAGCTACTTCTGGTCACGGGTCAAGTATGTTTTACAGTTCACCAAGCCGATTTATAACATGCTTCGATTTGCAGATTCTGATAGACCGGTCATTGGGGAGGTGTATGAGCAAATGGACACCATGCTAGGACAAAACAAGGACATTGTTCAGCCTAAAGATGAGAATTTGTATGATTTGATCCGTATATAGGTGGAAAAACAGTGGGAGAAGCTGAATATTCCACTACATGCCTTAGCATATGTGCTTACACCAAAGTACTATCATATATCATGGCTTTCAACCCTAGCACCAGGTGGTGAGGCAAAGAGAAAACCACACCAAGATCCAGAGGTTCAATCTGGTTAAATGCAAGCATTGGAAAAACTGTACCCAGATGTTGAGGAGTGTGATAGCATTCGGCTACAGTTGAGCCAATACATCAGTTGCACTGGTGCCTTTGGGAGCAACCATGCAGTTAGAGATCAAGGGAATTTGCCTTCTCTGGCGTGGTGGGACATGCATGGCACGAGTTACCCACAGCTATAATCTATGGCAATGCGGGTACTTTCACAGGTGGTGAACACTTCTTCAGCAGAGAGGTGTTGGAGCACATACAGTTTCATCCACAATGTCAAAAGAAACAGGTTGAATGTACAACGAGCAGAGACCTTGGTCTATGTGCATTACAACTTGCGATTGTTGTCGCATTACTGTGCGAATCCAACTATAGACAAATCAAATAAGATGTGGGACTACAATCCAGAGGAGGAAAACTTGGAGAATGGAGCATTGGTTTTGGAGGAGTTGGAGAATGCTCTTTTGGATGAGGATGAGCGTGCTGAGATGCCACCTCCATCCAGTCACAGTGCGAGGTCCCATGGACGTGGCCCCTTGACTAGCACTCCAGCTTTAGAAGGGCCTTCACAGTCACAGTCAGATGCACATGCTTCATCTTCACTACCACCACGCGTACCCTCACGAGGCAATCGTGGTGGTGGTAGGAGGAACTAGGAGAAATAGATTGTTTTTGCATTTTACAGTTTACTAGATAGGATTTAAATTTTAAACAAATTTTACAGTTTACAGTTATGCTTCATGGCACATGCAGATAGCCACTTTTTGTAAACAAACTATTTGAATTTTGGTACTTAATGATGTACTTCCCTATTTGGTACTTTACTACTTAATGATGTACTTCCATAAGTTAATGTCTTAATGATGTACTTCCCTATTATATGGTTCTAACTTTATAAGTTCTAACTTCTAAAGGTTGTATGTTTATAATTGATAGAATCTAGATGGTTTGCATTTGTATTTGTAAAATGTATTTCAATTTTCAATTCGTAACTTTGTATGTTTATAATGGAATCATGAATTATGGAATTTAGATGGCATTTCATATATTGGAAGTAGCACAAACATACATGTTTCATAAATTTTGCATCTAGTTTGGTATTCTACATGTTTTTTTTTAATATATATATATATATGCTTCCAAGACGCTTCGCTTCCAACCATTTTTTGAAAAATGCGCTTCCGCACTCCCGCTTCCGCTTCGCTCCCACGCTTCGGCAACATTGCTCAAGAATAAATAAATAAAATTGCAAATATCTAAGTCAGCCAGCCTTTATAAATTGCAATAAAAATATTAAAGTAGCATACTAGGTTGGCTCAGTAAATATATCATGGAAAAACTAATATAAATAGAGGCTTAAAGTCCTCATTTATGAAGTGGAGTTTGAAGTTTTGTATTGACTGCTCTGAAATTCGGGTGGATACTGTGGCAGCCGCAGAGAAAAGGTGTTGTAGCAGATTGTTTTGACTTGGGTGATAGCAGAGAAGTATTCAAGTTTTTTTATGTCTCTGAACAAGGGTATGCCAAGTCTATATCAGTAAAGACAGTCCGAAGGCAAGAAAAGACAGAGTTCTGATTTCGGGTAACCAAAGGAATGATCTTGTTGACAGTATTGAAATATACAAAACTCTAAACTCTTCTAGGGCATCTGAACAACAGCTATAAAGTTTTGATCAAAGACTCTCAAGCATTTAATTCAGGCAAGCTAATCTCTATACATATTGTATATATTATATATACTTGGTTCCTTGTGCATCTTTCAAATTCTCAGTGCTGAAGGTCGAATCTTTTGAAGGCATCCCAATGTCTGTACAGTAGCTGATTGACAGTGATAACAGATGATTGATGACAGTAAAGTGACTTGACTCGGATAGAGGTGACTTAGATTCTTAAGCAGCAGATTGAGCAGGTTGATGACGGTTGATTGAGCAGAAATTATGAGCAGTAGTCTGATTTGATATGACAGATGACTTGGCATGATGAGCATGAGCAGAATCCTGTGGTGATTTGACATGAGCCTGAAGTCCTGTGCATTGGTAGAACCTAACATGTGAGCAGACCTTAGATATCTTGATAGTATATGAGCAAGACATGTGGATAGCAGATTGAAGTTGACTTTGACTTGACAAGCATTGATTTGACAGTGATCTCCCGTTGATTAAATTGAAGATAGTAATATCAAATTTGAGTTGACAGTGACAGAGATAGCTAGATGATAACATGTGACATGACAGTGATCAATATGTAAAGGCAAGCTAGGTCTTGCATCTCTTCTTAGTTGGAGCTAAGAAAACCAGGTTGGCCATTGGAATAGGAGTTGGTGCTCTTTGGTCAGTTGGTGCTGATGTAATCAGAGGATTGAAGTCTTCATTGTAATTCATATCAAATTATAAATAAATTTTATTACATTTGTCGTGTGATGTGTTTCTTATGATTTATGTTGATGACATGTTTTATTGATGAATGTTGATGTATAGCTTAATGTGAATGATGAACTCTGCTTAAGTTTTTTAGAAGTGAAATTTGTTAAGAGTGCTAGCACACTGATTCACCCCCCCCCTCAGTGTGTCATTGTGTCCAACACTTACTTCATGTGACTGGACACGGCCATAGCCAAGTATGAGAACTCTCTAGAGTCTAAAGCTCTACAGGAAGCAGACCTAAACTCCTAAACACACTCATACTCATAAACCCACTCCGGGCACTTTCCCCAAGAACCATCAGTTTGATGATGAATGGAAAACCCTCCACAAGCATCTTCACTTCACCCTCACATATGACCCTTCATGTTCCCCCCGCCTCTACATAACCTATCGTCGCCTCCTACACTGTAAGAAGCGAGCATTTCTCTCCCTGAGAAGACGTAAACTTTGTGCAACCCTCCACCAATCCCCAAAAACCTTCTGGTGTACCCTTTTCCTTAAAACCCAGACCATCTCCCCCAACCTAGACCCCCAGTCCATGTTCTCCCACACGACCTCCCTCTATGATGTTGCCAGTATTAGAAAATGACAAAAAAAACTTAGAATTCTGCCCACTTAGCAGCCAACTGTAATCTGATGTCAAATGCTTCAAAAAACTCTGATATTAACCTCAACAGTAGAAAATAATTACACACTTATCAAGCTTAAATAAACTGATACTGTAAGTGACTATACTCTTCATGAAGCATCATTTGCAGCAGAAATTAAACACATTTTCAGCAGACTATAAAAAACACATGAACACAATATTTTTGGTCAAATAAGACCCTGGAAAAACACCACCTTGGGGAAAACCAGTTGCAAGTAAATTTATTGAGCTTATGGAGAGAAAAAATTCATAGTACAGCAGTAATACATCACAGCAATAATCAGATTTTAGATAATCAGAACAGTGCCCTTTCACCACCTTGAAATGCGTGCCCAGTCTGCTACAGGAAAACGGGCTGCTACAAGAATGCACAGTCTACAAACTTTTCACTGTGAAGACTCCACGGGCAACATAACTCACATGGTTAACATGCACAAATTCACCTCAAATCTGAACTGAAGTTGCAGGCTGTAACTGTGCATAGGGAAGTGTGCAGACAACAGTAAACTCTTGTTGTACATATTCCCTCTTCTCTGCAGTACAACCCTCTTTTTATTCTATCCCTTCCTCGAACTTTGTGCCACAAATTCTTCTTGGAAAGTATGCTCAAACTCAGCCAAATCACTGCTCCAGGCATCTTCTTGGACAACGAGCTGACTTCTCTCACTCCGGTGCGCCCCTCTCCCTCCTGGAAACACATGTTGCTCTCTTGAAATTCGAGCCCTAGCTTTGGCTGCCCTCTCCCCTACTTGACTCAACCTCTTTCTCTTGCAAATATGCTCCAACTTGGAACCCGTGCCTCTCCTCTCCAATTTCTCTTGGATGTGAGTAAATGAAGTCTCAAAACTCTTTTTATTTACCTCATTAGGGTAACTCCCATGACTCTTCAACTTCAATGGATGAGATTAGATCTTGGCCAAGAGATCTATGGCTAAGATCTAATCTCTCATTCACTTAAAACTCCTAAGTGAACTATATAATAAAAAAATTCTTTTCGAAAAGTCACATAACCCTAAATAATTAAAAAGTACACTTTATGACTTAAAGTCACTTTAAAAATATAATAAAGTGAAACTCACTTTTAAATCATAAAGTCACATCAAAAAGGGACTTTAATAAATACTCATTAATAAAGTCACTTTAAGACATTAAATGAGACTTCATATCACCTCGGACTCCTACACCCAGGCACCTGATGCAGGAGTACCTCCGAGCTACAAAAATGCTAACACTCCCTCTTAGTGAGGGAGGTACTACTGGCATCAACTCCACCTAGATCTCTCTCTAGTCCTCTTCCTCCAACAGCTAAAGCTCCCTCTAAATCTGAATGCCCCTCAGATACCTGCACTGGATCAACTGCTGAAGGTCTGCGCCTGACCACTCTGAACTGAGAGCACTGCTCACTCTCCTACTCATCCTGAAGAACCATATCATACCAACTCGGTTTGCTCACGGAGTTGGATGAATCTTCCACACTCACAGCCACCACTGCCACTGAGTCTGATCTCTCACCGGGCTCACCATCCACAGGATGCCCCACTACTCGGTATAACCTGCCATCACAAATGCCAAGTGGACTCGTTGCACCCAAGCCCCCACTCACCGGATATATATAAACACACCCTTCCACATGAAGGATCGCATATCCGTCATACTCCAGAGCTGAAACTGAGAGCAAGTTCCTCTTCAGCTCTGGAACAAACAACACATCGCCAACCTCCAAATAACCACCAGACTTGAGTTGGAATAGGACTCTTCCAACTCCTTCTACTGCATGGGTGTCGGCATACCCATCCTCAGTGAGTATAACTCTGTCAATATCTGTCAATCTCGGAACATTGCTCGTGTCCCCGTCAATATCTATGTACCATGCTTTAGTACCCAAACTCTCTGCTACACTGTTGTCTGAAAGAATTGAGACGAGCGAAAATTCCTTCTCGAATTTCCTCGCAAAATCTTCCTCTTCAACTGGAGAGGCCGCCTTAGGCTCTCCTTTCTTCTTGTTCTTCTCCTTGTTGGGACACTGCCCAGCATAGTGACCATAACTCTGGCAAGCAAAGCATCTCACTTTGCTCATATCTTTCTCAGATTTTTCCCCACTACTCGAGCCACCTTTCTTCTTCCTGCATTTTGCTGCAAGAGCCACATTCTCCTCATCAGCTTCTTTCTGCTGACCTGTGGAAGTGGAGCTAAATCTCAGCTCCTCCTGAGTGAAGTCATCCCAAAGTCTAGCCCATGAAGGCATATTCTCCCTGGCTGTAACTGCACGTACAAAATCATGCCATGGTTGTGAGAAGCCATTCAAGGCTACTCTCACCAACCCTGCATCCTCCACTTTCTCGCCAACAGCTCCCAACTCATCACGAACTTGTGACATGCGGGTCAGGTAAGAAGAAACACTTTCAGTCTTGGTCATTTTGGTGTCTCTCAATTTCTGCTTCAGAACCATCTTTCGGTTCTCATTTGAACTCTCATACAAGCTAGTCAAGACATCCCACATCTCAAATGCACGGTTTTTGCCTGAGATATATGGAATAATGTGGTTCTTTACTGCATCAAGGATGATCCGCCTAGCCTTGATGTCCTTTTTGTTAAAGGCTGATAATGCTTGTGCATTGGTGGATGCAGGAACTTGAATTGGATTTTGCTGCGTGCTATGCACCACTTCATCCCACAGTTCATTCTCCTCCAAAACAAGCACTAACCTAGCCTTCCATTGAACAAAGTTCTCTGCTCCATCTAGTCTATCTTCCAACCTTAAACTAGTGCCCATTTCTCTGAGATTAGACAAAACTGCTCACACACAAAACAACCTCTGCTAACCTGTAAAAAGAAACTTCGCTTCTCAGCTGTCACACCCAGCAAATCTCTTGCATATGCAGCTACACTGAACGAGCACTTCTCATACAAATCACTTGCAAATTATCAGCACTTCTCTGCTGCTCCAACAATACACTGAAACTTAGAGCCCTAGCTCTAATACCATATTAGAAAATGAAAAGAAAAACACTCAGAATTCTGTCCACTTAGCAGCCAACTGTAATCTGATGTCAAATGCTTCAAAAAACTCTGATATTAACCTCAACAGTAGAAAATAATTACACACACTTATCAAGCTTCAATTAAACGATACTGTAAGTGAATATACTCTTCATGAAGCATCATTTGCAGCAGAAATTAAACACACTTTCAGCAGACTCTAAAAAACACATGAACACAATATTTTTGGTCAAATAAGACCCTGGAAAAACACCACCTTGGGGAAAACCAGTTGCAAGTGAATTTATTGAGCTTATGGAGAGAAAAAATTCATAGTACAGCAGTAATACATCACAGCAATAATCAGATTTAGATAATCAGAACAGTGCCCTCTCACCACCTTGAAATGCGTGCCCAGTCTGCTACAGGAAAACGGGTTGCTACAGGAATGCACAGTCTACAAACTTTTCACTGTGAAGACTCCACAGGCAGCATAACTCACATGGTTAACATGCACAAAATCACCTCAAATATGAACTGAAGTTGCAGGCTGTAACTGTGCATAGGGAAGTGTGCAGACAGCAGTAAACTCTTGCTGTACGGATTCCCTCTTCTCTGCAATACGACCCTCTTTTTATTCTGTCCCTTCTTCAAACTTTGTGCCACAAATTCTTCTTGGAAAGTATGCTCAAGCTCAACCAAATCACTATTGTACAAACAGTCAACACATTCCAGGCATCTTCTTGGACAACGAGCTGACTTCTCTCAGTCTGGTGCGCCCCTCTCCCTCCTGGAAACTCATGTTGCTCTCTTGAAATTCGAGCCCTAGCTTTGGCTGCCCTCTCCCCTACTCGACTCAACCTCTTTCTCTTGCAAATATGTTCCAACTTGGAACCCGTGTTGCACAAAATTGCAAGTAGATAGCGCTCCCCGGTGTATCGTGACAAGGGACTAATCGCCTCTCGTGGATCCTTGAAATCTGGCCATGGTGAGTTTACAAATCACCTGCGGGTTTTGGTGTAACGGCAACCGTACTACCAACAATTGGTATCAGAGCTAGAGGTCACGAGTTCGATACACACTCGGCTCGCGCTAAGGGTGAGATTGTTGCACGAAATTGCAAGTAGACAGCGCTCCCCGGTGTATCGTGACAAGGGACTAATCGCCTCTCGTGGATCCTTGAAATCTGGCGGTGGTGAGTTTACCAATCACCTGCGGGTTTTGGTGTAACGGCAGCCATACTACCAACAACCCGTGCTTCTCCTCTCCAATTTCTCTTGGATGTGAGTAAATGAAGTCTCAAAACTCTTTTTATTTACCTCATTAGGGTAACTCCCATGACTCTTCAACTTCAATGGATGAGATTAGATCTTGACCAAGACATATGTGGCTAGGTTCTAATCTCTCATTCACTTAAAACTCCTAAGTGAACTATATAATAAATGTTTTCTTTTCAAAAAGTCACATAACCCTAAATAATTAAAAAGTACACTTTAAGACTTAAAGTCACTTTAAAAATATAATAAAGTGAAACTCACTTTTAAATCATAAAGTCACATCAAAAAGGGACTTTAATAAATACTCATTAATAAAGTCACTTTAAGACATTAAATGAGACTTCATATCACCTCGGACTCCTGCACCTAGGCACGTGATGCAGGAGTACCTCCGAGCTACAAAAATGCTAACACCATTGTGTCGTTGTGTCATTGTGTCCAACACTTACTTCATGTCACTGGACACAACCATAGCCAAGTATGATAACTCTCTACAGTCTAAAGATCTAGAGGAAGCAGACCTAAATTCCTAAACCCTTCATACTCATAAACCCACTTCGGGCACTTGCCCCAAGAACCATCAGTTTGATGATGAATGGAAAACCCTCCACAACCATCTCCACTTCACCCTCACACATGACCCTTCATGTTCCCCCCGCCTCCGCATAACCTATCGTCGTCTCCTACACTGTAAGAAGCGAGCATTTCTCTCCCTGAGAAGACGTGAACTTTGCGCAACCCTCCACCACTCCCCAAAAACCTTCTGGTGTACCCTTTTCCCTAAAACCCACACCATCTCCCCCAACCTAGACCCCCTATCCATGTTCTCCCACCCGACCTCCCTCTATGATGTTGCCAGACAACCCCCCATCCATATCTCCTACTCCCCCCCCCCACTTCATGCCATGTCTTCTCTGTGAGAGACATCAAGAGAGCAATCAAAACTATCAGCATTAATAGTGCAGCAGATGAGCAAGGCCTCCAGGTAGAATTCCTCAAGCATGGCATCTGAACCCTCAACTCGCACATTGTTGATTTATTTAACCATGTGGTAGGCTCCAGTTTTCCCCACTTTTGGACTAGACACATTATTCAGCCGATCCACAAATCAAGGTGTAGTTCCAAGCCGAACAACTACTGGACTATCATGGTTGGACACACATTCTCTAAGCTTTATGCCACAATCCTAAATTTGTGGCTTTCTGACGAGCTGGAGAGCTAGCACCTCAAGGCCAAAGGACAAGCAGGTTTTTGCCTACAGTATCAAATGACTTATCACATTTTCACTCAGAGCCATTATTGAGGAGGCTAGACATCGCTCTTCGAAATTCTATTGTTGCTTTTGCAGACTTTGGGAATGCATTTGAAAGTTTTGTGATAGGCATTGCTCCAATGGCTTCGTGATATCATCAACGCATCTGAGACCCTTCTGGAAGCCATCATGAGATTGTATTAGTCGGTTACGAGTCACCTTCGATTGACACATGGCCTTTCTGACTTCATCCAGAGTACCATTGGGGTAAAGCAAGGGTGACCCCTTTCGCCAACTCTCTTTGGGATATATATTGACAAGTTGGTGTCCTTCCTCCACGAGCACATCCATGAGGAAGATGGTTTCCTTCTACACCAGGTGTTGATTTCCCGGCCCCTTTTTGGAAATGACTTGATCATGCTGGCCTCCACTCCTAAGGACCCACAGAGGTAGATTGATGCTCTAGCTAGCTTCTGTGATCTTCGATAGTTGATGGTCAACCTAGGTAAAACCAAAGTTATGATCTTCAACTCGTCGCAAAGCCTCCTTTTTTTGTTACATTTCTACTTATGTGGGGAAGAGATTCAAATTACGACATCGTACACCTACCTGGGGGTCCAATTCATAGGACTTCGTTTCAGTATGGCTTCCTAGCCCTCATCAAGAGGTAGTGCTTCCAGGGACAATTTCAAGACATCTTTTTCCAAATTTTACCTCATGGAGGCAATGATCAAACCCACGATCTTCCATGGTTCACAAATTTGGGAACCGAGTTTGCTTTAGTCGGACGAGGCCCAACTAGGAGAATTCAGGTCCTGCTTCTCAAGCGCATCATTCAATGCAAAAGTACAATTCCCCAGCCCATCATCCAGGTAGAGTTCGGAATCCACCCCTTTCTCATCGAAGTCATTTTTCATCTGGTCTCCTCCCTACATAGAGTCAGGACCTTCCGAGACTTGACCTCCTAGAGAGAGAGGTACCCCTACCTTTCAATTTGCTCCCCAAAGGCTCTTGCTTCAAATTGCCACACTATTCGTACACGAGGTTGGTTTTTAGCAAAGTTACAAATATCATGTCGGCGAATATATCGTCGACGATCCAAAAAACAATGTATCAAATTTATCAGAGAAAATGTCGACAAGCATACAGGCAAAATATATCGACGAACTTAAAAAATACAAAAATATTCATTTTCCAAAAATTCCAAAAATCTTCTGACTTGGCCGATACTTTGCCAATATTTTTTTTATTTTTGGCGATATTTTTCGATTTTTGCCAATATTTTCGAACTTGCGATTTTTTACAACGATAATATTGCCAAGCTAAGAGCATCGCAATATATCGCAATGTCGACAATATATCGCAATGTCGGCAATATATCGCTAATGTTTGCAAGACTGGTTTTTAGAGGCTTCTTGGCTTCTCCAGTCTATGGCCATCTCCCCAAAGCGCCTTCCCCCCTTCTGATACTCTCTAGATGCATCGAGCCATCTACTACCGACTAGATAGGAGTTGAATAAAGCCATCTAAGAGGACATCTACAGACTATACATCCAAGTCACTTGGATCTCACCTCCAAAAACCTTGGGCCCGAAGATGTCTTTCTACCTAGAGCACTTCCTAGAGTTGTAGGATGGCATCATCGTCCGCCAACCATACACACATCGACACTAGATGCACTTAATCAGGATCCATTCGGGCTAGCTCCGAATTAGGTCTCGCGGACTGCAGGTGGAGACCGATCACCATATTCCACAACCAGATAGGATATGCCAGATGTGCCACTTACAGGAACCGAAGATAGAGGTACACCTAATTTTCAGGTGCCCTTTCTACTATGAGATCGAAGGATGCTACCATTGCCTCTATAGGGACTCAAGGGGCTCCCTCTCCACTTTCTTTTGATATGAAGACCAGAGATGCCTAGACCTCTTCATCAAGGAGATATTCACCCACAAATTCCCAGTTTTTGAATGCCCCATCCCACCATGGGACTAACAAGAGGATCACCACTTACTTTCTTGTTGCTTCGTCAGATTGGGGTAACAAGAGATGGGCAGAGTTCCAAAGTACTTTAGACCATAGAGTGTTGAGAACTCGTGTCTCCCCTCAACCTCCCCCCCATGGAGATCAATCGATATCTTGGTTCGGAGATGCCAAACCAAACATCCAACCACACATCCTCATAGTGACAGACGGATCCAGAGTGGAGCACCTCTCGCTCGTCATAATGGCTAGCTATCTATCTAGAGTTTCTTTCCTCAATCCTATGTCCCCATAGGATCATATAGCAAGATCCGACTATGGTACCCAAGGACTTCAACAATGAGCCAATGCCTCGGTCACCCTCCTCGCCCTCTATCATCAGACCTAGGAGACCTTGACATCATTGCCTCTCTCTCTCTCTCTCTCTCTCTCTCTCTCTCTCTCTCTCTACTAGCAACTAGATGTTGCCAGTCTCGGACATTCTCACTTTGTTTCACCACACCTAGAGCACTGTTATATATACATAATTTTGTTCTGGCTAGACCTAGTGATTTACTTAGTCAGACACTTACCCAGGGTGTACTTTTCTTCCCTTTAATTTTGCTTTCAACATTTTCTAGGAGCTGCCTTCCAACTCCCACATTGTATTCACACTTGATGTATCTTCTAGTGCCATTGACCTACTTTTGTGGACATTCATTGGACATTAATAAAATTATCTTATCTTAAAACATAAGGATTTTTGGCAGATGAGGCTTCTCCAAGAGAAACTGTGCTAATTGAAATAATCGTTGTCTGAGTGAGGATAAATCCATGGCATTGTCCTACTAGCTTGTAGGCACATCTGAAGATCTAATATAGTTATTTGGACACCAACTTGAACCCATGTTGGCACTTGGTAGCCCATATAAGCATACAACAGTGAGATAAGGATTTGTTATGGCCAATGCTACAAGAAAACAGATAATGTAATGCCCATTTTAAAAACTAAAATTTTGCCATATTTAAAATGCTTCTTTATCCCAATAACCATAGGCCTCATAATTGGCTCTAAGCTGCGCACGGCATCTACACGCCAAAACTGGGATATAAAAAACTGGCCATTACCGAACATCTAGGTAATCCAAATTGGTGGTGGAAAAGCATCTGGAAGTCCAAATGCCCACAAAAATCGAAAATTTTCATGTGGTGTACTTTGGCAAATAAGATCCCAATCTGGGAACAACTGAAACGCACGAACGTTGAAGGGCCTGACTGGTGCATGTTATGTAAACAAGCTGATGAATCAGTCTCCCATTTGTTTATCAACTGTTCTTTTTCCATCCATATATGGACAGAGCTTAAACAAAAGTAAAATTTTATTACTATCTGGGATGGGGTGACGATTGAAGATGCTTGGAATACTTGGGTCTCCTCGGCAGATACCTTATCAATTCAAGCTCTACCCCTCCTTACTGCCTGGGGAATATGGCTAGCTAGAAACAATGCCATCTTCCAGGACATCCCATCTGTCCCTGAACCCACAGCATTGATATACTTTCCTACTTCCGACAGCAAAAGGGCGTCCCTGCCCCTAGAGTCGTAACTGAGGAGATTATAAACAAAAACAAGCCTTGGGCTTTCTTTGATGGGGCCTCACAAAACCAAACCTGCGGTGGGGGTGCACTTCTCTATCTGTCTGATTCCCACTTCTTTCACATTCAAATGGGACTTGGAAGCGGAAATAACAACTTTGCCGAACTCTCTGCACTAAACCTCCTCCTTTGCTTTGCCATTGAAAAGAACTGCAAAACTTTACAGATCTTCAGTGTCTCATTGAACGACATCAATTGGGTAACTAAAGTTAAAAAATGTCACAATGTTTTTTTGAACTCCTTGTTAGAAGAAATCTTGCGGCATCTGGAAGGTCTTGACTCCTTCTCATGTCGTCATGTATACAGCAAAAGGAACTCAGTATACAATGGAAGATCTCAGAACACCAAAACGACACGTTTTTTTAATATTATCACAGACCGTTTATAGATGGTTTGGCCCCTCTTGCGAATCCAACCTGAGCAGCATCTTTACAACATTTTGGAAGCATTAACTATTTTGTTGAAATTCTCTCGTCATCAGCATATAAACAGATCGGGCACATAGCTCTTTTTTGGCTTTTAGAGGATCTCAGACCCCGACCCGAACATCCATACGGAAATACTTTTGTAAATATCGGTATATAAACCAATGTTATCGGAACCGGAAAAACCGGCCGGTCAGACCGGTTCACAGGCTTGGCCGGTCCGGTCCGGGCAAAAAAATTTGAAAACCGGAAATTTTTTCAAACCGGTCGGTCCGTACCCTGTCGTACGGCCGCGGCTTGGGGACCCACGGATTTCAAATTTTAAAAATAAAAACAAAACTAAAACCCTGACCTAAGCATCTAACCTAACCCTAAGCCTATCCTAACACTATTTAAAGACCCCCCCACCCCCTACATCACTCACACTATTCATTGCTCATCTTTTGGCATTCTTGAGAGGACAGTTTTACATTGTTTCTCAGCTGCGTTTTTTCATTGGTTTGCAGCTACAGTTGGGGCAGATTAAAGTGTGTTTTGCAGGGAGGTTTTGGAGGAGCTTGCCTTCATTATTTTTTGCAGCTGATTAAGAGCTACTACGTGGACTGTTTTGGAGGTTTTGAAGGCTTTTTGTGCAGAATTTGTGGACTATTATAGCGGAGCAGATTCTTCTTTTTCTCTTGGTAGCGACAAATTTCTCAAGCTTTCCTTCATTTCTTCTTATTTCTCAAAGGTATGTCAAGTCTCAAGACTTTTTTCTTTAAAAAAAAAATTCCTTAGTTAATTAGTTATTAATAAATTAAAAATTGTATTTCCAGCTCTTGTTTGCAACTTTGCCATGGCTCCAAAAGAGAGGAAGGATGCGGCATGGGTTCATTGCCAATTGGATGAGGGTGGGAAAAAAGTATGCAATTATTGTGGGAAGAAAATAGGTGGGGGGGGTATCCATAGGTTAAAACAACACTTAGCTGGTGCTAGAGGCAATGTTGAACCTTGTAGGAAAGTCTCTGATGATCTTAGAGCAGAGATGCTAAGTAGTATTGAAGCCTACCAAGAAGAAAAAGCCAAGTCAAAAAAAATTCAAGAAGACATAGGGAGAAGTTCAATGCCATTTGAGGATGAGATTGACTATGATCCTGAGGGTGGTGATCCTGAAACCCCTCAAGGTCATTTGACTAGTTTTGAAGAATCCTCCAGTTTTCCTGTTAGGGCGAGAGGTGGACGTAGAGCATCCAATTTGAACCTGAAGAGGCCACGTAATATTACTACCCCGACCAGCAATAGAGGGCTTGACTCTTTCTTTGTGCCCCCCCGCACTACCCCTGGTGCTCAGCCCACCATTGATGCTAAATGGAAGAAGATGGAGAAGGAGTCTGCTTGGGAATGCATAGCCAAATGGTGGTATGATGCAGACATACCCTTCAATGCAACTAATTCTTCTTATTATCAACCTATGATAGATGCTATAGCTTCATGTGGTCCAGGCTTCAAAGGCCCTAGTTTTCATGATATCAGAGGACCCCTTTTAAAAAATGAAGTTCAAAGAATATATGAATATCTGATGGAGTTCAAGCAGTCCTGGAGTAGAACAGGGTGCACAATAATGTCTGATGGATGGAGTGATGGAAAATCCCGCACTATTATCAATTTCCTGATTGCTTGCCCAAAAGGAACCATGTTTCTTAAATCTGTGGATGCCTCTGATCAGGTGAAGGATGCACAATTATTATTTCATCTTTTGGATGGAGTAGTTATGGAGGTGGGGCCAGAGAATGTTGTACAGATCATCACTGACAATGCCTCAAACTATGTTGCAGCGGGAAGGATGTTAGAGGAAAAACACCCCACCATTTGGTGGACACCATGTGCAGCCCATTGTTTGGACCTCATGCTGGAGGATATTGGCAAAATTGAGTGGGTGAAGAAGTGTGTGGAGCAGGCAAAATCAATAACCAAGTACATCTACAACCACTCATGGGTTTTGAGTCTTATGAGGAAGAACACTGGGGGTAAAGAGCTTGTTAGATCAGCCATTACACAATTTGCAACAAACTTTCTTTCGTTGCAATCCCTCATTGCAATCCCTTGTTGATCAAAAAGCCAATTTGCGGAAGATGTTTTCCTGCGATGAGTGGAATGAATGTCAATGGAGTAAAAAGGCTGAAGGGAAAGATATAGCTGACAAAGTGTTTGAAAAAACATTTTGGAAAAAGGCAGAAGAGATAGTTTTATTCAGTGAGCCTCTTGTGAGAGTGTTGCGAATGGTAGATGGTGATAAACCCGCTATGGGTTTTATTTATGAGGCCATGGATCAGGCCAAAGAAGCAATAAAGAAAGCATATGGTGATAAAAGGCAGAAGTATTTTCCTATTTGGAATATCATTGATGACAGATGGAATAGACAACTCCATCGTCCTTTGCATGCAGCTGGCTATTACTTAAACCCAAGGTAAGAAATCTCTAAATTCCTATTCAAATTTCAAAGTTATAAGTTTTCTTTTAATTTCAAACATTAACTTTGAATATTTTTTGTCTTTGACTCTTTTGAACTTTGAACTTTTGAAGGTACCACTATACAAAAGACTTTGAAGCCAATGATGATGGGGAGGTAAAAGACGGATTGTATAGATGCATTGAGCGCATGGTTCCTGATGCCGGGATACAAGATGAGATACACAGTAATCTACTGCAATTCAATGAGAGTATGGGTAGCTTTGGCATGAGCATGGCCATACGAGGCAGATCCAAGGATCCACCGGGTAAGAATTTTCAAAGTTTTCAAATTATATTATTCATTGTAAAGAATGAGTTAAATTTCCAAAGCCATTTGTTGAAACTTGTTTGCATTCAACTCTTATTGCAGCCTTGTTTGCATTCAAATTATATTATCCAATGTAAAGAATGAGTTAAATTTCCAAAGCCATTTGCTGAAACTTGTTTGCATTCAACTCTTATTGCAGCCTATTGGTGGGGTCAGTTTGGTGGGAGCTGCAGTGATTTGAAAAATTTTGCAGTTCGAATATTGAGCCAGCCATGCAGTGCTTCTGGATGTGAACGCAATTGGAGTGTATTTGAGCGTATACACACCAAGAAACGAAACCATTTGGAACACAAACGGTTGAATGACATGGTCTATGTCCAGTACAATCTTAGACTGAGGCGTAACCAGTTGTTGAACAAGACACCAGCATCAGGCAACATAACCTTGGATGACTTTGATCCATCATCAGAGTGGGTTGTGGAGACTCAAGCACCAGTTTTTGATAATGAAGACCTTTCTTGGTTGGATTTGGACCCACCCCTAGAGGTTCCACCTTCAGGGACAAGGGAATCAAGTGGGGCTCAAAATCCCACTCCTGAAGAGGATGAGGATGACGATGAGGAGGAGGATGAGGAGGATTCCGAGTAGTAGACTACTAGACAGTGGACACTAGTAGGGTAGTGGCATATGATCAGTTTATACTTTATTGTTATTCATTAGTACTATGGTTTATTTTTGGATTGTAGTGGCCATTTAGAGCCTCTTTGTTGATGTACTTTGGTTCAGAACCTCAGAGATGTATTGCACTAGGTGCTATTTTGGTTATTTGCACCCATATTTGCTATATATATGAGAAACTTTGCATATTTGTGTATTAATGGTTTGGATTCATATGTATGCACATGAATATATATTTTTTTTTACAAAATATGAATATTTTATGTATTTTTTAGTCGGCCGGTTTTTTACCCGGTTTTTTGCCGGTTCCGGTCCGGTTCACATTTTGGGCTTCGCCGGTTCGATGACCGGTCCGGTTCCGATAACATTGATATAAACCTCTTTTATGAGAAAGAAACATTTATATATGGGCTGAAAAGCAGCACTCAGAAAAGGCGTAGAAATATGCCTTCTGCAATATGTAATTTTGTTAATCATTAATAAAATTACGCTTTTTCCTTGGAAAAAAAAACCATAGGCCTCATAAACGAATAAATACAAATATGGTGGCCTCCTTTTCCAGAATTCTAAAGTATCACACAAAAAAGTATATATCACCCAAATTATCTGAAGTTTGAACTCTTGTCAAAGGTTAAATCAATTCATTGTCACAGTTCAGATTAACCTCAGGACAAATTCTAAATACTTGACAGCTAAGTCACATGGTTCGAATTCGAATTCGAGTTCGACAACCATTTGATTCGGTTCTAATTCAAATTTGTGAATGAGGTTCGTTGAAATTCGTCTTGAGATTCGAATATATATATATATATATATATATAACCATTTGATTTGGTTCGAATTCGAATTTGTGAATGAGGTTCATTGAAATTCGTCTTGAGATAGATAGATACACACACACACACACACGAAATATACTAAAAATAATCAAACTGGCTATGCTTTAAAGTTTACTGTTTATGAAATCTGTTATGCTTCATTGTTTAACAGCTAATGCTTATGAAATAAGTTTTAAAATTGAAATCTGTTATCCAGGCAGCATACTTAAAAAGTTTCAGAAGTAAACTATAAAACTAAAATCTGTTAATAAACTATATTTACAGCTCATTCTCTACTATATTTACAGCTCATTCTCTATATGTGACTGTTGTAAGATGAACAATAAAGCATAATTTATAAATAATAAATTCCAGTAAACATAAACAATAAAGCAGAATGACTTAAACTATAAATAATGAATTTTAGCACAAACAGAATTTAAGAAGATGCCCATAAATTCATAAATTCATAATGGATTGTAAAAACTTATAATCTCTGAAATTGTAACATAATTTAAAGTGATTGCTGTGCGGCCGCCGGCATGGAGGAGGGAAACCGTAAATGGGAAAAGTAAAAACCAGTTTGGGCGCCCTTTATAAAGTAAAAATTAGGGTAAATGTAATTTGGGCGCCCTTTTTTTAATGCTGACCCCGCCCTAGCTAAAAAAAGCACACGAATCTGTTTGATTTTTTATTAAATTCGGCATTAAATTCGTTTTCAGGTTCGAATTCGATAAAATTCGACTTGAAATTCGTTGTTTAAAATTCGGCGAATGTGATTCGAATTTTTTCTCAGCCTTGACATTCGACGAATTTCGAACCTCATGGAAGAAATTTGCCAAATCTTGTGACTTAGCTTGACAGTTAACATTTCTATTTGGCATCCATGATTATTCTAGAACTTAAATGTTTAGTGTTTACAAACTCCTTCCATGATTTTACCCCCACGAAACGTGTCACAACTACAAGAGTACAGAATAACCTTAGGACTTACAATCACAGGAGAAGTGCTGCACAAACTGGTTCCATGCAATTCATGAAAGAGACTTCCAAGAGAACCATTAGTGAGCAACTTTCCTATTTTTTACTTTATTGAAAAAAATTTCCAATGCTTTAATAAAGCATGACGAGAGAGTACCTCTAAGAAATTCAATTGCTTCATCTAGCACAAGATTTAGTAGTTGATCATATCCCTTCAATGTCCCTGTCACTGCACTTGAAATAAGCAGACAACATCAGCAAAATAAACACAGAAGTCGCAACAATTGAACTAGGGGGGGATGATATTTCATAAAACTAAACAACCTTGTTTCTTCAACCTATATGTTTGCATGCATGCATATGTTATAAAACTGATGAATAAACCAGTTAAACACAATTAACATTTCAAGCAAGGGCAGCTGTTATATGGAAAAACACAAATTAACATGAAATAAAAGAACATTCTACGACATGTGCACACATGCATGTATTTTCTGTGCTACTCATATATGCAAAGTATAAACATGCTTATAACCAATTTGAAATTCTCCTTTTAACAAGGCACATTTTATAATTAGTGTACTACAAATAAATAACTAAAAGCTTTCCATATAGATAAAAATAGGAACACGATAACATAAAACAGTCACTCTACCATAAGAGCAAAAAGGGATGTTCGAGGAAAATTCCCCATTTCTTACACTGGCATGTTCAAAAGATTTTAATTTTGATTTTGGGCTGACAAGGCTATGGGTTCGAATATAGGCAGATGCTCATTAGGTGCCCTTCTCACCATGGCTTGGGAGGTCCGCACCAGCCATTTACAAGAATTTGTTTTTGCATTTCCTTGCAAAAATTGCTGCAAAAGTGAACTTATGGTCTATGTTACATCCCCGACCTGCATTCAAAGATATTCAAAGTCCCAAAACCAAGTGCAACCCTAAAGGCACCTAAGAAGGTTGCCCACTATCACCATAGAACCTCTTCCTCTCACTTTAGGCCAGCTCTCCTCTAGCACAAGGGGGGAAACCCTAGAAAAAATATTTATGATGTTCTTAGAATTAATGGGATGGTGGATTTTCATGACCAATGGCTATCCAATAGGAAATGGCGTTGGGATCAACAATCACGAGGGTTTGAGCTTGTACAAAAGGAGGCGCAGTTAGGCTGTTATAAACATGCTCTAACTAACCACTTGGATTCACTTGAATATGCAGAAAACTAGAGGGCTCTTCCAAAGATGCTCCTCACAACTAGTCCAAAATCAGCCAAGTAATAATGTGCAACCATGAATAATTAAAGTACAGTCACATATGAAACCATAAATGAAGTAGACAAAAGTAGGAAGCCTTTTCTATAGAACGAACAGCCAACAATATATCATCCTTCAAGTGTGATTTCACCCAAAAATCAAGAGGGCCTAAACGTGTGACACGGTACACCTAACCTTCAAACCCTAGTTAGGACAGCCCTCAAAATAGAGTGAACAGCCCTAACCAAGACATTACAGCAACAAATATCCTTCAATAAATACAACGATTACAGAAAGACGAAGGAAGGGTCTCACCTCAACCCTAACATCCCCTTATCGTAGCAAAACAACCCTTCTACAAAGATTATTCCAGCAGATTTGAACTAGTAATTTCTCACCATCAAATCAACCCATGAAATCAGAAAAAGATAAAGAACCTCGCATTGAAATGCCCTTAACTTCTTCCTCCCAATAGATCTTCAACTAAGCTTAGACAGGATCTCCCACAACTCCCAACATGACTTGCAAATGAATTTCTCTTCTATTTTCAGGCTTCTATCCTCCCAAATTAGGGCTTGGTCCCTTTTAAGGTTGTAGAGATAGAATTAATATTTGATTCCACAAACCATGTTCTCCCACCTAGGGCACACTTTCCTAGGGCCATCTTCATGTGATTTAGGGCCTCTTGAACCCCGTGTCACATTTGGTCTTTCTTTAACTTATAGATCAAAGATTAACCTTCAACCTATTTTTCCTTTTGCAAAGGTCCACTACATGTCATCATTCTACCTTTTTAGAAAATGCTTTAATTCTTTATTTAGGGGTTTGGACCATTTCATCCATGCCACATGGCACTTCCTCATGCAAAGAACTTTCTTCCAAATATGTAGAACATGCTTTGAACAAAGTATCCTTGCCCCAAATATCTCAATGGTGAAACCTGCCTCCAAATATGTGGAATGCGCCTCGGATAATGCATAATGCCCCATAAAGTCACTTTACAATGCTTTTGAAGCCCCTTTTGCACCAACGTTCCTCTTGCAAGGGCTAGATTCATAATCAGGCCACCGCAATGCTCCCTTGAAGTGGAATGCTTGTCATCAAGTGATTTCCTTTGACCAGAATAGTGCTCCAAGCAAGGGTGTTCCTCCATCAGCTCTCTTCCTTAACACCTGTCGTTCCCCAAGCCTACTCTGAATTATGGCATTTTTTCTTTGGACCTCCCATGGTGAGGCATTCCTACTTTTGGTTGTATTTGACCCCTTAACTTGCCATAGATCATGCCCTGCCCTGGAGCCCAAATAAGCTAGGGCCTTCTTGTTCTAAGGCTGTCTTCCTCCTCGTTTCATCCATCAATGCAGTCCCAGAAAGTCCTCCATCAAGATGTAACTGCTATTGCATTCCAAGGGTCTTCTATTGTGCTCAGTGAGAAAAGAAAGGCCCATGAAAATGCAAAATGAACCATGCAATTTCAAAGCGGGTAACAATTGACTCCATAAGGAACTTTGCACTCCCTTGTAGGATGCAAGAGAACTCCAAAATCTTTGCTGTACCTGCAGGGTGAATTCGAGTATTGGCTATCCATGATGGGATGGATCCAAAACTCCACATCCTCACCACACAATACAAAGGCTTTCAATCTGAATTCATTATAAAAACTAGAGAATGTCCATATAAATACTCATTCTTAAAGGATGCTACAAATAAAGGGATGAAACCAAAATGCCAAAGAGAACATATAAATGAAACCTATTGCTCATGACGATCAAGCTTATTATTCCTACCCTACTCTACCATAGGAAGATGCAAATTCTAGGTGAAACAATAAAGCCAATGCAACCATTGTATAATCTCAGCGATGATATGAGATCTCCCCTTGTGTTTGGCAATAAGCCAAAACAAGGCTACATCAAACAACCTGCGTGAGTAAGCTGGAGTCTCTATCACTATATGGTTGAAGACTAAAGTGAGCTCCTGAAGTTGAAAATAAACATCGAAGTCACACCAAGGTTGGTGTGTGCCGCTACATGCTTGCTCTATTCAATGTTGGATAAGACTGATATACTCATCACTTCCAACATGTGAATATGGAAACCCATCATCAAGCAACAAATTGCCACCACAGACCACCATATACCTCTCAAACATTGATCTACATGCTCAAACAACTGACCTCCTTGGCTACCAAAAGAATCACATGTCATATCCTCAAGCAACAAAAGTTTAAAAGGAAGCTCCTATATAATCCTGCAAAAAATCTTCTGCCCTTTATCCAACATTTAAATGAAGCATGCCACAAAATTTCAAATCTGGAAAAACAAATTAGCTCGTGATTTGGGCTTTGATCCCCTATTCTAAAAGGTTGAAAATTTTCGAAATACATCAATAACTGAGCATGCTACTGTCCCAAACATATTGCTGCTATATAATGTCATGACAATGCTCCTTATGCTGCAAGAAATCTGCCCCATTAATGAGGATACAGATGTTGATCAATGATAGAATATGCTTCACATACATCAACATCCTTTGGCTGTCCAAGACTCAAGGAAATAGGACCTGCAATGCCTTCTTCATGCCACATAGAATGGCTCCCAATGATGATCAGTAATGAAAAGTGCCAGTTCAGATTTTCTCCATCAAGCTCTCACTAATCGTGTTATAGATGGAATCTCCATGAAGAAACCAGCAATCCACATCCCACCTATGTCTCCCAATCACAAAAAAGGTGCTTACATCACCATCCTCTTGGATGCCATGTTTATCCCATGAACTAGCAGAAACGCCTACAATACCTTCATCCTCCAAGGGTTTCTCTACCACAACTATCCTCTTCAAATCATCAAGGGATACATCATTAACTTCAGAATTTTGAAAAGGAACATAACTTACCAAAGCTTTCTCCTCCTCGAAATCCATGATTGTGGCTATTGGAATGTCCTCATGCAAGTGTACATCATCATCACACGCTATTTCTTTTGGAAAAATATGGAATGCATATTCTTCATGGAAAAATCTTCATGAGGTGTTGCAATATAGTTTTCTGGGGCTTCAACCTTCTCATTTGGATCCGAAATTCTATGCATAAATGGCTCTGTGATGAAATAGAAAGTTGGCCATCCATGGATTCCTCGTGAAATTTATCTCCAAACTGTGCAATGGTTGATCCATAACCTTCGCCTATGGAGATGAGGAGGGTATTCAATGCTTTGATACTTTCCTCTATTTCAGCCACTAATGCATCCGAAGGGTTATTATGCATTAGAAACATAAGATCTTGTATCTCCTTATTATTTTCATGGCAAGCATTCAGAACTGTATGGCCATCAACACCCTGTTCTCCTTCTTCGTAACTAGAATCCCAAAACTTGCAAAATACTTTGATTAAACCTGAAAATAAGGATATCTCCTTTGGGCTGCAATAATCAAGCCATTCCAATGCATAATCTTTCAAGGTAAATACAAACATTTTCATCATGATGTCCTCATGGACAATATTAAGATCTGCAATAAGCTCAATGAAGAATGCAACATGTTGTGTAGCTAGATGAAGGTGCCCATGGAACTTCAAAGTGAAGTTGCACGAAACGGGGAAACGGGGACCAAATGGGGAAACTTCAAAACGGGCGAAACACGATCCCACAAATTTTTTGGAAACGGGGAAACACGATATATATATATAATGTGATTTATGATTTATGAGTTGTGATTTATCATTTATGTACACCATTTGCTCTATGACAAAACCACTACCTAATTGGACTCATGGTGTTGCTCTCTTCCAAAGCTGCTACGACTGAATATTCATACAATCCTGCAGCAAAATTTGCAAATATTTCGTTCACCTCCTTCAATAGATCAGCTGGAAACATTCTCATAAGGGCTTTTTATTTCCATTGACCACCTCTATATCACTATGTGGTGCCTTCCGTTTCCCATTGCTTTGAGCAATAAGCTCTTCATCATAAAATTTTGGGTTCAAGCCATGCGCTAAAGCTCTGCTGCGTGGGAACACCCCCCACCCCCTTGCTCCCGCTCCCAAAGCTCGCTCCCTTTGGAATCTCGCTCCCAAAACGCTCCCAGTTTTGGGAGCGCGCTCTCGAGACGCTCCCTACCTATCCTATACTAAAAGCTCCTATATTAGGTTGATCATTTGATGACAGTGTTATGGTACCTCCCTTCTTTGCCAAGATCCTATAAAAGCTGTTATGGTTGATCATTTGATGACAATGTTATAAGTTATAACTATTAGATGATTGATGTTATATGGTTTAATCCATGTTTTCTATAGCTAATTCAACATCCTACATGTTTCTTCTATATAAATCCATCAAAATATATTAAAATATATGCTACGTATAAAACGCTCTCGAAACGAGAGCTTTTGAAAATTTCACTTTTCGCTCCACTCCTGCTCCCCACTCCCCGCTCCCAACAGCATAGTGCTAAAGTATGCAATGGAGTGTTGAAATTGTTCCACCTAACAACAATAATTTGCTGCACCTAATCAGGAAAACCAACATCAACAAATAAAAGTTGGGGAGAATCCTGTGAAATGATTTCCATAGTTTGCTCAACCCCAGTATCCATGCCATCATAAACCTCTCCCAAGAAGGGTTGGTTTGGGTCGGCATTTCAAAGAAGCTCAAATGCAAGGGCTGTGAACTTGAGAAAGAAATCCATCTTGCTCCACCACTCCTCATCAAGGCACAATCTACACACCATAGTTCCCCACTCTAAGTCTATCTATCTCCACTCAACCCAAAGTTGGCTCACCACCATAGAAATCAATGGTTGCTTAACCAAAACAAGGCGGTGCAATATTATGAAGTTGGAGGCATATCTTGTCTCAGCAACTTTCAACAACTCCAATTTGGTGTATTGTCAAAATATTCCTTGAGATTGGTGGTGGTTGGTGATGAATTTGATAATTTCACTTGCTTCCCCTGTGAGTTCCTTTATCCATGGAAATTTATTGTCAATCTCTTCTAAGATCATATTTAGATTATGGACAATGCAAGGTGTCCAAAAATGTGCTCATACCTACTCTCAATAATTAAACCTACAGCTTTGCAGACTGTTGCATTATCCGTGATAACCTGAACCAACTTATTCGACCCTATTTGCTTAATAGTTGTAGCTAAAACATTGGCAATGAGCTGAGCATCTTTTACCTCCCCTGAAGAATCTTCGGACTTTATGAACATTGCTCCTTTTGGTGAAGTGGCAATGATATTTATCAATGGCCTACACGTGGGATATCCATCCGACACAATGGTTACCCCAGAGCGTTATTCCATGAAGAACAAATCAATGTTAAAATATCCTCCACAAGGTCCTTCTCTTTCTTGAGTAGAACAGTTCGGATCTTTTCATAGTTGGGCCCCTTGAACCCTTGAGGAGCTGTGTTAATTGCCTTCACCATATCTTACCAGTAAGGAGACCGAACCACATTGAAAAGGATACTATAGGCATAAACGGCCCTAGCCACTCTTGTTTCAGCTTCTTCTCTTCCTTGAACATTGACCGGTTTAACTATTCTGCTCTCTTTGGTTGAAAAAGATGATGATGATCCTCTACTGGCAGGTTTTGAGGCTTCTTCTTCTTCTTATCGAGCTACCCTCCTCTTCCTTGCTTCTTGCACAATTAATGGCTCATTGTGTGGAGCTGAAGGTTCAGCATTAGAAAGCAGCTCATGTCTTCTTTTGGTCATATCAACATGATCTTGCTCAGTTCGATACTTCCTCCTCTCAACCAGGTCAGTTGTTTATGGGCAAGATTCAATACCCTTTCCTACCTCATGCAACAAATTAGCCTTCACTCTTGGGTAGGAGCCCTTAAACTTACCATTGGATAGACTACGGCACCATTCCCATGAACCACCACCTCCACATCTGGACATCTTCTCAACATGCCTCCAAAGAGGATAATATTCAGCTCTCTTGTTGGGCTTAGCAGCTGACATAGTAGCTTGGTTGAAAACCATTGTTGCTATAATAAATAAATAAACATATCTGCAATAAATAAAATGAAAAGAGGAAGCCAAAACCACATGAAAATAGTGAAAAACAAATGTGCAATAAATAAAATGCAAAGAGGAAGCATGAAACCCCATGAAAATAGAAAAAAAATGTGAATTTTTATAAAGCCTTAAATAGATCTGATTACAGCTTCAATTTAATTATTTATGACCAAATATTTACTCAGCATACACATTGTACATCTACAAAATTAAACATTGTAACATTGTCTAAGCTAAACATAAACAAAGAAAACCACAACACACGAGATGCCCTGGAAACCCCAATCCTTCGGGGGAAACCAGCCAACAGTTTATCTTTTATTGCAGGTTTGTTAATCAGCACAACGACAGGATCCCAGATATGACCCACCGGATCTCAAACTCCTGACTCTCACTATGCCCAAACCCCTCAGCAGAAAAGACAAACTCTGACAAAAGATACGACTCACTTCTATCACTCATAAGAGATGTAACTCACTCTTGTCCACTCAAGAAATATGACTTACTCTTGACCTCTGACCACTCACAAGAGAGATAACTCACTCTTGACTCGGTGGTGTTTAAACAACTCTCCATAGACTCTTTTATAATATCACTTTACATCAATACCATGGGCAATACCATGGGACACCCAATACCATTGGCCCTCTAGTACCATGGTCTAACAAATACCACCCAATACCATTGACCCTCTAGTACCATGGTCTAACAAATCCCACCCAATACAATAAAGTATTACAAAAGACATTATTTCAAGGTTGTCTAGAGAGTTTAACTTAGCACCTTCTACGTTGCTAGACACCCCCAATGTAGAAGTACCTACCGAGCTACAAAAACTAACATAGCATGTAACTCAATATAAGCTTACTGCTCACCAATAAAAGATGGTTGTAGCTACCCTTGCACAAAGCTGAAATGCTCCCTTGCATGAATCTCCCTCTCTCCAATTGCTCCTCTTCTCCCAAATCACCCTATCCAAATTGCTCTCCAAATCGCTCTCCAAATTTGGTGTGAGGGAAGAATGAACCCAAGCTTCTTTTAATAACCTTTTCCCTCCCTCACTCCACCTTCTAGACCCTTCCTCTTCAAATTAGAAACATCTAAAATTAAAAAACAAAAAAATCATTTTTTTACTTACAGGCCGATTTTTTTGGAAAACACACTCGTGTACGAACAATCATACATGAAACACGTTTTTGTACATACACAACACGTTTCCCATAAGGGATATGTTTTCGTACGTACGAAAACATGTTTCAGTGTGGAAACATAATGGGGACGCAGGGGGCATTTCCTACAATGTAGCTTCAAAGCATACCTGAACCAATTAGGAGGGAGCTTATTTGGATATCCCAGAATGCCTAAAAAATCCAAAAGCCTATACCTTTCGGCATTCAAACTTTTGGACATATTTCTCCACTTTCAAAATCATCAAATGAAAAACTGATCTAAAATTTTAAAAAACATGTCACCATCATGCCTTATTTCAATAAATTTTCCAATGCCTAGGTGATTGTTGTCCTTATGTTCTCAATCAAACAAACATGTTATTTAATTGAAGAGATTTAACTTCTTCGCATAGCAACAATCACAGAATAGCTAGAAAGCAAATAGCAAAAGTGTCAAACAATTACACACATACATAGGGAATTTCTCCTTCAAATTAGCTTATTATTTAACTAATCAAACCTTACAAGGCAACCTCTATAGCTTAACAGTAAAAAAAATCCACAACCTGAGGTGTATGGCGAGCAGAAGAGATTGCAGCCTACACTAGAAAAAGGCAACAACTTGTATGGCTTATACAGATCTATTGTACTACTGCTCTACGCGCTTGTATGACTATTGTTGTACATTGCTACACTTACCTACTCTTTTTTCCTTTTATGATGCACTTTGCTCTCTCCTCTGATCCTTGCCCATGTCAAAAATTAATTGTCTACACTCTTTGTCTTGACCTGTCTTTATATTTGTACTAAAAGACTAATCTACCAAAATCCTAATCTCTCAGTGAGATGTACGGTTGAGATTAATCCTAGACTAAATCATTAATGTAGTAAATACACTTTATTAGATTCAACAACTAAATATAAGACTTTTCACTTTTTCCTCAAGTGAATTACAAAATAGAATTGTCTCGAACCATCTCTGACACATTCACAATGAACCTATGTGGAAGTTCATATCTAAGCTATATTTATCAACACTCCCTCTTAGTGAAAAAGGAATTATGCCAGCTTCTTCAATATTTATTAGATTTTCTATTATAACCACTTCTTAAAAATCCCATGCCTGTCCAATGGGCGATGGAGTCAATATCAACAATCAAGGGGGTTCAAACTTGTACAGAAGAAGGTGCAATTAGGTTGTTATAAACATGCTCTAACCAACCACTTGGATTCAATTCAATATGAAGAAAACTAGAGGGCTCTTCCAAAGATGCTTATCATAAATGAATAATTAAAGGAAAGCCACATATGACACCATAAATGAAGTAGAAAAGAGTAGGAATCCTTCTTTATAAGCAACTAACAATAAATGATCCTTTAAATGTGATTTCACCCAAAAATCAAAAGGGCCTAAATGTATCACACTTAAAGTGAACAATCGTAACTGAGAGATTAGGGCGACAAACATCCTCTTTTCAAAGCAAAACGACCGTTCTACAAAGATTATTCCAACATATTTGCACCAGTAAGTTTCCAGCCATGAAAACAATCAAAGAAAACAAAAAAAGATGAAAAACCTCACATTGAAATGCCTCTTAACTTCTTCCTCCTAACAGATCTTTAACTAAGCTTGGAGGGGCTCTGCCACAAATCCAACCATTCCTCTAGCAAATGAATTTCTATTTTATTATAGCCTTCTATCCTCTCAAATTAGGGCTTGGTCCCTTTTAGGGTTTTAGAGAGAATAATAATAATATTTTAATCGATAAACCATGTTATCCCACCTAGGGCAATCTTCATGTGATTTAGGGCCTCTTAAACACTAGAGAACCACTTCTAGAACGAAAATTAGTTCACATTTGCTCCTTTAGCTTATAGGTCAAAGATTAGCTTGGGACCCCTTTTATCTTTTGCAAAGGTCCAAATGCCAGTTGCTTTAATTCTTTATTTAGGGGCTCGAACCATGTCATCCATGCATAGAACATGCCTCAATGCAAGTGACCCTTGACCCAAATGTCTTAATGGTGAAACATGCCTCCAAATATGTGGAATGCACCTTGGATAATGTGTAATGCCCCATAAAGTTACTTTACAATGCTTTTGAAGCCTCTTTTTCACCAAGCATTCCTCTTGCAAGGAGTAGATTCCTGATCAAGCCACCACAATGTTCCCTTGAAGTTAAATGCTCATCATCAAGCAATCTTTGACCACAACAATGCTCCAAGCTAGGGTGCTTCTCCATTAGCTCTACTCCTTGCCACGTGTATGCCCAAGGCCTCCTCCAAGTTATGGATTTTTTCCTCTAAACCTCTCATGGTGAGGTATTCTTACTTTTGGTTGTATTTGACCCTTTGCCATAAATCATGCTCTAGAGCCCAAATAAGGTAGGGTTTGCTTGTTCTAGGGCTTCTTCCCACTCAAATCATCCATCAATGTGGTTGCAAAAAGGACTCCATCAAGCTATAATTGATATTGAATACCATCGATCTTCGGTTATGCTCAGTAAGAGAAGAAAAGCCCATGAAAATTAAAAATGAACAAGGCATTTTCAAAGGGGGTAACACTCCAAAAATGCATCCTTCATACTCGTTGTTACGTGGTACCAGTACCAGCGCACCTACAAAGGTCCCCAGGGAGACGGGGTCAAGTTTTTCTGACCAGGAGGGGTGTTTAGCCAGCTTTTTCTGAGTAGGGGTTATGGCCCGACCCTCTGATTTCTCCATTGGAAGTACTATGGCTTAGTGGCATTGTTGACTGCCTCATGAAAGGGATTGAAGCCCTAACGTTGGCGTCTAGGGCTTCCAGGGGTGGGTCACTGGGTCACATGACCCCAACCTTGATTTATCACTCCAACGGCAGATCTTTTAGTACTGAGGGACATGTCTATCCTCTAGGTCACGTTCCACACCCTTCTAGTCCTCCCTCTCACCAACGCCCTCCCTCCTTGGGCTCCTCTTGATGATGATGTCATCCTCCGGGCTAGGCTGCAGTGCTTGATTAGGGGGGGCGTTGAGGGATTTTCACTACTGTTGGGGTTAGATGGGACATGACGACCCCCCCCCTTCCACGATCTGGCCTTCAGAATGAACCAATATGCTCATTTTTAGCTATTTTAGCCATGTGTGGGTAAATCATAGGGAAAATGCCCCAAATTACCCACAGATTTGATTATTTTATATTATTATTGTCTTAATTTTAAGTTGACATTTATAATTTCAAATTGACATTTTAAAAAGGCATGTCGGCCTGGATATTTTTTTATTTTTGTAAAGTGAGTGTGAGAAAAGTATAAATACACTTCTCCTCACTTCATTTTGACATAACAACTTATGGGATAAAACATTGATTTCTGATTTTTACCCTACTTGGGCTCTTGGAGTGATGCGCACCTCTTGACGATGGATGTACTTGCTAGTGTTTGTTTTGTTCTCCAATGAAGTTTTGAATTAGAAGAAAGATGTCTCTACAATGCAGATCGCAGCAGCATAAAGAAAGGGAGAGACCAGCAGCATAAAGAAAGGGAGAGGACAGCAGCATGAAGCATTTCCAAAATTGATGAATCAAGTAGAAAATCAAGAAGTTATAAATATCAGGGAAGCTGGGTGGTGCTAGTGGCAAGTCAAAGCCTGTCAAGGAGGTTGTAGCCTCCTTCCCGTAGCAGCTGGAAAACAGGGGTGTTGCAGCATCCTTATCTATTGGTGCAGATAGAAAACTAGGATGCTAAAACATCCTTTCTGTTGCAGCAGAAAAATAATTTTGTAGAAATCATTTTATTAATAAGTTTGATTTTGTGGTTTGCTCTTTGAGGTTTCCACGATAAAATTCTATGTCCTTGCTTGTTTGATTCATAGTATACATTGTTTAAATAGTAATTGTTTTAATTAAAAGAAAAAGAATGAAATACTAATTCACTCCCCCCCCCCCTCTCAGTATTGTTGGATAAACCAACAATTGGTATCAGAGCAAGATTCTTCACTACAGTTTAATCATTGGATGGAAGATCCTATTAAAACACTATGGATCAACAAGAAGGTTTAGCTGCTAACAAACCTCCGTTATTCACAGGAGAAAATTATGCATACTGGAGTGTAAGAATGAGATGCCATCTAATGTCTTTTGGATGCAAAGTTTGGAATGTTGTTGAAAAAGGTTATAAAATACCAGCCAGTCCACCAACAGATAAATATGAAGCTAATGCAAAAGCATTGAATGCATTTTTGAATGGACTGTCAAATTCAGTGTTTGTCAAAGTCATGCAATATAAGACAGCCAAAGATGCTTGGGACAAATTAAAAAATGTGTATGAAGGAGCTACCAAAGTCAAAAAATCCAAACTCCAAACATACAAAGGACAATTCGAAAGTTTAAAAATGAAAGAAGAGGAAAACATTGCAGATTACCTTTTAAGAGGAGATGAAATTGTCAATGCAATCAGAGGACTAGGAGGAGAAATACAGGAGAAAGAAGTTGTTGAAAAGGTACTAAGAACACTACCAATGAGGTATGACTCCAAAGTGTCTACTGTAGAAGATCGAGATGATCTTAACTTTCTAATAGTGGATGATTTACATGGAATCTTCACTGCCAATGCAATGAGAACAGAACCGAATAAACCATCAAGAAAAGAGGCAGCATTCAAAGCCACGAAAGAGTCAAAGAAATCTGAAACATTACCCAAAAACCAATCTGAGAACTCAGATGATGAAGAAGCTCTTTTCATCAGGAAACTTAAGAAATGTACTGGTAAGTACGAAGGAAAGCTACCCTTGAAATGTTTTAACTATGGAAGAATTGGGCATTTTGCATCAAAATGTCCCTATCCCAAACAAGATGATAGTGATGATAGAGAAACCTCTCAGAAATTCAAGAAGAACACTGCAACAAACAAAAAGAAGTTTAATGGGAAGAAGATCTTTTACACTATGGAAGATAGTGAAGATGAAGAAGAAGAAGATGAGGAAACAGAAATTATATTCATGGAAATAGAAACTCAAGCTCTAGATTGTGAATCAAATATGGAAGGCAAGGTGGACCTAAAGGCCGAACTCATAAGTGCTCTTGAAGAATTGAGAAAAAGTAAAAGGAAGATTAAATGTTTAAGAACACAACTAGTTGATCATGAAGAGGAACAAAAGACAAGAGATGAGGAGTCAAGTCAAATCATTGTAGATCTGAAGATCCAGCTCCAAGAGGCTAAGAAGATTGAAGAGAACTTAGAATTGCAGCTCAAAGAAAAAATGCAAGAATCTGAAAGACTTGAAGGAGAAATTATTCAGCTTAAAAAGTAACTTTATGAGAAATCTATTAAAACAAAATTTGAGAAGAGCTTGAAGACTCTAGATGACATCCTAAGTGCCCAAAGACCATCAAGTGACAAAACTAGGTTAGGATATAACAAAAAGAGTTATGTTGCTGCACTTATGAGTCCAAGCAAAACAAGGGATAGTCAGAAATCTAATCCTCACTTACATGAGACAAATATGGTGCCTAGAAGATCAATGACAAGCAGGTATCAGCAGATCTTTTTGGGTCACTGCTACTCATGTAATAATTTTGGACATAAAGCCCTGAATTGCAAAGCATATAAAATGGTTCATTTTCATAAGAAGAATACATCTAACAATTATCCAAAAGAAATAAAAGGAAACCATTACTCCTTTGCACCTCTACAAAGCTATAATATAGAATGTTACAAATGCAATAACCATGGACATATAGCTAGAGAATGCAAACTAATGACTCCTACAAAAAGGAATACTGCAAACAGGTTTCAAGACAAAGAGCAGAGAAAGGTCTGGAAGAAAAAAGAAATAGTAGAGAGGACAGAATCCATGATAGCTCTATGTGCAACAGAAAAGCAAAATATATGGCATGTTGATAGTGGATGTTCAAAACACATGACAGGATATCCAAACAAGTTCATAATCCTAAAAAGAGATCAAAAGGGAAAAGTTACTTTTGGATACAATATGTCCTCTAAGATAATTGGAAAAGGTACAGTTGCTATCATAAATAAAATCAGAGCTGAAAATGTGTTGCTAGTAGAAGACTTAAAGCCTAATCTTCTCAGTGTGATTCAAATATGTGATCAAGGCCACATCTGCATATTTGATTCCGAGAAATGTGAAATCAGGAAGGAAAACTTATTTGGACTGCTGTAAGGAACTCAAGTAATGTATACATCCTAGAAAATGAAGAGCAATGCCACATGAGTCTGATTGATGAAAGCTGGCTATGGCATAGAAGGATGGGACACTTGAATTTTGACAATCTTATAAAGGTGAGTAAGAAGGAAGTTGTAAGAGGCTTGCCAAAGATTGTGAAGCCTCAAAATTCAGTTTGTAAACATTGTCAACATGGGAAACAAACTATACATCCTCACAGCCATTGCAAATAGTTCACACTGATCTTTGTGGACCAACAAGAACTAAAAGCTTGCAAGGAGAATCCTATTTCATGTTGTTCATTGATGATTATACAAGGATGACTTGGGTGACATTCCTCAAAGAAAAATCAGAAGCTTTTGAGAAGTTTAAAAATTTTAAAGCAATGGTTGAGAATGAGACAAATCTGAAAATCAAATGTTTAAGGTCGGATAATGGAGGAGAGTTTACCTCAAACGAATTCAATGAGTTTTGTGAGCCCCATGGAATTAAAAGACAATTTTCAGCTCCAAGGACTCCTCAGCAAAATGGCATTGTGGAAAGAAAAAATAGGACAGTCCAAGAAGCAGCTAGAACTATGCTTAATGAAGCAAAACTTTCAAATGCATATTGGAGAGAAGCAGTATATAAAGCTGTCTATGTACTTAATAGAGGACAACTTAGAATAAATCATGACAAGACTCCTTATGAACTATGGTATGGAAGACCTACCTCTGTCAAATATTTCAGAGTGTTTGGTAGTAAGTGCTACATAAAGAGGAATGAGGATGATCTTGGTAAGTTTGACTCCATAACCGATGAAGGAATATTTCTACGATATTCATCCACCAAGAAAGTATATAGATGTTACAATCAAAGACTACACAAGATCATAGAGAGTGCAGATGTAAGAATAGATGACATGAAGCCAAGAATTATTAGAACTCAAGATGATGAGATAACAAATAATGATAAGGATGAAGAAGACTCACAAAGGAAAGAGGATTCACAAGATGAAGAAGAAATTGAGCAGGAAGAAAAGGAAGATGAGGTATCTCACGAAAATAACAAAGAAGATTCTCCAAGACCTGATACAAGAGCACCATCAAGAAGAAATCAAAGAGATCATCCTGAAAGTCAAGTTATTGGTGACATAAGTACTGGAGTTCAAATGAGAAGAAAGTTAATATATGATCAAGAACAAGCACTACTTTCCCTAGTAGAGCCTAAAACATTTGTAGAAGCTAGCAAAAGTGAGGATTGGATCAAAGCTATAAATGAGGAGTTGGACCAAATAGAGAAGAACCAAACCTGGGAAATTGCACCAAGACCTAAAGATAAGAATGTGATTGGGACCAAGTGGATTTTCAAGAACAAGTTAAATGAAGATGGTAAAGTAATAAGAAATAAGGCCAGACTAGTATGCAAGGGATATGCTCAGGTGGAAGGTATTGAATTTGAAGAAACATTTGCCCCTGTAGCAAGACTTGAAGCAATCAAGATGTTCTTAGCTTTTGCATGTTACAAAAAATTCAAAGTATATCAAATGGATGTTAATGTGCATTTCTGAATGGAAATCTTGAAGAAGAAGTCTATATTGAACAACCTGAAGGTTTTCTCTTATTAAAAAACGGAGATTATGTTTGCAAATTAAAAAGGGCACTCTATGGTCTCAAACAAGCTCCAAGAACATGGTTTTCAAGACTTGACAACTACTTGAAACAACAAGGATACAGAAGAGGGGCCACTGATAGTAATCTCTACATAAAATTTGAAAATGAGAATATGATCATTGTTGTTGTCTATGTAGATGATATCATATTTGGAAGTGATCTACAAGTCCTAAGTGTAAACTTTGCTTCAGATATGAAGAAAGAATTTGAAATGTCTCTGTTGGGAGAACTAACATTCTTCTTAGGATTACAAGTCACTCAATCAGATAAAGGGATTTTCGTTTCTCAAACCAAGTACATTAAAGAGATGCTAAAAAAATTTAAGATGGAAGATTCCAAGCCTGTTAGTACCGCCATGATCACTGGTTGTAAGTTAAGCAAGGATGATGAATCTTTGGAAGTGGATCATGCTATGTATAGATCTATGATAGGTAGTCTACTATATGTGACAGCTACAAGACCGGATGTGATGCAAGCTGTAGGATTGGTTGCTAGATTCCAATCAGCCCCCGAAGAAACACATGTAACAGCAGTAAAAAGAATTTTCAAATATTTGAAAGGTACTATGGAGTATGGTTTATGGTACCCAAAAGGCCAAGACTTCACTTTAAAATCCTTCACTGATGTAGATTGGGTAGGAAGTGTTGATGACCGAAAGAGTACCAGTGGAGCAGCATTCTACTTGGGAGACTGTTTGGTATCATGGCTAAGCAAGAAACAACCTTCCATTGCACTATCTACAGCAGAAGCTGAATATATTGCTGTTGCATTATGTTGTACTCAAGTCATTTGGATGAAGCAGACATTGGAAGACATACTTGTGAAGTATGAGCATCCCATAGTGATAAACTGTGACAATACCAGTGCCATAAACATATCAAAAAATCCTGTCACGCACTCTAAGATTAAGTACATTCCAATAAAATATCACTTTCTAAGAGATCAAGTGTCACAAAAGGTTGTCAAAATGGAATATATTGATACAAAGGAACAGATAGCTAATATCTTCACTAAGCCATTACCCAAAGAATCTTTTGAGTATCTTAGACAAAAATTGGGAGTAATCTCCTTACAGTAGATAAAAAGAAGAAAATACTTTGTCAAGGAGAGACATGTTGACAGGGGGAGCTATCAAAAGGAGGCTTTTGTCATTGTTGTCAAATTGGGAGACTATTTTTGGTGTTGCCATCAATGCCAAAGGGAGAGAATGTTGAATATTGGCATTGATGTCCACAAGAAGGAAGACATGCCCGCACAAGAAGAGGAAGAGATGTTGAGATTAATTAATTAAATATAATTATCAAAGCAAACAAATATCTATTATTTATTAAACTGAAATGTAACTGCTTAGTGAAAGGGTGCGTTTTTGAAGAGGTGTGATTCTCAGCTGAAAGGATACGATGTTGAAAAGGCATGATGCTTGAAGAGGCACATTCTTATGGATGAATGAGGTATTTAAATGAAGTTTTGAATTAGAAGAAATATGTCTCTACAATGCAGATTGCAGCAACATAAAGAAAGGGAGAGAGCAACAGCATGAAGCATTTCCAGAATTGATTAATCAAGTAGAAAATCAAGAAGTTATAAATATCAGGGAAGCTGGGTGGTGCTAGTGGCAGGTCGAAGCCTGTCAAGGAGGTTGTAGCCTCCTTCCAATAGCAGCTGGAAAACAGGGGTGTTGCAGCATCCTTATCTGTTGGTGTAAATAGAAAATTGGGATGTTGAAACATTCTTTCTGTTGCAGCAGAAAAATAATTTTGTAGAAATCATTTTATTAATAAGTTTGATTTTGTGGTTTGCTCTTTGAGGTTGCCACGATAAAATTCTGTGTCCTTGCTTGTTTGATTCATAGTATACATTCTTTAAATACTAATTGTTTTAATTAAAAGAAAAAGAAGGCAATACTGATTCACCCCCCCCCCTCTGAGTATTGCTGGATAAACCAACAAAATGTTCGATGTGTACTTGTCAAAGGTTGAATAGTAGCCATTAATGCTGCATTTTGTCCTAGCTAAGTCATTTTCAACCTTTAGTTACCCTAGCATTGTAAAGCTTGAGCTTTAGGTCTCCAAGGTTTGTCTTAACTAAGGCCTCTTCAACCAACTTTTGTTGTTGTTGAAGAAAACCCTAGTTAGCTAAACTTGGCAAGTACCATCTTAAGAGGAGGGCCATCCTCCTTGATGCCCTAGGGTTAGGGTAAAACCTTAGAACCCTAAGTTTGTCCATATTCTCTACATCAAACCCTAGTTTGTATTTTTTGTAAATATTATTGTTAGGTTAATTTTGCATTTTCATGTGTAAATCTGCATTTTCATGGTAGAATTAGGGTTAGATTTAGGTCTGCAATTTTATGACAAAACACTAAAAATCCAAAAATTTAATTTTTTCGATTTTTTGGCCTTCCTAAAATTTCGGCCCTCTCTCCTACAATTTCACCCTGCCTTCTTTAGCCCTAAAAACCGTAGCGCGAAATTTTAGGAAGCCCTAAAAATTCAAAAATATCAAAAGTTCCAAAAAAAAAACCATATTTTCTGAGTTTTGTACTTTTGTATATATTATTTTGGTCTAAATTCTTTTCATTTATGTATTTAGGTTATTTTTACTTTTTTATTTTACATAAAAATCTTTTTTTAAACCTAAAAAAGCCCTAGTTTTCTGTAAAACCCTAACTGCAGAAAAACTTTACACCTACCTTCTCTCTACTTCTTTCCTAACTCACCTTCCCCTCTCCCTTTTCCCTAGACCTTCGCTCCCTTCCTATCTCCCTTGGTCATCCCTTTTCCTTCATACCTGCACTTCCCCTTCCCTTCATCCCCCTCTTTTCTTCCTTCCAAACTTCCATCCCTCGGTCATCCCTAAGAGAGGCTCAGCCTCCTCCTTAAGGACCTCGGTCCTCCCCTCCCTGCTCCCTTTACCATCGGTCTTGGCCTATTAGGGCTTGCTCTTCCATTTGGGGGGCTTCCCAAGGCCCAACACCTCCCTTTTCCAAAGCTGGTCTCTGTTGCCCTAGGTCTGCATTTTAGGCAGACTGTCACCACTTTTTGAACAGACCAACTAACACCTGCAACAACAAACAAACATAACAAAAAAGGGTTAATTCCTATGATGTTTTGTAGTAAGAGTAACTCTGAAAATCAATATTAAAAGAGGTCTGATTTTTACATTTACAGCAGTCTGAAATTACATTTCTGATGTTTTCCTTTACAGTGCTAATGTTCATACAGTAAAAGGGATCAGAGTTTAAATGCTAGATAATGCTTTTGCGAGGTCTAACTGTGTGATCTGCTATAGTGAGAGTATAAGCCTGATTTCTACTACATAACAGGTCTGGAAAGCACTTTTACATACAGTCTTGACCTTCGTTAGTTGGAGTAATATTCGTATTGGTTCTCTTATCACAAAACATTAATTTTATTAATTCAGAATTTGATCTCTATTTGGAATATTGTTAATGATATATATTGATAGTTTTATACGTGCATGTAGAGCTGATTTGGTTGACATCGAATGCCTATGTAACTCTGTATGGAAATCTGAAACATTTATTTGTGACATCTGTTTATTGACAACTGGCATCTTTTTAAATTGGCTGTCCTAATATATGATAGCCATGGTCTATGTTATTTAAGTGGAGGTCTGGAGTTGTCTTAATCTAATATCTGATATATTTTCACGCTAATGCATTGATGTTGATTTACCAGTTACATACTACTTGTTAGCACATGTATCTTCATATCTCAACACCTGGTTGAATGTCCCTACTCTTCATTGGATGATTCAGGGCTGTGATGTTATGATTCAGGGCTGTGATGTTATAATTCTGTGGATGTTTTGTTGCCTATTGACCACCAAGAGAAGTAGCCTTTGCTATTGTAGTTGTACCAACTTTGAGTTAATGTAATGAGTCATTATTACTTTGCATATGTAACATTGTTGGTCTAAATAACGTTGAATGGGTTAGTGATTGTGATATCAATACTTACGAATGCTAACACGTCACATGATTTTCATGAGTTGGTGATCGATTGCGCAAATACTTACTTGATATAAAATGATTGGCTACACGTTAATAATATCACTTACTTGTTGAATGAGATTTCGTGGTTTATCTTGTTCATAGACTCCATAAGGCACTGGTCAAACTAACAACTGCATAGAGAATATAGTCTTTTTATTGCATCAGTGTCCTACAGGATATCAAAAGGCTCCTTCTCCTTGGAGGTTACGACTCTCCGAAGAAGTTAGAACTGTGATCAAGGTGACATTGGGTCACATTTCTTATAATTGCTTATTGAGCACTAGCCCTGCTAGTTTGCCCGGTAACACTCACCAACAATGTTTTGGTCTCCAAATGATAGAATTAATAGTCTAATGGTCATTTCATTGTATTTATTAGGTGTTACTGGTTAGTATAAGATAATAAAGTGTCCTAGCACATAATGTAATAAAGACTCGTGTTACATTGGTAGATTAGGTTAGAAGATGTGGCGTGTTAATTAGGCATTAATTGTGCTTATTCAACACTAATTGGTTGTATGGGTGATTATCCCCATTTGTAAGACTTATGTTGTACATATCTTATTTTCAGATCAAATAATGCAATTAACACTCTCAAAGTAATTTCCTTGATTTGTAGGAGCTACTAAAAGTTGTGACCACTAGATAAAGACTTTTGCTATGGAGAAAATATAGTTCAAAATTCTTTGGACCATACTTTGGTTCTGTTAATTTTTCTAACCCCGACACTAGATAAATATTTCCTAGTGATTTCCTTGCTAAAATAATTAATTTCAGCTCATTGAATAATTTACACTTGCTGGAATCTATTAACAAAATTCTAAATAGCGGAAGCAATTTCAATGGAAACAAGATCTACTCAAGAAAAACACACAAAATTTCCGTCGTTCAAATCAACTTTTCATTCATTAATTTCCAAGCTTACTTAGACTCTTGTTATCACATATATAGTAGCCGGGCTACCATACATTATTTTTCTGATTCCAGTACACTATTCAGCCAGTTCCCTTACATTGAGATGTTGAGATGAGCATCTATATTGGATCACTATCGAATTTTGGACAGCAGTTGTATTCCCATGCCATGACTGAGTCTCAAGACACTCAGAGAGATGACCGATGTAGCCACTATACCATTGGTACAGAGCAGTCAGTAGTGCCCAGAGTTACAGTAGCAATTTCAGAGGACAGATGATGGTTCAGATGATGAGCATTCAGGTATATGACTCAGCAGGTATATCACGGTGTTGTGGTTATATTGCTTTTATATTTATTCTTATAGCATGTCTTAGCACTTAATGTCATGATCTGGCGATCATATAGATATGTGGACCTGGATGATCTTATTATATATATTTTATTGTCCCTACTCAGACTTAGAAGTTCACTATTCATACTCATTGGTTTTACCCTCCTTAGGGAGAATAGAGGTGATCATTCCACCATACCTTGGCTTGCTAGTGTTGGCTCCATTATTCATTGTCTTCATCCATCCATTACCTACCTTTTAGTTTATCACCCTGACTTACTACTTGACTAGTGGCATGGAGGACTTTTCCCCACTATAGCCTCTGTATTGGATGAGCTTCCCTGTTTATTGTGTCTCGGCTCTGAGTTGGTGACAAAACTTACCTATGGTGAGTTGGATTTCCTTGTGAATTCCCCTAGTCACTAAAGTTGTGTTGGCTAAACCTGAAACTTTTAGTGCTGCCATGAATACAAAGTATGGAAAATGAAATGTTATGTCTTGTATGAAAAGCCCGTTCATGCAATGTGTTTTTAAACACACATGAATGAAAGGCAAGCCAAATGAAAATGGCTATGAAATAAAATGTTATATCTATTGTGAAATGTAAATACCTAGGTAAACAAGCTGTCTGTGACACACCTAGAAGTGCTCAGGTAAACAAGTTCCTTAAAAACACACTTGCAGCAAACAGCCTAAATAAATGTAAATCTATGCAATGTGTTTATAAACGCACATCGGTCAAAGGCTATGGAAACTTCAGGCCCAAAAGCAATGGAACTTAAATGCTATATCTAAATAATTGCTGGCCTCATTTGAATTATGGATTGTGCGCATCTGTTAAAGGTGAATAAACCCTCTTTGAACAACTCATCCATTTGTGAGACACCGCCATTCCCTGTGTTGTTGCTCATTCAGTATATACTATGGTGTGTATTCTCTTTCCCATATCCAAAGTGTCACAATGTTAAGTCAGTCAAGTCATCCTTTAGCCTAGCCAGTTTATTTTAGCCTTCACCCTTCACTAGCAAATTGATCACAACTATGAAGTGAGTATGGTCCTAAAAGTCTAGTCTGAGTTAAATAATAATTAATGACATTATATATTTGGATTTAGATCGCCAGTAATGATTACTTTGTGTTATAATTGTTATTTGAATAAGTTGTAGAGCATGCATTAACCTTTGACACTTTGCAGTAGCTTCTGATGATAGTATGAGTTATATTTGGTCATGTTGACTTGGTCAAACCTAGTTTGACCAAGGTCAACCATAGGACATGAGATGGTTGGACCTTGTGGTAATACAGATAGATGATATATGGTCTATGTACATGTACATGATGGTTCTATGCATCAGATACAGGTTTATAATGATGATTCATGGTTTTCAGCATTATTTGATCATTTAGAAATTATTATTATTTCACATGTTCCTGTATATTAGATTTATTACATGATCATGCAGAGATTCATATGGTGTATGAGTACACATCTTGGATGGTTTTGGACCTTCAGAGTCCAATGAGACAGTTTGTTTTCAGTTCCGGGTAGTTACAGTGATGATTGAGCCTCAGTAGGCTATCCCAGTGCAGTTTTGGTCTGTCGGAGACCCTGTCAGAGCAGAAATGATTTTTATCTGGTTGACCTAGGGCGCTGTGCTTGGAGGGGGTGGTCCAGCCACTTGTTTTTACCATATTACCCCCCTCCCGGACACACTGGTGCCCTCACCTTGACAGCGCAGGCACTCCAGGAGGCATTTTGGGGCAGTTACACGCTTGTCGAGGCATTTCAAGATTGGTAGAAATGGCTACAGAGGAATTCAATTTGGGCTACTGAGGCAAAGTTTTGGCATGGGATGATCAGTGATGATAAGTGGGATGTCTTCCACACCTTCTCCAGCAATTTCAACTTCATCGGGACCCACATCCATCACTTATGGCATTTTCTGATGATTTCTGAGGCCTCCTAAGGCCCACGATTTGTCCATAGAGGCACGATTTGGTAGTTTGATGACTATTTTATTATTAATGTGCTATGGGGATTGACCAAGGGGGTCTAAAATTACCCCTTGGACCCACCATAAGCTTATTGTTATATTTTGTCATCATGATTTGGTGGGATCCCCTCTCCTAGAGCGATTTTGTCCACTTATTGTTATATTTTATTAGTGATCCATGTATTTTATTGTTGAGCTCATCTCAACCATTGATTAGATCTTTTGATCTGTTAATCTTAGCCACTCATTCAAAAAGTGGTTAGATTATGGACTCTCTCCCTCCTATTTAAAGGAGAGAGCCTCTCATTGTAAAGGGGACTGGTGGCTCTGGATTATTGGAATAGAAAATTATTATTGCATCTATCTCCAATGTTGTGGTGAATGTTTTTAGTGTTCGTTCGTTGATTCTTCCTTTGCACTAAGTTATTGGAGATCTTGTCTTGCCATATTATTTTGTACCACGTTTTTTGCATCTATAGGTGGAGGCCGATTTGGTTTGAGGAGGAAGTATTGGTAGGGGAAGACTCTCCCTACTTCTTCTCTTGATCTCTTCGTTGGTAACAGGGAGTATTACTATCCCAGGACCTTCTATTTCATGTTATCATTGCATTTTACTTGTATTTCCTCCATACTTGATCTTACTGATTGAATCGTTGTTCCTTGGTTTGACAGGTAGAGGAGGGCGCACTTGTGGGCTAGGGCATCATTTCGGCAAGCAAAATCAACAATCTCTCATTTGATCTCTGCGGGAGTCTTCCTCAACAACAAGGCATCTCATTCACATCACTCAGATATGATCTCAAGGTAATCTCTTTCCATGATCTATCCACTTGTCTAAAATATTTCAAACCCTAATTAATCAAAACCCCCATTTTACATTTTCTCAGATCTACTAAGATGTAGTGGATTCTTGGGTAAGAAATTTAAAACCCACCTCTACAGTATCCACGACATCCCGGATCTATAGTTTGGTGAGGATTGGCCTCCATTTGACTCTCTTCCCAAAGCACTTAGCCTCTCCAAGCAAGGGCGCACTTCTTGGTTTGGGTGATTTAACCTAGATCTAGTACGTGGGTAGTTGAGATTTCACTTGATCTACAATCTACATATCCAATAACCTACCCCCAGATTGTCACTTTTTTTATTTCTACCTTGTGGGCCCTATTCCACATTTTAAGGGATTTAATCCCCATTTTGGACCACTTGGTATCATAAAACTCAGATCTAGTAAGATCTAACCCTTGGATTGCCTTGATATTCTAGATCCATATTGTCACTTGCTTAACCTACTTGGATCTAAAGTTTGGATGCCATTAGACTTGTCTTGGTCCCATTTACCCCACTTTTAACCTTCCTTGGGCAAAGTCGCACTTCCTTGGGAGATTGAGTTGGTCCACTTCTAGGACATGGGTACGTGAGATTTTGGTGGATTTGGAACAAGCACACATTGAAACCTAGGTCTATTAGCTCATTTTGTGAAATCTTGCCTTGGGGATAGCATTCCTTGTTTTAAGGGATTGTGGTCCACTTGGGTCACATCATGAACTATTTGATCTAGACACATCCATCCATCAAACCTTTAAAAGCCCACTTGTTTTATGCCATAGGGGTCATCAAACATAAGTTAATCTTTTCTTGACTCCATTTATCCCAATTCCCAAGGCACTGATCTCTCTCCAAGTCAATTCAACTTTCCTAGATTGTTGGATTAACTTGTGGTTTGATCCTTGTTTGGTGGACTGAACCCTTGTAATGTTGTCATATCTCATGATCAAGCTTGTCACATGTACTAGTTAGCCCCAATTTAACCCCTAAACTACTCTACATTGGACACGGTTCCCAAGGCAGTGGATTTTCTAACAATTGACTAGTACTTTAATCTTGGATCTCATTTCAAACACTATAAGTCACTCTCACATCAACAATGAAACAAAGCTATACTCATTGAACCCTTCACTTGTCTTGTGACTTTATCCTTAGGTCTAGGATACACCATACACCTTAAAATACTTCATTCATACTTCGATTTGGGTGTTTTGGTTTGATCTCTCCTATCGGGAGTAAATATGGGTCTCCCCCTTTGTTATCTAGGCTAGATAGAATAAAGTGAAGGTTGCCTCGATTGGCGTGACAACCATCTATTGGAGGTCAAGGTGATCATGGTTCCACCTTTGAGTTGTCCTTCCCTATTGCCATCCATTAATGGATACACCCACAGGGGCAACTACAGTTTAGGTGATAACAGCTCCCTTGCCGGGAAATGGCCCTGAGAAAATACAATAGTAAACCTGGTAAAATGCCCTTCTTCCAACCTACAAATCTGCCCAGCAAACCCCTGCGTTTTGTTGTTGTGTCGTATGGCATGTACAGTGTTGTTGTATGGCCCATACGAACAATATGGTCGTGACTAGACTTGCGAATTTTCCCGCAAAGTGACACCCTACACACTGTTCGCTCGCGGGTCTGTCTGCACAGTCGCGTCCTGCAAACTGCTCACCCGCATCTCTATCCGTACAATTCCTGCGAATCTGTATGGACGTTGATTTGCTTGGACCTCTACCTGACTGGTATGGTTCGCCTAGAAGATTTCTAACTATCGCTTGGTACGCAAGGGTCACGAATCTTTTGGCATCGGTTGCTGGATGGACCAATTTCCTCCATTTCAATATTCCTTAGACGCACCTAGCCGCCTCTTGCCTACCAGGAAAAAGTTGAACAAAACCACCCGAGACATCTATAGAGAGTTCGTGTTGGTCACTTGGATCAACCCCTAGGGCGGGTTACATCCAAAGATGGCTTTTTATGCTGCACATAACATGGATCTGAGGGATGGTCTCATCGTTCAACCCCATTACACACTCTGCCATTGGACACATGCTCTTCGCATCCCTTTGGGCCAGTTCAGAGTGGGTTCTCATCGTCTCAGGGGTGAGACAAATGACCAGATCGATCAATCAGACGGTATCTACAAGTTTTTCCATCTTTGAAAGGTCGAGATCGAGGAGCATTTCATTTTTTCATGTCTCGTCTATTACAAGATTCGCAAACGATTCCATTGTCATTTTAGGGACGACCTTCTCGCGGAGTCCCAGTCTTTGGCTAGTTTTGCCAGGTATTCAGATCAAAGATGTCTAGCCTTGTACTTGCAAGAGGCCCTCCGACTCTGATCCCTGCTCCAGCAACATTCACAGTCATGACCAACCTCCACACGACAGATCACTTCTTTCTTTTCAATGCTCACCCCTCTAGGGACACCAAGAGACCAACAAAGGACAGTACTATCTATGATCGCAAACCAGTCAGGACTCAACAAACCACCTCTACGTCGATCCAACCCTAGCGACATGGCCAACCTCGACCCCATCCCAATAGTCAGTTGACTACATCAAGATCACAGAAGGATGCTCCACATCCCCATCGACGAAAAAATACCCATTATAGATCTTCTTCCAGTCCATCCAACTCTTCTTCCAAATAGATTACTATCTTGAGATTTCTTCATTCGGATTGGAATGTTAGGAGAGTCACTTCCAGTGTGCCATGACATATTCTCCATTTTTGTATCATAGTTCCTAAATCGACTCTCCTTGTACATTTTTCTATTGTATCGAATCTCTTTGTACTTACCTCTTCTAGGTTGGCTCTCCATCTTTGGAGTTAGCTCTCTTTGGCCTTAGGATTGAGTTTTGCATCTTGCTTTATATAAGAGCTGCCTTGGTGACCCCACTTTGTATTGACATCATGTTACCACACAGTCCCATTGACCCACCTCTGTGGTCATTTGTTGGACATTAATAAAATTATCTTATCTTATCGTATCTCCCTGCCAAATCTGGAAAGTAGAAAGTCCTTCTCTCCAACTCAATGCTTGAGTTTCTCTTGTCTTGAGATGTCTCTCTCTTATATCTTTCTCTTCTCACCTTACCTACCTTGTATATTATTGAATGAACCAAAACCGTAAATCCAATGGCAGAGATTAGATCTCACTCACTTGAGATCAATGGCTAAAATTCAATTAATTAACTTAAATCGCTAATGCCAAAAATTTAGCCATATCTCCAAATTAACCTCAATTAAACTAAAAAGACATTCACTTTAGTAATTGACTTTAATAAAATGAATTTCCAAAGTTCTGAGAGATATTAGTGACGATCCCCATGGGATAGACACGAACCCATGTGGAGATTCATGCATGTTCGAGCTACAAACATCAACAACACTCACTCTTAGCGAGGAAGGTACTCTCCACCACTCCTAGCTTATCTCTGAAGATGACAAACTTTCCTTTCACCAAGGGCTTGGTGAGAATGTCTACAACCTGCTCATCTATGGGAATATACTGGAGCTTCACTGCTCCTTTCTCAACCATGTCTCAAATGAAGTGATATCTAATCTCAATATGCTTCGACCTGTCATGGAATGATGGATTCTCAGAGAGTTTGATACAACTCTAATTATAGCAGTGAATCATCGTAGGCTCCAATTCCTGATCAAATAATCCTGTAAGCAATTTGAGAAGCCAAATAGCTTCACAACTCGCCATACTTGTCGCCATGTACTCTGCCTTTGCTAAACTAAGTGCTACAAAACTCTACTTCCTGTTGAACCAAGAAATCACTGCTAAGCCCAAGTTGAAGTAGCACCATGAGGTGCTCTTCAGATCAACTGCACTCCCTGCCCAATCTGAGTCTGAATAACCCTACAGCTCCACTCCATCACCTCCAAGATACCTCAAACCATACTCCATTATGCCCCTCAAATATTCGAGCACATGCTTTGTTGCTACCCAATGCACCTACCTCAACTCCACCATGAACTGACTCAAAGTGTTCATAGCAAAACATATATCTAGCTTGGTGTTGACCAAATACATCAAGGATCCTATAAACTGTGTGTATACTCTGGGATCCACCAACTTTGAATCTAAAGAATCAATCTTCTTCAAGTTGGATACCATAGGTGTAGCCATCGGTCTATAGTCCTCCATCCCAAATATCTTCAAGATCTCCACTGCATACTTCCCCTGACCAAGGAAGATCTCACCCAATCTCTGCCATACCTCTAACCCCGAGAAGTAATGCATCAAGCCGATATCCTTCATCTCGAACTCTATGGCCAAATCGGCATTGCACCCTACTATAAGCTCCTCTGCACCTATGAGAAATAAATCATCTACGTACAGCACCAAGATGAGTAGCTCAAATCCAACAAGCATGAAGTATAAATTGGGACCCACCTCACTCTTGGTGAAGCCCATGCTTTACAAATATTCATCAATCTTGGAATTCCATGCCTTGGGTGCCAGCGTGAGTCCATACAAGACTTTCTTAAGCTTGCACACATGAGACTTCCTTCCATGTACCTCGAAGCCTTGAGATCACTTTATATATACTTCCTCCTCAATGATCTCGTTGAGGAAGGTTGTCTTCACGTCCATCTAATGAATCCTCCACCTCATGATTGAGGCAATAGATATCACAGCCCTAATGGAAGCATATATGGCAACTCGAGCAAATTTCTACTCATAGTCCACTCCCTCTCTCTGAGAGAACCCCCTTGCCACGAACATCACCTTGAATTTCTCAATGTTGCCATCTACAACATGCTTGATCTTGAAGAGCCACCTGGAAGTCAACACAGACTTCCACTCTAATCTAGGCACAAAATCCCAAACATCATTCTTCATGATAGAGGTGTTACTCCCCCACCATGGCATCCCTCCAAACATGTTCATCAATTGCTTCCTCATAACTGGAAGGCTCGGAATCAATGATGTTGCTCATTAATGTCAAATAGTTCGAAAAATTCCTCAGAGGGCTAACTCTCCCTAACTGATCTCCTGGGAGCCTCAACGTGCTCTTGAGCATCCCTTAATGTCTGCTCAAACCATTTGGGTCTTTTGATAGAACTAGAAGGAGCTAACTCCTCCTCCTCACCTAAAGGACGACTCCCTGAACTGGAAGTCTCTAGACTTTGTTCTCCCTTCGGAGCCTCCTACTCCTCATCCTCTTCCACTGGTGGTAACTCATGAGACTTCCTAGATGCCAAGATCTCCTTGAACTTAACATCTCAACTCACAACTGTCTTCCATTGTAAAGGCATGAAGATCCGCTAAGCCTTTAAGGTCTCGTTGTACCCCACAAACATACCCTTCTCTCCTGAAGGCTCAAGTTTCGTCCTCCTCTTCTCAGGCACATGGATGTAGACTGGACAACCAAATATCCTCAAATGTCCTATCTCTGGTTTCACTCCTGTGAATGCCTCCTCAGGAGTTTTGTTCTCCAATATCCTGTGAGGGCTCTTCTTTTGCAAATAAATTGTTGTGTTACATGCCTCTGCCCAAAGAAACATATGCAATCCCTGATCATGAATCATAGCCTTTGCAGTACTAATGATGGATCGGTTCTTTCTGTCCACAACACCATTCTATTGTGGGTTGTATGTGACTGTCTTCTCTCTCTTGATCCCTACCTCCTTGCAGAAATCCTTGAAGTCATTGGAGTTGTACTCTCCCTCATTATCTAACCTCAAGACCTTGATCTTCTTACCTATTAAGTTTTCCACCTGAGCCTTGAACTCTCGGAACCGACCGAAGACCTCATCCTTGATCTTCATAAAGTAGATCCAAGTTTTCCTAAAAAAGTCATCAATGAACATCACGTAGTACGATGCTCCCTGCACAAATACTACAGACATCGACCCACACACATCTGAATGAATAAGATCCAAGGTCCCCTTGGACCTACTCTCACTAAATGGAAAAGCAGTCTTGACATTCTTGCCAATTGCACACCCTCTGCATACTCCCTACTACTCAACACTGAAATATAGAAGACCAATGACAATCTCCCTTAGAATCGACAACACCCTGTAATGCAAAAGCTCGCACAAGTTTTCATCATGTTCCAAAACCTGAACAAGCTTCCCTTGCGACCTGAATAAGTTGCCCTCTTTAACCCCAAACCTCACTGTTGTGTCAGGGCTAGCTCCCTTTGGATGTACGAGTGCTTTCCCTCTCCTAAAGATAATGGAAAAACCCTATCCTCCATAACTGAGACTGAGAGAAAGTTCTTCTTCAGTCCTATTACAAATAGCACATCCTGAGCATCAAACGAACCACCTGACTCAAGCTTGAACGAGACTATTCCCTCTCCTCTAACTGCATACTTGGCATCCATCATCACTAAGCTCCACATGGATCCCTGAGTCTGACTCCGTCAATCCACTGAATAGTTCCTATGCTTCTGCCATATGACGAGATGCACCACTGTCCAAGTACCATGCACTCCTAGCAACTCTGCTGGTAGAAAGGAAGGAAACGAGTGAGAAATCTCTCGAACTTCACAGCAAACTCCTCAACTGAGTCTCTACAGATGCTACTACATGTTATGTCTTTCCCTTCCCCTTCTTCTTCCCCAGACACTGAGATGCATAGTGCCCATTCTTTGGCACACAAAACACTTGATTTTACTAGAGTCTTTCTTCTTCCCCGGTTGTGAGGCTTCCTCTCACTATTACCCTTCTTGTTGGAACTCTTTCCTTTTCCCTTCCTTGCCTTGTTGACAAGGTCCAAGTTCTCTTCGCCATCCTCTTGCTTGTGAGCTCTGGACTCCTCCCAAGTCTCCTCTTGGATGCAATCATACCAAAGCCTCTCCCAGGTGGGGAGTATCTTCTGAGCACATAGTCTTTTTACGAATGGTTTCTAATACTTGGTGAATCCATTCGATGCCACTCGGAAAAGCTCCACATCGACTACCATCTCCCCGATGGAGGCAAGTTGATCACATAACTGAGTGAACTTCATGAGATAGCTAGTACCAATGTCTGATCTAGACATCCAGACATCTCAGAGTTTATCTCTCAGAAACATCTTCATGTTCAATTTATCACTCTGGAATAAATTTGTCAAAGCTTTAAACATGTCTCTAGCCAACATCTTATCTACTACATGAGGAATCAAGTTATCCTTCACAGTGTCCATGATCACTCTCTTAGTCTTGATGTCATTCTCATGTGCTTCCAAACCAATTGGATCTACCGGTGTAGGAACAACCTTTGGTGCATGATCCCAAAGGTCTTGTTCCTTCAAAAGCAAAGTAACCCTTGCTTTCCATGACAAGAAGTTAGATGCCCCATCAAACCTGTCTTCAAATCTAAGACCGGTTGCCGCCATAACTAGATCTACACAAAATAATTGTTGTTTGCTTATTCCTTCAATCACCCGCCACGATCTACTATTGTAAACCCCATATCTACATTAGATCTGTCCGTTGGTCACTCAAATCCACTAGATCTACTGCAATAGACTTAAGATCTGCCACCCTCTTAGAGTGTGAGCTTAATACCATGTTAATTTTTTTAACCCCAGCACTAGATAAATATTTCCTAGTGATTTCCTTGCTAAAATGATTAATTTCAGCTCAATGAATAATTTACACTTGCTGGAATCTATTAACATAAATCTAAATAGTGGAAGTGATTTCAATGGAAACAGATCTACTCAAGAAAAACACACAAATTTATGCCCTTCGAATCAGCTTTTCATTCATTAATTTCCAAGCTTACAAGTGTTGATTTTTCTTAGCAGTTACATGTTTTTAACCTTTTATAACTTTTCTATCACATAAACATAAACCGCATGCATATAAAGGATCAGAGAAAGAAACACATTCACAGTAGACACAATGTTTACCCTGGGAAAACCCTCTCACAGGAAAAACCCAGCAACTTGTCTAGCTATGATTCTTCAAGAAGATACAATGTCAAATCTAGTCCCCAGCACTAGATACACAACCAGAATAATGATATACAAGAAAGATACAAAATAACCTCTAAGTAGTTGAGCCATTCTAAGAATGAAGAAGAGAGAAAGATAGTAAACCCCAAAAGATGTCTTCACAATGCTTCTTAAACCCTTGACTATGCTTCCTTCGATTTGCACACTTCTCTCCTTGCTTGAGTGAATTGGTGTGTGTCAAATGAGGCACTTTCACTTCTATTTATATTGAATAACTCACTTTTCATTACTGGGTCGACTTGACCTTTTTTACTAGGTCATTTCCACTTTAACTGGGCTGACTTGTTCTTGGGATGGTTGTTATTCTTTCTTGTGGAGCTGACATGAGAATATCTTCTGAGGCTACTAGAAACATCAACACTCCCTTTTAGCGAGGAAGGTATTCTTCTGGCACATTCTTCAGCACTGGCTTCTTGTTGACTTCTAGAATCTTCTACGGTCTAAAGAAGTTCCATGTGAGATTTCCATCTTCCGTGATGTTCTCCAAGGCCTGACCACTTCCAAAGTGGCTTCTTTCTTCTTTACTATCCCATTGTACCCCACTAACGAACTATATGGCTATCTGACCTCTCCAAGAGGTTTGACTGTCCCCCAGCGATCCTACTTATAACTCACTCGAGTATTTGATAGTCAATGATAGTCTCGGAGACCTTGACTATTATCCGATAGTCATCCGAGGTCTTGACTATATCTTTGCTCATGTGGATACACTCCATAAGAGATACTGTAGCCCCTAGCTATCTTAGTGATGTACCATGACTAACTGGTATTTGAGCCATGTACCACTACATGACTTACCAATGTCCAACTCAGGTATTACTGCATGACTCATCGATGTTTGAGTCATGTACCACTGCATGACTAATCGGTGTTTGAGTCCTGTACCTTTGCATGGCTTACTCGATGGGGAAGATGACCGAGTCATGTACCTCATGACTAACTAGTGGGGGGGGGGATGACTACCCACTGCTGCCCATGGAGAAACATCAACACTCCCTCTCAGCGAGGGCAGTCAATTTTGTACAACACCAAGCTTGTCCCAGAAGTACTCAAACTTTACTTTAGACAGAGGCTTAGTAAGTATATCGGAAATCTGCTCATCCGTGGACATGTACTAGAGCTTCACTGCTCCCCTTTGCACCATGTCTCGGATATAATGGTATTTGATCTCTATATGCTTCAACTTGTCATGAAATACCGGATTGCCTAAAAGCTTCACACAACATTGGTTGTCACAGTAGATTCAAGTCGTCTCTAGCTCTTGATCAAATAACCCTACAAGTAACTTTCGAAGCCACACTGCTTCGCAACTGGCAGCACTAGCTGCTATGTACTCTTCCTCTGCAGTACTGAGTGCAACGGATGTTTGTTTCCTACTAAACAACGAGATCATGGTTGATCCCAAGCTGAAGCAACATCCTGATGTGCTTTTCCTGTCCATTGCACTTCCTCCCCAATCAGAGTCTGCATACCCTTGCAATTTCACTTCACCGTCCGAGACATATTTGAGGTCATATCCAACTATACCCTTTAGCTATCTCAACACATGCTTTGCTGCTATCGAATGTACATGTATAGGCTCAACCATGTACTAACTCAAAGTGTTCACTGCAAAGCATATATCCAGTCTGGTGTTAACCAGATACATCAAGGATCTGATCATCTATCTGTACATCGTGGGATCCACGCATGTGATTCTCTATCATGAGTCTCAAATCCTAGAGGTTGCTCAATATACACTTCTTCTTCAATTACACCATTCAAGAAGACAGTCTTGACATCCATTTGGTGTAATTTCCATCCCATCACGGAAGCTATGGAGATAATAGCTTTAATGGAAGTGTGTCTGGCCACTGGAGCAAACGTCTCATCATAATCTACTCCCTCTTTCTAAGAGAATCTTTGAGCCACAAATCTTTCTCTGTATTTATCTATGTTGCCATCTACAACATGTTTGATATTGTAGATCCACTTGGAAGTTACTACTGACTTCCCTTATGGTCTCGAAACCACCTCCCATACATCATTCTTCATGATGGACTGGTAGTCCTCCATCATGACTTCCTTCCATACTTGCTAATCTGCAGCTTCTTCATAACTGGAAGGTTCTATATCAATGATGTCACTCATCAGTACGATGTAGCTGGAATACTGGAGTGTTAGAGTTTGCACTTTAATTCAATTTATCTAGGATATTTAACTAAAAGAATAACAAGCACAGCAAAACACAATAGGCACAATAGTTTTCCTCGGGGAAACCATAAAGGAGAAAACTCCGCAACTTCCTCAGATAAATTCGTCACTAATACAATATCAAGCAAAAATGGAAAACCCGAGTATATGTCTTCTGCAACTTCTCTCTTTCTCCTCCAGCGTACTTGTCTTCTCTCTCTGGCTTATGCGAACTTGTGTGAGTGAGTAGTGTGTCCAAATGAGAGAGCAAGCTCTCTATTTATACTTTATGTTAGTGGTGACCTAATTCACAATTAGGTCGGCCTCACTAACCTGACTGGGCCGACTTGTCCTAGGGAGACTCAATAATACTTTTTACATTTGACTTTAGGGGATCTAATGCCCCAACTTACAACGGAGGTTTTACCTCAATGACCTTGCATGACCAAACATAATAATGACATCCTCGAACAAAGGAAAAAAATCTCCGTGGAGGTACAAATAAAATACAAATGAATATCTTCCGAAGTTACATTTACAACAACAGCGAGGTCTTTTGCTTTCTCTGAAAGACCCACTGCATCATGAATTGTGCTCTGAAACTATGATGATCTCTTCTTAGAGACTATCATCTTTATAGGTGGATCTATAGATGTTTCTGGCTCTACTATCTAATCATGATCTTCTAGAATATGTCCTGTTGGACTAGTCTTCTACACTTGTTTTGTTTGGAGCTTCAAGCTCCTCACAGTCCTTATCCATGTGAGACTTCCTGGATTTGTTGAAGGTTGTAACTTAGTCAAATGTCACATCCCTGTTGATCTCAATCTGTTTCTATCCTGGGATGTAAATTCTGTATGCCTTTGAAATCCTACTGTACTCTTCTTTTCTAAAGGTCCCATCTTCAAGACTCTTGTCCTCCATTATCTGGTGAGAACACTTGATATGAGCATAACTGTCGTATCGGATACTTCTTCCCATAAGACATGGGTAAATCTTGATCACAGATCATTGCTTTCACAACCTCCATAGTGGACCTGAGAGAAATGTCCACAATTGTTAACCAGTATCCAATGTACCATCCATCAATAAAATAGTTATGCTACTTATCAATAAGATAACCATTTAATTTAAACAAATAACACTTATTTCACAAAACATTTAATACTTATCTTTGCTTGTTTGGTTGACTCCCTCTTGATCCCTTCCTCCTAGCAGAGAGCACCAAGGTTCTAGAACTTTGATCAAGTTCTGAATTCCTGGAACTTGCTGAAAAACTTCATCCTTGGTCCTCATGTCTTATGGATGCACTAGATCCAAGATCACCTTGGATCTACCTTCATAGTTTGGGAAAGATCCCCTGGCATTATCTACAAAATTTATTATGCTTCACTTGAATCTAGCTAATAGGAGACTTCTCCTACTCTTTAACTTCATGCTTGGAATTGTTTCTAAGTTCCTTCTGAAGAATTTCTGTAACATGTCAAGTGCTTAGAAACACCACTATCCATTAGCAAAACACCACTCCCTTTAGTGATAGTACTTAAAGGACAAATTCTTCATCCGATGTTTCCTTGATCTTCTTATGTGAAGTAGGCTCATCATCATCCAATGTATGAGCATGATGCTTTCTCTTTCCTCTATTGATTTCTTGGGTGCAATTTCTTGCATAGTGTCTTATCTTGTTACAGTTGTAACACCTGATCTTGGACATATCCTTCTCGTTCTCTGATACTGGTCTTCTATCAGTATCCTTAGTAACCTTTCTCCTGTTTTCTCTTCTTGTATGAGTTGTAAGTGCTTGATTTTCTTTGTCATTCGTCTTCTGCATCTTGGAGATCAACCTTGCCTTTTCTTGAGTGCAATCTTCCCATAGCTTATCAAACTTGGGTAGCTTTTTCCTTGCATAGATACCTTCAACAAACACATCCCAAGAAGAGGGAAAACCATTCAATGTTGTCAACACGAGCTCTTTCTTTTCTACAGCATCTCTAATAGATGCTAGTTGATCCTTGATCTGAAAAACCCTTGTAAAGTAGGACACTGTCACTGACTTGTTCATCATCACATTCCTTAACTGATGTCTTAACAATAACTTTTTGCTAGTATTCTTGCTTTCATATAAATCTTGTCAAGGTCTCAAACATTTTCTTAGGGGTCTTCAATTCTAACACATGAGGGATCAAGAGGTCCTTGATTGAATCAAATAGAATTATTTTTGCTTTGATCATATTCTCCTTGTACTTTGCTTTAACCTCCTCTTCTTCTAGTTCTGGGGTATCTTCTTTGACATAATCTAAGAGATCATTCTCTTCAAGAATGAGAAGTATCATGTGCTACCAAGATCTGAAGTTATCTACTCCATGCAATCTATCCTCAACCCTTAGATTGGTTGTCATTTTGTCAAAGCTGAGATTTGACCTGGAAACCCTAGTAGAAGATAGGTCAAAAATGAAGTTTATCAAATAAAAAATCGGATCCCAAGGAAAGATGCACCCTCCTAGGGCGAGTTGGAGAGCACTTCTTTTCAATCAGTTCTATGGACAGAACAACTCAAAACTGGAAGCCATTCCCGGTTCCGACAGCAATTAGGTCAAAACTGAAATTTCTCGGATCTGAGATATGTTTCCACATATAGATGCACCCTCCTAAGGCGATTTCAAGGATGCTATGATCAAACCCAATCTATGGATAGAAAAGATTAAAATTGGAAGCCCTAAATCTTGACCCCCGACAGAAATTAGTTCAAAATTGAAATTTTCATCAAACTAAAAATTGCTTCCATAGAAAAGTGCGCCTTACTAGGGCGAGTTTCAAGATACTGATTTGAAGTCCAATCTATGGATAGATATACCCAACCTTGGAAGCCCTAGTTTCTGGTTGTATTGGTAATCACTTCTATTCAGTCCTGCTTTGAAACCATGTTGATTTTTCTTAACAGTTAGATGTTTTTAACCTTTTATAACTTAGCTATCACATAAACATAAACTGCATGCATATAAAGGATCACTAAAAGAAACACATTCACAGTAGACACAGTGTTTACCCTAGGAAAACCCTCTCACGGGAAAAAGCCAACAACTTCTCTAGATAAGATTCTTCAACAAGATACAATATCAAATCTAGTGCCCAGCACTAGATACACAACCAAAATAATGATACACAAGAAAGATACAAAATAACCTCTGAGTAGTTGAGTTCTTCTGAGAACGAAGAAGAGAGAAAGATAGTAAACCCCAAAAGATGTCTTCATAATGCTTCTTGAACCCTTGACTATGCTTCCTTGGATCTGCGCACTTCTCCTTGCTTGAGCGAATTGGTGTGTGTCAAATGAGGCACTTTCACTTCTATTTATACCGAAGAACTCACTTTTCCTTACTGGGCCGACTTGCCCTTTCTGACTAGGTCATTTCCACTTTAATTGGGTCGACTTGTTCTTGGGCTGATTATTATTCTTTCTTGTGAAACCGACATAAGAATATCTTCCGATGCTACTAGAAACATCAACAATAAGGGCTCCCTTATTGGGAAAATGGCCTTGAGAAAATACAACAGTAAACTTGGCAAAATGCCCTTTTTCCAACCTGTAAATCTACCCAATAAACCCCTGCCTTCTACTGTTGTGCCATACGGCATGTACGGCGCTACTACACGACCCGTACGAACTGTACGACCACAACTGGACCTGCAAATATGCCTGCTGAGACACACCCCTATGCATTGTTCACGTGTGGCTCTGTCTGCACAACTGCGAACTGCTCCCTCGCATCTCTGTTCTGTCCGTATGACGCCTATGAATCTGTACAGCTTCCATACGCACTGTACAGACAACAATTTGCTTGGACCTCTACCTAACTGGTACGGTCCGCCTAGAATATTTCTAACTTCTGCAAGCTTTCTCTCCCTGCCAAATCTGGAAAGTATAAAGTCAAATATCTCCAACTCAATGCTTGAGTTTCTCTGTCTTAAGATGTCTCTCTCTTGTATCTTTCTCCTCTCGCCTTGGCTTCCTTTTATACTATTGAGATGAACCAAAAGCCTAACTCCAATGCGTGAGATTAGATCTCACTCACTTGAGATCACTGGCTAAAATTCAATTAATTAACTTAAATCACTAATGCCAAAAATTTAGGCATTTCTCCAAATTAACCTCAATTAATCTAAAAAGACATTCATTTTACTAATTGACTTTAATAAAGTGAATTTCCAAAGTTCTGAGAGGTATTAGTGACGATCTCCACAAGATAGACACAAACCCATGTGGAAATGCCTATCCGAGCTACAAACATCAATAGGTTCTTGCCACTGTTTTATTTTCTTTGTTCATTTCTATGATAATTGCATTAGATTTCAACCTCTTCATCCCATAGTCCAATTGGCCTCATGGACATCTTAATAAAATTCAGATCCAAATTCTCTCTACAATTTTTTGTTACTTAGTGTGTGTGAATATTCTTATGTGGTATCAAAGCCAAGGTTAGTTGGCATTTGGGAGTCTCAAAGCCTACTCCAGGACATTTAGAAGAGTCACGATGAATAGTAAATCAACAAGGGCACACTGCCGAAGGAGATCGTGGATAGGAAATTGTTGCACACTAGATACAACTCTGACACAAGAGAGAGTGGCCAACAGATTCGGCACATTGGAGGCATTTAGTTGAGTAAATTCAACAGAGATATACCAACAGAGTTTGTACCAATGTAGCCAAAATCAGTGGGATCACTTGAGATCACTTGATTCTAATATTGTTCATTGACTAAATCTGATATGGCCGAGTTCGAACCTAACTCGCTAAATCTCTTGAGTGAGAGAATGACTCGGTCAAACCACTATCAAACACTTTTAAGCACCTAATATGGGCCCCAATTCTATGTGTGTGTGTGTGTGTGTGTGTGTGTGTGTGTGCGCGCGTGTGTGTGTGTATGTGTTTTTTAAATAACCAGAAAAATATGGTTGGTGAACACTTCTTCAATCATATCAGTTGCATATTCCAAAACAAGGATGGTGCAAACAGGTTTGTGATTCTTTGGCACAAGAATTTATTTCTAATATGAACAATAAGGGAGGGTGATAGAAGTAACCATATTGCATCATGCTAATAAAAGAGATTCAGATGAGTACTGGGCTAAACACGCATTAATTGTGTCAACTCAAAACTATTTGGTTTTACAAGATATTGATTCCTCTATGAAATTTAGGTCGTACATAGCTTCTTTTCATATTGAATAATACAATTAAGTCTCTCTCTGTCTCTCTTTGCAACTATATGTTACTTCTGTATACCTAATGCTTGAAAATCTTGAAAAATACAATTTTTAGTCTCCAAATACACTCCAAAGCATCGCAACAAATGCATACAAAATCACAAATGATAAAAGAAAAATAACAAAATTGATTTCAGAGTGACAATAACCAAGTCAACAGTGTGGACTTATCGAGTTTGGAGAAACTTGTATAGTTTCAATCAAACTTGGTGAGTCAAATCAAACTTGGCAAGCTCACAAAAGCCAAGTTTAATAGAAATTTCAAATTAACTTGCCAAACCGACATGCCATATTAACTCATTGAGTTTCAACAACTCTTGTGACTCTGATTAACATTTCAAGCAGTAAAAGGATAGCATCAAGCACGAAGAAGAACAAGCAAAGCTATGAAGTTTGTGAAGAAGATACATCAAGTCCATGAACATGTGCAAGAAGCTTTGTGGAAATCACAGGCAAAGTATAAAGAGATGCATGGTAAACATCAAAAAGCACACATTTCCAAAGCAGGGAACTAAGTACGGTTGCATTTATCCAAAGAGAATCAAAGTTTCAAACTCATAAGGTATGGACCCTTCACCATCCTTGCCAGCCTGACATGCCTAGTTAACTCATCAAATTTCAATGAGTCTTATGATTATCGCATAGTGAAGGCTAGCATCAAAAACGAAGAAAAAGAATGAGCAAAAGTTGTGAAGTTTGTGCAGAACATACATCAAGTCCATGAGTGGGTGCATAACGCTTTGTGGAAATCACAGACAAAGTATAGAGTGATCCATAGTAAACAATGGATAGCACATAGTTTCCTAGTAGAAAACCAAACATTGTTGCATTTATCTAAAGAAAGGTTCAAGAGGTTAGACAAAAGGATCAAACCTATAAGGTATGGACACCTCACCAACCTCAGAAGATTGGTGAAAATGCATTCAAAATGGACTTGCCTCCATACATGGGGATCTCCTTCATGGAAAACGTAGATCAACGGTAAATGTTCAACCCATCATTGTAACTGAGAGGTCAACAAGGAAGCTCTCCAAACCACCACGAAGGAATTGATTGCAAATTAGGAGGTATTTTACAATGTGACCAATTATTACAGTGGAAGACCACATCTACAAAGCAAAGTTAGAAAGCATTCTTCGAAATTGGAAGAAAAAGGACAATTTCACTAGTTAGTTAGGTGGTATATTCAGCATCAAACCAAGGAAAAGTTCCTGCACTTTGAAGTTGATGGGGAACATTGACCTCAAAGGCTGTAGAGGGCCTTTCTCTAAGTACAAATCTCTAAGGTTGATCTCAAAAGAACTCATAGTCTACCAGTGAACAAGTAGCGGTGAATCATAGGAGAATGAAGTTGCATCATAAGGGTTTGAGCAGAGAGACAGCAACTTTTAGTTTCTAGGACCTATAAAGGCATGCAACCTCATAAATATAGTAACTACAAAGACCAATTGTGAAGGTCTGAAAAGACTTATATCCAATCGCAAAAGAGTTGAAGAGGCCCACATGTCAATACACACAATGGTTACAAAAAAGCAAAGTAATCGCAAGCAAAATCGAACCAACCACACAACCAAATTATAAAAGACTTGGAGAGGTAGCAATGGTTAGAAGGCAAAGCATCAAGGAAGATGATTTTCCCAAGAAGTTGAACCATATGAAGGGGATGGAAGAGTAACAAGTTAACAATGTTATTGGGCTTGCTTTAAGAAAGAAAGTCAGCAAGGATGCTACATCTTGTGTCCTTCGCCTTTTTGGATTTGTGTAACTCTAAATACATATAGACAAGGTCAAGAGAAATAGTTACAAACTTAAAGGACCTAAGATCTATCACATCTCTTTATAACATATTGTTAAGCAAGCCAGAGCTAAGAAAGTGAGATCTTAGACACAAGATGAGTAGCATGAATTATGCTAATGTAATTACTCTTATCAATGCAAAGACACGCTATTTACAATATCCGAACACTTGTGTGAATGATTTGAAATTTTGAACCTTACTCACGTGTATCTATCAATGTAAGTTAAACACTTGTAGTTAACACATTATATATTCATTGGAAGGGCAAAAGGCATCGCTTTGTGTAATTAAAAGTTGGAGAACAGTCTTGAGGACACTTCACATCCCATAAATCCAAACAAGCAGGAGCTATAATCACAGGTAGCAATTATGAAGCAAGCGGTCGCATAATCCACCCATGTTATCCAAAGGAATTCAAGTTATCAAACAGAGAGGAATTGGCAAATGGAAAGGTGAGTCTTGAGGACACTTCCCATTCCATAAATCCAAACAAGCATGAGCTATAATCACATGTAGGAATTATGAAGCAAGCGGTCGCATAATCCACCCATGTTATCCAAAGGAATTCAAGTTATCAAACAGAGAGGAATTGGCAAATGGAAAGGTGAGTCTTGAGGACACTTTCCATTCCATAAATCCAAACAAGCATGAGCTATAATCACATGTAGGAATTATGAAGCAAGCGGTCGCATAATCCACCCATGTTATCCAAAGGAATTTAAGTTATCAAAAAGAGAGACATTGTCAAGTGGAAAGGTGAGTCGCAAATGATTGAACCATGAATAGAATTTGTATGTGGGATCGTATAATGTGTCAAAAATCCAATGAGTCTCGAATCCTCGATATAAGATGTTAATTTAGGTAATAAAATCCACACCCAATTTGGCTAGATGCATACTCCTAACGTATTAAGTCCATTAAGTGTAAGGCTTTATAAATAAATTTGGCACTAGACGCATACTCCTAACCTATTAAGTCTATTAAGTGTAAGGCTGTACAAATAAATTTGGAAAAGGAGAAAATATGATAACAATTAAGCACAGTTACCCAAGCACTGCTCTCAAGGGTGGGGGAACTCATTTTAAAGTTCCCCATTTCTGGGAACACAGGCACTAGAAAGAAACTATCCATTTTTCTCAAGGGCATCTAGAACATTCCAAGAGCTCCATGCTCAAACTTGAGCCACTACCAAGAACACTCCTTGCTAGTTCCTGGCTATTGAGAACTCACATGAGTTCTCAACATGTCCTCAATAGGTTGGGAACTCCTAGACATTGCCTAATGTGTGGGCCCAAAAACAGCTGTTGAAACAGGCCTATAAGGACCTATTTAGCACCCAATCAACCATGTTGGGCCAACAAGGGGGGCAACTTGGCTACAAAAGCCATTATTTTATCATTCTACAATTCACTTGTACTTTAAGTCTTGGAACACCTTCGAGATTGTCTTGGAGCTTCATGGAGAGCTAAGGAGTGTCATTGAGTAGCCAAAGATGAATGCTAGCACCAAAAGGAACTCATCCATTTATATTTCCATACACACTATGAAGAGTAATAGCTCACCTCTAAGGGGGGAAAATAACACTTGAATATATAAAGGAACCTTCAACATGGTGGGATGTGGGTGGCGAGGACACTACCTGAATTGATGATGAAGGTACTTCTTTACCACATATCATCTTGGATTGATGATTTCGGTACTACTTCGCCACATAATTGTCTTAGAGAAGTCTTTGGGGAGCAGGACCTAAAGTTTGTGAAGTGGACAATAGAGGAGACATGAAGATGAATGCTAGCACCAGAGATGAGCTTGCATATTATCGATTGTGTGATGCAAGAGAAGAATACCTAGGGTTTGTGTGATGAAAACCCTAGAGCAAGAACATGAAGAACTGGAGGAGTAGAGGAGTCTTGGAGCTTGGTGCGATGCTTAACTTGAACAATAGTTCGAGTTGATGTTGATGTACTCTTAATATTCCATTGTAACATTGTCTAGAGGTCTTGGTGCTTGTGTGACGCAAGAGAAGAAGACCTAGTGTTTGTAGGCTACAAAACCTGGGATGGACAAGAAGCTTGGAAGTTTAGCACTATGGTTTGTCTTGAGGCCTTTGTACTTGAGAAATGCAAGAAGGCCTAGGGTTTGAGAAATGTAAACCCTAGAGTAAGACATAAGTGCTAGAGTGAATAAAACCAAGAGCTTGTGTGATGCAAGCTTGGGGAATCTCCTATGCAAGTGGGAAATCAAGGGTGCACTTGTTGGTGTTGATGCTAACTTCTTGTTGAGATTTTGGAATGTCTAGGACTAGCTTGGTGTGATGCCTTGCTTGGTCATGATTGCTAGTTAGGGTTTGTTGTTGATGGTGGATGTTGTAGCTAGCGTTTGGATGCAATTGGAATGTTCTAGCTTGTGCCAAGCAAATAGAACATGCTGTACCAACTTGTGATGAGATGATGCTATGTTCTTGTATCTTCATTATGTTGTAATAGTGTACCTTTGCTGTCCAAATATTGGGCATTGCAGATCTGAAAATCAGACTTATGCTTCTCATGCTGATGAGTAGTTTCTCAGACTGTTTGGAATGGCTGATTTATCATGAACAGTTAGAAGATTTGTTAAGTGATTTAATAAGCTAAGAAGGAACTCAAGGGATTGTAATAAATCTGCTGTTATAAGGTATTTTCCAGAACTGATTGTGAAGGGGATTGAGCCCAAGGGCGGTGAATCTTCTCCGCTTTAAGTGCACTGTTTCAGTGCTTGTATTCTTGGGAGGCTGCCTAGTGATTTTGGTTGGACAGAAGTTAAATATATGTTGTTGTAATTAATATTTCAGATTCAGTCATAAGGCTGAAAGTTCTTAGGAAACAGATCTCAAGTATGGAGGTGAAATTTCTGAATTTGTCTTGAGCACAGATTCTCAAAAATACAGACAGAAGTAACACGCATAGCACACAAAAATGTATATAAAGTGTATATCATATTGAAAGAGTAAATAATGGATGATTACATTGAATGACAGTAGCACATATCAATACACAAGACAAGTGATATGTCATGTCCTTTGATATAGTGGGATGACTTATCACATTTACAATGATTATGAATTATTATGACATTATGACATCATTTTTACTATGACATTTATCACATAATGCCAATGGTAATATAACTTTATAAGTTTAGGTATATTAATTCAATGCAGTTACAAAATTGGACTGCCATTTTACCCATAATCATGCATCGAAGGGAGATCTTGATTAGAATTTAGTGCAATAGTACAGTGTAAATCATATTCCAAAAACTCAACCATTCTACTACTAGCATAGATCCATCTGAACAACGGGTCTATTAAGCACTGAGAGGGATCAAAAGAAGGCAAGGTACAAGGTACAAACCTCTTGTTGCTTAAAAGATCCAGGGTTGATATGGATCTATGCTAGTTTATATACAAAGCTATGGTAATTATTTAAAAGAAATAAAAGGTTGGCTCTTTCCATTTTTTGACCTCAGATATAGGCTTTCTTCCATTTTAATTTATTAGCATTATATATGTTGATGTGACACACCCACCTACACAGAGATCTCCCCCACCCCGAACTGTAGAGTGCACCTTGTTTATCTCAATGTAACTAGTCTAACAACAGAACATATACATGATGCCTAAAGCTTTCCAATGATAGTTAAGAAGAAGGGATCAAATCTATAAAGGACCTTCATACTTCAACTACCTCAACAAAATGCAATTTTAGTCTACTTATGTGTAATTGTAAAACAGTTACCACACCATTACAGCTTTTAACCTAAGATTCCCATATTCTTTTCCAATCATTAACAGAAGCAGAAAATAAAGCTTGAGAAACATAAAAAACATCACACACCTTGCCTACCACCAGTGAGCTTTACTTGAACGCCTTTGTCGATAAATTTTGCTAAGTCCAGCACAGTTTCTTTTCGACCTGACTGAAAGTGGGAAACAAATATCTTTAATTTCACTCAGCACACAGAAAAAAGATTAGCAGACAAAACAAACTTGAGCAATTGACACTTAAGTCTAGCAAGTGTTGCAAAACACCAAGACAGCAATAATCTCAACAGATATTCAATTCTGGATAACTGAAAGCATCAACAAAGGATGATAGAGCAGGGCCATTTTGCAATGCTCAAGAATAAGGCATGTTCAGTAGGGAAGGCAAAAAAAATTTATTCTTTTTATATTATAGGGCTAGCAAGACAAGCTCATTCCTTGGCTTAAAGCCCCTCAAACATTCCATGTTTGAACAAGAATACCAGAATTAGCCCAACCCAAATAGGGGACATCTGTGGGGGGAAACCCGACAGTTTTCACAACTGAGCAATTTATGAGTACATTATTAGAAAATTGAACTGTTGGAGCATCAAACATAATACTCCTTTGTATTGGAGTTATTATTTTTACAAATGCTTATGGAATAATCTATCAATTTGCGCCCTTTGCATGGCACCTTTCTAGCAATTGGAACTGTTGTAGATTTCACATTATTTTAACAAGCATCACTCTACTCTATATCAAGTTATCAACATTACATACTAGTGGAAAACCCATATGAATTCATCACAGAGGATGGCTTGAAGAGCTACATTACTAAAGTTGAACAAAGCATCTAGTTTCAGCATTCTGGCTGAGAGTAGTATTATATTTGAGGTTAAGCATAGTTACATGGGGATGCTTTCCTGCCCCTTGGGGACCTATCTGTCAGAGTTTCATGCAAATACAATGGCATATAATATTGCAGAAAAGAGGGAAAAGATACTCAGATGATATAGCATTGATGTGTCAGATGTTTCGTTACATTGTCATACTTACGAGGTGGGAGACACACTAAGTACACTACATAACTCCCAATTCATAACTTTTTAATTAGTGTCGAATGACATAACTTAAGCTAAGACAAGACTCATATTATATTATCACCCACAGTCATGAGACTCATCCAAGACTCGTGAGTCTTGACGATTTTGTCTAAGGCCTGACTAGTTCCTAAAACAAGTACTCCCCAAAAACCACCTTGAAACTCACCATGATTACAAAACTCTGCTAAAACTCACTAGAAACTTGGAAAACTCAGCGAAAACTCAAGAAACATGCCAATTTAATATTATCATATTTAATGAGATGAATTAATGGATACATTCTTGTTTATAGATTTCCGGATTGGAAATGTCATTATTACTTTTTTTGCACAAATTTCCTATAGTTTGAGGGTTTTTCTAATTGTAGAGTTGATACTGAACCGAGATTCACTGAGTTTCGTCAAGCGAAAAAGTTGGCCGAGTTTTTGCCAAGTCCAAGTCCCACAACTTTCTTATTACCTTATCATTACCTTATTACATAAAGTGACATTATTACAAAAGTACATGAGTACCTTAATAAACTCTAAAGTACTAAATATGAATTTTTACGATACTCCCATAACGGTCATAGTAAACATAACTGTTAAGTTGTTTGTCTCAGAACAAAAACAAGTTATCTAGATCAATCACTCTATGAAGAGAGTCTACGGCCTGCTTTTGAGTATTGTCAACAATCAGCAACTGGAAATGAACCACATGACATGTAACTTGCATCACTAATGTAGAACAAGTCATTTCACCAACCATTTGTCTTGCCATTTGTAATGTCCCGTTTTGACCAATTACGCAGTATCACGTGGCATGCGCAACATGCAGAATGTAAGTCAAAATGGATGGGGCATGCATCACTAAAACTGCATGCATGCATAAGTTAGGTTGCATGCAACATGCAAAAAGTGAGTTGCATGCAAGAATAAAAGAAGGGCATGCAAAAAGTGAGTTGCATGCAACCAAAAGAGAATAAAAGAAGGCAAATTGACTTTTTAGGTATTCAATTGTTATTATTCATTGTTGAGATTCAGTTTGGAGAGCTTTGAGAGCATTTAGGGTAGAGGTCGAATTCCTTAGCCAACAATTGAGTTCGGTGGCGAAATCTATCCACCCTAATCAATTAGAGGAAAAGAACATCCAAGTTCATCAATATTCCTCATTATCAAGGTACATCCTTCATTCTTCATAAGGATTCTAGGGCATAATAAACAGTTCAAGGATATGGAAGGGCACAATCTTCTATTGCCTATGGGCAGCAACTTTGCCCATTGAACAAGGGTGTCTTCCATCAAGAACTAGGGCATACCCTCTCTACCTAATCCTCTGCGAGTTTCTACAGGAGGTACACTATCTTCTCAAGAGATGAGTGATCCATGAGAGGAACCTCCTCTTCTTCCAGGCAGCGTGTATAAGACAACAAACTCCATCAATTGACTGCGTGTTCCTCTAGAGAAGGCGTGAATTAAGAGGAGAGCCAACCATCAGATAAAAAGGACTGTGTAGAGGCACATCTACTAATCCTAGGGCAGACAGTACCATTTGTTGATCATAGGGGTGAGCCTCTATTGAGGAAGAGCAGATATATTATTTGCTGAGACTAAATAGTAAATACTGTGGGGTCGTGGTCATCTAGCAGCCCTATTCCAGTGCATGAGGGTGCAGCACTCCTGTGGAAGCAGCAATCAGAAACTTACGCTTATTAAGGGCATCTTTCTCCTTCACGGGCTGCATACTATCAATCTGGGCATGACCTCTTACAGCTGGGCATGCCTCCATTGTTTGGGCATTTATCTCATGAAAGTGCTGTCCTAAAACTTCAACAATACTCGTATTATTTATAGCAGCTGTGCTTCCATTGTTCGGGCATTAATCTCATGCAAGTGCTCTCCTAAACTCTGACAATATTTATCTTATTCGCAGCAGCAGTCCCTGCCTCAACAGTCCACCTTCAACAATATTTAAGGTCAGATTTATTCTCTTATAATATATGATTGGCATTGAATATTTAGGAAGCAATTAATATTCTTATCTTGTTTATTATTGGGTTCTTATTGTGGCGTTAAACCATTGGGGTATGCAAACAACCTTAAACAATAATTACTCCCTCCTAACATTGCATACAAACCAACAAGTCACCAACCAAATCAAGCAGATGTAAACCAGCAGTGAAGCAATTTGGGGTCAGATTTATTTTGGGATATGACACCATTGACTCACCAGAGGAAGTCAAGGTTGGCTGAAAAATCAGACCCTCTATCATCGATACTGGTTTGTCTACTGAATGAACCTTTTCCACACCTTTATAGCACAACAAACTAGTGTTCTTGTTCTACTTCACTGTAGAAGCACCATCCTGCGTCACTACAGAAGCTACATTGCCTTCACCCTCCCTAAGGGTTTTCTTCCCTTCATCTTTTTCATAAATATTAAAATATAAAGAAAAATACACATGTTGCTTACCTTCTCTTTTATGTCTTCTGCTTAGCCATTCTTCTCTAAGTTGAGGAAGTTCCTCCAACCACACATCCTCTATAGTTTTGCAGTACCGCTTGGGCCTTTTTTTCATTATTCTACCCTCTGTGAAGAAAATTTAACAAGTAGGAGAATAAAGCATGATTTGCGAATCTTGGGGGCACATGAATTTTGACAACCCTGAGGATATGTAGATTTTGGTCACAAGATTTATTAATCATATATTGTGGTATTGGGCCTAATGGCAACTCAAGGTTTCCAGTATTGAGAGTAGAAATCTCAGCAATAGGAAATGAATACTTGCCTTATTTGGTCAACTTTTCTAAACTGCAAGTCAGAGTGCACATTGAGTCGCAGGAATCTGTTTGGTTTGGGGTCATGCAGTCTAATACTCATGCTATGTTCATTTGGGGTAATCCAGTTTAAAAGCCATAATAGTTTGCTATGGGTAATCCAGTTCAAAACCCATCTACATATTCAAGGTGACCAACTGTTTAAGAGCTTTACTGGAGCTCTTGTTTGAATGGAGGTAGGTGTTACAGTGGTTTAAGCACCTAACCCTTAACCTTTACATTTGAATGTTACATTGTTCACATGTCACTAATAACTAAAGTGACTATTATAAAAATATTGATGATTACAAAATATCATGGGAGGTTGATACTCCAAGAATCAAAACAAAATTCTCAAATCCCTTGAAATTAGAAATAAAGTGTAAAACCAATCAAGTCTCTATCAACATGAAAATGTATAGAATTTCCACAGATACAGTGGACAGCTTAACACTCTATGGGAAATAACAGAATATCATATAACTGGAAGTCAGCAAAATCGTGCTTCTACAGCAATGCAGAACAAACATGTCAGTTAGTTGTGATACCACGGTCTGGAAGAGAATCTTAACTACAAAGCTTTGAGGACAAAGCTTTTCAAAGGAGAGTACTATGATATGACCCAAGGGGGCATATATGGGGTTAAATGTATATAATATGACCCCAAGGGGGGCATATATGAGGCTTAATGTATATGTAAAGAAGTAAATATATATGTAATAATGGTCGGGCTAATGAAGGGGCCTCATGTGCAATGAATAAATATGTATATATAAAGGTGATATAGTCATTGTTGAAGAATAGGGGTGGAAAACCAATATGCACCCTCAACTAAAACAAAGCATAGATGAGGCTCTACAAAGGTTGGCAAAACATTTTTTTCCATCTAACCATGCATAGCAAACCCCCGGAGACTTTACCATTGTTGACGAGTGGTAACCAGGGTAAATTGCTAGTCCCTAAGTTCCAACCACCTAACCCCAAAGGGATCAAGAGAATTTTACTGATGACCTCCCAACTTGGGGGAGTAATCTCATTTTTGGCTCATGACCACTTGAGCTAACCCTTGGGGCTTGCCAAAACATATATTAACATATCTCCTTACTTATTCTTCCCTATTCTTTAACCCATGTATTTTGGCAATTTTGTTTTCCTTCTGAACATTGAAATATCCAATCAGATAAGGGATGATAAATCAATGTACAACAATCTGATAAATCAATGTACAACAATCACAGCATCATGACCATGAGTTTACACATGGTATATTACCTAGTACAGCCCCCAAATTTAGAACTCAGACTACTGGGAAAACCTAAGTTTCATTACCGTTTCACATATGTTGTTGTACTTGGTTGATTCATTCAAAACTCAAAGACTCCTTGCACTTCAATCAAATTTTAGGATGTATTAGTATTACTACCTTACTTCTGCTACTAGTAATGCAGCAATCTATTCAAGGAATATCTGAAGGGCGCAAGTCTGAGATTGCTAATGTGCTTTAGTATTATGAAGCAGCAAACCACCAAAGAAAAGACCTCAAGGATAAATTATTGGTAGTGCAATAAAATTTCAGTATGCGGTACTACTATATTATGGTTAATATGTGCAAGTTGCAACGAACCACATTATAGAGCATTGAAAGAAAAATAAGACATAGTAATGGAGAGAAATACCACAAGAAGGAAATATATATCCATATTGTAATGGAGAGCACAGCCTCCATTTCTTGTTAACTAGTGATCCTTGCTTAGTCATCAGAGTAGAATACTTTGGGTATAAACTAGATACAGCTACAGTCTTCTGTATTTATTTGATTTGCATGATAATCAAGAGAGTGTAGAAAATCAGGGTATCTCATGCTGGTATATTATTCCCCATATAGTACTGATCATGTCAGATTGTATTTTGAATACTCTTCTACAGCCTACAGGCACACACTTGTGAATAGATCTGGGCACTTCAGTTGCAGCAGTTTGCACTGGACAATGAGAGCACACTTCCTCGCTTCTATATTCAGCAATACTGCACATTAGATTATGAATGAGTGATTGTTGTTCTGTTTCCGGCAATATACCCCCAACTGTTTGCATGTTATCCTCAGCAGTTTGTGTGTGTTAATTCAATTTTATTCTCGCAATTCTCTAATTTTGACTTTAAGTCTAGGTTCAATTAGGTAAGGCACATGCAATCCAGTTAAGGGTGCATATCTCTAAGAGATGCATGCTTGCATGACTTAAATCATCTTCATAGAAGCACACTTTACTTGGCACGTCTATCCATGCAAGGAAGGTGCCTTAGAATTAGGAGTTAAGAGGCAGTGTTGTGCATGTGTCCAGATTTATTGTACCTCTAGTATATAAAGAAGAAGTCGGGGGTATAAGTTTAATGCATTCAGTTTAGCAATGAGCAGTGAATTAGTTTGTTGTTTTTGCCTGTAGCAGATTCCGAATTTATGAGAAAGCAGTAGCAGGTTTTGAGTCTTGACTGTCTGTTCAGTGAGTTTCTGTTATGTATTTTCTACAGTGTGTGTTTTCAGAATCTAGCATTATTAGAGTTGTTGTTTTGAGTGGATTTTAGTTTTCCAGCTATCTAGTTTATTTTTAGGAATTATCTAAGTGCAAATCCTGCTTACCATGGTCTAGAAAATCTAACATGGTTTCAAAGTGCAGTTCTTGAAATCTTTCAGATTAAGTATATGGAGAGACAAGCTATCTAGAGTAGAGAGTTGTCGGAGGGTTTTAGTCGACAGTATGTCCAACATTCAGTGATCGAAGTAGAACTATACCAATGATAGGCATGTGGACTTGAGAAAGGTTGCAGGGTGAGAAGCCCTAGTTGATCCAGTGTATACTGTAGCTTCTTCAAAACAGTTGCAGCAATGGCAACTCCCAGTATGCGAGAGACTCACTTGTTGGAGGGAGCCTCCAACTTTGTGCCATGGAAGTTGATATTGCAGAAACTCCTAGAAATGGCAGACTTATGGTACCTTGTGGAGAAGGTGGTTGCACTGTCTATAGGTCCCAAAGATCTTGCAGGGCACAACAAGAAGGCAGTGAGTGCAAAGCGAATTCTGTTGGATTTGGTGAACGACCACTTGATACCTCATATCACTAGGAAAAAGACTGCCAAGGAGATATACATTGCCTTGGGAACCCTGTACCAGAATGTGAATATATCCAAGGAGATGCTCTTAAAGAACAAACTCACCTCTACCCGCGTAAGAAAAATAGATACAATAGCAAGTTATCTCATGATGGTAGCAGAGCTAATAGATCTCATCGCTACAATTAGGGACATAATTGAGGATAATGAGCTAGTTTAGATATCTCCAAAAGGTTTTAGTCCACCATGGCAAAACTTTGACCAAGTTATCTATGATCAAGAGAAACTACCTAACTTCAAGCAATTATGGGACGCTTTAATTGGAGAGATGAGACTACAGTGAGTCTCAGCCAATTATGAGTATGTTCTTGGCCTAGCCCTCATCAGGAAGGTGAGTAAGGGAGGAAAGAAAGGATCCAAGAAGGTTGTCTAACCAATAGAAAAAGAATTTGAGCCATATCAAGTGATTCAAATGCAACAATCATGGCCATTGTGCTTCTCAACATCTTGAGAAGCAGGGGATGGATAAGTGGCAACGACAAAAACAATTTGTAGGAAGTGTTGAAGCTTTAGGAGTGGATGAGTTGATTGCTAGGCTTGATACCACCTTTGCCATGGTATCATGCCTTTCCACTCAAGGTTGTCTAACCAATAGAAAAAGGATTTGAGCCATATCAAGTGATTCAAATGCAACAAGCATGGCCATTGTGCTTCTCAACATCTTGAGAAGCAGGGGATGGATAAGTGGCAACAACAAAAACAATTTCTAGGAAGTGTTGAAGCTTTAGGAGTGGATGAGTTGATTGCTAGGCTTGATACCACCTTTGCCATGGTTTCATGCCTTTCCACCAACATTGTGTTAGGTGTTGGGTGGTATCTTGAATCTTGATAGGAGCCTCAAGAAACATGATTTCAAACAGATCAGCCTTATACCAGCATGCAAGTGGAGCTTGGTGATGATGGCAAGTACCCACTAACTGGGTTAGGGTCTATTTTATTCCACATGCAAGTCAAAGAAGTTTTGGATCGACATGAGGTACTGTATGTTTCTAGTATGACTAAAAATATCTTTCTGTTTCTTGTCTTAAGAGATTTGAGGTGTAGGGTTGAGTTTAATGATCAATAAGTAATCATTGGAAGTCATAACCCTAATTCTAGTGAATCTTTGGCCATAAGAGTTAAGGAAGGTGGCCTTTCTTTACACATTGCTAGTAGATCCAATGAAGTACAAAGCCTTAATCACCTAAACTATGGTTCCTTACCACCTCCGAAGGACATGGTGGTGGATTCCCTAACTTCAAGGTAGAGAAGAAAGGAGTGTGCAAAGGATGTACACTTGGAAAACATAGCAAGGCTGCTTCCCCAAGCAGTGAGCACAAATCAAGAGAGATTCTTGATCTAATTCATTCAAATGTTTCTGGACCCATGTCATCAATATTGTTGAGAAGCAATATTTATTATGTTACTTCCATTGATGATCCTTCCAAGAAGACCTAGATATATTTTATGAAAACCAAGGATGAGGTCTTTAACAAATCCCAAGAGTTTAAAGCTCTTGTTGAGAACCAAACAAGTGGGAAGATCAAGGTATTAAGATCGGATAATGGAGGAAGTAACCTCCAATGACTTTGATTCCTTTTGAAAAAAAACAGTGATCAAGAGAGAGTTGATAGTACCTTACAACCCACAATAGAGTGAGATCCCTAAGAGAAAGAACTAATCCATTGTAGAAACTATTGAGTCTATAGCTCATGACTTAGATCTACACATGTTCCTTTGGGTAAAAGCATGTTGTACTGCAATTTACATACTGAAATAAGGCTACAAATGTAATAGTCACCTTAGTGATTTTAGGTCAAAAGTTAGGATTTTAGGCATCTTAGGGTTTTAGTCATATTAGGGTTAGGGTTTTGCTCACTCAGACTCTTTATAAGAGCTAAGGCCCTCATTGTAATGTTGTACCGTACGGTCTCATAATAAAATCATTCATTGTGTTATTCAACTCTCATCACTTCAGTGACTAACCCATTCTAGGATTTCTTAGTTCTTGGAAAATGGTATCAGAGCAGGAAGTTTGATCTCATCAAGCCACCATTTCATGAAGGTTTTTCGATTCGTTGTTTGCATGAGCTGTTGATTCAAATTTTCCAGCAACCAGTCGATTTTAAAAGGGAGCCACAATCCATCATATTCCATGACCAACAGACATGTCCGCCAAATATGTCACCGTAAAAAAAGGGGATACGTTGTTGTTTGCATCGATCTGTCGCTATTTCCTTTCTACAGATGTTGTTTGCTTCTCAGTCGTCCCACAATTTTTTGTTTAACCGCCTACCAAACTATCCGGCATTTTTTGTGTTATCTCTGCCATCCGCTATGAATTGAAGGATCCCAGCTGTCATTTTTTTGGTTTCAAAGAATCTAGTTGTTTTTTGCCGCCAAGAATCCAACCATCGTTTTCTTTTACTGCTATCTACAAAAGGAACTGTACAGCCACCAATCACAATTCTACAGTCCGTACAGTTGATTTTTGTACAACTATTATCAATCATCAAATTGATCCATACAGTCTGTACGATTGGTAATTTTCCAACAATTAATTTATTTTGCAAATGATGCAAAAGGAATCAGATCTGATTGAACCATGCATTTGTTGTGATTCATAGAGAATCTGTCAAGATGGGTCACATAGATCGTGTTGTCGAGTTTATCAAGGAAGAACCCCCGGACACTACTTGTGGTGTTTTCCTTACTGAAGAATAGACAGAGAATTCCCGCATGCATTTATAACGTGTGTATTCGTAGAAGTTTTAGTTTTTTTTAATTTACTACCTGCACAGATTTCAACACCCATCAGTTATTTTTGTCTTTTTAGGGTAGAATACTATTTTGTCAACAAGATCTTTGACAGATTAGTGAAAGTTGTGCATTTCTTAGTTGTCCTCGTTGTGTTTTATCAATCTGTGGCAAAATTAATCATGTATGAACAAATCTAGCTATCTAGAGAAAGATAGATGAATCTTTCATGTTTTAAGAAGCCCATACTTTGAAGGCAGGAAAGGGATTAGTTAAAAGCTTCTGAAGAGAATGGTTGCCCACAGAGTTCAGTAGTTGTGGATCTAGGGAAAGATCCCTCATTGGCTGAGACATGCATGTGGATTGCAGTCTACTAGTGAGATTATGTGACATACATGTGGATTGATGTCCAATAATTGACTTCGGGAGATTCGTGATTCAAGAGTTCGGGGAAGTGAAACCCAGGAACTTGGGAATTCAACTCAGGAACTATGTAATGTCCTCTTCTGCTTAAGCATTGAGGACCATCCCGCTAACCTATATGATTCCCAATGCCATAGGTTCGAGCAGGCACTGACAGTCAGGGAATCAGCTAAGGATTGATGCCATATAAGAAGATCTAGGGCATTGATATTATATCATCAGTAGGTAGACTATCATCAATAGGTAGACAGGGGCCACCAGAGCCAAAGGCCACCTGCATGCATGACATCTGAGCATTATTTCATGATGCATGCACCTGATTGAGTCTCTAGGCACCTGCATGCAAGTCAACTGCGAATTAGAAGGTAAAGTGACCTAATTAGGTCAAAAGTTAGGTTATTTGCAGTTGAAAGTTATAAAAGAGAGGTAAAGTGAATGGAGAAGGATGCTTATACTAGCATAGATCCATCTTAAACTCGTTTCTATCAAGCACCGAGAGGGATCCAATTTCTCGAGGTGTATTTCTTTTTTTAAATTTTAACTCAAGAAATTTGATCTTTCTTGATTGATAGATCCGAGTTTAAGTTTTAAGTTTTTATTTTATAAACGAACATCTATTTTTTAATTACTTTTCATAATATTTTATTTTATGAACCAACATGGATTTTTTTTAAATATTTTCCATAATTTTTTATTTTATTAGCCGACATGAATTTTTTTAATTATTTTGTTACTAACGTTATAACGTTATATCACGTTAGAGGATCTCTCACATACTGGGCTATAGAGCACCTCGTTTCACTCGGTGCAATGATTATTGATTTGAGGATTCGAATTGGAGAGCTCAGCAAGCTAAGTTGGGGTTGAGTGCATGCTCAGCTAACTGGTGTATTTCGGCAGCGAAATCTATCTGCCCTAGTCACCATCAGGTTGGATCATCCAGATTCAGCATTGCTTCATCATCAGGTACAACTATTTTTCAGTTTCTGCAGAGTTATATTTTGTGAGTTATTGAGGGAGTCATCCTCCTGCTATGGTGCATTGTCCAAGGACCTCCCTATTCGTTTTCTAGCATCCAGGGTTCAGTTTCTCTGCATGCAGCTCTCATTCTCTTCAGAGCAGTGGTATTACCCTTCCTCTGGAAGAAGGGCCATTCAGCTTGAGTCTTCAGCTAGTTATCATCATTCTTCCTGATTGAAGGATGTCTTGCATGCTTGGGGGCAAATCTCCTTGGAAGGATATTCATGTTTTGGGCTGTTGAGCCATCACTTCTTCTGCATGTAGCTTCTATCTTAACCAGAGGGGCACTATAACCCTATTGCACATTATCTGGAGCTTCATCAATGATCTATTATTTATTGAGGAGCATTCTAAGATTGAAGGAGGGCGCATTCCTCATCTGGAGGACGACTTGCCTTAGCATACTATTTATCTGGCATAATTCCCGCATGCAGGGATCATCCTCATCGGCATCAGCAGATCTACATACTGGTATGTACATGCATTAATTCCTCCTACTTTCTAGCATTTCAGTATTATCTGGGTTACAGATCTGCATGCAAATGCATGCATGCAGAGATTAGGGTTTACTTTCATATTCTATTGAGACATAAACCTACTAGCCATCTACAGTACAACAAAAAAAGAAAAATATCAGTTTGGGATATTACAAACTACAACCTTCCAAGGCTTACGAGGGTTACGAGGCAACTTGATGGAGCTCAACCTGGTCCATGAACTATGTTCAAAGAAGAAGCTTTGGATAGATGTTTTGTTTTCAATTTATGTGATTTTCAATATATGCATTTGACTTCAACATTGTACACCTTATGGGGAGGTGTTAAGATATAAGGCTACAAATGTAATAAAGTCACCTTAGTGATTTTAGGTCAAAAGTTAGGGTTTTAGGTGTCTTAGCGCTTTAGTCATATTGGGGTTGGGGTTTTGGTCACCCAAACTCTTTATAAGAGCAAGGACCCTCATTGTAATGTTGTACCATACCGTCTCATAATAAAATCATTCATTGTGTTATTCAACTCTCATGACTTCAGTGACTAACCCGCTCTAGGGTTTCTCAATTCTTGAAATACATATATCCTCAATGGGTTTTGAAGGACAAGACTCCAAAGGAAGCCTTCAAAAGGGAGAAACCAGATCTTTCTCATTTCAGGTTGTTTGAGAGTCTAGTTTGTTGATTTTTCTTGGCATTTAGATGTTATTAACTTTTTATAACGTATCTATCACATAAACATAAACTGCATGCATATAGAGGATCGCTAAAAGAAACACATTTGCAGTAGACACAATTTTTACCCGAGAAAACCCTTTCATGAGAAAAACCCAACAAAATTCTCTAGATAAGATTCTTCAACAAGATACAATGTTTAGTGCCCAACACTAGTTACATAAACAAAACAATGGTATACAAGAAAGATCCAGAATAACCTTTGAGCCCTTCTGAGAACAACATAGAGAGAAAAAGATGATAAACCCTAAAAGTTTGTCTTCTTGATGCCTCTTGAACCCTTAGCAATGCTTCCTTGGATCTACGCACCTTTCTCCTTGCTTGAGCGAATTAGTGTGTCACAAATGAGGCCAACTCTCTTCTATTTATACTGGAAAAGTCACTTTTTCTATCTGGGCCGACATGACCTAGTGACTAGGTCATTTCCACTTAACTGGGCCGACTTGACCTTTTGACTGGGTCATTTTAACTGGGCCAACTTGTTTTGGGATTATTATTATTCTTTCTTGTGGAATATCTTCCAATGCTACAAGAAACATCAACACAGTTTCCATTCATGTTCCAAAGGAGAAGAGGACAACGCTTGAACCCTCCAACTTGAAGGGTATTCTAGTTCGCTATAGTGAGTCCTCTAAGGCTTGAAAGATATATGCTCGATCCCAGAGGAGGATAGTGGTGAGCCCAGATGTGAAGGTTGATGAGGATGCATGGTCTTCCAAATCCCATGAGCTCCCAGTGGTGATTGAGGGGACAACACTTGCTACTCCAAGATCCACAAGTTTCAAGGAGTTGACAAGATCCAGTATAGGTACAAAGACAACTTTACCGCCTAATATAGTGAGGAGGGAAAGGTGGCTTACAAAGACATTGCAAGAGGCAAAGGAACAAGTTCGTGCTCTAGAGACTTCTTTTCAGGTAAGCCATCATCCTAAGAAATTTCCCAGTTATATTGCATCGATGTCTTTCGTCATAGATGCAAAGCCTTCCAGTGATGAGGAGGCAACAAGTCTACAAGTATGCTAAGATTCCACGGTGGAGTACAGCTCCATTATGAAGAATGATGTGTGGGAAATTGTGTCAAGAACAGAGGGGAAATCAGTGATTGTACAATTAAAGAAGCTGTAACAAACATAAATACAAATAATGTATGTATAATTAATGGTTAGCTTAGAATATTATTATATGAAGAGGTGCCTATGTAAAGACAACCTATTACTAAAGGTCACCTTAATAGCCTATATAAGGCCTGGTGTTTCCTTTCACACACCTGGGGGTTAACGTGGCAAAAATCTTCAAGCCACTCGATGTGTTCTTAGGGGCAAGCTTCGAGTCAAGTACTGTCACTTGATCTTGACTCCTCCGTTTAGGAAAACTCCTAATGAAGCCAAGGGGGGTAGACCCTAAGAAAGTTACTAAGGATTTTAGTTCTTAGACGTTAGAATGGAAGTAAGTTGTTTAGTAGTTTATTGAAAAACAAATTGAAACAAGAGATTGCAATATAAAATTTAATCACAACGGCATAAAGATCAGATAAATCATGAAGTCACTCAACACATGATAGATTCCAAACAAAGATCGTATGATAACAGTAAAGGGACCAGTGTTGAAAACGGAGTCAAAATGGGGTGTTGTTGTAGTGCTTGAAATGTACTGCGTATGCTCCTGGTCAATATTACATTATTGTGACAAAATGAGTGGATTATTAGGGAGGGGGATTCTCGATATACCACGAAGGTACTGTGAATATGTCCAAAGTCGCTAAGTGTGGCTCCACACGAGAAAATGTGGGTGAGGTGGAGTCACGGGGAGATGTCCAACACTACACCAATCTAGGGTGTAGCCTGACGAGGCCCCGCGGTCACTTTCTATTTGTTCTCGCTTTCTCTGTGAAATTTGCCCACACAGAAGCAAAAAGGAGACATTGGATGTTCGTCTTGGAAGGTTAATTGAATGATGTGAAAACTAATTACTAGTCACTTAGTCCCTTTCTGGTTTGATCAACTGGTCAGTCAAAGCTGCAGAGATCCAGAGCATACAGGGACAAAGCCTTGTTAATTTTAAGGATGTTAAATTGTTTTCTTGTTTTAACAACCCAAGAGTCTTTTTCGGCCAATACTCAAGCAAGCCCTTATCCTATGAATTGTACTTCGGGAAAGCAAGGGGTTTATTTAAAACGAAAAGAAAGACTGAAAAAAGGAAAGGTTGTCTAATTACTAAACTACTGAAGTAGTGGGTTAGTATCTGTTTACTTTGCAAAAGATAAATGAAAATTGTAATCATCAAAGTATACAGCTTGCAAAAGATAATTAAAAAGTTCCTATGTCCCGAGTGAGTCATTGGCCCAATATTTGGATTGGACCACGGCGGTAAATTTTAGTTAATCTAAGTTAATTTTAACAAAATAAAACTAAAGTAAAGACTAAAAAGCTAAAGCAAAAAAACCATGAAAAAGGACACCGACGCAAATCCCCCCAGGGGGGATGGGAAGCAAACTCTTATGAGCTCACTTCAAAAGTGATTTTTATTATGAGCTTACAATGCAAACTAAACTAAAAAAAACTCCTCTCTCTCCTTATAGATTTTGGAGAAAAGAGGTTACAAATGCTCTTAGGAAAAAATAGGAAGAAAAGAGATGGTTCAAGAAGGTCTTGGTTTGCTTGATCTTGTCAAAATTGGTCCTCCAAAGTCTATTTTTCTGCTGCAATAAAACAAAAACCAGCAAAGAAATTTAGTAGCAAAGGTGCCCTAAATCACTTTAAAACTGACTTGGGCAAGTTAAAAAAAGCCTAAAAAATTTTAAGTTGAAAACCAGTTCTAATAAAACAAAATAACTAAGATGAATTGGCTAAAAAGCCAACCCTCTTAGAATCTTGGACAGCCTTCGAAAGGCAGCCAATAAAGCACTTAGTTGCTTGATTTCAACTCTCTAAACTCAAAAGGAACTAATTGATTAACAAGTTAAAAATTTACTTTGAAAAGACTTGCAAAACCAACTAGTTTCTAATCTAGATCTATCTTGTTAAATGATAAAACTTTATAATATTTAGATCTATGCAATCAACTCTTATAAATCAGATCTAAAAAAGATATTAACTTCTTAGCAAAGTAGATCTAAAGCATAAGAGGAAGTAACCAAAAAGATTGTTAGAAAATTTGAGAGAAGGTGAAGAAGTGCCCCCTTTGAAAAATGGGCAATGGAATCACTTTTGTTGCTTCGAGAAGGACTATGTTTCTCACAAAGAGTTGGAGAACAAGAGAAGCAAGCAAGATCTCTTGTAAAATCCAACGAAGCACCTATGGATCCCTTCACACTTGCACAAAACTCGCCAAAATTTTAGAAAAACTCTAGATTAAAAACAAGGAGAGCATACCCATAAACAAATAAGCATGCAAAATAATAAATCTTTAAAATAGAAATTTTAAATGAGCAATGAAACAACACTACTCAATCCTATTGATCAATACTAATCATATTAGGCTAAAGATTGACAAACCAAGAACAAATGCAAAAAAATGAATCCTACAATTACCTCACTTAGCACATGAAGCAATGCTCATCCAACTTGAAAGAAGACACAATTGAGACCTTCAAAGCCTTATTTCATTAATAATATTCAACAAAATTGTTTACAATGGGAGCAGAGGTTCTACACTTCATGAGGAAGAATGAGGAAAAACCTTGCTTTTATAGCCAAAAGAGTCCTAGTGAGCGCATCCCTCACTGATGGTTGAGGACGAGTTCAATGAGAAAATCGTGGATCTTTGTTGGAGTAGGTTGAGAGGAGATGGCGCCACATCTCCCACAAGAGATGCACCCTCCTTTGGGATTGCCACCCCTCTTACCACAAGGCACCACATATGCTAATGCGACCCTCTTTGGAAAAGGACACATCCTCTCCATGACATAGACTCGCCTTGCCCATGGATATTTTCCAATTATTTGACACTTTTTTGGGTGTTTTGAGCAAAAGTAATTTAAGTGAAAAATAAATCACTTAAACACTTAGGAAAGTGGGTCTAGGAGTAAAGTGGGTGCTCTAAGTTAGAAAACGAGCACCCCCATCGTGAATTTCACCTCCTACCACACTTTTATTACATTTTCAATTTTCCCAATTAAACTATTAAAAAATAGCCTAATTTTACAAGAAAATTTATTTTCTCGGAATTTAAAAAAAAAATCCAAGGGGACCTAACACATGTCCATTTGACTCGATATTAGGGTCTAGCATGTTAATATACATTGACACGTGAACTTTAATAACCTCCTAAGGCCTAACCACCACCACGGGCATTCTAGCTATGGAGGAGCGCGTGAAAAACTCGGAAATTATACACAACTTGTTCAACAATGCATAATTAACAAGGGAAAAAACACCTTGGAATACTCGGATTGATGTCTAAGTCCTAGGAAGGCCAAGTTCTTTACAAAAGGTCCATGCTAGCACACTTTATTACAATTCCCACAAGGGGGTATGAACATGTGGAAAAAAATAAAAAAGGGCCTAGAAGGCCTAAAGGACTTCTGAACTCTGATCATGAACAAGTATCCTTGTTCAAACTTCACTAGCTCACTTGCAATCCAACTAAGTACAACTTAGTAGGCAACAAGGCCCAAACCATTTTTTCATTGTAATCATCATTTATCCAATTTTATATATATTTATATTTATACATTCTTGTATATCTAATACTTAAAGCTTCCGCAACTTGGCGTAACATTGGTATCAGAGCGTAAAAATTCCAATGGAAGTCGTATAAAAGATTCAAGACCTAGTAGAAGAATTAATAAAAAACAATAACCGTGCAATTGAAAGAAACCTTAAATCAAGGGCAATGATAGGCGAAACTCTTGAATCAATAAAAGAAATAAGAGAAAATAACAAGAGCATGATAGAGATTAGTCAAGAATCAAAGCATACAAATTTAGACAAGTTACCAAAGAAATTGGACGAACCTCCTCCAGCAATACAATTAGAAGATGAGGTGGAAACCCTCACAAAGAAAGAAACATTTGGTGGAGATAACAGGGAACCAAAATTGCTGACAAACAGGATAAATGAGGAAAAGCACTGCAGCATATATTTAGATTCTGTAAACATATCTAGTGAAGAACTTAACTCTAAACGACATGGCGATGAGCCATAGGCTGTACAGCTGGAAGATTTGGATGAACCAGAAATGATTGAACTTAGAGAATTAAATATAACATCAGATGTTCAAAATTCCTTTGCATCAAATATATTGGACGAGCAGATTCCTTCTGGCATTTTTAATCAAACAGAAGCTCTGGATCTTTCAGGGAATAAGCTTCATGGGAAGCTGCCTTCTCATTTCGGTAACTGCTTGTCTCTGAAGGTATTGAATGTAGCAAATGACAATTTGGAAAGGCAGATACCGAGGGAACTGGGAAAATTGAAGAAAATTCAGGTAATGCACATCAAGGTCAACAGGATAAGAGGACATACTCAGTCATCCATTCGAAATTGCACAATATTGGAAATTTCGGATTTTGGTGGAAACAACCTATCAAGCAATGTCCCTGAATGGATCACGGATCTTTCTAAGCTCCACATACTCGTCCCCAGATCAAATCATTTGGAAGGCAAGATTTTGATCGAGAAAAGACATTGGAATAGAAAACGACATTTTTTGCTTGAGAATTTAGAAGCTTACGAATTCAATATCCAAAATAGGATGACTCTGTTAAAAGATCAAGATTTTTTAGCTCATGTGCGGCGGAGGTTCTTAAATAAAGTTCACCAGTGCCTTAAAGGACATACAGTCATTAACAAATATGTTGGCACCTTTGCATTGGCTGCTTCAGATGATATCAAAGATGTTCAGAGTCTCAGACAGATGCAAAAATATACTTAAAAGATCTTGTTGATAGTGAAACCTTGCTGCGGCAAACATCTGCGCCTAAGAAACTGGAAGAAGCCACACTTATTATATACCCAGAATATGTTCTAACATACTTGGTTCATATTCCTGGACATCATCCAACCTTGCCAATGGGAAGTGATGCTGAAAATGAAGAAGCTTATGAACCTTTTTATATGCAGTTGCTATTTTATCTCTAGGCATTAATTTCTCAAGATCGTAGTGGCAGTTCTAGAAAAGATGATCTAGATGGCTTATCATCTATCCTAGCTATTTTCCGTGCAATAAAAAGAGCTGAAGATGTAGCAGATAAACATCTCCCTCAAAATCTGTATGTACTCTGTAACATTGGCATCATTATTGAGAAGGATTTTGAACACTCCTCTGGTCGCATTTCCGAAGGGACACCCTTAACTTCCCAGTTTTACAAAATTTGCAGAAAAAATGATGAGAAGAGAGACGGACGTTTTTTATCGCGTTGTCTATCTGACGAGAAGGTCATCCCAAGCTACGAGCTCACCATTACAATCTCATTGAGGAATAAAGACAAGGACCGGAGCATCAACATCATTGAGCCGTGTGTGATGCAACGTGTCTACCTTCTACCTTTATTTATTTTTAAGAGAGCCACGTGTGATGCAGAGTCACCAAAATGACATATGAATGTTTATGAAGATAATCAACGAGACTCAGAAAGTCACAGCCGGATTATTTCTGTTGGTATAAGGTTAAAATTATTAGTCTCTTATGGATATGAACGTGACCCTTCATTAAGATACACCTCTTTGGAGATAAAATTTATTTACCATACCATAAAATTAAGTCAAATGCTAAGGAAATCATTCGTAACAAGCAAGAACAATATTAATATAAGGGTGGCTTATTAGCAAAGAAACTAAAAAGGGTATGCCTTATAATGTGAGGTTTCCATAATTATATCAAGTTAATATATCTCTATATATATAGAGGGAGTTAAGCAAGCATTTAAGATATTATTAAGTTCGGATAAAATGTTTTTAAAGGGAAACTTAAAAAGATATGCTCTAATTAAAGTGAGTGTGACATCTTAAAAAAAAGAGTGATACAAGAGTAAATGGAGGTATTATATATATATGGAAAAGCGGCCAAGTTAAATGAATAAAAAGAGTATATCAACTTACTATGTTTTGAGGAAGAAACATTTTTAAGAGTGCAGCAATGTAACAAACATAAATACAAATAATGTATGTCTAATTGATGGTTAGCTTAGAATATTATTATATGAAGAGGTGCTTATGTAAAGACACAACTTATTACTAAAGGTCACCTTCATAACCTATATAAGGCCCAAACCATTTTTTCATTGTAATCATCATTTATCCAATTTTATATATATTTATATTTATACATTCTTGTATATCTAATACTTAAAGCTTCCACAACTTGGCGTAACAGAAGTGCAAGATCGGTCTATAACTAGAGGATTCTCCCACAGAGAGTGAGTCAGCTATGAGGAAACCTTTACTCCAGTTGCCAGGTATACTTCTATTAGGACCATTATTTCTTTAGCACCTATTTTTGGTTGGTACTTGGTAGTCATATCAGATGGATGTTAAGACAGACTTCCTTAAAAGGCATGATTGAGGAAGAAGTAAACATTAATCAATCGAGAGGCTTTGAGGTGCATGGGCGAAATACCCATATGTGCAAATTGAAAAAATCCCTTTATAGGCTGAAGCATGCACCTCATGCTTGGTACTCTGGGATTGATGAGTATCTGTGAGGTTTGGGCTTCACCCAAACTACTGCAAAACCCAATTTTTATTATCTAACTGATTGATTTGATCCACATTTTTTGGTCCTGTATGTAGATAAACTGATACTTACAGGGAGTTCAAAGAAGCTCATTGCAGGGTGCAAGGCTGAGTTGGCACAAGAATTTGACTACAGATATTGGTAGAGTATATGTGAGGTTTTCCTTGGGTAGAGAAACTACACAGTTGAGATCCTGAAAAGGTTCTAGACGATGGTTTGTAAACCCATGCACTCCTATGATGCCAAAACTGAAGTTGCATGTTGACTTTGATTCAAATTTGGAATCCTTCAGTGTATACTAGTATAGACAGTTGATTGGATTCTTGATGTATCTAGTTAACAAAGCCTAACATATGTTTTGTAGTGAACACCTTGAGCCAATTCATGGTTGAACCGAGGTAGATCCATAGGATGGCTGCAAAACATGTGGTCCAAATTATGAACGAACAATACATTATGGTCTAAGATATGCAAGAGATGGTAAGTAGAAGTTGCATGGATTCGTTAATTCTGACCAGGCAGGAGATGCAAGTCACAAGAAGAGTACTTCAGGGTGTTGAGTCAGTCTAGATCAGAAGTGATTTCCTAGGTCAGAAGGAAGCAGGCTTCAATGGCATTTTGTTCAGCAGAGGCAGAGTACATGGCAGCCAGCATTGCTAGTTGTGAAGCCATATGGCTTCGCAAGTTGATTGTAGAATTGACAGGTGAGATGTCAGAGCATACGGTGGTCTACTGTGACAATAAGAGTTATATCAAACTCTCTGAGAATCCAGTATTCCATTGCTGCTCCATGCACATTCACATTAGGTACCATTTTTTCAGGGACAGTTCAAAAGGGAGCAGTTGCTCTAGAGTATATTCGGACAAATCAGCAGGTTGTAGATATCTTAACAAGGCCCTGGCAAAGAGTAAGTTTGAGATGTTCCAGAAGAGAAATGGATTGGTGGAGAATGCTTTCCTTGGTAAGAGGAAGTGTTAGATTGTACCTCGGATAGTCTTCTACCACTATGTTGCACAAGTGGTGGTCCTAGGCCCACTTGTGAATAGATCTGGGCGCTTCAGTTGCATCAGTTCAAACTAGACAGTGAGCGTGCACTTCCTCTCTTTTAGATTCAAAAGTATGGTGCATTAGATTATGTACGATTGGTTGTTGTTCTATTTTTGGCAATCTATCCTCATATGAGGATACATGCTTGAATGCCTCAGATCATCTCCAATAAAGGTGCATACTTGGCTCGTCTATCCATGCAAGAAAGGTGCACTAGAATTAGAAGTTAAGACCTTCAGTTGAGGTGCTGTGCATGTGTCAAGATTCATTGTACCTTATAGTGTATAAAGGAAAAGGCAGGTGTATAGGTTTAATTCATTCAGTTCAGCAGCAAGTAGTGAATTAGTTTGCTGCTTTTTATGCAGCAGATTCCATTTCAGAATTAATGAGAAAGCAGTAGCAAGTTTTGACAGTCTGTCTAGTGAGTTTCTGTGATATAATTTTTGCAGTTTGTGTTTGTAGATTCTAGCACTATTAAAGTTGCCGTTTTGAGTGGCTTTCAGTTATCAGATATCTAGTTTCTTAGGAATCCTTTTAGTACAGAGTCTGCTTACCAAGGTCTAGAAAATCTAACAAATCATCTTTTACTCCAGCAAAAGTTAATGATATGAAAGGCTTCTTAGTTCTTACCATGTTGGAATAATTGTAAGTAGACTATTCGCTCAAAGGGTTGTATGCCGTATAAATCCACTGCAAAAGATAGTGAGAGTTAGAATGCCATGAATTCAACCTCCAACTAGCATGAAAACCATGTTAAAGAATCAGCATCTCTTAATTGAAAATTCATAGTCAAATTTGATACAATATACAAGATTATGTTTCATAAATCTAGTGGCATCAAGAAACAGCAAAAATCCTAGATAAGTCATCAGACACAAGTGGTCAGATGAGTTCAGTACATTTGCTTTTTTTACTACCTAGATTTCATTCTATTTTGAAGATTGTTTGTTGGATGATTACAAGCTTAGATAACAGCAAAACCAACGTCACATAAAATTTTATCAATAAAATAGCATGTTGAAAATAGTGTCAAATGAAAATTGGAGGAGACTAGTTGCAAGTTGTGTTTTCCATCAGAGTATAGCAGATGAATGCAAGGGGAAGCATATGTGAGAAGCATCTACTATTTACACAATATCAATGTTTGATTGTATTTATAACACCTTCACATAAATGATAAAACTCAAAAGGTGGTCAGATGAGTTCAGCACATTGCTTTTTGTACTACCTAGATCTGATTTTATTTTGAAGATTATGTTGTTGGATGATTACAAGCTTAGATAACAGCAAAACCAACCTCACATAAAGTTTTATCAATAACATTGCATGTTGAAAATAGTGTCAAATGAAAATTGGAGGAGACTAGTTGCAAGTTGTGTTTTCCATCAGAGTACAGCAGATGAATGCAAGGGGAGGCATATGTGAGAATCATCTACTATTTACACTATATCAATGTTTGATTCTTATTATAACACCTTCACATAAAACTCAAAAGGAGGTTCATCAGTCGATTATCATATTTATGATGCAATGTATCCCTTGACCAACAGATTACCAAACCTCAAAAGTTTCACCCATTTACCAATCTGATCACCACAACAGCTGCCTAAAGCAACTACAGGTGGACTCTTAAATGTACAAAGAGAAATCTTATGAACAGAATATGAAGTGTCACAATTCAGCTAAGTGTATGCACAGATTATGAACAGTGATGATTCATACGAGTATCTATGCATGGAATATGAACAGGCACAGTTTAGCTAGGTGTATTTATGCACAACATGCATATACGAACCACTAAAAATTCCTTCACTTAAGCTTTATTTTCAATTATGATTCACACCAAATCTTATAACAGACTCCATACAGCATTCCCATCACAGAATACACACATGAACAGAACTCGTCTTGACAAATGATAAATTTCATTAAACATGAGCGGCATTAATAGCATTTCCATATCCTTATCAGATTATCAATCAATATTTAATGAACATCATTCAATCTGTCTGCAGGCATGCGTGTCAAACAGAGTAATAACAAAAGAAAGAAACATAAACTGTAGATGGAGATAACTACAACTATCTTAATCAACGATGTCTATATAAACTGGCTGTGTAGGAACAATTTACCAACCATCCATAGGCATCCGTGTCTTTCTATTTCCCTGAGCCAGGATGTCCATAAGGACTGCCAGGTCACAGGGTTCGCCGAACTTGAACCTTGAGGTTCGAAGTTCGGCGAACCTCCAAAAAAATTTAAAAGTTCGTTCAGGTTCGCCGAACCTGATAAGCGAACTTAATGGGGAGCTTCAAGATAAACGAGTTTGTTGAACAACTTTGTTCAGGTTCGAATTTTCAAGGGGTTTTTTTTATTTTGTTTCAAAAAACCTCCTATACCCATCGACAATGAGTCCCACGTTCATTTCACCTGCAACTGCAATTGAAAATCGAACCTTGCTCGACTCTACAAACGATTATTGTCCAAGCTTAAGTCTCGACCTGCGGACGGCATTCAATATAGAGAGAAGCTCTAGAACCCACGAACTAATTCATGCCGGAAAGAGGGCAATTGTCCAACCCTTACTTGCGAACCAGTTATTGCCGGAAAATGTCGGATGGCCAAAACTTGAAAGGGGCAACGGTGTGGTGGACCACGGTGTCCGTGTGACCGGCAGCTCAGAATAGCTTTGCGGACACTTCCATTCCGCTTGCAGTTTGTGGCAGTCGGCTTAATTTAAAAATATAAATTTACCCATAATTGATTTTTTTTTAAATGAGCTTTGTTGAAGGTTTTTTTTAAATTTTATTAAAATCAAACTTTACTCCAACAATATTAAGTTTTAACATAGTAAATACTAACTTAATAATAAATTTTCCACTCGAAAAAAACTTAATAATAAATTTATGGATTATAAACAAATTCTTCTAAGGTTTTTTTAAATATTATTAATATGAAACTTTACTTGATTAATATTAATTTATTTATTTTTCCACGAAAAAAGCATACTATTGATATTCAAAAAAATGAATCAAATAGTATATAATGTGTCAGCTGCATAACTATGGTCCCAAACCAGAAATACAAAATACTGAGATAGTCCTCCCAAATACATACAAACATATTTAACGGTATCAACCAAGAGACAAAATACTAGAGCGGAACAAGCTCTAATCTAGAAAATACAGAGAACCAGACTCTATCATTGAGTTCTCACAGTGTTCTTCCCAAACTAGAAAGCCCTCAGCATCCTCCAGTGCCAACTTTGACAAGTAATCAGCCTGCTTGTTAAACTCTCTATAAATATGTTTCAAGGACAGAGTGTTGAAAGTTCTCAATTCTGTCAAAATTCTGCTGCACCAGTAATCTAAATTCAGGACTTGTAAAGTGTATTCACCTCGTGCCCACTTAATTGTGACACGTGAATCACCAAAGACTTTAACTGTTCCCAACCCAAACATGTTTGCAATACCAGTAACACACCAGAGTGCGATCAATTATGCTTTCATATTGGTCCCGTTGCCACAGTTTAGGCAGAAAGAATAAAAGTGTTCCTGATTCAGATAAATGACACCACCTGCTCCACATTTTCCAAATTGAGCAGCTCCATTGAATAAAAGTACCGATGCATCAAAAGTAAGCTGAAAGTTTCCAATAACTCGTTTGACAGGGGTAGTCTCAACTGGCAGATAATTGTGGAATTGACACAGAACAGAGTTAAAAATACTCTCCAGATTAGGGCTGCAATTCTCAAATACAGCAACATTTCTTGCTCTCCAAACAGCCGAACATATGAAAACCGGAAGGGTTAGATAAGTCTTACAACAGTTGACCCATGAATGAAAACATGATTCAATGTTATTACCCCCCCAATGCGTAGTAATACCATAACACAAATAAAATTTCTCCCATAGACTGTGTATAAAAGAACAATTGATGAAGATTCAGCCTCATTCTTGCAGAAGACACATATGCTAGGTCCAATCCACCTAATCGATGACAAATTCTCCCAAGTTTTAAGTCGCTCCTAGAGCAAAAACCATGTAAAACATTTAAGTTTCAAACGGATGTGCCATGACCATATAACTTTATACCACCAGTGCATTGGAAGGATACAACGTCTCTTAATCATATAACAATAAGCATTCTTTGCAGTGATACTCCCCGTAGCTTCATTTCCTTCCCATATCACCTTATCGTCCCCACAGTTCAAACGGATACCTGCTCCATTCAATGCAAGTATATAACGGTCCCATTCAGCACTGAATTGTTGTGGAATATTCAACTCCTCAGCAGATATCCAATATCTATGCGGTTTCCTGATAACAAGAGAATCTAAAGTGTAATAACCTGCATTTCTGATAAAAGATAATAAGCCCTGAGACAAAGTATAACCAGTATCCAAACCCATGATAGGGTCAACTCCTATAGCAACCTTCAGACCATTCCCAACTTTCCAATTCATTTCAACAGCCAACCAATAATAAACTTTTAAGAAATCGTTCCAAATAGGAGACACACCTCTAGTCACCTTGTTAGGCCTTCTCAGCCATTCAATAATATCAATTTTCACATATTTATGTTGAATAACATTGGACCAAAGTGTGTCCCCAAATAACGCCCTCCATAGACTCTTCAAACGAAGTGCAGCACTGAAAATTGATAAGTCTTTTAATCCCCAACCTCCAGCAGATTCCGGTATGGAGATTTTATCCCAACTGGTCAAAGACAAATATGATTTCTTCAGTCCACCAGTCCATAAAAAATCAAAGATAAGTGATATGAGTTTGTTTATCACCGAGCAAGGCACAGGAAGTAGAGATAACCAATACACCGGAGTCCCCATCAAAACAGATTTTATAAGAGTGAGCTTCCCCCCAATGGATAAGAGACGAAAAGTCCAATGAGATATCTGATTCTCAAACTTTTTAATCAACCACTGCCAGTCCTTGATATGATAGCCATTCGGCTTAAGTTGTAAACCAAGGTAAGTAAAACCTTCACTCACCTAATTGTACATGTAGGGCATCAGCAATTTAATATCCTGCAATCGGTTTACATCAACACAGTTCTCAAAAAGACAGTTTTTTTCAGGCTGATCTTCATGCCCGAAGCCTTACAAAATAGATCCAGAATACTTTGATAAGCCCTCCATTCCTCCACTGTATCATTACCAGCTAATAATGCATCATCAACAAACATAGCGTGTGAGATAAATAAATCTTTTGATATTTTCAAGCATTTTATCTTACCTTCTCGCTTTGCCAGCTTAATCAACCTGCTCAAACCATCAATGATTAACAAAAATAACAATGGCAACATCGAACAACCCTGTCTGAGACCTCTTGAGCAACTAAAAAAAGTAGTAGGTGCACCATTAACCAGGACAACAATACTCGTGGAATTCACACATGCCATGATCCACTGTATAGCAAGAGCAGGGACACCAATCTAGATCAAAATAATCCGAAGAAAATCCCAACTAACACGGTCATAGGCCTTCTCTAAATCAATTTTGAGGAGAATAGCTTTGAGATTCTTACATTTGATGGAATGAAGTAGTTCCTGGGTGATGCCCACAACATCATGTATCTGTCGATCTTCTAAGAAACCGAATTGCTCAGGTGTAATAAACTTTGAAAAAACAGGCTTAAGACAAACAATAATAATTTTTGAGACAATCTTATAAATTAGATTGCACAGTGCTATGGGTCGAAAATCTCCAAAAGTCTCTGGATCATTAACTTTTGGAATAAGTGTGATAAAAGTAGCATTCAGAGCACTTGAGACATACCCCTGCAACCTAGTATACTCCACCATCTGCAAAATATCACCTCCCATAATATCAAAGAAGTGCAAAAATAACTCCACTGTCCAGCCATCAGGGCCTGGGCTCTTTTCCTTGGCAAATAGTTTGAGCATTTTTTCAACCTCCTCCAAATTTATCTCCTGACATAAATCCTCGGCCTCTTTATCATCAAAAAATTTTGGGAAAATTCTTGCCACTTGAAGCTGTGACAATAAGTCACAATTCTTGTCATCAGAATATATATACTGAAAATGTTTCTTAGCCAGATTCTGTAACTTCAAACCTACAGTCACTTCAACCCCATCCTCATCCTTCATTTTCCAAATAGTGTTGTTATTCCGCCTAGCCGAGGCAAAAGAATAGAAAAATTTGGTATCGTTATCACCAAAGTTCACCCAAAGAGCACGGCTTTTTAGTCGCCACTCCTTTTCCTCTTTCAAGTATAAAGAGTCTCTTTCCAATTCCAGTTTCTTCACTAGATCAAAGTTTTGACTATCTAATGGAGCTTCCAAAATAGCTGAGTATAACAAATGAAGTTGGGCTTCCACTCTCAATAAAAGCTGTTTATCCAATTTTTTCCTATTATGGATCCACATAGTAACTTTTTCCTTAAGCATCCTCAACTTCAAACATAAACGATCCACAGGGTTAAGATTCTCATCAACATCTAACTGTAACCAGACAGCTTTAATAAATTTGACAAAATCCATATTTGAAAGCCAAGAATAGTCAGTCGAATTTAAAAGGATAATTATGTTGCACTTTAAATCATCCAATTGTAGATAGACTGACCAGTGGTCAAATATCTTCACCCTTCCAACCCAGGAACGATACCAAGAACAAGAATCTAGCAGTGAACCTTTGACCAAAAACTTATCTAATCGTTTCATAATATAGTCACGTCCTCCACGACCATTGGTCCAGGTAGGAGCCATATTACTTGTAAAACATCAATGAGGTCGTTATCAGATAAAAACTCAGAAAAGAAAAGAAAAAAAAAAACATGCCAAGGCATCCTCCTTAGCCGACGACCCCCAAATTTCCTGAGAGAATCTAGTAAAGTTTAAGTCTCCAGCAACAATAATATTCTCCCTGCTCAATAAGCCAAAGGAATGAATACCATACCATAAGGGTTCTCGATTCTTATAGGGGGCATAGCAGTTTAAGACCGACAAAGAAAGATTATCCACCTTTCGATGGCATTCCATCAAAATACCCCATACAATTTTGTAAACCATAAAAGAGTAATAGCGTGGATCCCATGCAACCAGAAGCCCTCCTGACAACCCAAAAGAGCTTGTAGCAGAAATCTCCCAACCCCCCAAAATACCAATAAGTCTAGAAATTGCCACCATGTCTTGACACATGGTTTCCTGAAGAAGCAAAATAGTTGGGCGAGTAGTAACAATAAGATCTAAGAGGGCCCTAACTCCCACAGCCCGTCCCACACCCTAAATGTTCAGAGAACATAATGACATTAAGGAACACAGTCCATGGGGGATATCTCTCTAAGACCCCCAACAACGACAGAAGATACCACCCCTTCCCCATCCGAATTCAATCGATCAGAGAAAGGGACAAAAACCGAACCAACATCACCAATCAAATCATTAACCATTCTGCCCTTCTTCCGATTTTTTCTAATTGTAACATTTTGAAACTTTGCAGAATTTATAGACTGAACATTAGGGTTTGAGGTAGGGTTTTTAGACAAAATAGGAAAGGAGGTCTTAAAGTCGGCTCCAGCAGATACCCCATACCCAACTTCTCCCAAAAGAGATGCATCAGGATTAAAGAATGAACCCTTTTCCCAAACCCCCAAATTCAACAATTCCCTCCCATCATCAGCCACATCAGAACAAGGAATATTGGGGCCTAAATTAGAAATGGAATTTGTATCCCCCGCCAGAGAATAACCCTCACCAAACAGGTCATGGCAAACCTTCGTTTTGTCTAACAGATCTTCCCCCCTAAACCCTTCTGGTAAGACATTAATCTTGTCAACGTTCCCCCGAACAACTTGTTTGTTTAAGCTAGCATTCATGTCAAAAATCACGTCTATCTCCGCATAAGATATACCATGAAGAGTAGAGGGAAAAGGAATAGTTTGCTTACCAGGAGTTCCATGCTTCAACAAAGTGTCCAATGGCCCTTCATATAAGGGAGAATCAGGAACCGGCATTGTAAACAACTTCTGATCCAGAGACCCCGAGGAGAGGAGAGCCGAACACCGAGCCTTAGTATGACCGGTCTTTTGACAGAGGAAGCATCGAAATGGAACCCTAAAATAATCTAATCTTTTCCGCCAGACATTCAAACCCCACACCAGTTCAACTTCAACCGGCAAACCCTTATGCATTTCAAATTCCACCATAACCTTTGCAGACCTCTGGTCACACCCAAAAAGGGAGCAATTATCCAGTCTCACAAATCTGCCCACAGTATTGGCGATACCAATCAATATGTTCTTTGTCCAAAGTTCAATTGGCAAACTAGGTATCAGAAGCCAAAGATGTCGAATACTGAGTTTCTCCCTGAGGGAATCAAAGGCCAGGTGCCATCATTTGAGACATAGAGAACCTTCTTTAAAGCACCAATAACATTTAAGAATGGAGCCGACATGTTCAGCTCTAGAGAAAATAAACATTATCCAACCATTAATCAACTGAAGCACCCGAGGTAAATCCCCCACAATGGGCATCCAATGCTTACGGACCCATTCCACTAGCCCCCTCTGATCCCCATTAGTGAACTCCATCATGCCAACAATAGCACGATTCGATAACATTTCAATGCGGTCAAGGTTCGTTTCCATAGGAATAGTAAAACTATCTAGGCCCTCTCGCACCTTGAGGGATTTTGCATTCCTACGTTTTCTGGCCTTTACACCCTTATTCCTACCAGGCCAGCCCAAAGCCAGAGTAGGCTCCAAACTCACAGCAAGACTTCTCCAGAAAATGCCGATACAGAACCCCCATCGACAGGGCCAAAATGAATAAGGGGAAAATGATTATGTTTTGCAGCTGGCGAAGATACAAACCCTTGGGCACTGGGGATGTGACCCATAGTACCCGCAATAATCGGGCCAAGTATATGACAATGGATATTCTTTTAAATTTTGAAGTTTGAAGAATCTATTCTATTTTTTTTTACAATTTGCAATTCCATTATATATATGACAATGGATATTCTTTTAAATTTTGAAGTTTGAAGAATCTATTCTATTTTTTTTTACAATTTGCAATTCCATTATATTTTTTTTACAATTTGCAATTCCATTATATATATATATATATTCGAACCTAATGGCGAACCTCATTGGAAAATTCGAACCCGAATCGAACTTAATGCTTGCCGAACCCGAACCCGAAGCTTGTGACATTGGACTGCCTACCGTTCTCTATCTCTCACCATGACCGACCCATAGTACCACTTGACTCATACATGATAAACAACTACCATGAGTCCTCATGTTGCAAACTCATTAAAATTCCTCAACCAGCTCTTGTTTAGCCCATGGACCCCTCCTTTAACGGTCACCCCCTTACTCAAGCTCGGTAATCTCTTATGCCAATACACTCCCTCAGGAATCCTTCATTTCCTACATTATTATTCTGGCAAGAAGAGCCCAGGTTGTTATTCTTCTCCTGGGAAAACTGATTCAGTAGTGTAGCCTATCAAACTCCTCTGCCAAAGCATCCACTGGTGTGTTCAGGCAACACTTTGGCTTTCACAGACAAGACCAGCACAAACTTATGACAGTAACAAACTTTCTTACCTAGCCTCCAAGCTCACTACAACCATTCCATTTCCTTTCCACTTTGAGTATATATTTCCACTATTGTATCAGCATTCCAACAGTCGGTACAATATAAGAGAAAGTGATTCAAATGATAGCCAAGAGAGAACGGTCACCATGTCCGAGTATCAAAAAGGGGCAACGAACAACCAAGAATGGGTAACAAAATGGAAAAAGTCTCAAAAGACTTTTCCCAAAATAGGGTGGAATAATCCAAAGTGATATATGGTATCATTAATTCCCAAAAGAGAACCCCCTCACTTCTGCTCTTGTTACATCATATCCCTCTCTACTCCTAGCAGCCAAATTTGATGGATGCTTATTTATTAAATTATTTCAATTCAATGTTTTGAACTTATCAAGCATAATTATAAAGTAAGATCCAAATTAGTCTCTCAACACTCCAATCAGGCCTTGGTCATACAAAACACACTTATCATAGAAGTATTATAGCTAGGCCAACATGGCTCAACACTGAATAACCATGTCAACATATACTTATTCAACATAGTTACAAGCTGCATTGTTGTGAGTGGGGACAAAGCAAGAGCACAAAGCGCCAATTTTCAAAAGTTTCCAAGAGCAGAGCATTTTGAAGTGGACAGTTCCTATTAACTACTAAATTGACAGAAGATTTCTACAATGTATAAGAATATGTTGAATAATAAATAACTGATAGAATGATCTGATTACAATGAGCCTCATGACGATGTATTTATATGCATTGATTGGTCACAAGGCGAAAGGATATGTACCATTTGACTTTTCATTATCCTACATCTATTATTATTATTATTTTCGCATTGTCACCCCCTTATCAATTGGGTTCTAGCTTAAGTGGTTGTGGGATGGAATGTTATCCTCCCCACCAAGGTTCTATTCCTGTAAGTGACATGAGCTCAAAATAAGTATATTGTTGTATTGGCTTCGAGCCCTGCTGTTGAGTTGGCCTTGTGCCCTAAAGAATCTATGGTTTACCCTAGGTTCCATCCTCAAAACGAGGGGATGCGCCAAGGAGGTTTCCAAAAGAAATTTACCTGGAAAAAAAATATATTGACACCCCCTCAAGGAACGCTTTATCCTTAAAACATAATAAAGTGGATTCTCCCTAGCTAAGCATGTTTCTTTGGTAGCACCATCCTTGTCTTTGTCTATTTTTAGGGGTTTGACTTGATCCTTCAATTGAATGTTGATGAGGTTCTTTTGTAACATATGTATCATACCATGAAGTCGTTTGACCTAGTTGTTTATTGTAAAAACTTGATGCTTCTTGGGTACATAATTGACTTGCTTCCATTGTTGTATGTACGTATGTGCTACATGCATTTTTTTTCTTTTGTTGTAATTCGCCTTTCTTAAGAGTAGACCCTTCAACACCATATAATTTATATGTTGACGTTGCAAGTTAAACTCCATGATTGTTCTTCAAGGTTGGTGGAATTTGTGCCCAACTACATCAACCATTCTGAAACTAGTATCATATACATTTCATCGAGTGGTAGAGCGTAGAATTTTATTTATAGTTCCAATACTTGTATTTGAACTGAGACCTTATGTCATCTTCCTACTTCTTTGACATTTTGCCCATTGACAACACTAACTATGAGCCTGTCCTTGGTTAGGTACACAAAAAGGTTCCAAATGAAGTGGATAGTTCCTATTCACTATTAAATTAGCAAAAGATTGTTGCAACGTATAAGGATATATTGAATAATGAATAATTGAGAGAATGATATGATTACAATCAGCCTCATGACAATGTACGTATACACATTGATTGGTCATGAGGCAAAGGGGTATGTACCCTTTGACTTTTCATTATTCTACATTTATTATTATTATGTTTATAACACATTTCGGGAGAATTTTTTATATGATATATATTTTGATACACATATACTCAAAAAAGCATGCAAAATGTCAAATTAGTTGCAGAAAAACAAAAACATAGATTTCACTACTTGATTAATGACAATCATCAAAGCATCAACCATTTAGTACAATATAACATCAATCATCTACATTCTAACAGTTATAACTTATAACATTGTCATCAAATGATTAACATCAACCTTCAAGTTTCAACAGATAACATTTATCATCACCAAATTGTAAAAGATTACATCAACCATGATCATGATGCATGGTTCCTAGTGTGGAGCTCAAGGCCAAGGCCCTGCCAGTGAATGGTCGGTTTATAAAGGGAAGTATTTTCTATTTCATGGACATGTGTTAGACAACCATGGAAAATGTGAAAACAATGTAAATATTTATAATGCAAATAAAAGTTTGAGAGCTGGCTATGGAAGCAACTAAAATGAGGGGATTGTGTTTATCCACTAGGGAGAGGAGAGGGGTTTGCGGGATTAAATACTTTGTTTCCAAGTGTCATCTTGCGAACCCATGTGCCATAAATGGTAAGCAACTACCCAAGTGGAATTCCTTACCGATCTTTAATTTTGTTGTAAGAGAATTGCTGAGAAATCAACTCAGGAATTTAATGGAGCATGGCCTGAGCCCATAAATTCGTATGGTTGAGTATGTGCTCAATTTTGTGTACCTATAAGTCAATTTTCCTTATGGGGGTTATTTTCCCTTCATTCCCATTCCATGGTTGGGAAACTAGAATCCAATTTTCAATAAGCTATGCATTCCCAGCAAGAAAAATAATAGAAATCATAACCAGAGAGGAAGCCATGTTTTAGAGTGTCAAAAATGACCAAAAAATGGCGTGGGTTGTGAAAGCTAGTGGGGTATCCATGTATGTCAACCCTGGGGTGAATTTGAGAGTGTCAAAATACCAAAAATCTGTGGGAGAACCCATATTTGGAAGCCTGGAAATTGAATTTCGTGGTTACAAATTAGTGTGGCTAGAAATTAGAGAATTCAAGAGACAATTGAAGTCTGAGAGGGATTAGAGGTTGGAATTACTTGATAAACTAAGTGTAGGAAAATATATCTGGTGGTACAACAACTTTGACCTTTCTATACCCACCCTGAATATCACTCAAGGGAAGTGGTGCTTGAGGGACTATGTAGCAGATAAAGGGACCTACCTTATGTTGGGTGTGGTAGGTATTATGGTTGTCAAAGTTGGATGGGACCAATTGAGATGCTTGTAGCTCCACGGTTGAAGTCACTGGTTTAGCATTCTTCCTCCTTGTCTCTTTGCACGATTGATAAACATAGTTTTGTCTTGGATCAGCATGAGTGTGTGTGCTGACAACTGTGAGTGAGCATGTGTAGGTCCTTCTTAGTGGATACATATCCTAGCTCAGGGGTGGTCTCTCAGCAGAGAGATAAAGTGCTAGATAGAATGCCTATGGTTGGGTGGAATGTTTCTCTTCCATATAAGCCAGTTCCTTGGGAAACTTCAATGAAATATAAGCGTTTACTTGTTAATTTACTGTTGTGTTTGGATGTACATTATTATTATTATTATTATTCATGTGATGAATATACATGTATATGTATATTGTGTGTGTGGAATGAATCTTTTTCCACAATGTATTTTTATTATGCATCTACACACACATTTAAATGTTTATGAATTTCATAATTTGGCCATGGGAGAAAAATTTAGAACCCCATAAATCATTAATGTCTCGATAGCTTTGTCGGATTGATGGGAGGGGATGTAATATAGTGGTATCAGAGCTAATGGTTGTAGAACTGGGGCTGTTTGGGCCAAAAAATCAAATCCACACTCATAGGTAGAGAATCATAAATGCATAGGAAGTGTTGATAAAACATTTGGTAATAATTTGGGTTTAAATTAATGACTAATGTGCAATGGAGCCTAGGAATTGAACATGTGATTCTACCAGCATGAATAACAGATTGAATTAAGGAAGTTTGGGGAATATTTGATTCTACATATCTACTAGTAGGATGAATTTTCGCTCTATTGCATAACATAGATATTTTGAATTGAAGGAAAATTTGAAAATTTTATTTGATTTATGAAATGGAAAAATTGGGGAAATCTGAGGTGGACCCCACCCGTGCCATGTGGGTGAAAGGGGTATGATGTGGACCATCCACGCTAGAATGACGTGCAGGTAGCCAATGTCCAAAATCTGCAGGGGCTGCGGAGTGGAGATCGCGGGGGTACCATGAATAAAAGTTTGTGGGGAGACGCAGAGAAGGTTTACGGGCATAGTGGAGAATAAGTTTGCGGAGGTCCGTGGAGAGGATTCCGCGGTAGTACCATGGATAAAGGTCCACAGGCATATCAGAGAAGATTTCCACGAAACCATTTGAGAAAGGTATGCAGGCGTGGTGGAGAATAATTTCGTGGGTGCAACGGAGTTCATCTGTGGGGTGTAGCTGAGAAGAGTGGTCCATGGGGGCAACAAAGCGAAGTTCGCGGGTGTTGCGTAGTATAGGTCCACGGTGGTCGTTGAAGCGCATCCACAGGGTTACAGAAATGTGTCTCAAGGAATAGGCCATGGAAAAAGGTCCACGGTGGTCGTTGACACGCATCCGTGGGGAGCAAAATTGTTTCCCAAGGAAAAGTCCGCGAGGTATCAACGATTCCAGTTCATAGTTCCATTGAGGGGTTTTCCACGACACAGTGATGATAAAGGCCAATAAATAAGGTCAGATGAGACCTATGGAGTAGAGACACCATTAACGAAGTTCACATAAATAATAGTGAGAGGCCCAAGCCCATCCTTCTCGGATTTGACATAAAACTCAAAATATAGACTTTTAAAGATAAATGTCTAGAAACCCGATGTGGCCCCGATTTGAGCCAATATTTTTATGGTGTGGTCATATACCAGGAACAGAGCTAAATTTGGGATCTTGGATCCAAAAATTCCAAAAGGTGTGAAGTCGAGGTGCGAAAGAAGGCCATAATCCACTATTCCATAGCACTTTTGGGGGATTTTGAAAAGCTTGCAAGATGTAAAAGTGACCCTAGATATTGAAACTATAAATTTGTTTGAACTTAACATTTTATGTACTCATTAAAAAAGACAATTCTCGTTAGAATTTTTTTTTCTATAAATGCTTAGTTTGGGAGATAACAATTTTTTCCAAACAATTCTAGGTTTGAGAAAAAGTGCAAAAATCAAAAGTAGTCAAACCCATAATTTTATAAAAGTTGACTGGAGCATCGGATTGGAGATATGAAAGTTTCCGAGTGATCCTTGTTATATGTACTAACAACACCCTATAGAAAAAATTTCTATTTCTCTCTAAATTTTGTTATATAGGTGGCTGAAGTTGGCCTCCGAAGATAATTACACCTATAGAAAAAGTGCAAAATTGGGCAAAATCAACATTTTTAGAAGAATGTAACTTTCATATCCGCAATCAGAATGAAGCATGAATATAAGCATTGGGAATCTTATCCATAGGGTAGTAGTGGTGCACAGTGATATTCTGAATGAGGAGTTCATATGTCCTTGGGATTCGAACGGAAAAGTGCCTATAACCTTAATTTGACAAAAATTGTCAATAAGGGTAGTCTCCATAAATGCATAAATGGAACAAAATGAAAGAGGACATAAGAACCATGTCAATTATTACATGTGACTAATTCTATTAAAATACATTTTTTTGTGTCCTTGCATATATTACTAAGATGTCTAATAAATATCTCTATGATGCATAGTGCTTGCAATTGACAATCTTTGAACAGATGTAGCAGAGGGAAAAAAAATCCAAAAGAAAATGGTAACCTTGAATGATGCCTAGGAACCCTATGAACATGATGAGGATGTCTTAGGAGAAAATATGCAAGAGGGAAATGCTGAGACAGAATCCAATGGGAGGAGAGAGCATATCAGTCCCCGAAATTTGGTTGAAACAATGAGAAGTTTCAATGAGAGATTGAGCAAGGCTCAATAAGAGTAGAACCCAATTAATGTTGCTATCCTTCGAAGCCTCACTGATATTCAATAGAGGGATCGTCTTGGATCCAATCCAAGCAATGTTGGGCAATGCAGAAGAAGAGCAGAAATCCACTCTAGAAGTCGCACTATAAAGAGGACTCCAAGTCCAAGAAATGGTTATCTGAGCAGGGCACATAAGGTATCTTTGTCAATGTCTTCTTCTAGTAGGTCATGTGATTCTCAAGGCTCTTGAAGTATCCTAAAGAATACTTCCAACATGTTTGAAAGAAGAAATAATTTTAAAAGGATCCCACAAGGAGAATTCAGGAAGGCAAGGCCACCCACATTTGATGGAGAAAGTAAGACAGGTTAGGAAGCATAAGTATGGCTTCTTGGAATGAATAAATATCTTACAATTCATGATTACTCTATTGAGTATAATTGTCATTAATGCCAATAGTATTCATTAATAACAAAGGATATGATGATATGGAATATATGATGATGTGGCATGTGTGATGAGTGTGCAAATCCATATGAGTAAGTATTGGAAAATTAGTCTAAGTTGCTCTAGGAAAATGCCCGCCATATCTCATAGGTTAATGATAAAAATTATCTAAGAGTGCCAGGTTGTAGCTTGTTGACTTGTGCATCTGACCATGGTCTCAGTTTTCTTTAAGAGTGTTTGAGGAGAAAGATACAGGTCTGCCAAAACAAGCGTTCAGGTTGTTCTACTAGTTGCGAACCTAGTTCAATAAAATGCTCGCCCAGGTCATAGGATGATGAACCTAAAGGTGAAACCAATTGTGATGAGCTCAGTTAGATGGATACTATTGTTTGGTATCATAGTTTGAGTGTTTTGGTGAAATAAAAATTCACCTTGAAAATTAAAGGATTTGGCTAAGTATAAACTCTTCTAGTAAAACTGCCTAAGTAGCCTCAGGAAAATGCCTGCCACCTTCTGTATTTGATTGATTAATTAATTCTGAGGATATAGGAATATATATTGTTGGTTTGTGCATCTACCCATATGATTAGTTTTCCAAAACAATCATTGAGGGTGAAGATGTTGTATTGCCAAAAATGCCCTTTGGCATGATTTACACTGTCCCAGTAAAATGCCCGCAAAGGAGAGAGGATGAGGTTGCAGAGGATGGAATTAACATGGATGGAATCTGCATGATATCCCCCATGCTGTGGATGCTTCATATTTCCAATATTGGTGAAAATAAAAAATCATCTTATTTGACCTAGGGTTTTGAAAAACTGTCTAAGTGTATAACCCATAAGTTTTAAAGTCCATTTATAAATGCACACCATATGCTCTCGTTTTGTAAATAAATTTATCAAATGGTATGGGGTTGTTCCTTGATGATTTTTCCATCCAGCCATGGTCTTGTGGTCTGCCAAAACAGAGAAAAAATATGGTTGTTTGCACTTTACAGTATGCCCACAGGCTTGTGAAATATGCCCACAGGTTTATGAAGGATGACTACAGGAATATGCCCGTAGACACTCTGATATACTCACACATGACGTGAATCTTGCAGATATAAAATATGTGTTATAGGTCAAATATGCGCTTCTCCGTCCCGTGATCACCTTGCCTTGTAGATCACACAAAAGGACACAAAGGATTGAAGAGCATGATTTCCTTAGATGACTTGTTTCCAGAAGTACACTTCTCACCTAAGAATTTAATAGTTTCTTCTATTTTTGCCACCTGTACGCCCCTCTTTGTACACAAGACCTGCGTACTATACCCTACTCTACTCAAGGGAAACCAACGTACACCTCCAAAAAAGTTGTAAACGCATGTTGTTAAGCATAAAAGTTGCTTCCTGTACGCCACTCTTGTTGTATGAAACCTGTGTACATCTTAAGATGAAATCAAAAATATATTAATTTGACGAATTGGGATTAGTTGAAGTTGGTTCTCCAACTTCCCCAACCTCCCAATCCAACCACCTCTTGATCTAAACTGCCTACCTTGTCCCATAAATACAAGGAGGATCCATGAGAGGGGTTACTCACATACTCAATATACTCATGAAATCTTGAGAGAAGGCTTGAAGTATTGTTACGCTGGAGGAAAGTTCCAATTCAGAGTGAAGAACAGGAGCCCAAGATCCGGTTGCAGAAACATCTCTACATGTCAGGTATATTGTACTGATTTCATGTTTCTTTGACAATAAAAGGTCGAAACACCCTTCCTGTCCCAAATATAAAGTCTATTGGATTGCATGTCTATTTGGTTTAATTCTTGATTATATTTGATATTAGATCGCTTTCTCATTCGATCATATGTTATATGGTCAAGATACGTTGAGGAAGGTATCTCTTGTATTGTAGGTTCGTCAAACAGAAGGTCGAGCGGGAGATCAAGTGAAGGACCAAGCGAAAGCTAGGATCAAACGTCGAAAAGAGGTATGTCCTTCAATCCCAATCTATTTCTTTTGCAATAACCATATGCAGTATAATTAATGTGTTTACCTGTCAACCCCGCCCAGTTGGTAGTGTCCATCTCCTCACTATAGGGTAGAAATCCCGAACAACAGACTGGCAACTCCGTTGGGGAGTAACCGCTTAGTTGTTCTGCTCTAGGAGACTTAATTCTGGTTTTCTTCCAGCCCTTTTCTCAGTTTTTGATTGTCTGAAAGGTCCTGTAGGTCTGTGTTCTCTTTCCTGTTTGCTTGATTCAACTCTGTTTTTTGTTTGCAAAGCCTGATTATGCCCTTTTGAGGCATGTACGTTGGTATTCCCTACACACGGTAGCGTTTGTAGCTGATGTACGCCCCTCCTTGCACTGCACAGTAGCGTACATGTCCTGGTGTACGCTAGTTGTAACACTGCACAGTGGTGTATGTTCCTGTAGTGGCCTGTTTTGCTATTAGGATTTGTTTCTTAAGCTTTGGTTGTTGTTCCAGCCTATTGCTTTGTTGTCTTCATTGACCCTTGAGACCTCTTATGCCTTTGTTGAGTCTTGTAGGCCCCTCCAATCTCTTTGAGCTTGTTTTTGCTTGCTTGAGCCCTTGTTAAGTGTCTTTGCCGCTTACGAGCCCTTTCTTGAAGTTCGTGTGCTATTCTTTTTGGACATAGCTGCATCTCTTCACCCTAGTTGTTGTTGCAGTCTTACAGGCCTACACTTTGATTTTTGTTGTCTGTTGCAACATTTAGCACGCTTTCGCTTGGTCTCATCCTTCTTTAGGGTTTGACTGTCAAGTTTGAGTCCTTAGGGTTACTTCCGAAGGTTGCTTGGTTCAGTCACTTGCTGATTGTTCTATCAGTTTATTCAAGTAAGTCAAAACCTCTTAGTCTTCTTGCTATTGAGTCTGTGTGTTGTTTAGGTCATTCTTGGTTCACTTGCTTACTTTTGTTTGGCTTAGTGTTTCTTAGGGTTTTGATGCTTAGGAGCAACCTATTTAGGTTTTCCTTTCTGTCACAAGTGTCTCTTTTCCCTGTTTTCTTTTCACTTATTTTCCAAGCCTCAAGTTTTTCTTTTGAAAAAACTTGGTAAGTCAAGTCTTCATCGAGTCTTTCGATTTGTTTGCTTTGAGCCATTTAAATGTTTGCCTTGCACACGTTTTATAGTTAGATCTTGCTTGCTTTTGTACAAAGTTCTCTTTCTTTTATATTTATCAGAAAAATCAAAAAAATGTTCAAATAGCTCAGTAGTAAGATCTTGCTTTATTTTGAAGTAGTTTAGTTTGATTTGAAATATTCTAAAAGAAAATACAAAATATTTTGTTTTAGGTTTGCTTATCTTTAGTTTTGGAAAACAATGAATGAGAAATTTTAGTGAAAGTTCTTTACTTTTATGTACTTTCCATTTCAGTCACAACCATGCCACGCACTTCACTACAACCTTTGAGTAAGAACAACCATTTAAAAAGAATACTTAATAAAATTTATTAGAAACTTTTTCTTTTTTAGGGTTGTCACTTCACGAACTAGCTTCGGCTAGGGTTTCGGATCAGAACACACTTAAACTATCCGGAACCATTTTCAGTACTCAACAATCGTAGTGAGACATTCTTTAGGTAAATCCATTTGTATCAAAATTTCTTGGGAAACTCTACTTAAACCAGAGCTAAGCACGAGGTCGTGTGAGACTAGAATTGCTGAGGATAACCCCTCACTTTCATTTCGAGCATAAACCAGAGGTGTCTCGCGTATAGGGATCCTTTTGGATTTCGGGCTTTGTTACCCTACCCATGCGTTACAGCTAGATAGACGACTGTTCCCCCAAGAATTTTCGTACTTATGGTAGCCTTAGTATCTTGACCATCTAGGACTCTACATAGGTGACGACGAAGGCTATTTCTGTTGTACCTAGGACAGACGTGGGAGGAAACCCTCTACAGAAATTTGGGAAGGCAGTTTGGTGATTCAAACGCTTGCACCCAAAGGACCTGTATGTGGACCCCGGGTAACTGTTCTTCATCCTTCGTTGGTTAATTCTGGGCCCTAATCATCCCAGACTTCCCTCCGGAAGGCATATGTTTTCCCGGTCTGGATTACCTTAGGACATTTTTAGTGGTGCGCTCTTTGTGTCGCTTGTTTTTTGGCCTTAGATATTTTTGGCCCGTTGAGTCGAAAACTATGGAAAGCATCCCGGTGAGCACCAATCAAGGTACCCCTGTTGAAGGGGCTCCTTGTGCTTTTCCATTCATTAGGAACATTAGTGCTCCCTTAATGGCTACCTTGAATCTTCTGGGATTCACTATAGGGATACCGGTTTGGCTGTTTTCCACTCTGAATTCCTTGCATGCTCCTGATGCTTCTCAAGTAAGCACTTCACATCAAGAGCATCAGAACCCTTGTGGTGAAAGTAACATCTTCTCCTACTCCTTCTACCTCATGTGGTGAAAGTAGTAATACTAGTAACTAACAGTCTAAAAGGAATAGACGGAGGAAGAATAAGAAGAAGATGCCAAAGCAAGGGGGCAACCACCCATCCTATGGAAGTCATGCTGGGGGCACCCACCCAGCCTCTGAAGGTCATGCTGGGGGCATCCACCCAGCCTCTGGAATTCATGCTGCGGGCACCTACCCAGCCTCTGGAGTTCATGCTGGGAGGAAACTTTTAGTCACTACAAATCATACTGGAAGTATGTCTTCAACCACTGTTTCTCATGTTGAGGACACGTCATTGATCACTGCTGGTAATATTAATGACAAGTCACCAGTTCCTGTGAGTCATAATGGAGATACTGAATCAGCCACTGCAAGTCATGCTGAGAAAGTTGACATTGTCGACAAACCTAATAAACAAAATCTTAACTTCCCTTGTAAGTTTTGCGAGGGAGACCATCTTACTCACCGGTGCCTTGCTATTCTAGAGGTGCAAAGAGTATGGTCCATAGTTCAAAAGTCTTCTGCTTCTGAGAAACCAGCCAATGCAAGTCATGCTGGGGGCAAGCTGTCAGCCAATGCTAGTCATGCTGAGAGTGTTGTTGTTGTTACGGATTCTAATCTTATAGGACGTAAGCCAAAGTTCCCTTGTAAACTTTGTAAGGGAGATCACCTTACTCACCAGTGCCCTGCTATTCCAGAGGTGCGGAGAGTGTGGTCCATGTCTGAAGGATCCTCTGCTCCTGAACTGTCTATAGTTCCCAACAGCCTGATAAACCTTTGGTTGATGAAGTGGTTGAACCAATGCAATCTCTGGTCAACCCCACTCTTTCTTCGGAGAGTGAAGTGATCGAATCAATGCAATCTTCGACCAATCCCATCAATCCTTCAGAGACCGATGCACCTATCCCTAAAGTCTTATGCATTACCAGTTCAGATGTTTCGAAAGTGGGGGGCACTTCATCTGTGCTGAGTAAACCCCTACTAAGCTTTGGGATCATTTCCTTTGATTGGAATAGTCTAATTGGGCCTCGCCTTCCTTCTGCTACACCTTTCCAAATAAAGGTTGATATCGGCAATCATGTGGTTCACCGATGTATTGTAGATGAAGGAGCCTCTGTTAGTATCTTATCCCCCTATGCTTGGAGAGATTTAGGTTTTTCTAACCTTATTCCAGCTGTTAATTGGTCGTTGACCTTCGACAAAAGACCTAGTGAACCGTTGGGATTCCTCCCTCGAGTACCTGTTACTTTGAGTGGAAAAACAGTCTTAGTTGATTTTATGGTTTTAAAGGACCCTATGGATTTTGATATGATCCTAGAGCGTGATTACGTATATGCTATGCAAGTTGTGGTGTCTACGCTCTTTCGGGTGATGGATTTTCCTCACAACGGAAGCATTGTCACTATCGATCAACTTACATTTGTTTATCCCTCTTATTACCCAACTATAGACCAAGTATGTCCCTTGTCAGTAGGCACTACCATGTCACAATCAAATTATGTGGCATATTGTTCCTTGAGTCCAATTTATACTGAGAGGAAGCCTTTGAATTCATGCTTACCTTCTCGGGACTGGATCCCGGCAATTGACCAGGTCATGACTCCATCTGAATGTTTAGGTATGTGTTCCATCTGGGATAATATACTTCCTTCTGATGAAGTTTTCCTAGAGTCTACAATGTAGTCTGCCATTCATTTGGACATTGACCCACTTACAAGAATTCTTCCACCTTTTCTTCGAGCTCGTTAAAAACAGTAAGGAGGTTACGATCATTCTTCCACCTTCATTTCTAGCTCGTTAAAAACAGTAAGGAGGTTACGAGCAGTCTTCCACCTTTCCTTCGAGCTCGTTAAAAACAGTAAGGAGGCTACGAGCATTTCTTCCACCTTCACTTCGAGCTCATTAAAAACAGTAAGGAAGTTATGAGCATTTTTCTGTATCTCCTTTGAGCTCGTTAAAAACAGTAAGTAGGTCGCAAGTTTACTTTTTCGGGCTCGTTAAAATTTTACGAAAAAGATCTTTATAGAGTTCTTTCACGCTCTTTTTTGACTCTTTAAATATGACAAGATTGCCGAGTATAGTTGTCCTTTCAGACTCGTTAAAGGATTTGAAGCGACATTTGCTTAGGTATAAGTTTAACCTTTTTCGGACCTTTGTGGATTACTTGCGAAAAAGGAATACTCTAGTCATCTGCGGCTAGAAGAGTTCTCCTCTCATTGTTTTATACTTTTTCAGGGGAGGGGACTAACTATACGAAAAAGGCCTTTTGGAGCCTCTCTTTAGGGTTTTCAGGCTCTCTAAACATGAAAACACCAAGCGAGCATTCACCTACTCGGGCTCGATGTGAAATCCACGAGAGGGTAAATAGAGGATTGGTTAAGTTTTTCAGACTCTATAAACAGGAAAACACTAGAGAACATTAACCTACTTGGGCTCGATATTAAAATCCACGAGTAGGTGTATGGAGTTATTGTTTAAGTTTTTCAGACTCCTTAAAATTGAAAACATCGGCGAGCAAGAATAGATCTCAGCTCGATATTAAAATCCAGAGATCAATACTATGGAGTATTATTCTATCTTTTCTTCGAACTCTGTAAACAATGAAGAAGATCCTGAGTCTTCCTCCCATGGGCTCGTTAAACTCCTTACATGGTTGGACCTATTGAGTTTTCTATTTTTCTTGGACTCATTAAATAAATAAGAAGAACATTCTTTTACCAAAAAGAATAAGGGATAAGAAGGGTGTATCGCATCTCTTTCAGTTTCAAAGACAGTTATGTTAGTCAAATCCTTGAACACAGCACCTACTTGAGTCTTTCATGTCAGTTGGGTTTTAGTTTTTGACCTTAGGGTGAACCTGATCTCCGAGTTGTCAACTCCCCCGGTTGGTTATTCTTCCAATCATATGGAAGGTCTGTTATGTCTCCTACATAGCAAACTTATATCACTTTCCCCGTTATGTTGAAAACTGCCTAAGTCACTTTGTGTCATGCTTACTGTTCAAGGATACAGCCTGTGTCTGCCATTCTATAGTTTACCTTGACTTCATGTGTCGGCCATCCTAGTGTCAGTTTGTTTCATTTTGTTACTTGTACTACTCCACAAAAGCTCTTACCTGTGAGTGTTCCTCGTGTTGGATGATGGAGGATGCATTAATGCCTCCCTTCCAATGGACTTCTTCCCATCGACTTCAGCTCATTATGCTCTGGGAACGAAGTTTAGAGTTTCGGTTAGTACCTTGGGGATTGCAGTTATCAGTGGCAATTTCCCTCGCTATTGAATAAATGGGAATACATCAATGTCTCTTATTCGACAGGTTCCTCAAGTGTTCGACTTCAAGTCCTCTTATTCACACTTGTTGGATCGTACTAGGTACCTTGGACCCCATTATCATTATCGATGGAATTCCTCGCGTTTGTTAACGGTATACATCAATGACTGGTAATCAAACGATACCCCCCATGTTCGACTTCAACTCATTTATTCACATAGTTAGGGTTTGTACCTTAGGTTGTTTTGGATGAAGACCTTGGGACTATGATAACATCATCATGTTTATGTTATCCCCCAAGCTGCGCAAGACTGAGCCTTACTCATTTAGGCTCTTCATGAGACATAGATCCAGCTTGTTGTTATGGCTATGATTTCTCTGTTGACATGGATCCACGCTTGTATTTCAGTGGCCATGCTCTATATATGCATCTCCTATCTATGTATCGGAGATCATGTAACACATCTATATGATGTCAAGATTGTAATTGCTCGCTGACCTTGATCGTTGTTTCAGGTGTTTTTTGCGACTTGGGTCTTTGGTTTCTTGCTACTCCTTTGACTTGGACTTATAATGTATTTCGGCCATCATTTCCCTCTGACCTCACACATTAGGGGGCATCTATTATAGGTCAAATATGCACTTCTCCATCTCGTGATCACCTTGCCTTGTAGATCACACAAAAGGACACAAAGGATTGAAGAGCATGATTGCCTTAGATGACTTGTTGCCAGAAGTACACTTCTCACCTGAGAATTTAATAGTTTCTTCTGTTTTTTCCACCTGTACGCCCCTCTCTGTACACAAGACCTGTGTATTGTACCCTACTCTCCTCAAGGGAAACCAACGTACACCTCCAAAAAAGTTGTAAACGCATGTTATTAAGCATAAAAGTTGCTTCCTGTACGCCACTCTTGTTGTATGAAACCCGCGTACATCTTAAGATGAAATCAAAAATATATTAATTTGACAAATTGGGATTAGTTGAAGTTGGTTCTGCAACTTCCCCAACCTCCCAATCCAACCACCTCTCGATCTAAACTGCCTACATTGTCCCATAAATACAAGGAGGATCCATGAGAGGGGTAACTCATATACTCAATATACTCATGAAATCTTGAGAGAAGGATTGAAGTATTGTTACGTTGGAGGAAAGTTCCAAGTCAGAGTGAAGAGCAGGATCCTAGGATCCGGTTGCAGAAACATCTCTACACGTCAAGTATAGTGTACTGATTTCATGTTTCTTTGACAATAAAAAGGTCGAAACACCCTTCCTATCCCAAATATAAAGTCTATTGGATTGCATGTCTATTTGGTTTAATTATTGATTATATTTGATGTTAGATTGCTTTGTCATTCCATCATATGTTATATGGTCAAGATACGCTGAGGAAGGTATCTCTTGTATTGCAGGTTTGTCAAACAGAAGGTCGAGCGGGAGATCAAGTGAAGGACCAAGCAAAAGCTAGGATCAAACGTTGAAAAGAGGTATGTCCTTCAATCTCAATCTATTTCTTTTGCAATAACCATATGCAGTATAATTAATGTGTTTACCTGTCAACCCCACCCAGTTGGTAGTGTCCATCTCCTCACTATAGGGTAGAAATCCCGAACAATAATATGCCCATGGAATTTTTGAAGAGATGCCCGCCATTGTGATGGAGAATGTAAAAAGATTAGTTAAAATCTGTAAAACAATAATTATTATTGGCAAACATGGATATGAAAGGGTGTGATGAAGGTTATTAAAACAAAGATATAATTAGTTGGTGAAAAGACACAATGAAGTCTTATGATGCTTGAATGAAAAGACACGATGGTTCTTTGTGATTATGATGAATATATAAACAGATTTCAATCTGATGAAAGGTGTCTCTGTGGTTCCAATAAAAAGATCAGAAACATAGGTCAAAGACAGAGAATAACAACAACAGTTCTTGAAGAAGTTCTGAAGATTCTTAAAAAACAAAATAAAGGTGTTTGGGAGGTGCAAGGACAGGATGCAAGCCTGTAGGGGGTCATAGCCTCCTTACAGTTGTTGTTGGTAAACAGGGTGTTGGTGCATCCTTCAGTCGTTGCTGAAAATTTGGGTGTTGGTGCATCCAGCAAGTTCGTGCTTGCAAACTCTTTGTAAATATAATTTTGCAGTAATAGAAAGTATTGGTGGTTTTCCCAATTGGGCTTCCACGATAATATTGTGTGTTCTGTCTTCATTGTTGATTATGTTTTAAAGTGATAAAAATTTAAAAATATATCCTAATACTGATTCACCCCACCCCTCTCAGTATTACTTGATATTCCAACAATTGGTATTAGAGCGGGCTCTTCACTAAAAGTTTAAAACACTTGAAGAGAATTTTTTTTATCACTATGGATCAACAAGTAAAAATGTCCTCCAAGGTTCCAATATTCAATGGAGAAGATTATGCGTTCTGGAGCATCAGGATGAGAAGCTATATAATGTCTCTTGGATTAGATGTTTGGATGTCTATATAAATAGGGTGCACATATCCCAAAACCCCTCCCATGAATCTTGAAGGAATACAAAAAATTGGAAGCAATGCCAAAGCTGTTAATGCAATCTTGGCTGGATTATAGCCAGAACATTCTTTGCCAAAGTGATGCATTGCAAAACAACGAAGGAGATCTGGGACAAATTGCAAACTATCTATGAAGGAGACACCAAGGTAAAAAGGGAAAAACTCCAGATTTTTAAAACCCAATTTGAAAGTCTAAAAATGAAGGAAGAAGAAAATATTTCAGAATACTTTGAGAGAATTGATGAAATTGTGAATGCAATTCAAGGGCTAGGAGAAGAATTGGAAGAAGAAAAAAATAGTTGAAAAAGTACTAAGATCACTTCCAATGACTTGCAATCCTAAGATATCCACACTAGAAGATAGAGAAAATCTTGGCAAACTCACCATGGAAGAACTATATGGAATTCTCACAGCTTATGAAATGAGGATTAGGCAAGACAATTCTCGAAAGAAGGAAGCAACTTTTAAAGCATCAAAAGTAGATAAGAAATATAAAACGAAGTTTCAATCAGAAGAATCCAATGATGAAGAAGCACTTCTTGTTAAAAATATTAAGAGAGGTACTAGAAGGTTCAAAGGGAAATTTCCCTTAAAATGTTTTAACTGTGGGGGAATTGGTCACTTTGCTTCCAAATTCCCTTATCCCAAACAAGAAGACGATGATGAGTGCCTTGAAAAATTCAAGAAGAACAAAAGGATTTTTAAGAAAAACAAAAAGAAGGCCTTTTATTCCATGGATGATAATTGCTCAAATGAGTCTAGTGAAGATGAAGAAGCAGAAGTTCTATTCATGGGAATAGAAAATAAAATCTTTAAAGAAGAGTTAGAAGGTGTGATAGATCTTGAAGCTGAACTCGTAAGTGATCTGGAAGAATTGGGAAAGTATAAAAAGATGTACAAAAAACTAAAAAGTCATATTAAAGAATTTGAGGAGAAAAACAATGATGTAGAAAGAATTATTGCTGACTTAAAAAATCAGCTTCAAGAAGCCAAAAAGGTTGAAAGCAATCTAGAACAGCAGCTCAAGAAACAAGAGAAAGAATTAGAAAAGTTTGAAGCTGAAATGATCTTGCTTAGCAAGAAGACTGATGAATAATCCTTTCAATCAAAATTTAAGAGCAGCTCAAAAACTCTAGATGACATCCTAAGTTGTCAAAGATCATTCGGTAATAAAAATGGACTAGGATATGACAAAGGAAAGAAGTCAAAACAATCCTCGTTCATAAATAAAGAAGGAAATAAAAGAAGTTATGTTGATGCACTTATTAAACCAATCGTAAAGGAATACAATAAAAAATTAGCTCACTCTAAAAATGAAAGTAGGACAGATAATGTGCCAAGTAGATATCAACAACTCTTTTTGGGAAATTGTTATGCCTGTAACAATTTTGGACATATAGCTAGAAATTGTAAACTGAATGCTCCTATTGGGAAACTTGGCATTACATCACAATCTCAGTTATATAAGAAGAATTCCACTAGAAGCAATCCAAAAGGAAGAAGCTATAACTCTTTTGCTCCTCTACAGAATTATAGTATAGAATGTTACAAATGTGGTAACCTAGGACACATAGCTAGAAATTGTAAACTAGTGATTCCTATGAAGAATGACACCACAAAATCTCAAGGCAATGAGGAAAAGAAGGTTTGGAAGAAGAAGTAAGATGTTGAATGTTCAATAGCTCTATGTGCAACAGAAAAACAAAATATATGGCATGTGGATAGTGGATGCTCAAAACATATGACAAGAGACCCACACGAATTTATAAGCCTAAAAAGAAATAAAAAAGGAAAGTCACTTTTGGAGATAGTATATCCTCTAAAATAATTGGGAAGGGTACAATGGCTCTTAGAGACAAGATGAAAGCTGAAAAATGTTTTGCTTGTAAAGAACTTAAAACCTAATCTTTTTAAGTGTGAGACAAACATGTGATCAAGGACACATATGTATATTTCATTCCAAGAAGTGTGAAATCAAAAGAAAAGATTCAGGAAAACTTGTTGGGACTGCTGTGAGAACTCCAAGCAATGTGTATATTCTAGAAAAAGAAGAAAGTTCACAAGAAGAAGATATCCGTGAAGAAGAAGAAGAAGAGAAAGAAGAGAATGAAGACTCCCCTAGATCAGACACAAAAACACCATCCAAACGGGTTCAAAATAATCATCCTGAGATTCAAATAATTGGTAACAAAGATTCAAGAGTTCAAACAAGGAGAAAATTGTTCTACGATGAAGAACAAGCACTACTTTCGATAGTAGAACCCAAAGCCTTTAAAGAAGATTTCAAAAGTGAAGATTGGATCAATGCTATGAATGGTGAACTTGATCAAATAGAGAAGAGACAAACTTGGGAACTTGTCCCGAGACCCAAGTACATGAATGTTATTAGAACCAAATGGATCTTTAAAAACAAGTTCAATAAGGATGGTCATGTGATAAGGAACAAGGCCATATTAGTATGCAAGGGATACACTCAAGTAGAAGGTGTTGATTTGGAAGAAAATTTTGCACCTGTGGAAAGACTTGAAGCCATTAGGATGTTTTAAGCTTTTGCGTGCTACAAGAACTTTAGAGTGTATCAAATGGATGTAAAATATGCATTTCTTAATGGAGAACTTGAAGAAGAAGTATATGTTGAGCAGCCTGAAGGTTTTCTCTTATCAGAAAATAGAGATTATGTTTCCAAACTTAAGAAGGCACTCTATGGTCTTAAACAAAGATCCAAGAGCATGGTTCTCAAGACTTGACAAGTATTTAAAGAAGAAAGGATATAAAAGAGGGGCCACTGATAGTAATCTATACATAACATTTGAAAACAAAAATATGATCATTGGTGTAGTCTACGTAGATGATATCATATTTGGAAGTGATCTACAAATTCTGAGTGTAAACTTTTATTCAGAAATGAAGAAGGAATTTTAAATGTCAATGTTGGGGGAACTAACATTCTTTCTATGTTTACAAGTATCTCAATCAGAAAAAGGGATCTTCATCTCTCAAACTAAGTATATCAAAGAGATGTTGAAAAAGTTCAAAATGGAAGAATCCAAACCTGTTAGTACTCCCATGGTCACTGGTTGTAAATTGAGCAAGGATGATGAATCCTTAGAGGTAGATCATGCTATGTATAGGTCAATGATTGGTAGTTTATTATATGTAATAACTACAAGACCAGATGTAATGTTGGTTGTAGGTTTGGTTGCCATATTCCAATCAGCCCCAAAAGAAACACATGTGGCCACAGTAAAAAGAATTCTTAGATATCTAAAAGGTACTATGAATTATGGATTGTGGTATCCAAAAAGAAATAACTTCACTCTAAATGCATTCACTGATGCAGATTGGGCAGGAAGTATTGATGATAGAAAAAGCACTAGTGGAGCAACATTTTACTTAGGAGATTGCTTGGTGTCGTGGATAAGCAAAAAGCAGTCTTCCATTTCACTATATGCAACAGAAGCCGAGTATATTTCTAATGTATCATGTTGTACACAAGTCATTTGGATGAAGGAAACATTGGAATATTTACTTGTAAAATATGGGGATCCCATTGCTATACATTGTGACAATACAAGTGCTATAAACATATCCAAAATTTTTGTTATGCGTTCTAAGACAAAACATATTCCAATCAAATATCATTTTTTAAGAAGCAAGTGTCACAAAAGGTTGACAAACTGGATTATGTTGATACAAAGGAACAAATAGCTGATATTTTCACTAAACCACTGCCTAGAGAGTCATTTGCCTATCTTACGCAAAAACTGGGAATTATCTCTCTTCATTAAGATAAAATGAAGATTGTAACCCTGTCACAAAAGGGACATAGTTGACAGGGGGAGAAATGGTGTCAGGGGGACATTTATGAATCTTTGTCATTAATGTCAAAAAGGGGCAGAAAATTTTGAAGTTGTTGTCATCAATGACAAAGAGGGAGAATGTTGAGTATAATTGTCATTGATGCAAAAAGTATTCATTAATGACAAAGGATATGATGATATGGAATATATTATGATGTGGCATGTGTGATGAGTGTGCAAATCCATCTGATGGTGTTATAGTACCTTCATGATGTCATTGTTACAATTTGACATCATTATATAAAGGTTTGACAGTTTGGTAAAACTCTGGAAATTGACTAACTATTGGAAAATTAGTCTAAGTTGCTCTAGGAAAATGCCCGCCATAGGTTAATGATAAAAATTATATAAGAGTGCCAGGTTGTATCTTGTTGACTTTTTCATCTTACCATGGTCTCAGTTTGCTTTAAGAGTGTTTGAGGAGAAAGATACAAGTCTTCCAAAACAAGGGTTCAGGTTGTTTTACTTGTTGGGAACCTAGTTCAATAAAATGCCTGCCCATGTCAGAGAATGATGAATCTGAAGGTGAAACCAATTGTGATGAGCTTAGTTAGATGGATACTATTGTCTGGTATCATAGTTTCAGTGTCTTAGTGAAATAAAAATTCACCTTGAAAATTGAAGGATTTGGCTAAGTATAAACTCTTCCAGTAAAACTGCGTAAGTAGGCTCAAGGGTGAAGATGTGATTAGTTTTCCAAAACGATCATTAAGGGTGAAGATGTTGGCTTGCCAAAAATGCCCTCTAGCATGATTTACACTGTCCCAGAAAAATGCCCGCCAAGGAGAGAGGATGAGGTTGTAGAGGATGGAATTGACATGGATGGAATCTGCACGATGTCCCCCATGTTGTGTATGCTTCATATTTCCAATATTGGTGAAAATAAAAATCATCTTATTTGACCTAGGGTTTTGAAAAACTGTCTAAGTGTATAACCCAGAAGTTTAAAAGGCCATTTATAAATGCACGCCATATGCTCTCGTTTTGTAAATAAATTTATCAAATGGTATGAGGTTGTTCCTTGATGATTTTTCCACTCATACATGGTCTTTGTTTCCTCTTTGATGGTCACATGTGCAAGATTTTGGCCTGCCAAAACAAAGAAAAAATATGGTTGTTCGAACTTTACAGTATGCCTGCAGGCTTGTGAAATATGCCTGCATGTTTATGAAGGATGACTACAGGAATATGCCCGCAAACACTCTGATATACTTAGACATGAGGTAATTCATGCAGATATAAAATATTCCCACAAACTTTGTGAAGAGATGCCTTCCATTGTGATGGAGAATGTAAAAAGATTATTTAAATATGTAAAACAATAATTATTATTGGCAAACATGGATATGAAAGGGTGTGATGAAGGTTATTAAAACAAAGATATAATTAGTTGGTGAAAAGACACAATGAAGTCTTATGATGCTTGAATGAAAAGAAACGATGGTTCTTTGTGATTATGATGAATATATAAACAAATTTCAATCTGATGAAAGGTGTCTATGTGGTTCCAATAAGAAGATCAGAAACAGAGGTCAAAGACAGAAAATAACAACATCAGTTCTTGAAGAACTTCTGAAGATTCTTAAAAGACAAAATAAAGGTGGTTTGGAGGTGCAAGGACATGATACAAGCAACCTGTAGGGGGTCATAGCCTCATTCCAGTTATTGTTGGTAAACAGGATGTTGGTGCATCCTTCAAGCGTTGCTGAAAATTTGGGTGTTGGTGCATCCAGCAAGTTGGTGCTTGCAAACTATTTGTAAATATAATTTTGCAATAATAGAAAGTATTGGTGGTTTTCCCAATTGGGATTCCACGATAATATTGTGTGTTCTGTCTTCATTGTTGATTATGTTTTAAAGTGATAAAATTTTTAAAAAGATAGCCTAATACTGATTCACCCCCCCCCCTCTCAGTGTTACTTGATATTCCAACATACTCAAGAAATGAAAAGGCCATAATTTCTATTTACAATCTCAATGGACGAGCCTCAATTTGGTGGGAGCAACTCATGCAAGTAAAAGGAATCAAGGAAAGAAGATCAGTTGGGAGAGATTTATTATAAAGTATTTCAAGGAAACATACCTAACTGCCAAGTATTATGATAACAAAAGGAAGGAGTTCAATGAACTAAAATTGGGACAAAAGTCCATGGAAGAACATGTCCACAAGCTTTTGGAATAAATAAGGTATGTAGATTACATCAGAGATGAAAGGGTAAAGATTCAAAGCTTCCTTGGAATTCTGCCCCAAAATTACAGAGACAAGATTGAGTTTATTAATCCACCAACCCTTGATGAAGCCATCGGAATGGAAATGCAATGTTATGAGCAAAGAAAAGGAAAACTAGAAGTTCATCCAGCACGGAAAGGAAATCCAAAGGAATATTTGACCAAAGGAAAAGTGGATTCAAGCCTCCACCATTTAGAAATCAACCAAGAAATTTCCAACAAGGTAAACAAGCATGAAGGGGAATCAAACCAGTAGTAGCAGTAGAAAAGGGACCAAAAGTACCACTTCAGTGTTGGGGATGTGGAGAAAACCACATGCTTAAAGACTGTCCACATTGAAGAGAGAACCTCTGAGGCTTGCATAACTTAGAAGAAGCATTTATAGTGGAGGATATGGCAAGGGAAACTCCCCGAATTTATGCAGCGTTGGATAACCATAAGGCATTCCATCCATCAACATCAGTGGAAGTTGAAGGTCATATTACTAAGCAATCTATTTTTGTTTTGATTGATCCAGTATCTACTCATAGTTATATTATTCCAAAAGTGGTTGAAATTTTTTCTCTTAGAAAAATGAAGCATGATAAATATTGGCTATTTCAGTTATCTACTGATACAAAAAAGAAAAGTGAGTGAAGTATTGATGGAGTGTCCCATGGAGTTGAAGGACTCATCACAAAAGTAAATTTGAATGCCCTACCATTGGGATCTTATGATGCTCTTATTGGTATGGATTGGTTGGAAAATCATAGAGCCAAGATATATTGCTATGAAAAGGTCCTTGAATGCATTGCTAAAGAGGGGAGGCCAAGATTGGTGAAAGGGATTCCCAAGCAAGTTTCCACAAGGAAGATTACAACCATGTAGTTAAGGAAGTTTTATAATAAAGACAACCATCTATATTCAATCCATACATCAAATTCACTGGAGGAAAAAGGCCCAAAGATAGAGGATTATCGGTTTTTGCAAGAGTTCAAAGATGTGTTTCCAAATGAAGTGCCATGATTGCCACCAAAAAGGGACATTGATGTTACAATCAATATTGTTCTAGGGGAAGCCCTAGTTTCCAACGATCCTTATAGAATGAGCACGCCGGAATCGGTAGAGTTAAAAGTGCAGTTACAAGAATTAATGGACAGGAGGTATATCAGACCAAGTGTGTCTCCTTGGGGAGTATCGGTGTTATTTGTCAAGAAGAAAGATATGACTTTAAGGCTATGTATTAATTACAGGCAACTAAAAAAAGTGGCATCCAAGAATAAGTACTCATTGCCCATAATTGATGACTTGTTTGATCAAATGAAGGGAGTCAAATTGTTTTCAAATATTGAATTGAGGTATGGTTATCATCAACTAATAATAAAAGAAGAAGACATTCAAAAGACAACTTTTTGGACAAGATATGGCCATTATGAGTTCACGATGGTTCCATTTGGTCTTACCAATGCACCCACCACATTCATGTGTCCCATGAATAGCATATTCAACAAGTATTTAGATAATTTTGTGTTATCATTCTTGGATTACATTCTTGTTTACTCAAAGAGTGAAGATGAGCGTGAGGAACACTTAAGAATGTTATTGCAAGTTCTTAGAGAGCACAAATTGTATGCAAAGCTAAGCAAATAGTGACTTCTAGTAAAGAAGGGTACAATATTTGGGTCATGTTATTTTAAAAGAAGAAACTGTAGTGGATCCAAAAAATATTGATTCTTGAAGACATAATGGATTGGTCTACTCTAAAGAATGTCACAGATGTTAGATCTTTTATGGGTCTTTCAGGATATTATAGAAGGTTCATTGAGGGATTCTAAAAAATTGCTTATCCAATTACATTTCTTCAAAGAAAGAATGTAAAGCTTGCATGGTCTGAAAAATGTGAAGAAAGCTTTCAACGATTAAAGAAGTTACTTACTAGTGCCCCTGTTTTGAAAATTGCAGATCCAACGAAGGATTTTGTAATATGCATGGATGCTTGCATTGAAGGAATAGGTGGAGTGCTTATGCAAGAAGGATTTGTGATTTGCTACGAGTCTAGAAAATTAAAAGAGCATGAAAAGAATTATGCAACTCATGATTTAGAGCTAGCAGCCATAGTACACGCCCTCAAGATGTGGAGGCATTATTTGCTATGAAGACGATTTAAGCTTAGGACATATAGCATGAGCTTAAAGTATTTGTTTGATCAACCAAGCTTAAATGCCAGGAAAGCTAGATGGATGGAATTTTTGTGTGAGTTTGATTTTGAAATATTACATGTGAAAGGAAAAGAAAACAAGGTTGTGGATGCGCTTAGCAAAAAATTGCATGTAGCAGCATTAAGTATGTGCAAATCAGATATAAAAAATAGAGTTGTAGAATACCAAAATAAAAATGAGTCTTACATTCAAGTAAAATAAAAGTTGTAGCAGAGAAAATTAGATGAAAAGTGTGAGGGATATCAACTTGGAGAAGATGGTCTTCTTGTTTATAAGGGCAAATTGTATATTCCAAATTGTGCATATTTGAATAGGGTGGTAATGGATGAAGTTCATTAAATGTCATACTCTGAACATTCATGATATCAAAAGACAATAACAGTAGCAAGGAAACAATACTTTTGGCATGGGATGAAAAAAGATGTAGCAAAATACATTTCCCAGTGTCAAAAGTGCCAACAAGTCAAGGCAGAGCATCAACATATAGCATGATTGTTGCAGCCTTTGCCCATTCCAGAATGGAAGTGACAAGTAATTTCTATGGATTTTATAACAGGTTTTCCAATGACTATGAGGCAACATGATTCAATCATGGTTGTGGTGGACAAAATATCAAAGGCAAGCCATTTTATTCCAATCAAGACCACTCATAAAACACGTGACAACTAATATCTTCATGAAGGAGATATTTGGATTACATGGGTTACCCAAAGAAATAGTCTCAAATCGAGATGAAAAGTTCACATCCAATTTTTGGAAAGGGTTATTTCAAGAATTAGGAACCCAGCTGAATTTTAGTATAGTGTATCATCCTCAAACAGATGACCAAAACGAGAGGGTGAATCAAGTTCTTGAGGATATGTTGAGGATGTATGTGATGGATAAGCCATCAAAGTGGGAAGATTACCTACACTTGGTAGAATTTGTACACAATAATGGACATCAAACGTCATTGGGAATGATTCCATTTGAGGCATTTTATGGCAAAGGATGCATAACTCTAGTGAGTTGGGATAGTCTGGTAAACAATATAGTGCTTGGGCCATAAATGCTAAAGGAAATGGAACAAGAAATTGTTAAGATCAGGCAGAATTTAAGGCAACCCAAGACATGAAGAGGAGCTATGAAAATTTAAAAATAATGCACAAGGAATTTAAAGTTTGGGATCATGTCTATTTGAGAGTAAAGATAAAGAAAAAGTTTCCTAAAGTTGGGGAAAATGTGCCAAGTTGGCACCGAGATATCATGGGCCATTCAAAGTCCCTGATAGGATAGGGCAAGTTGCATACATGATTGCATTACCAGCTAACATGAGAGTTCATAATGTTTTTCATGTTTCTTTGCTTAAGAAGTATGTACATGATCCTAATCACGTAATTGATTGGAATGTGATTCAAGTGGAACCTGAGGGAGAATTCCAAGTGGAAGTTATGTGCACCCTCGATAAGAAGGTAACATTGCTCCAGAATTGAACCATCTGATAGGTAAAGGTGCAATCAAAGCACCTTGGTCCCGATGAGGCTATATGGGAGCTAGAGGATGCCATGAGAGAGGCATACCTATTTTTTCCAGTTTTGAGAACATCGAGGACGGTGTTGTTCTAAGGGGGAGGGGAATGCAATACCCCCATGTTGACTCTTGTAATTATTGGCTTGATATGTAAATATTGTGAATATGCGATGTATGGTTCCTAGTGTGGATATCAAAGCCAAGGCCTCGCTAGTGAATGCCCAGTTTATAAAGGCAAGTATTTTCTATTTCATGGACATGTGCTCATCAACCATGGAAAAATGTTAAAAAAATGTAAATATTTATAATGCAAATAAAAATTTGAGAGCTGGTTATGGAAGCAACTAAAAAAAGGGTTGTTGTTATCCACTAGGGAGAGGAGAGGGGTTTGTGGGATTAAATCCTTTGTTTCCAAGTGTCATCTTGAGAACTCATGTGCCATAAATGGTAAGCAACTGTCCAAGTGGACTTCCTTATTGATCTATAATTCTGTTGTAAGAGGATTCTTGAGAAATCAACTCAGGAATTTAATGGAGCATGGGTTGAGCCTCGAAATTTGTATGTCTGAGTATGGGCTTAGTTTTGTGTACCCAGAAGTCAATTTTCTTCATGGGGATTCGTTTCCCTTCATTCCCATTCCATGGTTGGGCAACGAGACTCCAATTTTTAGTAAGCTATGCATCCCAACAAGAAAAATAATAGAAATTGTAACTAGAGAGGATGTTATGTTTTATAGTGTCAAAAATGCCCAAAAATTTGTGTGGGTTGTGAAATCCAGTGGGGGATACATATATGTCAACCTTGGAGTGAATTTGAAAGTGGAAAAAGTCCGTAGGAGAACCCAAATTCAGAATCCTGGAAATTGAATTTTGTGGCAGCAAATTAGTGTGGCCAAAAATTAGATAATTCAAGAGACAATTGAAGTCTGAGAGGAATCGGAGCTTGGAATTGCTTGATAAACCTAGTGTAGGCAGAGATCTCTTGTGGTACAACAACTTGGACCTTTTTATGCCCATCTTGAATAGAACTGGAGGGGCGCCTGAGGGACTGTGTAGTAGAGAAGGGGACCTTCCTTGTGTTGTGTGTGATAGTAATTGTGTGTGCCAAGGTTGGTTGGGACCAATTAAGATGCATGTAGCTCCATGGTTGAGCTCGCTGGTTTAGCATCATCCTTCTTATCTCTCAATATGATTGATAAACCCAATTGTGTGCTGGCTTAGCATGAGTGTGTGTGAGTGACCTTGTGTAGTTCCTCCTTAGTGGATACATAGCCCAGCTTGGGGGTGGCCTCGCAACAGAGAGATAAAGTTATGGACAGAGTGCCTACGGTACGTTGCTCTTCCATAGCCAGTTGCTTGGGAAAATTCATTGAAAAGATAAGTTTTTTCTTGTTAATTTATTGTTGTGTTTGAAGGTGCATGATTATTAATATCATTCCTTGGATGGATATACTAGTATATGTATGTTGTGTCCGCGGAATGAATTTATTTTTCGTTGTGTATTTTTACTATGCATATGCACATGAATTTAGATGTTTATGAATTTCATAATTTTTCCATGGGAGCGAAATTTAGAACCCCATAAATCATTGTTGTCCCACTAGCTTTGTCGGATTGATGGGCGGGGACATGACATTAACTTTTCTAGAAGTGATTGTATAGTTAAGTTATGATAGTTAATTAGGGTAATATTTTTGAAATGGAAGTTAATGGATTGTTTGTGATGGTGTGGAGAGGTATTTAAATTCTAGAAATAATACTAAACACATAGATCTTAGGCATTTTTACTTAGTAATGGGCATTTTTTGTGAAGGCATGTATAAAGGGATACTTTGAGTACTACCACTGAGAGAGTTTTATCGTATGTTATCACTACTTATTTGTATTTATTTGCTAATTAATTATGTTACACATGTTACAATGTGAATATGGCGTGTGCTAATGTGTCACTCCATGGTCAAATCAAGTTTATGATTGTTGAAAGTTTAGAAGGCCACATTATGTCTGAAGGTTTACTAAGGCCACTACCATACCAATGAGTCTCATATTTATGAAGATTATGGAAATATTGTACTGAGGAAAATCCTATTAGCTCATTTATCTATACATTTTCTTTCATATGTTCAAGGCATGGTAAATGCTATTGCTTGCTAATAACAAGTGATTCCCTTGATTCATCTATATATTGCTATTAAAGTGTAGATAACAACCAATTGCAAGAAATACAATGGATTTCAATGACAGAATTCTAAAAGCACAAACTCTTAAATTATTCCTAATATGAAGCTAACATTACAAGAGCGTAATCAAAATATATTACCTTCTATAGATATTCATTTAAAGTAAATAGAAGAGCTTTATGATTACATTTTTTTCTTACTTGAAATATTTGACTTTCTCACTGTATTAGGTCATTGTGTTAACTTTGCCTTTTTTAAACATTCTCATAGGCTAGAAATTTCATCGTGTCATCTTCTTACAATGTTGTAGATATATTTCCCCTATAGATCTTCAAAATAAACTTATTGATCACTTGTTGTATTTTGAAGACAGGTAATAAGATGAAACAAGTGAATCGGCATGATTCAATATAACTAAGATAATATGAGTCCTTATATATGAGGAAAGCCCTAATGAATTTATCCAAACAAGATGATATGTGTTGATATAAGCCAAGTAAGACAAGATGACATGAACCGAGACAAGTGAGAGGAGACAAGTCGAAATGAGAAAGGGGAGGAAACAACTCATGCGTATATGGTCGGATAACATGTCCAAGTGATATGAGCTATCATAGTTTTTGTCCCAACCATCTCGCAAATTTCAGATTTTTGAGATAAGTAAGTAGATAAGATGAGATAACCTCACCCCTTGGCTTGTGTATATGTCTCAAGGGGTATTTTGAATTAAAAAAAAATGCATTGGGGTTATTTGAAGATATTGGATTTGTTGAACAGCTATTGGGAGATCTTTATCATTTAATGACCATGTTTATGCATTTTTCTTCAAGGTGGTTCATATAAGTTACCAACTATATTAACCATTCAACACCTAGCACCTTATACATCTCGTTGAGGGTTGGAGCATGAAATCATGTTTATAGTTCCAATTCTTTTATTTGAATCGATAATTTATGGCATACTCCTTAATATTGTATTATAATTTAGTTTGGAAGGATACTAACAAAGTTTCATTGATATAAATTTTCAATATTTGTGTTTCATATGATGGAGATATATTCAATGATGGTATTGTTGTAGCCTATTGTTGTAACATATGATGGTGGCATATTCAAGTATGGTTATTGTGGTCCATGCCATAGTCTAAATCTAAAGTGAGGGTCTTAGGTCATAAAATATTCCTTTAGAGCTCATTGTCCGTGTACATGTGATTAGGTCGAGAAATCTGTAGGTTCTGATGCACATGGTCTGTAAGGGAGAGAGAGGAGGGGGGTTAGGGGTAGACATTCGACACATCCAAGACATCTAGGTCATACTCCATGACTTATGAAAGTCCAAGACACTTCAATAAATCCTAGGAAAGTTGAAAGACGGGGTCTCAAAAACATCCATCACTTGGGAGGGATCTTACAACTAATTGACTATGGAGGTTCTTATCCAATAAGGAGATGTGGATATAGATTCTTATCCATCACTTGTTATTAGTTGATGATACGTACTTGTGATTAGACTGGGCAATCTATAGGTTCCGTTACACCTAGTTTATAAGGGAGAGAGAGAAAGGGGTTAGGTTTAGACATTTGAGACATCTAAGTCATACTCCATGACTTACTAAAGTCTAATACACTTCAATAAACCCTAGGAAACTTAAGGATGGGGTATCAAAGGCATCCATCTCTTGGGAGGGAACTTACAACCAATTGTCTATGGAGGTTCTTATCCAATAAGGAGATGTGTTTCTTATCCATCGCTTGCGATTAGTTGATGGTATGTACTTATGATTAGACTGGGCGTTCTGTAGGTTTCACTGCACCTAGTCTATAAGGGAGAGAGAGAGAGAGAGGAGGGTTATAGGTAGTCATTTGAGACATCTAAGTCATACTCCATGACTTACAAAATCCCAAGGCACTTCAATAAACCCTAGGAAAGTTGAAGGATTGGGTCTCAAAAACATCCATCACTTGGGAGGGCTCTTACAAACAATTATCAATGGAGGCTCTTATCCAATAAAGACATGTGGATATAGTCTCTTATCCATCACTTGTGATTAGTTGATCATATGTACTTGTTATTAGATTCATGAATGTATAGGTTCCAATGCACCTCGCCTGTAAGGGAGAGAGGGGGGGTTAGGGAGAGAGAGAGGGGGGGTTAGAGGTAGAGATTCAAGACATCTAAGTCATATTCCATGACTTACGAAAGATCGAGACACTTCAATAAACCCTAGGAAATTTGAAGGATGTGATCTCAAAGACATCCATCTTTTGGGAGGGAACTTACAACCAGTTGTCTATGGAAGTTCTTATCCAATAAGGAGATGTGGATATAGATTATTATCAATCACTTGTGATTAGTTGATCATTATGTACTTGTGATTATACTAGGAAATATATAGGTTCCGCTACACCTAGTTTGTAAGAGAGAGAAGGGGGGGGGTAGGGGAAGACATCTAATACATCTATTTCATACTCCACGACTTACTAAATCCCTGGACCATTCAATAAACCTTAGGAAAGTTGAAGGATGGATTTTGTCACGAGTGTCTCATCAAGGATTAAATATTTATCTATAGAATATTCCAGAAGAACACCCTTTCCATTTTTAGGAGCTCTTTCCTCGTATTCCTCTTTGTTTCAAATTAAATATACGAAGGAATACAATTCCTTAACCTCCTCGTGTTATAAAAAAACCTCTAAAAGAACAATCTACTCTCTTCTAAAGAGAGATTGTACTAAATTTCATGTTCATGAATCCACAAAGCCCCCCTACCTTGGCTTAAAATTGTCCACACTTCATGTCTCCATCGCAATCTCTTCACCAAACTCTATCATCGATGAAGAAGTCATTAAGTTACTAGGGTTATCCTCATGGGTTGGTTTGAAGCTTTCAAATAATTATCAATTGTGAGGATGCATTTGGAAAAAATCTCCAAGTTGATAGCGATGATGGAAACCTTGATATTCAAGTCTCAACTTATGATATTAATCAATCGAAATTTCTAGAATTAGAAAGGGGTTATTATTGAAATCATCTTATGGTAGACTTTTGGTACAAAATTTTGGGGTGCTTTTGGCAAATACAACATCTCTCCCTTTCTATATCCTAGATCTTTCCACAATGAAAATATCATTATCTAACTATGAACTGGCCATTAAAGGCTTCCCCGTTGTTATATGATGAAGGATGCAACTTGTTAGAGACAAATAGGCTAACATCCAATTTAAAAAGGCAAGAGTTGTTTCATGGAACATGCACTAGCTCTTAGACCTCACATCATCAAACTTAATATAGTAACAATTACATATCGAAAAAAGAAATGGGAAGAACATTAATACCACTAAATTCAATAAGTATACAATGAGAATAATCTGTTATGTCTTCGATACATGGATATGAAAACCCACACACATATAATGTAAGTATTTCACATTCTACTCAAATTTCATACCCATGTGAACTACCACCCATACTAATCATTGTCTCACAAAAGAGCACAACATGATATTTCCATATTACAACTTGAAAAGTATTTATAGATATAAAACCCAACAAATAACACATAACACAACAAATAACACAAGAAAAAAAAACCCAACAAATAACACATTAGGACAAATGACCACATGAATTAGACAAAGGAAGTCAAACAAACCACTTAATTGCAACAGAGGATCATGTTTTAACGTGATTGGTCTCCTTTCATGATACAAAAGGGATATTATACAAACATCGTATTGCCCCAACACAATAACAAAAAGATTCTAAGACATAAGAGACAATGACATCAACAAAACCAAAACCATGAATTTCCAACGTACAACTATTATCGACACACCAACGGTCAAGATAAAAGTAGATCAACAACAATTATCTAATGCCATATGCCTATATTTACTATGGAGTGTTCATAAGTGGAAAAACTCAACCTTTCTATCAAGTCCATTTGTCCCAGTGAGGTAAAGTTCCATCTCAATTCACTTATTTTTCTTGATTCCAATGATCCAGGTCATCTTAAAATGGGTCAAAATCAATGGGGCAAAGTAACTAGTCAAATTTCCCATCAATTAGGTCGAGCTATGTATTTCGACAAAATTCCTATTGGATTTGGGGGAGGATTTCCATTAGAAAGGAGATGGGTTTGTCCACTTATTAACTAACTCATATTTACTACTTCCCAACCAAAAAAATATCGACCTATAAATGCATAGAACCGCAACCCAAGTGTTTGCAACCATATAAAAATGAAAAATTGCAGCTAAAAACTATATACATATGAACCCCTATAAATAAGCATCCCCTCCTCAAACTCTAAAAAAAGACCAAACCAATTTATGCTACCTTATTCAAGAAAACACGTTTATTATGTCTAATACATGTCCCTTGACATCATGTTGCAAGTAAACATGTTCAAAGGGCTCATTGCTAAGACAAGATATCTACATATGCCAAATGTAGCCACAGAAGAAACAAAATAAAATACTTAAAAACCATCTTCCTTAAGCAAAGGACTTCTCGAACTATAACAAGTCAAATATTTAAGCACGGAAACTACAAAACCATTAAATGCACAACCAAAATCCAAAGGCAAACTTATTCAAAGAGAAGCGACATATGACATCAAAAAATCAATCTAGTCAATCTAATAATATAACTTATCATACGAAAACAAAAATGCCAAAGTGTTGCCATAATTGATTGTTGATATAGACATAAACAAATGACCATGATAAGAAAGCTTAAATTTGTTCTCAAGTACAATTTTCGATACCTAGAGACATAGGGATAATAAAAACAATGTAAACAATTATTATCCACGTTAACTATTCCAAGTAAAATGCCCTGTGGTTAAGTAAAATGCCCCGTGCTTAGATAGAGAAACTATGGAACTTCATATCATATATAATTAATACAACAATTACATAAAAATAAACACGCTTTATATTGTATCCACAAATCTTTTTTTTCACGGAGAAAAAAACTATACTTGTTATTCGTAAATCGAATCAAAGTATACATTATCTTTTCTAGAAATATGACGTTTTTAGTCTCATTTAACACATACAAACGGTTCTTCTGTATAATGAAATTCAACAGGAGTTTCCATATTTTTCAAAACTGAAACTGGTATCCACTTGTTCAGTCAAATAACACTGGTAATTTGCATCAAAGTCTGTCTAAAATGATCGGTTGCATCGACGAAGTGTGTCGAGACAAATTGATCAACAACGCCCTCTGAATCAACTGACTAGTGTTCCTTTGGAAGGGGGGGAATCCTTCTAATCCCTAAAGACGAGTTGTAATCCAATGCTGATATGAGGAGGCGAGTGAAAAGCATGCCCACTGCTCCTGAAGACTCCACGAGATGGAGAACTGATCAGAACAGAGCCCAGAGAGCATAGCATCAGAGTCAGTCTAAAACGACCGGCTGCATCGACGAAGTTTGTCGAAGGGAAATTGATCAACAACGCCCACTGAATCAACTAATCAATGTTCCTTTGGAAGGGGGGGAACCCTTCTAATCCCTGAAGACGAGTTGTAATCCAATGTTAATATGAGGAGGTGAGTGAAAAGTATATCCACTGATCCTGAAGACTACAGCAAGGAATGACAGGATGCAAGTTGCTTAAAATCAGAAGTTGTCACCAGTCCTAGAGGAAATCTCGCTAAAATCACCTGAATTTTACTTTTGAATTTCAATGTATCCCATAACCTACAGCGAAGCATTATTTTCTATTGAGCACAGATAGTAACTAGTAACAAATGTTTGTTGTGTGTACCTCCACGAGATGGCGAACTGATCAGAATAGAGCCTAGAGAGCATAGTTATCAAAGAAAATAAAAACACAGTGAAAATTAATAGAAGTCCAGAGTGCCCTCCCGTGTCATTATGTTCGCCTGCCAGTGTTGATAGTGAATAACCCCCTCTTGACTATGTAATGCCTCTTTTGACAACCTATCGGCCTCCTGGTTGTAATTCCTCGTGACGTGGGAATAGTTGATCGTGTGAAATTGTGCCTGTAATCTCCTGATGCGGACTTTCCATCCTTCCATAATTGTTACTCTGATATATGTTTTTAACTGTAACCAGTCTAGTTGCTTATCAGACAATCCACTCGAGCGGACGTGAGCCGGATCTCCCTAGCTCAATGCGAGTCTAGAACAAATGAGACATGCTACGAATGCATTTCCTAGATCTACTTAAGGATCGAGTACTAGATGTCTTACCTTTCACTTCGCTATCCTTTCTTTTGAACGTTGCTCCACGTCTCACGGTCGTCAGATCCAAGCTGTAAGACCTGTCAAGACAAGAAACAAGAGAAACAAGTAAAAGGGCATCTATACAATAAGAGATCTAAGTAAACAGTTAAGCAAGTAAACTACTCAATATCATTGCACACACGAACAATATTGGTGGAAATCATTTGTATTACTGTAAAAAGAGGGAAGTACATAGCAGAGATATAGAACTACAACCAAGGCTTAACGCTGCAGCCCTTCTCCAACAAAGCCATTTTCCATTTCCTCCTAAGGAAGCTTGAGTCTCTCAAGGATGAGTAGAGATCTCCCAAGAGTGATTTCACCAGCATGTAGACACCATAGACTTCCTCCTTTTGGAGAGGAGTAAAGCTTCTCTTATATAAGACTAAGTGGATATGGTATGGATAGGATAGGTTGAGAGATGGTAGGAGAGAGATAGGGGATCCTCCCAAGGTGTTAGGAATCGAGTACCAACTCCCCTAGAGGTCAAGGATAATCCCCCAAGTCAACAAGTTTCGAGAAGAACCTCGAAGAAGCTATTTTTTCCCATTAACTGACTTCGTCACACCCTGCAGTGAAGCAAGCTGCGATGTCGCATGTTGCATGAGTGCAACCTGCGATGACCTCTCAAAACCTGGTACAACTGGGTACAAATCCTCCCAGGTTAATTACTCAGTCAAGACATCTTCAGGGGTGTATACACTAAATCTCATGATGGGTAGATTCTGGGTGTAACAAAATGCCCCCCAAAGCATGAAGCTGTCGAGGATAGACAGGTGAAGTGCTTTGATAGAAGAAATGGCAATAGACTTGTCGGACGAAGGACACTGCTGCAGTACAGCTGACTCTGAACTGACAATCTCATATGAAGTACAACATGGCTACCGACCAATATAGTGCAAATCCATGGTAGTAATGACCGACTGAACACAATCATGGCTACTAGACACAAGCGTAGATCCATAATGAGATGATAACACAGCCACGACCAATACAAATGTGGATCCGTGTGATATAACTCAATACAAACTCCATCGCAACCTGGGTAAAACATGACTCCCCAGGGTCTTCAAGATGAACCCGCAATGATACAAATCTATCCATGTGATTGCAAATGTCTTGACGTCGAACATGGTAGAAACCACTTGATTACCGGCCATTGATGTAAACTGTTAACAAGTGCGAGGGAGATCATCATTGATGTCAATGATTCCCAAGGTATCACAGTACATATCATCGAGCGTGAATAAATGAGTTGAAGTCGAACGCAAGATGAAATCTTTCAATCAAGAGTCAATGATATAAACTCATGTTGAAAGCGAGGTAACCTTCAATTTAGGCATGCAGGGCCAAGGTACTTGATTGGTTTCTAGATTCAATCCTCAGATGATGAGCTGATGTCGACAAGGACGAATCCGTCGAAGGAGGGCCATGATAAATCCATCATCAATCGACACGAAACACGACAAAAATTGTGTAGAGTAGATCGGATGGTACAGTAACACGCAAGACTGACTCAGAGTAGACCGACATGATGGCGGGCGTACTGACTGCAGATGATAAATGATGGACATATTCTTGAACATGGGCATGGCATGACTTGGCAGTATTGACATGACGAGTATGACACCATTCCCTAATGCGACTAATGATGGAAGCTTTCTTTGAATGACTAAAGGGAGTAACAAGACTCAAGAAATAAGTGGAACTCGAGGACAAACAGATGATCCAAGTGCTGTATGCAAATGCAAATGAGTGCCATGTTCAAGAATGACTACATACTGCCACTAACAAGGTACATAACACAAAAAAATTTCCTTTTTCCCCATCATGAACGATGAGTACCTCGTGTTTTATATGAGCTTGATGAGGGTAACTAGATGCTCGGTATAGCTCATCTCATAGACGACTCCAATCCCAAATATTTTTCGAACCTGGGACAGGAGGGGTTCGTCCCATGGCGGGCCCTTCAATGTAAGAGTTTAACGAGTCCATAGAAGGTAAACTTCGTCGTCATTTCATGTTTAGAGAGTCTGAAAATAACTAAAGAAGACTCCAACGGTCCTTTTTCGTAAAGTTAGCCTCATCGCCCGAAAAAGGGTAAAACAATGCAGGAGAGGACTCTTCCAGTCATGATTGGCTGGAGTATACATTTTTCGTAACTAGTGCCCCTTGGTCCGAAAAAGGGGTAAACTATCACCAGGAAGACGACCATTCAAATTCTTTTACAAGCGTGAACGCGACAAGTTCGCTTGGCAATCTTTTTGTATTTCGAGAGCCTGAAAAGAGCTTAACGGTAGACTCCGGGGGGTTCCTTTTCTGTAGGAGTTTAACGAGCCCAGAAAAGTGATAAATCGTAACTCGGTAACATATTCTCATAGTTTCAAGAGCACGAGAAAGAACAAAGAGTAAGCTCATTAATTGCAATCTATGAAAAAAGGGGTAAACGACAAAAACTCACAAGGGATGTTCATACCTGAGATGACCGTTCCCACACGAACATGGCGTAGAAAGGAACTTCGCAACTCCTGCACACTCAAAAACTAGGTCAAATAGACAATCGAGCGTTCAAATATAATAAAATTGATCCAAACTATAGCAAATAGTATAACGGCATCAAATATTTGAAAAGGGAATATTCCATTTGTTCTATAAATAGAAATAAAAACCAAATATAGTCATCATTGTTCTATTTGCCAAATTTGGGAGGAATAGTGCCTTTTGCTGCCAGATATTCACTTGTTGATTTCAGGAGCTACAATCAGCCATTTCACCTACCGTCAGGAACAGGTAACCCTAAACTTCAACCAGCAAAATCATAGTGGTTTACAATTTTGATTTTCAGTCATTTTTTTGGGTTTTGGCTTGATTTGGGAAGGGCCATTGTGCCCTCGGCTCGTCGCAGTTGGCCCTTTAGGGAACTGCGATGAGACCGAGTCGTCGCAAAGGTATCATAGGTGGACTGCGACGATGTCGCCCTGTTTGAAAAAATGGGGTGCAACAACGACGACGTCCATCCCCAAACTCAAACAAAACTCAAAAGAGGGACTTCCACTAGGTGAAGCAAGTCTTAACATTGTTAAAAACTCCTTGTTGACAGGTTCCAAGCATCCAGAATGGTTCTAGAATGGCGGGAACGAGAACATGAATTAGATGATGAACAAGCTGCCAATGATCCAAATTGTGTGGGAGCATTGACAAACTGTGCGCTTCTCAAGTTCTTCCGCATTGAGGGGATGAGATCCCAACTTCCACTACTGATCCACATGCTCCAATGTTGGGATGCGGCCCAGTAGTACTTCATGATTGGTGAGCATGAGCTTCACATAGATGTGGAAGACATCTATTTTCTGACTGGTTTGTCCTGAAGGGGGGACAATGTGACACTCACTGGATCACGTGGGAGTGATCGAACCGTGGAAGACTTGATCCGACAGCATTGTGGTCCCAATGCCCGTGCATCTAGCGGGAATATTTGCATTAAAGATGTACAAGAGCACCCATTGCAGGACATTCTATTTACCATTACGAGGATGAAGGGGATTCAATCTCCTCACCTAGCCACCAGAGCACAGATGCTTTATGAGGAGGACTATTTGTCCCCAAAGATCTTCAACTGGTGTGAGGGGGTCCTCACAAACGTACGAGCTCAGCTGACAAAGTTTCGATGAGGAGAGCTCAAACAGTTTGGCTATGGTTCTATCGTGATCTCGTTCTTGTTGGAACGAGTTCCCTTTTTGCGTCCTTAGGTGCCACTAGAGGATAGGGACCTCAGAGATCCACACATGGCCAGGTGGACCGATGTGATGGCTCGACATGGTGGGGGTCCTATCATCGGATCCCCTCCTGAGTTCTTCACTTGGATGGCAGGCCAGTTACTGATGGTGGAGGACTTTCCATATAGTGGCACTGACTTCACGGATGACCCAAACTTGCCACTGCCTGAGGGAGCAGCATGGGGAGACCTCGATAAGAACAAACAACCCTTGAACTTTTTAAGTTTTGTGCATTTATGATTTTTTTTTTGATATAGTGATGACAGGTGAACAACATGTGTGTGCAGATGTGGGGCCTATACGACCAATGGGGACCTCTCTTCTCGCTAAGAGAGAGAGAGGAGAGGGAGCAATGGTGGATCCAGCTATGCATGCTTCCATCATAGAGATGGACAGAGTCTACGCCAACCTGAGTGGGTTGACACTGGCTATTCCTGAGCCGACGGTAGACGCGGTGCAGCGGCCCATGCAGGTGCACACGGTTGGAGCGACTGCACGCTTCAACACACTGCTTCGCAAGGTTGCGAGAGCAGTCGACTGTTTCCAGGCTCAACCAGCTAGGGCTGTTAGACCACCTAGGGTAGTACGGGTCAAGCGATAGGCCACATGTTGTCATTGTGTGTGTATTGAGAGCTTAGAGGCCTCAGGTTTTGTACTACTAAAAGTTGCGAAGCTTCAGATTTTGTAGAGACTTACTGAAAGCTATCGGGCTTCAGATTTTTGTATCAACACTACCTTTTTGTGATTATATATATATATATATATATATACAGACAGTCCGACGATTTATACATTATGTGTTTCAAAAATTAATGATGTGATCTTGTTTATATGTTTGCTTCTATACTGTGCGTTATTTACATGTTGTGAATGCTTTTACAAGTTATGAGTATCATGTGTGTGCGATGTACCAATCTAAAATGAAGTTGCCCATCGAGTCAGCAACTGTGTTTAACTCTCATGGAATGTGCAAGTATTGAATTATTTCAAACGACCTTTCCAAGAGACAGAGTAGGGTAGGATCGCGGATAGGGTAAACCCGGTTAAGATGGGAAACCACCAGTTGAGAATCCATGTGGATGACAATATGGTTCATACCCAAGTAAATTGCGTCAGTTAAGGCTCCAACTACCGACAGATATTATGCAGCATTATTGGTTGCGAATCCAAGGCAACTTCCTCCTGAGCTAATGAGCTCACCTATTGGGGAATACAGTACCTAGGCTGCCGAAGCAAGGTTACGGGTATGCCAGTTGGCGTCGTCCGTGAATCCATAGCACGTTGCCATCTGCACACGCAGACAGAACATGGTATGAGAAGCGAAAACAAGATCTAAAGACACTCAAAAACAAGTGCGTCACACCACACAAAAACACACAAGCACGCCATGTACAGTATATACAAGAAAAACCTATGCATGAAAGGGTCAGGCATAGTACCTCTTCAGGTAAATCCCATTAGGGGGTTCACCCAAAGATATTCCGTCATAATCTTCTAGCTTGTAAGCTCCCTTTTCCAAAACACGTCTGACGATATAAGGTCCGTGCCACATGGAATCGAACTTTCCTGCGCCTAGTTTGTCATGCTTCTGGTCGTATGTTCACCCTCGTTGAAGATACAGGGTTCAACCGACATGTCGTATTGACCTTTGATGCGTTTCTTGTGTGCTTCATTAGCAAGAGTAGCATGTAGGCGAGCCGCGTCGAGTTTTTCTAAGTACAGGAAACGTTCTTCCTCGGCAGTAGTGTTAGGAAGAAGTTCGACAGCGAGTTGTAGAGACGGAATTTCACACTCTATGGGCAAGACAGCTTCCAATCCATACACCAATTGGAAAGGAGTGAACCCTGTGGCGATTTTAAAGGAGGTTCTGTAGGCCCATAATGCTGAAAAGAGCATATTATGCTAGTTGGACTTGTGCGTACCTACCATCCGTTGGACCATAGTTTTCAAGACCTTGTTAATGGCCTCGACCTGCCCATTGGACTGCGGGTAGTAAGGTGTTGAGTTTTCATGTCGAAAACCCAATATATCGCTCAGTTCATCAACCATATGGTTCTGAAAGTGAGAACCGTGATCGGTAACTATAGCCTGAGGAACCCCAAAGCGCGCTATTACATGATTGAACATGAAGAGTGTGGCAGTTCTGTCGTCGTTTTGGTATGTAGGCATTGCCTCGGCCCACTTTGTGAAGTAATCCACAGCTACAATGATGTAACTATGCCCCCCGGCCGAGGTAGGCTTACAATGCATAAAATCGATGCCCCATTTTGCAAAGGGGCCCACGGCAATAACCGGGTGTAACGGGGCGGGATGGGTGCGCTTCTTTGTATGGAAGTGTTGGCATGGAGGACATCTTTTTACAGCCTCAATACAATCTTTGAAGATAATAGGCCAGTAATATCCTGCGCGCAAAATATTCTGGGTTGTAGCCATCCCAGAGAGGTGACCGCCACATGCCCCAGCGTGATAGTCATTGAGAATGCGTTCAGCCTCATCGTGGGTTAGACAACGTCGAAGAATGGAATCGATGCCACAATGGTACAAAGTATCATTGATGACCAGATAATACTTTGCATGGTGGCGAATTCGACGACGTTCATCGCGAGAGAGTTGAGGGTTGAAGTGTTAGGTTTGAAGATATAAAGAAATATCTCCATACCACGGATCGGTCGTACCGATGAGAAACAGTGACTCGTCTGGAAAGGAGTCATTGTGCTCAACTTCTACATCAGCACGGGGAAAGTCACAAATCAGCTCTGCAAATACCAAGGACTTTTTGGACTTGGCTTTCTCGAAAAGAAGATCGAATTCTTGCAGTATCACGATCCAGCGTGAATACTTGCCCCCAAGTACCTGACGTGTCAGTACGTGGTACATGGGGTTCGAGTCGACAATGATGGTGGTGGTGCGGAGCAGGATGTAGTGTCGGAACTTTTGGACGGTGATGACCACCGTGAAAGCAAGTTTTTCGACATGTGAATATCTAGTTTCAGTGTCGGTGAGACCCTTACTTGCATAGTATATTACATGTTCCTGGGCATTTTGGTCCTCTTGTACCAAAACCATGGCGATAGTGGTAGCAGAAGCAGCGAGATATAAGATGTAATCTCGAAAATAATTCGGCGGTTGGATTACGGGGGCATGCGTGATGGCATGTTTGATGCCGTCGAAGGATTTTTGAGCTTGATCGTCCCAAATGAACAGGACGTCCTTCTTAAGCAGCCTCATGTACCCTTTAGTATTTTCCGCGAAATTACAAACAAAACGTCTTAAATAAGTCGCCTTCCCTTGGAGACTTTGAAGTTCTGTCACAGTAGTGGGAGGTGGGAGGTTGACAATGGCCTCCGCCTTTAAGGGATCAATACAGATCCCCTCCTTTGAGACGATAAATGCTAAGAGGCGTCCGGACTCAACGCAAAAGATACACTTGTGAGGATTCAGACAGATGTTGTACCGTCTGCATCTAAGGAAAATGGCCATCAGATGATCCATGTGGAACCCACACTGCTTTGAATGAGCAAGGAGATCATCCAAGTAAGGTTCCACAAAGTCCTTAATATCGCGGAAGGCATATGACATGGCTCGTTGGAACGTGGCGCCAGTGTTTTTAAGGCCAAACGGGAGTTTGTGATATGCAAACGTTCCCCAAGGGCAAATGAAAGTCGTCTTATGTTGGTCGGTTGGGTTGATCTCAATCTGGTTGTAACTAGAAAAGCCATCCATGAATGAAAAGATGAAACTTTCGGCACAATTGTCGATAATCTAGTCGATAAATGGGGTCGAGTAGTTGTCCTTCGGACAAGCCTTGTTAAGGTCCCGATAATCGACACAGACGCGAATGGTGCCCTGCTTTTTGTTCACAGGGACAACATTTGAGACCCAATCCGTCAACGGGACAGGATAAACGAAACTAGCCTTTAAGATCTTTTCAATTTTTTCCTTGATCGCTGCAGTATTCCGAGGGTGTACCGGTCGCAACTTTTGACGTACAGGTTTGACGTCGGGATAGGTCTTTATCTCGTGAGAAACAATCACGGGGTCTATCCCAGGCATCTCCTCATAGGACCAAGCAAATACGTCTCGAAATTGCTTGAATAAGGCCGTGCCCATAGCTATTTCTTCAGGGGAACACTTCTCGCCTATGCGAATGTGTTCCACTACACCAGTTTTTGCCGAGATGTCTACCGGGGTGGTAGGCTCAATGTTGGCCAAGTTACCCTCAATGTCCAAAAGACATGTAAGTACAGGGGACTGGGGGAATGGGTAGATATCTGGTGAAAAGATGGCGCGAATGTTGTTCTCTATGTACTCCAACGGTGGAAGAATAGAAGACCTATGGTGAAGGTCATCCCATGGGCCATTATCAACAGTCATAACTTCCATGATGGACTCATCTGAATGAAAAGTCTGAAGTAAGGGGTCGGGTAGGGATGATGCTCGTTGTAGAGAACAAGATGGGGAGGCCATGGTTAGATGATCCTCCGGTGCTGATTGGATAGCCTCGTAAATATGTTCAGCAGGTGAGAAAGGCATTGCGTCTCCAATCAGGTGTGTTCTGGCTTCGTCTGGTACAAACCAAGTATCAGTAGAGCGAGATGAAATCTCAGCGGAGATCATTTTCACCGAGGCAACATGATTAGCGGGGTCCAAAATGGGAAAAACGCCCATGAGAGATGAATCTTTCAAAAGGACAACCCCTATACTCTCATATTGTTTTGACGTTTGTCCAATGGAAGGAACATGGTCACCAGGATGAGTAGTAGTGTCCGGCGTGCAAAAATCTAGTTGGTCGATGGTAACAATTCATCCTTGGTGGGGGAATTGTACCGTGCGGAAGACAGAAGAAGCTACCGCCTGCATGGCATAAAACCAATTGCGACCAAGCAAGAGATTATAATCTATTGGGGTGGAGACCACTTCCACATTGATGGTTACGGTCTTTCCGCCTAGCTCAACTGCGAGAGCTTATAAGAGTCCATGAGGTTGAAAGCCACGACCGTCGAATGCTTTCAACGTGGTGGGAGAGCGATTCAATTCGGGAGAGTTGATGGCTCTCCAACAGGCGATCGACATGACAGACGTAGAGGCGCCTTCGTCCAGAAGGGTACGATGGACAATTTTCCTAGCGAGGTTTGCAGCTACTTGAAATGCGAGCTGATGGGAAAGCCTCGGCTTGAAATGGTCAAGTCAGAACATGATGGTATTCAAAGAATCAGGGTCAACTACACCGATCGCTGCAAGGAGAGTTTTGCGTTGATTGGGACAATTCTGCAAAACTTCCAGCGTGGACATGGCGCAAGGGGCTTGTGCCAAGTCTTCTACGATATTGTAATTATGTGATGCCCGTGCATTAGGATTAAAAATAGATTTTCTAATCGTGCCTTTGGGCGGTCGCAATATCGAATCGAAAGATGGTTTCTCAATGGTGAGAGAAGTTGATGGTACAGTGACATCAGGTAAGGAGTTGGAAGCTTTTTCAGAATTACTCCCAACAGGTTCCTTCGAAGGGATCATGTCGTATGATCGTGAGCGAGTGTTCAAATGTATCATCTCATTTCGCACCATGAGAACATGCGCGGTATTGGATGATTCCCCCTGGGCTAGGGGAGGTTGAGCAATTATCTGCTGGTTTTGAGCAGGAAACGGATCGTTGAGGACTGCAGGAGTGGGTTTTCCCCTAAGAAACTTTTGGACTTCGTCTCTATGGGGACACTCTTTAGAGAAGTGATCATCTCCACACAGTAAACAAAGATATTTTAGCTTTCGTTTCTGTTTGGCGTCATCAGGAGTGATTTTTTGTTCTTGCTGGGCAGAAGATTTCTTAGGTTTTCCCTTGTTTTTCTTCTTACTACCATATTTTTGAGGTGAAGCTGATGAGACAGAATTCACTTCCTCAGTAGCAACAGGAGCAGATGACTTGGTGGTGCTGATACCAGCCTGTGTTGGTAATGGGGACGAACCCTGGGGGTTCGAAGAACCAACAGTTTGATGAGGAGGCTGGGTGTGAAGGGATCCGATGATGCCATCGGCTTGGGGTCCCTTCAGTGGTTTTGCAAGTCGTTAACGTCATGGGGTGCGTTAGGAAGAATATCAAACAAAGTGCCAGATTGAGTGTAGACTAAATCTAGTACGTGGGCACTCGCGATGGCTTGTTCTTCGGTGACAACACCTCGTATGGCGACATCTCTTGCTATGACAGGGATGAGCGACTTCATAAACCAGACTACTAGGAGTTGATCTGGAATGGGAGCTTTGATGAGACGACGTCTCCTTCGCCACTCTTGGATATGATCAGAAATATGAGTAGCGGTATTCTGACGAAGCGAGCTTAAAAGCTCAGTACTAGTTTCATACCGTATAGGCAGCTGGAAATGAGTCAAAAAGTTCATGGCAAGAGAGCCAAAATCAGGAAAAGAGTGAGGTGGCAACTCAATGTACCACTTGGCAGCCGAACCAGTGAGAGTCCTTTGAAACAATCTAAGACGAATCGAGTCGTCCATTAAGGAATTAAATGAACACCATAAATGGTAAGTCATCACGTGGTTTTTAGGATCTTCACCCGGCTTGCCATCAAATTTCGGGATATCAGACGGAAGTTTCATCGGAATAGGTGGCCAATTAGCTCCGTGGTAAATGGGGTCGTTGGTTAAACAAGAAAGGTCAGGTAGGTCCAAGGTATCCAAAAAGGGCAGCTGTGGATTAGGCTGCACGTATTGATAATACGGATAAGGCATGTAAGGACTAGTGTGACCGTAAGGTGTGCCAAGAGGAAACTGGCCGTAGGGGGGTCTGTCGCCTGGACCGTAAGGGGGTCTGCCACCATAGGGTGGTCCATTCCAATAAGGTGGGGGTCCACCTCCACCACTGGGAGGAGGTGGAGGTCCGGCGCCACCACCGGGAGGAGGTGGGGGTCCATAACCTTAACAAGGCGGCCCACCACTGCCTCCGCCTGGAGGGGGTGGTGGACCACCTCCGTCGCTAGAAGGATGGGGGCTCCCACCACCTCCACCGCTAGAAGGATGAGGGTCTCCACCACCACCACCGCCACCACAGTAATTAGGTCCTCCACCGCCTCTACCTGGAGGGGGTGGTGGACCACCTCCACCACCCGAAGGGAAATGTCCTCCTCCATCATAATAGGGTGGTCCCCCGCCGCCTCCGCTTAAAGGGGGTGGTGGACCATTCCTGCCACCACTGGAAGGGTGAGGGATATTGTTGGTAGAATGAGGTGGACCTCCACCAAAGTTAGGTGGGGTCCCGCCGCCTCCAGCAGGAGGTGGGGGAGGACCGATCGAAGGTGGTGGTGCTTGAGGGACAGTTGGTTGGGGTCCGTGTTGCAACACAGGTTGTTGCCCCCATAGAGTATATGGATTCCCGGGATAAGGTATCCCGTATGGTGCATTTCTGGGATTAGATTGGCCCGGCGCAGGGTTAACAGAACCTGGATATGCTTGACTCCATGAGGGTAGGGTTACATTGGATGCCCCCCCAACATGAGATAATCCCATGGTGGATGGTCTGGCAGGTTGGGGAGGTCCAACGGAAGGTCTGTTGGGGATTCCACTACCTATGTTATGGTTAGGAAACGGGGGTTTCCCCCCCAGCCACGACAGGATGACCACTATTCGAAGGTTGAACCAACATAGGTTGTTGATTGGCTACCGTAGTAATAACATTACCAATGGGATAATCCGTGGGAACGGAATATCCCCCCCTTGAATTTTGAGGTGGGGGAGGAACTGGTAAAGTAACCATAGTAGTAACAGTTGTGTTGGACTGTTGTCCTTCCACCGGTTGGTTCACTCAAGGTGCAAGACTGGATTCTTGCGAGGGCTGACCAGTCTCATTAATGGTCACTTGATGGGAAGATTGTTTCGGTGATCCAGAAGATATCGGATGAATTGAGGTGTCTCTATACCTGGGTCTTTGCTCGAGACTTTGTCTTCGAAGTTCATTACCCTTAATACGTAACCGATCCAAGCGTTCTTGAATGGGTGCAAAGACTTCGGCGGGGTCGAGCATGTAGGAGGGTCTAGAGAACTCTAGAGTAGTCCAGTTGGGTGGTGATGTGATGGAAAAATGAGCCACTGGGTGACCAATAGAAGATGTCCAGTAAGCTGCTGAAGGACCAACAACTGTAGGGTCGTCTTGGGGTCCGTCTATCCATTCTAACGATCCAGGTTCTCCCGGGATGATGGGAGAAAGGTCTTGTGAAGCGGGGATTTGTGCTCCTTCATCCTGCGGGGGATGAGAGGCAGGTGAATCCGGAGGAGTTTGTGGGAACAAAAGTTCTCCAACGTTCAGAGTGGGGTTTTCCACTTCAGTAACTACAACCGTGTTACGCTGATCCATTCTTACCCTCGAAATAACCTCCTGATTAAGGGGATACTCGGGTGATAAGTTTAAGATCCTACGGGATCTTCTCCAGGGAAAATCCTCCAGAGTGTCAGGAAAGTCATCCAGAGTAGCTAAAATAGCGTTTCTCCTAAGGGAAAGCTAAAAAGAAAAGAAGTCCAGAAAAACCTACTCAAACTAAGGCAACAAGCAAACTTATGTGACAAACTGGATTCAAAAGTCTGGAACCTCACGGGATTATCAAGGCATCGCAAACTACGATATACTACAGGGTCCAACAATATGACGCGACATGGAGGATTGGGACTGTACCCTTGCCTGCAAACCCGATTACCTGGACAGTACGTGTGTGCTAATCTCCCCGAGTGTTGTTCTCGGTGTATTGCTTTGCCAAGACAACCAAATGGTTAACTCAGTTGGTTTCAAGAATCCTAGTGGTGTCTCCCGATATACGCAAGGTACGTGGGAGCTCAAATCCGTAGTGGTGTTGTCTAATGCACAACCGTTCAGAAAGAGACCTTCTGATATACTACCGAGTACGTGATACACCCTTCGATATACGCTAAGTACGGATTATGTTACTTGGTGGGTATGTGAAGGAGCTCGATATACCGATAAGTACGTGGAAGACTACAATACCCCTGGGATACAGTGTTGGAAAATAACGACAGCTACCACGCTTAACGACGTCGGAACACGTCTCTAACTTACACACAAGTTGCTAAAAATTTTACCTAGTTCTACCGTTTATTTTATCTTGGACGGTTAGGTGAATGCATGAGGTGAGTACATAATCGGAAGCATAATGCAAGTCCTAGCTACATGCACGAAATATTCTTTTCTTTCAATGAATTCTAGCTATGGGAAGGAGAAATCTTTTTCTTTCTGTCGAGATTGCCAAAACAACACAATGCTACACAATCCCAATTCAAACAAAATTTGACTGCGAAAGTATTCTTTTCCTTTTTCAACGAAAACACAAAAAATCACAACACTACTATCCAAATCACAACATTTTTTTTTCTTTTTCTTTTCAAAACGAGAATGATACTAGGCAATGAAAAGAGATAATTCTAAGATGGAATATGCAAGCTTTTCAATTTCACTTTCAATGGCCCAAAAGCAATGAAAAATAAAACATGCACTTATCTTTCCCTAGCATGGAAACACTTTTGCAAAATTGGAAGTGTAGCTTGAGACTTTCAAGAAGATGAGCGATTCATATTTCAAGAAAAACACAGATGATTATACATTCATTCAATTTTCCAAAAGATTGATAAACGAAACATTCCAATGCAAGAAATTTTTTCTTTCAAAAACACTCAAGAAATGATGGGAAAGAAGCACTTTTAAACTTTTCAATAGATGCATCAAAGAATAAACTTGATAACAATTGAGCTTTCAGATCTAAATGAACGAAAAGAAAACACTACTTGCAGCACTAGTACACTCAGAAAACTCAAGAAAAGACAAGCACTCAATCAAGCTGAAAGGCACACTTAACTCAAAATCAAGTAAGCAAAGCTCAAACAATGATGAAAACGAGGTCTGGAAGCTGATCTAATGTAATGATTAGATCAGGAATGGAAGGAAGGGAATGCAAGGGTGAGCAGATGAAGGTGGAGGAGACAAGAGTATCCACCACTACCGGTCTTCAAACTTGTCCAAGACGGAACCCAAAATCAATCCAAACAAGCCAAACACTCGACACACAAATCGAAGGTGGGGTCTTTGGCTGGATCTTACAGCACAGAGGGAGTTCATACAACAAACCAAATTTTAGACTGAAAAATGGAGAGGGGATGCCTATATGCCAAATTTTGACAAATCGACGCACTCTGTGCTTGTACACAGTGCGACATCGCAGTCCACTAATGCGGGAAGTGCGACAACATCGTAGTTTACCAATGAAAGGAATGCGACGAGTTACTAACAGGTGAAGAACAGAGGCCAAAGATGACACAGTGTCGCTTTGTTTCCACTAACCAGTTGCGATGGGCGAGATCTAAGTCCAAAAATGAATCAGATCTCCAAGCAATGAACCATGGAATGGTTTGGAAATGAGTTGTATAAACTCAAAGGAAGTAGATCAAAGTCTTCAAGATGAAGATCCGATAGTGAAATCAACTCACGAAGCAAATGACAAATAGAAGGCTTGTATCAAGCAATCAACCAAATATGACTCTCAGGCAATTACAGAATCCGACATGTATTATTCCCAGTATGGTCGCCAGATTTGTTTATCGGACAATCCACTCGAGCGGACGCAAGACGGATGTCCCTAGCTCAATGCGAGTCTAGAACAAATGAGACAGGATACGAATGCATTTCTTAGATCTACTTAAGGATCGAGTACTAGATGTCTTACCTTTCACTTCACTATCCTTTCTTCTGAATGTTGCTCCACGTCTCACGATCGTCATATCCAAGCTATAAGACCTGTGAAGACAAGAAACAAGAGAAACAAGTAAAAGGGCATCTATACAATAAGAGATCTAAGTAAACAGTTAAGCAAGTAAACTACTCAATATCATTGCACACACGAACAATATTGGTGGAAAGCATTTGTATTACTGTAAAAAGAGGGAAGTACATAGTAGAGATATAGAACTACAACCAAGGCTTAACGCTGCAGCCCTTCTCCAACAAATCCATTTGCCATTTCCTCCTAAGGAAGCTTGAGTCTCTCAAGGATGAGTAGAGATCTCCCAAGAGTGATTTCACCAGCATGTAGACACAATAGACTTCCTCCTTTTGGAGAGGAGTAGAGCTTCTCTTATATAAGACTAAGTGGATAGGGTATGGATAGGATAGGTTGAGAGATGGTAGGAGAGAGATAGGGGATCCTCCCAAGGTGTTAGGAATTGAGTACCAACTCCCCTAGAGGTCAGGGATAAGCCCCCAAGTCAGCAAGTTTCAAGAAGAACCTCGAAGAAGCTATTTTTTCCCATTAACTGACTTCGTCGCACCTTGGAGTGAAGCAAGCTGCCACGTCGCATGTTGCATGAGTGCAACCTGCGACGACCTCTCAAAACCTGGTACAATTGGGTACAAATCCTCCCGGGTTAATTAATCAGTCAAGACATCTTCAAGGGTGTATACACTAAATCTCATGATGGGTAGATTTTGGGTGTAACACTAGTATAAGGAGTGATGCTAGTCAGGTCCGTTAACTACTGTGCATTCGCAAAAAAGAGAGCAATGCTAATCCCAGAAGTTCACTTCGAGTATTTGTTCCACTCTCGTAGCCAATTTTAATTCGAAACATGTTACTGACGTCCACCCTCAACAAAACACCTTCCCCTCAAATATCTCCATCAAATTTTGAGGAGCCATCGAAAAACCCAATCAGAAGGTTTGCGTGTATAACTGGAGGTGGCCGCACTCTATGTACAGTCTCTACCTTTGTTTTGTGGTATCTCCTCCATGACTCCAGGGCTTGCAATGCAATTGCTACTCTATAACCAACAAAGTATTCAAAATTAATTATGTTCTTGTGGATCCAGATGAACCACATAACAAAACCCGGTAAGGCCTCCCATCTGTCCCTATAAACCTGCCATCTCAACAAGCAATCTTCTATACTGTCACCAAACCACCTCGGGTTCTCCTTCGTAGCCCTTCTTATATCCCCCCATATCAGAAGCGATAACCTACAATTTATGAAGAGATGTGTACCGGTCTCATCTTCCTCGCAGCAATGTACATACCTTTCGAGACCTATGAAGCCCCTCCTATTGAGAACATCCCAAATCAACACCTTATTGTGCAATAGAAGCCACCCGAAACATTTAATCTTATAAGGACACTGCCAGTGCCAGATCCATCTGGTCCACCAAGGAACGTTCCCATCTGAGTGTTCCCACATCAGTAAATCATATGCCAGCTTGGCTATTACTTGACCGCTATGAATGTTCCAAGACCAGATAAGAGAGTCCTCATCTACATTAAGTAGTAAGCCTGATATCTCATTCTTCCTGACGTATGTATCCCATTCCGGTCCAAAAACATCCCCCAGATGTAAGTCTGTCGCATTTAACCACTTCGACCCGTTTTGTTGCTCTCTCGCTGCTGGTGAAAACTGTGCCAGAACATAAATGCCTCTAGTACGCAGAGCATTAAGAATATTATGGGAAAGAGGTGGATGCTCCACCCCCACAATGGGGTCTCTTCCCACTTTGATTTGAAGTCCATTCCCCAACTTCCAAACTAGCCAGTTTAATACATTCGTTGATGCCTTTGTGAGCCCCCTCCAAATGTTGGACACTTTCTGTGTAGTTTGTATCCTATTCCAGATGCAATTCACCACCGTACCAATCACCATATATATGTTTACAATTACTTCACTCCAAAGTCCCCCTATGAAGAGACACCTCCAGAGGTTCTTTTCCCTGAGGGTTGTACCAAATTTGAAGATGTTGTTTATGACCCAACCCCCGAGTAGTTTCAGTCTGGAAAGCACTTACCAAGCAGCTAGGTGGAATTTCTACTTGTCTGGAGACCCTGCCCAAAGAAAGTGGAAACACTTTCTACGAATCTTGTCCAAAATTGAGTTGGGAATATTTGCTAAGGACATCCAGTAGAATGGAAAGTTCTCATGAACTGACTTAACCAGCACCAGCCTCCCCCCTAGTGAAAGCATCCTGTAGCACCAACAACCTAGTCTTCTATCCACCTTCTTGAATAGGCAGTTCCAATCTTCCACCCTGTAGTCATTTGGCTTAAGGAAGTAGCCAAGGTATTTGAACCCTCCATCCATGCAGTCACTTTATAAGGTAGCATATCCTGTATAGCTTCAGTAAAGTCTTCTCTAACACCATGTGTAAAGAAACCTGACTTTATATCGCTAATCACCATACCTGTAGCTGCTCCAAAAGTGTCGAGACATGCTTTCAAAGCCATCCATTCATCAAGAGTGCCTTGGCCGAAAATGAGAACATCATCGACAAAAAAGAGATGAGTAATAAACATGGTTTGTGCCATCTTGATACCAGTAATTCTCCCATCAAGGAACACCTTGTTTATCAGCATGCTAAGCCCCTCAATGATAATGAGAAAGAGTAATGGGGATAGAGGGAATCCCTGCCTCAACCCCCTGGTTACCGAGAAGAAATCTGACGAAGACCCATTAATTAAAGCAGCAAAATTTCCCGACATGATGCACCCCATGATCCACTTTGATGCCTCAAAACCAATTCCAATCTGTAATAAGACTAATTGGAGAAAAGACCAACTGACTTGGTCGTAATATTTAACCAGATCTACCTTTAAAACTGTTGCTTTCAGCTTCTTCTCTTTTATCGAATGAATGGCCTCATGCGCTATTCCAATAGCATCAAATATATGTCGGTTCTCAAAGAAACCAAATTGTTCCTGTGTGATAAAGGATGAGAGAAAAGGCTTGATCCTATTCGCTATGATCTTTAAAATAACTTTATATACAAGGTTACATAATGAAATAGGACGGAAATATGAGAATACCCCAGGATTCGAGCACTTTGGAATTAAAGTAAGGAAAGGGGATTTAATGGCTCCCGAAACTCGACCAATCAATCTAGTTTCTTCCACCGCGTCCAGCAGAAAGGGACCAATCAAGTCAAAAAACTCCAGGTAAAATTCAACCGTCCAGCCGTCAGGGCCTGGACTCTTGGCCTTTTCAAAGCCCCTGAGCACATTTTTAATCTATGCCAAGGTGACCTGGTTTGCCACTCCTAATCCATCCTCAACAGAGAAAAATATGGGGTAGTTCCTTACCACTTCTAGCTGAAAGCATATATTATTGTTGTCCTACTGAGTGAATATTGCTTTGAAGTAGTTCATCGTACCCTCTTCTAGCTCCTGTTGAGATCTAATATGTGTCCCTTGTGTCGTATTAGTATCCCAGATGGAATTGTTGACTCGCCAGTGGTCAGCAAATTGATGGAAGAAACGAGTATTCTGATCCCCAAGTTTGACCCAGTTAGCCCTGCTCTTTTGTCTCTAGGTTTCTTCATCCATATTCAGAATATGATTCATCCTCGCTTCCAACGCTGCTACAGTATCTCCATGTGAATTATTCATTGTGATCTGTGACTTATATAGGAGGTCTATCCTCTCTTCCATATCCTTTAACTCAACATTTAATAAACGTTTCTTCTACTTTTCCCAAACAGTCACTTCCCGTTTTACTGCTTGAAGTCTCCACACCAATCCTTCCATACAACCATATTCAGGTGGGGGGGTCAACATCTCTCCAGCTGTTGCGAACAAGATGTTTAAAATCGACTTCATCAACCCAAGTGGCATTGAGATTAAAAGGATACTTGGGGCGTCCAACGACCACTTCGATTGGAAAGGTATCGGCATATGGTCAGATATGTTGTGATTGATAACCCAAGACCTGTATATGTCCCCTTGTTTTAACAATGGAGCAGCCACTAGTATTTTGTCGAGTCTTTTTGCAATTAGATCCTCCCATGTCCTACCATTCCTCCAGGTAGGCGTGAGGGGATTTGGTTCAATGTCGACAAGATCATCCTCATTGAACAAGTCATTAAAATAATTTGAAAGCAGGTCTAGTCTGGTCCGGCTACCCCAAATATACCTATGGTCCAAGGTGAGGTTGAGGTCCCAGGAAATGATAATAGAGGGATCTGACAACATGCCATTATGCTTCACCTGGTCCCAATAAATATGACGACGATGATAGGGGCCATAACAATTAAAAATCTTAATAGGGAAGTCACAGGCTCTGAACTCCCCTTCTAGAAGGATCCCATTACAAAACTGAGATGGTCTCATTCTAGCCTGGCAAGCATTCCAAGATGATAATAGACCACCAGAGCAACCAGAAGAGTCTATGGTAACAACCTCCCAGTCCTATAATAACTTACCACAATGCAATCTAGCTAGCTCCCCCGAGGTCATAGTTTCTTGTAAGCAAATTATCTCAGGCTTCACAGTATCCAAAATCATTTGGAAGGCTAGTAACTTGGGACACCCTCCTAATCCCCTCACATTTAGTGACAAAAGAATCATTAAGACAAACAAACAAGGGATTTATGTGCTCTAATTGCCCTAAAACTGCACATGAATCTCCCATTTGGTATCTCAGTTGGAATAGAATCTAGTTCGGGATCCAGGTCCTCTTGCAAGTGTAGATTACTAGACAGAAGGCCTCCCTCAATCACTCCTCTATCCAGTTGTTTTCCTTTTCTACTTCTCTTCCCAGTGACTATCTGAACCGAATGGTTATTCAGATCTCTCCCTGGGATCTGAAGTAGAGACCCTTTTTCCTTGCTTATCATTGCTCTCCCCGAGTAGTTTTGTAGAGGGAGTTTTGTAAGAATATCTTTGTAAGTGTTGTTCTGACCCTGACTCTCACGGTCAGGTTCTCCTAAATAGTTCTGAGACAGTCCATCTATGACCCCTTCCACCTCCAAATTCGAAGAGGTCCCCGAGTGACCGAGAAGTATAGTATCCTCACCGGTTTCTATATTCTGGAGCTCTAAACCCTCCAACGGGGTTTGGTCCTCCGATGAAAGGCCAATAAAGGGGACAATCTCCAATGTAGCAATATCTTGTATCTCTGTGTGATTCAATTCACCAGTAGTAGCAGGGGAAACCACATTCTGGGTGACCATCGTAGTCGAGCAAGGTGTGCAACGTTCCACGGGGGATGTGGTTTCCTCCTCACACTGTTGCTTTCTGCCTTGTCATCCTCGATATGCCTTTCCTCTCCTTCCTCCAGTTGGACAGTGTGTGACCAGATGACCTGCTTGTCTGCAGCCGAGACAATGGAAAGCTAACTTCCAATAATACAAAGTCTAGCGTATGACTCTTCCCCTCCATTCAATATCTAAATACTCCAGAAGACCCAGGATGATGTCAATCTCAACCAGGACCCTTCCCACCCGCTTATCAGAGGCCATGAAACACCTTTCGTCCACATACAAGAAACAACCCAAGGCATTTCCGACCATGGAGAATGCTTCTCTATTATAGAAGGGAAGAGGAAAGTTTGGCAGCAATACCCACACATGGCTTAAAATAACCTTCTCCACTTCTGGATCAAAGTTAATATGCCACCTTTTTAGCATGAGTGAACCAATTCCAGCCAAAATAAGTTATGCATGTCTCGTAGTCTGAAAGGTGAAATAAAACCATCCCTTTCGAAGTGAAGTAGCTTCAGGAGTGTAGTTCAGTATGGGTTGTCAGTGTGTAGTCATCGAGGCCTTAATACCATTCTTGGGCATCGACCAATATCCAAATCGTCCTACCAGTGCCCCAACAGAGAGGGTCTCCACCTCCTCTAGGCCCATGTCACAGTTGAAAGCTATACTATTCCGAGCGGCTCTAATCTTGAGGGCATTTTGTAATCTCTTACCCTAAAACTTGATCCTCTTCAAGTCAGTTGTATCTTCCCCTAACGATATCCCAGGACCATTTCTCGGTGTCTCTACCGCAGGATCATGTGTTGTGGTGTTGTATTGCCACGATGTTTCTCCCCGGTCTCTTATGTGGCCCTTGAACAGATGTCCTTTTAAAATTGACTCGTCTTTTAATCGGGTGTTGTAGCTTCTTATCCCCAGCCTATTATCCCCACTGGTTTCTACAGCACTCCTAACCGTAGGTGTAGTTCCCAAGTGAAATGTAGCATCACCAATAACACTCTCGGCCTTGGTTCTGGAAAGTTCCTCCTCGAAAACCGCGTCCGGTTGGAACAGTCCACAATCCCCCCACAAGTCCTCATCTGGCGAGCTCATATTATAATATTTTACTGTCTGGACCTTTTCAGAATCCATCCCAGTACCTGTCAGGAGTAGTGAACTACCCAATCTCCTACTATCCTAAACTAAAGGAATATAAAAAATCTTAACATAAATGAATTAAATCTTAACCATATGAACAGTCCCATAATCACCATATTAGCCAGAGACCGAGGTATAGTTTAACTGAATGTCCATAAACTCAACCGCCATGAACCCTAGCCGCCATGAACCTTAGCCGCCACTCTTTGCAACTGACCATCATCCACAAGCCTTTATTGAGTGGGGTATGCTTATTAGAACTTGATCCTAGGGCATCACAATAGGTAAATGCTCCCACTTCTCATTAAACCGCACTTTAATAAGCTTTAAACATCTAAAGTAGATTACTTAACATACAAAGAAAAATGAAGTGAAGCGCCATTCTCTTAATAATAATAGTGATTCTTTTTACATACAAGTAAATGTTACGGTTCCAATAAGTTCACCATTAATTATTAGTATAATATTCTAAGGGCACACTAAAAAAATAAACATAATCTCTATTTTATAAAAACACTATCCTTTATATATATATCCTAGAAATAACCTGTGGAATAGGTTAGAGGAGTTTAATGTTCTTTTTGAGTTGAGAGTTGCCGCGCTAGAGTTATACAAAAAGGTCATCACCAAATTTAAGAATAATGAGGGTTGGTCAATGGATACAAACTGTAATATTGGAGGTAAGCAAGGTTTCCCCCTCTCCCCTACCCTTTTTGGCATTTACATCGATAAACTAGAAAGATGTTTAGAATATGCAGGTTGTGCCGACACGATCTTATCTAGGATAGTTATCATCCTCCTTCTTTATGCTGATGATATTGTTGTTATGGCAAGGTGTCCCTTTGATCTCGATAAACAATTAAGAATTCTCAAAGATTTATGCTCTAACATGGGTATGACTATTAACACCGACAAGACAGAAATTTATTATTATAAAATTTAAGAAAGACACCTACGCAAATTTTATTTATGACAACAGTAAACGGGAGGAAGTGACTTCTTACAAATATCTTGGAATTGATATTCATCACAAACTCAATTGGAACCATAGCATTGAGAAAAGGATTAATGGAGGATGGAAAGATTATTTTGGCCTTGAAAATAATTGTAAATCAACCAACTTGTTCACGTGGGATAAAACAAAGTTCCTCTTTGAAACTCTTGGAATCCCTGATATCTTATACAGTTGTGAAGTATGGGGGTGAAACATTTCTAGAGAAACTTGGAGAAAGATTGAGCAAATCCAGAAGCGGTTTGTAACTTATAACCTCAAAATTAAAAGCAATATGCCTTATCCTATTCTCCTCATAGAAGTGGGTCTTTCCCCCATTGAGATCATGGCTATGACTAGGTACCGGATGTACAAGCACAAGATAAATAACATGGGAAACGAGAGACTTCCTGAAATTGCTTTAAATTCAAGTCAACACCAACTACGCCTCAAGCGGAGTTGGTGTAAAGAAATGATGGCTTGGTTAGACCATCGGGGCATTGATGAAATTGACACTTTACAGAATATCGATAATGTCAAAAATATTATTACCTTTAAGTTTAAAGAGAAATTGTGGTGCGAGGAAAATTTAGCAGTTAAGAGAAAACTAAGATACTATAAGGAGGTCATTAACCCTAATTTGGAAAATCGGAAATATCTCTCGATAGTAACTAGTTCAAAGAAGAAAATTAATATAGCCAATATTAGAACAAACTCCCATGAGATTCATAGAGAAACAGGGTGTTGGTCTATTCCCAAAACTCCGTGGACAGAAAGGGTTTTCCATCTTTGTGAGTCTATGAGCGTTGATGATGAAAATCACTTTCTCTTAGAGTGCCCTGCTTACACTCACATTAGATATGAGTTTCATAGTATTTGCTACAATACAAACCTTGCTAACCTCCTAAATTGCCAAAACTATAGTGAGTTTGGAAAGATTCTTACAAAGCTTTTTGAGTATGGGAACAAAAGTTTAAAGCAAACCAAGTAATAACCTTCTTAAGGTCCGATAGACCAAAGTTGGTCTCAATGGACATTAATCATCATCATCATCATCATATATATATATATATATATATATATAGAGAGAGAGAGAGAGAGATACACGCCACTGAAATTAATATTTTTATAAAAAGTATTAATATTAGTTAAACTAAATTCTAACGTACATAATCAACAAGGTGCAACTAGATAAAATCATAAAAAAGAGAACACATTAATACTAAATGAGTAAAAGTTCCATTTAAATAAAACCCTCACATACCAAGGTTGCAAGTATGGACACATGGATCATGTACACTTTAATCTTAAAAGAAATATAACAAAATTGTTTGAATCCAAAAGTTTAACATTTATTCTTTTAAGATCAACCATACAACTACTTGTAGAAACTCTTAGAATATGCCACCTTAAAGAATGATGAGTATGCTCTAAATCAAAATAAATTTGCATATGCCATCTTAAGTTTGTTATGTCCTCTTCATATAGTATTTGAGGAGGTCGATTAGTTTCCGGGGCAGAGTTTAATTTTTTGTTGCGACTATGATTTAACATTAGTTTTCCTTTTTCATATTTTCTAAATTTAAAAAAAAAAAATTGTTTTGTTTTTTATTGGATCCATACACCATGATGTTGACCTCGATCTTCCATGCCCAAAACACGGCGGTGTGTTGGCATTAGATTCCATGTTCTAGTTGTCCTACAGTAGGTTCGGTCCCCTATGCTTTGGTGCAAGTGCATGAAATGTGCCAGAGTCTGGGCGATAAAGTTGTTGCAGTGCGGCGCTATAGTCTTGTAGTCCCTTCTTACCTTAGTCGGTCGTGTGGATAGTTACATGCAAGTGGGCCATGTGGATACTTACATGCAAGTGATCCCTTCTTCAATTCGAACAAAATGTATTACTTTGCAGTTTTCATTTCTTGGATCTTATTTTTACTAATGATTATATTTCCCTTGTCATAATGATTTTCATCGACATATGTAAATCAACCCACTAAGACTGATTATTCCACCAAATTATCCACAACGTTCTCCAATAATTTTAGAAAGATATCCCCAGTCAAGCCAGATCAATGAAGAATTCTCAGTGAAGGCAATTGCGAAGTTTTTCTAATCAATGAGTTGTGTCGAGGATCCAATTACACTACTGAAACTGGCAGATATTTGGAATAAATCCACTCGTGAAGTTGTAGTTTTTGATGAAGTAAAGAGAGGAGGTACTTTTACATCAAAATACTGATGATGGACTTACTGTGATAAGTAAGGGCAGGACTTCAACTTTTGGCCAAACCAAGTTTTAAAACGAGGATCAATTTATTTGAAGTTGGTTGAACATCTTTGTTGGAATTGAGCTAAATTTACATTGAATTACTAGGGACCGCAAGTGCTTGGAATGCAGTTTGACAATGTTGTAATCTTCTCTGAATTTCACTATAATTTAATTTTCTGTACATGGACAGTGGAAAAAATGACATGAATGGTAATTCGTGCCCATGTGGTTATCCCAAGCTCATGAACTAGGCGAATTGCGGTGGAGGCTACTTCTGGGGGGCACCTCAACCATTATGATCGCATAAAAATTTGATCGAGAGGATAGATGAATGGATAAGCACAACACGAATGGGATTGAAAAGGAAAACTTGCAATAGCATCTCAATCACAATCATCAAGTTGAGGAGAAATTGCACTACCGTTACAACTGCCTCCTGTGCTGGGTGACTGCGTTACAGAAGTGTCGCCGGGCATAAGCTCCTCAACAGACCTCTGACTACTGTTGATGGCAGTACATGTTTTCATTTTCCAAATTTCCTCCTTTAAATAGCTACACTGCTAAAATTTTCCGCAATTTAAACTATATAAATGGTTTGCTCTTTATTTTTTTTTGCATTTCCTCAACTACACTACACAAACACTCAAATTCCAACTAATTGTTCTATAGGTCAACTCAGTCATCTGATAACAAACAAGAACAATTATCTCCATATCAAACCCAACTTGTCATTAAACACCCACTTGCAATCATTTCCCATCCACACATCAATCGATTAATCTTGTTATAATGCTGAAACTGGTACAGATTTTATATATATATATATATATATATATTCAAATCAAATATTTAGACTGTTGGCGTCCAATGCCCCTTCCACTGATATATATGTTCCCTGTGGTTTTTCTTTCCACATTAAAACTTTTATGATGATGGCTAGTCGATATCAAGGTTTAAGTGTTTCTACATCTTCCACACTAAATCTGTGTGAATAGTTGCTCAAATCGTTTTCACGTGAACACTGTGTGCCCACTGCGGAATACCAATGTGTGTTACTCCTCTTAGCATTATGTGCATCAACTGTGTTCCTCTTTATTGATGTGTTCTCTCATGAGGCACCCTCGACCATGAACATTTCTCCACCTGCTCGTGGCTTGTTTTTCCTCTGTCAATGGTTTTTGCCATATTCTCGTCCACCTAGGTTTTTTTTACCTGGTAAGGCCCTTGGCCAATCTATTTGGTATCCTTTTTCATGTGGATTGGAAACATGGTGTTTTGTTTCAATGCAACAATCCTTGTCATGGAATACACAACACATAGATAGACCATCGATGCTTTTGGTTGCATTCCATATTAATACTTTTGGCTTCATCAGTAAAAAAGGATATGTAAATGTACACAGAAATTACATGACTGTCCTCAAGTTTAACATAGATTAATGAATTCACATTCGACGACAAAAGAATTAAAAATTGACGAGTGACTAGATTTATAAAATTTGCTTTGTTTTTGTTGTTTTCAAACTGTTAACAGAGAGATGGATAAACAACGACATAAATTAGTGCAGATCTGCGTTGTTGCTTTTGCAAGTGATGTAGAGTGGATAATTTCCGTTGTATCTAATTTTCTATGTCAGAATAATTTGAAGAAACAAATTCATTTGAAATATCTGAAATTTTTAATTATTTTTTACATTGTACTTGATTTTGATGAATTTATGTTAGAAATATCTGAAATTTTCAATTATTTTTGACACTGTACTTGATTTTGATGAATCCACGTTAGAAATATCTAGTATTTCTAAAAAAAATTACATTGTACTTGATTTTGATGAATCTGAATCTTAATAGAAGCGAATATATATTGAGAAGGTACTTGATAACATAAAACATAAAGCGAATAGTATGGTGCAAACATCAAAGGGAACAATGACATATACACATGCCACTGTACTGAGTATTGTCTCTCTATATAGTATTTCAGATATAGAGAGATTGAAAGCCGCTTGTTTCTTAGTGTTTATTAACTTCATACATATTCACTCCTATAAGAGGATCACAAATGTTGGTAGTTGGACACAAGTGTTGATAGACCATAACATATTCCACTACATGACAATTTTAATCCCAACAATTAATTTTTGGTGGAATAGGAAGAAGTTTGTTTTGCAAATTCCCAAATCATGGTAATCTAGGCTTTTAAGTGAAGAGATGGTTGAAACGAATAAAATCCTTATCTTGTGCTTCAAGAATTATTATTGTGAATCGTGGTAATTTAGGCTTTTAAATGAAGAGATGGTTGAAACGAATAAATTTCTTATTTTGTAATCCAAGCATCATTATTGTGATGGGATCAATGAGTTTCTTCTTAACTTCTTATCTTTTATATGAAACATTTTCTTTACACCATTCTTTATCTTACAATACATGTATATGTAAATGTTTTTTCCTTTCATGTTTTGTGTCCTTCTTGGTTGTTAAGTTGTCCACACTAGTATTTACTACTTCCATTCAATCAACTAGGTTGTGTAGTGATTCATATGGATGATAATGCATTTTCTCTACCATTATTGCAACAACAAGTCAATCCCTACATCCTCGTATGGTTTATTAAAGTCCACATTAAATGGTTTTGTGAAAGGGTGTTATTATTTCTATCTCGAGGCGTATGGTTGCCTTTGCATTTATATTGAATGGAAATGCCATGGGGAATAGTAGTTCTCCATGTTTTGTAGGTCTACATTTTTTAGAAACACGATTTGAATTCTAAAGAAATACTTAATAGGATATCCACATAACCTTTGTTCTTATTGTCCAAGAGGAAAGACTACAATATTACACTGTTTTTATCTTAAGGGAAGCAGGTTAACATAATATCCATCACACCCTATCTTCTTGTAGCCAACAAATTACAATTTGAACTCTTTAATCACATGCAACTTTGATTTATTCCAACAATACCATAAATGCACATGGTTTCTACATCCATTGGCATGGATATTGACTTTCTATAACAACACATGTAATTTGTTTTTGGTTTTTTTACAACCCCAATCACTTCTACATCTAAATAATCAATTCAGTTATTTCCTTACAAACTAGGGAAAAAATAGCACAAACAATTTCAATGGGTATCAATTATTGTTTTGAACAACAAAGACAATTACACGTTGATTGGTTTTCGACATGGAATCTTCAACTAAGCACATGATTTCATGACTCAAAGATCTGCAACTATCTACCACTCCCTCTAAAACTACAAAAATGCATTTAGCCATTTCTAGATGTTTGACCTACAAAGTTTTTCAACCTTTGACTTCCATTTTCCACTGTTGAAACAAATTGCATTATAAGGATATGCATTTCTTGTCAAGTAAACCCTGTCAACATCTTCACTAAACTTAAGTTTGAAGTGCCCCTTTGGAACACATGAAATGGAAACAATTGCTCACCAAGGAGTAGAGAGAAAAAACAACAACATTGGATAAGAGGATGAATCTTGAGAATATGGAGGTAGAGTAATTCAAGGAGGCTGAGAGTGGTTTGATGCAAAAGAAGATGTAGAGTGATTCCAATCTAGAACACTAAAATCCTAGGGGCTTATTTATCATAGTGATATTCAATTCCCATTTCATGTATAATGGGTTTAATTGCTCCTTTTATATTTAAATTAAGATATCATAACGGAAAGAAAGGTAGACACTTAATCTCTTCATAGATTTTTGGGTCCTGTGTAGTTAAATATTCATTTCTATATTACTCCAAAACAATCGGATTAAGCGCTCTTAAAGAACTCGACAAACTAGAATCATGATTCTAGGTAAGAATTATTGTTCGCTTTTAGTACATGTGATATTGTGACGGTTGTCTCTATAATTGCAGCATTATGCATAAATGATAAATGTATGAATAATGATTCTAGGTAATGATTCAGCTCTTTACTTCACATTTTTAATACATGAAAACATAAATATAATATGCATTTAGTATTTGCAATGATATTGTCATGCATTTATGTCACTTTGGAAGGTTTATTTCATAAATATAAATATGCATTTGGTATTCAAATGTTATTGGCATGTGTTTATGTCATTGTTCTCTTTGATGCTTGCACCATACTATTCACTTTATGTTTTATGTTGTCAAGTACCTTCTCAATATATAATTCGCTTCTATTAAGATTGACATTAATCAAAATCAAGTTTTCATGGTTCATGCCAGACGTTTTCATACTACTTTCGACGAGCTTGGTGCTCTACAAATTTTTACACGTATAAAGGTAACTATTGTAAGTGATGTCTATGAGTATATTTTATTTGTTGTTTGTACAATGTTTTTGGATTTGAACCCTCATTTATATCTTTTAACTCTTCTATTTAATACGTGCAGGGTTTCCTTAGACAAGAGTACGAGGAGTCAAATCTAGGTAGTCAAGATTATCTTGCTCCCCTCTATGCATTTTGCAACTTAAGTTCTATTTTTTCTATTCGACCCTTTGAGGGTTCTTAACTATATCTATAGATATTATTCAAGAAGCAACGACTTGGGTACTCCTTGATTTGGTATAGGCACAGGTTAAATGATTAAGGATGTGCTTGGATAGGGTTATCGAGAAATATGCCAACCATAGCCATCACCTCCAGGTACAAATAAGCAACACATATTATTTAGTTTCCAATTCTATTTATTGTTTTCCTTTTATACGTTGTAGTAACTGGGTTGTCTTACACCATGTAGGTCACGGGCATGTGTATAATGGCCACCTCATTCAGGTCAATACCCTGCAACTGTAGTTATTTCTTCGTTTCCTACATTTATCGTTTTTACATCAATGATTTTCTCTTGTTTTGGTCATAGGTATATTCGGGAGAGAGGGTATCGGCCTTCTTGCTACACCCACAACTTGTGAGACACTTGGCACTTGTAAGTTCTTAATCCAACTTTTGGACTCATGCAATCTCTCTGTCTCGTTATTTATCCAACTTTTGGACTCATGCAATCTATCTGTCTCATTGTTAACCCTATGGGTCACTTGTTTAATCTTGATATTTTCAAGCCCATTCAGGTAGGGGAGTTTGCAATAGGGTTTTTCCCTATGTAAACCCTGAGATATATTAGATTGAGTTCATTTTAGAGTTATTTATCTTAACTGTTTGAAACAAAATACTCTCTTCGTGAGTTAAATTAGCATTACTTTGCTATTTGAGTGTTACAACCCCATGAATGGATCAAACTTATAAAGCCATGTTATGATTTTCTTATACTTTGCAGTGTAATTATTTTATAGTTATTTCGACCCTCTCGAGAAATTCTTTATAAAAAAAACATTGTATACATACTTTGGTATATTTTGAATTGGGGTTGATGGCCGAATTATTATTTTCATATGATTTTTTCTTTGGCTTGTAATAAGACATTATATCTTTGTTGCGAGATGGCAATGCCATGAGGAATGACACTTACTATGATTATATGGCATTGAAGTGATTGTTCTATTTATTCTTGGCAATGAATAATAGAGTAGCTATGTTAATTTTCTCTTTGTCTTCTTTCCTCGTACTTAATATTTGATTAGCTTAGAACTAAGGCCTACAAGCCTATAACGTTCCATGGTGAATTCTTCCCAATGGCTAATTTCCCCGACAAATATTTACATATTTAAATTCTATCTTAATCACCTTATGTTTCTACAAGGATTTATAGGCTAAATTAAGACATGATCTATTTGCCTTTACCTGTGTATGAGTTTTTCTTTGGATAATATATACTTTGTTTCTATTTTTTTGATCTTATAAATAATTTGTCCCTTGAAACATATTTAGTACATATGATTTGTATATGTAAAATACTGTAAATCTTATTTACTCAAAATATTTATATACATATTCCCTTCAAGTTAATAAAATAATATTAATTTTACAAATCTTTTTTTTATAGATTTTATGGACTTAATCATCCTAAACCTATTTTTATTATTTTCCAATATAAGTTACAGATATTATAATACCCTCCTTGATTAGTTGTTCAACTATAAGTACAAGTATTTTTATATCCTCTTGTGAATGGCCACTCAACAATAAGTTATAGGTACTCGCGGCTTTTGAACCGACCATTCAACATCTTATTTTGATTGGTGATCAATATCAATTATCTCTTGGAGTAGCATGTTATAAACTTGAGCGTTGGTATGTATGTGCCTTATCGGTTTGGATTATGCTTTTTTTAAAGCTATTATAAAGTTATAATTTTTGTTTTGTATTTTTAATATACAAATTGATTTTTTTTGTTTTTTATTTTAAATCTTCAAATTAATTCAGCTTCCTCAATTATTATCTCAACCATTAATATAATTTTTAGTAACTTTTTATATATAAAATGTATTTATTTTATTAGCATGGTCAGTATTTCTTTGTGACGATATTTTGGATTATATCGCATACACATCCTCCCTACATGGTAGGTGGAAATAAATAAACAACTGCTCTTTCAACACCGCACATATAAGTCCCCACAAACAAAAGCAAAGCAAGTGGCAATGTCGGGGAGATAATGAGAAATTAATGCGTGGGAGATCTGTTAATCTCGGTGTTTTCAATGTTGAAAAATACGAAGCGGAGTATGCATATACCAAGAGCAGATCATGATTTCATCTCTCATTTCAGTCTAATATGTCATTTGCAGCATCGTGTTATGATTATTATTCACCAAGGCCTTTCTCTCAGCAAGGTGGAGAGCGAATTTGTTGTGGGAAGACTCCTATCCATTGGCCATGGAGGTGCCCCTACAAGGTTCTATAGCAGTAGCTCTTTGAGATCCAGTGGAGCCGAGTATTGTGTTTCATCCTGAATATTATGAGTTTATAGTCACGAAAGTACTGAGTTCCTCAAGGAACTTGACACTGTCAACATTCAAATGTGTCAGCCCCTGCCATAGCCATAGATTAAGGTAGCGGGAGCAGCTGCATTTGGATATACAAAATCATCTCCAATGCCTCAACAAGCCTGATGTCAAGAGAATTCAAGTGATTTTCCTTCGGGGACCCTCAATTGGTTTCCCAATATATGGGTTTTTAACTTATTGTAGATTGCATAGGTTGCAATCCTTGCATGTGATGGTTATGTGTAACTTTCTTCATAGTCTTTATGTATCTAAATTTTGGTCATTTGATTTCTGCTTTTACGCTGGGTGTATGCATTTTCAGTTCATGTATGTTATTGCTTCCTATATTGTTGAGTACATAATGTGCTTCTTCTTGGTTGGTATTTATATCTCATGGTTTATGTGTTGCAGTGCCCAAATGGAGATATCATTGACTGTGTGCATATTTCTCATGAGCCTGCCTTTGACAACCCAATTCTCCAAAATCATACCATCCAGGTCCGTGTTTTGGGTTAATAATATATGAATGGCCTAGGAATGTTTAACGAAGGAAATAGTCTCAATGCGGGTTTCTGACAATTTTTTTGTGCAAATGATACCTATTGTTCTTCCAGATGGGCTCTTTACAACTAGCAAGAATTTAAGGTCTAATGGCCCTGCGAAGCCCCAGTTGTGGTTGCCTATTTGGCAGGTTATTATTTATTATTTATTTTTTATTGTTATTATTTAAATTAGATGGTTTTGTTCTTTAGTTGGGCTTTGGGCTGAGGTTTCCACCCTATCACTAATTTACTGCGGGAAGTATTTAAACCTGAGAATTTTGTAAACTCATCTTGTGGGTCGTGAAGAAAGAGCACCCAAATGGGTTGTTGGCGGAGAATGATCTTGAGATTTACATGAAAAATAATTCGTTAGAGATGGGGATTTTCGATCTACTGAAAAAAATTTCATCCCTACAGACTATCGTGCTAAGATTAAGTCAGTTCAAAACTCGTAAGGGTTCAAATAAGCATAAGCACCCAATCTCTCCTGGCAGCAAGCTCTCAAGTTTTTTGAATTCGTTGTTCATTGTTGGTAATCAAAAGAAGCCCAAGTTACTGTCATGTTCTTCTTTAAGTGACTATAATTCACATTATTCTTCTAGAGAAAACTCACGTCCACTTATTCATCTTCTTCTTCAGTCCAATCCAGGCCATGTTTGAGTAAAATGCATAGAGGGTTGAAGAACATTAATGGGGTGAGAAGGTGTGTAACATTTTACCCAAATTCATGTTTTCCAAGTGTGTTAATTATTTATAAATTTCAATCATATTTTTTTTGCGTGAACATGAATAGATGAGCTTAGATTTATTTCATTTGGTTTAGAAAATAGTTTAAATTAGCTATCATTCATAGTGCTAAGACACTAAATTTAACTTAAAGATTGCAATATAGAATGTTGGAACTTGGAAGTGATCCTCAATGTAGTTTTCCCCATAGAAAAGATTTGATCAATTTTAAAGGGAACTGATAGTAGCATCCATGTAGTGCTCTGACTGTAAGCAAGTAGTTTGTCTTCCTTAAAATCGAACTTTTGTTACCTTGTGACTTTTTTTAAGAACAGACAGGGTGAAGAACAAAGTTTAAAGTTTCATGAGGAGATTACATTTTAATGAAGTGTTGTCTCTTGAATTCCCCCTACCAACTTAAACAAAAGGATTATGCGGTGCAAGTTGTGAGACATAAACATGTTGTCCTTTATGTTCCTTTCAATTGCTTCTTGATCTCTATATGTTTCTTGAGTATAAGCCATTTACGTTTGGCTATGAAAATAAAGATTAAGAGCTTTTATGAATTCATGTTTCTTGCTATTTTATCTTTTCTAGTTTTGTGGCCGATCTCCTTTGACAATTTAATTCTCATTTGGTCAATCTTTGGTTTTGTAACAATTGACATGCACCAAATCTATTGCAAAACAAATCAATAGTGGTTTTGTGCAATTGACATGCACCAGATCTATTCATGTACAGATGCAATGACAATTGTTCGAGTTAGAGATGGGATCTTGGAATCTTGTTACAAGACAATTCTCATTGCATTTGTACATGAATAGAATTGTCTCTATTATTGTTTCTTTAGCTATTTAGTTTTTGAAGAGGATTTACAAGCTCATGAAAAAATTTAAAGTCACAACATTTTGCTTCTTTTATTACAAATACAATGTTCAAAGTTGCAACATTTGCTTTGTGATTGTAATGATTTTATAGAATTAGTGGCAATGGTTAAAGCTCATAGAAATTGCAAATCACCAGCCAATGCAAGTGCAATATCGAGGACATTGCCACCTCATGGCTCTTGTTTGTTAAGCTGTATGTTCTAAATCAAAATAAAATTGCATTGTCCATGCCCACCATTCTTTATTATTTTGCGGAGTGGTATAAAATAAATATGAAGATCTATAAAGTTTAAGTAAATTTTGTATTGATATGTATTTTTTTTAATAAATTATATTAATATGTGTTGTGTTTTTATTGGAGTATAACTCTTGATGGGACTATTTTTATCATTGACCAAATTAAAAAAAATTAAAAAAAAAATAAATATTTCTACCTTCTACTTACTAAGCTACATAAAAGTAAATTTTCACTTACAAGTAGTCTGACTGGCATTCAGTTTTACTTACCATGTACGATGGACAAATGGATTCCATTAATGCCATCATCCATTCAGGTGTTTAACACATTAAGGTAAATGTACTAAATTCAATGATGTTCTCTAAAAACACAACTTTTTGCACCTTTCTTGGTCGCCGAGAACCAGTGACGTGACCCCTCCGGTGACCGGCATGGTTCCCCCTCCCGGCAACAGTGACGATGACTACTGCTCTTCCAGCAATGACGACCCAACTCCCCTCTGACGACATCTCTAAAGACCACGACACTCCTAGGCTGACGACGATGTGAATATGGCAGGGTCACGTCTACATTGAAGAGCCAACTCATATGACCAAAGCTGCATTGAAAGCTGCCAACTACCACAGGGGCATTGAGCCTACGAAGAAAAAAATCACACAATCCACAAGCCTTGCTCTACATTTCGCACAGCCAAAAACCTTGCTCTGCATTTCCCATAGTCCTCGCGGTCGCTGACATTCCCCTGCATTTTGCGCGCATAGTCCATTCACACAGTCCTCGCGCCTTCTCTGCATTTAGCACGCCAACCTTCGCCTATCACACCTATGGATTTCTCTTCTTGGATCATATTTCGCATAGAAGGCACACCTCTTCAAATGACCATGTGGACTGGCCATTCTCCCAACGTGATTCTTGTGTAGATAGATATGGTCACTTCCCCCATTGGGTCAATATACCCACTTCCAAACCTATAAGAGATGCATGGCCTTAAAATAAGGAAATTTGCACAAAAAATAAAATTGCTTCCGACCTCGAGTTAGGCTACGCACTTCGAAACCTGCACAAGATACCCAACATGAAAAGAAAGAGACAGCTTCCACTCCGACATGAAATTACATAACACGTGTCTCTTCACGGTCCTCTATATATAGTGGTGGAGGATGATAATAGAGGCTAGTGAAATTAATATCCACGGGGTTAACATTGTGCAACTCCCATCCATCCCATGACGACAAAATTCATATGGGATTCACCAAGAAATATGAGACATTCCATTGCATGGTGGTTAAAACTAATAATATCCCATTGACCATTTGTGAATTTGAATCACCATTTGTCCATTGAGTGTAGCAGTATTGTTTGGTGATGGTGGTTTGAATTAAATATCACAAGAGATGACAAATATATCATTCTCCCTTTTTTTCCACATTTTCCTAGATGTAGATTGCAAGCTTCATTCGCCATTTGTTTCCTTGAGGCATTGATCCCTAACAATTAAACACGAAAAAAGTATATAGATTTGAAATCCTCCACCATCCTTTAGATTTTACAAATTGTTTTCCCCGAATACGCATATTGAGGTAACGATAGTTGACCATATGAAAAATTATTGTTGTGGAATGCCTAAACACGATTATCCATTTAACTTGCATTTGCTTCATAATTAATGCCCTTAACAGGAAGTTGTTGTTTTTGCTTGATTGTTTGTAGTCTCACCTATCTCCCATACAAAATTTGTTTCTTGATTTCCTTTGGGGTTGAGGATGACTCCACTACACTTGCCACAAGAAAAAAAATTGTATGTTATTGATGATTTGTGGATTTGATAAAAATAAGGTGTTGTTATACATTTCACTAGGGTTCGAGTCTTTACATTGATACACATGTAATTGGGTTTATTGCATGCCTTTTCTTGTGATAATAGTTGGGGTCAAGTGCAAGTGTTGGACTATTTTGATGAACCAATGAAGAATTTTGTTTTGAATGTTGTAAATTGACTATAATAATTAGAAACTTTCATATTGAAGAATGTGAACTTTTTGCATCAAGATAATTAGAAACTAATAAAAAAAGAGAGAAATATGTTTTTGCAATGTAATGGAGCTTGGGCCTTAAATGTAAGTCATAAAGGGGAGGTTTGGGAGATAGGACTTTGTCAATCACAAATTCTATGTTTGCTAAATAAATGCATCTTCAACCCTCCTGCAGATGTTCTGTCAGTACAGACAACCATTTTTAAGGGAAACCAACAGCTCTGAGGGATTAATAATAATAAGAAGAAAACTAGGAACAGGGGGAATAACAAATGCAAATAATAATAATAATAATAACAATAGTAATGTTGGCGGAAAAATGAAGGAGAAGCGAAAAAACGAAATTCCTTTGCTTGTTATGCAAGGAAGATCATTTAACTTATAAGTGCCCTAAGATGGAAATGGCCCATAAACTGTTGGCACAACAGGAAGGCTCTACCCAACCTGTTGTGTTAACTAACCCATTTCTGCAACCATAGCAACAGATGATTGTTATGACCCAACCTAACCCTAGATCTTCGCAAAAGGGAAACCAAGGTGCCTCCTCTCAAGGGGCCAATATTGTCCAAAGTCAATTTTTCATGTGTAAGTAGGATGTTAACCTCCAGACTAGAAGTAAATATTAAGATACAATTACGTCTGGATCGAAGGGAAAGGGAACCCCTGACTATAATGTAGCTTCCCCATTATGCATAGAGAAGAAAACTAATGACACTATGCCTAGAAAACCGAAAGGAGTTCTGAAGAAGGCCACGTACAATCCTAATGCATGTGATGCCTAGAATTATAGCATAGTGGAAGACCTAGCACAAGCTTCTTGTGCAACGTCCACTCTCAAGGTTTTGCAGAGTTGTCTAACCCAATGAAGGAACTTACTCTCACTGTTATGAGCATTTGATCCTACGGATAGTCAAGTCATTGCTTTCGATTGTGAAAAGTGGAATCCCCATCTACCCTATCTACCCTATCATGCATCTTTCCAGATCCAAGTGACATCTAGTAAGTCCAATATACATCGCACGGTTGTTGATGAGGGTGGAAAAACTCGCATGATGTCTTTATCATGATGGAAGGCTATCGGGTCACCTGAGTTAGTTCCTCCTATTACAATGTTGAAGGATTTTGATGGCCATTTTTTCAAGCTTGGCGAAATAATCTTGACTCTCCCAATAGAGTTGGCGGGGCAAAACAATCATAGTAGAAGTGGAGGTGGTTGATACTCTGCTTGATTATAATTTGTTATTAGGGAGAAGTTGGACCCAATCAATGATGGCAGTTGTATCGCCAGTATTTCGTACCATTAAGTTTCTGCATAATGGGAATATTGTCACAATTGATCAACTGTCATTATGTACCAATGGCTCCAACCATCAAAACGGTACCAATATCCCCCTAGTAATCCATTCTGCAAAGGATTGTGAAAATGTTGGTGTGGGAATGTATCCTACATTGATGGTTACCTTTAATTTACACCCACTTGACCTGCATGCAAATGCAGCACCGATACATGCAATGTCTACTGTTTCCATGAATTTCGTACCTAAGGTGTCCTAATTTAAGACTTCTTATTTTAACGATCCTTGGAAGTTGCTAACCTCTGAAGTTGGGTGTAGTCGGATGAACTAGGCCTTGTCTGCGGCCAGGTAACTTATCAAGTCACTATTTCAAATGAAGCAGACCATGTCGGTCTAAATTCCATTTTGGAATTTAATGACTAGTACTCAATACCGTTTGGGTTGTCAATTCTTTGCCTTGTCACAACCCCTTAGATATAGTTTTTCCATCTAATGAAGCAATTCTTGAGGCAATGTCATTAAGGGATAAGCCTTGGAGAGATATGCATCAATGTGCATCGTTCCTTCCAACCAAAAGTGACATAATGATTGGTGTAGACGGAACAATTAAGCCAGGTCCTATGGAGTAGTATGGGATCCCTCTTTCATCTTCAAAAGTTTATGTTGAGGGGATTATGGTGAATATTTCTAGGATCATTCCCATCAATATCTCCAAGACCCCAAGCATTGTTGAAAATGTCTTTACTGGTGTTGATTATTCCCCTAATGAAATTGATACATATACAACACTATTTAAAGAATATAGAGATTTTATCGCGTAGTCTTATGAAGAAATTATAGGAATTGATCCATCAATTGTCGAACATAATATTAAGACGTATATCCTCATGTCAAACATGTTCGGTAGAATCTAAGACCGGTTAATCCCAGAGAGGTTGATGTTGTCAAAGCATAAGTTTTTTTTTAACAGAAACTGGAAATAAAATTTATATTGAAAAGGTTGTGCACCACCATCCATATACACAAAAATAAGCCACAATATGGAAGCTAGAACTGCTTGAGGCAGATAGCCTATTAAAAAATATTCCATAAACTTGCAAAAATTCCCAACCAACTTTCCATCCTTAACCGAGAAATGGGAGGGATAAACCCTCACAAACTGTTTTCACAAAAATTTGTAGAAAAACATACAAAACAAAATGTTGAAAGGGAGACAATCTACTATCCTTTCTTTCCTAGAATGCCATAAGTTGGATGGGTGACCAATAATTCTTGCATTGCGCATACCTCTTCATAGGGGGACTCCTAGGAATGGTTGAACTGATTCAACTTGGCCATATTGATTATTTCCTCCTTAATTTCATCAACAATACCCAATAGCTCTCTCATATTTACTTCCAGGTCTTCTATGCGAGAATCCAAACAAGTGAGCCGAATCGTGATGTATTTGACATCCTCATAAATGGCAACGGTTTCGTACAAACTTATGCATGCAATTTCATAGACCCTTATGAGATGTTTCTTGAAATCCTCCATACTTCCCCTTATATTTGCAAAAATATCAAACCAACTCGCCATTTTTTCCACATAAGAATTCGAAGAAATACCTATCATCTGCTCTCTACACTCCTGATAATCACAATGAACAACATCGACGAAAGGATTGCCAAAAGAAAGGGACTACAAAAGCTCGTTGAACGCCCCCTTGCGCAATTTCTTCGAAATGCCCTCTCATTCCCAAACTCTCCATCGTCCCATTAAAATATTGACCCAATTCATGCCCCTTCAGTTTCTTCATTGCTTCTAGCGTAGCACCATTAATTTTGTGTGTGCGAGGCTACCTAGTTGATGGGGAAATGACCTCTGATTCAGTGTATTTATTGCCGCTGCGAGCCTCATTCCTTTCGTGCTGGGAGGATCCAACCTCGACATGCAAGGGGACAAGTGTCCCCCACCATGGAATTGAAGTAGAAGGGGAGGGGGACAGCCCCAAACTCCTAACTACTTTCTTAAGCACCATGTTTTTGCAAAAAAAAGACTTGGAATGCATTATTATGGAACGCATTTACTAACTGTGGCATTATTGGCATAGACAACCATTACCTACTTGTTCCTTACTACTTTGTTAGCAAGCTTGTCGGCTAACTCATTATTTTCTCTTCTTACATGATAATAATTTATGGATGGAGGCTTGTTGAGAAGCGATATACGCTCGTAAATTCTCATGCATATTGAAGAGCCTACAATGTATCCTTGCTGCATCTTTTGAATCACCTGCCTGGAATTCCCAATGACCATCGGACATGGAATTTTTAAGGTCGAAACTAATTCTAATACATGAAGGAGAGCCCACCATTATGCTTCATTATTAGTTTAGTTCCAATCCCCAATGCAAAAGAATTGACTATTTTTCTTACTGGATAAAAAATGATCCCTCCCGCACCTGCCACCCCTGCTGTCAAAGTAGAAGTTGAGAAGTTACTTCAAGTAAATTTCATCTATCTTGTCCCCTTAACTGGAAGGGTATCCAATTTGTTACTCGTTGATAAGAAATATGGAAAGTTACGTGTTTGTAATGATTTTCATGACTTTAACTTATCATGTCCTAAGGATAACTATCCTACCAATTCATCGATCAGATCATTTATGAATGTGCAGGTAATGATATTCTCATTCATGGACAGCTTCTCCGAGGGTACTTTTGCTTATAGGAAGATGCCTTTTGGATTAAAGAACAGCAGATCCACCTTTCATTGTGTCATGTCTTACGCTTTTCATGATATTAAGAATATTGTAGAGGCCTACTTAGATGACTTTCCTGCTAAATCAAGGGAAGAGAGTGGATCACCCCAAACACTTGAGAGTTGTCTTTGATAAGTGTCGTTATTATAGGATTCATTTGAATCCTCATAAATGCATCTTCTGTGTCGAGTCAGGTCGATTATTAAGCTTCATTATTTCCAAAGATGGTATAATGGTAGATGCATTTAAGGTAGAGGCAATAGTACAGTTGCCCACAAAAATTGAATCAATTGCAAAGCCTTCAGGGAAAAGCAACTTCTTGCGTAGATTCGTTGCTAATTATAATGAGCTCACTAAGGGTTTCATGTGCTTGCTCATGAAGGGGGTCCCATTTATATGGGATGATAATGCTCTAAAATATTTTGATGGATTAAAAAAGGCTTTAATGTATGCCCTGTTAAATTTTCAGAATTTACTTCAATCTGATCTAGGATCTTAACTGAGAGAACAACATGTACAGCATATCTACAGCATATCAATCATGGAGACAATAATGCAAGCACACAAGAGACACAAAGATTTACTTGGGGAAAACCATAAAGGTGAAAAACCCCAATAACTTCCTCAGAGATAGATAGAGCAATGATACAACCAACCAAGAGATATAGCCATAACCTAGCAGCAATCCTCCTCCTCCATAAGTGTGCCTCTCCTCCTTGAGAGCATGTGTAAGAAGTGAGTGAGTAAATAGAGTGCCTCCCGCACTCTATTTATACTTGACTTGACTTGCCTTTTTACCTAACTCATGTCGGCTCGAACTTAACCACATAACATAATGCTGAGTGGGCCGACCCCCAATAGGGTGGTCTAATAACCCTTTGACCCACATGGCCGACCCCCAATAGGGTGGTCTAATAACCCTTTGACCCACATGACTTTATACAGGGCCGACCCCAAACAAGGTGGTCTAATAACCCATCAAGTATAAGTTACGACACTTACAATATAAATGACGACACTTCCTTATAGAGGAATAATACCATCTCTATAGGAATATAATATACATATATGTGAAATACATTCCGAAGTTACATATACATCAACACTCCCTCTTAACTAGGAAGGTATTTCTCAGCACAGTTCTTCTAGCACAAGTCATCTTCTCTGGATCATCGTCACTGGATAATCGTCATCGAGTCATCATCATCGTCACTGCTGCTGCTATCTCAATCAATCTCTGAATCTACTCGTCATAGGAAGTTCTACAGAGCCAGTCCTTTTTCATACTGGATGTAGGCTCACCACCTGCAGGTCTTCATCATCACTGGCCATACTGTGGAATCCTCAGGACTTATTACGTGCGTCACAAAACCTCGAAAGAGCATCCCAGGATGTTACGGGTACACAACTCCGACCTGTAGGATCTCCCAGGGCGCTATTACATGTGACCCCACCACAAAACCTCGCAAGAGCATCTCAGGATGTTACGGGTACACAACTCCGACCTGAAATCTCCCAGGGCACAAATTACATGTGGTCCACCACAAAACCTCGCAAGAGCATCTCAGGATGTTACGGGTACACAACTCCGACCTGAAATCTCCCAGGGCAACGAATTACATGTGGTCATGGCAAAACCTCGCAAGAGCATCCCAGGACTGATTACGGGCACACAGCCCAACCTATCGGATCTCCCAGGGAAATGAATTACATGCCATAGGACAAAACCTCGCAAGAGCATCTGCCAGATATCCCAGGGCGCTATTATATGCCATAGGCAAAACCTCGAAAGACTATCTGCAGATCTCCCAGGGCAACGAATTACATGTCCTCCCAGAGCAAAACCTCGAAAGAGCATTTGCCAGATGTCCCAGGGCACCGAATTACATGCCATAGGCAAAACCTCGAAAGACCATCTGCAAATCTCCCAGGGCAACGAATTACATGCTCATCTGCACAACCTGATCCACGGCCATAGAGTATCAACCTGATACTCACCATACATCATCCTGATGTATCCATGATCATCCTGATCATCATCACTGCAACGTCCTGCTGCATGTCATCTGGAGCAACATCCTGAAGCTCTTCATCTATGATCATCCTGATCATCACTGCAACATCCTGCTGCATGATCCACCTGATCATCAATGCATCTACCTGATGCATACCAAGTATCAAACATGATCCTCCTGATCATCAATGTATCCACCTGATACAAATACATGATACATATCATCATACATGATCCTCCTGATCATCAATGCATCTACCTGATGCATACCAAGTATCATACATGATCCTTCTGATCATCAATGTATCCACCTGATACAAATACATGATACATATCATCATACATGATCCTCCTGATCATCAATGCATCTACCTGATGCATACCAAGTATCTACCTGATACATATCATCATACATGATCCTCCTGATCATCAATGTATCCACCTGATACAAATACAAATACATGATACATATCACCATACATGATCCACCTGATCATACAATGTATCCACCTGATACATATACAGATACATGGTCCAAGCATCCAACATGATGCATACATACATACATAAAATGATCCAACTGATCATATCCAAGCAGAAACCAGAACATCATCCTGATGCTCATCATCCAGCGCTTACATCCACAGCCATGTGAAGGATCCTCCTTCCAACATGCTTGGAATGGCTTCAGCAAATGTGTCCATCAATTCTTCCTCGAAGTATCCTTGATCTGAAGCACGCCAAGCCTCTCTCTGAAGTGCTCGAACTTCACCCTGGCTAGTGGCTTCGTCAGCACATCTGCAATCTGCTCGTCCGTCGCAACATACAGGAGCTTCACAGCTCCTCTATGCACCATATCCCTGATATAGTGATATTTGATCTCTATGTGTTTCGACCTGTCATGAAACACTGGGTTCTCGGACAGCTTCACACAACTCTGGTTATCACAGAAGATACCAGTAGCCTCCAACGGGAGATCAAATAATTCAGACAATAGCTTCCGTAGCCATACTGCCTCACAACTAGCTGAACAGGCTGCAACATACTCTGCCTCAGCTGTACTCAGTGCTACGCAGGACTGCTTCCTGCTAAACCAAGAGATCACACCTGATCCCATACTGAAGCAGCACCCAGATGTGCTCTTCCTGTCTGCAGCACTACCAGCCCAATCTGAATCAACATAACCTTCCAGGTTAAACTTTTGATTCGCCTCATACCTGAGCCCATAATCCACTGTACCCTTTAGGTACCTCAGAACATGCTTTACAGTAACCAGGTGAACACTTCTCGGATCCATCAGGAACTGGCTCAATGTGTTCACAGCAAAGCAAATGTCTGGTCTCGTGTTCGTCAGGTACATCAAGGACCCAATCATCTGACGATACATAGAGACATCAACTGACTCAGATGAAGCATCACATAGAAGCTTCAGATTCGATGCCATAGGTGTGGCCATGGCCTTGCAATCCATCATCCCGAACCTCTTTGGGATCTCTACTGCATACTTCCCTTGTCCAAGGAAGATTCTATCTGCACTTTGCCACACCTCCATGCCAAAAACAAATAGTGCATCATCCCCAAGTTCTTCATCTCGAACTCGGTAGTAAGCTTCCGCTGCGTGTCGGCAATCAATCTATCTTCACCATACCAAGTTCTGGGAGCTTGCTTCAAGCCATACAAGGCTTTCTTCAATCTGCATACATATGACTCCATGTCAGGTCTTGGGACTGCATCCCAAACATCTTCTTCATGATCTACGGATCATGGCATTCCATTTCTTCATCCCAGATCCTGGGAACTTCAATATCTTCAATAGATATCTTTCTTGCTGGAACAAATGTTGTAGTCCTTTTGTAGGAGATGGCATATGATCTTTCCTACACAACAAGTTAAATTGCATGATTAGAAAACATCTTATAGTTTTCAGAACAAATTCTTACACATAAAGAAATATGCCATACAGTCATGCAATTATCTTAGCCAATGCTTCAATACAACATTTATCCATATCCCGTAACTTTCTAGATGCCTTCCAATCTCTACCAGAACATTGTTAAGAGTGTGCACAACTCCCAACATGTCAGCAAAGAGGTTTCATTCTAGATAAGTAGCAATGGAATGTTGTACAGTGCCATAGGCTACTTACCCATGCATATTAGTAGTATACTGTTCATCAATGCAATTATTCTAATATGCATAATACACAACCTAATTCTAGGAACATCAGTATCTACATTATTGAACAGTATTATTTAAGAAATGACAATTCAAATACTTATCTTTGTTTGTTCGTTGGGTGGACTCCCTCTGAGTCTTCGCTTCCTTGCAGGAGCTGCTAGAGTCCTAATCTGAAGTAGCTTCTTCTACACCTTTCTGTTGTGGGATGTAGAGAGATGGTCAACTCCCTCTGAATATCTGCATCCTTGCATAAACCACTGGAGTGTACTCCCTCTTGATCTTTGCTTCCTGGATTACCTGTTCTTAAACTCATATTCATCCTTGGTCCCTATGCATGCTCATTAGTATCATGATTGTGTTATCCTTGTGATCTCATATAAAATCATACATTCATTAGTATACTATTAAAACACAATAATCTCAAGCATGTATAGTCATGATCATTTCAAACAGAAATAATAAGCATTAGCATTCAAGGATTCTTATGGTTAGTCAAATCATAAGAAACATAACATGTCTAAACCTGTAATTACTCAAGCCTATGACTCTTCAGGTTAGTTGAATCATCAATCAAGATAAGAGATATAAAATGCATAAAACCTGTGATTTATTCAAACCTATACCATCATGATTCTTCTGGTTAGTCATATCATCAATTATGGTAAGAAACATAATATGCATACAATCATGATTATTCAAACCTATGACTTCATGAATAATCATTATCAACAACGCGATAGTATAAGATCCTAACCCAAGGTAGGAATCTAACTTGATATAGGAAAAACATACCTGGATTATAATGTTAGCTAGTTATGTCTAACATACCCGCATAATGTCTTCTGGTTCTCTTTAGTGACTTGTGCTAGTAACCTGCATGTCTCATAAGTTAACCATTATAAAACTAAGTTATACATACCTCGAGAATGGATCTTCTATGAGATCCATGGCAATGGATGAATCTTTGTCCTCATGATCATATGTTCTTGAACTAGAACATGATTTGTCTTCTTGGTGTACCTTTCATGTTAGTAGACAACATAAAACTCATACAACATCACAATGTGTTAGTACAAACATAAGTTTCATACTCCTAATAAATGAATGACTACTATCATGCATTCATAATTTTATTAAGGTGATATGACAAGTCTAAAATCAAGATTGTACTAACCGTGATAATATGAAGACAAGCATACCATAAACTTAATTATGAACAAATCTCAAAACATACCTCGATGAGTCATACCTGTCGAGATCACTTGTAATCTTCTTATGTAAGGCCTTAGCCTCATCTCCCTCTGAAACAGGAACTTCTTCACTTATGCAAGTGATTAACCCAATCCACTTGATTTGCAAGAACTGGACCTTGAGCTGGATATGGGTTTGTCAGAGAAACCCCAAAAATTCAAACTTTGAATTTCAAACTTCTGATAGGATAGAAATATGTGCCTTGATGAGCTGATCAAGTTGGTATATTTAGAATTTGAAAACTGCAAAGTTTCACTCCTCAATTTTGCCTTTGAAACTTCTAGATTCACTGGACGTGACCCTGAACTGGGGTTTGATGAAGCCCACTCTTTTGCCCCATCAAAATGTTTGATCCAAAGCTCTAAGCTTCTATTTTTCTGAGGAGCTTCCAGCCGTGGTCACAGATTTAAAAAATTCCCATTTTTACAGAAGCCCTAATTTTCCACTTTTCTGATCAAAGTCCCGAACTAGGGTCTAATCAAGCCCGGCCTTCTGCCCAACCAAAAATTCTGATCTTGGTCTCTAAATTTCTATTTTGATGAGTAGCATCCAGCCGTGTTCTCCGATTACAAAAAATCCAACTTTCTCCAAAGCCCTAAATTCCGGAAGCAAGGTACCAAAAAATAATTCTGTTTTGACAGAAATATGTACCTGATTGTTTCTGGTGTAACTCCAAAATTTTTGATCCACAAGGTCTGAAAAAGTTTCCTGAGATAGCCTGACCTGTTATCTTTCCATCCTGACAGGTCTGACCTCAATTGGATTCTCTGAGAGAGAGATATGCCAAATGTCGCAACGTGACCTGTTTTGGGATAAAACAGGAGAGCGAACTTGTACGGCGTGCCACGTGTCACTGTTTTAACTTCGGCCTCTGAAAAAGTTTTATGAGATAGCTCGGCCTGTTACCTTTCCATCCTGACAGGTCTGACCTCAATTGGACTCTCTAAGAGAGAGTTATGCCAAATGTCGCAACGTGACCTGTTTATGGGATAATACAGGAGAGTGAACTTGTACGGCGTGCCACGTGTCACTGGTTCAACTTCGGCCTCTGAAAAAGTTTTCTAAGATAGTGCAGACTGTGTACTACCTGTCACTTTTTACGAAATTTCATTTGGAGCTTCCTAGCCCAAGATATGACCTTTTTCCCAAGGTCACCTGATTTTGACTCAGATCTGGAAGAGGCAGAAACCCTATATTGTACAGATCATAAATCACAAAGTACAACGAATTAGAGGTTGTCCTTTGGACACAAGATACCTGGAGATCTTAGCTTCGGCCTGTAACAATTTCAGATCCGAAAACTTCGCCAAAACGGATTTATAGCGAAAGTGCTACGATGACTGGTTTTTTTCTATATCAAGCCCTAGCATCGTAAGTGCAACAAGTGTCATACATGCCATATCATGCCTTCTTTCAGGCTAGCTCTGATACCATGTTAAATTTTCAGAATTTACTTCAATCTGATCTAGGATCTTAACTGAGAGAACAACATGTACAGCATATCTACAGCATATCAATCATGGAGACAATAATGCAAGCACACAAGAGACACAAAGATTTACTTGGGGAAAACCATAAAGGTGAAAAACCCCAATAACTTCCTCAGAGATAGATAGAGCAATGATACAACCAACCAAGAGATATAGCCATAACCTAGCAGCAATCCTCCTCCTCCATAAGTGTGCCTCTCCTCCTTGAGAGCATGTGTAAGAAGTGAGTGAGTAAATAGAGTGCCTCCCGCACTCTATTTATACTTGACTTGACTTGCCTTTTTACCTAACTCATGTCGGCTCGAACTTAACCACATAACATAATGCTGAGTGGGCCGACCCCCAATAGGGTGGTCTAATAACCCTTTGACCCACATGGCCGACCCCCAATAGGGTGGTCTAATAACCCTTTGACCCACATGACTTTATACAGGGCCGACCCCAAACAAGGTGGTCTAATAACCCATCAAGTATAAGTTACGACACTTACAATATAAATGACGACACTTCCTTATAGAGGAATAATACCATCTCTATAGGAATATAATATACATATATGTGAAATACATTCCGAAGTTACATATACATCAACATGCCCCACTGTTGAGTCCTCTCGATCTCAACAGATATTTCCTTTTATATATAGTGGCATCTGAATCAATTTTAGGTATGGTTCTGGTTCAGGAATATTATTCCTACCCGTAACATGTAATTTACGACTTCATCAAGAATCTCGTTGGCCCCGAGCTAAGGTACTCGCATGTTGAAAAGATTGCACTTGCTTCTATCCATGTAGTTCAACTACTTCAACATTACATTCTTCTTCTGTCATAGTCGATCAATCCTTTTCAACATATCTAGCCCCGATGAATCATCGTAGGCAAGTATAACAAGTGGATTATCATCCTTCAAGAATTCGATATAGGGTTTTCGTCTGCAAAATTGAAGAAATCCTTGGCATTTGTCGAGTTGATGTCATAGTTACCCCGAGAATATGAGTGATCGGTTTAAAGTATGTCATTACCTTATGAACACATTTTCCTCATCAACTCAGATGACCCTTGGTATGGAAATATTTTAATTTACCTACAAACCCAGAGGGTCCCACCTCAGTCTACCCATGAACAAAAGCGTAAAATACGTCATTAGTTGAGACATTACATTATCATTGGTGATACTTTATATCGTCGAGGTATCGACACTATCCTCAGACGTTGCTTAATTCATGAAGAGGCTGAGAAAGTTTTGAATGATCGTCATGGTGGACCCTGTGGTGGTCATTTATCAAGGCTTGCTACAACCCAATTTTTTTTGCATGGGATACTTCTTCCCTTCAATATTCAAAGACTATGTTGAAGCCATTAAAAAGTGTCATCCATGTCAAATGTTTACGAAAAATATGTGCGCCCATCTCGTTCCTTTATACCTAGTTATCACTGTCGGTCCCTTCACCAAGTGGGGGATTGATTTTACAACATGTAATATGAGATCGGCTAGTGGCCATAAATACATCATTGTGGTTGTATACTACTTCACCAAGTGGGTCGAGGCCATGCCTACATTTCGTTGCAATGATGAAATTTTTGCACACTTCGTTTTCAATCAGATCATTGCTTGTTTTGGTATCTCGAGAGAGGTTTTCACTGACAATGGAACTCACTTTCAAAACAAGATAATGGTGGATTTGGCTGGGAAACTTGGTTTTCACTCTTCACCATATTATCCTCAGGAAAATGGACAAGTAGAAGCAGTTAATAAGTCTTTGAAAACCATGTTGTAGAGGACGGTGAACAAACATAGGTCTAATTGGCATGTTATGCTTTATCCAATTTTGTGGCTTACTAAACCTTCATCAAGAATACAACAGGATTCATGCCATTCTAGCTTGTACATGGAGTTGAAGCAATGATACCTATCAAGTGTGAGATCCCGTCTTTGAAACTAGTCATAGAACTCATAAAAGAAACTAGCGAACTCCTACCAGAAACTAGTGAGCTTGAAGAACGCCTTTTATATCTAGAACAATTAGATGAACATAGGAGGGATGTTGTTACTTCCATTGAAGCAAACAAAAAACATGTTAAGGCTCAATATGATAAATCAGTACACTCGCATATCTTCTCTAAGGGATATCAAGAGTTAGTCTACGAAGAGAAGCACGATGAATTAGGGTCTAGAAAATTCCCTTCTATGTGGATTGGTCCTTATATTGTCAGGAAAGTCATTGATAAGGGGGGATACGAGATGGAATATTTTGATAGAAACATTGCGGGGTACAGAAATGGACTCTACTTGAAGAGCTACTTTTCCTACACTTCATATATGGGTAGGGCTCTCTTGTAATTATTCTACTATAGATAGCTTAGAATGCTATCTACTTTTATGTTCGAATGGTATTGGATTTTTGCTTATTACACTTTATGCTCGATTGACAGATGTCATCCCCAATCTGTCAATCCCCTGCACACATGTTTTCAACCTATGTCGACGGAGCTTGCCATCACAATCAAAACATCGCTTCCACAACTTGGGTGATCTATGACCCAGTTGGTCGTCTAGTGAATTCAGGTGGAGTATCTCTTGGCCTGGTCATTAACAATATCGTAGGATATAGTGCCATGATTGAGTTGATGTTGGAAACCATCTCTATTGATGTCTAACATTTAACTATCCATCTAGATTTGCAGTTGGTAGTGTCTCAGCTAAATGGTATGCATCGCATTTTGTGTCCTGTGTTGTTACATAAATTTTGAAGGGTACGCTTGTTAGAGCGTCAATTTGATTTAATTATGTACATATATGTTCTTAGAAGATGCAATCATCTAACTACTATGTTATCTAATTACATATTAGATCGACATGTGTATCATAATTCAAAGCAATCACACACATAAAACATACATAATCATTGTACAAGATGTAAATATATCTGATAAAGTCGTCATCCATGTATATAAAAGTAGATCCATAGTACAAAAAATGTGTGAGTCTGGTCAAAATGTGAGTCTCACATCAAAATTTTGACTCATAATATATGAAACTTGTCTTATAGACCTTGATGATATAGATATAGCTAAGAGATACAAAATAAAAAAAGTGTCTCGTATCCATGACAAGATTGGTATGGCAGAGAATGCCTCCCTCACTGAGAGGGAGTGTTAAATATACAAAATCGGGAGACATTCTCCAAACCAATCTTGTACAGCCAAGATTGATCCTCCCGTATAGAGGTGAGCACTTTGATTGCCTTCAATGTAAAGGTTATTCCTCCCATGTAGAGGTACTTGATCAAAGCAATGATGTTGTAAATTCTTGTTGGAAAAGACTTTGGACTTGTGTGTTAAGTCATGATTATCATGTGAACCTTCTGTATAAAGGTATCCATGGGATGGACCTCCCGTATAGAGGTGGACCTTCGGTATAAATGTCATGCTTTACTTGTTAAAAGCATTTAATGTTGAGTGATATATTATTAACCATGATCATGAGTTTCTATTAAGTCTCCTTTAGATATCGATCGCCTCTAATGTGAATTACTTTAGCATATGATCATTTGGTCTGGAATAATATAATATGATCATAGCATCCAATAATTCTTCTTAGTATAATGTAATGTGAGGATAATTACAATTAGCACATATTGACCATGTAGTAAGAGATAAATAAATAAAAGATAAAGCAAAGAGATAAAGAGAATTCGAAATTGCCCATGCAAACACTTCAGCTAATTAAAGAGAACCCGAAATGTTAAAGCTTTAGTTAAGTATCAATGTATGCCTCAATCAATGCTTCAGTTAAAGCATCAGATAAAGATATGCCTCAGTTAACTATAGAACTCACAGTGGTCACTTCAAGTAAATCAATTAACATGATTTCAGTTAACTAAGTGTTAAATAAGAAGGACTATTTAACTAAAGTGTTTTCACTTTAGTTAAACTAAAATACGACACTTCAGTTAAAGAGAGTTAACTAAGTGACAACAAAGAAGATCCAGTTAACTAAGTGTTATTACATGACGACACTTATGTTAAACTAAAAGATGACACGTGAGTTGTGACACTTGCATGTCGACACTTAAGTTAGCCACCTTACTAAGTGGGCAAGCTTTCAGTTAAGAGGCAAGTTCATCCTAAGTGACAATTTAGTGAGATAAAGCACTGCATGAGAAGTGAGGCGCACTTCTTCATGTTGTTAATTTTTTAGCATTAATTCAATATAATCTAGGATCTTTACTGATAGAATAACATGTACAACATATCAAGCATATCAATCACAACAAGCAATCACATGAGACAATAGACACACAGAGTTTCACTGGGGAAAACCATAAAGGTGAAAAATCGCACAACTTCCTCAGAGATAGAAAGAGCAATGATACAACCCAAGTACAAGAGATATTCCTCCTAGCAGCTACTCCTCCTTCCTCACTTGTGCGCCACTTTCCGATGAGTGTAGAAGTGAATAATGAAGTGATCAAATAGAGTGCCTCCCGGACTCTATTTATACATGACCTAACCTGCCTAATAAACTAGCAGGGCCGACTTGTCTAACTCGGTCTAATAACCCATGGTAATAGTAATCAGGGCCGACCCCACTTGGTGGTCTAATAACCCATCACATGCAAGTTGCGACACTTGCGACACTTGTCAATACAAATGACGACACTTCCGTATAGAGAAATAATAACATCTCTATAGGAGTACAATATACATAGGTGAAATACATTCCGAAGTTACAATTACATCAACACTCCCTCTTAACTAGGAAGGTATTTCTCAACACAGGTATGCTATCACAAGTCTTCTTCTCTGGATCATCGTCACTGAATCATCATCAAATCATCATCATCGTCATTGTTGCTGCTATCTCAATCAATCTCTGAACTACTCGTCATAGGAAATTCTACAAAGCCAGCCCTTTTTCATGCTAGATGTAGGCCCACCACCTATAGGTCTTCATCATCAGTGGCCATACTGTGGAACATAGGACTGATTACGTGCATCAACAAAACCTAGCGCAGACTATAGGATCTTTTACATGTTGACCTTCACAAAACCTACTCAGAGCATCCCAAGATGTTACGAGCACACCACTCTACCTGTCTGGATCTCGATAGAGCATCTCAGGCTGTTACAAGCACACCACTCTACCTGTCTGGATTTTAAAGGATCTTTTCTATGTGAACTTTCTCAAAACCTACTCAGAGCATCCCAGGATGTTACGAGCACACCGCTCTACCTGTCCTGATCTCGATAGAGCATCCCAGGATGTTACAAGCACACCGCTCTACCTGTCTGGATTTTAAAGGATCTTTTCTATGTGAAACCATAGAAAAACCTACTTAGAGCATCCTAGGATGTTAAGAGCACACCGCTCTACCTGTTCGGATCTCGATAGAGCATCCCAGGATGTTACGAGCACACTGCTCTACCTGTCTGGATTTTAAAGGATCTTTTCTATGCTACCTGCACAACCTGTCCACGGCCACAGAGTATCAACCTGATACTCACCATACATCATCCTGATGTACATCATCACATGATCAACCTGATCATCATCATAGCATCAACCTGATGCATATCATATGGAGCAACATCCTGAAGCTCGTGATATGTGATCATCCTGATCATCATCATAGCATCAACCTAATGCATATCATCTGGAGAAACATCCTGAAGCTCGTCATCTGTGATCATCCTGATTATCATCAACCTGATGCATATCATCGAGAGCAACATCCTAAAGCTCGTCATCTGTGATCATCCTGATCACCATCATAGCATCATCCTGATGCATATCATTTGGAGCAACATCCTAAAGCTCGTCATCTGTGATCATCCTGATCAAACAATATATCCATCCGATGCATACAAGGTATCTACCTGATACATATCATCATACATGATCTACCTAATCATACAATGCATCCACCCGATACATACATCAGTACATGATCTACCTGATCATACAATGCATCCACCTGATACATACATAAGTACATGATCTAACTGATCATACAATGCATCCACCTGATACATACATAAGTACATGATCTACCTGATCATACAATGCATCCACCTGATACATATACAAAAATACATGATCCACCTGATACATATACAAAAATACATGATCCACTTGATCATACAATGTATCCACCTGATACATATACAAAAATACAAAGCTCATCATCCTGATGCATATCATTTGGACCAACATCCTAAAGCTCGTCATCTGTGATCATCTTGATCAAACAATATATCCATCCGATGCATACAAAGTATCTACCTGATACATATCATCATACATGATCTACCTAATCATACAATGCATCCACCCGATACATACATCAGTACATGATCTACATGATCCTACAATGCATCCACCCGATACATACATCAGTACATGATCTACCTGATCATGCAATGCATCCACCTGATACATACATAAGTACATGATCTACCTGATCATACAATGCATCCACCTGATACATACATAAGTACATGATCTACCTGATCATACAATGCATCCACCTGATACATATACAAAAATACATGATCCACCTGATCATACAATGTATCCACCTGATACATATAAAAAAATACATGATCCATCTGATCATACAATGTATCCACCTGATACATACATAAATACATGATACACCTGATCATATCAAGCATCCAACTGATCATATCAAGCATCCAACATGATGCATATACAAATATATCAAGCATCCAATATGATGCATATACAAATACATGATCCAACTGATCAAAGCATCCAACTGATGCATATACAAAGCAGTAACTGGAGCATCATCCAGCGCTTACATCCACAACCATGGGAAGGATCCTCCTCTCACCATGCTTGGAATGGCTCCTGCAAATGTGTCCATCACTTCTTCCTCGAAGTGTCGTCAATCTAAAGCACACCAAGCTCTCTCTGAAGTACTCAAACTTCACTCTAGCTAGTGGTTTCGTCAACACATCTGCAACCTGCTCATCCGTTGCAACATACAGGAGCTTCACTGCTCCTCTCTACACCATATCCCTGATATAGTGATATTTGATCTCAATGTGCTTCGACCTATCGTGGAACACCGGATTCTCAGACAGCTTCACACAACTCTGGTTGTCACAAAAGATACCAGTAGCATCCAACGGGAGATCAAATAACTCAGACAGTATCTTCCGGAGCCATACTGCCTCACAACTAGCCGAACAAGCTGCAACATACTCTGCCTTAGCTGTACTCAGTGCTACGCAGGACTGCTTCCTACTAAACCACGAGATCACACCCGATCCCATACTGAAGCAGCACCCAGATGTGCTCTTTCTATCTACAGCACTGCCTACCCAATCCGAATCAACATGACCTTGCAGGTTAAACTTTTGATTCACATCATACTTGAGCCCATAATCAATTGTACCCTTCAGGTACCTCATAATATGCTTTACAGCAACCAAGTGAACACCTATGGGATTCGTCAGGAATTGGCTCAATGTGTTCACCGCAAAGCAAATGTCTAGTCTAGTGTTCGTTAGGTACATCAAGGACCCAATCATCTAACGATACATCGTGACATCAACCGGATCAGATGAAGCATCACACAGAAGCTTTAGGTTCGATGCTATAGGTGTGGCCATCGCCTTGCAGTCCATCATCCTGAACCTCTTCAGGATCTCTACTGCATACTTCCCTTGTCCAAGGAAGATCCCATCTGCACTCTGCCACACCTCCATGCCTAGAAAATAGTGCATCATCCCCAAGTCCTTCATCTCGAACTCGGTAGCAAGCTTCCTCTTGGTATCGGCAATCAATCCATCCTCACCTGTAACAAAACAAGTCATCCACATACAAAAGTAGTATCACTGGATTGCCTTCCTCAACCTTGTAGTAAAGGTTGGAATCTGCTTTACTCTTGGTAAAGCCCAAACTGGATAGAAAGTTGTTTATCCTACCATACCAAGTTCTAGGAGCTTGCTTCAAGCCATACAAGGCTTTCTTCAATCTGCACACATATGACTCCCTGTCATGTGTCTCAAAACCAAGTGGCTGCTCCACATACACTTCCTCCTCGACTACACCATTCAAGAAAGTTGTCTTGACATCCATCTGGTGTATCTTCCATTTCATCACTACAGCCAGAGAAAGTACTGATCTGATGGAAGTGTACCTGGCTACAGGAGCAAAAGTCTCTTCATAGTCTATCCCCTCTTTCTGGGAGAAGCCACGAGCTACAAATCTCGCTTTGTACTTTTCTATGCTGCCATCTGCAGCATGCTTGATCTTGTAGATCCATTTGGAGGTCACAACCGACTTCCCTTCAGGTCTTGGGACTACATCCCAAACATCATTCTTCATGATCGACTGGTATTCCTCGACCATGGCATCCTTCCATTCTTTCTTTTCCGCTGCTTCTTCATAACTGGAAGGTTCTTTGTTCATAATATCACAGAGTAGGGCAACATAACTAGTATGTGATCTAGTCCTTTTCCTTTCTCTGTGTTCTTCTTCTAGAATGCCATATCTTTCTGCATCTTGAATGAGTTCTCTAGCCCATGCAGGTTTCCTCTTGTGAGAATTCTTCTCATGGGGTGGCTCTACAGGTTCTTGCGGATCTTCAACTTCACGATCTGCTTCTAGAATTGCTTCAATCATAGTGGTGTCTTGAAATCTGGTTTCCTTTGGTTCTTCATGAACTTCAACAGGTGTCTTCCTTGATTTGATGAAGGCTAAGTTTTCATCAAATGTTACATCCCTGCTGACATCAATCTTCTTGAACCCTGGAAAGCATATTCTGTAAGCTTTCGAGCTTTCACTGTACCCCACAAAGATGCCCTTCTTTCCTGAAGGATCTAGCTTTGTCCTCTTTTCCTTTGGGACATGAGTATATACTGGACAACCAAATATTATGATATGGTTGACTTCAGGTTTCTTACCAGAGAATACCTCTTCTGGTGTCTTGTTGTCCAATATCTTGTGAGGCGTTCTATTCTGCACATATACAGTTGTCCTAGCTGCTTCTGCCCAAAGATGCAGAGGCAGATCCTGGTCATGCAACATTTCCCGTGTTGCTTCCATGATTGTTCTATTTTTCCTTTCTGCAACTCCATTTTGTTGTGGATTGTAGGGAGCAGTCAACTCCCTCTTAATCCCTGAGTCACTGCATAGCTTCTTGAAATCACCTGAAGTGAATTCTCCGCCATTGTCGGATCTGAATGTCTTTATCTTCTTATTAGTTTGATTTTCCATCAAGGCTTTGAACTCCTTGAACTTCTTGAACTTATCAAACACTTCATCTTTATTCTTCAAGAAATAAACCCCAAGTCTTCCTAGAGAAATCATCAATGAAAGAGACATAGTATACATACCCACTCAGAGAACTGGATGACATCGGACCGCATACATCAGAGTGGATAATCTCCAAGATTCCTTTTGCTTTGCTTTCACTTCTTGGAAATGCTTTCTTAATGTTCTTTCCTTTTGCACATCCTTTGCAAACACCTTCATGCTTTGTCTTGATTTCATGAAGACCCTCTACAGCTTTGCTTGCAATTGGTAGTGCTCTATAGTGCAAATGTGCAAGTCTTATATGCCAAAGTTCACTTGGCTCCATGGATTCATGTACCATGGCATGTTCAGGTTGTCCCTTCAATTTGTACAATCCTCCCTCTTGCTCTCCAATCACTACTGCATCATCTATAGTTTTACCCTTTGGCCATATTAAGACTTGGCCATCTACAAATGAAACCCTCATGCCTTTTGCATGCAATGCAGATATGGAGAGTAGGTTCTTTTTTAGCCCAGGTACATATAGAACATCTTTCATCTTCAAGGACTTCTCAGAGTCTAGGTTGTAGGAAGCTTCACCACTTCCCTTGATAAGATATTGATAGTCATCCCAAAGTTTCACTTTATGGGGTGACTCATGTTCAGATAGATTTACAAAAGATTCTTTGAACCCAGTCATGTGTTTGGAAGCCCCACTATCAATAAGCCAATCATTACATCCATGAGAGATAGTACCTATGAGAGCAGAGATTAGAACATATTCATCTTCACTTGATGAAGCATCACTTTCTGCCCTAGCCTTCTTCTTGGGAGGTTCATCATCCTCAGCAGCATGAGCATGAAATCTTTTCTTGTTGTACCTCTTCTTCTTGTTGAATTTGTTGTTGTTGTCTTTCTTCTTCTTGGAACAATTTGAAGCAAAGTGTCATATTTCATTGCAATCGAAACATCGAACATGAGAGAGATCTTTCTTCTTATGATGAGGGTGAGAATGTTTCTTGTTATAATATTTCTCCCTCTTAAACTTGCTTCCTTTGGTGTGTGTTGTGAGAGCTTGATCTTCATTCCCCATCTTCTCTTCTCGAGCCACAAGCCTTGCTTCTTCTTGTGAGCATTCCTCCCATAGTCTACTAAATGAGATAAACTTCCTTCTTGCACAGATTCATTGGATGAAGGAGTCCCATGACCTAGGTAGGCCATTCAATGTGGTCATGACAACTTCACCATTGTCCACTACTTCATCCACAGCTTCAAGTTGTTCCTTGATCTGAGAGACCTTAGAAAAATAAGATTGAATGGTCTCTCCATTCTGAAGCTTTACCCCTTTCAATTGGTTCTGCAGAGTCATCTTCCGATTTATGTTCTTCCCTTCAAATAGCTTGGTTAGGGAATCAAACATCTCCTTGGGTGTCTTTAGAGATGACACATGTGGTATGAGATGGTCTTTGATAGAATCAGCAATGATCCTCTTTGCCTTGACCAAGTTCTTCTTATGTAAGGCCTTAGCCTCTTCTTCCTCTGGGACAGGGACCTCAAAACTTATGTAGGTGTCCAATTCATTTTCTTCCAAGATTAACCCAATCCTATACTTCCATGCTCGGAAGTTATCAACCCCTTCAAGCTTATCCTCAAGCTTGGTGTGGTGAGACATCTTAAAGAGTACTTCAAATGGAAATAGAAAAGATTTAGGTCTTACCACTTTATTTGCAAAAATCTGGATCTGGTGCTGGATTAGGGTTTGTTAGAGAAACCCTAAAAATTCAAAATGTGAATTTCAAACTTCTGAAAGGATAGAAAGATGCGCCTTGATGAGCTGATCAGCCTGGTATATTCAGAATTTGAAATCTGCAAAGTTTCACCCTTCAGAAATGCCTTTTTGTCTCCCGAATTCACTAGGAGGACCCTGAATTAGGGTTTGAGTTTCCCGGAGCTTCACCCAACCAAAAAGTTTGATCCAAAGCTCTAAACTTCGATTTTGCCGATGAGCTTCTAGTTATGGTCTCAAAATTCAGAAATTCCTATTTTTGTGGAAACCCTAATGTTTAGGGAAAAAAATGAAAGTGCCCAGAATTGAATGATGATTGGACAGAAAGATGTGCCTTGATGAGGAGAGTCAAAATACCCTACTGCCTTTCAAGATCTATGTGAATTGTCTCTTGATGAAGGTTATGCAATTTTTAAAGAAGAGCATGATTCCTCTACATTGAAAGCAAACTATGACAAAGAGTTCATACTTTTGAAGGAGCTGCATGATACTACCCCTATGGATCCTTCCCATGATGAAACTTCTGCACTTTTTTATCATTTGGGTGAGTTAGTTCATTCTCCTACATCCTACAATTCCATGTTTTGCAACATTAGTCTCAATGAAGTATGGGTGAAAGGGTTCTTTTTTATGGTGCCACATGAGGAGTATGGAACTCCTAGATTTAACGTTTATGATGACATGGTTGGAGCACATTCTTATTCACATTTGCAGTAGCATCATTTGTCACTTTATGATGATTCACATCTACATGGATGCACCTATGATATGGATTTGAGTAACTTGAAGACTCATGGTTTTTCTTGCTCAACACTGGGTTCATTTGATGTTAGAGGAACTTCATCCAACACTTGGGTGAATAGATTTATGATGGGAGAACATTTTTGTTGGAAGCCACATACTTTGCATCTTTATTATTCTCACATTCATGGATGTATGGGTGAGACTTCTTTGAGTCATTTGAAGTCTCCTTGTTTTTTCTGCTCATTATTTGGTTCAGATTTTAGTGGAGATTCTTCATTCACTTCTTGGATGAAAGAATACATGGTTGAATATTTTGATGCATATCACATCCTTTTGGAGCAGCATTATAGGACATGGGATCCTCACCTATGTCATGGTAGAATATTTGATTGGTCATTTGAAGCTTGTATGCACTTGGAAAATGGTGGTCTACTTGCTTGGAGGTATAAGCACTTCATGATTCTTTGATGAAGCACCTCCTTGATGTACATTTTCATTATGTAGTTATGTACTTTGATGATATATATTTTGTACTCGTGATGCTTGGAAGAATGCATACAAGAAAATGGGATCCAGGAATCATCTTATCTGATGGTATGGGTTGGAGAGCACTCTTCATTGTTGGGGTGCAATACAAGCAATGGGACCCTGGAATAATTTTTATCTCATTGGTTTCAAATTTTTTTGGGAAACAAGCAGTATGGGAGATGGATTTCCCACTTAATAAAGTGATTTTTATCAGAGTAGTACAGCAGCAAGCATGGTGGTTCCTCTCTAAAATCTTCATGGAAACTCAAAGACTCAAGGTTGGGCAATTCAATGGCAACTTCAAAGAATTATACAAAAAGCAGGTTCTTCAACACCCATGTTTGAAATTGCTTGAGGACAAGCAATATTGGGAAGGAAGGATTTGTCATGTCCCAAATTTGGAATTGGGTCACAATGGCCTAATCACATTAGCCATATTCATTAGAGTTTGTAAAATTGATGTTAAGGGTCAAATAATTGCCAAGGAGGAAAATTACTAGTTTCCTAGGTTTGGGGTGGAAGCTTTGGGATTTGGAATAAGGGGGATAATAAATGATGTTTAGACATTAGAAGGGTTCAAGTATTTAATAAATAGAATGAATAAATAAATTCAAGAGAAATCCTAGGTGACAAATGGTTTTGGAGACATATGGAGGATGTGGGACCCACACTAGCTTGATTTTTCATAATACATGGTATCTCTCTTTTGCAAATTCGAATTAATGGGAATATGAACACTCTTGGGTGAGTTGGTAAGTTATAACACATGTCATTGAGCATCTTAGGTCGAATTGGGAAGGATTGGTAACCTCCATGAAAGATAAAGAGTCAAAGTGGAAGTTTGTGGACACTTGGGCTAGATTCCCTAGCCCCTATGACACCAATGATGGAGCATCTATGACAACTATGACAAATTGCAGACCTGACCTCTGACATCTGACCACTATGACATGTCAGCCCCACAAATAGGCTCAAGGAAGGCGAATTTGGGAGTTGGATAAGCCAAAGAGACTCAAAATCAAATTTGGGAGAAGATGGAAGGTTGGAACTAGGAGACAAGTGGCAAATGTGGAATATTTCCTAAATGGAAATCTATTGAATCTATTGAGAGGATTTCGACCCTTAGAAGGATAATGTTGGTTATAAAATGTAGAAATGAAGTATGAGAATGGCTTTTGATCATTTGTAGAATTTGCAATTGCATTTGTGAAGAGGGAGAGCTAGTGGATGACTAGTTTCTTGCCTTAGCCAATTTCGAGGGTGAAAGATTCCCATCCAAGTTGGTAATTGGAAAGGCCATTCAAAACTTTCATTTGGAGCTTTAATGGAGTCTTTATTTGCAGGTGTAAGCTACAGGGAAGCTCATGGTTTCTTCTATTGGAGCTCACTCCTTCAACCATTTCCAGTTTTGATGGCATATTCTTGATCCTTGAGGGAGGGCGTTTTTGGTGAGCTATTGTACTCTTTGGGGGAGATTCTAATGCCCCATTTCTATTCTAACATGAAGTAAATACTATGTTCTTCATCTCCAGAAAGTTTCAGGTCGAAATTCCAAGAAGAAATGTATAAATCTCAATTTTAATGAAAGAACAGTGCCATTTCCCCACTACCTTGTTGTGAATCAATGTAATGCTGATGATTTCGAATGAATGGATGATTCTCTGATGAATTTGTGATTAATGGACTGCCATGGATGTATTTTACAAGTTTCATGTACTGTACTTGAGCATTTGAAGTATTTTTACTCAGTTTAATTGCATTGGGAGAAGAAATAGTGCCATTTCCCCAAGGATCGAATTGGTGATTTTTGCAGTTGAATGGGAGAGGGTTGGAACAGATATAATAATCAATTAATGGTGCACATGAGACCTTAATAACATCCTTAATACATTCCCTACCTCTGTTTATAAATTTGAGTGGGTTTGGAGGCATTTGGGAAGCCATTTTAAGTACTTACCCCAGGGGGATTTGAACCCCAAATTACTAGTAAAATTGCATACTTGGTCCAGAATATTAAGAGAGTTTGCAGAGGTATTTTGGTGGCCATATGTCATCCCTGAACATCATATTCAAGTCCTAATATCATTCATACACCTTCCTTGAATATTTGAAGGCATTTGGAGTCAATTTGAGACCTAGAGACCAATACTAGTCAAAGGGAAATCACTAGTAAAGTTACCTACATTGACCAAAATTGAAAGAGGATTTGCAGAGGTATTTTAAAGGTCCAAAGGAATCCCTGAAACACATATTTATGTTCTAATATAATTCATATACCTTCTCAGAAGATTTGGGATCATTTGGGGCAAATTTGGGACCTAGAGATCAAAACTAGTCAAAGGTCTAACTAGGGAAAAAAGTGAAAAATTGTCATTTTGATAAAATTCCTAACAAGGGACATTACAACCCATATCAGAAGACCATATAGAGGGAGCCCAAGAGATAACAGGAAACACTGGCTGGAGGATGCCTATGTGTAGCGGAAGCCAGCTCGCGGGGGGAGCAAGCAAGTGGATGGTTTTGAACAGTAGGAACCAGAGGGCAGGAGGAGCCCAATTTGCAAGCCTATAAAGGATATATAGCATTGCAATGACGTGCTTGGGCCGAAGGTGCATGATTATCAGCGAGCCGGGATGGTAGATGCCTCCGCTCCTTAAAGCCGCACGAGGGAACCACCTGGAGGTGGTACACTAAATTCAAGGCCCGTCAGGATGAGGGGACATCTTTAGTGAGGGTGTTAATGAGCCAGGCCTTGAGGTTTCTGCCTCCTTGTCTGCGCCACAGAGCCCATCCACGTGTCTAGGTGTCTCGTGACTGGGTTCGCGTGTGTCCAAGCCTATCCCAACACCGACATCCGGGGGAGTGTTTGGTGATCTCTTATCTTCCAAAATCAATCTACTATGTTGTAAAGAAAGCATTCTCTGCTATCCATTATATCATACTGAGAAGAGTTGTTGGGTTTTGTGTTCTCATTGTTTTGAGGATTTTCCCTAGGGTATATCTTGTGTTATGGTTGTATGAATTTCATGTGATTGAATTGTCTCATTGCTTCAAGTTTCGGCATCTAAAAGAATTAAAGATAAAATCTCAACCAAATATTAACAATGGTAATTATATCCATTTACTATAAAAACAAGGGAGATAGGCCATGAGATGGGACTTTTTCCTATGTAAAGTTATGATGGAGGAATTACCTCATCTCCATCCCTTTTGATCAATAACCCTTTCCATTGATACCCATTCCCTATGTTTTGAAACTATTGCTCTCATATAGTTTCATCCCTTTATACATTTGGAGGATTGGTTGGGATTATTGGAGGAGACAAGCAGGAGACCTGGAGTCTTGGCTTTGCAAGGTGCCTGGCAGATGAAGGTAAACTTGTAATTTGTTGCTGCATGAATACATATTGGACATATTTCCCTTCCCATATTCGGTGTTTATCATTGTTTGTGTTAGGATCATAGTTTGAAGTTCATTTTATTTAACTAGTTTAATCTTATGTTAGATTTGAAGTTCAATATTTATATTAGCCAATTTGTTTGAGGAAGGTTTTATGTTTGTTTTGCAGATCAGAGATCAAGAGCAAGTCTGATTGGAGCAAAGAAAGCTAGGACTAGCCCTTATAAACAAGGTACACTAGCTTCTTCTTTATAATCTCTTGGATTATATTTGTGCGTAATTGGTCTCAAGGAGTTTGTTTTGCTTGCATTTCAACCCTAGGATGTCTATCTGATTTAAACCCAATACGTTGGTGATTACCCCAATCATTTGGATGAAATCCTTAACAACAATAGTGCTATGAAAACCCCAAAGTTATTTTAAAAGCATATCTCTCACCACTGAATTAATTACATTACATAGAGTTTTCTTTTTCTTTTTTTCGATGGCATATACATCCCCTCCAGGCACTTCCCCTCATTTTGAGGATGGTACCCAAGGTAAATTGTTTGGTTGCAAAATTTGGAAAACTAACTTGGTTTGGACATCAAGTGAGGCCCACAATATTCATAGAGGTAGCGAGCCTATGGACTTTACGCCAAGACCTCCTACTTGCAATTCACAACTCTTAACTACTCAAGGTAACCCACTGAGATATTATGTAGAGTTTTATTATGAATTCTAACCATACAACTAACTATTGACATATGCTTGTATATATATAAATAAATGTGTGTTGAAGAGAGTACCAAAATTAATAACAAAACAAAAACAAAATATTGACTTCAATTGAAATGAAGTTATATGTTGTATAGTGAAAACATGAAGGGTTCATTGATAATAATTAAACCTTTAAGCTTTCCAGATAATTAAGATCCTTAAGGAATTCAATATGAGTGTGATTGACTATCACAAGTCATTCAGTAGGGATGCATCATAAATACCTAATTTTGGCTTTGTTGCATTATCATTGGTTTTTGAAATAGTCTTTTAAGATGGTTACCTTAAAAAAAATTATAGAAACAATTCAACAATCAAGAATTGCATTGTAGAACTTTAAAGCTGGTCTTGAAAAACAATAATTTGAGTTTATGAAAATTGTTTTCATGATTTACTTTACAAGTCTTTATATGAAATATTATGATAATTCGAGCTTCTTATAATCTCACCATTTTTTGAAAGTCTTTATATGAAATATTATGATAATTCAAGCTTCTTATAATCTCACCATTTTTTGAAGTTGCATTTAATGATTCAATAATTTAGTGTCTAACTGGTCTATAACTCTAAAGTCAGATTATTATTATGATGATGCAAATGCGATTGAAACATTAAATCATAATTCTTAATTGACTTTGTCATACAAAACTTCCAATACGAATACTTTCAAATGAAATTAATTGCAATTCGATATCAATGACTTCATTGCCACTATTAAAGAATAAAATAATCATTGTAGGTCGTCGAGTATAGGAGATTTCTCGCTAACACAAATTCACTCGTAATTACCCGTGATTTGATCATGAAATCAGGTTTTAACTCATTGGATACATCGAGATTGTATTGATTGAAAAATCTACATACATTGACATTGTATTGATTGAAAAATCTATCTTTGTAGACCTAATCCTCTAATTTTGTCACCATTCCCAAATTACATAATTTCCTCTTTTGTGCACCCAAAAAACCTTATGGTGTTGGATGTTGGTGTTTCAATATATCAAATATCATTTCATGTTATAAAAAAACACTCTTATCTCCTTAGAGTGTGGAGTAACGATAATATGATCATTGACATTATTATTGGCTTCTTATGTTTAGTGTGTATATTATAATGTATTTTCGAGATAGTTTATTTAGTTATGTGTATATTTCTCCACAACTTTTAACTTTTTACTCGGTTTCATTTGAAGGATGTTTTTTCCATTTCTCAGTATTACGTTTCAGTATTCAATTTAGAGTATGCTATTGATTTTTAATTACATAAATTGGGCATATACTATATTCGATGTGTATGCGCTTAACTTGATAAGAAGAAACTCAAGAAAGAATCATAGAACAAAGTTTGAGTAGAAATGCAAACTAAGGAAACCTTCAAACACGAACCAATTTGTATATATATACCATTCAAGAAAAAAGAAAACCCAAACCATGGTTTTGTCATGGGTGTCCCATTAAGCCTTCAAGCTTTATCTCTAGAAGTTTCCAGAAGAGTCCCATGCCATTTCGAGGAGCTATTTACTCCTCTTCCTTTTTCGTTTTTAAATTTAGTAGACAAACACACTTCTTCAGCCTCATTTTGTAAAAAAATCCTCTAAAAGAACAATCAAAGTCCTGGGTGAAGAGGGATTGCATTGAATTTCATGTTCACGAGTTCATAGAGTTCCTCCCTTTCCCAACTTAAAATATTCCACACTCGAGATCCCCACCGCATTGCCTTCACCAAACTCTACCATAATTTGAGAAGCCTTTAAGGGACTAAGGTTATACTTAGGGTGGTTTGAGGCCTTTAAGAGATAAATGCTATCCTTGGGGTGGTTTGAACTTTTCAAATGATTGTCATTACAAGGATGGAATTGGAAACAATGTCCTAATTGACAACTATGATGGAAATCTTAATCTTTTTTACTAAATATATCATATTAATTAGTGGAATTTTTTTTTCCCATTAAAAAACATATATTTGTTATTTCCAAGAGAGATCAAAACATACATTGAAGCCTATAGGGGCAAATTGTATCCACCACTTGATTTGACTAGTTGTTAGACAAACCTTGGACATAACAATCATCCTTCTTCCTAGATGATTAGCAAAAACAAAGGACCCTTGGAGGAAACAAGTCATATAATATTCTTTGGATCATTTGTTGTGAACTATTCTTGAATTTTTCCTTCGTCAAATTGTGTGTTATTACCATTTTCGCTCAACAATAAAAACTCACCTGGAAAAGAACAATAAGGTTTTGAGCACTTGGTCGCTCATCACTGTGCATCTATTGGTCAAAATTTTATCTTCAAATTTTGCACCGAGGTTATCCCATAATGACATATCAATTCAACCCTTTAAACTGCAAGTTACCCAAAAAACTAAAAATAACTTTTGTAGGACCACTAGCAATAACTCAGTTCCCTTATGTTCTTGTATGTAAAGGGTCCCCTCAACTAGTGATAAATATTCCTTCGATAATTCATCTACTTCGACATTTTTTTATTATATGTAACCATGTTTTTTTGGTAGAGTAGCCCCTCCTTATTTCAATTTGCATCCATAATCACTCAGTTGGTACTGAGCATAATGTGTAAGATTATAAATTATGTAAAATTTTGATGTCTTCAACTTCACTGTCCATGTTGATGTTTCATAATTATGTCCTATGAGATCCTAAACGATTTGAATTTATGGTCATCCATGGTCCAATGGGATTAAATTCATTTGCTTGAATTCATCTTAGAATTTGTTGGAATGTCCCCATTTGATATAGGAGCCAGGACGCTTCGATTACATAAGTTGACCTGTAGGACTACCCAATAAGTATGTTATACTTGCGTTGTTGTCTTTTTCGGGGTGAGACGCACATTCAAAATGTTAAATCATGGATTTCTATAATCGAATTACGATTTGTGTGTTGAATGATGAAATGGATCCTATGAATGGAAGAAGGTCAAAGGAGCAACCTTTGTTGTTATCCCCCAATCATAACAATATGCAACTATCACCTTCACAAATTCTTCCTCTGGGCATGAGTAGAAAAAAATATAGGGACAACCATTCGAAATGTACAGACATACCATTCCATATCCCATAGTGCCAACTAAATCCTTATGTGCACTTATAGTAATAAGGATGAATCATATGGTCTGAAGATCCGACCTGTAGAAGAACAATAAGGTTTTGAGCACTTGGTATTGCACTTAATATCTGTAGCAATAATATGAATGGCTTGTCACTGTTCGTTTATTGGTCAAAATGTTATCTTCAAATTTGCACTAAGATTAGTTCGAATAATGACATGTCAATTCAACCCTATAAATTGCAAGTAATCCAAAAAAATTAAATAGAATTTGTAGTACCACTAGAAACAACTCAATTCCCTTTTGATCTTATATGTAATGGGTCCCTTCTGCTAGTGATAAATATTCCTTCGATAATGCATCTACTTTGACATTTTGTTCTCTATAAAAATGGTCGAAACAGATAAACTGGAATCTAGAATTTGATTCCAGAATCCTGTCAAGCAATGGAGATAGAGCCATATTTGTTATGTTGCATCTTTCATTGCACCATTCCATCAAAATTTCGAGTCACCAAAAACTTGGATGTCAAGGATACCATTTTTTGTTGTAAACTTTAAAAGGATCCACAGTGTGAAAACTTCGGCTCTATTATTTTTTCCCCTGCTTACTCCATATTTCAACAAAAAGAGATGGTTTTTATTTACATACATGATTGCACCAGCTCCACAAGTACTAGGTATCCCCTGGCATGCACCATTGAAATAGCCCCAAGCCATTGCATTGTTTATCGTCGATTCCCTTATCTCCCTTATTGTTGACTTTGAATTTTGCTTCCAGCCTTCTTTAAAAGAAGTTCGAATCTTATGAGCCACCAATGATGTAGTCCAGCATTTGTCCTACAAAAATATTGTTTTGAGAGATCCAAAGTCCCCTAACCACATAGAAAGGTAAATATTTGAAAGTTTTCATCGTAATATTAGAATTCCAGACCTGGAAAGAATTCATTAGAGTATCACTCTCTCATTGTCGTTGGAAATTTAATGAAATAAACACTTCTTGCCAAACCATATTGGTGAATGAATATGTAATATCCCCAATAAAAAATTAGGAATATTATCTCCAAGGTTCCAACTTTGATTATGTTGATTTTTCCACTTTATCCCAAACAATGGCTTATGAAGGCTTATGAGATGGTCCAATTCATCAACATATGAATGTGTTTATCATTTAGGATTTGAATAAATATGTTCATCCCATTAAATATACTCGGATATCACTGTAATGTTCCCAAATAATATATTGTATAAGTTTTGAAGACTGGTTATTAAATTTGGTTTATGACTTTCTTGAAACACTTTGTATGCGACCTCTTTATCCTCAACATTAAGGCATGGAAAGTGGAAAATCACATAATCATATCTTCAGGAAGATTTATTGGCCCAATATAACAACAAAAAATGATTTATAATTCAGATTTGGTCGAGCATGAACAACTCCATAGGAAAGAATTCAAATCAAGGAAGACTAGTTCCAATTTCACTACGGTGAGGGACTTGATTTCCAGCTCATCCCAAATAACCCCAAACCCACTCAAATTATCCCAAACAAAATCAAATTGAATAAAAAACATCCAAATAGAGCCAAATATTTCACTAAAAGACCTCAGGGAACTTTCATGAAAATTTAATACACATTGCATTGAGATGGCATGGCCATATTAACATTTTTACACATCGATCAACTGACAACTTGAACATTGAACATAATATGGAGAAAGACACTGTAAATATTAATTATGATTCTATGGAATCAGTAAATATATTGATCACAACAATATATGGCTCTTACAGAAGCTCGAAATCCAAGAAATACAGAGATAGAAATGTATTTGTACGCCCCTCCACCAGAAGAGATGTCGAATAGAGTAGATTTAGTAAAATGATGATATCTTGGGCATATAGAAAGCTTTTTGAGTGAAAAAAAGTGTTTCCCATTGTAAATGATGCTATGAATGAAATGGAACAGGTCTCACATCCCATAAATTCTTATAAGTGTCTAAACCAAAACCACCATTTCGGCCCACCAACACCGGTCCAAGCTCTAAATCAATAGAAAGAAGCTCCAAATGATAGGAATTCAACCCCACTACTGTAGATGAACATATAACCTACAATAAATATCTATATATAAATCTAAAAGTGATTTATCCTCTCAATAATCAGGTGCAATGAAACACAATGAAGAGTTTTGGATGATCTCCTCCTCTCTACTAGCTAAGGTGGAATCTTTCACCACCGAAACTAGTTCAAAAATGCAAGGGGAACATCTCCCAAGATTGAAAGACACAAGATATTTACAATCAGAAATCAAATTTCCAAAACATCCCACACATGAGCCCTCTCCCTTCTTTTATAACTCTTCACTCATCTTCCCCCTCCTTATAGAGTTTTCTCTCTTAAAAATATCCATAAATATTAATAAATACTATTTTCATGAGAGAATGATTCTTGGAACACATTAACTTCCTTTCTAATGATATTTTGGCTCAAATGGACCTTACCCCTCCTTAGAATTCAAATTAGGAGATGCTTAGCTTGATTTGGGGGAGCTACACTACCTTATGGGCCCACTCTTCCCTCATGCTCCCTCCTTGGATAAATTTAGAAACTGACTTGTGATATGTTGTCATATGTGTCATAGATTGTCATAAATTGTCATAGGTTGTCATAACTTGTCATAAATGTCATAGATTCTATCATAGATGTCATAGATTTGTTATTTTTAGCCCAGGGAGTTACAACTCATTAGATGCCTTCATGATAGGATTCCTTCCACCTTAGATGGTATTTTTCTCTTGAAAATATTAATAAAATACTAATAAAAAATATTTTTAGGTGAGAATGGATCCTTGTGACTAATTCCACCTCATTCTTGAATTTATTGCCATTATTATTAACAAAAATATGGCCCACATCACCCCCTCTTGATTTAAGTCTTAACTTGCATAGCGACTATAGGCCAATAATTCCCAACTTAATTATTTTTCACTCGAACCTATGGGAATTAAAAATGGGGACATTACAGAATATGAAACTAACAAATGATCCACAAATTCTGCTACAAGTTTACAAAGGATGCATCTATCAGGGTCGTGCCAATTCCTTTTCTAGCCATTGTCCCATGTCAAAGTTTTATTTGATAGAGCTAACAAAATAAAGATTTTTATTTTCAAATGACACTCCAAACTCCAAATCACTTTCCACCACCAAAGTTGTTCCCCAACCAATTCAATTGCATACAAAGCTTCATAACCCAGTTTTGTAGTAACTAATATTTTAGCTTTGTCCCACATCCAAACATGTTCATCCTCCTAAACTTCTAAGTGGACTAAGATATGAGCGAGTAGCCTTGTATACCTACTCCATTCATCTACCAAACACCCATATAAGTAGATATCTTCCATTGATTTCCATCTCTGGACCCAAGTTCCACTGAAATCTTGAACCAAAACATCTCTAAGCCTTGTGGAACCAAGGTTATGAAGAGTTTGTTTCAGGCCTTCAGAGAGCTTATAATTTCCAATACATCCAACCCATGGGTCTTCACCTATCCCGAGTCTATCACCTCATCCAACCTTCCATGTTGCCCATTTTTTGACAACTGGAAAGGAATTTGTCAAACATTGATAGACATTGGAGACTCCTTTAGTCGATTTGTGAACAATTCTATACCAATCTTCAAAAAATACATCATAGAAGTATTTTCCTTTCATAAGCTTTGCCCATAAATCGGCATTAAACATAAGTCTCCATAGAATTTTTTCCCCCAACGCCTGACCAAACAAGTATTTATTCTTTAAACCCCATCCTTTGTGCTTCTTATATCTTGTTAGATTGTACCATTTAACTGAGGGAATGCCCTCTTTTTCCTTCCTCCCAATCCAAAGGAAACTAAAACATTTTTTCCTCACTTTATATAGAATTCCTTTTGATTTGTGAGCGATGGACAACCAATAAATCAGTATGCTTTCCATGACTATTCTGACTAAGGCAATTCTCCACCCCATTTGATAACCATCGATTACATCAAATTGAGATTTGAGCTTCAATGTTTTTATAAATCCAAAGCCAGTTAGAATACATGTAATCATTTAGCTTCGAAAAGAATCCCGTCTACTTTATGCCATTGTCCAAAGGACCATAGGGAAGAGCAAACAAATTAATGATTTGGGCCTCAACTTCATCTGTAAGATCGTTAAAGAGTATCTGATACCTTTGATCTCCATACCAATGGATTAGTAGTAAGTTTCCATGATGTTTTACAAATTTCTCCATTCCCTTGTGGTACCTTCACCAAAAAGGAGAATATCATCAACAAAACAACAGATGGGAGAGTTTTATATTGGCTGTCATTTTTATTCCTTTGAGACTACCTTCCCTTTTCGATTCTACTATTAACCTACTTAACCCCTGCATTATAATAAAAAAGCAATAGAGACAAGGGGAAAACTTTCCTGAGACCCTTGCTAGCTTTAAAAAACTTCGAAGCAGTGCCATTTATTAGTACAACGAAAGAAGTAGAAGATATGCATCCCAAAATCCAATTAACTACAAACAGACTCATTCCAATTTGTAGCAGTACCAATCTAATAAACAACCAATTTACCTTATCATAGCCCTTGGATAGGTATATCTTCATTACTATTGCTTGTAACTTATTTTTTTTAATTGTGTGAAGGCCCTCTTGGGCAGAACCAATCACATCGTGGATTTGTCTATTGTGAATAAAACCCAATTGTTCCTCCGAGATCACATTAGACATCAACCCTTTAATCTTGTTTGCGATGATATTTGAGATAATTTTGTATAGAATATTATGCAACAAGATCAGTCTAAAATCCTCAAAGGAATCTGATTCGTTCTTCTTAAGGATCAATGCTATGTGTTGGAATCAATTTAATACTAAGAGGGGGGGTGTATGAGTATTAAAGAAATTATGAACAATTTTAACTTCTTAAACAGATTTTTCTGAACTTAATCTTGATCACCAATTATGCATCAACATGTAAAATCATTCATCCACATATGCGAAATCAAAGAACACATAACACACATAATTTTTACGTGGAAACCCAAATGGGAGAAAACCATGGAATGCTCTTTTATAATGAAAAATATTACATTCAAGGAAGCACTGACTTCCTATGTTTACCAGCAGCAACCGGAAGGAGGCACTGACCCCCTAGTTTTACAAGCACCGACCTGAAGGAAGCACCAACTCCATGTGTTCTCCAACACCAACTGGAAGGAGGCTATGACCCTTTGCTCATTACTCCATCCTGCCGCCCAGATATACAAAATAACTTATTGCATTGATGTACTTCTGATATGCAGACACTTCAAATATTCTTGTGCGCACCTTTTGTATGCAGTAGTATTGTTGTCACTTTGTTGCATACATCACTTGACTTCTCATTCCACTCAACACTTCACTTTAACTGATGTTGCACTTTAGATACTGCGTGCTACTTTAACAATTGTAGATTGTGCCAAGAGTCAATGTTCCATTCTACAACTGTGCATCTGCACTTTCAACTGATACTGCGCATCAACTAATAACTTGTTGCTATGATATTGCGCACCGGTATCAGATGGAACTGTGCACTTTCTGAGATGTGTCCATTCGGTTTAAGTGCCACAGTCTTTTAGACAATATGTGACCTTATGTGGATCATATGATTCGTCCTTTCGGTTTAAACGCACTTGTCTCATATCATCTTCATCATGACACGCAACATTGATTATGCTGCTACTATGTCTTTGTGTATTTGATGGACTTCTTTCACTTCACACACTTCACTTCAATCTTCGTGCATCAGGTAAACTTATGCGCAACTTCTGATATACTTCAATTATGTATTTGCGCTTCTGTCTTAGAACATCTATGATTGTCTGCGTGATGTATGTGATACCGTCATTCGATAATCACGCATTTGCACATACTTTTGTAACTCAGCCTTTCTATATTTGCGCAACTGTCATAGATTCACAACATCATTTTGTGCACTGTCAGCTAGCTCATTCCTTTGCATGTGCGCATTCGGCTCTTCGTCTAGATCATGCTCTTCAGATTCCATGAGCCCTTGATTCCCCAAATATAAATATATATCTTCCGTTTACCAGCTCTTCGTCCTTGCCATCAAGATTACTTCAAATCTACAACTTGCTTATTATTTATACATGTCCTTCATGGATTGTATGTCCACAAGTTGGTTGTGGCATTCCTTCTTCCTTGCTTCACGGTTTATGCTTCTGCCACATGTCATCATCTGCGTTGTTGATGTGTCAACTCTTGTGGATCTTGCACATACGTGGTCCATGACTAAGTGGGACTTTAATCCTTGTGGTACCATCACTTGTGGGTATTGCACATATGATGTATCTTCGACTGTGTAATTTTCACATTTACTAACTTCAACCGCTACACGCTTCTTGGAACTTTTGCGCGTTTCAACAATTGAGAACTTCTTATGATTGGTGAGACTTATGTGCTTTCGATATTGTTCAACCATAAGCTTGTTCCAAGCTGCTTGCGCACTCCCAATCCTTGTCCATTCAAGGCTTGACTAGCTTGCGCACTGGTACCTTTTTCCTACTAACTCCTTGGCTTTCTTGCTTACTTGTACCTTTGTTCAACTGATCCTTTGACTTGCTTGCGCACACCCAAATCTTTTTTCGACCAATTCTTTAGCTTTTGCCTTGAAGGAATGTGACTTGGTGGACTGATGTCTACGCATGTACCTTATGCATTCCCTATGTACTTGTTGTTGCAGTAACATCCCCCCCAAAAAATTTTGTACATATTGGGGCCCCTCCTTTATTTTTCTAGAAAGACTATTGTAAGAGGTCAATTCTCTTTTTTTTACTTTGTTTTCAAATGAAAAGCCTGCTTTGAGAATTCCAAGTTTTTCTTCTAAGGATAAAATTCGTGAAATCTTCCTAGAGTCGCGGAAGCATTTGAGAAAGCCCCCCACAGTTGCGGAAGTATTCAAGTTATCCTCCCGAAACCGTGGGAACCGTTCGGGTTTCCCTCTTGAAACAGCAGAAGCTATTTGCATAAGCCTCTCGAAGGAACTTAGAAATTTTCTCTAAAAGTTGCGGAAATTATTTGGGAAAGTCTCCCGAAGCGGCGGGATCATTCGAATTATCTTCCCGCAGTTGCGGAACCTTTCAGCTTATTCTCCCGAAACTGCAGGAGCCATTCGCATATCTTTTCTGGGACCGACGAAGGACTTCTCTTTAAAAAATCTTAAGTCTTTCCTCTCTTTTGCGGAACCATTCAACTTATCCTCCCGAAACTGTGGAAGCCTTCACGTTATCTTTCCAAAACCCCGCGTAAACTTAGAAATTTTTTGAGTTGCGAGAGCCTTCAGCTTATCTCTCCGAAACCGGGAAGCTAATTGCGAAAGCTTTCCGCAACTACGGAAGCATTCACGAAGCTCGGACGAGACTTAGAAATTTTTCAAGTTGCGCAAACCATTCGCGAGAACCTTCCGAAAGGACGGAACCATTTTAGGTTTCCCTTCCGAAATTGCGGAAGCCTTTTGCGGAAGCCTCCACGTTATCTTTTCGAAAGACTTAAACTTTTTACGGAACCTTTTGGGTTTCCCTTCCGCGACTGCGGGAGCCTTTTGCATAATCCTTCGCGTTATTTTCCCTGAAAAGCCGTCGGAGGACTTAGTCTCTTTTAAAAAAATCATAAGTTTTTTCTCTCGAAGCTGCGGAAGCCTTCCGAAACTGTGGAAGCATTCGCGAAACCCTTTCGAAACTGCGGAAGTGTTTGCTTTATCCTCCCGAAATCCCGCGGAACGCTTTTCAAAAAAAACTTAGACTTTTGTTCGACTTGCGGGAGCCATTCGCCAATTCCCTTCGAAACGGCGGAAGCCTTCGCTATATCATTCCGCAATTGCGGGTGAAATTCGCGAACCCGCCCTGCAAATGACGGTCGCACGACTACCGAGGTGGCTTGAAAAGACCGTGACGTACAATATATTAAAACGTTTTAATAGCGCCACCCACCGGACTTAACACCGCACGTGCCCAACTCGTTTAAAAGGACGGTGGGGGTTTGGGTCGACCGCATTGTTATTTTTCGAATAAACAAACACCGTTGGACACCACACCAGATTACTTTTGAGTTTTTCTTTTCGTCTAAGACGTGGCTGATAGGCACTAGTTGCACATACCGTTATTTTGTATTTAAAAGCCGTCGAGACCCCATGGCTTTCTCGTTCCACTAGAAATCAAGCCAAAACTGTAATCACTCGAGTGTATCACCGACCCTATTACAGGCGTCGTCACCCTAGTTCAAATTCCAAGCCAGGCCATAGAGCTTCTCGTCAAAGTGCTATAAATAACCATGGCGGTCGGTTGAATCCCTCACCTGTTCATCAATGTCGAAAACGATCCCTGGCTTCGTCTTAAGTTTATCTCAATCTAAGCTAACCCGCCATTAACCATTTGAACCGCAACAATGAAGGACACCCTCTCTCCTGGGACTAGATGGGAAGCACGTTGTTTCACGTCGTATGTTGCCCTTTCGGGGACATTCCAAACTTTGTTTCCTTAGGATGATCAAGTCTATTTTTTCCTTGTTTGGAATGGTTTATTGTGCTTAACAAGCAGCATGCAACTTCATAATTTATTTATATATCTCATTAGCATGTTGAAATGGTCATTATTTTGTTAAAATCCCATAATAGGTTGCACATTTTTATAATGATTTACTTGTATTTGCTTGCTAGCAGGGATAAGCCAAGATCCCAAAAGGTGGTAGGAAGAAGGCTAAAATGATGGAACCACAGCCAGCACCACTTAGGACAGAGACTATGTTCCAAGATACTAGGTGCAACACCGGTATTCCTCCCGAAATCTGCTGGGGCGACATTTACAGGATGATCAGGGACCAAGATATCCCGGACATGTTACTAGAAGAAGGGCAGATCTATCTCAACATTAGAACTACAGGCATAGCTAGGGATGCTACCCGCCCGGAATTATTCCCATGTTCTGAAGTAATTGGGTGGATACTAGAACATACTAATACGGAGACAAGGGTATTACATGACAGCGGGAAAATAGCCATCGCCTCATTCCACCCAGCATATCTTGCCGCAGCCTATAAATTCCCACGTCCCCAGCAAGCCCTGAGTGATGAATGGTTGGGCCAAATGAACAATATTGAAATGGCCAAAAAATTATTGGTCGCAGGCAAACACTTAAGAAAGAGAGGTAATGACGAATATGATGTCCAGAATCTAAGACCTCCTTTCAGGTTAATCGCCCTGATGTTATGCAGAATCTTCGGCATGCCCGATGGTACCGTATACAAGATACAGTGGGTTCCCATCATCCACTTCGTGGCATTCAAAGGAACTGTGTTTGACTGGGCTACCATCCTGTCAGACAGTTTGGCATCAATGGTGGTTGCTGCAAGAGAAGGTTTGGCCTTAAAAAAGGCAGAATTCTACATGTCTTCGTATCTTATTGATTGTATTTTGGCCAAGCTATCTTTTCCCAGCTTAGGTTGCACGTGGGATAGAGCCAATACCCCAGTTTACACCGCTTTCAGGATGATGTGGGCTCAAAATTACAAACCCATCTATAAGCTCATCTGTGAGGGGTTCATCATGCCCCTATATGAGCAAATTTTCAAAGAAGAGCCCAACTGTCTGTCAGAGAATGCCATGGAGATCCTTGACAACTATGGAGATTTTTATTTTTCAGAGCAAGGCACCTACATCAGAATGTTTGGAGGGACTAAAGCTCCATATATTTTGCCAAGGTATGCTACCGACTATGTAGTCCTGAAAGAAGCAGTGAGACAAATTTTCCTGGATGGAATTGGAGCCGTGCTTAACAAGCAGCATAAGGCTTCTTTTCCCCCTCTACCTTTCTGCATAGGAGCTTACAAATTCTCAGGAGTTGCATCAGCTGAGGAGTTTGTTCAAGAGCTGAAAGCCTTCCACTTCGGCGAAGTAATTTTCGACAGGAATGATAGGCGAGGAAAAGTTGCTGAGCATTGCAAGGAAATTTATGCTCATTTCGAGTACGCCCATTATTATGATGCCGAGGAAGAGGCATTCAGAGGCATCAGCAACATAACTGAGTTACAGATTTGTCGCCAAGGCAGTGGAGCAACCTCTAGCTCCACCAAGGCCCAAAAAACCAGTCTACAGAAGGAGAAAGAAGCTGATGATGCCCGAGCCCAAGAAGAACAAAGGTTAAGAGAGGAAGCAAGGTTACAGCAAGAGGTTGAAGTTGCAAGATTACAGCAGGAAGCTGAAGTGGTGAGAGTGCAGCAAGAAGCAGAAAGTGAAAGGCTACAGAAAGAAGTTGAGGAAGCCCAGCAGTAGAAAGAAGCAGAAGACGCGAGGCAGATAGAAGAAAATGAAAATCAGTGGCAAGCTAAAGAGGAAGAGAGAAGGCAACAAGCTGAAGTAGGGCTGAAAACGGAAGAAGAACTCAAGACAGTTGAAGATGCCCAGGCAGGTGGCTCCGGTGCCCAGGATATGGAAATAGATGTACCTCAAGAAGGTGTCTCCGGCACTCAAAATGTGGAGGCGGACGTAGCACAAGCAAGTGTCTCTGGTACACAAAATGTGGGAACAGACCCAGCTCAAGTAGTCCAGACCCCACCCGCGGAATCAGAGATAGATATTATAAATCTCCCAATCGTCCCGTACACTCCATCAGAAGAACATACCGTGTCTAGATGGGATGAATTTGTCTATTATAAGAAGAGGAAGGCAATGGTCCTTAAATCGGAAGAGAGGATAAAATGACTCTTCCAGGAAGATATTGTTACCCACCGGGAAACCACAGTAATGCAGAACACAAACAAGGCTCCCTTAGCTATGGCATCCGCTGCTGTAGAGATAGAAAAAGCAACGCTAGACAATGTGGTTGATATAGTTAAAGAATTTGAGTCGACTAAGAGGAGAGCTCGCATGCTACAACATACTGTGGCTAATGAGCAAGCCTACAGGGATCTCGTGGTGAATAGGTATAATCGCCTGTCTATTGAGCATAAAGAGCTGTCAGACAAGTATAACCATTTAGAAGAAGAAAAGGAGCAACTGACAGTCCAGATGATGATTGTAGAAGCATAAAATAACGATGCAGGAGCCAGAGTGTCCCATCTGGAAGCAGACACGCTGACATTGGTTGAGCAATTAGAGCAGGCGGAGAGCAGAACGATAGACATGTCTCCTTTCCATGAGTTTTCCTGTAGCATCCTAAATCAAGTCCATGACACACATGAACTAATTACTGAGGAAGTATGCAAGCTCAAGGCCATGGTGGTTAGATTAAAAGAAGTTAATGCAGAGGCTTATAGGCTTAAAGCTAAATATACTCGGGTTAAGGCAAATATCCTGAGCCAGATAGAATGGAGGGAAGTAAAGGTAGATTTCCCCACGCATCTCCCATTCAAATCTGAAGATGGTTTTAATGAAGACATAGCCCTTCTGGAATTTTGCAGAAACTGTAGCATTAAGCTAATGACCAAGATCCGAGGGACAATGGATAAAAGTAACGGGCTTTACCAAAGAATCCATGAAGTGCATGACAAATGCAAGTTGAGTTTCCCTCAGTCCCTTGATGATTTCCCGGACAAAGAACAACGTTTAGCTGACTTGGAGGAAGAGCTGGGCATCCAAACAGAATATGTGAAGAAAATTGATGTCTTAGCCATTGATGATCTCCAGCATTATATTGGGATGTCATCAATACACAGTCATCTACTTAAGGAAATACACCAAGCAGCAGTAATAGAAATTCAAGGTATTGGAGCGGAGCTTGGTAAAGATGTAACTTCTCAGAAAATATTACTCCCTTCCGCAGCAAATGTAGTTATAAGGGACACTGGTGTATGGTATAGTTACATTGCAGAAGAGGAGAAGAAAGCAGCAGCAGTAGCAGGAGCAACAGCCAGCCCGAATTTTTCTCTCCCGGCAGTAGCAGCTGTAACAGCAAGCCCGATTTCCTCTATCCCAGAAGCAACAACAATACCAGCTGGCTCATTTTCCTCTCTCCCAGCAGCAACAACTAGTTCGAGTGCTCCTCTCCCAGCTGGAGCACCTGCCCAAGAATGAATGCGTTGATATTAGAGCATTAATTCCTATATTTTGTATTCTAGCTTTCATATGTATAAAACGTGGAGCTATGGGACAACTGTCCTATTCTTTTTTAAATAAATTTATGTTAAAAGGGAGAGCACTTTTTGTCTATTATAAGGGAAAAAGTCTGTAGGTGACAAGTGTAAAGGGCCAGGTGGCAGCCCAAAGGGCATTTTGTAACATTATAAGTAGAAGTTAGGAAGAAATGTAAAGGACTTTTGGCAGGGAACTATTTTCTAGACTTGTACGAGCTATGTTGCACATGTTTTAAGAAAATAGAATCTTCCTAATAAGAGCCTGGAGAGGACTCCTTTGCGTGAGAATGGAGATTGGATGCATTTTGGATTATTCCTGTGTCTGCTATACTTTGCTGTGAGATCTTTATTACTGTCTTGAATTATTTCATTGTATTAAATGATCTTGCTTCTCTCTGTGCAAATGAATTCTCTCTTTCATGAGTAATGAAATGTGTTATATTTAATTACAAGCTATCTTCTGATATCTCTTATCTTTGTTGTAGTTTTATCTTTAAGATTTGATGGTTGTCTGTTTATTCTTTTGATAATTCCTATATCTCATTGCTCATGCTTTAAATTTGCTCCTTGCAGGGATAGTTAGATTTATTTCAGTTTTAGACATAGATCTATTTTCCAGTTTTGCATTTAGATTAAATTTAGACTAGGCACTTGCATATCATTCTAAAACATAAAATTCAAAAGAACGGTGGATCGGGCCATAACCGGTATAATTGGAATAAATCTCCAAACCCACGGTTGCCGGAACCGCTAACCGGACGTATTCCCCATACCAAACGGTGGACAATCTAATTGGGATAGTCTACCGGGGAGGATCCCTTTCTGATTGATGCTGCGATCTTCGGGGCATCAACAGTTTTTGGCGCTAGAAGGAGGGCCTGAAAGTGCATGGCTGATAGAGGAAAATCTCCCACTGTCATAAATGTCACTGAAAACCCGCTTAAAGAAGGCATTTCAAACAGCCCAGATCTTGAAATATTAAATCAAGAAAGCCTCGTTTCTGATCCTGAGCCTCAAGAAGCATTATACGTTGTACCTTTTGCAGAAATAGAGGACTTGAGGAGGCACACACGATCTTACGTTAAACAGCTAGGTGGTTTAAACGCGGTGAATTTTCTCCCTAGGAAAAGTATCCCTAGAAAAGAGCCACAATACACCCGTGATTCGATTCTTGTTCAAAGTTTTGAGGAACTTGTGAATTTAACTTTAGAAGAAATTTCAGACCCTCTGAACAAGGTAGATCTTGAAAACTCTGAAAACATTTCAAATCAAGAAGGCCTTGGAGAACTTATTGCTCCAAAGAATACTCCACAGAATTCACCTTACAATTCTCCACCAGGGTCTCCACATAGAAACATGGCTGTACCTGCTTGGAGAGCAAGGGGAGCATTGAATCTAGCTGGGCCATTCCACAATCTCCCGAAAAATCCAGAGAAGGTCTTACCTAAGTTCGACCCAGGGAAAGCCATTTCAGTCGAAGATCATCTCAAGAGCTTTTATCTAGCTCTGAATCTTTTGAATGTGCAGCATGAAGATGTAGTCTGCAAGCTTTTTCCATACACGTTCGAGCCAAAAGTATCATCCTGGTATTTTAGCCTACAACCCAGCTCGATCTCTAGTTGGGATGAATTCGAAAACTATTTTTTGAAGAAGTATGGAAACCAAAAGACTGTGGAAACACTTATGAAAGAACTCTTATCCAAGAGAATGGAAAAGAAAGAAAAGGTTCAAGACTTTAATCAAAGATTCACGACGCTTTTAAATAATTTCAGTGAAGCTAATAAACCAACAGAGGAATCTCTGATTGAATATTATACAACAGCTCTTGAAGGACCCATAGCAATGTTCGTAAAAAGGTCCAAGAAAACTACCCTAATAGAGAACTTCGAAGAAGCTAGAAAGGTAGAAGAAGAAGCTGATAGCATTGCTAAATATGCCTTAGATGCAGAACCAAAACCAACAGCCAGTAAAAAAACCTTGCTGCTCACTAGAGGTAAAGAAGAAACATCTATGGACATGGAAAATGTAGTCAAGATGATGCAGAAGCTATCCAATAAGATTGTAGATCTCGAGAAAGATAAGGCTGCTAGTACATCTAGGAAACCTTTCAAGCCATTTTATAAAAGGAGGGAAGATGGTGATCAAACTCATCCACCCATGAATACTTCCCTTGTTTTAAACCTCAATGAAATCGGGATGGAAAACTTCTGTACCTTTCATCAAGAACCGCATTCGGAAAAGAGCTGCCCACAATGGATTAACTCCATGAGTTTAGTCATGAACGAAATGCTAGATTCACAAATCCTAGACCAAGATGATTCTCTAGAGGAATCGAGCCCTGAATTAGAGGAACCAACCCCGGACACTACTATGGTGCTATGGGATTGGGTACCTATGACTGAATTAGCTGAAGAGGATCCCATAGAAAGCTCTCCCTCTACCGTGAACGTTGCTACTTGCAGCAAAGGCCCTATTACGGATCCTGTGCCAAGCTCGGCTCCTCCTAAGCCTAAAGTTTCAAAAGAACTGCCTAGAAGGCATATAACAATTATTCCACCACAGCCTAAAGTTAACCAAACAGTGGCCAAACAGCCAAACGCTGACACCATAGTTTAGCCACCCAAGGTCACGATGAGTAAAATAGACCATCCAGCCCGAATCGAGAACGAATCTGACATAGGATATGACATTATTGAAGATATAAAGAAGGTCAAAGCAAATGTGTCAATATTTGACATGTGCAGCTTGCCCCATCAACGAGACAAGCTGCTGCATGTTCTGCAACCCCAGACCAGCACTCCATTGACAGACTCTCAAGAAAATCCCGAAATTAATGAAGCTAGCATCGGAGGGAAATTTGAATCTCAAACGTTGCCTTTCCTGTTGACCTTTGAAATTTTTAATCATAATGTTCACAACTGTTTGGTAGATTCTGGAGCATCATCAAATGTCATGCCACTGTCCATTTGTAAAAAAATTAACGGGCAGCCTGTGCAATCTCCAGCCCAAATTATCCAATTAGATAGGACTGTTGTCAAAGTAATTGGGGAGATGAAAGATGTTCTCATTAGATTATCAGCTGACTCTAGAGTCTGTCAGTTTATTGGCATAAAGGTGGTTGATATTCCTGAAGCCTATGGTCTGATCTTAAGTAGGGACTGGTCTACCAAGCTGAATGTCTACTTTGCCACTGATTGGTCTCATCTGTGGTTGCCTTATCAGAACAGGCAGAATCAGATTAAAGTCCTGAGAGAACCACACATGAAGCAAAACGTAACTCAATTAGAGGAAAAAAATGAGGCGGTAACCTTCTCATCCTCGGTTCTGGGGAATTATTTCTTAGAAATCTATCCGGGTAACTATCAGTCTGAAACCACCAGCCATGAATCCGATGAACAGTCCGATCTCCTTCATTTCTCTCGGACTGATGATGTTGATTGTAACATAGTTAGTTTAGTTACTGATTTAGATCATAGAGATACTAACTTAGTTGAATCTAAAGATATTTTTTGGACATTATACTTTGATGGTTCTAAAACTCTGGAAGGATCCGGAGCCGGTTGTGTCCTGATGGATCCGAAAAGAAACAAGTATTTTTTGTCCTGTAGATTAGAGTTTGATTGTACTAACAACACAGCCGAATATGAAGCTTTGGTACATGGATTAAAGAAGGCCATTGGTTTAAATGTTAAGTACCTGAAGGTTTTTGGTGACTCCGAGATAGTTGTAAGACAAGTAAGGGACACCATTCATTGTCTCTCACCTCATTTGAAGGGTTATCAGGCTGAGCTATGGGATTTAATTATGCATTTTGACGCTTTCAATATAAAATCTATTCCCAGATTGCAAAATTCTGCAGCTGATTTGTTAGCAACATTTGCTTCTAAATTGGTGCCATCAAATAATAAATGCTCAATTGAATTGATTTCCAGGCCTTCCGTTCTCGATAACGTCACAAACTTCAGAGTCTTCGATGATGACGAACAGATTATAAGCTTTCTAACAAACGAAGACAGCTTCCAAGGAGCTGCGATAGATGAAGAAGAACATGATGCTGATTTGATGAGGAAGGACGAGGAGAAAGGAAATTTCATCCCCAAAGGGGTGAGGTCCCTCGAAATGCTGTTCGATCTTCAAAATAATTTCAAAAGGCCAGCTAATACCAAAACTAACAGCTCATCAATGCAACACGAGTTAGTTAATTTGGGTACCGAGGCAGAACCAAAAGTTGTCAACCTTGGCAAATGTTGTTCGCCGGGAGAAAGAGATAGGTTCATTAAACTGTTCAAGCAATATAAGGATGTTTTTGCATGGACCTATGAGGATTTGAAAACGTATGACGTCCGCATTATTCAGCATGTTATACCAATGAAAGCAGGTGTCAAGCCATTTCAGCAGCAGTTAAGAAGGATGCATCCTACTCTAGAACCACTGATTCAAAAGGAATTGAAGAAGCTCCTGGATGCTAAGATAATCTTTAAGGTCCGGCATTCTGAGTGGGTTGCTAACTTGGTTCCCGTAAGAAAGAAGTCAGGAGAGATAAGGCTATGTGTACATTTCAGAAATTTAAACAGAGCCTCGGATAAAGACAACTACCACATCCCTTCAATGGAACAAATCCTTCAAATGGTGTCAGCAGCTGAGCTGTTTTCTCTTCTCGATGGTTTCTCTGGCTACAATCAAGTATTAGTAGCCGAAGAAGATCGTCTTAAGACTACCTTCCGAACTAAGTGGGGAACTTTCGCATACAGAAGGATGCCATTTGGTCTGATAAACGCAGGAGCTATGTTCCAACGAGCAATGGATATCACCTTCCGAGGATTGGGTGGGCAATGTGTTGTTGTATACTTAGACGATGTGACAGTCTTTTCAAAGAAAAGGGAAGATCATATTGTCCATCTGAGGCATATTTTTTATCGCTGTCGGAAATATGGTATTTCTTTGAATCCCAAGAAAAGCGTGTTTGTTGTTCCGGAAGGTAAACTCTTGGGTCATATCATTTCCAAAGGGGGAGTGTCAATAGATCAGGAAAGAGTCCAAGCTATTAATAAGATTCCAATGCCTTACAACAAGAAATCTATGCAGTCCTTTATGGGCACTATCAATTTTGTCCGCAGATTTGTTCCAGATTTCGCACAAATTGTTAAACCGTTGCAACAAATGGTTAAACAAAGCATACAGTTCAAATGGACAGATTTGGAAAAGGACGCATTTAGAGATATTAAAGCAGCTATAGCTAAGGCTCCTTCCTTAAGAAGCCCATATTTTGATAAGAATTTTATCCTGTATACCTTTGCTTCGGATGACTCCCTCGCAGCTGTACTCACACAAAAGGTGGAGCTGGGGGACGAATACCCAATTTCGTTTATGAGCACTGGTCTGCAGGGGGGCGAGCTAAACTATCCTGTGGTTGACAAGCATGCATACGCTGTCTTCAAAGCAGTCAAGCAGTTTAGGCCATATATTCTTAAGAACAGAACTAAAGTCATAGTTCCCCACCCAGCTGTTAGATCCCTTTTCGTTCAAAAGGAATTGGGAGAAAGGAGAGTGAACTAGGTCACATCTCTTCAAGAATATGATTTAGAATTTAAACCAGCCACGATCATCAAAGGGCAGGGCCTATGCAAATTACTTGCGGGAGATTCGACCAATGAAGAACAACATTGGAAGAATGAAGCTGAGCTAAACTTGGTTGAAGTATGTCCTATCTTCTCAACTCCTCAGTCATGGTATAGAGACCTGGTGCATTATTTACAGTAAGGGTACTTACCTGAGCACTGGAACTCTAAACAAAGAAGGGCACTCCGTTTGAAATCAGAACCTTATCAAACCATCGATGGGATACTTTTCAGAAAAAATTATGATGGAGTTTTCCTTAGATGTTTAGAAAAGGAAGATGCAATTAAAGTTGTTAAAGAATTGCATGATGGCCCCGCAGGTGGACATTATTCAGGAGAGACAACAGCACACAAGATACTAAGAGCTAGATATTATTGGCCCACTTTGTTCCAAGATGCCCACACGTATGCACGAAACTGTGGTGTATGCCAAAGAAGTGCCGGGAAGTTACCCAAAGCAGCAGGACCCTTGCAACCGGTTATTATCTCTGAGCCTTTTGAGCAATGGGGTATAGATGTTATCGGAGAGATAAATCCAAATTCTTCTTTACAACATCGATACATCCTGATGGCTACCGACTACTTCACTAGATGGATGGAAGCCATCCCGTTGCGCAAGATCAATGAAGACGCAGTCATCAGCTTCTTGAAAGAGAACATCATAACCAGGTTTGGGGTTCCAATTTCTCTTGTTTTTTATAATGCTACCTATTTTTCATCTCTCAAGATAAATGAATTTGTTTATGAATGGGGGATCAAGCTGCATTATTCAGCCAATTATTACCCTCAAGGGAACGGATTAGCTGAATCTTCAAACAAAAATCTGATTCGGATTCTCAAGAAAACCATGATAGAAAACCAGAGAAGTTGGCATATAGCTCTCCCAAACGCTTTATGGGAAGATAGGGTGACTCCAAAGAACGCATTAGGGGTTTCCCCTTTCACTCTTGTCTATGGAAAGGAAGCTATCCTTCCCCCAAATATCTTGCTCCCATCCTTACAGTTATCCCAAGCATCTCGAGGTTCTGGTAGCCAAGTCTTACAATCCAGGATTAATACCCTGCTTCAACTTGAAGAAGCCCGACAGAAAGCGAAAGACCGATTCCATCAACACCAAGACATAGTTAAGAGATGGTTCGATAAGAGGAAGTCCGGAAAAAGAAGTTTCGAAGTTGGGGACTTAGTTTGAAATGGGACCATAATCATGAAGGCAAATGAATGCATACAAAATTCCAACATTTATGGGTAGGCCCGTACCAAATTTCGGCAAAATTAGGCCCATCCACTTATAAATTGACAAATCTCGAGGGACAAGAAGTAACCCTTCCTCTCAATGGCCTTGCCCTGAAGCAATACTTTGCATAGTCTCCCTGAGACCTTCTGTACATAAATAAAAAATTTCTTTTATTGTTGCTTTAGCCTTTTGTTTGCATTACTTTCAACCATTTTTTGTTTCTTTTCATGTCATTTGAACTTTTGCACAAAGTTTGCTTTCTGAAAGCCCCTGCGGTTGAGTCATTTCTCATCAAGATAGGTCTCTTAAAAGAAATCTCACAACCCATGAGTCCGGAACTATGCTCGAACAAAGTCTGTCTATGTATTGTGCTCTCGCTGAAATTTTTCAAAAGGAAGGAAGCCTACTCTGCTAGTCACACTAAGCCTGTTGAAATAGCAGAGACCTATGACCATCTTTATTACTATCTTTGGCCTCCACCCACTCTCACACTTAAAGGCATCTCAAGAAGGTTATTAAAGTTGGACCCATGGAAAGTAGCACATCTCGAGGACATAGGGTATTGAAATGACTCCATGCTGCAAATTTAATAGCCAAAATGGCTTATATTCAAGGGTCTGTTTTTCAGAGATTCTCGCCTCAATTAAAGCATGGCTGAGACAAAAGCAAAAGACATGTAAAATCAAGAAGGTTGTCCAAAAGGCTCAACCCAAAATGGGTTCCTCTCCGTCCGTGAGACTTGATCAAATCAATAAAATCTCTAACTCACACAAAAGGACATTATGGATTAAGGAGCCTAAATCAAAGATCATGTCTAAAGAAAATATCTCTGGAAGGCTCAAACAGCTAAGCTGTCCAAAGTACGAACATCCAAAAGGATGCAAGCGGCATGGGAATGAGGAACAAGAGCAATAATGTCCATGAGAAAGTGTTGCAAATCCTTTGGAGTCCGACTGTAGTAGCCATCCGAAAGATGATCCTTCTAAAATGAATCCCATATGTTGGCCCTTTGAGAGTTTTAAAGATGTCTCTGTCAAAGCTCCCCTTTCCCCAATGGCTAGCAGGTAAAGTGCCTTCTTCCTTCACAGAAATTCTAATGCTCAGCTGAATATTGCACATAAGATGGATGTCTTTGATAAGGTTTCGGACCATGGAGAGGAATTTTTCAGAGATTTGTGTTCGCCAGCGACTCACCAATTGTTGTTGCAGCAACATCCCCCCCAAAAAAATTTGTACATATTGGGGCCGATCCTTTATTTTTCTAGAAAGACTGCTGTAAGAGGTCAATTCTCTTTTTTTACTTTGTTTTCAAATGAAAAGCCTGCTTTGAGAATTCCAAGTTTTTTCTTCTAAGGATAAAATTCGTGAAATCTTCCTGGAGTCGTGGAAGCATTTGAGAAAGCCCCCCGCAGTTGCGGAAGTATTCAAGTTATCCTCCCGAAACCGCCGGAACCGTTCGGGTTTCCCTCTCGAAACAGCAGAAGCTATTTGCATAAGCCTCTCGAAGGAACTTAGAAATTTTCTCTCGAAGTTGCGGAAATTATTTGGGAAAGTCTCCCGAAGCGGCAGGATCATTCGAATTATCTTCCCGCAGTTGCGGAACCTTTCAGCTTATTCTCCCGAAACTGCGGGAGCCGTTCGCATATCTTTTCCGGGACCGCCGAAGGACTTCTCTTTAAAAAATCTTAAGTCTTTCCTCTCTTTTGCGGAACCATTCAACTTATCCTCCTGAAACTGCGGAAGCCTTCACGTTATCTTTCCGAAACCCCGCGGAAACTTAGAAATTTTTCGAGTTGCGGGAGCCTTCAGCTTATCTCTCTGAAACTGCAGAAGCTAATTGCGAAAGCTTTCCGCAACTGCAGAAGCATTCACGAAGCCCGGCCGAGACTTAGAAATTTTTCAAGTTGCGGAAACCATTCGCGAGAACCTTCCGAAATGACGGAACCTTTTTAGGTTTCCCTTCCGAAACCGCGGAAGCCTCCACGTTATCTTTCCGAAAGACTTAAACTTTTTACGGAACCTTTTGGGTTTCCCTTCTGCGACTGCGGGAGCCTTTTGCGGAAGCCTTCACGTTATTTTCCCCAAAAAGCCACCGGAGGACTTAGTCTCTTTTAAAAAAACCATAAGTTTTTTCTCTCGAAGCTGCGGAAGCATTCGCGGAAGCCTTCCAAAATTGCGGAAGCATTCGCGAAACCCTTCCGAAACTGTGAAAGTGTTTGCTTTATCCTCCTGAAATCCCGCATAACGCTTTTCAAAAAAAACTTAGACTTTTGTTCGACTTACGGGAGCCATTCGCCAATTCCCTTCGAAACGACGGAAGCCTTCGCTATATCATTCCGCAATTGCAGGTGAAATTCGCGAACCCACCCCGCAAATGACGGTCGCACGACTACCGAGGCGGCTTGAAAAGACCGCTACGTACAATATATTAAAACATTTTAATAGCGCCACCCACCGGACTTAACACCGCACGTGCCCAACTCGTTTAAAAGGATGGTGGGGGTTTGGGTTGACCACATTGTTATTTTTCGATTAAACAAACGTCGTTGGACACCACACCAGACTGCTCCAGCTCAGCTCGTCCACGTCTGCATCCACCTCATTCAGCCATCTTCGCATTGCCAGGTAGGTTTCTAACCGTTATTTTTGTCTCGTCTACACGTCAGATTACTTTTGAGTTTTTCTTTTCGTCTAAGACGTGGCTGATAGGCACTAGTTGCACATACCGTTATTTTGTCTTTAAAAGCCGCCGAGACCCCATGGGTTTCTCGTTCCACTAGAAATCAAGCCAAAACTGTAATCACTCGAGTGTATCACCGACCCTATTACAGGCGTCGTCACCCTAGTTCAAATTCCAAGCCGGCCATAGAGCTTCTCGTCAAAGTGCTATAAATAACCATGGCGGTCGGCTGAATCCCTCGCCTGTTCATCAATGTGGAAAACGATCCCTGGCTTCGTCTTAAGTTTATCTCAATCCAAGCTAACCCGCCATTAACCATTTGAACCGCAACAATGAAGGACACCCTCTCTCCTGGGACTAGATGGGAAGCAGGTTGTTTCACGTCGTATGCTGCCCTTTCGGGGACATTCCAAACTTTGTTTCCTTAGGATGATCAAGTCTATTTTTTCCTTGTTTGGAATGGTTTATTGTGCTTAACAAGAAACATGCAACTTCATAATTTATTTATATATCTCATTAGCATGTTGAAATGGTCATTCTCTTGTTAAAATCCCATAACAGGTTGCACATTTTTATAATGACTTACTTGTATTTGGTTGCTAGCAGGGATAAGCCAAGATGCCAAAAGGTGGTAGGAAGAAGGCTAAAATGATGGAACCACAGCCAGCACCAATTAGGACTGAGACTATGTTCCAAGATACTAGGTGCACCACCGGTATTCCTCCTGAAATCCGCTGGGGCGACATTTACAGGATGATCAGGGACCAAGATATCCCGGACATGTTACTAGAAGAAGGGCAGATCTATCTCAACATTAGAACTTCAGGCATAGCTAGGGCTGCTACCCGCCCGGAACTATTCCCATGTTCTGAAGTAATTGGGTGGATACTAGAACATACTAATACGGAGACAAGGGTATTACATGACAGCGGGAAAATAGCCATCGCCTCATTCCACCCAGCATATCTTGCCGCAGCCTATAAATTCCCACGTCCCCAGCAAGCCCTGAGTGATGAATGGTTGGGCCAAATGAACGATATTGAAATGGCCAAAAAATTATTGGTCGCAGGCAAACACTTAAGAAAGAGAGGTAATGACGAATATGATGTCCAGAATCTAAGACTTCCTTTCAGGTTAATCGCCCTGATGTTATGCAGAATATTCGGCATGCCCGATGGTACCATATACAAGATATAGTGGGTTCCCATCATCCACTTCGTGGCATTCAAAGGAACTGTGTTTGACTGGGCTACCATCCTGTCAGACAGTTTGGCATCAATGGTGGTTGCTGCAAAAGAAGGTCTGGCCTTAAAAAAGGCAGAATTCTACATGTCTTCGTATCTTATTGATTGTATTTTGTCCAAGCTATCCTTTCCCAGCTTAGGTTGCACGTGGGATAGAGCCAACACCCCAATTTACACCGCTTTCAGGATGATGTGGGCTCAAAATTACAAAGCCATCTATAAGCTCATCTGTGAGGGGTTCATCATGCCCTTATATGAGCAGATTTTCAAAGAAGAGCCCAACTGTCTGTCACAGAATGCCATGGAGATCCTTGAAAACTATGGAGATTTTTATTTTTCAGAGCAAGGCACCTACATCAGAATGTTTGGAGGGACTAAAGCTCCATATATTTTGCCAAGGTATGCTACCGACTATGTAGTCCTGAAAGAAGCAGTGAGACAAATTTTCTTGGATGGAATTGGAGCCGTGCTTAACAAGCAGCATAAGGCTTCTTTTCCCCCTCTACCTTTCTGCATAGGAGCTTACAAATTCTCAGGAGTTGCATCAGCTGAGGAGTTTGTTCAAGAGCTGAAATCCTTCCACTTCGGCGAAGTAATTTTCGACAGGAATGATAGGTGAGGAAAATTTGCCGAGCATTGCAAGGAAATTTATGCTCATTTCGAGTACGGCCATTATTATGATGTCGAGGAAGAGGCATTCAGAGGCATCAGCAACATGACTGAGTTGCAAATTTGTCGCCAAGGCAGTGGAGCAACCTCTAGCTCCACCAAGGCCCAAAAAACCAGTCTGCGGAAGGAGAAATAAGCTGATGATGCTCAAGCCCAAGAAGAACAAAGGTTAAGAGAGGAAGCAAGGTTACAGCAAGAGGCTGAAGTTGCAAGATTACAGCAGGAAGCTGAAGTGGTGAGAGTGCAGCAAGAAGCAGAAAGTGAAAGGCTGCAGAAAGAAGTTGAGGAAGCCCAGCGGTAGAAAGAAGCAGAAGATGCGAGGCAGATAGAAGAAAATGAAAATCAGCGTCAAGCTAAAGAGGAAGAGAGAAGGCAACAAGAAGAAGTAGGGTAGAAAACGGAAGAAGAACTCAAGACAGTTGAAGATGCCCAGGCAGGTGGCTCCGGTGCCCAGGATATGGAAATAGATGTACCTCAAGCAGGTGTCTCCGACACTCAAAATGTGGAGGCGGACGTAGCATAAGCAGGTGTCTCTGGTACCCAAAATGTGGGAACAGACCCAGCTCAGGTAGTCCAAACCCCACCCGCGGAAGCAGAGATAGATATTATAGATCTCCCAATCGTCCCGTACACTCCATCAGAAGAACATACCGTGTCTAGATGGGATGAATTTGTCTATGATAAGAAGAGGAAGGCAATGGTCCTTAAATCGGAAGAGAGGATAAAAAGACTCTTCCAGGAAGATATTGTTACCCACCGGGAAACCACAGTAATGCAGAACACAAACAAGGCTCCCTTAGCTATGGCATCCACCGCTGTAGAGACAGCAAAAGCAACGCTAGACAATGTGGCTGATATAGTTAAAGAATTTGAGTCGACTAAGAGGAGAGCTCGCATGCTACAACATACTGTGGCTAATGATCAAGCCTACAGGGATCTCGTTGTGAATAGGTATAATCGCCTGTCTGTTGAGCATAAAGAGCTGTCAAACAAGTATAACCATTTAGAAGAAGAAAAGGAGCAACTGACAGTCCAGATGATGATTGTAGAAGCAGAAAAGAACGATGCAGGAGCCAAAGTGTCCCATTTGGAAGCAGACAAGCTGGCATTGGTTGAGCAATTAGAGCAGGCGGAGAGTAGAACGATAGACATGTCTCCTTTCCATGAGTTGTCATGTAGCATCCTAAAGCAAGTCCATGACACGCAGGAACTAATTACTGAGGAAGTATGCAAGCTCAAGGCCATGGTGGTTAGATTAAAAAAAGTTAATGCAGAGGCTTATAGGCTTAAAGCTAAATATACTCGGGTTAAGGCAAATATCCTGAGCCAGATAGAATGGAGGGAAGGAAAGGTAGATTTCCCCACGCATCTCCCATTCAAATCTGAAGATGGTTTTAATGAAGACATAGCCCTTCTGGAATTTTGCAGAAACTGTAGCATTAAGCTAATGACCAAGATCCAAGGGACAATGGATAAAAGTAACGGGCTTTACCAAAGAATCCATGAAGTGCATGACAAATGCAAGTTGAGTTTCCCTCAGTCCCTTGATGATTTCCCGGGCAAAGAACAACGTTTAGCTGACCTGAAGGAAGAGATGGGCATCCAAACAGAATATGTGAAGAAAATTGATGTCTTAGCCATTGATGATCTCCAGCATTATATTGTGATGTCATCAATACACAGTCATCTGCTTAAGAAAATACACCAAGCAGCAGTAATAGAAATTCAAGGTATTGGAGCGGAGCTTGGTAAAGATGTAACTTCTCAGAAAATCTTACTCCCTGCCGCAAAAAATGTAGTTATAAGGGACACTGGTGTATGGTATAGTTACATTGCAGAAGAGGAGAAGAAAGCAGCAGCAGTAGCAGGAGCAACAGCCAGCCCGAATTCTTCTCTCCCGGCAGTAGCAGCTGTAACAACAAGCCCGATTTCTTCTCTCCCAGAAGCAACAGCAATACCAGCTGGCTCATTTTCCTCTCTCCCAGCAACAACAAGTAGTTCGAGTGCTCCTCTCCCAGCTGGAGCGCCTGCCCAAGAATGAATGCGCTGATATTAGAGCATTAATTCCTATATTATTTATTCTGGCTTTCATATGTATAAAACGTGGAGCTATGGGATAGCTGTCCTATTCTTTTTTAAATAAATTTCTGTTAAAAGGGAGAGCACTTTTTGTTTATTATAAGGGGAAAAGTCTGTAGGTGACAAGTGTAAAGGGCCAGGTGGCAGCCCAAAGGGCATTTTGTAACATTATAAGTAGAAGTTAGGAAGAAATGTAAAGGACTTTTGGCAGGGAACTATTTTCTAGACTTGTACGAGCTATCTTGCACATGTTTTAAGAAAATAAAATCTTCCTAATAAGAGCCTAGAGAGGACGTCTTTGCATGAGAATGGAGATTGGATGCATTTTGGATTATTCTTGTTTCTGCTATACTTTGCTGTGAGATATTTATTACTGTCTTGAATTATTTCATTGTATTAAATGATCTTGCTTCTCTCTGTGCAAATGAATTCTCTCTTTCATGAGTAATGAAATGTGTTATATTTAATTAGAAGCTATCTTCTGATATCTCTTATATTTGTTGTAGTTTTATCTTTAAGATTTGATGGTTGTCTGTTTATTCTTTTGATAATTCCTACAGCTCATTGCTCATGCTTTAAATTTGCTCCTTACAGGGATAGTTAGATTTATTTCAGTTTTAGACATAGATCTGTTTTCCAAGTTTGAATTTAGATTAAATTTAGACTAGGCACTTGCATATCATTCTAAAACATAAAATTCAAAAGAACGGTGGATCGGGCCATACCGGTATAATTGGAATAAATCTCCAAACCCACGGTTGCCGGAACCGCTAACCAGACGGATTCCCCATACCAAACGGTGGACAATCTAATTGGGATAGTCTACTGGGGAGGATCCCTTTCTGATTGATGCTGCGATCTCTGGGGCATCAACAGTACTTCTTCAAACTCAATATGCATGATGTACCTTCCTTATGTACTTCTTCAAACTGGATATGCATGATGTACCTTCCTTATGTACTTCTTCAAAATGGATGCACTTCTAGATATACTTCTTCATACTGACATCCATATTCTTCTTCATCTTATGTGCGCATATACCACTTCACGGTGGCTTACATATACTTCCATAGGAATGTTGAACCTTCTTTAACATCCATTGCCATCCTCTTTGACATTAGTTGACAGAAATGACAACCAAAGTTCAACAATATCCCCCTTTGGCATTGATGTCAACACCTTATGAAGCTATACATAATCATCTCCTTGAGATTGTATAATTAATCTGTGCTTGTCGCAGTGCTCCCCCAGTGTATATCCTCCCCCCCATGTACTTTTCCAGTTGAGCCTTTAATATATGTGCATTTTGCTATCAATTCTTCTGTTACTCCTACGTAGACCACATGCATCATGATCATTTCCATTGCGCTGCAGCATGCTTTATGATTAGCTTCAAGTACTTCATCTTAATTAAAAAAATTCTTTATCATCTTCATGTTGTTACTTCAATGATCCGCTTCACGCTCTTTCACGTCTTTGCTTCTACATGTTATTTCTCCCTGATCAACTTCATGATTATGCGTTATGTATCAGCTTCATGTTTTTCTCTCCCTAATCAGTTTTATGTTCTTCAGCTTCATGCTTTTTCTCCCCCTTTGACATCAATGGAAAAGAGGTTCCCTTACAAGTGCAAATGTAAGTTCTTCTTTATGCTAGCCTTTGTATACTGCTTATAGGGATGACTCCCCCTATATCCATACTTCATTTCTTTTGCTAAATTTCTGCGTTGATATCCTGCAATCTGAACATTGTTTTCGTAATCACCTTTTATGCACTTCCTTTGCATATGTGTTGTCTTACTTATGTATCTTGATCTCATATTCTTGTCGCAATACATCACCATTCCTTGCGCCTATCCTCAAGCAATATTCATGTTTGCGTCATTTGTGCAGCACCTCGTCTCGTCAATTTCCTACTGCTTCTGACTTTCCATATGTCACATTTACTGCTTTGTCACCACGCCTTGTCACATTTATTGCCACCGCAACCAAAGATTTGGCACGGTCTTCACTTATCATCCAGCTCGGCATTAAAGCGGATATGACACTCAGTTTGTGTGGAAACAATCACATGTGACGATCATACTTGAGCTTTTGGGGCAGCATCATTCATCACACGAAGCAATGAATTGGATTTCCGCTTTTTGTACTCCTTCCTAAAACCTATTAACTCCAACATTTATTTTTGGTGACTCCATCACCTTCTTCGAATCGCACAGTATTGAATGCACAACTCTTCAATTTAATTTCATGCATGCAAACAACACCCATTCAATTCTATAAGAGCTCAATGAAGATGCCTAGTTCATCACCTTTTTCACCCCTGCCCTTCTGCATCACATTGCTTCCTGGTTTTTATTTTGTCGTGGCCATGGCTTCTTTTTACCAAAGAATGAACAACTCTCTTGCGAATGTGCGCCTTGCTGTTTAGTCACAGCAGTATGGATTTACTCGCCTGAGAGTTGACATGGGAGCCTGGCAGGGCCGAATGGAGGAAACAGAGTTCCAACGCCAATATGCTCAGTGGTAGGTGAATTATGGGCATGCTGAACAATTGTCTCATCTGAGCAATCATGTTTGCATTCTGGAGCAGTAACAACAAATAATTCTAGATGAGTTATCTTCACTTCGGTCTCAACATTCTAAATATGTGTCATCTGCTACATTGCATCTTATTCCTTTGCACTCATCCTCGGAGTGTACTGCGCTATCTCTAGTAGATTTGGAGCTTCGACTCGCACACCAGGCAGACTCAGAGTTGGACCTCAAATTGCGAGTATAGATTATTTTGCAATTCTCAATTTTGCCATCTTCAATCGTTTTCTTGTACATGTCCTTTTTGGCCTCGGCATGGAGTCCCTTCTGAAGACTCGTGCATTTTGTAAAAACACAGTTTTTGAATAGAATACAGATTACACTTTTGCGCAGACTCATGTCTATATTTCAACAGTGCTTGTACTTTTTCTTCATTCAAATAATGCAATATTTTTTCCTTTTGTGCCATCACACTTAACTCAACAACCTAATGTTCTTCACATGCAAGAGCCTTTTGTGCATAACTTAGTAACAAACTAAATGCGTGCATGTTTATGAAAATCCCTTTTCTGCGACAATCTAACTTAACACAACATTTTGCAACTTTGATAGATAATGCGATGGACACCTTCTAACCACAAACTTTACTAACATACCCCTTTAATTATTAATATGCATCGTGTTGAATTCAAGGGTCTCACTTAATCTTCTTGAGATCAGCAAGAGGGGAAACAATTGCTTGCTACTTTCGATGTACATGGATTGTCTCCTTCTTCTGTGCACTTTTGAGGAGATTTCCTTACCCATGATTTCATGTGCACTCTATTGTTCTTATTCTGTGCTAGGATGTCTTCCCTATGGATTATTTCAATGTGATTGATTTTGTGCAACATATTCTCATCGGGACGGTATATTATTCTTCGACAATTCACAACCTTATGTCCAAAACCATCACATACATAGCATCTCACAGTTTGACAATATTTTACAACATTACACATGGATTCCATCTTGCGCACTTCATCCTATTGATCCTTGTTTGATTAGTATAATGAGAAGAGTTGTAATCATTGAAGGAATTGTCATACCTGAAAGACTTTACTTGATTTGGACAATGTGCATTGCTGTAGAACTTCCTCGATATTTTCTCATAACCAAGCCTGGATTTGTATTATGGAATTCTTTGATCCTTTGGAATCTTGTTCATAATAGATGTGTTGCCTTTGAATTTGTTCAACACTTCTTCCTCAACTTCTGCCTTGTTACTTTCATACTGTGCACAAATAGGAGTATCACCTGTGATATGCACTTGTTTCTTTCCTTTTATCTCAATCAATTTGTATTCTATCCGAGATATCTCTTTGTCCTTATCCTCAAGTCGACTTGTCAACATCCTATTTTTCTTCATCAATTCTTCCAGGGAATTCCTCAACATGGATTTTTATTCTTCAAGTATCTTGATCTTGTTATCTGCGCAGTTCAATTGTTCTTCATAATCCATCATTCTTTTACTCACTTGTTTGTCATGAGATTCTTGAACTTCTTTTGCCTGCATGACATGTTCTTCAGACTTCGATAGCTATTCCTGCAAGAGTTTACTCTTCTTCCTTGACTTCTTCAATTAATCTAATGCGCTGATCAACTCACCTTCCCAATCAACTTCTGTAGCCTCTTCTTCTTCGGTTTGATTGTCAGTTTTAATATCTGCAACAGGATTTGAAGGAGTATTGAAGCACCCACTAAAAAGTATTTATCTAGTGATCCCATCTTGCTTTGCGCAACTGGTGTATTCTTCTTGATTGACGAGCTACTCTTCTTTCTCTCATTGTTTCTTTCTTCTTCTTCCACAAAATCCATGAATAGCACTTATTTTGGATTCTCGTCGTAGTCACTTTCTTCAAACACATTGTCATCTTCTTCAGTATACAAACTCTTCTTCTGCTTTGGAAATTTATTTTTGGTCTATTGTTCGTTCTAAGTATGCATTGATCTTCAATCATGGAGACTGGGTTCTTCTTCATTGTCGTTGTCTCCATCTTCCCTGTAAGGACACTTGATGCAAAATGGCCTATTCCTCCACATTTGAAATATTTGAAAGGCATATTGTTTTTGTACTTACCTCATCCTCTTTTCAACTTTCTTACACATTTTGACTCCTTGTCATCCGATTCATTGCAGGAAACCTTGTAATGCTAATGCTTAACATTCCCAGTGGCTTTAAATGATGCTTCTCTATAGATGAAATTTTCTTTCTTAGTTCTCATCTCATATGCAGTCAGGATCCCCTCAAGTTCGTCCTTCGTTAGGTCTGCAAGATTTGCTCTGCCTTCTAACACATAAACTTTTGCATCAAATATTGAAGGCAAAGTTCTCAGTATCTTCAGTACTATTGATTCTTATTCTAGGGTGACTCCAAGGATTTTGATAGCATTAACTATCTCGTTGACTTGTAGGAAATACGAAGAAATGTTCTCTTCATCTTTCTTCTTCAAGTATTCATATAACCCATAATAGTTCTACAGCTTTGCCTTCTTGACTTTCTTGTCGCCTTCATGGATACCTCTAAGCTTATCCCACACCTCCTTAGCTGAAGTGTAGTGCATAACCTTGATAAATTATGTGTCTGCAAATCCACATAAAAGCATGTTTATGGCCCTTGCATTACATTCATATATTCTCCTTTTCAATTGGGTCAATTGGTGCGATAGCTGGGACATTTTAACCATCAATAATGGACTGCCAAACATCTACTCCTAGTGATTGCAGATAAAATTCCATCGTGACCTTCAAGGAGGTATAGTCGGTGCCATCGAACCTTGGTGTTCTGTTGGTAGAGAGACCTTCATGTTTGTCCATATTTGCACACGGATCTATCTTCCAGATGTTAAGCTGTTACTGAAGACACTCGCTCTGATACCAATTGTTGGAATCAAGTTAATACTGAGAGGGGGGGTGAATATATATTAATGCATTTAGGAACAATTTTAACTTCTTAAATAGATTATTCTGAACTTAATCTTGATCACCAATTATGCATCAACATGTTAAATCATTCATCCACATATGCGCAAATCAAAGAACACATAAGCATCGACTTCCTGTGTTTACCGGCACCAACTGGAAGGAGGCACCGACCCCTTGGTTTTACAGGAACTGACCTGAAGGAAGCACCGAATCCCTGTGTTCTCCAGCACCAACTGGAAGGAGGCTATGATCCCTTGCTCGTTGCCCCGTCTTTCCGCCCAGATATATAAAATAAGTTGTTGTGTTGTTGTACTTCTGATACGTGCACACTTCAGATCTTCTCATGTTCGTTCCACTGTGTGCACCTTTTGTATGCAATCGTATTGATGTCACTTTGATGCATACATCACTTGACTTCTCATTCCACTCAACACTTCACTTTAACTGATGTCTAACTTCATATACCGTGTGCTACTTTAATTGTTTCAGACTGCGCCAAGAGTTAATGTTCCATTCTGAAACTGCGCATCTGCACTTTCAACTGATACTGAACTGATAACTTGATGTTCTGATATCGCGCACCAGTATCAGATGGAACTGTGCACTTTCTGAGATGTGTTTGTTCGGTTTAAGTGCCACAGTCTTTCAGGCAATTTGCGATCTTCTTTGCATCATATGATTCGTCATTTTGGTTTAAATGCACTTGTCTCAGATCATCTTCATCATGACGCGCAACATTGATTACGTTTATACTATTGTTGAAGAATGTAACATCGGAAGATATTCTTATTTGTATTATTTGTATCATTGGTATTATACACCCTACAAGAATTATTATTGATGTAATTGATTATGTAAAAGTCATTGAAAGAGTCAATGTAAACCCTAACTGTTAGGTCAACCTAGAAAGATCTAGAAAATAATATTTTATTGTAAATTGTACAGGTTGGTCCAGTTAGGTGAGTCAAGCCGACCATGTTAGTAAAAAGGTCAAGTCATTTGATTAGTATAAATGAGGAGTTCAAACTCCTCATTTGGTCACCTCACTCACACATTGAGTTCGTATCACTAGGAGAGATAGAGTCATTCAGAGTAGATGCTTTTGGAGTCATCTTGTTTTTGGGTCTTTGCACGATGGATACTATTGTACATTTTGATGAATCTATATAGAAGAAGATTGTTGGGTTTTTTTGCCCCAAGAGGGTTTTCCTAGGATAAATTTGTTGTGTTCTTTTGTCTTGATGTGCTTGTCTTTCTTTCAGTGATCCTATTACATATGGTTATGATGTTATCATGCTAAATCTTTTAAGATATTTTATAACCATTAAAATTCTAACATGGTATCAGAGCTGGCCTGAAAGAAAACATTGTGCAGCTGCTGCAACTGCATAATCTAGGGTTTCTATTTCCGGGAGCTCATGCTTGAAACCCTAGAAGGAAAAATCTATTCATCCAAGAATTTTCTCTACAACTCGCTTTTGATGAAGGTTTAGGAGCTGAAACTCAGACATGTCGAAGATGAAATATTTATGTACCTTGTGTTTTAGCCTCAAATTTGTTGTACTTTAGGAGATATGATCCATCAAAATCAGGGTTCTAGCCTCTTCTAGAATTTAGTTTTAAACATGTGACCTAGGGATACATGCTATAGCTTGGGCTAGGAAGATCCAAATAGAATTTTGTAAGATGTTACAGAAAGGACACGGACTATAGTTTTGCTGGTGTGATTTTCAGAACCCGAAGTTGAAATAGTGACACGTGGCAGTATGTACAAATTTGTTATACTGAAACAATCCATCAACAAGTCACCTTGGGAAACTTGGCATAAGTTCTACTTGGTGAATCTAATCTTGCTCTAACCTATGGGGTTGGACAAATGACAGATGAGACTACCTCAGAAATAAATTTCAGACCTTGAGGAGCATAAATTTATGAGATACATCATAATTAAGACAAGACAATTCAACAAAAGAAATTGAAGAAACTAGGGCATCAAATATTTTGCAGGTCAAAAGATTTGGGAAAAGGAGTACATTAATCAATTCGCCTTAAGGAGGCTCATATTTCTATCAAATCAGATTTGCAAGTCACCAAATTTGAAAAATTAGGGTTTCTTTATCAAACCCTAGGTCCACAAGAAGTAGTCTTCCAGGAAAGCATTAAAGAAAGCATCCAGTTGAAGCACTCTCATTGGTAAGTACTATTATCTCCATTTCCATTTGAGGTTCTCTTTATATCAAGATGAAAAACAGTACCAAGCTTGAGGATAAGCTTGAAGTAGCCGAGAACTTCCGATCATGGAAGTATAGAGTACTTCTTATACTAAGAAGAGCATGACTTGGAAAGCTATGTCAAAGAAGAAGTTGCATATCCATAGGGAAATGAGGATAAAGGTAAGCATAAGAAGAACTTGGTCAAAGCCAAGAGGATTATTGTAGAATCTATCAAGGATCATTTCATCCCACTTGTATTATCCTTGAAGACTCCTCCATTGATGAGGAATATGTATTTTGATCCAAAAGAATTCAACGCATAAAGTGAATTTTGAAGATGATTATCAAAGGAGTAGGAGAAGCATCCTACAAATCTAGATTCCATAAAACTCATGAAGATGAAGATGATGCTCTATGGAAGAACCTCTTATTCATTTCAACATTGGATAAGAAGGGATGCAGTTGTGATTGGTGATGAAGAAGAAGGAACACTCAGATTCATCACCAATACACAGGTTCATGTGATCTATTGTGTAGAATACTTGCTCAGCATTGTCGATTATAAGCAAGAAAGGCACGGGTCCTCAGAATTAAATGAAGGAATAGAGCACATTGTCAAAGAATACAGTAATTCCTGAAAGGAGACAAGGATCAAGAGGGATTCTACCAAACAAACAAAGACAAGTATTTGAATTGCCATTTCCCGTATATCTAATTGCTTAAATGATATTGTTCAGTTGTGTACATATTTATGTTCCTAGATTTAGGAAGTGTATTATGCATGTTAGAGTGTTTGCATTGATGAACAATATACTACTAATATACATGTGATGGGTAAGTGGCCTATGGTGTTGTACAACATTCCATTGCTACTTATATAGAATGAAATCTCTTTGCTGACATGTTGGGAGTAGTGCATGCTCTTAATGATGTTCTGGTAGAGATGGAAGGCATCTAGAAAGTTACCGTATGTAAAGGGAATATGGATGAATGTTATGTTGAAGCATTGGCGAAGATAGTTGCATGATTGTGTGACCTATGTCTTTATGCATAAGAATTTGTCATTATTAATATGTTTTGGAAACTATGAAATGTTTCTAATCATGCAACTGAATTTGACTTGTAGGAAAGATCGTGTACCATCACCTACAAGAGAATAATGATGAGACTTTTTCTAAAGAACAAGTGATGACGATTCAACTATGACATTCAGATTTACGAAATCAATCATAATACATAAGTACAAAAAGAGGGAGTTGACTATGACGAGACATTGCTCTAGTGGCCAAACATAGTGGTGAATATTACACTAGATAGATGGTGTAATCAAAGTAGAAGTGTATATCGAGCAACCTACAGGATTCGGGACTCTCTACAGAGAACCACATGTGCGCATATTGAAGAAGGATTTGTACGAGCTCAGAAGGAACCGGATTTGTACGAGCTCAGAAGGCACCCATGGGATATCATAATGAGCTTGAGGATCACCTAGAGTGATGAGATATCAACCTTTTCTACAAGGTTGAAGATGAGGAGCTCATAGATGGGTGCACGAAAAAACTTGCAACAGAGTTTGAGATCTTGGTATCCAATGACCTAGAGAGATTACATAGATGTATACACAGAAGATCATCATAAGAGAAGGTTAACAGTCACTCCAGTACAGAATGTCTCGATGCAAAGAGTACAAGATGCAGAGAGAGGATAGTGCTCAGTTACAGAGGGAGTAGGAAAGCTCCGCTTCATACGGAGTGACTGTAGCACAGATTGAGAGACATTATCACTTAGCCTCTATCCATGGAAAAGGCTGTTTGCCCCAGTATCTCAGGGATATGCTCAGAGTGATACCGGATGTCTCCCCTCATAAAGAGGAAGTATATGTGGTGCAGTTTGAGACAGGTACCCAGGACATGGTGTGACAGGATTGATGGGTTTATGACGAGCTTGGGCTTTACCAAGATTAAAGTGGATTCCAACCTTTACTACAAGGTTGAAGAAGGAAATCATGTGATTCTACTGTTATATGTAGATGACTTGTTTCTAACAGGTGATGACAAGCTCATAGCATAAACGAATAGAAAAATTGCCACGGAGTTTGACATGAAAGACTTGGGTATGATGCACTATTTCTTAGGTCTTGAGGTGTGGCAAAATCCAGAGGAACTTTTCTTGAGTCAAGGAAAGTATGCGGTAGAGATCCTAAAGAGATTCATGATGGATTGTAAGGTCATGGCCACACCTATGGCATCAAATCTGAATTGTTGAGTGATACTTCTTCATAACTGGTGGATGCCACGATGTATCATCAAATGAATGGTTTGTTGATGTATTTGACGAACACGAGGCCAAAAATATGCTTTGCGGTGAACACTCTAGGTCAGTATATGGTAGAGTTGAGACATGTTCACCTAGTTGCGGCAAAGAATGTGCTAAGGTACCTGAAGGGTACAGTTGATTATGGCCTCAGGTATGCATCAGATCAAAAGATTAACCTACATGGTTATGTTGATGCGGATTGTGTCGGGAATGTCACGGAGAAAAATAACATATTAGGGTGTTGCTTCAGTTTGGGATCGGGTATGATCTCATGGTTCGGTAGGAAGCAGATGAGTGTGGCACTCAGTAAAGCCGAGGCCAAGTATATGGAAGCTTATTCGACAAGTTGCGAAGCAATGTGGCTTTGGAAGTTGCTATCAGGATTGTTTGATCTTGAGTTAGAGGTGAATTGTATCTTCTGTGACAACCAGAGTTGTGTGAAGTTGCCAAAGAACCCTGTGTTCCATGACAAGTTGAAGCACATCGCGATCATGTATCACTATGTCCGGGATATGGTGCAGAATGGAGCAGTGAGACTCCAGTATATAGAAATAGAGGAGCAGATAGCAGATGTGTTGACCAAGCCTCTGTTGAGAGGGATGTTCGAATACTTCTGGGACAAGCTTTGAGTGGTCTAGATCAAGAGGGAGTGATGAGATTGGATGAGGTAGCAGGTATTCACGGGTCATGTGACGTAATTGAGTCTCCTAGTCTACGAGAGGATCTGGACGAGCGGTTAGGTAACGTAGGTAGTTGTGGTATGCAACGTAATGGATGCTCCTAGGCTGGACCCACTGGATGGCTTGCTCGGTTCATGGATGAGAACAATTGCATCTGGTATGAAAGAGGACTGGCACTACGGTGGAAAATCATAGACTTGGTCTAAGTCACTTCCAATATGAAAGATGACTAGCATTGCGGTGGAAAATCATAGAATTGGTCTAGGTCACATCCAGTATGAAAGATGAATGGCGCTGTGGTGGAAAATCCTAGATTTGATCTAGGTCACATCTAGTATGAAAGAGGACTAACACTGTGGTGGAAAATCCTAGATTTTATCTAGGTCACATCCAGTATGAAAGAGGACTGGCACTGTGGTGGAAAATCCTAGATTTGATCTAGGTCACATCCAGTATGAAAGAGGACTGGAACTGTGGTGGAAAATACTATATTTGATCTAGGTCACATCCAATATGAAAGAGGATTGACATTGTGGCGAAAATCATGGAATGATGTAATGTGTGCTCCTGGTCTGCTCATTGTAATCGTGGGTGATCATTCACAGGTCTTGTAATAATGTAATGTGTGCTCTTGGTCTGCTCAATGTAGCTGAGGGTGATCATTCACAGGTGGGAAGTCCTAGACTCCGTCTAGGTCACATCCAACATGAAAGAGGGTTAGCTTTGTACATAAAATTCCTAGACTCCGTCTAGGTCACATCCAACATGAAAGAGGGTTGGCTCCGTGTGTGAAATTCCTAGACTCCGTCTAGGTCACATCCAACATGAAAGAGGGCTGCCTCTGTGCATGAAAGTCCTAGACATGGTCTAGGTCACATCCAACATGAAAGAGGGTTGGCTTTGTGTGGTCACATCCAGCATGAAAACAGGTTGGCTTTGTGAAACTTCTTATGATATATAATTTGGGAGATGTCAGATGTCAATAGTCCGTGTACAAGAAGTATAACAATTGGAAGACGATGGTGAAGATGACTGAAGAATACATTCCTTGTTAAGAGGGAGTGTTGAAGAATGTAACTTCAGAAGATATTCTTATTTGTATTGTACACCCTGCGAGGATTTTTATTGATGTAATTGATTATGTAAAAAACATTAAAAGAGTCAATGTAAACCCTAACTATTAGGTCGGCCTGCAAAGATCTAGAAAAGAATATTTTATTGTAAATTGTACAGGTCAACCCAGTTAGGTGAGTCAAGCCGACCCTATTAGTAAAACGGTCAAGTCATTTGATTAGTGTAAATGAGGAGTTCGAACTCCTCATTTGATCACCTCACTAACACATTGAGTTTGCATCACTGGGAGAGATAGAGTCATTCAAAGTAGCTGCTTTTGGAGTCTTCTTGTTTTGGGGCTTTTGCACGAGGGATACTATTGTACATTATGACGAATCTATATAAAAGAAGTTTGCTAGGTTTTTCTGCCCCGAGAGGGTTTCCCCAGGATAAATTTGTTGTGTTCTTTTGTCTTGTTGTGCTTGTCTTTCTTTTAGTGATCTTATTGCATATTGTTATGATGTTATGATGCTAAATGTTTTAAGATCTTGTATAACCATTAAAATTCTAACAACTATGTCTTTGCGCATCTGATGGACTTCTTTCACTTCACACACTTCACTTCAATATTTGTGCATCAACTAAACTTTTGCGCATCTTCAGATATACTTCATGTATGTCTCTACGCTTCTGTCTTAGACCATATGTGACCGTCTGTGTGTTTTTTGTGATACTGTCATTCGATCCTCACGCATTTGTGCATACTTCTGTAACTCAACCTTTCTGTATTTGCGCAATTTTCATAGACTCATAGCATCATTTTGCGCACTGTCAGCTATATCATTCCTCTGCATGTGCACATTCGACTCTTCATCTAGATAATGTTGTTTTGATTCCACGAGCCCTTGATGCTCCAAATATAAATATGTATCTTCCACTTACAAGCTCTTCATCATTGCCATCAAGCTTACTTGAAATATCCAACTTGCTTCTTATTTATACATGTACTTCATGGATTGTATGTCCACAAGTTGGTTGTGGCATTCCTTCTTCCTTGCTTCAGAGATTATGCTTCCGCCACATGTCATCATCGGTGTTGATGATGTGTCAACTCTTGTGGATCTTGCTCATACATGGTCCACGACTTAGTGGAAATTTAATCCTTGCGGTACCATCGCTTGTGGGTCTAGTGCACACGATGTATCTTCGACTGTGGAATTTGCACATATAGTAACTTCAACCGCTACACCCTTCTTGGAACTTGTGCACACTTCAACAATTCAAAGCTTCTTCTGATTGGTGAGATTTATGTGCTTTCAGGATTGTTCAATCATAATCTTGTTCCAAACTGCTTGCGCACTCCCAATCCTTGTCCATTCAATGCTTGACTTGCTTGTGCACTGGTACCTTTGTCCAACTAACTCCTTGGCTTGCTTGCGCACTTGTACCTTTGTTCAACTGATCCTTTGACTTGATTGCGTACACCCAAATATTTATCCGACCAATTCTTTAGATTTTACCTTGAAGGAGTGTGACTTCATGGACTGATGTCTACGCATGTACCTTATGCATTCCTTGTGCACTTCTTCAAACTCGATATGCATGGTGTACCTTCCTTATGTATTTCTTCAAACTGGATATGCATGATGTACCTTCATTATGTACTTCTTCAAACTAGATGCACTTCTGGATATACTTCTTCATACTAACATCCATATTCTTCTTCATCTTATGTGCGCATATACCACTTCAAGGTGGCTTACATATATTGCCATAGGAATGTTGAACCTTCTTTAACATCCATTGCCATCCTCTTTGACATTAGTTGACATCAATGACGACCAAAGTTCAACACTAGGAATGTTGAATGGATTGCTCCCAATACCATACCATATATACGGCTTTCTTCAATTTCCTTAAACAAATCATCCACCAAAAGATCGAAAAAATCAATATAGAATTTCGCTAACCACCCATCGAGCCTAGGGATCTTATACTTTTTGAAGTAGTGTATAATATGTCCCTCAGCTCCTCTTTGGACATTGTAGCTTCTAGAATAGTATCCAAATCCCGATCGACAATCCATGGGAACAACTTGATAACCTTCAACTACTCTTCTATATGTGAACGCTTAGGTTCCTAAAATAAAGTATGAAAATGTACCTTTGTTGCAGATGGGATGCCTTCAAATGTTTGAACTTTGCCTCCGTTTGGATGTACTATTTCCCATATTGTATTAACAAACTTCCTGAGGCTTGCAAATTTATGAATTTATGTCTCCCTCTGCTAGTCAGGTTGCCCCTTCCAACTCCCTTTACTTGTCCAAATCCTAATTGTTAAAAATCTCTTCGATATTCATATTGAAAAGATCAACCAATTCCGATTCCATAATGACTAACTATGCCTTCGCTTCTTTTTTTTCTTTTGTTTGGAGCAAACAACAATTAGTTTTTTAATCTTAACGAGGTGAGACACCATTTGGAACATAGTTGATTCCCTTCACAAAGGATCAAAGCGAGTCCAGTTGTCAGTGATCAATGTTCTGAACTCTTTACTCGCTAACCATGTGTGGTTAAACTTGAAAGGCGTATGAGGTTTTAGTTTTCCTTTATCTATTTGGAGAAGAACAGGCCAGTGGTCAAAACCTCCTCCCAAACCAACCCACAACCTGTATCTGACAACATCGTCCAACAGTTTCTCAAATATAAGAAACCATTCTAATCTCTTAGAAATACCTTCCCTATCTTTTCTTGCATTCCTCGAGGTGGGAACGATTTGTACAAGTTCAAGATCAACCAAGTGAGCTTAATAAAATATATGGATAAAGTAATATGCAAGAGGATCTTGTTGAGCTGACTCACCCTGTACCTCCTGGGAGAGGGAGTAATATTTAAATCTCCACCCAAAATTAAATTATCCCTTGACAAATAACCTTTATCTCTATTGTTCCCATAACTGCTTCCTATCATAGTAAGGCCCATAAAGGTTAATTATCCTGAAGACCTTTACTGGATCTCTAGCTTCTCCTTCTAAGAGAATTCCTTCATCAATGATAGAAGAGGAAGTTGCATTAAAACTTGGGTTCCATCTTGTCAAGAGTCCACCAGAGTGACCATCTGAATCAACAACATAAAATTGCTAGTTTTGTAGAATTGAAGACAGAACCTCCACAACCTTAGTACCTAAACACATAGTTTATTGTGGGAGAATAACATGCAGACAATAAAGCTTAAATAACCTTGTGAGGGAAATCATGATTTCACCTTCAACACAAGTTTTCCTACTCTAAGAACCCTATGAATTGTGAGTTGATTTCCCTCATGTACTTCCTTTAAGGCTTTAGTTTTTTTATTTTGAAATAAAGGACTTCCTTTCTGGACGTATATATTTATCCACTAAAGGACCAATACCACCTTCCACTACTCATTTTTCATCAAGAACCATTCTATCTATGGACCTAAGCTAATAGTTGGAGGAAATCATAACATTCTCCAGTTGACGAGTAGAACACGAGGAAACATTAGAAAGGGTCTTCTTTGGGGAGGTTGAGGGTATAACAAGATCTAGTGGTGCATGAGACACAACAATCGATTTTGTTGTGATATCTAGGCAAGGGCCTAAGCCCACTTTCAGATAATAAAACCGGAGAAGGTTTTTTTATTGAAAGGAGTAAGGGAAGACAAACCTCGAAAACATAACTCTCCAACAAAGTGTACAACTTCAAATGGACGTTCGGAATATTATGCTGATCCGCCACTACCAATCTAGCGAGTTTTCAACCTCTTGTGTAGAATTGGTCACAATAGGATGGACTTCATTCAAAACCTAAACTTGGGGGAGGCTAATTATCTTCTTAATGTGGACTTTATTCCTAGAACTCTTGTTGCTTGCTTTAATGCAATCATGTTGAAGGTGACCCACTAAGTGACAATACGAACACCTGAAGGGCAGTTTCCAATAGTCCAAAGGTTGGACTAAAGTCCTTAATCTCCATTTCAATTCCAAATATTCAAATAAACCTTTAGAAATGTCTAGTTTGACCATGACTTTGGTGATCCTCTTGTCTGCTTGTTTCTCAAAATTTTCCTCAAGGGTAATAAATCCCCCTATGGCATTTGCAATATTCTTCAAAATGAACTCATCCCATATCTCAATCGATAATCCAAGGAGAAGGACCCAATATGCTGAGTAAAGAAAGGTTCCCATTGAGGATCAAAGGATGGATGCCATCTTTTTAGCATCGTACTAGAGGGACGCCATAGCCACACTTGTGCCCCCTGCTTTTTTCTAAATCGTATTCAAATTCGAACACAAAACAAATCCAACCCTTTAGCAGAATGTGATAAAGATGGACATAGCCTAGCAACGACTCCCAAACTTCTTCCAACCAATTGATGAGTGCGTCCATCTATCTTCCCATGAAGCGTTCTATCGAAGTGCATGACAAAAATTCTACCACCTTTTCCATACCTACATCGTGTCCTAATACTAATTCAACTTTCTCAGCCTTCACCTTGATACATTTGAGCCTACATTTCAAACAGTGAGGATGAGGATCGAGTAGAGGCTTACTAGCTGGAGGAACTATGGAGTCATGAGTTTCCAGGACAATTGATGGAGGCTCTAGGGGATGGGGGAAAGTTGAATTCTAGAGAAAGCGTGAATCACTAGGACATATAGGGGAATAAAGGGAATTGGGCATCGGGCCTAGAGAACAACTTCCACTTGAAAACTACAAGTTTGGGGAGGGATGAGGAAGGGACTTTACGAGGTCAACATTAAAATCCCAGTATCCATGCCATGTTTCTAAAATTACTTTATGAGGACATAAGGCTACAAGAGTATTCAACAGATCGCCCCCGTAACCCTAGAGTTGTTCCTTCGTTTCCATGGTGAAGGTCTAAATACCCTAAATCAAGCTTGTGGAAACCCTGGAACCAATAATGGCTTTCTAGATATCTATGATATTGTTCTTGTTCCTTTTTTCTAATTATTAAAACCCAACACCTAACATTTATTATCAAAGTTGGGTTCTTGCATCTGTATGTTAGACGGTTGTGTAAGACTTTGTGTTGTGAAATATCTGACCCAACGCGCGATTCCAAGGGATTTCCTTTCATGTCCTACGATCCAATCGATTCACCTGTTAAAGTTACAAATCCCATTTAATATCGGAGCTCGGTTCTAACGTGTGTATGTTGGAATATTGTGTAAGACTTTGTGTTGTGAAAGATCCGACCCAATGCGCGATTGTAAGGGATTTCCTTTCACGCCCTACGATCCAATCGATCCACTCGGTAAAATACAAATTGAAAACCATGCTTGACAATTGTATGTTTGGAATGCAAATCAATGTAGATCATTATGTTGGACATAATGCTAATTTCCACATTCAGTGCATTTTTTTCACCGTCACAACACACTTGTTTTTATTTTGAAGAAACTAAAGAAGTTAAAAAATAGAGATTCATCGTTTCAAGGAAAAATATCAATAAGATAAGGAGCCAATCAATGGGAATTTATATATAAAAACAAGGTTTAGTACTGAAATCATCTTAACCTAGAATTTTGGTACAAACTTTTTGGGTGCTTTTGGTGAAACTAACACCTCTCCCTTCCATTGTCTTTGAGCTTTTCCCAATGAAAATAACGTTATTTGGCTACAATCTAGCAATTATAGGCTTGCTTACTATAGTAAAACGAAGGTTGCAGCCTATAGACAACTAGTTGAACAATCAATTTAAAAAGGCATAAGTTAATGCAAGGAACATGCACTAGCTCTTAGACCTCACATCATCGACGTGAATGACAATGCCAATTACACATTGAATAAACAAGCATAAAGAACATTAATACCACTAAATTCAACTAGTATACAATGAGATCAATTTGTTCTATCTAATGTACATGGATATGAAAACCCACATGCATCTAATGCAAAAATTTCACATTCCCACAAATTTCATACCCATGAACTACCACCCAAACTAATCATTGTCCCACAAAAGAACACAACATGGTCTTTCTATCTACAACTTGAAAAATATTTATATACACAAGAAAATGGAATGTAAAAGAAAATAACCCCAACAAATAACACATTGAGACAAACAACCACATGAATTAGAACAAAGGAAACCAAACAAACCACTCAATTGCAATAGAGGATCATGATCTAACATGATTTGTCTTCTTTCAAAATACAAAAAAGGACATTATACATACACGTTATAACCTTACACAATAACATAAATAATGTAAGACATAAGAGACAACAAAATCAACAAAACCCAAACCAATGATTTCCAAAGTATAATGAATGTCAACACAATAATGGTTGAGATAAAAATAGATCAATAAACACCAACAACAACTATATAATGCCAGAAGCCCGTATTTACTATGGAGTGTTAATAAGTGGAAAAACTCAACCTTTCCAATGAGTCCAATTTTTTTTGAGGAGGTAAAGTTCCAACTCCTCCACTCATTTTTCTAGATTCCAACAATTTGGGTCGTCTTAATATGGGTCAAAGCACACTGGGGCAAATTTCCATGGTCAAGGTTCATAGCAATGAGGCAGAACTATGATTTTCAGCAAAATCCTACCAGATTTACAGGATAATTTCCATTGGAAAGGGGTTGGGTTTGTCCACTTATTAACTTACTCCTATTTACTACTTCCCAACCAAAAAAATACTGACTTATATTGCACATGACTACAATTAGAGTGTTTGCAACCATAAAAAATTAAATATTGCATCTACAAACTACATACATATGGACCCCTTCCACTCCTTAAACTTAAAACGAAGGCCTAACCAACATGCTACCTCATTCAAGATATCACTTTTAAGATTATATCCAATACATGTTCCTTGAACCTTCAAATTAAGTTGCAAGCAAGCTAATTCATTGGCAAGACAAAAGATCTACATATGTCAACTGTAACCTTGGGAGAAACCCAATATAATACTTAAAAAACTATTTTTCGTAAGTAAAGGACACCTCTGACTATAACAAGTAAAATATTTAAACATTAGATGATTGATAACATGAAACTATAATCTAGACTTGAATCAACCTATGTGAAAGAGGACTACACAACCATTATATACACCACCACTAAACACATGAAAATTCCAAGAGCGAAGTTGTCCACAGAGAAGCGACATATGCCATAAGAAAATCAATATAGTCAAAACAACCACACAATTCATGACATTACACATTATAAACTTGTTACCATCATGTACATATAATCCCACATGATTTAAAGACATATCGCTTGATTGGGCACCTGATATAACTTATCATACTAATACAATAATGCTAGGTGTTTCCATAATTGATTACCAATACAAATGTAACCAAATGACCATAATAAGCAATTTGCTCCCTATAGACAAAATGCCCCATGTTTAGATAGACAGACTATAAAAATTCATATAATACAACAATTATCTAAAAATAAACACATTTTCTATTGTATCACAAACTTTTATTGAGTAGAATACATTCATTAGAATTTGACCCTAAGGCATCACCATAGTAAATTCTCCCACTTCTCACTAATCCTCATCTTCATAAACTATGCCTAAGGTAGATTACTTGACAATATTGTAATAATAGTAATTTTTAACATATAAATAAAAATTATAATTTCAACAAGTTGACTATCAATTATCATCTTAATGCAATAAATGTATACTAAAAGATAAACATAACCTCTACTTTAAAAACACTACGTTTTCAACCTTTTCCGATCATATTTTTTGTCTTATTTTGTTCGTATTCTGAGCGAAAATCTTTAAAAAATCATAGAATCACAAATATTAGCTACGGAAATTGCATAATTTGGGTGCCAATGGGGGTATTCGAGGGTGTTGAACCTATTTATGGATTCAAAAACATAATTTAAACACTTAAAATTTGGATTTTACCAAAATTTTCTTCTTCTTCTGACTTCTGACCAAAACTCACTGTAAAGTCGAAAACATAGAATAAATAGACTGCTCCCTCATTATATCATATATATATATATATATATATATATATATATATATATATATATTTTATTTATTTATTTATATTTATTTATATTATTTTTTTAAATTTTTAATTTTTTTAAATTTTTTTAAATTTTTATTTTATTATTATTATTATTTTTTCTTTTTCTTTTTCTTCAGATCATATATAATTAATATATTTATTTTTCTATGAAATTATTACTTGCTATGCTAAATTCAAATATACATGACCATAACGAAAGAGGTATAAATGGACAACTTAAAAAATACTACCCATTAAATCTTTCTTTCTCTCTCTCTCTCACACACACACACATGAAATTACTACTGGTTAAGCGAGCCTTATGCACCAGACATGCTCGTTGCACCCCTTGAAGTGAGTGAGGGGAGAGCCGTTGGATGAGAGATCCAATGACACTTGCCTCGCCTGAGGGAGTGTAACAAGTCTATTGATAAATAAGTTTTGCCCTACTTGTTATGCTAAATTTAAATGCATATGATCATAAAAAAAAGAGGTGTAAATGGAAAAAATCACAAAAGAAAGACCACATTAATAGTAAATAAGTAAAAGTCCCCTTCAAAATAAATTCTCACATTCACATGGTTGCAATGGTTAACACATCGATCATGTACATGTGCATGTTAAGAAAGATAAGAAAAATGTTTGAATTTAAAAATTTAATGTTTAGTATTTTAAGCTAAATTATACATCCTACATACCACTCTTTGCAGCTACTTTTGGAATTTATCACCTTAAATTAAGTATGTTAGAGGAGTATGGTTTAAACCAAAAGAAGTTTGGATATATGATTTTAAATTAGTTTCTTAAGGTGTATGTTGTAAACAAAAGTTGGTATGTTAATAGTGGCTTGTTGAGTCGATAAAAGGGAGGTACTATTACCGAAATTCATTCGGGTTTAAGTTTTCATAATGACACATTTGTATTTGTATTTATTATAGGCTTGTGCTTGTGATAAAAGTTGGCTTAAGTGTAAGTTTTGGATGATGAAGTAATAACATAATTTTGATTTAAATGTTGTAAACTGAATACAATAATTATAGACTTTCTCATTGAAAAATGAGAACTTGTTGTGTTAAAATAATTATAAACTTGTAAAAAAAAATATATATATGTTGAATGCAATGTAATGGAGCTAGATCTTAAATGTAAGTAATAAATGAGAACTTTGGGAGATAGGTCTTTGTTGCCCAAATATTACATGTCTTATTGCAAAAAGTTATATTACTTCCATGTATTTGTTTAAAAGTATGGTCAATGAAGGCTTGCTTCCTTAGTGAAAACATGGTATTGTTAATGCCTCAACAAGGTTCAAGTTTCTTAGCGACGCATTTTCTCTTTGTAAGTTGGTCATGTTTATGTTTATCTCTTCTTATGGTCAAGTGACTATGTTCCTCATTCTTCAAATACACTTATAACTAAAATAATTGCAAAAAGTTATATTACTTCCATGCATGTTTTTAAAAGTATGGCCAATGAAGGCTTGCTCGCTCAGTGAAAACGTGGTATTGTTAATGCCTCAACATGGTTCAAGCCTCTTAGCGACACATTTTCTCTTTTTAGGTCGGCCATGTTTATGTTTATCTCTCCTTATGGCCGAGTGACTATGTTCCTCATTCTTCAAATATGCCTATAACTAAAATAATTGCAAAAAGTTATATTACTTCCATGCATTTTTTTTAAAGCATGATCAATGAAGGCTTGCTTACTCAATGAAAACGTGGTATTGTTAATGCCTCAACATGGTTCAAGTCTCTTAGCGACACATTTTCTCTTTGTAAGTCGGTCATGTTTATGTTTATCTCTCATTATGGTCGAGTGACTATGTTCCTTATTCTTTAAATACGCCTATAATTATTTGATTAATTACTTAATTGCTTGCCCGTTAAGGAGGTTGTTCGACCAAAACTCCATAAGCAAGTCCTCTTCTCTTTGTAGCGCTCCTCAAGATTGTCCTTGTTGTTGTAATTTTGTAGCCCGTCACTTTTTGGCTCCATTGCTAAAGGAATTTCTAAAAATTGCAATAAGAACCATAGTAGCATAATTCGACCGTATTGGCATTTCCCGTACGGAAATTCAAAGTAATTCGAATTTGTCGAATATTCGGTATAGATATGATATGAATATAGATTCTTACTAATGAAAAAGTAAATTTTAAAAGCCAAATTTTAATTATTTAATAACTATAAAATATAAATAACATTCAATTTAATACTTTCTTATAAAAACGAATGGTTTTTAATGTACATGTATACTAATTTGGTTTATATATTTGATTAAAAGTATTATATATAAGAAGTCTACTTCCTTATTTTATCCATATTGGATTTTTTTATTATGTATTTTTTTCGTATCAAATCGTATCCCTATCCGTATCGTACTCGGATTATGCTACTATGATAAGAACTAATACTTGCGTGTTGCATTTGGGACAAGTACAAGTACTAATAACTTTATTGAAGTAGATATCATAAATGTTAAGTGACTTAGATAGATTATATACCTCCATCATAATATCTTAACCACAATATTTTATAATTAATAATACATATTAACCATATAGTTGTAATGCTTCCAAGTTAAAGAAAGATAATTTTTACACATCTCAATAACAAAAAAAACCAATACTTTTAACATAAGTAAGAATATCCAAATACCTCCCCCACCGCGGGTGCATAATGGAGGCCATCCGTTCGATGTGACTGCCAGCTAAGGGGCCAGACACATGCCCGCCCACACTGACCACGAGGCTGGGCACGTGCCTTCCCATCCCACCCACACGTCCCAGGAAGAATTATAACTCAACATGACCGCTGATTGCTCGTCTCCTCCAGCGTGCGCCCCGTCCAGTGTTCAAGCTCCCGTCCAGATCAGTGCAATGGCCATTACTTCCACGGAAAATGATGAGTGGGGAAGTACCTCAGCTCTTATGGCAAACACAGGCAGCAGAAGGAATTGGGTTCTTGGTTTCCAGGGCAACATGATTCGACACAATAGTTTCAAAGGCGTTCGGCTCATAGCCCGACGACGTACTCTCTGCAACACGACCCTCATTCTTTGGTTCGGTAGCTCATTATCGGCTTGGATTGTTAAAGCTGCGGATATGTCGCCCACTAAGAGAGACTATACCTGTCGCGCGATCAAGCAGCTCCTCCGGTTAGCCGTTGTGTTTTATGCGCGGTGTCGTGGGGAAGGCACGCAGGTATAAGGATGAGATCCCACAGAAAGCTCAGAAAGAAATCCAAGAGGCAGAGGAGGATGCCCTGGTTTCCAGAGGTTGTCTCACCGACGCAGAAATAAGAAGTGAGTTCAAGGCCTTGGTACCGGACCCGGGGAGTACCAGGGGTTGGGCTACCTTATACCAGAAAACTCTCGACTATCACTGGTCTCAGAAAGCAGTTCTTGGAAAGGCCCTTGCTAACAGAGGTGAAGCCTAGGCTGAAATCCTACTCGAGTAGGATGAAATGGTCGAGTATCTTAAACAAATTCTCTACAATCAACAACATATAGCACAACATCTCGGCGTTGCTCTCACTAAGGAGCCTACTTCCCAGGTTGGACCGATTGGTTTAAACTAGTAGTTCTGTTTTGGTTAGCTCTGGTCTTTTGGTCTAGTTCCATCTTTACTGTTTGTGTTTCTGTTTTCTATTTACAGTTACATGGTAATCTTGCTTGTTATTCTGAAAGTAAAATTCAAACTCATAACAGTCTTGTTTCCTCACGAGGAAGACTTCATTTAACTCTGTTTTTGGGTCTGTTTTCTCGGTTATGAGAGGGCCCTGTAATACTCTGTTTATTTTGTTCACGACAATATAAGGATTCACTCTAGCTTAAAAAAAAGAATATTCAAATACCTTAGTGTTATGAAAAAACAAAAAAGTTATCTTTCCTATCATATTACATATCTCACACCATTAATTATTACTCTAACCAAAAAGAAAGGAGACTTGATTTGAAATTGGGTTATACATTGCATACTGAAAATAAGAAATAATGGTTGTTAAAACATTTCATAAAAAACATTGATATATAAACCTCGAAGCTTTTAATATTGTCGAGATCCTTGAGTTCTTTTTTTTTTTCAATCAGAAAAATAACTAACCTTTATTATCAAGTAAAAAAAAAGTAGTGCCCATAACAACAACCCTCAGTACAAGGAGAAAAATCACCACAGAGTCCCACAAGTAAGAAACAATGGTTGTTAAAACATTTCATAAAAAAAACATTGATATATAAACCTCGAAGCTTTTAATACCGTCGAGATCCTTGAGTTCATTATGAGCGAGGGTACTCCTATACTCCTATAGCTCATGATGACTCTATTTTATTACAACTTTTGAGAAGAGTCTTTTACAACGTTTCCCAAAAAAATAATGAGAAGAGCCTTTTACGATGTTTCCCCCCGAAAAACAATTCGACAATTGAAAAATCATTGAGACAAACAATACGACAATTGAGACGTACATTATTGAACTTCAAAATCAAAATTCAAAATTGGTTTTCCTGATGATTAATGTAATGCTCCATATAAGGTATGTAAGTAATTCAATCTTTTTATTAAAAAAATGATTAATTGATTTATCAAGATTGGTTTTCAAGATGATTGTAAAGTATTTCAAACTTTTAATTTTTAATTTTTCTTATTTTTTAAAATTATATTAATTTGATATCATAATTTTTATTATGATTAAATGAGATTAAATAAAAAACTTATAAAAACTTTTCATTGACGTCCAGACAGTTTAATTAAGAATATTCTCAAACCAAATTAACTATTATTTGATGTCATTTAAAATTATATTAATTTGATATCATAATTTTTATTATGATTAAATGAGATTAAATAAAAACTTATAAAAGCTTTCAATTAAATATCATCGACGTCCAGACAGTTTAATTAAGAATATTCTCAAATCAGATTAATTATTATTTCATGTCATTGACGTTATTATTAACATTAATAAATAAGAAAGTTTTATTAAGTAAATTTTTTTTATGGAAATCAAATATTTTATTTTGTAAAATTTAAATTTAACTATGTTTTAATAACAATTTTAATGATAAAAACAAATTCAACACCATACAAACCTATAAAAATTCAAAATTTAAAAAGTGTAACTAAGATTTTCAAAATTTTTGATAATTTTTTTTCAAAATTACGTCTAAAATACCTTACAACCAAGGTTAATTACTATTTGACACATTGACATTGTATGGATTGGAAATCTCTCGTTCTAGACCTAATCCACAGGTTTTGTCACCATCCCCGAATTACTTATTTTCTCCCTTTTTGGCACCAAAAAATTCTGTGGTGTTGACGTGGATGTTGGTGTTGCCATACACCAAATATCGTTTCGCGTTATCAAAAACCCCTCTTATCTCCTTAGAGTGTGGAGGAGCGAACGTTGCTCCTGGCATATTTTATTCAGGTATTCTCCTCAACCTTCTTGCATTTCTCCGTTTGGTGTTAACCTTTGGCATTGAATGCAGTCCATGCTATTGATTTTGAATTTTGTAAACTCTGCAGATACTATATTTTATGTGTAGACACTCAGCTTTACGAGAAGAAACCCAAGAAAGATTCACAGTCCAAACTTTGAGTAGAAGTTCAAACCAATGAGGCTCTGAAACTCGAAGCAATTCATCCAGACAGACCATTAAAGGAAAAATAAGACCCAAGTCATGGCTTCTGTCCTGGGTGTCTCGTCCAGCCTTCAAGCTTTAACTCTAGAAGTTTCCAGAAGAGTTCCCATGCCATTGTCAGCAGCTCTTTCCTCGTCCTCATCTTCGTTTTTAAATTCAGTCGACAGAGCACACTTCCTCGGCCTCCCTGTGTCGAAAAATTCCTCTAAAAGAACAATCGAGTCTTTGCTGAAGAGAGATGGCACTGAATTTCATGTTCACGAGTTCATAAAGTTTCTCCCTTCCCCTGTCTTAAAATCCTCCACACTCCAGAGCTCCTCTGCAGTCTCTTCGCCAAACTCTGTCATCAGTGAAGAAGCCTTTAAGGGACTAGGGTTATCCTCAGGGGATGGTTTGGACCTTTCAGATGATTATGATTACGAGGATGGAATTGGAAACAATGTTCTGGTTGACAGTGACGATGGAAATCTTGATCTTCGGAGTCTCAACTTATCTCCGGAGCTCGTGCAAGCGCTCGCCAGTCGAGGCATCGCACATCTCTTCCCTATTCAGGTACGTTTGTTTATCAAGGCAGCAAATTGTGATTTTATGTAGAATAGACTTAATTATGATTTGCATAGCGTCAGCAGTTAGTTCACAAATTCTACGTGTCTGGTTAAATGCAACTTTGCATATTTGTACAGTTCCATAAAATCCATTGGCTTTTTGACCTGTGTTGGCTCGCAATTTAATTAAAGCATGTTCTAAGTAAGTGGAAAAATGTGCAACTCCTGCCACCTTCAGAGTACATGTCATAGATTGTTTGCAACTTCCATAAGCCGCAACACTGTTTATTTATACTTTAACAGGTTAAAACTTTCTAACCAGCCGTCATGATTTTAACTGGATGCAATTTATTTCTGTTGCATAAGCAGTATAGCTACTAACGCCCAAGGCCGAGGCCCTTGGCAGTAGGAATTATAGTTTCCTTCGATTTTGGTGCTACGGAGTCACGGACCCAAGAGTAGTCTATTGTGAGTGTTTGACAGATATTGTGGATATTTTTCAGAATAATGTTTGTTTATGCACAAAACCCTAGTTAGGGTCATCGCATTTTGGGTTGTTTTTACAGTTGTTTCCTTTTTCTATCATTGTTTAATATGACATAATTTAAACTGTAGAGTGTTGAACAAAAATCTTTCATTTATGTGTTTTTTTGTGCTCCTGCATCCTAATAGTTGCTGGGTTGTTTTGAATGACTTAGGAGGAACACTGCATTTTATGCATCTTAGGTTTTGTTCATGGTTGTGTTATAATTACTAATTGTTTTGGTAGAAGCATAGTTAGGATAATGATAGTTGAAACTTGAGATGGTTTTTGTATATTTTGGCTTTCAGAGAGCTGTATTGGTTCCTGCATTGGAAGGTCGTGATCTCATAGGTCGAGCAAAGACTGGGACTGGGAAGACATTAGCATTTGGTATTCCAATAATAGAACGGCTCACTAAGGACAACAAGGAAAACAAGCTGCTAAGGTTTGTCTATCCTGACTCATGATGTGATATTATTATGTTTTTCTCCCGAAAACCTGAGTTTTGAAGTAACGTGTTTTCATCAGTCAATTCTTTTACTCTTGCTGTTTCATCGTTTATGGTAAAATGATTTCTTGCATCTAATCATGATGTAGGCAATCAAGGAGACTGCCTCGAGTTTTGGTTCTAGCCCCCACTCGAGAATTGGCAAAGCAAGTCGAGAAAGAGTTCAAAGAGTCAGCACCTTTTCTTTCAACAGTCTGCATATATGGTGGTGTTTCATATGTTAGTCAACAAAATGCACTGGCTCGGGGTGTTGATGTGGTTGTGGGAACACCTGGAAGGATTATAGATTTGGTTAATAGCAAAAGCCTCAAGCTCAATGAAGTTCAGTTTTTAGTTTTGGATGAAGCGGATCAGATGCTTGCTGTTGGATTCGAAGAGGATGTGGAGATTATACTAGAGAACCTTCCAGCTGAACGACAAAGTATGCTTTTCTCAGCAACAATGCCAGGGTGGGTAAAGAAGTTGTCAAGAAAACACTTGAATAATCCGATGACCATCGACTTGGTAAATATTCCACCTTTGTTTTGATATAATTCATGTCCCACACACAAGGCATGCACACTTAGATTCCAAGGAATCTCCTTTTCTATTGGGAAAACTGGAGAATAATGCTTTGAAACCTGAATAAAGCTCCATATGATAAAAATTATATTATTGCAATGTATTGCTTATATTTGTGAATTTAAGCAAAATGAACTAGAGACGAATCAATCTAAATTTTCCAGAATAGTATAAATTTCTCAATTCCAAGTCTTTTGTGATTAATGTCATTGTATGAAAGGGTTCTTCCGGAATAATCACATCCATTATTAAATATAAAATGGTTGTGATTATTCCAGACTCAGAGAACCCTTGCGCAATAGCATAAATTTATCTAGTCCAACTTACTGTATGTATTAAAATTTTATACCTATTGGTTTTTTATGTCTCTCCAACTTACCTACAGTTTAACGTACTCTGTTGAACACGTATAAGGTGATTCTATGCCAGTGAATCCTTGTTGTTTGTCATAATGAATTTGGAACTATGGGTTTATGTTTAGAAAAAGATTAAACTATATGTGTTAGTGCACTTCTTCGGGTTACCACTACCAATTTTTTTTGTCATTTTGATTACTTTAAAAAGAAGAACAAGCTTTGAGGTGGCCTTCTCCTGTATTTTTGTAAAAGCTTGTTTTCTAACTTTATTTCCTACTACCTTTGGTCATAAATACTCAGTTGCGCACCTAAGGTGTTTGGTGTTAATCTAATGTATATCTTCCAGTTCTTTCAAATGCCTCTTTCATTGGGTTTATTCCGATTTCCCTTTTTAAACTGACATTTTAAATGACTTTTCTGGACTTCATTGGAGCTTGAAACAACCTAATGTTTGAATGCATTCTTGTATCTGTTGGTAAGCTGCCTATAGGATAAATGTAGCTTGTGCATTTTTCCTGCATCTCCACGTGCGCAACACTTTTTTTTACTTCTCTTTATGGCTCAGTTGTACCTTTCATTCATGATTATCATTATAATCATATAGCTCTAGTCATTCAATTAAATATGAATACACCAATCTTTTGCAATAATCATGTTTTTGATCCTTCCAAGTTTGCTCTAAAATCCTCTTTTCTATCCTTGAACTATCAAGAAGAAAAACTATATTCTAAATGTGTTATCTTAGCTGAATTGAATTGATATTTGGAAACAAATAGAAAGGCATTTTCTGCGGACTAGACATGATGTGAAAGCATTGATCTTTATCTTGCTTTGGAACTTCTGCATCAATAATATGGTTATGATCATTGTAGCTTGTGGGCTTAATCTAATTGTTTTTTATGATAGGTGGGTGAAAACGAGGAAAAGTTGGCAGAAGGAATCAAACTTTATGCTCTTGCTACGACAACATCGTCTAATTCTAAACGCTCTATTTTAGGGGATCTCATTACGGTATGGTTGGGATCTTAACCTCTAGTGAGATTCATCTTAATGTGTTTATCCTTTTTGAGAAGAGAAGAAAAATAGAAACTCATTGTTGATGTTGGACAAGTATAAACATATATCTGGCAAGATTTTTCATTGACATTTGAAAATCTCAAAAGTATCCTACACTGCATGCTGTCAGTCAATGGCAACTGCTCTGATTTATGGTACACTGTTTGCATCTTTAAATATTACATGGAGAAGTCGTGGGTTCCATTCTGAGATAAATGGGCAGGGTGTATTCCCAATGAACTCCTTTTGCAGATTGCATAACTGCAACGTTTTGTAATAACCAATAAGATTTCATACTGCAATTATTTTATTGGACCTGAATTTATCTTTTCAGCATTACAGTCGTATTGCCACTGCTGAGCCTGTTTGTGTTTCACAAATGTTGTACTTGATTGTGTTAAAATTGCTACATGCACTGTTTTTCTATGTCATTTTTTCCCCTTCCTCCGAAGACATTTCGTGGGATTCCCCTCTCTTCCCCGGAATATCCGAATGCAGGGTGGTTCAATTGCCAGCCACATTAACAGTTGGTAACCCTGAGGGACTTTACTGGATTTGAACCTATGACCTATGGCTTCCCTGTTAGCAACATGCCTTGGGTGGATCGCTCAATTGATTGAGCTAACCCTTGGGCCTTTTTATGTCAACCTCATATGACGGCTTTTGGTGTTAAAGTTGGGGCAATAACGTGATGATAACATCCAGTAACATAATAATCACAAGGATAAACCCAAGAACAAAGAGAACACATGATATGTATGGTTATCTATACACCTAGATATGCAATACATTGCAATATATGATATTACATGATAAAAATGACTTGATAGACTATGATAGATAATGAGGTTGAGTAACCTCATATATATAGGTGTCTAGAGTTGGTGACAACCTTAGGTTGGCCCCATATAGCTGCTAACATCATATAAGAAGCTGAACCCAAACACTATAGGGGCAGTTAATGTAACCTAGCAGTACCACATAACAACCTCTAGAGGGTTACAAATGTCACCATGACAAGTTTAACCACCATAACACTAACATCCCTCGTTAGACTTAGGCGTGACTTGGGGAAACAAAGAAGGAAAGGTGGCAAAATAATACAACCCTTGAGACCACAAGTTGGTCACTAAAGGTGTTGACAAATAATCTCTCATATATTTGACCATGTAAATATTACATCCCAATATATCCCCTTAATATATACTTTATATACACTTGAGAAATATGTGGTTAGAAAATGACCAAACCAACTTTACAATGACTTCCCCCCTTAAAGTTTAATTTGGGGTAGAGTATCTAATCATGATCAATGATGACAATATCCAAACCATAAGCAATGTGTAGATGGACTAGATAGATAAGATAATTTTATTAATGTCTGACTAATGACCACAAAGGTAGGTCATGGGACTGCTGAGTACAATGATGTCATTACAAAGCAAAAGTACCAAAAGGTCTCCTGTAAAAGGCAAATGCAGTAACTAAAGTAAAGTAACGTAGAATAGAGTGTGAAGTCTATGCCGAAGCATGAAAAACCCTTGATCCCAAGCATGGAAAACCACATGGGGTGGAGATTTACAGGAGGCAAAGACCAGGAGCAAGAAAAACCAAAAGTAATGAGGTAGGTCTGTCAGAGTCCTGTAGAACTTAGCTTCCCAGAAGCCCAAAAGATCTTCACATGGACTCATGAAGTTTGAAATTGTTATTCTGCAATAAAGCAATTGCATCATGAAGCTTGGCTTTGATGATTTGTAGTGAAGTAACCTCTTCATGTAGTTTGGCATTCGAGTTCTACATTGAAGCAACATGCTCATGAAGCTTGGCATTAGCAATTTATAATGAAATTATCTTCTCATAACTCATTGGATGGAGCAATTCTTCTTCCTGCAGACAAGTTTCCAAAGGAGCAATTCTTCTTCCTCATCAGAAATGGGCATAGTGGAACAAAACCAAATTTATGTACTATGCAAGTCTTAATATTGTAGAGTTTCTAAGAGGGGTGCATTGAGAACAAGGCCGAACAAGGCCACCTCGCGAGAGTGCAAAAGGAAAATGTATATTGTTTTTCCCTAAAAAAATTTAAGATAATAGACAAAAGAAGTAACCTTAGAAAATATTTAAATATTCCTACCCCCCAAGGAATAAATAATTTTATCTCAATGTAAAAAGCCGCTTGTTAGTTCTTGAAATTGTCTGCAGTGATACGGTGAAAGATCACCGAGGAAAGCATCACAGGTGTAACAATCATAAGGTCAACTCATTATCCTGGATTTCTCTCTATGCTTTCTCCTCTATCTTCTTGTTAATAATGATGAAGTGATGTGCTCCTCCTTACTTTTATATAATAAGAGGAGTGAGTTACACGGAAGGTAAAATCCTAACCCTAAACTCTGTCTACAAATGTAGAATGGGTCCACAAGTGGAGTTCTCTACGTCTACCAAGTACGTAGGCGCACATCCACAAGCACCAACCCACCTACTCCACATATTTTTATGCACTACAAGTGCCAGCTGATCTGTTCCACACATTATGGAACAAGTGCACCCTCTTAGTCCAAGTGGAGAAACAAATGAAAAGGTGAGCTTATGAGGCAAAATGCCCTCTTGTAGTTCTCTCCCACGAATGTGTCTTCTCTCGATGGCCAAGAAATTGACAACTTAACTTTCTGAAGATGAATGGAGAACATGGTTGGATCAAATCATCAACCAGGTAAACAAACAACTTTTCCAAAGCGAAAGGTGTTTCGAGAGCATTTGATAATCCTCTGTCTTATTGTGGTCTCTCAGCATATGAAAACTTATTGAAGTAGGGTTCTGTTTTGTGAAGATGTGGAAAATTCCCCAGTTATATGTAAAAATTACATCAGTAACAATACAATGAAAAAACACATTTGAATTCTTTATTCATTCTGTTTGCAAGGTAAAGAATTAATTTCCAGGCTCCTATTTATTACCATCCCTACACCTATATTCTATATGCCATTAATTATTTGTAAAATAAAAAATGGTTGTACTTACATACACAAACTTTCTAAAGCCAGATAATTTTCGAGAAACATGTTATGTTTCTTGAAGATTAGTTTGCTATAGTGATTATGGCATGTGGTGTTCTGTGTTTTGCATTCATGTTGAAATTCTATCTGATATAAGACTTTCAAGGAATTAGGAAAGACTAGCCCATATGGAATGATTCAAGATTCAATCTTTGCTAATACTTGTTTTGAATTTGCTTACAGGTTTTTGGAAAAGGTGGGAAGACAATAGTTTTCACTCAAACAAAGCGAGATGCTGATGATGTGTCATTAGGTTTGGGTAATACTGTAGCTTGTGAGGCCTTACATGGTGATATCTCTCAGCATCAACGAGAGAGGACACTAGCTGGTTTTCGTGAAGGGAAGTTTTCAGCATTGGTTGCAACAGATGTTGCTGCACGTGGACTTGATGTTCCTAATGTAGATTTAGTGAGTATGAGACATCTTGTTTTTGTGTTTGTAGAGTTTGGAAGAAAAGTTAGGCATTCGATAATAATTTATTTAGCAAGAGAGGGTTGCTTTTTTCTTCTTGGAAATTGTCCTATCAGATGCAAAATTCAAAAGCACAACTGCTACCTCTGCAGCTGAACATGTAAGAACTTAATCCAAAAAGACCATTCTAAGAACAGTTAATTAATACTACTGGGACTATCAACTTTACTTTACTACTAATGAACGGAACTTCTTTAACTACTTATCTGATTGCAAAATTACTTTGATTCGATGATTGGAGCTGTCTCAACTACCTTTTGGCTTTTGTTTACAATTGCATGCCAAATACTAGGTATATAAGATAATTTTATGAATGTCCACAATTGACTGGGAAAAGTAGGTCAATGGGACTCAAAAAGTAGAACCGGTAACATTTTGTGGGAGTTGCCAAGACTGCTTGTGAAAACTAGAAGATTAAAGATATCAGTGGGTAAGAAAGTAAAGATATAAATGGGTAAGAAGAAGACAGACTCTGGGTACTACAAAAAAGTTAAAATAGACTGACTCTGGGGATCAGAGATAGGTTTTCCTTGTCTAGTCCATTTTTTTTATGTGCTTTTCTTGGCTGGTGACCCTTTTCTGGTTTTCTCTTTGCAAGATCTTATTAATTCTTGGTTCTGTTGGCATTTCAATTTTCCTATTCTTCTTTCCTTGTGAACCTGCCTACCCCTTTTTGCACATCCCACATGTAATAATTAGAAATAAGCCTAGCAGATCTCTGACCATAGATAAGAGGAGGTGTATGTTGTCATTTACTCCTTTTTTCCTGTGTACTCTCGAGTCTCCTTTTCCAAAGCATTAGTTTCAGTTAATTTCTCTGCAGATATATATTTTTTCATAGTGATTGTTGAAATGTCTTGATGTACATATTTTCATTGGGGGATTTAATGCTCAGATGGATTCACTTTGGAGTCTGGACACAGATCCATGATATCTTGGGGAATGCTTAGACCTATAGGATATATCATATATGTGATATAGGCTTTAGTCTCAACAAAAGCTAAAGTGAATGCAGATGCTAGTGGCCAACAGGAGGCATTTAATTAATCTTGATGAGTCCCCTAAAATATCTAAGGGTTTGCCTTGCTTCTCCAGTGCAAAGAGTTTTACCTGTCCATGTTTCTGGGAAGACTCGAGGAGAGAGAGACACACAGTAGTAGACTTTTCTGATGCCCTTTCATTTTTTTTGAAGTTGTGATTTTTAACAAACCTTGCTCTCTTGCTCATTGCTTATAATGTGCATTGCACATAATCCTCATATGCTGCCTACAGAGGATGATATTTTCTTCTAGACACTGTCTTACAAGAGACGTGCTGCATTTATAGTGCCTTGAGTGTATGTATGCTTTGCCTTGTTAAGTATTATGAAATGCATCCCCTGCTTCAGTTTCAAGTTGAGGAATATGATAGATGGTCTTTAGGAGTTACTGCAAAATAGTTGAACTCCAAGCTCAAGGCATGAACATCTGGCAAATAAAATATGTAACCAGAAAAGGCAGGTTGCAAGAGAAACAAAACAGGATGAGTTATATGAACATTGATAGTGTGAGTGAGGAGAATAATTAACTGTCAGTACAATACAGAAAAAGAAAAGAAGCACCGTAATGATCACATGTTGGTTTGTTTGTCTGGCCTAGCTCATATTTTTCCTAGAGTATTATGAAATGCTAAAATCTATTATTGCATTATCAAATTTTATCAAATTCTATCATTCCAGTGTTTCTTTCCTTTACTTGTCCTAGCCCTATTGTGGCTTAAATTTTTTGTATTGTATGTCCCATTACTCAGGTTCTGAATGACTTCTGTTTGGATTTATCATAAAATTGCATAAGGATGGTTGCATATATAGTGCAAATGTTAAGTAGTCACTACTTTGATATAAATGTGATTAAAAGTTGTTGATCAATACCTTATGCAAGGAGGATATTGATGCCAAACTGGTTCTATTGCAGATTATTCATTATGAGTTTCCAAATGACCCAGAGACTTTTGTGCATCGCTCTGGCCGTACAGGGCGGGCTGGAAAAGAAGGCATTGCAATTCTGATCTACCCAAGCAATGAAAAGAGAAAAGTAAGATTTCTTGAACAGGAAGTTGGCTGCAGATTTGAGTATATCAATCCTCCCCAGCAAGAAGATGTTTTAGAGTCATCTGCTCAACATGTTGCCAAGGCTCTTGGAAATGTACATCCAGATTTAATTGATATCTTTCTTCCAACTGCCAACAAATTGATAGAAGAAAAAGGAACAAATGCACTTGCAGCTGCCCTAGCTCGTTTAAGTGGCTTTAACCAACCTCCATCTTCTCGTTCTCTCATCACTCATGAAGAGGTAATCTATTTTGGTGGTTCTAGATATATCCTTGGAACTTTGTAAATTACTCTAACCTTTCCTGTGCAATATTGGGCTGCTATTTGCATTGTTTTTGTTATTGAGGCCTTCTGGGTTTGCAGTGACTATACGGTCCTAGTAAAAATCAAATGAGGAAAAATTAGACCAAGCTTGTTAGGCTTTCTTTCAATGAGATACTTCACCATATTTAATTTCCACTAGAAAAGAAGACCCCACATCCAACGGTTTGACCTATTTTAAGTTGAAGTGAATGAATATGTAAAAATTAGCTGCTGAACTAATATCTCAATGTATATCTATATTAGTTTTTAAAACTTTTCACGGATGTCTGACAACCTATAGAATTTCCAAAACCCAGGATAGTTCCTTGTTCTTGCCCTTTTTTTAATCTCATAGGATTATGACTGGCTAATGTGTATGCATTCACATGTGCATAATTGATATAAGCATGATATGTTATAACTATTATGATAAAAATATCTGATTTAAGAAAATCCTAGGTATACTTTTTGTTGGTTTTTTAGCATTTTTATTGGATAATATTTTCTGAATTTTCAGTCCTATCGTTGTTTTCAACTTAATGAAGAATGCTGATATGGTCCTAATGGTTAACTCAGTTTATAAATCTGGAGCAGTCAAACCTATGTGTAATTGAAGGGCTGCAGAAAAATGAGTAGAAAAGATAAAAATCTGTCCCAAAATTTCGAAACAGAGTTTATATTTCTATTTCAGTATGTAACAGCAGCATAAATGCAGGTCCTTGCTCTGCATACAATTCTGAAAGCAGCTCCCAACTTTCAAGTGAGCAGGACATATTTCACAAAATACATAACTGTATGACTTTATAACAGCATATACACATGAAAATAAACACATGATATGGTGGCGAGAATAATAAATTGCTGTACATATTGATATTGCGGCAGCATTATATCACAGAGTTAGCCCAAGGTAGGCTACCAATGTACACCAAATACATGTATCAGTCTTTCATGTATCGCACTATGTATTGCATCATATATAGTACCCTAAGATGGTTAAGGTGGTCTAACCACTGAACTAAACTTAATACTAATTATTATCAGGAACTTTGATGTCATATTATATTACTAGCATGTTGCATGGTAACTTTAAAACATAATGTATTAACATTGTCACTAACATTGGAGCTGGCTGTTTGCCCCTCCAATAAATTCCTTCAAACAAGAGCTCCAAGAAAACTCTCAAACAGTTGATCACCTTGGAAATGCAACATGGGTTTTAAATTGGATTACCTTAAAATAACTATGATGGTTTTTAGATTGAATAACCCTAAACCATCACTTATGGTTTTTAGATTGGATGACCCCAAACCATGTAGATTCCTACAAGTCAGAAAAGGTTGACCAAACAAGGGAATGTACTTATTGCCTAGTGCTGAGATCACCACTCTCATTGGAAACCTTAATTGATATTAGGGCAAACACCATAACCTTGTGAACAAAATCAACACATTCTTAGGGTTTTTTGAAATTCATGTGCCCTACAACTTTAAATCATACCTCGCTTGATGGACCGCAGAGACAAATGGATGCCTTATCCAACTTTTGTGATCTTCGACTGTGGACGATTAACCTTAGTAAGATTAAGGTTATGGTTTTCAACGCCTTGAAGCGTTTTCTCTCCTACTATTGCTTTTGTAAATTTTAATCCAGAGATCACTACTCCCTTTGGATAGCCCTGAGATCTCAAACGATTTGAGTCTCTGTATATCAATAATGCTATAATGAAATAAGACTCAACAACTATAGATCTCTTTACAACATAAACACTGAAATGCTCAAATCAATCACACATGACACTGCATATACCCTGGAGACCCCAAACGGGGAAAACCAACAATCCTGTGGGGCTTTCTTCTATCTCGAGCCCAGAGCAATATATGAAAGAAGTAAATACAACAATGTTACCTCAGATGTAACACTCAATCCTGAACGGGTCAATACCCTAGATCTGCATGCATCAGCTGATGCATGCATTAAGGAAATATGCCCTAGCTATCGTTCTGGATCTGAGTCAGTCTGTAGGTAGCTCTGATTGTACCGCCTCTGTCAACCCTCTGCTCTGATCTGCTCTGTTTTGGAAGAAGGCCAACTGCTCAACTAATGAATGCGCCCTTCCTCTGCATGGAAAAGTGCGCCCTCCCCTCTGGATGTCAAATGCTCATACTGGATCAGATCTCAGCAGATATGAGCTCTGATTGTCACAGGCCTTCCTCAAACACTGAGGCAATGCTACCTTGAAAGTCTCAGACACTCAATCGACAGATTGGACTCTGAATGAGTTCCTCTCTCCTTAGGTAATGCACCCCTCTCCCTCTCTGGAAGTCGTCTTCCACAATCTCTGCAGAATCTACTCAAGTGAATTATCTCAGTCCACAGATCTGGGTGCCAAGTGCCTCTGGAGCAAGTGGTCTCTGATCCAACTTAGATCTGACAACTCGCCCTCCTGCAGAAGCTCCTCTCTCTCTCAGAAAGTCGCCCTGCATGCACTAATGCGGCCTCCTCACTCCTGATCTATCATTCTCTGATAAGTCAACTGAGCAACATCATCCGGGGACCCCCTGCCTCTATATATAATCTCACCGATCAATTAGGTTTACCAAAAACCTAATATCGGTGCATGCAAAAAGTCACTTTTGCATGCATATTTTAATCACTGACAGGTCATGCAAATCTCATGCATGCAAAGGGAAAAACACCCCGGAAGGTCTGCATGCAACCACCAATGGACTCATGCCACTGAGTAGAGTGTATCTCACCCTCTACTCCATACTGATTCCTATACTGCTGATGTACCTCCATGCAAGGCATTTGAATCATGGAGGACATCCCAAGATACCATAAAAACTAACACTCCCTCTTGTCGAGGGAAGTCCAACCATTGATGCCTGGATCCAACAAGTCCTCTGCTGCCGACACTGACCCAACTGTCCTGCCTGTCACTGCTTCCCTTTGACTTGAAGTGCCCTCATCTAGCTCCATCAAGGTGGCTCCAGAAGAAGCCCCTTGATCTACCACTGACTCAGACTCCCTCTGAATCTCTGCTGTAACCAGTCCCGAAGACTGCTGTCAAGTGGATCCACTGGTCTGTAGGTGGTCTCCCTTTGTCTTTGTGCTGACTCAGCTCTCTCCTGAGCTAAGCCCATCTCTACCATCTTGTACCAACTCAGTCTTCGATTGGTGCTTGTATGAGCATCATGCTCATCCATCTGATCGCTCAATCCCTTATGTCTCATTATCATGAGCCTCTCGCTCATCCATCGGATAACCAAAGTCACTCCTTTGATCATCATCATGGTGGGCATCTCGCTCACCCATCTGTTGACTGGACTAACTCCTCCTAGCATCATCTCTGCTGTGAGCATCTCGCTCTCTATCCTCCTCTGACTTTGAAGAGGATGCACTCAACGAACCTGATGTGCCAGAAGTGGGCTGTCCCCAAATTAAGTATTCACTGTCAATCTTGTGACCCATTAGGACTGGATCAACTCCTCTAGGATAGGTGAAAATCAGATCCCGCTGGAACACTACTGAGTAACCAACAACTCCCAAAGCTGCCACTGAGAGAATACTCCCTCTCAGTCCTGGAATGAACACTCCTGATACCTCCAGGAGCTCTCCAAGGTCAAGTAGAAACCGAACTCTACCCACTCCCGTGACCAAGTGATCAGTCCCCCGCACATCCCGAATCATCTGCATAGGTGTGTGCTCTAGGATGAGGAATGCATCTCGCATCCCTGTCATGTGACTGCTCTGCATGCAGTCAACCCTCCATCTCTGATCAACCTGAATCTCCGACTGACTGCTGTCATGCCCTGACTGATATGAGGTTAATGAGAATTCCGTCTCAAACCGAGAGGTAAACTCATCCACCTCCTCTGCTGCTGCCAACTGCTCATCCTTTGCCTGCTTACCTTTCTTCTTATGCGGACATTGTCCCGCATAGTGTCCATAATCATTGCAGGCAAAGCACTTGATCTTGCTCAGATCCTTCTTCTGTTTTGAACCGCTATTTCCCTTTTGCTGCAAGTGCCAGATCCTCCTCCTTTGGAATGGCGGAAGCTGATCCCTGAATATAACCTCTCCGGATCTCCTCTTGGGTGAAGTCGTCCCACAGACGACCCCACTTGGGAAGGTTCTCTCTAGCAATAATGGACTGGGCAAATATCGCCCATGGCACAGTCACGCCATTTAGGGATTGTCTTACCAACTCGCTATCCTCAACCTTTTCACCCACAACTCCCAACTCATCCCTCACCAGAGTGATCTTGGTGAGGTATGTGGACATGCTCTCATCCTTTCCCATCTTGATGCTTCTCAGTCTCTCTCTGAGAACCCTCTTCTTGTTGGCGTTAGAACTCTGGTACAAACTGGTCAATGCATCCCACATCTCATATACATTGTCTTCGGCTGAGACATGTGGAATGACATGATCCTTGATAGCATCAAGTAGGATCCTCTGAGCCTTTACATTCTTTTTATCATATAATGCTTTGGCAGTAGCATCTGATGGAACTGTGACTGGATTTGCGACTGTACTGTTCACAACATCCCACAGTTCGCACTCTTTCAACAAGAGTACAATCCGTGCCCTCCATGCATTGTAATTGGAGGCCCCATCCAATTGGTCCTCCACTCTCAAGCTAATGGCCATACTCTCTGAACTGAAAGACTAGAACCCACAGTGATACAAGAATCTCTTCTGATCACAGATCTTGCCTCCCCTCGCATAGATTTGATAGATCTATCCTCCAAACTCATAGATCTGATAGATCTGACCTCTACAACCACAGATTTGAGCTCCGCTCTTCAGATCTGGTCTCTATCTTCACTAATCTCAGTGTGATTAATCTCCTTGACCCTTACTAGGGCTCTGATACCATGTAAATTTTAATCCAAAGATCTGTACTCCCTCTGGATAGCCCTGAGATCTCAAGCGGTTTGAGTCTCTGTTTATCAATAATGCTATAATGAAATAAGACTCAACAACTGTAGATATTTCATCTTTACCCCACAGTTATGTAATTAGTGATGAGAGGAAATCTGCAGATGAATTTTTAAATTCGACAGTTTCAAACCTTTTAAGTAGGTTCATCGTCAGGAGAAGCAGATTTTCTCTCATCACTAACTATAGATCTCTTTACAACATAAACATTGAAATGCTCAAATCAATCACACATGACACTGCATATACCCTGGAAACCCCAAACGGGGAAAACCAACAATCCTGTGGGGCTTTCTTCTATCTCGAGCCCAGAGCAATATATAAAAGAAGTAAATACAACAATGTCACCTCAGATGTAACACTCAATCCTGAACGGGTCAATACCCTAGATTTGTATGCATCAGCTGATGCATGCACTAAGGAAATATGCCCTTGTTGTCAATCTGGATCTGAGTCAGTCTGCTGGTAGCTCTGACTGTATTGCCTCTCTCAACCCTCTGCTATGATCTGCTCTGCTCTGGAAGAAGGCCAACTGCTCAACTGATGAATGCACCCTTCCTCTGCATGGAAAAGTGCGCCCTCCCCTCTGGATGTCAAATGCTCATACTGGATCAGATCTTAGCTCTGATTGTCACAGACCTTCCTCAAACACTGGGGCAAGGCTACCATGAAAGTCTCAGACACTCAATCGGAAGATCGGACTCTGAATGAGCTCCTCTCTCCTCAGGTAATGCACCCCTCCCTCTCTGGAAGTCGTCGTCCACAATCTCTGCAGAATCCACTCAAGTGAACTATCTCAGTCCACAGATTTGCATGCCAAGTGCCTTTGGAGCAAGTGGTCTTTGATCTAGCTCAGATCTGACCACTCTCCCTCCTGCAGAAGCTCCTCTCTCTCTCAGAAAGTCGCCCTGCATGCACTAATGTGCCCTCCTCACTCCTGATCTATCACTCTCTGATAAGTCAACTAAGCAACCTCATCCGGGGACCCCCTGCCTCTATATATAATCTCACCGATCAATTAGGTTTATCAAAAACCTAATATCAGTGCATGCAAAACGTCACTTTTGCATGCATCTTTTAATCACTGACAGGGCATGCAAATCTCATGCATGCAAAGGGCAAAACACCCCGGAAGGTCTGCATGCAGCCACCAATAGACTCATGCCACTGAGTAGAGTGTATATCATCCTCTACTCCATACTGATGCCTATACTACTGATGTACCTCCATGCAAGGCATTTGAATCATGGAGGGCATCCCGAGATACCATAAAAACTAACAGCTTTCACTTATGAGGGGAAGAGATCAAGATCAACACAACCCATACATATTTTGGGTTTAAGTTCTCAAGGCCTTTGTTAAGTTTGAAACATGTTTTCTAGCATTGAATTAACAAGGGATATGGCTCCCTTTCCATACTCTAGAGACAGTACTTCCAAAGTCACTTCTAACTTCTAAGTTATCACGTTCAAGATGTACCTCTTGGACACAATTGTTGGACCCATTGTCCTTTATGTGTTAGAGGTATGGGGGCCCAAATTGTTGTGGGATGACTCAACTCAAATATAGAGAGCACATATCGTTTTGCTACAACATACAATGCATCATTTGTTGCAAATGAACAATTCTTTAGTCCATCGTCCATGCAGGGGGCCCATCCTTTGTGCCTCAAGGTCATCTGCAGACTTGTCTCTTATCTTCATAGAGATTGGATTCTTGTTGACTCTGCTTTTGGCAAGAATCAATACCCCTACCTAGCTTTGTGATCTTCCTAGAATCTTTCCTTTGTAGGCCCCCTTGGGTGGATTTGATCACCTTGCCCCCTTTAGGTACACTCTAGATGCTCCAGGTCACTTCTTGACGTCTAAAAATGACTTGAGCTAGGTGATCAAATAGGACATAGGACATCTACAAGCAATACATCCAGGTCACTTGGATCGCACCTCCTAAGGGTCTTAGCCCCTGGATGGATTTTAATTCTAAGCACTTCATGCAACTATGACATAGGACATCTACAAGCAATACATCCAGGGTCACTTGGATCGCACCTCCTAAGGGTCTTAGCGCTTGGATGGATTTTAATTCTGAGCACTTCATGCAACTATGAGATGACCTTTTTGTCAAACCTACCTATACTCATAAACACTAGGTGTATGCCCTTAGGATCCCCATTGGACAATGTCGAGTTGGCTCTAATTGGCTTTGAGTTGAGACTGATCACCACCTCACTTGCCTTGATAGGACTTGCTAGCTTTTCCACCTACACGAGTTTGATTAGAGGACAACCTCATCTTCATATGGCCTATCTATTATGAGAATAGGGTGACGTTTTACTTCCTTTACAAAAAATCATGTGGCTCCCTCCCCATATTTTGTTGTTATCTAGATGAAGGATGCATAGCTATTTTCTTGAGGGGGATTTTCAAACATAGATCGTAGTCCTTGCGGGGACCTCTTTGTTTAGAGCCTTTTAGGAGGTTGACCTCTTTCTTTTCAGTTGTCCTATTTGCTCGGGTCGATCAACTTCCATGATTCTTTTGAGGATATCTTGTCCCAAATTCTAGCATTGACACCATTGTAATGATAGTCAAATAATCTCTAGTTGGGTCAGAGCTAGACTCCCTCAGCACAGAGTACTATTCTCGATGCTAGATCGATCCTCCATTTGGAGATTATTCCTCCCGACCTTAATTGTTAGGAGTGATGGACCTCCTTGATCTAGGGCTTCTTCCATGATTGCTCCTAGGATTACATAGCTAGGTCCCCTCAAGCCTGGGTAGTCTTTAGACGACACTATTAGATGGTACATTGACTTCTTCACAGTAATTGATGACTGGGTCGAGGAGCATTCTTTCTCCCTTCCTTTAGCTTTGATTTCTAGTTCCAACACACCTTGACATATCCTTGTCATGGCTTTGCTTCTACACAGATTTATATTCTTGTCATGGTTTTGTTTCTACACTGATTTATATTCTTGTCATCGCTTTGCTTCTGCACTCATTTATGTATTTTTTTAGCTATGTGCTCAGGTCTTTTTATGTTATTTAGAGTAGCAACATTAGTAGTTTTTTTACTCCCACATGTATGTAAACAAGATGTAGTTTTGAGTCCTATTGACCTACTTTTGTTGTCATTCATTGGACATTAATAAAATTATATTATCCCCTTGGGCTAGTTTCAATTGGGTTCACGTAGGCTATGGATAAAGGCGAAGCATCAGATTCCATAGAAGGACAGGATTTGCTAGCTTTGTCATATGTAGGAAATTGAGACAGGATACCCTATCTACGATGAGATGTGGGGATGGTTCTTCTACGTCTTCAGGGAGTCTCAAAACTCTCCCTCATCTTTTTTTGGTACTCAGATCAACGGTGCTTAACCCTATTTATGAGGGAGGCACTAGCTCTCTGATCGTCCACACTCAGTCCACAAACCTGGTCAGACACTACTCATACAATTATACCATTTTCATAGTGCTCCCAACGGACAGGGACACCAATGCCCAGGTAAACAAAACGACCATTATTCTGGCAGGGTCTAGATTTAGGAGACCTAGGGGTCCTCCTGACCCCCATCGGCAAGCCATGTATGAAGCTGCTGATTCAGATCTCAGGACATGGCTCGTCCTTCAGGTAGGCAACCCTCTGCTTCTAGATAGCAGGAGCAGGCCTCCCCCTTGAACAATGAGACATACAATGGACCAGTTCTTCTTTCAGCTCTAGACAGTCTTCTATTAGGATATGCTAGGGGATATATATATATAAGTGGATGACACACAGAGCAGGGTTTCCTCCTCTTCTTCAGGCGACAGCTCCATGGGCCACTGATTTTTCTTTTTCCCTTCCCCAAGTACCCTCCTCCGAAGCATACATCCCTCTTGGGAGTTTTTGGCTTTGGACCCTTAACAATTCTTGTATCTGTTGCCACCGAAATGCACACCTGGGGGGGAGCGTAGCATAAATCTTTCGAAGCTACTCGGTGTGGCCTTGGGGGGCAAGTCTCGAGTCAGGTGCTGTCACTTGATCCTGCCTCCTTTGTTTAGGCAAACTCCTAATGAAGCCAGGGGGGGTAGACCCTACTAAAAGGTTACTAAGTCTTTTTTAAGTTGATGGTTGGTGATGGGAAAGAGTGTTATTTAGGAGTTTATGAATGAATTAGCAAAATTAAACCAAGTCTGCTCACATATAAATTGAAACGCATTCACAGCATGACATAATCATAAATTAAACAACTTGCGAGATAAAAATAGAAATATGAAAATATTGTTGCAAGTGTATGAGACCAGTGCGAATGGAGTCACTGATTGTTGGAGTGCTGTACTGAAAACTGTTGTGCGAGTGTTCTTGGTTTATTTTATTTACGGTTTTATGAAGATGAGTTAATTAATTGGGAAAAAGGGGATTCCCGAAATACCTTGCGGTACGGGGAATATGTCCGGATTATGATCTAAGTGGCATTGCACAAGAACATGTGTGCTGGAATGGAGTCTTGAGAGCGGTGTTCAACACTACCAAGTGGCTTTGCACAAGAACATGTGGGCTGGAATGGAGTCTTGAGAGCGGTGTTCAACACTACACCAACAAGGATGTAGTCTAACTGTGCTCTGAGGTCACCTTCCAGTGGTTCCCGCTTCCTTAGCCAAAATTTCCCCACTTTTGATCAATTTCGAGGCAACGCCGGATTTTCGTTTGTTTACGGGGACTTGATTTTATTAAGATGAGTGGATTAACTTAAATGTGGAAAATTTAAAGAATGCAAACCACCGCTTTTGATATCCCAAAGTTCAGACAAGCCTACGATGGGTAGAGCATACGCGGAGCATGCGAATGTTAATTCCAATTGTTAAAAATCTCCGACAGAGAGCACTCTTGATCTACAAAAGCGAAATTCAAAAGATTTTAAGAAAAAAAACCCTCCAATAGAGAGCGCTCTTGATCCACAAAAGTGAGATTCAAGAGACTTTAAAGAGAAAAAGGAAAATGCAAAGAAATATAGAAACAAAGCAAACGAAGGTTCTCTAATTACTACCCAAGAGTATCTTTCAGGTCAAAGACCGTACTCGGGAAAGCAAGGGCGTTAGTATTCAGTTTATTCCCGAAATAAAGTAAAGTAAAACATGAAAGAAGAGTCTAGATCTAGTTGCAATCATTGAAAGAACTAATCTAGCAAGCAAAACTAATCTAAAGCAGAAAGTAAAGTGGACAAGTACAAGCTTCCCCGAAATGGGGGAAGGGGGTGTGGGAGCCTTAAATCCCACCTGCTCTTTATTAATTTATTACAAATTTTAACTCTTCGACAGAGAGCGCCCTTGATCCGTAAAAACGAGATTCAAGAGACTTTAAAAAAAAACTTGAAAAAAGCTAAGTAAATGCAAGGGGTTGAAATATGTCCTCTTCAAGGCTCAAGCTTCCCAAATTCGCTCAAGTCCTTCGCTTTTCTATGACAGAAAGACAAAAAACCAGTGAACAACAAATTTATTAAAATGTCAAAGGATTAGCTAAAATCACAATAAAATACAATATTTAGTACTTGCAAATGATATAAAGTAATTTACTAGTTCAAGTACTAAATATTCATGGCTAGATCTAAGCATGAGATAACAAATTTAAAGCATTTTTTAGATCTAACATGTAAACCAGTAAATAACTAATGATGAAACTTTCTTAGATCTAATTTACTTGTATTAAAAAGGTAACTGAGAAAAGAAGAGTTTAGAGTTTTTTGAAGGGATGGAAGAGAAAACTCAAGCCCAAGCTTGAACCATATGAAGAAAAAGAGGATCCTGTGAGAAACAAAACATTAGATCCAAAAAGGTTCCGAAGGCAGAAGAGGATGCAATTGAACTCAACTTCTTCCTTCAGATAGGTGACCTGAATAACCACAAAACCTTGCTCAAGTGAGATCAAATCTAGTATGATTCATAAAAAGAAATTACGAGAGCATAAGTATAACTGACTACTGTCTTCTACTCCTAGATCTCTAATGATAAAGCATAAACAAGCAAGTTGAAGACTACAGATGCTTGCTCCATGGCTAGTAGCAGCCTTCTAAGCTAGATATATTAACAAGCCTATAACAAAAGAAGAATAACGAGAACAAAATCACCTCAGTAAAAGCATAGTATGCACAATAGCAGATAATTTGCATCGCATGGACCTCCAAAGTCTTCAAACTTTATTCAAGAATATCACAATACATAGTACAAAGGCAGAGGTTCCACCATCCATCATCAAACAATGGAATGGGACTTCATTATATAGAAGAATGGAGAGAGGGGGGCAAATCTAGCACAAGAAATTGGAGGGGGCGCATCCTTCAATCATGGGAGATAACAATGCGTTGAACCACACTTAACTAGCGCTTGGTTGTTGTGTAGAGAATAGGTGGCAGACACATGGGAAAGGCACCCCTTTTAAACTTTGGAAACTCCTTCATCCTTTACGAGTTGCCACATATGAGGTGTGACGCCCATGTGAGGCTTATGCGCCACTCCTAACTTGATTTCATTCCCAACTTTAATAATTTGTCTTTAAACTATGTTCTTTATTTGTTTAAAGAGGTTGCACATCATATGATACCATATGCCACCTTTTCCCACATGTTTTAAACATATTTTTTTCGATTTTCCAACTTTGTCCTTTTGTGCAATTTGTAGCACCTTTAGCATTTCTGCATCATTTTGTCGACTCTTTAAGAAAAAATGCCATAAGTGATAAGTTAATCACCCGAAACCCAGGAAAGTGGGTCCCATGGTAAAGAGGACGCTCTGACCGTTTAAATGAGCATCCCCGCGCCAAATTCTGCCTCCAGACCATACTTTTATCTCAATTTGAAAATTTCCAATTAAGCCATTAAAAAATGGTCTACTTTTACTGAAAAAATTATTTTTACCGGAATGAACTCAAACTCCTAGGGGCCTAGTGCATGTCCATACGATTTATTACTAATGGCTAGTATGTAAAAATACATAGACACTTAGGATCAATGTTACAAAAACCGAACCGGTGGTCGAACCGACCGACCCTGTGAACCGGAACCGGACCAAAACTGGAAAGAAAACCGGATCATAAAACTGGATTACCAAAAATACATAAAATATTCAAATTTTGAAAAATTATAAATATATTCATGTGCATGCAAACCATTATACACAAAATATGAAAAGTATCTCATTTCTATAGCAAATAAGAGTGCGTAGAACCAAAATAGCAGTTAGCACTGAGTGCAATACATGTCTGAATCAAAATACATCATCAAAAAAGGCTCTAAATGGCCTATGAAAAAGACTAGAGTCAAAGACTAAACAATCTAATCATTTGAATCCTCAGGCTCAGAGGCCTTCGACTCAGACTTTGAGCCATCATCTACATCCTCATCCTCAAACTGCGGAGTCTGGGCTTGGGCCACCTGACTTGACTCCCCTGGTCCAGAAGGCACCTGTCCAACATCACCTTCCACATCATGCTGTTGTGGAAGTGGGTCCAAATCCATCCATGAAAGGTCTTCATTCTCAGTGTCAAATGCTGGTGGCTGCGTCTCCACAACCCAATCTGTTGAGGCATCACTATCATCCAGGAATATGGAAGATGATTCAGGGGTCCTGTTCTGCAATTGGTTGCGCCTCAACCGAAGGTTGTACTGAACAAATACCATATCATTTAACCGTTTTTGCTCTAAACGGTTACGCTTCTTGGTGTGAATACACTAAAAAACACTCCAATTGCGTTCACAACCAGAAGCACTACATGTTTGGCTCAATATTCGAACTGCAAACTTCTGCAAATCAGGGCAAAGACAAAAACATGTTGCCACCAATATGCTGCATGTACATTGTAAAGACAAAAAAATTAGCAAAAGAATTATAAAGTTTTACTCATATAAAGACTTTCTAAATTCTATTATTACCTGGAGGATCTTTAGATCTAGTCCGTATAGCCGTAGCCATGCCAAAGATACCAAGACTGTCATTTAAATGCAAGAGTTTGCTGTGGATCTCGTCTTGTTTAGCGGGATCAGATACCATGCGCTCAATGCATTTGTACAATCCTTCCTTTACCTCCCCATCTGCTTCAAAATCTTTTGTGTAATGGTACCTTTACAAGAGTCAAGACAAAGCAAATGATCAATTTTAGTCTTATGAAGATGATAACTTTTGCAATTAAAATTTAATAAAATAACTTAAAAACTTTGAAAGTAGTTACCTTGGATTCAAGTAATAGCCTGCAGCATGTAAAGGCCGATGGAGTTGTCTATTCCAGCGATCATCAATTATTTTCCACAAAGGAAGATACTTTTGTCTTTTGCCATCATATGCCTCCTTTATTGCCTCCTTGGCTTGATCTATGGCCTCATAAATAAATCCCATCTCTGTTTTATCACCATCCACCATTCTCAGAACTTTCACAAGAGGTTTACTAAAAAGTACAATCTCCTCTGCCTTTTTCCAGAATCCTTCTCATAGACTTTGTCAACAATGTCTTTTCCTTCAGCCTTCTTGCTATATTGAGAAGCATTCCACTCATCACAGGAGAACATCTTCCTCAAGTTGGCCTTTTGCTCAATCAAGGACTGCAATGTAAGAAAGTTTGTTGCAAATCTTGTGATAGCTGACTTGACAAGCTCTTTTCCACCAGTGCATTTTCTCATAAGGGTCAACACCCATGTGTGGTTGTAAATGTATCTTATTATGGATTTTGCTTGTTCCACACACTTTTTCACCCACTCCATTTTCCCAATATCCTCAAGCACGAGGTCCAAACAATGGGCTGCACATGGAGTCCACCAAATGGTGGGATGTTTCTCCTCCAACATCCTTCCGACTGCAACATAATTGGAGGCATTATTTGTGATAATCTGTACTACATTTTCCACCCCCACCTCTAGAACTACATCATCCAAAAGACGCAATAGTAAATGTGCATCCTTAACTTGATCAGATGCATCCATTGATCTAAGGAACATAGTTCCTTTTGGGCAAGCAATAAGGAAGTTGACAATGGTGCGACCCCTTGTATTAGTCCATCTATCGGACATGATCGTGCACCCTGTTTTACTCCATGAGTTTCTGAACTCTGATAGGTATTCTTGTACTCTTTCCACTTTATTTTTTAAAAGTGGCCCCCTAATATCCTCATAACTGGGGCCCTTGAAACTTGGACCACATGAAGCTACAACATCCATCATAGGTTGATAATAAACAGATCTTGTAGCATTGAAAGGTATGTCTGCATCATACCACCATCTAGCAATGCATTCCCAAACAGCCTCCTTTTCCACCTTCTTCCATTTGGCATCAATGGTGGGCTGAGCACTAGGGGTAGTTCGGGGCTGAAAGAAAGACTGAAGGTTGCCACGGGGCCTTTTAAATTGGGATGTACTGCTACCAACACCACCACCAACAACATTTTCTTCCAAAGGTATGGTATAAGGATCATGGGTAGGATTTGGAAAACTAGAGGATTCTTCAAAACTAGGGTTTCTCTCAGAAAAATCAGAACTACAACTTCTCCCTATCTCTTTGTGGATCCTCTCTTTTCTAGCTTTTTTAGCTTGGTAGGATTCAATATGACCAAGCATCTCAGCTCTCAGGTCATCAGACACTTTTGGGCATGGTCTTACATTCCCCCTTGCACCCATTAAATGTTGTTTCAGCCTATGTATACCTCCCCCACCAACCTCCTTCTGACAATAGTTACACACCATTTTCCCCTCAACTAATTGACAATGAATCCATGCAGGATCCTTTCTATCTTTGGGAGCCATGGAAAGCAATATAAATCTGCAAATAAAAAGCGAAACCCTACATTTTTAAAATTTAAATCCTATGAAAAAAAACAATTTCAAATTTTTAGAGACTAACCACTACATAACTAAAGGAATACGTGGCTGATTTTACATATCTTGAAGAGACGCCTCCAAATCTGCAGAAGAAATTCAGCCTTGAGTGGACTCCAATCTGCTCCAATTTTGCTCCAAAACTGCTGCAATTGTCTCCAACACAAATTAGCTCACACACTCCGGAAAAAAACTCCTTCAATCCTCTCTTCAAATCAGCCTAACAACCAACTAGAAGACCCTCAGCAATCAACACTCAAAGAATCTAAGGCAAAAGACCCCAAGCACACACTCAAAAATCGAATATTGGAAACCTTGGAAAGAATCCAATGAATAGTGTGAGTGAAAGAGAGGGGGTGGGTGTCTTTTTATAGCTTAGGGGGAGTATTTAGGTTAGTCTAGGTTCATCCCCCCCCCACCCAATTTCCTGTTTAAAAAAAAAAAAACAGTTTCTGGCCGGACGTACGGCGTCGTACGTGCTACTGTACGGACCGGTCGGTTCACATTGCAAAACCGGTTCGGGGCAAAAAAATCCGGTTTTGACCGGTTAGTTGACTGAATCGGCCGGTTTAGGCAAAAACCGGCCAAAAACGGTTCAGATGGCCGGTTCGGACCAGAAAGGCATCGGAACTGCTCTAACCGGCCGGTTTTGCCTAAACCGGTCCGGTTTTTGTAACATTGCTTAGGATTTAATAACCTCCTAAGGTTTGACCACCATGGTGAATACTCCAGCTTTGGAGGTGTGAGTGAAAATCTTAGGAATTATACGTCACTGAAGCGCAATGCATAATTCCTAAGGAAAAAACACTTTAGAGTATCTTCTTGACAGCTAAACCTAAGGTAGGTCAAGCCTTTTACGAAAAGATCATGCTTGGACCAACTTATTACAATTCCCCCAAGGGGTCTGGACATGCAAACTTTACAAAGGGCAAAAAATTGGCCTGATGAACTTCAGAACACTGATGATGAACATTGTAAATGTTCACAACTCTGGCGGCTCGCAAGAAATCCACTCAATGTACAAATTAGGAGGTAACAGTGTCTATCCAGTTTTTCCAGCAACACTTACCTTCCTAGTTACTAGAGTTTAGATCTTTAGATTAGATTTGCTTTTGGCTTTTATAGGAGTGGCTTTTGCACTCATACAGTGTATTGATACTTTTGTACTTATTAGCAGTCCCATTGACCTTTTTGTGGTCATTTGTTGGACATTAACAAAATTATCTTATCATTTGATCTTATCTTGCCTGGTAAATCTTCTCAACAATACCAACTTATCGGGAATACATTTTCTGCCCTGATGTTTCTGTGTGCCTACGCTGGTCACAATTCTGTGTTCCCATTAGTGTGTTTGCCCTGGTCTCAATCATGTAGTGCCACAGCCTTTCAGGTGCCTACTCTGGTGACAATTCTTGTGCACCATTGTGTGCCAGCCCTGGCCTTTATCATGTAGTGCCTCAGCTATCTGTTCTCACATTTTCAGAAACATCATTTATTTTTGTTTGGTTCTCGTCTGACCTTCTAATACTAATTTCCTGCTGTTATTGTTGTAAGAAATATTTTACACTGTAATATCCTAGTCTTGGATCCCTGGAATATAATAAAATAATTATTTACATGTTGTAATGGTATGGCTATCTGACTTGGGTGTTTAGCCATGTGGGCTAAGTGGATGATAAGATGATCCTCTTGAATGATAATTGCTTGTAATGAAAAGTTTTGAGTGGGAGGCCAAAGGCCAAGGCCTTACAATAGCACATGGACACAATCCTCTTATATATGCTTGCTAAAGCTGATATAGATAGAAGGGATGCATTTTTGATAAAATAATAATAATAATAATAATAATAACTTCCATGGAAACGGTTGCTAGGAGCAAGGGGTCCTATGATGTGATAAGAGGGGAAGTGCAGGGGATTTCCTTTGCGGAAATGATAATGCCATGTATCATGCAAGATGCTTCCTCAGTTTTTGGAAAGACCTTGGAATTCTTCCATTTACTAACCATTTTGGCTTCCCTTTGCTCTTAAAAGACTCATACATGATGATAGTCATCTTGCCTTTGCTTCTACTTGGCTAACCGGGAAATAAGTTATAATGCTACTATGCTATGGGAATGCTGACTGAAAAAGAGCTTGCTGATGGATATCGTAGTGGGAGCTTGTGTTAAATCTAATCAATTGGGTCTAGACCAAGTGAATGTGGGATGGAGCGTTATTCTCCCTACCCAGATTCTATTCCCATATGTGACATGTTGAGCTCATAATGAGTATATTGTTGTAATGGCTTCAAGCCCTATTGTTTCCCTGGCCTTGTGCCTTGAAGAGTCTAGGATTTACCTTGGGTGCCATCCTCAGAACGAGGGGAAGTACCTGGGGGTTTTCCTTGGGCATTGTGACCTAGAAAAAAATGCTTGTGTTAGATTTTGACTTGAAAGTCATAGATTGCCATACTAGGTTTTTACCAGAGGACAGCTATTAAATGGACTATCCTTGCCTGCACTGGAACACTTGCTGAGATGGATTTCCCAAGGGACTATGTGGCAGTGACGGGATAGGCCATGTGTGTGTTGTGATTGGTTGAGAGGAAGAGGTCCATGGCTGATTGAACATTGGTTGAGAACTTGAGATGCCTGATGTAAAGGTAGTGAGATATTTGGCCAAGTCATGAGCACTGTGGGTTGGGTTGAGTAAGAAACCAAATCCAATAGACAGTCCCTTCACCCTTGTTGCCTCGTAGCTTGGCTTCGGGTTGGTGTCCTCGCTCAATGCCTATGGTTGCATGGTGAATAGCTCTGACACAAAGAGTTGTCATGGACAGAATTTGACTCAGGTAAATATTCTTATTTGTTGTTCTATTATACTCTGTTATTTTTGGGGATTTGATTTGATTCTTGTGTGTGCATGGAGATGGACATTTTATAGTTCTCTGATTATTGGAATCATATTACGATATGGAACTATATATTCAGTTTATGTTGCTTATGTTTTATGACAATCTGGTGATGCATGTGAATTCTGCTCTGCGGATTCAATCTATGTCATTAATCTCATGTTTGAAAATATTGTATGCTCCCTGTTTAAAATGTGCACATGATGGAGGAATGCAATGTAGATGTTTGTTCATATTCCAATGGTGCATGCTGGTTGCTATTCTTCTAATTTGGACTGTGACTGTTCAATGCCCATGCATATAATTTCTGCTGTGCATTTGAAATAAATCCTATAGATTGCATGGGAAACTTGTCACAGAGGTCAGATTGGCAAAGAAGGGGAAATTTTTAAGATTTTGTACCCTTCTGGCCAAGGTTAAGCATATGTGTATGTTACATAGGCCTCTTCTTTGGTCTACAATTGCTTTTCATGCAATCTTCTACTGCTTAGCTTGTCAATTATCTTCTATTTTAGCTGCCAAAGTTTTTCTATCATGAGCTGGTTTTCTCCTGTTTTTTATCTTTCATTGGCCTACTGCCAGCTAGATTGATTTTGTAGGAGCCATTGTATTCTTGAAGTGTTGTCTACACATGCCCTTCATGTTTTCCGGTGTCGGTTTTGTGTAGATTGTATGTTAGAGAATTGCTGTTGTTGCTTGCTGATCAAGTTGTCAACCGTTTGAGGAGTTGCTACTGATGTTAGGAATAAAGGGATCCCCATTGACGAGAGTTAGGCCATTACCTTATCATACTGTCTTGAGGTTCATGAAGGGAGTTGCCATTGACTTGTCATATATTCCTACGCTGCAGACAAACCTTCTTCCTTTTTTTTTCTCTTATGATTTCCCAAACTTTTAAAGCTAGGCAACTTTAAAATTGATTAAACTTATAATTTTAAAAATGTTAAAATAAAATCATGTAGGCTTATCTTTATCTTTCTTATCCTGCATCTCCATTGCCTTTTTGTTCCCTAAGCACCACTTTATGCTTCTTATGTGAGTTTAAATTTAAAAATGTTAAAATAAAATCATTTAGGCTTATCTTTATCTTTCTTATCCTGCATCTCCATTGCCTTTTTGTTCCCTAAGCACCACTTTATGCTTCTTATGTGATTTGCCTCCTAGAACTGGGCTTCCTTGTATGCCAATGCTCTACCTTTGGATTTAGATCTTCTAGACGCCAGCCTTTTGCTCTAATACCTTCTTGGCTTTTAGAACAATATATACATATGAAAATAAATGCATGATGGTGGAGAGAATAATTAATGGCATTTCGATAATGTTGCAAGTTGCAACAATATTCACAACGTTAGTGTGAGGTAGGCTACCTAACTACATCAAATGCATGTATTGCTTTCTCAAGTATCTCACCATACATTACATCATATATAGTACCCTAAGGCATTTAAGGTGTTCTAACCACCTAACTGACCTTAATACCAATTACTAACATGTTACATCGGCATGGTCATTGTCATATGGTCTATTAAAATTGTCACTATCATTAAAGCTTGTTGTTTGCTCCTGCTATGATAACCTCCATTTATGCATACACTATAGTGCTATCCCAGGGGGTTAGCTCAATCTGTTGTTGCCAATGTTATTGGGCATTTGCTAGTTCCGTGCCAACAAGTGCTCAGTTCGAATCCCCTTATGTGAGGCGCACTAGTCTACATTGATTGGTTTGCTAGAGATGTCATCCACTAATGTGGGGAAGCATCCTTGGGGTTTGTCTGCGAGTATTTTCTTGGAAAATAAATATACAAGATAGTGTTAGAGTTTTAAACACATATACATATCACACATAATCACATCACAACTTAGTTGATGAACCCATTCAAAGAAAACAACAAAAAATAGAGAGAAGTGCCATATTGTATAAGTGCCTGTAGTGCTTAACACATGTATTAGAGAAATAACTCATACGATGATAATACAAAGTGATTCTTGAGATGTGTATTATATATCTCAAGAGGTAGGGTGCCCTCCCCAAGAGGAGTAATGGGCCCACATAAAGATGACCAGGTCAGTCTTAGCCATAACCTAGGCTTATAATATAACACCTCAAATAATTTCATTTGGAATAGACCAATCCCAACACCACTCCTTAATTTGAATAGGTAGTCACAGAGAACACTGATGAGCATTTGTGAGTGGGTTTATAGCTAAGTTACGAGGATACAGATACGGATTCAGATATGGATCCGGATCCGGATACGAATCCGCTAGATTTTTTAAAACCTAGGATCCAGATACGACAGGGAAACGACAAGTACAAAAAAATATAAAAATATTTATATAATAAATAAAAACATAGAGTGAAGAATCAAAACTATTCATGAAACACTAGAGTAGAACTATAAATTATTGCCAAAAAAGAGAGTTCATGTACCATAATTGATAATTTGATGAGTTGTAACCATGATTGATATTGATAACTTAAAAACCATTTCAACATGAACTTGAAGCAGGTCATAATAGTGTTTTTGTGAGCCACATCCACATGTCCCTATCAGCAGGGAATAAAATGGTTTTCTTGAAGGCTATGGCAAGACTACATAACAGTGTAGGTGAATTGAGCAACAACATATCACATAAAAATAGATCAACCCTTGAAAGCAGACCTTAACCATAAAGATAAATCAAATAAAAACTTTGAGAGCAGAACTTGATATAGATATATCAAAGTTCAAGAGCAGATCTTGACATAAGGATAGATCAGACCTTGAGCAGGAATGGATTTTACACTTTTAGCCATTAGTTGTTTAGGGTTTTTAAAGTTTTTCATTCAAAAACATTTTTTTTTTTTGGGGGGGGAATCAATGGGTCATAGAAGCACTGGAAGTTTAAGATCCGTTTGAAAATTTCAGGAATTGTTTGATTTTTCATAGGACCAAGATACGTTTCCTTCTTCAGGGGCTTTGTTTCCATGATGAATCCTAGGTGGATCCGATCCGGATATGTATCGGATCCGCGGATCCTACACACTTGAGTGGTGGATCCGGTAACATAGGTTTATAGATACCATAACTCAATACAGGGTCAACTTAGATTGACAATATAACACCCCAAATAATTTGGCAATGAACTGAGCATCTTTCAGCTCCCCTGAACAGTCTTCGACCTTTATGAACATTGCTCCTTTTGGTGAAGTGGCAATGATATTTATCAATGGCCTATGCTTGGTATCTGTCCATCCATCAGAGACAATGGTGACCCCAGAGCTATGCCATGAAGAACGAATTGGTGCTAAAACATCCTCCACTAGCTCCTTCTCCTTCTTGAGTAGAATAGTTCGGATTTTTTCATAGTTAGGCCCCTTGAAGCCTTGAGGTGCTGTGTTAATCGCCCTCACCATATATTTCCAGTACGGAGACCGAACCACATTGAAAGGGATACGACATGCATAGAGGGCCCTAGCCACTCTTGTTTCAGCTTCTTCTCTCCCTAGAGCATTATGAAGTTTAGCTATTCTGCTATCTCTAATGGAAGGAGATGCTGACAATCCTCTACTTGCAATTTTTGAGTCTGTTTCTTGGATTTGTTGAGGCCCCCTCCTCTTCCTCGCTTCCTGCACAATTCTTAGCTCACTGTTTGGAGCTGGAGGTGCAACATTAGAAAGCAAATCATGTCTTCTTTTGGTCCTATTAGCCTCATCTTGCTCAGTTTGGCACTTCCTCCTCTCAACTGGGTCTCTTGTTAATGGGAAAGATTCAACGCCCTTTTCGATTTCATGCAACAAATGGGCCTTCACTTTTGGGTAAGAGCCTTTAAACAAACCATTGCAAAGAGTACATTTCCATTCCCACGGACCACCACCTCCACATCTGGCTACCTTCTGCACGTGCCTCCAAAGAGGATAATACTCAGCCCTCTTAAAGGGCTTAGGGGATGAATCAGGGGAAGCAATTGCTGCTGCAATAAGAAACAAAAACAGGTGTACAATAATTAAAATGAAAAATGGAAGCATAACCTCTATGAAAACATAGAAAAAATAGAATGCAGATCTATTAATGCTTGCCGCTTACCAATGAAAGACACTTGTAGATGCCCTTGCTCAAATCTGGAAGATTCCCTTGCACAAATCGCCCACTCCAAGTTGCTCCTCTTTTCCCAAATCAAATGCTCTCCAAATCGCTCTTCTTATTTTGTGTGAGGGAGGAATGAACCCAACAGCTCTTTATAGCCTTTTTCCTTCCTCACCTAACCTTCTAGATGCTTCCATTGCGAATTAGAAACATAGGTTTTAAAAAAAACCGATTTTTTTTGGGCCCACGGGCTAAGGAAATTTTGGAAACGCGGCTGTACGGACGCGGCCGTACTGGAAACACGTTTCTTGTACAGAGTACAATTTTGTACGTACGAAACGCATTTCGCGTTCGTATGGTACGCGTTTCCTGGTTTTGAAATGCTGAAACGTGGGGGACAGGGGTGGGCCCCACGTTTCCTGCAACATAGATTGTAATGTTCTGTTTTGGGTAAAACTGGAACAAAGGACATGCAGAGCATGCGAGTCTTAGATCAAGAGCGTGCAAGCATGCATGCAACAGTAAGATGCATGCAAGCATGCATGCAAAAATGAAATGCATGCAATCATGCAGGCATGCAAAAGTTAGATGCATGCAAGCATGCAAAAGTGAGATGCAAGCATGCATGCAAAAGGGAGATGCATGCAAGCATGCAAAAGTGAGATGCAAGCATGCATGCAAAAGGGAGATGCATGCAATCATGCATGCATGCAAAAGGGAGATGCATGCAACAAGTGAGATGCATGCAACTCAACTGAGAAATAGAAAAGAAAAGTGACTTAGGTATAGGGCATGCAATGTCAAGGTTATAAAAGAAAGACAAAGTTAGTTACTCGAGATCTATTGTTATTGTTGATTGAGAATTGGTTTTGAGAGCTCGGAGAGCCGTTTAGGGTTGAGGGCGATTGCCCTAGCCAAGTTTTGGTTCGATCTTGAAATCTATACATCCTAACCAAGTTTAATGGATAGATTACCTAGATCTATCACCATGCTTCAAGGAAGATAGAGATTGTTGAGTTTCCAGCCAAGCATTGAACCAAAATGCAGTTTATCATTAAGAGCAGGATCATTGAAGAGCTAGTGACCAGAGGTGCCCATCCCTTGGAAGACTGAGTACAAGGGCAGTGCTTCACTGCCATCAAACATCATCAAGCATACATCTCAGATTTGGAAGGATTCATGGTTTATAGGGCATAAGGGAATAGGACGCATCCCTTGAAGGAGTTCTGGTCTATTGGTGAAGAGGGGCGCACCAGTCAAAGGAGAAACTCCATCTCTCCTTCATTACTCACAACTCTGTCATCTGAGGAGGGCGCATTCTTGTTGGGGATAAACTCTGCTGTAGGTTGCTTTACTGTTGTCATCGCCATTGGGGAAGGACGTGCTTGCAAGGAACCTGTTATATCTTATCTATGTGATGAGCAGCCTTACTGCTCGGGGAGAGGACGCATTACTGAAGATTATCATATCCAGGGTTCACATTATTCTGTGCTAGCAAGGAAGGAAGGATTGTGTTGTCTACCTGCCGTTCTCACATTCCAGATCTGAGCCCTAGAAAGGAAAACGCTGCCAACAAGAGAACAGTGCCATTGTGAGCAAGGGTCCAAGTCGTGTGGAATAAGGGATTTTCTTGACTGCTCTGTGTGGTGAGAAGGGAAACTACTCTCATATGTTACATTCCCTTTCCTCTAGAATACTGCTACAGTACCTTTAACACTAAATCGTGGTCAACAAAGGGACTCTTTCAGGCTGGAGGTGCACTTGAGAGAGAAGACAGCTGATAGTAAATAATCCAAACTATACTCAGTCACTAGAAAAAGGGTATTGGAGGACAACATTCCTTGGTATTCGCTGCTTTCTTGAATTTATCGCTGTAACCATCATCTATGGCAGTTTGAAGTGAGCCAGCCATCTGCATTTAACGTGGATCAAAGGTACCCTTAATTTTGAAGTCTCCTGTGCTTTGAAATAGCTATATTGCATGGAAAACAGTCATCTACAGGACTTTATTGACCAGATCTAGATTCTGATCTACATCTGTCTTTTAATTAGCCATTCTTGCCCAAGGTGTTGAAGAAGTTATTGTTAATGGAAGTCAATATTCATATCTAAATTTGCATCAAACTGTATGGGGAAGATCTTCGAAATGAATCCATTGTATGAATGAGATGACTATCTAATTGTTGACAGTGATTATAATCTTTGAGTAACAAACTGTCAATGAAACATTTCAAATAACCAATGCGTCAAATAAAACTAGCAGCTATAGAAATATAAGGGAAAATAGTAATACACATATAGCAGACAGAATTCCTACTTGGAATCTTACATACATCTAGTTTTTCAACATACTTGAGCCTCAATTTTCTGCTTGGATTGGCAGTGAGAGTCCCTGCGCCTGGTCTGACCAAGCTACCTCTAGCTTCCCCATATAATTTGCCAGGAATTTTACAGAACATTCAATGCTTGTTTTTAGTAAGTCTGTTTATGTTGAAGTCATTTTGTTTAAACTTTTAGTACTAATAAAAGAAATCGAGGACTGAATTTGATTTCATCCTTGATTCTGTTAATGTCTTTTCGTGGTTCCTGTATTGTGCCCAAATCAAGAAGCACTACTCCAATAAGTACCCAAATTTTTTGTTTTTTCTTGTAGAGAAGCATAAGATACAAATGTATGTGTCAATTTTTTTTGTCTGTCTTTATCTGGTGTACCAGGACATATGAACATGCCAAAATTTGTGAGCTTGATCAAAGTATTGACTGCACATTAAAATATGCACAATTGAATTTTTTTAGGAGCCTAGAAAAGCAAGGTTTTTATCCAAAGTTTGGACCAAGATTGAAACCTGAAATTATATACTGAAATGTGTCATGAAAATGATCTATTTTGTTTTATACTTAGTTTATATATTTATAATTTTTTTTTTTAACATAAACAATCAATGTTTGTTTTAAAAAGAGCTGTGGTTGCACCCGATAGCTTTGATAATACAATGCTCAAGAAGATGGATCCTAACATGCAATCCTTTCTCTCCTTTTCAAATAACTGGAGGGAGAGAATCCAAACTTTTCTACAGAGGCTTTTTCTATTATATTCCCGAGTACAATAGTAGATTCTTACAAATTTATTACACAGTAGTATGCAAAAATGATACATGATTTTTATTTATGGGTTATTAATAAGTATCCCCCCTTTGACTAGAGGGAAATCCAGAGTTGACTGATGACCTGAGAGGATGTTCTATTCGGCCTCATGTTCTTGCTGTTTTCGATTAGATTTTCTTCCCCTTGTGAGGGGGGGAGGGGTTTGGAGCTTTCTTCAGTACTCCAGTGAAAGTGAGGGATTTAGATTCATGCGAATGGAGATGCAGCTCTGCTACAGTAGGTATTCCTTGCATATTCTCCACCTGTTTCTCCTCTGTTTCCTCTGCTTCCTCTTCTTCAAACTCTTTCTGCTTTGCTTTCTTCCTTTCCGATCTTGATGGAGCACTAGCCATTGGATCTAACTTGGATGCATCCAAACCGCCTTCTGGATGCAATGAATCTGCTAGCAATGTCTCTTTTGCTTCCTTTTCCTTCTCCATATCATCTAGATTCCCAAAACTTCAAATTTGTTATTACTTGTGTTGGATTGCCCCTCATGGTGTGGGTTTGAAGACCACTTGTGCTGAGATATCATTCTCCTGCTTTGAACCATCCTGAACTTGTATTCTTTACTTGACAAATGCTTTTTGGGGGGCTGTAGCTTTTGTATTTTTGGGCAATTTTTGGCAAAATGCCCATAAGTATGACAAGCAATACACTTCAAGTGAATTTGCTCGTAATTGAGGATTTGTTGATGACTCCGTTCATCAATACTGATTTACAATGCCTTATGAAGACCCTTCTCCAGATCCACCTCCACAAAAATGTGCTTGCAAGAGGACAGGTTCCCTTTTGGTTCTGCTCAGTTAATAAATTGGCCCAGCTTGTTTCCAATATCTCTAAGAGAGCTATCATCCCAAGAAATCAGAAGTAGGTTAGGTAACCCAACCCGCATAGGAGCTAAATGATTTCATCCCCTGGATTGAAGCCAAGAGACCACGGAGACAAATACATTCCCCTGGAAGCCAGGAAATACTGTCCTGAGCGAAAAATCAAGTCATGTTCCTCCCTTTTGGCAAAAAGAAACACAAAATAACCATGGTCAGATGCAAGTGATAATACCTGGCCTTTGAATCTTGGGAGTCAGTGTTCTTTTATCCATGTTTATAAAGTTCTTGGACTAGCCAGAGGCCTGTAAACTTTCTAACCAGTGCTGCTCAGACAGAATGAGGGCTTTTCTTCTTGGTTGCGGGGATGGAGATCCAGCTGTGGAATGCTTTCCAATTGTTTTACAAATCTGCTTTGCTGAGGCTTGTTTCCTTTATATGGTTTGAGAGACTTAACCAGAGAGAATGATGCCTCTATCTCATATTGAAGGGCGTCACCCATATTTCCAGTTTGAGGGATCCTCTTCTGCCCCTTCAGCAGCAGGCCGTGAATTCCTGCAAACAATCTTGGCATCTGGAGATCAATGTCTGAGAAGATTGGCTGGGGTCTGGAGGTCGGTGGTGGCTAGGGTAAAACCCTAGCCACATACTGAAAGCCAAGCTCTCGGCACCCTTGTGTTTATAATTCTGATCTTGATATATTATTCCTATTTTCTCTATCATCAGTTTTTTGATGTATTATCTCAACTTTCTATTTTACAGACCCAGTATGTGTCATACTTGTTTACTAAGATTAGGTGCAGGTTGGTATGAAACTCCAATTATTTAACAAGAAGTTAGCGCATTACTTGAGTTTTTCTTTTTCTGGTTTTAAATCCCACTCAAATGTTTGACCTCTGATTCTTATATATGCTCATTATTGCTGTAATGCAAAATTTTATGAACTTTTCTGGTAGAGAGTTGCCCAAAGGAGAAATATCTTCAAGGGCCTGGACTGGTTTGTCTGTGCACATAACATTCAAGTGGTTGTTGTGTTGTTATTTTGTACTTTTGTTAAAGAAACATGCTCCAATTTACAATTGATGACTTACCTGGTCTCTTAGGTCAATATCTGTCATTTTCCTTAGATTAGTGTATCTGTAGTTAAATGCAATCACATTCATGGTATTGCAATATCTAGTAAACAGCAATTTATTTTGCAAATACAAGTGGCTACTTTGCAGTTCAATAGAAGTCAGAAGACATCTTATATCTTCATATTACTTAGGTTCTTTGTCTTTCAGGGATGGACAACCTTACAAATGACTAGGGAATCGGCAATACTGGATGGCAGACGACCGTTTTCTGCAAGAGAACTCATGGGCATCTTATCTGATATGTGGCCTGTTGCTGCTGATAAAGTTGGGAAGATCAAATCATATGACAGTGGAAAAGTGAGTAGCACATGTTCCAATCTCAGTTTCATTATTGTGATATGAAAATTTACTGCATATTGTGCACAATTGAAGGGTTGTATCTGATGTGCACCTATTTTATATTTGCATGTTAAAGTTTTTCTTATTTCCATATTTTTTAACTTGTTCTTGGTCCGGGGTAGTTGTTTCTCACCCATCTACATTATAATCTTTTCATTAATAATTTAAACAATAATATTGTGAAGATCCAATAGCATACAAAAGTCTCAGACACAAGTGCTTACAGCTTGGTTGGAACCTGATTCAAGATGCAAAATCCCACTATGCTTTTATGGCTTTACAGTTGCAAGACATGGCTGTCTACTTGTCCAATTGGCAATTGCCAATAAGTAATCATTTAGTCTGCGTGTTCTCTGCTGCAAACTTCTGTTTGCATTTGTCATTAGTTTTTTGTTTATCAGCTTAGTTTGTCACAGATTCTCATGATTGAGCATAGTTTTGTGTTTGAGAGGAACAATTGAAGAGCTAGGATCTCCATCACAAATATTCACTTTTGTGCTATCATTGAAATTTGAATAGGCTAGAAAAAGGCCTTTAAAGGTCTACTGCTGATTCATTGACTTTTGGAAGATCTTTGATACTGTTCCAACCTCCCAGGCACTTACTCATAGAGCGACTTCATGTCCTTGGAGTACCTGGTTTTGATTTTGCTGTGATCCGGCTTTTTGAGACACCAGTGGGCAGTTTCTGCACATCTGACAGGCTTTTCGGGAATATAAGGGGTACTATTGGTGTCAAACATGGGTGTCCTCTATCACCCATCCTCTTTGGGCTCTACATTGATGAGCTAGAATAGTTCAATAGGCATTCCACTTAGGCTGAGAATGGTTGCCTACTTCATGAACTCTGGATTTCACTCCTATTATTTGGAGTTGATGTGGTATTGTTGGCTTCATTCCAGAGGGGTTACGTATGCCACTTGATGCTTTGGATTGGTTGTGTGATATTTGAAAACTGATAGTTAATCTTGGTAATACCAAGATCATGATCTTTAATACAACCAAAGAAGCCATTCGTAAGTATCATTTTTTCTTCTAAGGGGAAGCGATTGAGGCTACCTCTTATCTAGGGATGCAATTCATGTGCCCCACCTTCAGTGTAAATGTTGTGTCCCAACCACAGATTTTTAAGGGATTTACTTCTCTATACAAACTTTAGAGATGGTTCTTCCATATTCATTTTTAGGACACTCCATCTAAAATCAAGCTCTTTGATGCCAACACCAAGCCTGTCTTTTTATATGGATTTGATATTTGGTGACTTGGCCATGGTCATATAGTTTTGTATTGCATCAAGAGGGTCTAGACTATCATGCTTCAATATCTTATTTGGTGCAAACAAACTCTTCCTTTGTGTATTATACACAGAGTTTGGGGCGTATTCCCTTTTTCTTGAGACTACCTTTAGTCTTATCATCTACCTTCAAAGAATTCAATAATGGCAAACTTTGAGGGTGTCAGAGGTACCCCTTTTTGGTGCACTTCTCCTTTGAGAGACTTGCATCTCATGGTTAGAAATGTTGGTGGTGTTGATGTTTCTCCAGGTTGCAGCATCATGCGGACATTCTCTCCTAGATTGGTCATGTGATTTGACCAAGGGAAATGGCCATGTGATTTGAGAATGGCCCAAGCACAGGGTAGACAATCTCCCATTATATTGAGTCATATGGTGTGGGGATATTGGCCTAGGGATGACAATATCCCATTATCCCGAGTCATATGGTGTGGGGAGAATGGCCCAAGCATAGGGCACACAATCTCCCATTATCCTGAGTCATATGGTGTGGGGAGCTTAGCCCTAGGATGCCATCACATTGCCTGCTCTATGATGGAGTGATCTATTCTATATTAGAGTGAGTTGACTTGTTTATTTGATAGGGGATTTCATCCCCTTGTGGAATATACAAGTCTAATCTAATGTTGAATTTGACATAGACTCTAAGAAGTGTCCGAAACTTCTTAGTGTGGGTCAAATCAACATTAGAGCTCTATGCATGAATAGACATGCATGTGAAGAGATAATCATCAACAAGGACAAATTTTTTATGACAAAGAAATAACCAAGAAGACAAGTCAACCATTGAAGAAGTCCCAGATAGCATTGAAGAAGCCCATGAAATATTGAAGAAGAAGAAAGAACAAGTCAGCCCTGAAGATAAAAAGAAAAGTGGAAAGCAAAAGTACAAGTCGGCCCCATAAGAAAAATTAGGGTGAATTGAAGTGTATAAATAAGCAGCTAACATTTCATTTTCACAATCCAGCTAACACATCATAGCAACTCTTCTAGCTAATGCGCACTTGTCAAGAAGGCCTAGCAAAGGCACAATGAGCTAATTTCTCTAGAGGTTCGCTATCCCTATCCAGGGTTTCTTTGTGAAGGTTGCACTCTTGTGGCTAGGGTTTCCTCATTAAAAAATGATGAACTTTATGTGCCAGGGTTTCTCTTCAGGAATGGTAATGTACTTGAATTGCACTGATTTCTTCTAATAAAAGTTGGCTGGGTTTTTTCCCAAGTTTGGGTTTCCCAAGGTAAAAATCTTTGTCTATTGTGCATGGTTGTGTTTCTATGATCTTTTGTTTCCGCTGCAATTTAAGTTGAAATTTTTAGCGTGCAATTATTCAATGAAAACTGTGGGATGAAATAATTGTTTGAAGTCATTAAGAATAATCGCCAGGATCTGGAAATAGAGTAATTTTGAAAGACAACCATTTAGCAGCTTTTTGCCTTCACTCTGGAAACTAGGGATTCCAAGTTTGGACCCTTCTAGCCTAATATTGCACTTGATCCTAGTGTTCTCGAGGTCACCTTGGTAGGGTGCATCTTTCTGTGGAGCCAGGTTTCAGTTTTGTCAAATTTCAATGTTGACCTAATTTTTGCTGGGACTAGGGTTTTTGACTTAGATTTCAGATTTCTATCAAGATGGTGTCTAGTTTTAGAGTAGAAGAAAATCAAGCATCGGTTCAAGAACAAAAGAAGGATGTTTCAAAAGTTAAGTGCTTCAGTTGTCAGAAATTTGGTCACTATGCTCTTCAGTGTCCTCAAAAGGAAAGAAAAGGAAAAGGAAGAAAAGGTTTTGGGAAGAGAAATACAGGTGGAGGATTAGCCTTAGCCAATAACAGAGAAAGAAGGATCTTTCAAAGGTAAAGTGTTACAATTGTCATATATTTGGTCACTTTGCTTATCAGTGCCCTCAGAAGAAAAGGAAGGAAAGGCGGTATGCATCAACAACCGATGTTGATGAGCATCCACCACAAAAGAAGACAAAACTTGATGAGATTGCAGATGAACTTCGGGAAGAGCATCTCTTGTAGGTCCAAGGGGATCTTGGATCTAGTATCTTGAGATGTGTGTGCATCGATGATAGTATCATCTTTGAATGAAGACATGGATCTACTTCATGAAGACCAAGGATGAAGTCTTCAGCAGGTTCCAGGAGTTCAGGGCTCAGACAAAGAACTTGACGGGGAAGAAGATCAAGGTCTTAAGGTCAGATAATGGAGGAGGGTATGCCTCCAAGGACTTCAGTAATTTCTGCAAGGAGGCAGGGATCAAGAGGGAGTCAACAACAAAGGTGTTGCAGGATAGGTCCTTTGTGGAAGCTGTCAAGACGATGATCCATGATCAGGATCTACCCATGTTCTTATGGGCAAAGACATCCAATACTACAGTTTATGCTCAGAATAGGAGTCCTCACCGGATATTAGGGGGCAAGACTCCTGAGGAAGCATTCACATGAGTGAAGCCAGAGGTCAGTCACTTGAGGATCCTTGATTGTCCAATTTACATCCCATGTGCCCAAGGAAAAGAGGACAAAGTTAGAACCTTCTGAAAAGAAGGGTACTTTTGTGGGATACAACAAGACTTCGAAGGTCTACAGAATTACATTTAAGGACAACGCCAGATTGAGGTTAGTTGGGATGTTACTTTTGATGAAGAGGTAGCCTTCAGGTGGTCTAGAGAGTCTCACATGGAGATTGATAGTGAGGAGAAGGGGGCTCCGAAGGATGAGATTACAAATCCCTCTAGTACAGTTATTCATCCTTCAAACTATCAATAGGAGTCAGTAGAACCAACAGAGCCAGTGGAGCTGCCTAGAGATGATGCAATGATCAGGAAGAGGTCATCATGGTTTCGTGATACCTTGCAGGATGCAGAGAGGCATGCAACTCCTAGTGGTACTTTCAGGGAGATAGTTCCGAGATCAGAGGGGAAGTCAATGGTGACTTCCAAGTGATCAAGCATGCAATCCATATTAGCATCAACTATGGGGTCATCCAATTTGCAGGCTCAGAGAGAGTCATGGATGATATTTAGTGTTCTAGAGGGAGCATGAGGCTCGTCTTAGTAGACCCACTTGGTGGGAGATGGTACATATGGATACACAGGGATCAACAGTGTAGAAGGCAACAAGTTGCTTAAGTGTAGGATACTCAAATGCATAGAAAGCAGGGTGTCCAGATGCAGAGAATGCAGGATACTCAGATGCAGAAGGAGCAGAGTGTCCAGATGCAGAGGGAGCAGAGTGTCCAGATGCAGAGGGAGTAGAGTGTCCAGATGCAGAGGGAGCAGGATACTCAAGTGTACTTGGAGCAGGGTGCTCCAGCACAAAGGGAGTAGCTACAACATAGTTTGTTGATGATGGAGGAGGTGCCCCAGTCAAGAGTACCTCCCTCACCAAGAAGAAGTTGGCTTCGAAAATCAAGATGAAGGATCTGAGCCTGATGTATTATTTATTAGGATTGGAGGTGTAGCAGAGATCAAGTTGAGATCTTCCTCAGTCAGGGGAAGTACACATATGAGATCTTGAGGAGATTCAGAATGATGGGCTGCAAGTCCATGACTACATGTATGGAGGAAAATCTTAAGAAGTTGAATGATTCTTCTTCAAATTCAGATTTGCTGGATCCCACAATGTATAGGCAGTTGATTGGATCCTTGATGTACCTAGTTAACTCCATGCCAGATATTTGCTTTGTAGACATTCACCCTCAGAGCCTGAGTCATATGGCTAGTGATGAATGGCCCAAATATCGTGATGGTTCTACAGATGAGCAGCAGATACCGTGATGGTTCTACAGATGAGTAGCAAACACCGTGATGGTTCTACAAATGAGTAGTATGTGGCAGACATTCACCCTCTAAGCTTGAGTCATATGGCTAGTGGTGAATGGACCAAATGTACAGATGAGCAGCAACATGGGGAAAACATTCACTCACAGCACAGTCTTTATCCAGATATCCATGGAGAAGGATGAACAGGTAGCAGTTGCCGAGGAGGTGGATGAGTTTACTGCCATGTCTGATAGAGAATTCTCTCTTGCTTCTTTCGTGTTAGGCCAAGACAGTAGTCAACTTGAGATTGAGGTTGATGAGAGATGGATGGTTGATAGTAGATACTACAATCATATGACAGGGACGCTAGATGCATTCCTCACACTAGATACTATTCCAGATCAGCCTGTACGAGATGTTGAGGGGTTAGTGCATATGGTTAGAGGGTTGGGACGAGTACGGTTCCTTCTAGAGTTTGGAGAACTCCTGGAGGTATCAGGAGTGCTCTTCATTCCAGGACTGAAGGTCAACAAACTTTCATTTTCGGCCTTGGAGGATGCAGGTTATGTTGTATTGTTTCAGAGGGAGCACATATTCATTTATCCAGTGGGAGTAGAACCCGTTGATCCTATGTTGATGGGTCATCAGATTGGTATGGAGTATGTAGTTCGGGGCCAACCCACTTCAGGAGCATTTGGGTGGATTTCAGAGTCCTCATCTGAGTCTGAGATAGATGGAGAGCAAGATGCTCCCAATATTGATGAGGCACTGAGGAGTCAGTCCTCAGATAAGAGGGATGAGCGAGAAGCTCATACCAGTACTAGCTGGAGATTGAGCTGGTATGAGATGACTGAGTTGAATTTAGCTCGAGAGCGAGATGAGAGATCCCAAAGCAGGAGGGTCAGGTACATGCCAATGGATCCACTGCCGATCAGCTTCAGAGGGAGTTTTGAGCAGAGTTTCAGAGGGAGTCTAGAACATGATTTAGTGTCAGAGATAGAGAGAGAGCGAGAGGCTTCTCCTGAGACGACATTGACGGAGGTGGATCATGGGTTATCAGATCAGAGTGCAGCAGTGGTAGCTAGTTCAGAGGGAGCAGTTGCAACTATAGGGCATTTGATGGATCTAGGTATTTGCAGGACTTCCGTCGATAAGAGGGAGTGTTAGAGATATGTCTATCTCGGGATGCCCTTCATGTGGTGATGCCTAGCATGAAGGTACATTATCAGTATAGGCATCAGGGTAGGGTAGAGGGCGAGATACACTCTACCAGGTGTCATGGATCCAGTGGTGGAGACATGCAGAGATTTCAGTGACTTTGCCTTACGCATGCACTATTTTGTATGCGAGATTTTTTTAAGGCATAGTGTTATTTTCATGCAAAAGCAGGATTTTTGCATGCACTCATATTAGGGTTTTGGAAGCCCTAATCAGGTTGTGAGTTAATAAAAGTAGGCAAGGGGCACATGGAAAAGGTTACTTGAGCAGTTTCTTCAGAGATTGAAGAGAGAGAGAGTGAGGGTGAATCAGTGCATGCAGAGGGGCACATTCTTGAGAGGAGGGGCGCATTCTCTGAGGAGAGAGTGGGTAGATCTGAGAGAGATCAAGGCACACTTGATCTGAGGCACTGAGGAACATCATTACTATGTAGTGAGTTCATCTACATAGAGAGAGCTCAATGCATGAGCTAGGGCGCATTCCTGAGGAGAGGCCTGCACTTTCAGAGAGAGAGAGGGGCGCATATCCGAGCAAAGATCTAGCACCATTCATTTGGATCAGAGGTTGGATCCACTGGAGGCAGAGTCGGCTTCCGAGACAGACTGGATTCATCTATTGTGAGATCAAAGATTGATCATTCTGAGAGGGGGCGCATTCCTTGAGTAGAAGGGTGCACTATCATCTGAGAGGGCATCACTAAGACAGTGATCCTGAGGCAGAAGGGCAAGAGGCCTTAATCAGATAGCAGTTCAAAGACAATTACAGTAAGAGCAGAGGGGCACATTCAATTGAGGGCGTATTCATTTAGAGTGAAGGGCACTGTCAGCCAAAGGGGCACATCACCCAACCTTCCATCAGATCAGACTTAGAGCCTGTGTGGCTCAGAGATAAGTCCATGTTAGATTACTCTATTGTATTTATTGTAATTGCTTAAAATTATAAAAGCCGCTTCCATCTCTCACTGGTTTTCCTGCAAGGGTTTTTCCAGGGTTTTTGACCAAAAATATCTGTGTTCCTATTGTTTATGTGTGATTGCTATATTTGTTAAGTTGTAGATAGATCTCATGTGCTTCAAGTTATAAGTAATTGTATTGCTGATACTTTTCCTGGGATTGAGAAATTGGGTTTTGGTATATGCATGTGTCTTATTGAGACTTAAGGTCGAGTTGGGATCTGTGATTTTCAGAGTGAGTAGTGATCTCTGGAAAATCTACAGTGAAGAGAGTACAGCTTGCATGGAAAGTGAGAAACTATTGTAAGGCTGTTGGACATCGTTGTATGAACCAATCCGTATGACTGTAGATATCTATATGGATTTATTTTTGTAATGTCTTTTTTCCACCTGCTTAAATGTTGGTCGATCCTATTGCTCCTGTCTCTGCTTTCTCTCCTCTAATCTAGTCACTGTCCCTGTCCAACAAAAGCTGTGTTTGAATTCTCTATCTTGACCTACGTTTATACTTGAGCTAAAACCCTAATCTACCAAAACCCTAATCATTCAATGAGATGTAAGGTTGAGATTAATCCTTGTCTAAATCATTAATGTAGTAAATACACTTTATTAGACTCAACAAATAAATATAAGATTCTTCACTTTTTCCTAAAGTGAATTACAAAATAGAAATATCTCAAACTACTTCCAGCACATTCACACTGAGCCTGTGCGGAAGTTCTATCCGAGTTACATTCTTTAACATAATCAACATTCCTTTAATAGATGAATCCACCTCCAAAAAGATCTCTAGTAATTAATTTCTTAGATAATTGGAACTATCCACATCCAAAGGGCCTTCTCTCCTGCATAATCTAGAATAAGAGTGAAAGTTAAGATATTCTGATTTGTGAGAGTCCAAACTGAAGTGAAATCCATGTGGAAGTCACCCATCTAATGCAGATTTGGAATAAGATAAAAGCCTGGAAATTCCTCCATCATTAATGCACCTGTGATGCATGATTCCAAAACTGAAAATAGGCTGGAAGGTAGTGGAACATCAGTGCGTAGCTTGAGTCACCTTGAAGATGAAACTTTAAAAGCATGCACACATAATCTGAAGTAATCCTCTTAATTACAGTGCCTAACCTCCAGCTGTTATCAGAATTAATCATGCACAAAAACAGCCACTATAACTGCGCCTCTGCTGTGTAAACAATTCTTAATTCTGTTTGACAAAAATAGCCCAAAGTGATGTGTCCTACCTTTTCTGGGTAAGGCTGAGCATAATAGGCTAGGATGGCCATGCATAATACCTCCCTCTTTGAAAGGATGACCAGCATAGATCCATCTTAACTCCAGATCTACCAAGCACCAAAAGGGATCAAACCCCTTGAGGTGCAAAACTTTTTGAGTGCAAGACTTTAGGAAATGTTTGCAAATCAAGGGATTTGATCCCTTTCGGTGCTTGGTAGATCTGGAGTTAAGTTGGATTTATGCTGGTTTTATTATAGTGATCCTCTTTTTTAGTTTTTCATTTTTAATGATGTCATTTTTTTTTTACAACTTTACTGATGTAACATATGACAATAGATGCACCTAATTATTTTTTTGGGACATATAGTTCTTTGTGCACTAAATTACTTTTTGTGCAATTCTCCTAATGTACAAATTCATTAACTACAAACAACAAAGAAACGTAGCAATGCTGTTCAAACGTTATCAGTTGTCACGTTATTTTTAGTTTTGTAAAATGTTATATTGGGCCAAGATATGAGGATAGATGTAACATTCTCTTGAATATTGGGCTGTAAAATTTAATATGGATCCATGGTAATTGTATTTATATTTATCCAATTTAACACAAAATTTTTAATTGTGAATCCATATTGTATGTTTTTTTATATTAATTTCTTTTTTTGAACTGAAATATGTTACAGATGTGGCACATATCACCCACCTGGACTGTAGAAAATGCTTCTCAGTGCAATGATTGATGTTTCCCCCTAAAAATGGCTCCAACTCATGCACCCTTCTTTGAATAGATAATGCTGATTTTAGTGTTGATAAGGTAAGTTAAATATGCCAAAAGGCCTTTTACTTGGATCGAATTACCCCTGCTTGTAATTATCATTAAATACTAACTCAAAATAAACCAGGTGAAGTAGACTTCCTCTTCAATCACTAAAACTGTGGAAAGAATATTCTTCTAAAATTTCACTTGCATTGCGCCTAAATCAAGTGCCCAAGCCCACATGCCAGCATGAGAATGCATCAATATGTAAAGTAGATAACAAACTTGATGATAAATTAAAAATGTTGACGGGAAATTTTAACCCATCATCAAGTCACGTCCTGTATGCCAAAATTATCCAATGAGGATGACATGGAAGAATATGATGAACCTGGAAACTGCACATATCACCTCACTCCCTAAAATAATAACTGCCAAAAATAGCAGTGCCTTCACAGAAAAGAGGAAATACTGAAAATGAAGCCATAGCACTAAAAGTTAAAACAATGCAGACATAAACCTTGTCATACATGTAAACAATCTGGAATGGTAACTGTCTAAAATAGCTTTGACCTCATAAAATGTAGGAAACCTGAAAATGAAGCCCCACCACTGCGACCAGACTTTCATTATCTCTGTTATAAAATGGGCTAAAAATAGAAACTTACTAAAAATACTAAGTTGGCCAAATGAGCTCCAAATGGGTGCCATTTTCTAAAAATAGCGATGTCCTAAAATATAATGTGCTAAAAGTAGAAAGTACCAAAACTAGACATGCATGCAACCAAGGTACTATCCCAATGCTCCGTATGATATTGTGAAATGTGACATTGCATGTAACTTACTAACTGAAACTCACATGCAATCATGCAAAGTTGCAGACAACCCCACATGTTAAAAATAGCCTCATTAGACTCATATGTGACCAAGGAACATAAATATGGCATCAAATCCTACATGCAAGCACTATGGTCCCTACCTGCAAAAATAGCAATACTCTGAAGTCACATGAAAATCTCCAGGTACTGTCAGAATGAAGCTAAGTTGATGAACATGAACCAATGGTCTGGTAGTTGGCACAAGGATTTCACAAGTTGCGATCCTGCCCCCCTGGGTGCTAAGTTGCTAACAGGTCCTTCCAAGAAATGGGATCAACGCACAGAGGATGCTATATGCCTGGATGAGGAAATTCAATCGGATGGCCTTGTTGAGCTGACTTATAGTTAACCTAATAGATGAGCCAGAGCTTGAGAGCGACAGGTATCTGGAGTACATCTTGACCAAGGATGTAGAGGATGCAGATCATGCTTAATACTCCAGTATTAATTGGCAAATTCCATTAAGCATGTTCTGTATGTACTATGATTGGACTTTTGAACTTTTGAAATTTGAATATTTTTTTAACTTACAACTCTGATAATTTTTGAGCATTACACTTTTGGAGTCCCGAGTCTCATGATATTGATATTATATTAAGGATGTTTTAGTTATCCTGAGTATCCCACTCTTTTCACTTTGCCTTGTTTAGTTCTTGGCAAACTTCTATAATTTTTGTGCACCTACAAGTGCATGGAACTACAGTTTTTATTTTGAATAATTTGAATTAATGCTGCATATGAAACCGATCAAACCCAGTCAACTTATAATCCAGGGCTCTATTCCTGCCAGGGTTTGGACCTTGGTCATTTACATGGTGATACACCACCTCAACATGACGGCCCAACACTCTCACTTGTTTTTTCTCTCTATTGCAATTATTGTGCTTATATGTCCTTCAAATGTTTTTGTGAGCTCATAGCAGGTTGTAATGTTCAGCATGTTTCAGTGACAGCAGTGTTGGGTTCTCAGTTGTGGGGATGGTTTGCTGCTCTCTGAATTTTGTATTAGTGTTGCTTATTCTTGTTTATTGGTATTTATATCAAATTTATTTGGTTTAGTAACCTTTGTTAATTCTGTTATTTGTTCAAAATCAAAGAATGTGTAAATGTTAATATGATTTAATTGATGACAATTTTTTTGGAGATAGCTTTCTGTTTGAAGTTATGAACTGGCTGTAGGTGGATGATATTTTGTTGCGGCTAATTCTTTCAGTTACAAAGCTCTGTTTTGCAAGTTGGAATTCTGGAAGAGTGTTCTCCTTAATCTTGTAAAGAAGAGAAGTTTGTGAAAGAGTGATCGACAAATACATTTATGTTTTACTCAATGGGCTTGGATTTCTGTTTAGTAGTTCTGATGCATTTTATGCAATGTGTGGTTTTCTTGTCCTATATCAAGGAACTTCTAGGATATAAAGTGCATTATTTTCACATTTTTAGTCTGTACTAACTGATTTAGACCAAGATATTCACTTGGATTGATATGATCTCGAATAATACATGGATGTTTCCTTGTGAGGATTGTTTTACTTGTTGAGACTTTTCTTGTTTGATCCATTTTCACTCAGAAGTTGTATTTGAGGAATGGACTTTTGTTCAAAGAATTGACAGAATAACCATATTGATCATTGTAGGTCGAAGGAGCAGTTTTTGATTTACCACAGGATGTTGCAAAAGAACTCCTTTTAAAACAGACACTACCGGGTTATACAGTATCAAAAATTACTAAGGTCATCATTCCATATTCTGGCTGTTCTTCTTTACGATCCAATACTGTTTTTCTCAATGGTAGTAGTTACAACTGTTTTTCATTGTATAGAACCAAGTTGAATTGCATTAAAGATATTAGGGCACATCTTACATGTATCATTGAAAAATGGCCATAATTTGGTTTTTGTTGTTTATTTATCGTGAATAGATTTCTCTTAATGATGTAACCAAGAACTGTTAGCTATTTTTACAATAAAAAACGGGTTGCAAGCATAAGCATCCTGCAGTCATTTGGTCGCCAATGCCTACCAGGCAAAGTACATGTCCCTTTTACATGAAAAATGCTCAAAGATCCAAGACCTCAACAAAGCCTAGTAGGTGCCTGATACAGATACCAATGCAGCAAGGTTTGAAATCCCATATACACAAAAAGAAACTGAAAACGGCTCTGACTAACCTGTTACAGATTTAGTTCCTCTAGATGGGGTAAGCTGGGGGTTGATTACAATTAAGAAATGCTTCCGTTTCTTCAAGCTCTAGCTAGGGTATGCTAGATTTCTGATAAAGACAACAAACACCAAATCAATACAAACCCAATGTTTGACTTAACTGTAGTTAGCTTGAAGACTATCTCATGGCTTATCCAACTAATGTGAAGAAAACAAGGTTCCTGTTACTATGCTGTCAACCACATCCCGTTTGTATGCTAGGTCCTTTTATAGAGTGCCCAGTTCCTTGGCACCATCAAATTCTTGAGACCACTGTCCTAAAGAAGAAGAGCTCTTATCCAACTCTAATGCACATTCTGGACACTCTCACCATCAAACAACTTGGTAGAACAATATGCACAGAACACAGTTACAAACTTATCCAAGGGAACACTAGAACTGGGAGATGTGATTATGCTTTATAATCACAAAACCGACATGACCAATCCACTACATGAGCTGCTGCCTCTCTTCATCCCAGTCAAAATCTACCCCTTCTTTTTAAAGGAGGATGCATGATATACACCCAGTCAAAATCTACCCCTTCTTTTTAAAGGAGAAATGCATGATATACTGGCCTTTTCTTCTTGTCCTTTGCCTCCCAAACATCACTACATTTGAGAGAAACCCTTTTCCTTGAGTTTCAGGCAGCAAGGAGGATGATTCTTGGACCAGAGGCGAGGATATTCGCATTATACACTGCCTACTTGTCAAAGTTTAAAATTTAGTGCAACTGCAAGGTTAAGTTCTTTTATACCTTCTTTGAGTTGCTGATTAATCAGCTTCACATTCTTAATAACACTTCATGATTGGATCCTACTTTGGTTGCTTGAATTATTCCTGCATATTTTTGCATCATGTTAGAACTGCAAAAGGAAATATAGTCCCTTGGAGGGATTCTTACCAGCATATGGAGGCAAATGGAAACAATCCCATACTCAGTTAAACATAATCGGAAACATCCAAAATCGAATGCGAAAGTTACGGCAAAAGTCCGAGCTGCATGGAAACAAACCTAACAAAGTGCAGTACCAACAGGCTAATCACAGGACTCCAACTCATGTACAGAGGGTCCACTTAATGACACATGGACACTAGGGTCCACTGAGTACGGGAGCATGTGTGCTGCCATTTCCATAGGCCACCAACAAGGATCAACAGGTGCACCATGAGATGAGTTGGATGGGGTTGGCCACATCCATTTGGTTACAAATCGAACTGGATAGTGCATGCAAGAAAGGACAACTACACATATTGTATATCCGATACTTTTGATGACTATTCTCACAATCTGTAGTATTTTTTTTTCAATCTATATTTTTCAGTTGTTTTTTGATTTTTTTTTCTAAAATGTTCTTTATTTATTGTAACTAGGGCATATGTATCCTTAGAGATCAACTATTGGTTTTCCTCACAATTTACTTGTATATAGGAGAACATGTGACAATATATGTGAATTCCATATGCCATTATAGATTTGACAATTGCATCATTTGCCATCCCCTACATTGCACATGTCACATTCACATCGTTTTTTATTCGTGAAGATCTATTGTCATTAGTAGAAGATTCCTACATTCTCAACAGTTCGAGAAGGCAATACAAATACATTCACATCGTTTTTAATTTCATTCATTTCACAGGACTCTCCAAGTTTAGGTTTCTCCAAGTTTGGATTTGCACATGTTGCAACCATGTCAAGTCTAGTCATTTAAGACTCTTTTCTCGAGTGTGCAGATGCGTGCCCTCACTCAATTGCTGAGTATGTCTAAAGATGATGATATACACTGACATAGCTACCTTTAAAAGCATGGCTACTGTTATAAAAGTAGCATTTGTGATTAAAATCCAAAAGAACAATACTAGCTCATGTGAAACTAAGAGGGAGGCCACTGTCACCTCATGAACCCTCTTCTACACTTTAGGCTGACTCTCCTCCAGTGCAAGGGGGTTTCCCTATCTAGAATTGCTAAAGCTTGGGCATTCAGTTCCAGGTGAAATGGAAGAGTGGCTTTAGCAAAACATGTGGTAGTAGTATAGGTTAACAAATGAATGATGGGTGGACCAAACCTAGTGTCAAGTCCATTGGACATATGGAGTTAAGGATAACAGTGAGAGAGTTTTCCTTGTGTGATTATGTAGCCCTACTCAAGGAGAAGCATAATCTTATCTTGTTGCCTTAAAACCATAAGCTGCTACAGGCCTTTTGCAGCTGTCGCAGCCAGAGTGTTGTCGCTGACTGTGTTCTGCAACAGATTAGAAAAAGGACGATTTCTCCCAAAGTACAAACTGGGTGTCGGGGAAATTTTGTGGGCATGTTTAGTATATTTGTATGCTGCTTCTTACCAAAAATTAGAAATACCCACATCACGGATCTCAAGATATAAGCAAAATGGCTGTAGGTGAAGGTACTTATTTTCTCACTAACTATGAATTCGGTTTGTGAAAAAATTTGTGGGTTTGTTCATTTTGCTGTAATGCTTCCCTCCAAATTTCGGAAAAACCCACTTCACGGTTTTCAAGGTATGAGCAAATAAATTTCTGCATCTTTTTATAAACAAAACATTGTGAATGTATGAAAATTGTTGTAAAACTGATTCATTATCTCCTGAGGTACATTGAACAAATAAAGGACTGATTTTTCATGTTGTATCTTTGTTGATATTAGTGTTCAATCCAAGATTGATTGCTGGACACAATCACTCACTCATTAAGCTTTGATTCAACCCACTGCATAACAAGGCTGCCTTCATTTGCTGCTAGAAAATTAATGTTATTAAACATGCTGAAAATGATGACTGAAAATGATAACTCCAGTAGGACTCATTTATGCCCATAGACTGTGTATATAAATACCATGGAGTGTAGCAGCCCCTTCTCCCACAAACTGAAGAAATAGCATGTCCTCATGCAATCGAAATCAACTTCAAGTTTCAAACCCAACTGCTTGATCAATTGTACACTTGGTCTATTGCTTGTTGTACAACAAAGGAGGCTAAAAAAAATGTTGAAGACTATGTGATGCCTTTAGTACTGTATCTTTGTTTTATATGTATCAACACCAATCCCACCTCAGTCACAACAGACCCCTCATGCTTATTTAAACTAGTATATTAACAGTGAAGTAAAACATCCAGGATAGCAGCATGTGTGTTTTTGCTTTAGGAGAACAATGACTAGTCCTGGCAGCTTGTAGGTGGAATTATCAGTCGTTCCCACACTTGGTGAACCATCTCAAAGGCAATACAAAAATAACAAGGGCATTAACATGAAAGCTATTTCTTGGATCTGTTCAGGGCCTTGCTTGTGGGCGAGTTGTGAGGTCTCATTCCTAGCAGCAAGCATTTTCTTCCAGCAGTAATACCCTATTTGTATTGATAGTGAATCAGAATACTATTGCTACAGCCTACATGTTGAGGTCCTGTTCATAAATGGTATTGGGATCATGTTAACCACTCCAAATTTTGATATTCAAAGCAACATCCCCCTGTTTAGTATTCAGGTTTCATATAGAGAAATGATGATTGGAAAAGGGAATGACATAACATTGTTCTACTGCCAAATGAATGTGCCCTGATACTGTTGTAACTGTTGATTGTGACATCTCATAAGAGCCATGTGATAAAGACATTTAGGTGTATGATCAAAACAAGGAATGTCAACAAAACACCATGAGATCCCTTTAAAGTCATGTAAATAGGAACACGACTACCCATCAACAGGAACCATATCATCATTATGAAGTGCTTTGTAACTCACAACAGTTTTGAAGAGGTGGCCCAATGGAAATGAACTAAGGAACACATACCTCAAAAATGCATTTTCATCCCTATTGTATGACAACATTCTTGTTTCTGAAAACCCACTTCGTGCCAATCACATTCTTGTTATTTGGTCTAGGAACAAGTTCCCATGTTTCATTCTTCTCAATTTGATCTAATTCTTCTTCCATTGCTTTGACCCAATGCTCATCTGTACTGGCCTCAGCAAAAGTTCCTGGTTCAATTGTAGACAATAGAGAGAAGTGTACCTGCTCTTTTCTTCCAGATTGTCTTCTTCTAGTTCCTATTCCAGCATTTTTATCACCAATAATTTGATCTGATGGATGGTTCTTCTGGTACCATTTCTTAGGAATCTGTTGATCCCTCTCTTCTTCTTGTTCCACAATTGGCTGATTCTGTTCTTCATCTTCCGTAAGTTGTTCTTCATTTTCATCTAGCTGTTCTTCAATTTTAATTTCCTTCATTTTCTTTCTGATCAGAAACTTCCTTTTCTTCATTGTCTGATTCTTCTGAGTCTTCTCTGGATGATGTTAGTCTGGTCTCATATATTTTCACGTTGATGCTTTCGATTATCTTGTTTAGTCTCAAATTGTAGCATTTGTAAGCTTTCCTTTTGGATGAATATCCAACGAATATGCCTTTGTCTACTCGAGAATCAAATTTTCCAATCTTCTTATCTTCTCTTTTGATATAGCACTTGCTTCCAAATATTCTGAAGTGTTGTACATTTGCTGTTCTTCCAGTCCATAGCTTGTAGGGAGTTTTATCATTTTTGCTTCTGAGTAATCCTCTGTTCATGATGTGTATTGCTGTATGAACTGCTTGTCCCCAAAATTTATCATTCAATTTAGATTCATTCAACATGGTTCTAGCCATCTCCATTACTGATCTATTCTTTCTTTCAGCAACTCCATTTTGCTGAGGTGTTCTGGCCACTGAAAACTGTCTTTTTATTCCATGCTCTTCACAGTGCTTGTTGAATTCATCTGAAGTGAATTCTCCAACGTTATCGGATCTGAGGCACTTGATTCGTGATCCTGTTTCATTTTCAACCAGTTCCTTAAAAGTTTTGAAACATCCAAAAGCTTCTGACTTCCTGTTGAGAAGACATACCCAGGTCATCCTGGTATAGTCATCAATAAGTAGCATAAAATATTGTTCACCATTTAGTCCTTTGCTCTTTGTTGGTCCACATAAGTCAGTATGAACAAGCTCCAAAAATTTTGTAGAAGAGTGCTCTTTTGTCTTGAAATTCACTCTCGTTTGTTTTCCATGTCGACAGTGTTCACATTCAGTGTTAGCGGGCTTTGTAACTTCTGGCATATTCCGGACTGCTTGGTTTTTGTAGATTTTGACCAAGTTGTCAAAGTGTATATGCCCCATTCTTCTATGCCAAAGCCAACTTTCATCCTCCTTTCCCAAGTGACATTTCTCGGGCTCAATCTTATCCAACACGTATATGTTGTTGGGAGTCCTAGTGGCTGTGGCCACTAACTTTCCTGATCCTTGTTTCCTTATTCTGCATTCTTTTGAGATGAAGAGGAGTTCATGTCCTTGATCACACATCTGATTAACACTCAGCAGATTATGTTTCATGTTGTCTACAAGCAAGACATTTTCAGCCAGGGAGTTTTTACTTCCAAGCTTTACTGTGCCTTTCCCCAATACTTTTGCTGAATTGTTATTTCTGAAAGAGACAGATCCTTTATCCTTTACAATATTGACAAAAGCACTTTTGTTACCTGTCATATGCTTGGAGCAGCTGCTATCAACATACCATTCATCAAAGTTGTTATTCTGAGCTTGAAGAGCAATTCCACATTCGTAGTTATTTGATTTGTCTTTGCGTTTGATCCATATCTTGTGATGTTCCCCTTTTTGATTGTTGGACCTTTCCTCATTTCTTATTGTTGGTATCTTCATTTTGCAATCTCTGGCTATATGTCCAAAGTTGTTACACTTGTTACATTCTACTTCTGATCTTAAGGGGCCAAATTTGTTATTGTACTGTGGCCATCTGAGGCTTGTAGGGTTATTCCTTGTTTCAAAATTTCTTCTTTGAAAACAGTTTACAGCTTTGTGTCCAAATCTTCCACATCTAAAGCAATACCCATAAAAGAAATGTCCATACCTGGGAACAAATGAAGGAGTTGTTCTTCTGAAATCTTGTCTTTCTGCTGGCCCTTCTTTTGGTATGGGTTGTTCTGGTTGGCATTCGATTTCTTCTTCATTAGGGGATTCCTTGACAACTTCTGCATAGCTTCTTGGCTTCTCCTCATTGAGCTTGAGGCCTCATCAGTATTTTTCTTGTATCCTATACCGGTCTTGTAGAAGAATGACTTCTGATTGCTGATAATTTGTTCTAGAATCTTGGAGCTATTTTCATAACTCTTGCCGATATCTTTCATCTGTAATTTCGTCTTCAGAGATACTATCTCAGCCTCATGATTTTCCTTTTCTTTCATATTTGCCATCAGCTGTTCAATAAGAGAGTCTTCGATTCTTTTGGCTTCTTCCAGTTTGACCTTCAAGTCAACAATGATTTGCTCAAACCCTTGTGCCTCTTCCTTAAGCACCATGTTCTCCTTCCTGGCTTTCTTCCAATCCTTCAAGGCGCTTATAAGTTCTGCTTCAAGATCTACCTCACCTTCAGTTTCAGATTCTTCATCACTATTAAGAACCTCATTGGAATCTATTGCCATGAAGAGTACCTTCTCTGATTCACTTTCATTGTCAGAGTCACTGTTACTGTCATTGTCGGAGTCCTCACTGGATGAGCAGTTGTCCCTTTTTTTATAGAGACTTTTCTTCTTTGCAAACTTACCTCCTTTCTTATTCTTGTAATTATTGTACTTCTTGTAGGGTTTGAAGCTGCCATCTTCATCACTATCTGAGTTCTTTGCATACGAACATTTAGAAGCAAAATGACCTATCTTTCCACATGAAAAACATTTAAGAGGTAACTTACCTTTGTATTTCCCAGTGCCTCTCTTCAACTTCCGAACAAAGTTAGCTATTTCTTCATCATCAAATTCATCACTTGTTGGCTTGCTCTTTGCTGATTTGTTCTTCCCAGTTTGTTTGGAGGAGACCTTGAATGCTGCTTCCTTTCTTGTCGTGTCTTCATCTTCAATTCTCATTTCATAGGCCACAAGAGTCCCATGTAGCTGATCTACTGTCATAGTCTCCAGATCCGTTCTTTCTTCTAGGGCAGAGATCTCAGGATTGAACCTTTTGGGAAGAGTCCTTAGAATTTTTCGAACAACTACGGCCTCATCAACTTCTTCACCCAAACCTCTGATGGTATTCACAAGTTGATCAACTCGAAGAATATAGGCTGCAATGTCTTCATCCTCATTCATCCTCAGATGTTCAAATTGTTCTCTGTACGTTTGAAGTTTGGCTTCCTTGACTTTACTATCTCCTTCATACGTGGTTTGGAGTTTGTCCCACATTTCCTTTGCAGAGGAACAGTTCATCACTTTGGCAAAGACGAATTCATTTATAGCACCGAGAAGGTGATTTCTGGCTTTTGAATTGTTATTGTATTGACTCAACTCATCTGGATCTGTTGGTACGGTCTTCGGTACTTTGTACCCATTTTCGATACTTTGCCATATCTCTATTCTTTGAGCTTCCACGTAGGCTCTCATCCTTATGCTTCAGAATGCGTAGTTGGTCCCATCAAACAAGGGTGATCCACTTTTACTTTGTTTAGCAAACTTGCCCATGACTGCCTTCCAGCGGTTAGACTGTTTTTGAAGGAACCCGCTCTGATACCAATTGTTGAAATACTGAAGAGGGGGGTGAATCAGTATTTGCACAATTATAAAATTTTTAATCAAGAGCAAGTTGCTAATCACCAATCATAGCATATCATCAATGTACATGAAAATAACAAGATGCATAGTACACAGTATTTTGACGTGGAAACCCAAGTCCTTTTTAAAAACAAATTTGACCCAGCAACAACTGGGGTAACAAATTTAATACAACTTTTCCAGCTACAATTGGAAGGGGCTACAACCCCTTAGGCTTCGTTAGCTGCAACTGACAAGCTGCTACAACAGCTTAACTCACAAGATTGTGAGCCCTAGCACCACCCTACCACCCTGAAGAAAAAGACTGCTGAACCTTTGGACCTGTCAAACACCAAACCCTGTACTTTCTGCTGCTGATAACTCTGCTCTCTGATCACTGCCAAATAATCACTGTATATATATCACTGAAGTAATTATGCTCTTCTTTTACCGAATATCATCATAGGTTATCTTCAACTAGTATCGTCATCATCAGCATCATGAAGTGTAGGAGTGCATCATCATCATTATACCAAGACATGTGTCATCACAATTTCATACTACAACTTTCACTTGCACATTAATATTACTGTGCATACCACTTGTACACCTGAACACTTGTACTCTTACTCGTACATATACACATCTCTATGCACACCACTTGTACACTGTACACACTATACAACTTTACTACTGTACATATTTACACATTTCTATTGTACACTACTGTTCACATGCTTGTCCACTTCAACACATGTACATATGTACAGTTACTGCACTTGTCTACTGTATTCATTTACTTCACATACGAATTGTTTTTGCATATATTATTGTATTTACTGTTCAAGCATACCTCATTAATGTACTACTGTAGATGACCCAAAAACTTTGACAAGTCACTGTAAAAGAAGGGCTTGGATCTTAAACTGGATACACCCAACCTCTGATTGTGTGGATGGCTAAAGACCAGTCATCAAAGTCAGATCTGCACTTGTCTGTACAACCTCAGTTCTGTGATGGACTTCTTCAGACTGTGAGCAGGCCTTAAAGTCAGGTCTATAAAAAGGGCAGCAGCAAAGATACTTTCAGAACTGTTCTTCTTGACAAACTCGGACTGTATATCCAAGGAGATAGTGCCTCAGTGGAAGAATTCGGGTGCTAATCAGAAATATCAGACTGCTGCCACTGTAAAATTCAGATTCCTGTCAGAAATATCAGACTGCTGCCACCCGAAATTCCTCAGTAATATAATCCGAAATCAGAGCTGTGTTCACCACGAAATTCGCTGTAGCTGCCTCAGGAAGATACCCGAAATTCAGAGAGGGAGAGTAAATTTCAACTCAACTTTCTGCTGCACAACTTTCACTGAGATCAAGCCCAAAATTCAGCCTCAGAGCAATCCGAAAATCAGAAAGGAATCCTTCAAAGTTATATGTATAAATGAATGGAGTGATGGTGTTATTTATATAGATCCAATTTGGATTTTTGCTGAGCCGACCTGCTAATTATATATATATATATATATATATATATATATATATGTTTTATATTTCTTCATTGTAAACTGGGCCGACCTCTAGGGTAAGTAAGGTAAGAATTTTTATTTTAAATATTTAATTTTGACTTTGAATTGTCACATAAACTTCTTACCACTTCAATGGTCAACCTTGGTGTCATTAAGCCATTAGGGCTTGTTACATGTATTTTCATTATTTTTATTATTTTATATTCTTCAATAGTTAACCATATCATTAAAATTCATGGTAGTGTGTCCTCCACATCATCATAGGGTTGCATCAAGCCACTAGGGCTTTCAACAGCATGCCATGTGCAAGGTGCCATCATGGACTTCAGGCTTGTCACCAAATGGACCATTGTCAACTTCAGCATCAAGCCAATATGTGTGTGGGTGCCTCAACCACATCAAGTGCAAACAATGGGCATCAAGGTCTTCACAAAGGTTCCATGATTTCATTATGTCATCAATGACCACATCATCATGCCATCTAGCCATGTCAAGTGCAAGTAGTGGGCTCCATGACCTTTGCAAGGGTATCAAGCTCTTCATCAGGGGTTCCAGGTCTTATGGGCTTCTTTATCATATCAAGGACACTTTTTAGGGTACTAGGGCATAGGTTGTGGTACTGGGGAACCAAAGAACAACTTGGGGGTACTTAAAAACTCTAAAGGGTGTTCAGGGCTTTTGCCATTGTCCAAAGGGCTCCAAGGGCTTCAGACTTGGGCTTGGACAAGATCAAAAGGTCTCCTTTGACATTGACTGACTTCTAACCCTCAGGGGCTCCTCAAGGGGCACCAAGACACACTGACACACACTTGTTGTCATCAATGACAATTTAATCAACAATTTAGCATCCTGAACCGCTGTATATGTACATAATAGATGTCCACACAAGATATTGAAGAATGTGACTCCGGAAGAAGCGTTCACAGGTGTCAAACCAGAAGTGGGCCATCTCTGGATCTTTGGCTGTCCAGTCTACATACATGTGCCCAAGGAGAAAAGATCCGAGCTAGAACTTTCAGGCAAGAAGGGAACCTTTGTGGGATACAGTGAGTCTTCAAAGGCTTATAGAATCTACATCCCAGGATCTAGACAGATTGAAGTCAGTAGGGATGTAACCTTTGAAGAAGAGATGGCTGTCAGGAAAGGTAGAGGATCATATATGGAGATCAATGATGAGGAAATGCTAGAACCAAAGGAGATGAGATCATCTCCCCCTCCAATTCAGAGGGAGCTAGCAGAAAAGGATGAACCTATTGATCCTATAGATCTAGTTGATATCCCCAGAGATGTTGCAGGTCGGAAAAGACCTAGATGGGCACAGCAGACACTGCAGGATGCAAAAGGGCATGAAGCTCCACATGGCGCTTCCAGAGAAAGCAAAAGACCTCAGAGGTTCTCTAGTTATGTGGCACTGATGAGCAACATTATTGATTCAGAGCCCACCACTTACGAAGAAGCATCCAAACATCAAGTTTGGAAAGATGCCATGATGGAAGAATATCAATCCATCATGAAGAATGATGTGTGGGAGGTTGTGCCGAGATCTGAGGAGAAGTCAGTAGTGACTTCTAAATGGCTATACAAAATTAAGCATGGAGCAGATGGCAGTGTTGAGAAATACAAGGCCAGATTTGTAGCCAGAGGATTCTCTTAGAAAGAGGGAGTCGATTATGATGAGACATTTGCTCCCGTGGCTCGATATACTTCCATCAGATCCATTATTGCTATTGCTTCAGCCATGGGATGGAAGTTGCATCAGATGGATGTAAAGACAACCTTTCTCAATGATGTTATTGAGGAAGAAGTTTACATCGAACAACCAGATGGGTTTATTGTCCAAGGAAAGGAGTCTCATGTATGCAGACTGAAAAAGACACTGTATGGACTCAAGCAAGCACTCCGTGCTTGGTATGGACGATTAGACGGATTCCTGGTGAGCTTGGGATTTTCCAAGAGTGATGTAGACCCCAATCTTTACTACAAGGTTGTAAATGATGAGCCACTGATTTTGGTATTATATGTTGATGATTTGTTTCTCGCAGGAAATGAGAAACTTATTGTATGGTGTAAGAGGAATCTCGCCTCTGAGTTTGAAATGAAGGATCTTGGATTGATGCATTACTTCTCGGGATTAGAAGTATGGCAGAGGCAGAAAGAGATTTTTGTAGGACAAGGAAAATACACCATTGATATACTGAAGAGATTCGGGATGTTGGACTGCAAGTCCATGGCTACCCCGATGGATGCAAATTGGAAGAAGTTGAGAGATTCTACTTCAGATTCTGATTTGATTGACCCCACCATGTATCGCCAGTTGATTGGGTCATTGATGTATCTGACCAACACTAGACCAGATATATGTTTTGCTGTGAATGCCCTCAGCCAGTTCATGTGCGAACCGAGGTAGATTCACTGGATTGCTGCAAAACATGTGCTCAGATATCTACATGGCACTGTGGGATATGGATTAAAGTATGCTTTAGATTGTGACCTGAGATTGCAGGGGTTTACAAACTCAGATTGGGCCGGATGTGTTGCAGATTGGAAGAATACTTCTAGATGTTGCTTCAGTTTGGGTTCTGCAGTTATTTCCTGGTGCACCAGGAAGTAGAACTCGGTAGCACTCAGTACTGCAGAGGCCGAGTACATGGCTGCTAGCACAGCAACTCGAGAAGTAGTTTGGCTTCGTAAACTCCTGACAGGATTGTTTGGCTAGATTCTAGAGCCGATCGTGATTCACTGTGATAACCAGAGCTGTGTGCAAATGTCAGTGAATCCTGTATTTCACGACAGGTCGAAGCATATCGAGATTCAATATCACTTCATTCGTGATATGGTGCAGAAAGGTGCGGTCGAGTTACAGTACGTGCCAACAGACGACCAGACTGCAGATGTTCTCACCAAGGCTCTTCCCAGGGTGAAGTTTGAATACTTTCGCAGAAGACTTGGAGTCGAAGAGAACGTGTCCCTCCTTGAGAGGGAAAGATGACATTGAGATGCTTACCCTGCTTTGCCAAGGTACCTTCTGCAGTCCAGTTACTCAGCTAGATATGGGAGAAAGCCCATAGGTAGATGAGTAGGACAGTCAGCAGTTGGTCGGGTTCACACAGGTGCCTCTGCAGTCCAGTTACTCAGCCATGTATGGGAGAAATCCCATTGGCAAATGAGTAGGACAGTCAACAGTTGGCCGTGTGATTGCACAGATACCTCTACAGTCCTGGTACTCAGCTAGATATGGGAGAAACCCCATAGGCAGATGAGTCAGACAATCAGTAGATGGTCGTGCTCATTTGCTCGTCTGAAATCTCAGCTAGGTATGGGAGGATCCCATCGGCAAATGAGCCAGACAGGTAGCAAATGGTATAGCAGAGATGGCACAGCTGATAATCTCAGATATTCAGGATTGAGAGATTCTCTTGAATCCAGGATCGAGTGATTCTCCTGGACTCATCGAAGGACTGGTGAAGATGTCTCAGATATTCAGGATTGAGAGATTCTCCTGAATCCAGGATTGAGTGACTCTCTTGGACTCACCGAAGGACTGGTGAAGATGTCTCAGATATTCAAGATTGAGAGATTCTCCCGAATCCAGGATCGAGTGATTCTCCTGGACTCACCGAAGGACTGGTGAAGATGTTTCAGATATTCAGGATTGAGAGATTCTCCTGAATCCAAGATTGAGTGATTCTCCTGGACTCACCGAAGGACTGGTGAAGATGATGCATGACGACACTTCTCGATGGACTGAGACTGTGTGGACAACCTTCAGTATGTATAGAGATGATGGAGACAGAATGGATGTACAAGATGAAACTCAGATGTTCGTGATGCAGATGAAGACTGAAGAATACCTTTCTCGTTGAGAGGGAGTGTTGGATTTTGTGCAACTTCGGAAGATATTATTCATTTGTATTTTATTGTACTTTCATTGTACTTGATTGTACCTCCTAAGGGAGATGAACCTGATGTAATTACTTATGTAAACACATGAAATATTCAATGTAATCCTTGGAGTGCAAAGAAGCAAAAGAAAAATATTAAAAATAAAATTATTAATTGCCCCCAGGTGAAGTCGGCCCAGTTAGGGATTTTTCTGGTTTTGCACTTGTATAAATAAGAGGTAATGTGCACTTCATTATCTCATTCACTCACTTCACAATTGAGCATCACTTGGGAGAGAAGAAGTTCGCACAAGTTGGAGGAGGAAGCTGTTTTGGGGTTTCTACTTGTGGAAAGCATTTTCACATTTTCTCTTTTATCTTTTGTACTCTGATCTCAGAATTATCATGTCTATACCAAGGTTGCTGGGTTTTCTCCTGTTTGGGTTTCCCAGGATAAACTCAGTTGTTATGTTTTGTGCTTTGTCTTTCTTCTAGTGATCTTGGTTATGCATTTATATTATTATGCTATGAATGTATGAATTTTAACATATATATATATATATATATATATATTCATGTGCATCGATGTGAATGCAAACCATTATACAAAAATATGCAAAGTTTCTCATGTATATAGCAAATAAGAGTGCATAGAACCAAAATAGCACCGAGTGCAATCCATGTTTGAATCAAAATACATCAACAAAAAGGCTCTAAATGTCCATCAACCATTTACAACCAAGCATCTCAGCTCTCAGGTCATCGGAGACTTTTAGGCATGGTCTTACATTCCCCCTTGCACTTGCTAAGTGTTGTTTCAGCCTATGTATACCTCCTCCACCAACTTCCTTCTGACAATAGTTACAAACCATTTTCCCTACAACTAATTGACAATGTACCCATGCAGGATCCTTTCTATCTTTGGGAGCCATGGCAAGCAATAAAAGTCTACATATAAAAACTCTATGTTTTTTAAATTTTAAGAAAACAATGATTTCAGAGAGATTATTCACTAAAGATTTAAAGGAGTAAGTGGCACATTTTACATACCTTGAATAAGCGCCTCCAAATCTTCCCAAGAAAATCAACCTTGAATGAGCTCCAAATCAATCTCAAGTCAACTTTGAATGAGCTTGAAATCTGCTCCAAATGTCTCCAAAATAACTCAGCCCATAAACTCTCCAAAATACTCCAATTTGCTCTTCAAATCATCCTAGCAACCAGCTCTAAGACCCTTAACAATCAACACTCTAAAAGAACCAAAGACCCTCAACCCACAAACTCAAAAAGGCTCAAATAATAGCGTGAGGGAAAGAGGGGGTGGGGCTCTTTTTATAGTTTGTCAGGGGGTTTAGGGTTGTCCAAAAACGGTTCAAGAGGGCGATTTGACTCGGAAAAATGGCTAAAACCGGTTTGACTGGACGGTTTTTCCAGTTCCGGTGTTGTTCCTGCAACACTGGTATCAATTGCTTCTTTGTTTGTTGTTGGTTCTTGTGGAGCAACGACATCATTTCTTCTCTTGCTATTGGTTATTGTGTGATAGTAGCAGAGCATCTTCTTCTCTTACTGTTGGTTCTTGTGGAGCAACAACATCATTTCCCCTCTTGCTATTGGTTCTTGTGTTACAGTAGCATAACATCTTCTTCTCTTATTGCTAGTTCTTGTGTTCCAGCAACAAGAGTGATGTAGAAGTACTCTTGTCCTTCTAGTCCCTTAGCAAGGTTGTGGAAGATGATGCCATAGAGTAGGATGATGTCATGAATCAAATGAAACAAGGGAGGCTTTGGAGTGGACAAGGATGGTGATGGCATGGTAAAGCAATGGAAAATATTCCCTCCCCCCCCCCCTAAACTGAAGGCTTTTGCTATCCTATCAAATGGTAATGAAGTAAAGTAGGGGAAAAATAGAGTAGGCATAGGTAGTTTTCCAAAAACTCTTCTAGTAGCATTCATCATTCAACAAATTGTGATTAAATAAAAGAAAAAGAAGCATACCTGCACCTACCTATGAAGCCCATAATTTCTCTAGCAGCATCTTGATGTGGTCCACAATGATGTAGAATCTTTTGTAAGAAACAACAATGTGGAGATTGGAACATGTAGCACAATGTGGAGCTTGGAACTTGCTGTATGATAAGTTGTAAACTGAGATTTGGAGTAGGTTTCTTATGGAGTAGCAAATCTTGGAAATCTTTATTCAGAGAGCAACTGAAATCTAGATGGAAATTGTTTTATTTTTATTATTTGCAAACCTTATTCGCCAACAAGCTAGTTTTCAAACATTCCAAGGTCTGATGGCGTCTATAACAGGTTTTCACCATCAAGTTTTATTTGGAGATGGGGTAGGATACTTAGGTAGCTTGGCATTGGAAGTGGACCACGCTGAATTTATTGCATGGGTTAGGAGTGGGTGGAGCAGAAAGTTATGGGATGAAGTTTTGATTGAAGCGTAGTGGTTATATGAATGATATTTTGGTAAAGATTAATGGCTTTCAAAGATAACCACATAAGCAAAGGAGACTTTATGAACTTCAACATGTAAGTATATCGAATTGGGAAGAAGGAAATGCATAGGCATACCATGGTTTTGGTGAATGAGCATGATGAACATAAGGTCTTCTAAAAAGCTTCTTTGGTAGTAATGGCATGGATGATGTAGCAATGGCTGATATAGCAATGGTATTTGACTTCTAGAATGTTGGTCTTCAAATTCTTTAAATCAATTCTTCATGTGTCTGTAATACCTTGATTGTTAAGCCCCATACTTATGGTCTTTTATTTGACTATGGACTTATGCTCATTTGTTTGATGATGTGATTATGGACTTTGGCATTATTATTATTAATGCTAATGTTGTTATTGTCATTGTTGTTATCATTGAATGTTGTTGCTATTAATTAAATAAACAACTGGCTCAACAAATACAACTAAAAGAGTATGGGATACCTTGGATCTCACGGCGTGAAGGGGAATGGGGGGTATCCCTAGCACCTTCAAACTTGTTGTTGGATGGTAGTTGTACAACAGGCCCCATTTTATTTTTATTTTTATGGACTATGGGGTTGTTATTGCACCTCTTGCATACCTTAGTGGGCCCCTCTTGCCTAGTGTGCTCTCCTTGGGAGAAATTCCCTCCTATTTATGTGTTTTTGTCATTTATGAGCCCTCTCCCTAGATTCTAGGAGCTGTAAGCTAGAATTTAGCTTCCACCTCCTTGATTTGTGCCTCCACCTCCACAAGTGCACCCCACTCCTCCATTCATCCCTATTTTTGTGCTTCTATGATATTTATGACCCTATTGGATCCCCTCTCTCACCTAATGCGCCCTCCTTCATGTTTTGTAACCCCTCTTATGCATTAGTGCGCCTCCTTGTGCTCTTCATGGCTCCACTCCTTGGTTTTTGGTAACTCCTACGCATGGCGCTAATCTGGGAAAGGGAATCTCCTAACTAGGCCACCACTCCACTAATTTAAGTTAAGTCTCCATTATGAATCAAACCAATTCTAGTTGGTCACCTTGGGTTCGAATTGCCCTCCTTGAGCTATTTATACATGTGCTCTCTCTTTGTTGAAGCTAATCTTGAGATTTGGATCACTTGACTTGTGTTATCTCACCATGTTGGGGATGTTGATAGTATTGAGAGTGTGTTGAGACTTAGAGTTAGTCTAGTTGTTTCCCTTTGCTTCCATTATATCACTCTACTAGTCCAAGTTCTTGCATAGGAAGCTAGGAAATGGGTTGGCGAGAGGAGTCACATCCCATAGGCAGTGGAGACGGACAAGAAAGTAGTAGTGGGAAGCATCGTGGTTCTCAGAAAAGGTAGTTCCGAGAGTTGCTAGACTAAGTGCGCCTCTACCTGTGGATCCATGGTCTACGGCTGGGAGGAAAGTTGTCCTGCTGTAGATAGTTGTCATTAAAGATAAGTATTTGTTCATACATTTATTTATGTTATTTTATTATGTTTATGTGCCATGGAGGCTGAAATGAATTTGGAATTGTTTATGGATGATGTGCCAGGATTTATATGTAGGATGGATGGCTTTTGATACCTTGTATTGGAACTCCTCTATTTTCCATTCTTTCTCCCCTCCTTCATGGTTTACGAATGTAACTCTCACGGTGATGAGAGGGGTGCAACCATAGTTTCTGGTTCGCCCATTTCTGTTCATTTATGGGTTTTGTAACCTATTCCATTGCGTCTGGAGCGACGATTCCAATAAGAAACACTTTTGTTTCACTGGAAAAGCTTTCCGGATGACAAAGTTACGAGTGTTTTGGTTGGAAGTGTTTCGGGCACTGAAGGGAACACACCCTATCTTCTGATTGGGAGCACCCTTGTTGCAGATATGATTGTAATGTTGCAGATCCGATTATGTTGTTGTAGATCTGCTTATGTTATGGTAAATCTGATATGTAATGGCGATTGTTGGCTGGACTGAAGGCATCCATTTAATGTAAGTTATACTAGTGAAAGTTGGATGTAGGGGACAACCACAGGATTGATTTCGGAGGCTGTAGTTGGCAGCCTGTGCCTTTCCTTGATTTGGTTGTGGTTGTGACTATGATTTGATGCTATTTTTATTTATTGTTTAACCACTTCTATTAGCACACACATCACGGGACTGAAGAGTAACCCTCATATGAAAGATAACTTGATGCGTGCAAATGATAACTATAATATTTATCACTCAAGTTCATTCTAGTTTTACAAACTGATACTGACTATCAATTACTTGAGTTAAATACATCATACAGAAGATTCTAAATACCATACATTCATTTTATGAAATACATTATCAATGATCATCATTATGTCTATTAAGTATGTACATTGGGAATTGTAATGTTTAATTTTCACTAGGCTAAGTTCGGGTTGAATGGCCTAATCGCTTAACCTTAGGATTCTATATTCAGATGTGTAATATTTAGTTTAGCCGTTTTTCCTAAGTCTCTAGTGCCTTTGGCCTTATTTTTGGGTCGGGGACACTACAATGTCTCCTTTTGGATCCATCTGGAACTTTAATGAAAAAGTCTCATTGTTGACTTCTTCAACTAGGATGCTGGTAGACCAAACTCCATGAACTTGAGCTTTGAAACACGGTGCATGCAAGTAAACGCATTTTTCCATTCACCCAACAAATCAAACTCAAATAACCTTTCTGGGTATGGAGAAAGTGGGCCACCCGTTTAAACTATAGTTGATTTGAGTGTTGAGGAGGAATGGATTGTGGCTTGACCGGAGAATGATCTGCATATTGTCCCTCAGAATGTTGCATCTTCATTTTTGGATTTTTGGAGGGCATTCCCATTTGGCCTGAAATTTTATCTTCAAGAATCACTCTTGCACGGATTGGCTTTCTTGATTCTCCCGGGATCTCCAAAAAACTAGCACTTACCTGCAATAAAACATAAGATCATGGAGGAAGAGAGGTGTATGAGCTCTATTCATCCAATACATACGCAACAAAATGACAAGTAGTGCTTATAAAACAAATCTGAGGAAGATAAACAAAACAAAATGCACTTTTTGCCTATTGAGGAGTGGTGGCCAGCCTAAAATATCTAGTAGTATTTCGATGATAACTTTTTTATTTGATGTCCGATTGAAGTTTCCAAAGCCATATGAAAATAGATTCAGAGAGCTATCTCTAGTAAAAACAGGTTTTGAAAACGTCTTAATATGATATGCCAAATCTGGTAACGAACAACTTGCATGACATGGTTGTTTTCAATTTTCGGCTTAGACCAACAGTCACAGTTTTGGAAATAAATTTTTTGTTTGATGACAGATTGACTTGGTTTACTTGGATGCGAAAGTAGATTCATGTAAGTATCTCCAATAAGAATTGTTGGGTCAAATATGCCAAGAAACAACCTACGAAACAAAGTCTTGACTCTTAGGAGTGCTGATTTATGATAGGCAATTAGTATTTTGGGCATAACTTTCTCGTACGATATCGAAATAGAGTGATTCGAATTGCGTTGTAAACTAGATTTGTAGCAGAATATGTGCTAGGAACAATTTTGAAAATATCATCCATTTAGGCATCCAAAAAGTGACTCTCCCAACTATCTTTCTGAGCTGCCTACTTTACATCTAGTCAATGTTTTGGTCATAACCTTTTCGTTTGTTATCCAAATTGAGTGATTCAAATTGAGTTAGAAACTAGATTTCAAGGGCTATCTTGGATAGAAACAAGTTTTAAAAATATACCCATATGATCTCCCAAAACATGACTATCTTGACAATGTTTTCAATGCAGTCATTTAGCCAAAATGCTACAAGAGTGCGATCAAAAGAGATTTATCCCAAATGATGATCTGGGTATGTGTGGATTTTAATAGGCATGTAATTTTCAATGTAATGCATTCATGTACCAAGAATTTCAAACATTCAATCCGTAGATTGACCTACACATGCATTTTGTAGCTTCTGCTGTAGATCTCAAAAATGTATCTCTTGAAATATGAACAACCCAATATATTAAAAAATTGGAAATTAACCACATACCTCGATAATAAATCCATACTCAAGCTGGAAATATTTTGCATCTCCTTGTTCTTTCTCCAGTGAAATCTTCATTCACCAATGCCTTCTTCATTTTGCCAACTTCCCACAAAAGAGATTAGTACTAGAGGTGGCTCTTACTGCACCACAAAAAAAACTTCTAATTTAAATGAGGCAAACTACATGCCTTGAATACAATGGAGTAGGAACTCACTACAAAATATTCATAGTGAATGCACAGGTTCTTACCTCTTGTCTTACCACTCCTGTTTCTCTGTGTACTCAAAGCACCTCTATTCATGATTCTAATTTGAAAATGCAAACACTATGTATATGAACAAAAGTCTTTAGTTCAACAATTACCTTGTATAAATCCCAATACTATGTGCCAACTAAAACCAATACAAGAAATACTATTGCACCTTTGACCTCTCCCCAGCAATGACATCAAAATGTTGGACTTTTAATTACCTTAGTAATTAAAGTGTTCAATCATTACTTGTCAACCTGGGGTCCAAATGCTTGCGAGATGTCGTGCACTTTATATGCAGACCACATTGCTTATCTTGCATTGATTTATCTAAATATGAGATGCAATGAAGCAAAATGCTCAATTCAAATGTACAGCAAGAAAAATAACTTAATCAAATTAACTAAGAAACACCCCTTAGTATTTTCTCAACAGGCTTAACATAAGATTTGTCTCAATCAATATTGAAAGCTTATCAATCCACACTTTCATAAATCAGAGTTAGCTCAATCACTCTTGGCAAGCTTTGATGAAAACTAATCTATGAATTGAAATGACATTGCGGAAATGAAAACACACCATACCTTGCAGTCTTGCAGAATTAAAAGGTTAGTCTATTTCCGGCAGTAAAAGGAATTAATAAATCTTGTAAAAGTAAAAGACTGTTCATAAGATCAAATTGCAGAAATAAATAAATACACACATAAAAATAATTAAAAAACATTAAATCACACCATCCCCTGTTTTCATGGAGTGAGCTCTTTCTCCCAAGAAGAGGGCAACAAATTAAAATCTACATCATAAAATAAATTAAATTACTCTACATAGAAAATAATATGGCCTGTATGGATTTCGAGCCTTAGTTTCGCAGCTTTTGTAGCTTCTGTAACAGACAGACTGTTTTGCAGCAAGTGGCAACTGGTTCTGCAGCAATCAACAAACTGATCCATTTTTCAAAGATAAATGCAAATATGTTCTTTTGTAATGTTTAATCATCAATTCAAGTGAATTACTAAAAGAATGCAATGGAAAACATCTTAGGTCTAAATCTGGCACATAAGAATTAAAAAGGATTAATATAGGGTCATAGGTAAGCAAAAATGATTAAAAGTAAGGGGGAAAGGGTAGCAAAAGATGTCAATTCTATGACTCAACATTCATCCAGTCACACATGCGAGGTGCACATAAGGGGTATAACCCCATGATTTATAACTCTGGAACCCAAGCTTGACTTGGTTGATGACCCAGTATAGTTGACCAAACATGATTTTTTTCCAAACATTTAAGCCCACCGAGTTAGTTCAATTAGTTTGAACTTTTGAAGTGACTATTTCAAGGGATATTGCCAATAGATCATGGGTTCAAATTCAGGGGAACCTCATTGGGTCATCATCTGCACGTGTCACTAGTGATCAATTTTCTTTCATTTGGGAAATTCCAAGGAAAGGGGGAGTGCTCTGCAATGAAAATTTTATTGACCTTGAGGCCATCGATAGCCTTCAGGCTGTCTAAACTTTAATCACTCCTCATATATTAGCCTCAAGGTGCAGCTCAGCCTGGTTAAGTATCATGTTGCCCTTCTGGTGCTCCAGCTTCGATTCCTCTGGCACATCTGATTTATATACTGAACCCCATATAGCATTACCTTATGCATTGTCCAAAATTATGCTTATACATTAGGCAATATATGCCAAAATATAAAATGAACTAAACATAATCCATGTCATTGTAAAAAATTGAAGACAATAAATTTAGGGTTATAATCATTAGGAGTTTACTACAACTTAGAAAAAATAGTGAAAATGCCCAAAAAGTGCTAATCCAAACCACCCACCTTATTATGAATGGCAGCGTAGTTAGGAGCTGATTTCTGCCAAACTACGCAGCTCATTGTCCTCGTATGCAGGCCATCATGATAGCTTTGCCGGTCATTATACTTGTAGTGTATAGAAATGAAGGAAAGATTCCCAAAATGCAGGAAAATAACTAACTTGTAGTTTTTTTCTTTGTTTCTTACATTGAAAAATTGTAATTCTTTTTTCTTTGCTATTATTCTTTCTTTCTATCAGCAAAATGATTTTCCTTTCCAAGTAGGGCATTAGGGACCCAGAAATCCCCCCTTTTCAGGTTGGAGATGGCCAAGAAACGCCGTGGAAGCCATTCCATATCAGGAAACCACCAGAAAATGGATCAGAAATGTTTCTAGAGTTTCCAAGCCATTTCCAATGAATTTCGGTTTCCAAAATGTTTCCCATCTCAAAATGTTGGTGGGGTGGTACTGGTAGGACTTTTCTGCAACTTAGAGTCACACACACACATACTCTATTTGATTCTCACTATTCCATGCAACTATGCTCAACAAGTCAACACCATTCAGTGTGTGTCTTTAATGCAGTGTACAGTCATTCTATTTCACTACCCAATGGTGCTTTAGTCTTCCTTCTACAATCGTAGTTAGGTTTTGGCTTACATTTTGATTTATAACATGCTATCTACAACTATCATACTATTGTGTTCCTCCTCTATGTGGCATTTGTTCATACTTGCATTTTTCTTGGAATTCAAAGGAACGGGAAGTTTTCATCCACAATTGTTATCACTAAGCCTCTATACATCTCACATGAACTGCTTTTTCTCCATAAGTAATTTCAGTTATGACATGTCTCTGTTCTAAGCTTTGTAGTGCTATTGATATTTTCACTTCCTAATCACACACAAGGTTAGAAAGATGATGGCCAGATTCGGTTTCTTAAGTTTTCAGTGCCAAGTTATATATATGATAAACTTCCTTATTGATATATGTGAACAGCATATAACTTGTTATCTTTCTGCTTTATGATATTTACAGTTACCTGTAATGGAAGATGAAGAGCCTCCAAGTTACAGGCGTGGCAGATACTCAGATAGAAGTGCAGGTTATAAGAGTTTTGGAGGTGGAAGAGGTAGAAACACTAATAGCTGGGGAAAGAAAAGCTATGGTGATGGTGATTCGTCTGGGGGTTGGAAATCAAGAAGAAGCTATGGAGAGAGGAGTAGCAGTGGGATGGGCCGAGGATCGAGCAGACCATTCTCAATGAGTGATAGCAACAGGTATAGTTAAGTGGACAATTTGAAGAGCTACTGGTTCTTCATTGAAATATCTGCCAGTCTTCTTTCACTTGCATCTTGTCATGATCATTGGTAGAATTTAGATAAGGTGTCTCTGATTGAGTGTGTGTGCGTCACGCATGTGTATATAATATATATTGCATGCACGAAGAATCAAATAAGGCTGATAGAAAAATGAAACAGGGGATATGTTAGATTGACCGAGTTTAAGCTTGATTAGTATCTCTGGTTGAATTTTATGCTGATGGTTGTCAATGCCTGCTTCATATGTTTTAAGTTTAGACTGATGATTGTGGATTGCATGTTAGCTTTTTTATTCTCATCTTTTGGTAGTCATTTCTGTCAAAGGATTGCCTCTAGGATGACAGTCCCAATTCTTAACGGTTATGCTGTGACATTCTCATTGATTTGGAATCGCTGTTTTGCAGGAGTTTCCGTGGATCGTGCTTCGTTTGTGGTCAGTCTGGTCACAGAGCTTCAGATTGCCCACAGAAGTAGAGGCACCAAGTGGCAATTTTGTTACATGTCCTTCAATTTGTAATTTTATTTTAAGGATACTTACATGCAACGTCCTTGATTAATGCTGGCAATGATTTACATGTTCAGCATACAAGTTGTGATGAATCTTTAATTGTACTCTGCTCAAGAAGCCCATGCGATGTCGCACCATCAGTGTTCCAGGGCAGGAGTGATGGCTCAGTTGTGAATGATACATGATGCTTTATATCTAATCCAGTTGGTGAGACCAATGCAGTATTCTCTCAAAAGAAAAATGTGGAAATAAGTTCCAGTAGCTACTTTTGAAAGTGCACAAAGGCAGAGTCAAACAATATTTGGTCAGCAAGGTTTGCTGGAAATGATAATATGTATTCTACTATATTAAAGGCAATATTCAATTATGATCGAGTTACAATTTGCTAATATATTCAATCTCATTTGAGATTCATCTGAAAGAGTAATAGATCTAACATTTGAAAGGAGTGGCTTGAAATATTTCTTAGCTGAGAAGTGATGTGTATATATGTTTGGTATATAGTATAAACTATTTAGAGAGATGTGCATTGTATAATATTTTTGGTTTTGTTTTGGCAATGCTGCTTATAGAAACTTAAAGCTTTTCTTTATCTAAGTGGCTGTACTATGAGGGATGTTGCTATGCTGACGAAATCACCCAGGACCTGGTGTCTTCTGCACCCACTCAGGGGGTTTTCTACCCAGGTCTCTTTGTTAATACAAACCCGATCACCTCACTGCATGTGGCTAGACCACACACTTGTGGTTGTATAATATAATTGATTTTCAAGACAATTTGAATGATATTTTTCTCTTCACACTCCAGCATTCTGGTCAATCAAACCTCGTTATTTTTTTTATCCCCCGTGTTTTATTGCTTATTCTGGAGATAAATTTTGAAGGCCTGACAGTATCCTCTCCATTTCCCACACCCTTAATTCAGAATTTTGGAAAGATCTCACACATCTAATTTTCTCGTTTATATCACAATCTTTCAGGCCCTAAGCAAGCTTTTATCGATTTGTATTTCTAGCTGTATGGATCATCTTATAGCCATGAGCTGATAAGTAGGTACATGGCTGTGAAGTTTATTGAAATTCAAGGTCTAGAACATAGCATATGTGGAATTGAAAGGAGAAGTGATATGGGATGCTATACTACGCATCTAAACTGCTAATGTGTTTGCTAGGAAGGATTGATTAGCAGAATCAAAGACCAAAGTAGACCCTGTGATTGCAACCTTTAGCCCTAGAGCCTTTTCATCTATATAGGCAACAACAATGTCCAGAATGTAGTGGGTCATCCTTTCATGTTATTTGGTTTAGTACCTCTTGCTTATGAGAATTTTAAATCTTGCTGTGTATCTGGATGATGGAACTGAACTCCATTTGTTCACTGTGTTGTTTTCTATTTAGTTTCTGCAGCTGTTAGCTAAGTCAAATGTTTCATAACTGGTTGAGTAGTGACTGCAGTTAGGTCACTGTCTGAGTTTATGTCATCTAATATCATATTCCACTTCAACTTTTTTGTTTGTTACTAGATAGTATTATATGTCCATAGCTCTAATTCAGCCCCTGGAACCACTGAAAGAATGAAATCATTGCTCTACTATTAATTTCATGTTTAGCTACAATGGGGTATTGTTGTCACAGATTTTGAATTAGCTCGTGTTTTAGCAAACTTGGATATATATATATATATATATATATACGCAATTCCATGAGCTTTTCATGAGAAACAGGTATGGATTTCTGAAATGGTATAAGTTTTGGAAACAACACTTTCAAAATTTCAAGAAACTCCTTCCGTTGGAGGTCTGGCACACAACCTTTTACGAAGAAGAGGCCATAGTCGAATGGGGCCAAACACGAATACATCAAGTCTTCTCTGCGGAAACAGAAGGATAATGTTCTGCACATATTTTTGCATCTACAATCAGGCTCTGGCAAACCAATTCTGGAGGCCCAATAGGTGTTAAAACTTAGAAAAGGTGCATGTACACGTTCATGGACACACTAGAGTGGAAAGAATATGAAACTTCATATTTTGTTATTATTGCAGCAATATTAAAACATTGAGGTACCACACTCTCTCATGTACATCATCTTGCATTCGATATCTGACATCCTTGGGACTCGCAGCGTTCAAATTTGAACCCTTCCCGGCCCTTCCAAAGGGTTCTAGCCCTTCCTAGAAATGTAAATTTAAAATTGCTCTTCAAAAAAAATTTAAAATCTGAATTTTACCCTTCCAATTAAAAAGGACAAAATATATCAACATTTCAAAAGAAGGGCAACATTTGAAATTACCCATCCATATAAATTTCAATTTCTATGTTGAAATTCCTATGTTATAAAATTCGACTCGTCATTCAAAATATTGGAAATATCATAAATAATAATTTATAATCACTCACTCACTCACGTCACGCACTCACTGCTCAGCTATGCAAGATGACGAGTGATGATTGACGATTATGAGGCATTGGCCATTGCGATTTGACTCTGACTCCGAAGTCACTTCGGGTTGAGATATAACATGTGACAATGTGTCAACAACTACGACTGTAACAACAAAGAACCACTACTAGTATACTACCAGCATAGATCCATCTTAAACCCGTATCTATCAAGCACCAAGAGGGATCCAATTTCTTGAGGTGTATTTATTTTTTTAAATTTAAACTCAAGAAATATGTTCTCTCTTGATTGATAGATCCGGGTTTAAGTTTTAAGTTTTATTTTATAAACGATCATCTATTTTTTAATTACTTTTCAAATCTTTTGTTTTATGAACCAACATAGATTTTTTTTTAAGTACTTTCCATAATTTTTTATTTTATGAGTCGACATGAATTTTTTTAATTATTTTGTTACAAACGTTATATCACGTTACAACATCTCCCCCATATTGGGCTGTAGAGCACCTCGTTTCACTCGGTGCAACTAGGCCCAAAACCAGCTCGAAACTTTGTGCCTACTACATATGTGAACCTAGCTACCAATGTCCACTCGTTTTTCATCAAAATGAAATTCAAATGTCCGATTTGATGAGTCCTCCTCTACAAGACTTCATTTCTTGCATGAATGTCATGGATTCACGACAACTCTAAACAAGACTCAATGGCATGCAAGTACAAATAATGACATGCAGCTAGGACCAGAAACCATGCAGAGGTCGATTTATGCATTGATATAGAGAGGTGACAATGGGCACACGATATGGAGAAACAATGAGTTCGAAAAAACATTTGGACCAAAGCACCACAATGGTTATTAATAAAAAATTAAAAAAATAGTTTTTGGCTCACGAATAGTCTTCAATTTGATGGGTGGCATGATCATGATGTAATCTCCCTCCTTCCTTCCAAACATATGTGGGTTCTCACCACATTTGTCTTCGACACTCACCACCAAAATACGTATAAAAATTCATTGTCTTTACATCATCTTCTCTTTAAATCCTCATCTCATAGTCATAACTAAGGATTATTATGCATGCACATCCTCACCTTATAATATCAATTGGGTCAAGGCACAAAGACAACCACAAAATATCAAATGTGTCAAGACGCAAAGAGTACTTGAGACAACTATAAGTAAGTGTTATATTAAATTTACCATATCAGTCTTTAATTGACACTATGAACTAAGATTTGACACATTGGATTGTTGTGATCTTCTTATCACTCCTTACCAATGTGATTGTAAGGCACTCTTTGAAGCTGAAGTCCATACTTTTAAGTCTTCTTCCTCATTCCCATGCCTTTTGGTAAGACAATAGGGAGGGTAGTGCCCTGCAACAACATTTAAAACAATTTTGACATAGAGGTAGATACATTAATTCTTTTCATTAAATAACTTAAATTTCATGCCAGTGAGTGCAAATTTACCAGATTGTGGATTGGTACAAAACACAACAAATTTTAGAGCTTCGAGCTCTTAATTACACATCTATAATTTTCTCAAGTCGAGCCATTAACAAACTTCTTTGGTGTCCTGGTTCAATTTAAAAGGAATATTTTTGAGACTCAAACATGCAGCAAGTTGAAAGGCTCTAGCTGACTTAGGCTTGATTCCATTTCTCCTCCATCCCATACATGTATGTTATCGCGACAAGTATTTAACAATAAAATTTGATTCCCGATCCCCTGTGATGCTAACATTGCTAACTTGCTTGGTATGGAGGAATTTTTTTAATGTTTTCTAAGATATGCTTAGGCGTCCAATGCCCATCATTCTTACATCTCTCGAGCTTGAATGGATGCCCTCTCTCCGGTATGAATTAAGTTTTTTGGTTGGTTTTATATTTATTTTTTGGTTGTAGATTTATTATAGCCTCGTTTTGCTTAGTGGCTTCCTTTTGTACATAGTTAACGGTAAGTAATTTTCTCATGGTTCTAGTTTTATTTGAAGACTATATCTAGTTACAACATCCTACACTATGCATATGATCATGTGGATGCCCCAATATGGCTATTGCATAGTCTTAGTTTTTTTGTATAATGAAGTATGCTCCAACCTAGAAAAATACAACACAATACTTGTTAATTTAATGAACTGTAAAAATAATGTTACTTATATGTCAAATTAATGTGTTCAAATTACATTTTATTGAAAATATACCATTTTTCATGTAGATGTTAAGGAGCGCTCAATTACTTAAGATTGTAAAAATTTGGATGGACAAAATTTGTTTTTTTTTGCATTTTCAAAGGAGGATTTAGCTAATTTATACTTGTTAGTTGAAGTATAATTATTTATATTACTGTTCGTCTTTGAAGTGCTCCAAAAAATTAAGACCCACTCTTCAAATTTGATCACTGCTTGGGAGTTATGGTGGTTTAATCGCCCAGTTCTAACCTTTTCCTTTGATGTTACATATTGGTCACTTGTACTAACCTTTATGACTTGACCACTAAAGTTGTAAGCAACATTAAAGTCGTACAATATTATTTATACGTTAACATAATATTGGAGGTTGCGGATTGCTCTTCCAACAACAGTAAAGGAAGTGAAACTTAAATTCAAGGTGGGCACAAATGTTGTGACCAATCATTAATAGATTTCGTTATGGTAAATCTCCTATATATTATGGAGGTACAAAGAAAACTCTATTTTGGATTTGATAGTCTAGAGAAAGGATGAGGAAGGAGGATGAGGATGGTGTGCGATAACTAGAACTCAAATTGTTTTTGTTGGCGACGGAAAATTTTTCGACGAGGCACAGTGTCACCCCTTCTTGTTATTTTTTTGGAATTTCGACGATCTAGGTCGTCTTAAAATGGGTCAAAACCCCTAAGGCCACAGTTCCATGACATAGTTCCGCAGTAAATAGGGTGGAATTACGATTCCGCCGATTTTTATAACCGGATCTAGGGAACAAATCGCCGAAAAAGCAGGGCGATTTGAATGCCAGTTATCCCACGCCGATGAGGACCAATCAAGAGTTTCAAACTATCGATAAGACGTAACGAGGAGGGCATATATAAGGTTTGTTTTATTGGCATTGACGGCATCTTGGTTCAATAGATGGGACGATTAGCACCCAAATGGTTCTTCTTGTACCAGAAAACAAAAACACATAATTAGTTAAAGAGTCATTGGCACCCAAGAATCTCCAATTGCCATCTTGTTTGACAAGTACATTAGTTTAGAATCTTAGATGGCATTATTACCATGTCGTGACCAACAAAATACCTAATCAATGAAGCACATTGCCAAAGTGGGATGTGGCAATTGACTTATGGTAGTTACTTGAGTCATTTCTTTAAGCAAAGTTAAAAAATGCATCTTGCTTGCCAAATCACTATTCACTATTAGTAATTGTATATAATAATTGTATACAGCGATTGTAGAAAATTCTACACCATCAATTGTGAGAGAGCTGTATTAATACACAACCTTATATTCCCAAAACACATGTTTTATATGGATGGGTACATGGACTGGGTGATTGTTCGTATTCGTATTACTATAATCAGAAAATAATTAAATGCCTATGCTACATTAAAGTAATAATAAATTGTTTTATTTATTTATTTTTTAAATTCAATTTTCCAAAGTACTAGATATTAGCATTAAATGTAGACTTTAATACCCTCCCTTAATTGCCATATTAACCGATATATTTAAAATAAACAAGTTGTAGAAATTCTATGTAATTCGCCTTTTTAAAACATATTTACACCTTCCCATTTTAATGTTTTCTTTATGCATCACATACCTCTCTTTGATGATGTGTCATACAAGATAAAACTCACCACAAAACTTGTGTCAGCATGGAAAATACCAAGACATCAATCCTTTGATCACCCATTCACTCACTAGCCAAATTCAGACCACCTATTGTTTATGAATCTTTCTTTTCCTATAATAAATGGACTTTTTCTAAACCTCAATAACATAGCACATGAATTCTAAAGAATTGGACCTTTGGACTCTTTTGCCATGACTTGTAAAGAGCCGGTTTTGCCTATTGTACTTGTTGTATCACACTTTGTGGGGCACCCTTATAGACCCACTTTTGCAAAATTCCTAAAGATTGTGAGTCCATTTATGTTGCTTTTGGGCTCTCGTATGATATGAATGTGGTTGTTTTTGGATGAACAATCAAATGAGGATATATTATATGCCATGTCATGATGATGATGTATATATTATAAATAAATAAGTTATATAACTTGATGAGAACTTTAATATTCAAAACGAGAACTCTAGCCATAAAAACTTAGTTTTGCATACAACAAAAAACAACCCCGAATAAAAAAGTGGTGCTACCGGTAGCACCACTAGCACCACTAGCACCACTTTTTTGTAGTTAAAAATATAGACATGGACCAAACAATCTTTATTGTTATTTACAAAAATCTTAAAATCAAGCCCTGAATTGAAAACTAATGCTACCATTAGCACACTTTTTCAGAAAATGACATTATTATATCATAATTTAAAATTGTATTTATTAAATCTCTTAGTAACACTATAAAACTAGTACCGAGTTAAACACAAAATATTCAAGAAATTATTCCACATTTTTCTATATAAAATAAACGAATTTATGATATTATTCATAATAAAACCATATATTAAATCATAAAAGTAGCAGTTTTAATATTTGGGCGCACAGGGGAGAAAACACAATATACTATAAAACGAGAAATAAAAAGAATGAGAACTCTACCCATAAAAATTCATATTTTTGTATCAAAAGCCCTATAAAACAACCCTAAAATGAACCATGGGTGGTATCATTACAATTGAAACCTTAAATCGACCCGAATTGAAAAGTGGACCTCCTATAATTAAATTCAAAAATTCAAAAATACAAAATTTATTAAAAAAATTCAAAAACCAAATTAAACAAATTTTTAAAAATTATTTACAACTTAAAAAAAAATTATAAACAAAAAAATTTAAAAATTAAAATTAAAAAGAAACACAAATTTAAAAATTTCCAAAAAAATACAAAACATAAAAAAATTAATATTTAAAAAAAAAACAAAAAAACTTTGAACAAATTTTAACAAAAGAAAAAATATTTTTTTTTGAAAGGCATCTCAAAAGAAACAAAATTATTTAAAAAAATTGGAAAAAAGCTATAAATACAAAATTTAAAACTGAAAAACCAAACTTAACAACAAAATAAAATAAAAATATAGAAAAAATTTCAATTAATATATATATATATATATATATTTGTTTAAAACTTCCTAACCCCTCCCCTCCCCTCCCATGGTCCCCCCTCCCCCTCCCCTCCCCTCCCCTCCCCTCCCCTGTCCCTGCCTGCTGCCTTCACAACTCCCTACCGGCCAGTCGTGATTCTCAGAATCGCACTGCCGCGAAGGGGCGATGCTTTGGCAAAGCAAGTAGTAGACTTTATCCCCCTTCCAATTGACCGCCACGAAGTGGGATTTTTTTTTTAAGTCTTATGTTTTTTTTTAAATTTTTTTGTTTTGTTTTTTAGTGTTTTTTTTCATTTTTTTAAATCTTAAATTATATACTTAAAATAGTTGAAAATGCGTTAAAAATGGTTAAAAATGTCTTTACTTTTCTAATTATTTTTACAAAATTTCCCATATAAATTACTTATTTAAAATAAAAGTTCAAAGAAAAAACTTCCAAAATATATATATTTTTCATTCTAACTAGCTTCTAAAAGTTCAAAAGATTTGAAAATGTATATATTTTTTCATTATAACTAGCTATTAAATGTATATGTTTTGTAAAATTTGAAAAAACGCATTATAAATAAAAATCATATTTTTTTTTACTAAGTTTTAAAATCGCCAAAAAAAACTTAAAATGAAAAATGGTGCTACCAGTATACACACTTTTGAAACGAAGGTAAAAACAACTACTAAAATTGACCTCCGAAAAAACGAAAACAATGTCGAGCTCTTGTCAAGTTGTATAACTTGTTAATATTGAACAAGAATGCTTTGTGATTGTTTGATGAGTATAACCAATAGTATTAATCCTTAGGTTGACGAAGGTGAAATATGCGTGGTTTATGTATTAACCAAGTCACCAAGGTTACCCTTGGTATTATGAAGAGATCTTACCCCCTCCTTTGGGTCCACCTTTGGCCTATCATCCATTCTCCATATCTCACTTCATTTCTAGTCAACAACCTTTGGTTAAAACCCAATAGATAGATTCTAGTCTTTCCCGCTCTATGTTTCTTTCACTGATAAGCCTTCTCATTTTTTCCATGGTGTCTTATGATTGATCATTTGTAACAATGAATGCTGGTTGATTGTGGGTCATTTTTATTTTCATTGTAAAGGCCCTATCATACATTAGGATTTGTCAAGTGAGCAATGCTCTTCCCGGGTATCACCTAAATTATCCTATGTTAAAGTCAAAGAAGGTGGCAGTTGGAAGGGTAGATGCTCCTGAATTAAGAGGTTAATCCTACTTGCTTTAAAAAGACATTACCGTGGAAACCCATTGGGGCTATGGACGCTCACTAGCACCAGAGCTAAGGTTGTGCCATTATCTGGGGTCCACAAGGCTATCAAAGGTTGATACCTTTCAATTGTTATATTGAGCAATGAAATGAGAAATCAAATGAATAAAGTGAAATGTGTTATAAATGCAAAATTTAAAAGAAAATGACCGTGAAACACAAGTAAAGTATAAAGGTGGCTTGATAAGACAAACCAGGAGAGTATATCACTACTTCTGACTCCTTTTGTGAGACATTCCCAGTGTTTTTCTAAATGGTAAAGAACATAGAGTTTTCTTTTGTCCCCCCTTTTCTGGAATCGATTAATCTTGTTTAAGCCATCTAAAAATTACTTGACTAACCTTTGTTGACCATGTTAACTCCACCCCCATTAGAGAAAAGCACTATTTTAATGCTTTGGTGTTATTTTGATACAGGTTAATGGATAACTCATTTATCCCACGAACCTCTTTGAAGATATTTATGTGGTTGGTATATAATCATGCAAGACATAACTAGCTGTATAATGAGTCAACTGTTGACGATTACTAGCATTTTTGTATTTGTCCATATGGACACCTTTTGTTGTTATTTCATTAGGGACATATGACACATGTATACATCATTCTTTTATATAAGAGGTTATCAACTAGATCATAGTTTTCCATGCTTATTTTGACTCATTTAGATTAATTATGGTCTAAACTATGATTTTTATTAAAAAAATCCTAAGTCTAGCCTAATTAATTTTAAAAAAAAGGTGCTTTAGAGCTTTTAATTTCAATTTGAAATCATGCTTTTTAATTATTTGGGAATATTAATTAATTTTTCCTAAGTAATTTTGATTAAATGAGCATGGCACATATGTGGAGGAAAATATATATTGTTTTATCCTAAAGCCTCAAGAAGAAGTGTAATCAAGGGTTATGATAAAAAATGCCAATAAGCAAATAAGTCATAACTGTAGATTTGGATCTTAGCACATGGATCGATTTTGAGGAAGACGTTGGGCCAAAAAGGAGATTAAAATTCCAAAACATGGCATTTTTATGAATTTGTTATGATATTTTATCTTTTGCTCCTTGTGTTTGGTCCTTGCCCCATGGTATTTGGTAATGACACATGGTATTTGACACTTTTTATTGTTTTTCCTCTTCAAATGATGGATATACCCCACTTGGACAAACTACTTCAACAATATTTTATTACTTTTGTAATCCAAGATGAAATCTAAGACATCAAGGCTATGGTTTCTTCAGATCATTAAGTTTTGTTTTTTATTGTTTTTAATTTTACTGTAACCATTTTTTTGACTTTTAATGAGCCTAAGGTGCCTTGTTTATGCTATAAAATGAGAGATATGAGCCTTAGAAAATGGTCAATTTTTCTGGGAATAAAATCTTTTATCTTTTTGGCTAGTAACTAGTGTTTTTGGAGAAGATTTTTTGTTTTACTTGATAGGTTTCAAACTTTTGTTGTGGGTAATGTAAGCTTCCATGGTTTCAAACGTTTACTATAAGTAACATATCATACAAATTTCCTAAATCTAAAATGTTTAAGCATAGCAATTCCAAACTTAATATTCATTGAAATCACATATTTTTCATTGCTAATGGTCCAAGGCTCTTGGTAAAGGCCCAACGTCCTTATTTTCATTTATTTTTGAGCCTAGTTGAAGGACCTCATTAACCAATTCGTTTTCCCTAGGGAAAGCGGCCTTCAACATTTTAACAATTTTATGAAAATATTTATAAACTTTTTAAAAATTAAAATAAAAACACAACCAAAACGCTAAAGAGTCAAACATTTTTGTTGTGATCAGCCTCTTTGAAAATTTCGTTGGGTCATCATAAATTTTATTTAAGGATTTACAAATCTAAATAAAAAATTTAATGATAATATTTAAAGCGTCACGATCCACCCTCCAAGAAATTGATACTTTTGACTTGTTTCATTTAAATTAATTTAAATGTTGTTAATGTTATTAGAGCCCACCGGTGTGGGATAACTGGCACTCAAATCGTCTTACTTTTCCGACGATTTGTTCCGTAGATCTGATTATAAAAATTGGCGGAATCGTAGTTCCACCCCATTTACTACGAAACTATGCCATGGAACAATGCCCCTAGGGGTTTTGGCCCATTTTAAGACGACCCAGATCGTCGAAATTCCAAAAAAATAATGAGAAGGGGTGGAACTATGCCTCACCAGAAAATTTTCCATCGATGGCAAGGGGTGATTTGAGTGCCGGTTATCACACGTCGAGCCCACCAAGAAATTGTACTTTTGACTTGTTTCATTTAAATTATTTTCAATGTTGCTAATGTTACTAGAGCCCGAACGTCCTTTCTAAAGGGTTATTTGATCAAATATTAAACTATCATGAAAGTTTTGATGTCCTCGTCTAAATAAGTCTGTTAAGAAGTGGGACAAAGAGCATAAGAAGGCAAAGAAGCTAGAAATCTCTGATATTGATTCTCAAATCTCTGCACTAAATGCTACTCATCGTGGTGGTACACTTCTGCAGGGTGCTTGTACATTATTGACAAACTTGGAGGGCCGCATACTACATTTTCTGAATCAGGATGAAGCTCGGTGGCGTTTGAAGAGCAGGGCTCTGTGGGTATATTTGGGAGATAAAAATTCCAATTTTTTTCATAGATTTGCTAACAACAAATGTATAGGTAATTCTATTTGGAATTTGAAGAACCGGCTGGGGGTCAATATTTCGACATTGCAGGATCTTCAACGGGAGGCTACTTCTCACTTTAGGATTATTATCGTGATCCTGATGGATTCTCTATTGCTAATCAAATCAAGGTTGTCAGTAAATATCCTCGTCTATTTTATGAGCAGGAGGGCAATGAAAATTTTCTTCCGGTTACACTAAAAGAGATTTATTCAGTTTTGTGTGGCTTTGCAAAAGACAAAAGTCTCGGTCCAGATGGATGGACCGTGGAACTTTTCTTAGCTTTCTTTGACATTATGGGTTAGGAAATTTTGGAGATGGTGGAAGAAACTAGATTACTGGGAGAGGTGACTGGTGCACTAAATGCTACATTTGTAACATTCATTCCTAAGGTATCCAATCCATCATCCTTTATGGATTTTCGTCCGATATCCTTGTGTAACCTGGTATATAACGTTATATCGAAGGTCATTTCCTGTAGGATTAAGCCTGTACTCTCTCGTGGGCTCTCACCTGAACAATATGGGTTTTTGGATAGTAGGCAGAACCTGGATGTAGTGGGTGTGGCCCAAGAAGTGATGCATAGTATTAAATCTTGTTAGAAAAACAGGATCGCAGAGCAATAACAATAAACAGAAATGCAAATATAATCACACATACACATTACAAGAGAGACACAGATATATCGTGGTTCACCCAACTTGGGCTACGTCCACACTGAATTTGCCAGTCCTTATTATTATTACCGTCCAGCAAGGTGCAAGGATACAACCTGCAGCACAACCGTTGCACTTCCTCTCCACTGTCTCACAGTCTCTCTCCTGATCTTAGAGATCTTTACAATGCATAAAACCTAATACATCAACCCTAGCCGTATTACAATGTCTTTCTTTTATAGGGAAAATACTATGGGAAAAATACCACGGGATACCCAAAACCATGGGCCTGCAAAATAGCTGGCGAAAACAGCCCTGAACCCCTAAAAATGCAGAATGGGTGTACAGTCCTTCGGGGTGCACGGCGAAGACAATATCATCTATGAGACTGGAATATTTGGCTCCACAACCAACAATCTCCCACTTGGAGACTGATCACAACAACTCCACCGCTGCTGCACTTGCTGGACTTGGACTTGGAAAATTTCGCCTCTTCACCTTCATGCTAGAAGGCCAACTGGAACCGAGCAAGAACTCAGTTTCTCTCTGGTCACTACCTTTGTGAACATGTCTGCAGGATTCTGGCTAGTATGTATCTTTTCCAACTTCAACAGTTCATCTTCTAGAACAGAGCGTATGAAATGGTACTTGAGCTGTATATGTTTAGTCTTGGAATGGAATGCTGAGTTCTTTGCAAGATGAATGACACTCTGGCTGTCACTATACAACTTGCTATCATTCTGCTTCTTACCCACTTCCTCCATAAACCTCTGCAACCAAATCATCTCTTTACTAGCCTCTGTAACAGCAACATACTCTGCTTCCGTTGTTGAAAGTGCAACAACCTTCTGCAATCTCGAAATCCAACTTACTGTTGTTCCACCTACAGTAAACACATACCCTATGGTGCTCCTCCTGCTATCTTTATCACCTGCCATATCTGCATCAACATATCCCTGTAGAACAGTGTCTGAACCTCCAAAACATACTGCCTGAGTGGTGGTACCTCTCAAATACCTGAGAATCCAATGTACTTCCTTCCAATGTTCTTTACCTGGATTGTTTATATATCTACTCACAACTCCCACTGCTTGTGCAATATCTAGTCTTGTGCACACCATAGCATACATCAAGCTGCCAACTGCTGATTGATAGGGAATCTTGGACATGTAATCAGTCTCTTCCTGTGTCTTGGGACACATTTCTTTACTTAGACTGAAATGGCTGGCCAAAGGTGTAATTACTGGTTTTGCATTCTGCATTTTGAACCTCTCCAACACCTTTTGTATGTACTTACCCTGAGACAATGTCAATTTGCGATTTTTTTTGTCTTTTGTTATTCTCATACCAAGGATTTGCTTTGCAGCACCCAAATCCTTCATCGCAAATGAATTAGCTAGCTTCCTTTTGAGTACATTTATATCCTGCATGTCAGACCCTGCAACAAGCATGTCATCCACATACAATAACAAGATAATATATCTTTCATTGTCTAGCTTCTTGAAATAAACATAGTGGTCAGAATGACATCTATTATAACCTTGTTCTGTCACAAACCTATCAAATTTTAGATACCACTACCTTGGATCTTGCTTCAAGCCATACAAGCTCTTTTTCAACCTGCATACCAAATCCTCCTTCCCTTTGACCTCATACCCTTATGGTTGCTGCATATATATCTCTTCCTCCAAATCCCCATGGAGAAAGACTGTTTTTACATCTAACTGTTCAAGATGCAAATCTTCTACCGCCACTAGACTTAAAATAGTCCTAATTGAAGTCATCTTAACAACAGGAGAAAATATTTCATCAAAGTCTATACCTTTCTTCTGTGCAAACCCCTTTACAACAAGTCTGGCCTTGTACCGCTTCTTACCTCCTTCTTCTTCCTTCAACTTGTAAATCCATTTGTTCTGCAAAGCTCTTTTACCAGCAAGCAACTGAACCAAATCCCAAGTTTGGTTTCCTACCAATGATTCCATCTCTTCATTCATGCCTTGCTCCCACTTCTTTCTAGTTTCCACCTGCATTGCTTCTTCATAACATTCTGGTTCACCAGAATCAGTCACCAATAAATAATACATTGAAGGAGAGTATCATTCAGGGAGTCTACTTAACCTGGTAGATCTTCTTACACTTGCAAGAGTTTTAGGTACTTGTTGTTGTTCTTGATTTTCTGGCACCTTCAGAACTTCATTTTCTTTAATTTCATCAAGCACTGTGTACTCTGTGTTTTCTTTTTCCTGTTTCTTTCCCTGCAACTGATCTTTATACATGACCTTTTCATTGAATATCACATCTCTACTCCTAATGATTTTGTTATTTTCATAATCCCATAAACGATAACCAAATTCATCAACACCATATCCATTAAAGGTACATTTCTTGGATTTAGCTTCAAGCTTTGTTCTGTTATCTTTATCAATATGGACAAATGCTTCACAACCAAACGTTCTCAGAAATGAGTAGTTTACCTTTTTATCTGTCCATGCCTCCTCTGGAATACCACCATCCAAAGCACTTGAAGGTCCTCTGTTTATTAAATAAACATCAATATTTATAGCATCCGCCCAAAACTATAAGGGAAACCCTGCATGCAGTCTCATACACCTTGCACGCTCCATGATCGTTATGTTTTTGTGGTGTTCCTAGGACTGTCTTCTCTCTATGAATCCCATGGTATGAACAGTAACTATCAAACTCCTTGCCGCAGTACTCACCTCCATTATCAGATATGAGACACTTCAACCTTTTTCTTGTCTCATTCTCAACCAAAGCTTTCCACTTCTTAAAAGTAGCAAACACATCAGATTTATGTCTAATGCAATAAACTCAAATTTTCCTAGTTGCATCATCAATAAATGTAACATAATAATGAGAGCCACCAAGAGATTGTACCTGAGCTGGTCCCCATACATCTGTATGCACAAGCTCTAACTTTTCATTCTTCTTCTGTTTCCCAACCCTGAGAAATTTGACTCTCTTCTGTTTTCCATAAACACAGTTTTCACAGAATTCCAAACTTACCTGCTTCAAATCTGGCAGCAACTTCCTTGAGTGGAGAATTTGCATCCCTTTCTCACTCATGTGGCCAAGCCTATGATGCCACAATGTTGTATTTGTTCATGTGGAAGATAAAGAGATAGAATGGTCAATATTATGAGGACATAAATACAATATACCTACCCTGTCTCCTTTTGCTATCACCATTGATCCTTTAGTGATCTTCCACCACTTTTCTCCAAATGTAGATAGACAGCCGCCATCTCCCAACTGCCCTGTTGAGATCATATTTCTTTTCATAACAAGAATATGCCTAACATCTTTTAACAGCCAGTCAGTTCCATTCTTAACTTTTATCCATACCTTACCCATTCCAACAATTTTACATGACTCATCATCACCCAATAAAGTATGTCCAAATTTTCCTGGAACATAATCATGAAAGTATTTCCTATGGGGTGTAGCATGACATGAAGCCCCTGAATCTACTACCCAATAATCACTAGTATTATCTAATGCAAGAATCAAAGCATCTTGTAACACATCACCTGCTACATTTGCTTACTAGGTAGTTTCCTTCTGTGCATCTCCTTTCTTCTTTAGAGATCTGCAGTCTTTCTTCAGATGTCCTTTCTTTCCACAGTTCCCGCACTCTATCTTTCCCAGTCTGGACTTGGATCTTCCCTTTTTAGAGTTGCTGCGATTACCTTGGCTCTTTCCTCTCTCCTTTTGTCTTTCCCTGCTCTCCATGGTCAATGCATTACCTGATGTCTCACCTATGCTTTTTCTTCACATTTCCTCGCTAAAAATAACACCAATAACATCATCAAATTTCAAGGTGTTTGAATCAGATATAGAGTTACTTACAGCCATGACCAAGCTATTTCAGCTTTCTGGCAAAGAACACAAGATTAGAAGAGCCCTAACCTCATCATCAAAGTTCACACTTACAGAACTTAGTTGATTTGTAACCGTATTAAACTCATTTAAATGATCAGTAACAGATCCACCTTCATGCATCTTCATATTAAATAAACGCTTCATGAGAAATACCTTGTTGGAGGCTGAGGTTTTTTCATACAACTTACCCAATGCGCTCATCAAACCCTCCGTTGTCGTTTCTTTTGAGATATTGAAAGCCACCGACGAAGCCAGGCTCAACCGTATTGTTCCTAGAGCCTTTATGTCAAGAACCTCCCATTCTTCGTCCTTCATGGCCATTGACTGATTTGCTTTCCCTCCCAACGGTAGGAATAGATCCTTATGGTACATATAGTCCTCCATTTGCATCTTCCATAACTAAAAGTTTTGGCTGTTAAACTTCTCGACCTTAAACTTTCATTCTTCTGCCATTGCTCCCACTTGAACTAGAAACCCTATCTTCCTGCGGGTTTATCTGCCAAATAGACCTTTGGCTCTGATACCAATTGTTAAAAAAATAGGATCGTAGAGCAATAACAATAAACAAAAATGCAAATATAATCACACATACACATTACAAGAGAGACATAGGTATATCGTGGTTCACCCAACTTGGGTTACGTCCACACTGAATTTGCCAGTCCTTATCCTTATTATTATTACCGTCCAACAAGGTGAAGGGATACAACCTGCAGCACAACCACTGCACTTCCTCTTCACTGTCTCAAAGTCTCTCTCCTGATCTTAGAGATCTTTACAATGCATAAAACCTAATACATCAACCCTAGCCGTATTACAATGTATTTCTTTTATAGGGAAAATACAATGGGAAAAATACCACGGGATACCCAAAACCATGGGCCCGTAAAACAGCTGGCGAAAACAACCTCGAACCCCTAAAAATGCAAAATGGGTGTACAGTCCTCCGGGGTGCACGACTAAGACAATATCATCTATGAGACTAGAAGATCTGGCTCCACAACCAACAAATCTAAAGGATTACAAGCCCTCATCCTTCAACTGGACCTGAAGCGGGCTTATGATAATGTGAATTGGTCCTTCCTCAGGCTGTCATTGGTTCAGATTGGTATCCCATGGGTGGCCATAAAATGGATCATGGGTTGTATAACATCAGTCAACTTTGCTATATTAATCAATGGCTATCCTACAGGTTTTATTCGGTGCACGCAGGGGCTCCGCCAAGGTTGCCTACTATCCCCATTATTATTTTTGATCATCATTGAAGGTTATAGCAGATTGTTACACAGTGCAAAAGCCGACTCACTAATCGTTGGAATTCAGATATCTCCACTTTTCTCGATCACTCATCAATTCTTTGTTGATGATGTGATGTTGTTTGGGGGTGCTGATGTACATGAATGGCGGCATATGTGGCATATAACTCAACTTTTCTATTGTTCCTTGGGTATGGTAATCAACAATAGGAAATCTAATTTATTGAAGCATAAACTGGAGGATGCACAACTCACTGCTATTACAAATTTACTTCCATTTAGGATCGATGAACTAAGTGCAGGCACCAAATCTCTTGGTTATTTTCTCAAACCAAATGTGTATTTAATTGATGATTGACAATGGCTATTAAAATAATTTGATTTGAGGATATTCCAATGGTAGTGGCGTTGGTTATCCAGTGGTGGCCGCCTCATACTTGCCAAATTTGTTTTACAAAACATGGGGGTTTTCTGGTTCTCCTTGTGCAAAATTCCTAGATCTATATTGTTCTCCATCCATCAGAAAATCCACCGTTTCATTTGGTTTGGAATTGGAAACATCGAATCCACTTAGTGGATTGGAACAAACTTGCTCGTCCATATGCACAGGGTGGATGGGCTATAAAGAATATTTTTTCCTTTTCCACTGCACTTTTGGAAAAGAGTTTATGGTGTGCATTGACAGTTGATTTTTTTGGGGGCATTATATTAAAGGATAAATATTTTGGTAAGATGACTACGATCCAATGGATTCGATCTATGGGGAAATTAACTAAGGGTATATCCAATATCTGGGCGGGCCTACTATTATCTTTCCATGTTATGGCTGATTGGTTGGCATGGGTGCCTGGTAATGGACGACATATTCGGATCGAGGAAGATCCTATAGTTGGAGTTCCTTCCACTTTTAAGCTATCCTTTGCTCTGATACATCATCTTAGATGTCGAGGTTATTATTATCTCAACCAAATATTGGTCTATAATGGACCTTCCAAACAATTTCATTGCTGGATTAGCGCTGTGCAGCTTGGATTGGTGGGCACTATGGCTACTGAATGGAATTCTTTGCATTATGGAGAAGGATGATAGATTTCTCTGGTCTTGGAATTCAAATGATGGTTCGATATCGACTCAATTGCATATAAAGCATTATGTTATAAACATTTAGTGGACTAGAAGTGGTGGTACAATGTGTGCTGGGTGTGGCGTATCCCATTAAGAGTGAAAATATTTACTTGGCTCTTATTGGCCGGGAAAATACTCATTTGGGGTAATCTACAAAAGCGAGGTTTTCAGGGCCCTAATATATGTCTTCTATGCCACTGTGATGAGGAATCCTTCTATCATCTCTTTGCGGGTTGTCATTATACAGTCAAGATCTGGTCATTCTTCGGTGATCCTTTTATTCATATTCAGCGGGGATCCGATTTTTCATTACAAAACTGGTATAAGAATTTGTTTTCGGTCAATTCAGAATTTGGTTGCCTGGCCTACCTTGTGGCGTGGGAGATCTGGAAGGCATGAAACCGGCTGTTATTTGATAATATTTTTACTGAGCCTAGCAGGGTGGCATGTCTTATTAAGGCTTTATCAATGGACTTTAATGTGTCCACTCGGGTGAGTCATGCCGCAAGTATTCGGGATCGTATCACATTTCCTTCTCATCTACTCAACTCCGGCAACCGTGTTCGTTTTGATGGGGTTTCTCTAGCTTCTTCGGGGCTCTTTGGGGCGGGGGCATTTATTGAACTCGCATGTGGTGATCAATTCCTGCTTTGGATGTCTGGTGGGAGAGGCACCAACACTAAGGGTGAGCTTTTGAATTTATGGCTGCTTCTTTTTTTCTCCTCCCAGGCAAACATATTATTGGCTCAGGCGGCAGGGGATTTACTAGTGATTGTTAATTGGGCCAACTATGCTGTTATCATCAATGCTCTAGCACAACTCATGGTTGGATCATACCAAACATCTTCTGGAAATCTGCTCCACGACTGATATTGTTCATATTTTTTGTGAACATAATTGTGATGCCGATGCACTCTCTCATCGTGGTCTGGGGGCTATTGAAGGTCGAATCTATTACGAATTTATCAGTGGTGTGACTCAGCCTGCCTCGGGTTTCTGGCATATTTTCCCACAGTAGCATTACACTTTTTTTTGTGGCCTCGTTTATATTGGTATTTTCTTTTTATCTGGTCGGTTATATTTCATGCTATACTCCTTCTTCATTATGCCATTGCATTGGCTATTCGGACTGGAGTATTTTTTGGTATATTTTGTCTTTTTTTTCCCATTTTCTATTTGTTTCTATGTTTTCCTGTTGTTTATGCTGGAGGATTGGTATATCCTGGATCGATATTTTATTTGCCATACTCATTGGATTAGGATGCTATGGGACGTAGCGTTTTTATGTTGTTCTGATCGCTATCTGTATTTTGGTACAGTTGTGATCACGGCCTGTTATAACTGAGGACTATTTGGTTGGTATTTTATGTAATCAATTATACTTCAATATCAAGTATAGATATTTTTCTTTTTGAAAAAAGGCTCCTTACTTTATTTTCTCATGTTATTTTCTTATGGAATATTGTGTTCACTCATAACATTTAAACAAGGGATAGTTGGTTGAAACCTTTTTGGAAAGTATGTAATAGGGTTAACGTTTTAATGATTATTGCATAATCAAGTTTATTTGAACTATTTTTTATTATCCCTGCCACGGGAGAGATATATGTTTATTTGAGGTATTTTTTATTATCCCTGCCACGGGAAATATATATTTTTAGTTGAGAAGTCAACTTTGCTTGATTTGCATTAGTTTGCTTTTAATTTATAATTTTTTTAATGTTTTACAAATGTTTATATTAAACTTAATATTTAGAAAAATTAAAATAATTTTCAAAATACAATATTTCAATTTTTTATTAGCTTAGGATATCTCCGATGGGACATAAATCCCTGGAGGAGCAATTTTATTTATCAATATATAAATTAAAATAAAATTAAAATTTGTATCATTGCCACATATATAGTATATATAGTACAACAACAACTGACAGGGCAACGCTATATAATATATAATTCACTGCACATCTCATCTCCTGTGCCAGCAGGACTGGCTGCGGGATTATGTCATCTCCGTACTTCTATCTTTAGAGGTAGTGCTCCTCCCACGATTTACATAATTGACCGATATCTTTTTTTTCCTGGGAAAATGTCCGTAATTTTATTTCAAAAAGATGATTAAAATTACATATTGCAGATGTAGTGAGATCAACAAGGATCCCTACATTTTCACATATTGTCCCATATAAGCAGAAAAACAACTTGTAATGAGCTGAACCAAAAGAGAAAACTAGAGAAATAGAATAGATATATCATGAACAGTGGTGAAATTTTGGGCCACCGGTTTCAGGTTTGGTCCCTGAAACCGTCGCCGCCGCCACTGGATCGTGCTCAGACCCAATGGGTCGCCGCGCAAAGGCGCCGCCCTCTCTCCATACTCAGAAATATCCATCACGCTTCCATCAAAGCCTGAAAGCAAACCAGGCCCAGCCATAGAGATGGCGAGATTCGGTCTCATTTCGATAACCCACAATAACGGCTACTCGACCATCGTTTTCGATCTCAGATAATCCTTCTTGGAACCCTCGGGAACCCTCTCTTGGAATGCCACAATGTAATCGCCGGAAACATGCCTTGCAGTAGGGCTGGCTGCATCTGAAACCGGGCCATGGCATCCGCCATCTGCATCCGCCAAGAACCATCAGACCGCCATTGGAACCTTTTCTGCAGGTCGAAGCCAGTGTGAGGGAACCGAAGTAAGAAATCGCCTCCAAGATCACAAGAAGTCGATCAGCCGTCGCCGCCACGCCGTCAGTAGACCAGCTTGAGGTTGTGAGCTGGGTCGTTGTCTGCATCTGAAGCCCTGGCCCGGGCCATGGCATCCCCCATCTGCAACCGCCAAGAACCATTAGACCACCATAAATGAACGCAACTCAGGAGAACGCGACCGTCAGAAGCTCCATCTTCAGATTCTCCAGCTCCGGCTCAGAAGAGAGGTGAGGGTTTCAGCTCAAGCCGTGAGGATGGGTTCGAATCAAAACAAGAAGCCTCCCAAATGGCTCCTCAGAAGCTGTAAAGACAGGTCCCGTCGGCCTTCAAAGGTGGAGCCACCGGAACAGAGCAGAGCCCCGCTCCGTCGAAGCCGCCGAAGTTGCAATCCGTCGTCCGACTACCGCCATTGGAAGCCGTTGGATCCATCGTGAGCCATCGCCGCGTTGACCGCTCCGCACATCACCTCGCCGTCGACATAACTGTGAGCACAGGGCAGAAGGAGAGAGACCAGGGAAAGAGCCCTGGCCGCCGAGATCAACTCGGAACGACTCAAAACCCTAGGTTGCAGAGCTCCCTCCCCGGCCTCCGCACGAATATTGCACTCATCATAATTGACCGATATCTATATGCATTCTATTACTTTTTATTTAATGGTATCTAACCACAATATTATGCTTGTGTAACCACATTATAACCCAATGCATCGATCGTATGGGTGGCGGGTCGACGACCTTATCCTAACACTCACACCATGAGTTTGGAACTTAATTAAACCAATCTCGATTGCATACATAATAACTTGGCATCTTATTACCATATTAATCTACCATATCCATAACACCTAACACACACATGTATATAATCAACGCATTACATAATCAAAGGATTACACATGAATCGGGCCTGCCCATAATTTTCAATGTCAATTTGAAACTATTGGGTACTACAAACCAATGAATGAATTAAATGTACTACATATGATTTGATTTATCTATATTCAAACATTTATAAATATATTGGTTACCATAAAAGGTTACATGCCTCAACGCATTACATGGATTATTCACAATTTATGCATGGTATGGCCACCAGTCATAATTGAATTGTTGTCGATTCCATATATCAATGCATTGCATTAATAATAGAGAGAGTTATTGGTGCAGGCTAGAGCCTTAGTATGTCCTTAATCAGATTAATGGTGGGGTTTGTGTTAGAAATCAAAGATAAAGCATGGGGATTCTTCCCCATGATTGAAGGCTACGATCCATCCATACATCTGTCCCAAGGGTTTGATACACATGTTGTACTATTGTCGAGTTAATGGAGATATGACTTGTGGTTTATGCGCAAAGACTTGTTGTCGACACTTGTCGTTGTGCTCCTCCCATACTTGGAAATCAGACTTAATCGAGCCTTAAGCTCTGTTGTTTCTTCTCTTCCTTCAAGCATGGAGGAGTGGTTCGATCTGGAGAATGGAGGGGGAGAGGTTTCAATACTGCGACCATTTCGTTCATGCATTACATGTAATGCATATTCCATCAGGTACAAATAGTTGTTGTTGTTGTTGTTGTTGTTGTTGTTATTATTATTATTATGAAATTGTTTATATATGTATATATATATATATGAAATTGTTTATTCCGATTTTTGAACGACGTCTATAAAATCAATCTAGAAAATAGAGAAAAAACATTATCAATGTGTCACATTTACGCCTATCGGCGTATCGAGACACATTAATATTATTAATGTGGTTGTTGCTAGTAATGGGTGGGCTTATAGACATATATCCAGAATATTAATAAATTAATATTGTTTAATTTAAAACATTATTATTTAATTATAATATTATTCTATATTATTAAAAAGTATTATATTCATGGCACATAGACATTAAAAAATAGTATAATTTAATTAACTATTTATAAAGTATTAATAAAAATATATTTTTAAATTGATTTTAATATAATAATTAATTAAAATTAATCTCATTAAATTTTAATATTAAATATTATAATTTAATTAAAACAACCATTAATGATAAAGAGGATATCAAAAAATGAAGTATTAAATATCTCCATAGTATTAATAAAGTAATATTGTTTAATTAATTATTATATAATAATTAAATATGGTATTTAATTAAAATTATATAATAATCAATTATGTCATATATTTGGCATCATGGCGATGTGACATAACCCTTGATCATTGTTACAATGTGGCATAACCCTTGATTATGCTTAATCATGGTTGACTTTATTTATTATGGTTGATTTTTTGGTTTGTGCACGTTTTATGTCTTATTTGTCGATGGTTGAATTTAATTAAAATTATATAATAATCAATTATGTCATATCTTTGGCATCATGGCGATGTGACATAACCCTTGATCATTGTTACAATGTGGCATAACCCTTGACTATGCTTAATCATGGTTGATTTTTTGGTTTGTGCACGTTTTATGTCTTATTTGTCGATGGTTGAATTTAATGTGTCACATCTTGGGCATTGTCGAAATGTGACACAACCCTTGATCAATGTCACAATGTGACATAACCCTTGATGATTGTCACAATGCAACAAAACCCTTGATAAACGTCACAATATGACATAAGTCCAGATCAACATCGAATGTCACATTGTTAATGTGGTGTTGTGTCGACATATACTGGACACTTTATTACCCTTGATGAACGTCACAATGCAACATAACCCCTAATGAACGTTGAATGTCACATTGTCAATGTGTCACATAATGGGTTGTGTCGGCATATACCAGGCACTTTAGTGAACCATGGATACCTTTGGTAACCATGTTTGACCTTAGTTTGACCATAGTCAACCATGTTTGACTTTGGTAACCATGGTCGACTTTAGATTGACCATAGTTAACCGTGGTTGACATTAGTGAACCATGTGGCCATAGTTTACAATGCAACATGAAATTTACTGAACATCAAATGTCACATAATTAATATGTCATATATTTGGCATTATGGCAATGTGACATAACCCTTGATCAATGTCACAACGTGGCATAACCCTTGACTATGCTTAACCATGGTTGACTTTATTTATTATGGTTGATTTTTTTGCTTGTGCACGTTTTATGTCTTATTTGTCAATGGTTGACTTTAATGTGTTACATGTTGGGCATTGTTGCAATTTGACAAACCCTTAATCAATGTTGTAATGTGACATAACCCTTGATGATTGTCACAATGCAACAATACCCTTGATAAACGTCACAATGTGACATAAGTCTTTATGAACATCGAATGCCACATTGTTAATGTGGTGTTGTGTCGACATATACTGGACACTTTAGCAAACAATGGATGACTTTGGTTAACCATGTTTGAATTTAGTTTGACCATAGTTAATCATGATTTACTTTAGTGAACCATGTTTGACTTTATTTAACCATGGTTCACTTTTTTTTTACCATAGTTAACCATGGTTTACTTTAGTGTACCACGTGGCCATAGTTCACAATGCAACATGAAATTTTTTGAACATCGAATTTCATATTATTAATATGTCACATCTTAGGCATTGTGGAAATTTGACAAAACCCTTCATTAATGTCACAATGTGACATAACCCTTGATGAACTTCGTAATGCAACATAAACCTTGATAAACATCATAATGTGACATAACCCTTGATGAATGTTGAATGTCACATTCTTAATGTATCGCATCTTGGGTTGTGTCGACATATACCAGACATTTTAGGAAACCATGGATGACTTTGGTTTACCATGTTTGACTTTAGTTTGACCATAGTGAACCATGGTTGACTTTAGTTAACCATGTTTGACTTTGGTTGACTTTAATGAACCATAGTTGATTGTGCATAACCATGGTTTACTTTTTTTCTTATGCACATTTTGCATCTTATTTAATGATGGTTGACTTTAATGTGTCACATCTTAGGCATTTTCTCAATGAGACACAACCTTTGATCAATGTTGCAATGTGACATAACATAACGTCAAATGTCACATTATTAATGTGTTGCATCTTGGGTTGTGTCGGCATATACGGGACACTTTAGCGAACCATGGCTGACTGTGGTTAACCATGTTTGACCTCGGTTAACTATGGTTGACTTCATTGAATCATAGTTGACTACGCTTAACCACATTTGACTTTATTTACCATGGTTGACATTTTCCTTATGCACGTTTTGTATCTTATTTGATGATGATTGACTTTAGCAAACCATGTTTGACTTTGGTTTTTAATGTTTGACTTTAGTTCCACCATAGATAACCATGGTTAACTTTAGTGAACAATGTTTGTCTTTAGTTATCCACAGTTGACTTTATTGATCATCATTCACTTTATTTACCATCGTTGACTATATTTACCACAATTGACTAAGTTTGACAATAGTTAAATCATTTACCATGGTTGACTATGGTTTGACCATGGTTGATGACTATATTTAGCATGGTTGACTATGTTGAACCATGCGTAATCATGGATGACTATTGTTGGAACATGGTTTACTTTAGTTAACCATGGTTGAATTTGGTAAAGCATGTTTGTCTTTGGATAACCATGGTTGACTTTAATGAGCCATAGTTCACTATGTTTAACCATGGTTGCCTTTATTGATTGTGCACATTTTGTACCTTATGATGATGGTTGACTCTAGCAAACCATGTTTGACATTGGTTAAAATTATTTTGACTTTATATACACATGATATCATTATGAATTGATAATTAAATTATTGAAGTTGGATACATTAAGACACTTGAAATCTTTATCCTTGATTGGTCTTTGTCCTTGTTAGTCTTTGTCAAACAACAATTCAATATATTAAAATGAACTTTTGATATCATGTAATATATTGAATATAAAATAAACAATTAAATTAAATAATAAACAAAAACATTAAAAATTGTATTTTATAAAAACGATAATTTTTTATTAATATTAAATGTCACAATCCAACATAAGCCTTTATAAAATGATTAAGGAATATACCATGGAGGAGTGTCATGGTTGATTATTATTTGACCATGGTTGACTTTAGAAGAAACAAAATTATTTTAATGATTGAAAATACAGATTATTCATATCATCATGATAGCCTTAGCCTTTTAATATTACTCTACTAATTCTATTTTATGTTTAAATTTGTATTATAAATAAATTAATGTAACAAATTTAATAATTATAGATAATTTTATTAATACTTAATTTTTATTTTTACAAACTCATAATCAAATTAAATGTTAATAAAAATATAAATTCAATATTTTGAAAATATATTAATGGTTTAAAAACAAATTCTAATGATGTTATATTTTATACATTAAAAATTTTAGCGTATTAATCTTCGTCCTTTTTAATTTTTTTTACTACTTTATTTAAATATAATCATTTTATATTTTATATTAAATTTTAATTCATAAATGTAATAATATTGATTATTATTTAACCATTCAAAATATAAACAAATTTTAAAAACACCAAAATAATTAAAGTAACTATATAAAATATAATTGGTTTAAATTATAAAAAAATGGTTAATAAAGTAAATTTAATGATAATTATGTTATTATAATATGTTAATAAAGAAATTTTAACCATCTCTTATCACTTAAAAAATTATAACCCAAATATCCATAAAACTTAAATCTAGATTAAAAAATAAAATAAAAAACATTTTTAATCATAATAAAATATTGGGTACCCGCACGAAGTTGGTACCCAAAAAGGTTGCAATGGAAGCGCGCGAGCGGAAAAAAAACAAGGATGCGCACGTGCATCCAAACACGCATATGCGCCCCTGCTTCAGCAATGCCGATCGTCCACGTTGGTGAGTTGGCGTGGACAATATGTGTGCGCACGCGTTATTAACGCGTACGCAAACATATGTGTGCACACGTCATTAACGCGTACGCAAACATATACGCGCACACGTCATTAACGCACGCGCGCACCTGTGTTTAAAAAAAAAGACCGCGGGTTTGTTATCACAATAACAAACCTGCGAGCAAGGAGTGGAGATACAAAACCCCCCCGAGCGCGTATTGGAGCACCCAACAACCTCCTACTCAACATCAAACTCAACCTCCACTCTGTTGCTACTAGTGCCTCCAGGTAGGTGCTCAACCAATCAATTTTTTGTTTTCCATTACAATTTTAAATTAAAAAAAATTTACAATCAATTAAAAAACCAACAAATTGTCATTACAGATAAAATGCACCTAACAAAATGACAAACACACCACAACCATCAGAGGAAACCAACAAAACTGAACCATGAGACGATAACATCAACATTGGAATGAACAATGAACTTGGTGAAGAACCATCTGAAAACCCCGAGGATGAATTATACCAAGATTTAAACGAATTAAGGGTCTTAAGCGATGAATTGAAGAGCACCAAGGAACCCTCTCGGGTTTCCCTGGCTACATCATTGAATTTATCAATATTGCCCACAGTGAGATCACTAATCTGATCCAATATAGGGCTCGAATGAGGGAGCATTATTCCACTGGGATATCAAAAGAACAAATTAAAGACCTCAACATCACGAAAGCACAATTGTACAACAAATTCATAGATCCCAGGACAAGAAAACCTCTAGATGTGAGGAAGAGATGGGTTTGCATGGACTGGTGTATTTACCAGCCATAGAGAGATAACTGGAGAAAGAGATGGTTTATGGTGTTAGACAGGCTCCCATGCAATAATTTGGAGGTCCCATAGTATTTTCTTAGAAAATTGTGGGTTGAGTTTGAGCTAGGCTACCATTGCAATCCACTTAGAGGACCTCCTGCACCCAAGCGAGAGCCAAACCCCCCTCCTCAGCCACCTCGATTTGGTAGCAACCTAGATGAGATTGATGACTCAGTTAGACGTGCCACACGTCATTTTCTTAGACATACCACATTTGTGGCTATGTCTTCACAGAGCCGGGAGGACAACGATGAGATACACACTGTTGCATGGTATATGGGTGGTGGTCAGGACAGACCAGGTACAGGTGGAACCCAGGCGGGGCCATCTACTTCGACTGGTACAGCAACACATCGTTGTTCTCACTCTGGTCATTCTTGTCATGGTCCTACACAACAACATGCCACAAAGAGCTACATGGACAAGGTTAGCTATTGTTTTATTTAATGTTCAAGTATTTATTGTATGTTATTTGATATCGTATTTTTTAATATATTTAACTTTGAATTACACATTGTTGACTTTATTTGTTTTAATGTACAGTTATTCAGGGCCGAGTCTCCATCCTCCAGGTGGGAGGACATTGGTTCCTTTGACCTAGACCGAGCCATGGAAGCAACAGAAGAGATTGCGACACCATACACACATGTAACTTATTTACTTTGACTAATTAGATCCAGTTATGAGTAATTTGTGTTCAGTAATTACAAATTAATTAGCACTGAGTAACAATTTTTTATATTATCATCGTTTAAAACTAAAATCAAAATAAATAATTCTCACAAAACATGTATATCATTTATCATCGGATTTTACAGTTGTGTTTATCATATTGTCTAAATTATTTGAGAGCTATAAATTCATATAATCCAACCAAACAAAAATGAAACCTTATAAAACATGAAAACCTAAGAAAACTAGACATGTGTTCATGTTCACTTTAGGCATCCTTTGCTTCTCCATTTTCAAATTCTTTCCTTTATGATGCTACTTGTGCTTATTCTATGTCTTCATAATCACCAAAATCCCGTTGAACTGCAAAGTCTTTTGGACGAATACCATTCAATAAACCTATGGAAACTATAAGGCGTAATGTTACGAGGCATTTCTAAATATGTAGCCAAATTCTCTAACCTTTCACTCTATGCTTCCATTCTCTTTTCCATATCCAAAATCCTAGCCAATTGGTCTTCATGATGACTACATATACTTTGATTAATATGCAAAATTACCTCTTGTAAGGTGTTCATCTGTGGTGATAAGCACCTCAGGACGTTGTGAAGCTCTGTAAATCCACAATGAACACACTCATCATGTTTGTTGTTTTCTTCCATAGTACCAATATAAAGTACAAGAGAAATGGTGCTTGGAGAAATAACCTAAATTGCAAAGAAATTGCCTAAGTCTCCATTGAGATCACCTAGATAATAAACCAAAAAAAGATTTCCTAAAAAACAAGAGTTCAAGTTTTCATCCACAAACCAACATTTCCAATTAAAATAATCATGTCATAGTCCAATTCTTAACAAAGAAACAAACCAAACAAAAGTATTCCCATCCTCTTCACTACCCAACAACATTCACCACCACCCCTACAAATTATGAAGTAACCAAAAACCAAATTTTGGCTCAACCCAACTTACCATATGATGAAGTTTCTTGGCATTAATATTTAGAGATATCCTACACGCACCAATATTTTCCATCCAAACCAAATTAAAACTCCCAGAATAATCCAAGTTCAAGTGTGCATTGATTACTCGAATGAGGAGGACTTAAAATTGATTTGCTCGACCACATCCATTGCCATTTATCACATAAATACCACTAAGTGTGATTGCTAATGTATTTCATGAAGGAATTAGGTGAGTTATAACACTCATTTTTCCAATTTCACCATCACATTCACCATGGTTTATGTAAATTTGGTATCACATGAACAAAGAATATGAAAATATTCAATAAATTCAAAATTTGTAGTTATACCATTAATACCTCTAATGATTATAGAAATGGGAGAGAAATTTCCAAAATCTGTCATTCTTACTTGACCAATGATGAGAGAAGAGTCCCCAAAAATAAAAAACATTCCTAATCTCTAAATTCTTCAAAATGACCATTCCTTGATACAAGGAAAGAACTCTTTCAAAAGCTGGGCAGGGGATTTCTTTCCATGTCAACACTTCAAGCATAAATTGTCAATCTTCTTTGCCACATTATCTTCAACGAATAACGAGAGAATGGGTCATTTGTTCCTAGCATGGGCCCAATCCATTGTGGGTCAAAGGACACGATCCCCACAACCATGTTCTTTACCAAGTCTTGAACAAATGGACTGTACCAATACAATAAAAAGTTTATATATCCAAAGCCCATGAAACCACTACATATGTGGCTACAATGCCAGCGGACATTTTCCATTACAACTAGCGGGCATTTTTACTCCTTTGTAATTAATGGCTTGTCATCAATGACAACCATATTCAACATTGTTTTACTTTGTGGTTGAAGATACCCCCTGCACTTATTGCCCCTACGTGCTTATCTATGTTGTTGTTATTGTGGCGATTGATTTAAAGCTCTAATTGTTGTGTGTTTTAGTGTGGATTCTTGAGTCATTGATGTCATTTGTAGGTTGGTGGAACCTATTTTTTGAATAGAAGAAATGATTGATAAACCCAAGACAAAGAATTAACTCTACCATGTTTTTAAGAAAAACAAAAATAAAACAGTGGCACAAACATAGTTTAAACAAGACATACCTTGGAAACTTCTCAAATAAATATTTCCATCTCTCTCCTAGTTTCCTCATACCGCAATGTTAATTCACTTACTATATTTGGGCTCTAATCCAATTCACAGTGATACTACAATCAATCAATCACTACAGTCAATCAGAAAATCAATCACTAGTTGACCCACAATACTCTCTGCTTACACCTAAATCACCTTACCATTTCATCTCCTAAGTATACCTACCCTACCAAATTGATATACTTGCACACTTCCATCCTAAAAAAACCATCTCACTTGGTGCAAATGTATATCAGATCTAATTTGTCCCTATACCATCAAGCCTAAAGCCATACCATAATCTTGTCCTACAACTTTACTCGGCTTCCTGCGTACCACAAACACACTTACTTCAATCCAAAACTAAACTTGAGGTGATATTTCTACTGTTGGTATAATCATATCAGATTTGGATTGACATTTAAACCTATAAGACAATCACACATTTCACTCTCATAACAAGGTAATCATTAGCTTATGTGATCATCTACTCCCTATTGTTGGATACTATACTTTTACCGTTATTAAGGAATTAATTGTTTGTCTCTAGTAATCATCTAACTTGAATCTAAATTAATTGCAGTCATGTTTTTTAAGTACTATCGTTGTCATTCTCATTGGCATTGTGTTTAATATTGTTAATATTGGTTTTATAAATTCAATCTAAATATTTTAGTGTTCGCACAGGTGTCCATAGGCTCCAGTGACCAACCATCCCCACCAGGGATCAGCAGATCTCCACGTGTGCAGGTATCGTGTCTATTAAAGTATAAATTTAATTTCAAATATGATGACTTGTCTATGTATATTAACATTTTTCTATATTAAACTATGAGGTTATAAATGTGTATGCACCTAGGTGCGTGCACCTCGGCCTGCCAGTGGCACTATCCCTCCCTCCCCGGCCTTTTGGCCACCGTATATGCCAGTTGTATCCCATGGCTTACATGCCCCCTTCCATGCATCCCTCCCTCCTCGACCTTTCGGCCACCGTATATTCCAATTGTATGCCCTGGCATACATGCCCCCTTCCATGCATCCCTCCCCACCCCCTTCCATCCAGCCCCCCCCCCCTATCCAACACCACACTTCCATCCAGCTCCCCCTTTCGTTTCATATCCTGCGTCCCATCACCCCATCCCAACCTTTCCACCACCTCCGTTACAGTTTCCCATGTTTCCACCCTCCCCCATCCGACCATGATATACCACCCATCCACATTCACCCATCCCTCCACCGCAACACAGACCTCGCCCCCCCCCCCCGCACATCCCCCCACCACACTCACTTCCCCTTCCACGGTGGCCCCATCCATATTAAGGCCAGTTGGGGTTTATCTCCCTAGACATGCATCTCCACTTCGCCCATGCCAGTCCACGCCTCCTTCTTCTACTATTCCCCCCAGTGGTGTAGCCACCGTCGATGTGGATACATCCGCCCCTATACAGTTCACCCTAGCATCGGAGCAGGTTGTCTAGCCAACTACTCCATCCGCCAACCCTGAAGACCAGCCGGTTGTGTTCACGGTGAGAATGACTAGTTTATGAAAATCTTGTTCAATTTTAACGAAAATTACTATATGCATATAATTTCATCATTTATCTGATTTTTCTATATGTTGCAGGGTGGCATTGCTAAGAGACTTGGAGCACGGAGGAGGGAGACCCCCTCACGACTTACAGTCTCGCATGCGGTGAGTTATTTAAGATTTGAAAACTATTTTTATTTTTAAATTATGTTTTATACTTGTATAATTGCCAAGAAAATTTGACATATTATTGTTGTCATTTCAGAGCCCAAGGGGATGTGGTCCAAGTCGCCAGAAGGACCCAGCTTCCTCTAGCACGAAGAAGAGGAAGATCGATTTTGGAGATGCACCTGGGAGCTCTGAGGTTGGGTAGGAGGATTGAGAGACCCTCCTATGTACACTAGCCACGATGTGGCATTTTGGGCACGAGTTGCCATATTTTGTATAGGGCACGATTTTCCATTATATAGACGTTGGGATCGATGTTCCATTTTTCCAAAAAGTGTACATGATTGGATCATTTTTGCATATTAATAGATGGATCTGCACTTGTCTATATGACTTTGTCTTTGATTACATTTTTGCATACATGATTTTTTTTTCAATAACAATGTTATGGAAAAGTTTTCACATACATATAGATGTTATTTCTAGACACCAAGTGACTTCAATATGAGTCCCTTGTATTTGAATGGGTCTCCATACAATGATTTATACTATATGTTCTATGGGGGTACACTGAGAATGTAATAATAGTATTTGTTATAGTAAATTGTGTTCACATACAACATACACACATCGAGCAAATTCACATACACACATACACACATACACACAACATCCAACATACAAATCAATATGTCACTTCAAATCAGCCTTCGAAACTCAGTTATCAATGCATGCCTATTAATTTGTCAATGACAAGAGAAAAAAAAAAAGGAAAATTCAAAAGTCATTAATATATCAGTACAACAATGCAACACATAATATTCACAAGCAAACTGAATAGGATGAAAAGAAAATTTAATGCATCTATCTTATTTTTTGCAAAAGATACAAGAAAAATATGATTAAGTTCTATTTATCCATTGTGTCAATGAATGACAGTGTAAAGGAAACTTCATAATTTGATAACAAAAAAAACAGCTTGTCAAACTAGTGTAAAAATCACCCAAGTTTCAAATCTAATAGACATGGATCTATATTGAAAAGCTTAGCACATGATATATTGATTGTGGCCTATTTCTTGAATCCTTTCCTAATCAGCATATGACTGCTTATTTATAGTAGAAACCAACAATTTACAAGTGTCCTATATAGATGCATTTTCCTATTCCTTCTGGGCATTTGTAGCAAAAATGATATATTTGTTTCAATCCACATATGCACTCTTCTATTTACATTGGCTAGTAGTTAACATTGGATCTTGGACATTTTGGGATGCACCATAGACACTTTACATTCATCAACACACATTCTACATTGGAATAATTCTTTATTTCCATGTGCACTATGCCTATTAGTTTTTCAATGGAAAAGACAAAAAAATAAGCAAAGTCAAATGTGGTTAATATATCATTACAGCAAAGCAACACAAAGTATGCACAAGGGAATTGAATAGGTTGAAAAGAAAATCTAATTTAGCTATCTTAGTTTTTGCAAATGACAGTAGAATTTTTTTATAATTAAGTTCCATGTATCCATTATGTCAATAAACAAAAGTTTGAAGGAAATTGCATAGTTTAATAACAAAGAAATCAACTTCTCAAATCAAGTAAGAACACTAAGATTAAATTATTATAGGTCCAGATCCTTTGACATCTTCAAAGTGTCCATGAATGGCCATGGGGTGCCTAGAAAAAATGCCCGTAGCACCAACATTGTGACTCTAGTAGTGAATCTGTCAATTCTGATGGATTTCGGACACCGAGTTTCAGCTTGGGGACCCCCAACACCATGCCTCCAACGCGTGGAAATGGTGCGAATGTGCCATCTCCAGAGCTAGGGTTTTGCTCAGTGAAGGCCATTCCAATTTCGCTCAAGGGGGACATTTCTCATCCGAAGGCCCTCGGGCGTGCGTGGCCACCATGAACATGTCTACAATGGCCATACGTACGTGTGGGAGCTGACGGAATCCAAGCCCGCTCGCTGGTTCAGGTTCCGTGGCCCTAGAGAAAATCCTCAAAGTGTCCCTGAATGGCCACGGGGTGCCTGGAAAAAATACCCGTAGCACCAAAATCATGACTCTGGTAGCGAATCCATCGATTACGATGGATTTTGGACGTCGGGTTTCAGCTAGGGGACCCCCAACACTGTGCCTACAACGCCTGGAAATGGTGCTAATGTGACATCTCTGAAGCTAGGGTTTTACTCAGTGAAGGCCATTCCAATTTCGCTCAAGGGGGACATTTCTCATCCGAAGGCCCCCGGGAATGCGTGACCACCGTGAACATGTACACAATGGCCATATGCACGTGTGGGAGCCGACGGAATCCAAGCTCGCTCACTGGTTTGGGTTTCATGGCCTTGGAGCAAATCCTCAAAGTGTCCCTGAATGGCCCCGGGGTGCCTGACGAAAATGCCCGTAGCACCAAAATCGTGACTTCGGTAGTGAATCTGTTGATTCCGATGGATTTCGGACGCAGGAATTCAGCTAGGGGACCCCCCACACCGTGCCTACAATGCCCAGAAAGGGTGCGAATGTGTCATCTCTGTAGCTAGGGTTTTGCTCAGTGAAGGCCATTCCAATTTCGCTCAAGGGGGGCATTTCTCATCCGAAGGCCCCCAGGCGTGCGTGGCCACCGTGAACATGTCCAAAATGGCCATACGCACGTGTGGTAGCCAATGAAATCCAAGCCCGCTCACTGGTTTGGGTTTTGTGGCCCTAGAGCAAATCCTCAAAGTGTCCCTGAATGGCCCCATAATGCCTAACGAAAATGCCTGTAGCACCAAAACCGTGACTCCGGTAGCGAATCTGTCGATTCCGATGGATTCCAGACACCTGGTTTCAACTAGGGGACCCCCCACTCTGTGCCTACAATGCCCGGAAAGGGTGCGAATGTGCCATCTCCGGATCTAGGGTTTTGCTCAATGAAGGCCATTCCAATTTTGCTCAAGGGGGCATTTCTCATCCGAAGGCCCCAGGGCATGTGTGGACACCGTGAACATGTCCACAATGGCCATATGCACATGTGGGAGCCGATGGAATCCAAGCCCGCTCGCTGGTTTGGGTTCCGTGGCCCCAGAGCAAATCCTCAAAGTGTCCCTTAATGGCCCCGGGGTGCCTGACGAAAATGACCGTAACACCAAAACCGTGACTCCGGTAGAGAATCCGTTGATTCTGATGGATTTCGGGTGCCAGGTTTCAAAAGGAGGACCCCCCACACCATGCCTACAACGCCCAGAAACGGTGCCAATGTGCCATCTCCGGAGCTAGGGTTTTGCTCAGTGAAGGCCCTTCCAATTCCGCTCAAGGGGGGCATTTCTCATCCAAAGGCCCCTAGGCATGAGTGGCCACTATGGACAGGTCCATAATGGTCATATGCATGTGTGGGAGCCGACGGAATCCAAGTCTGCTCATCGGTTTGAGTTTCGTGGCCCCGGAGCAAATCCTCAAAGTCTCCCTGAATGGCCCCGGGGTTCCTAATTCCGATGGATTCTGGACGTCAGGTTTCAGCTGGGAGACCCCCCACACCATGCGTCCAATGCCTGAAAATGATGCCAATATAACATCTCTGGAGCTGGGGTTTTGCTCAGTGAAGGCCATTCCAATTTCGCTCAAGGGGGCCATTTCTCATCCAAAGGATCTCGGGCGTGCATGGCCATCGTGGACAGGTCCACAATGGCCATACGCACGTGTGGGAGCCAATGGAATCCAAGTCCGCTCACCGGTTCGGGTTCCATGGCCCTGGAACAAATCCTGAAAGTGTCCCTGAATGGCCCCGGGGTGCTTGACCAAAATGCCCGTAGCACCAAAACCGTCACTCTGATCGTGAATCCGTCGATTCCGATGGATTTCGAACGTTGGGTTTCAACTTGGGGACCCTCCACACCATGCACCCAATGCCTAGAAACGGTGCCAATGTGCCATCTCCGGAGCTAGGGTTTTTTTCCTAGTGAAGGTCATTTCAATTCCGCTCAAGGGGGACATTTCTCATCCAAAGGCCCCCGAGCTTGCGTGGCCACTGTGGACAGGTCCACAATGGCCATACGCACGTGTGGGATCCAATTAAATCCAAGTCTGCTCATCGGTTTGGGTTCCGTGGCCCCGGAGCAAATCCTCAAAGTGTCCCTGAATGGCCCCGGGGTGCCTGACCAAAATGCTCGTAGCACCAAAACCATGACGCCGATCGTAGATCTGTCGATTCCGATGGATTCTCGACGTCGAGTTTCAGCTGGGGAACCCCCCACACCATGCTCCCAATGCCTGGAAATGGTGCCAATGTGACATCTCTGGAGATAGGTTTTTGCTCAGTGAAGGCCATTCCAATTCCGCTCAAGGGGGCCATTTCTCATCTGAAGGCCCCCGGGCGTGCGTGGCCATCATGGACAGGTACACAATGGCCATACGCACATGTGGGAGCCGATGGAATCCAAGTCCGCTCGTTGGTTTGGGTTCCGTGGCCCCAGAGAAAATCCTCAAAGTGTCCCTAAATGGCCTCGAGGTGCCTGACCAAAATACCCGTAGCACCAAAACCGTTACTGTGATCGCGGATCCGTCGATTTCGATGGATTTCGGATGCCGGGTTCTAGAGTGGGGGACCCTCCAACCCGTGCGCCCAACGCCCGGAAATGGTTCCAATGTGCCATCTCCGAAGCTAGGGTTTTGTTCAGTGAAGGTCATTCCAATTCCGCTCAAGGGGAACATTTCTCATCCAAAGGCCCCCGGGCGTGCGTGGCCACTGTGGAAAAGTCCACAATGGCCATACGCACATGTGGGATCTGATGAAATCCAAGTCTGCTTGTCGGTTTTGGTTCCATGGCCCCGGAGCAAATCCTCAAAGTGTCCCTGAATGGCCTCAGGGTGCCTGACCAAAATGCTCGTAGCACCAAAACCGTGACGTCGATCGCAAATCCGTCGATTCCGATGGATTTCAGACACCGGGTTTCAGCTGGGGAACCCCCCACACTGTGCGCCCAATGCCCGAAAATGGTGCCAATGTGCCATCTTCGGAGCTAGGGTTTTGCTTAGTGAAGGCCATTCCAATTCTGCTCAAGGGGGACATTTCTCATCCGAAGGCCCTCGAGTGTGTGTAGCCACCGTGGACAGGTCCACAATGGCCATATGCACGTGTGGAAGCCGATGGAATCCAAGTCCACTCGTCGGTTTTGGTTCCGTGGCCCTGGAGCAAATCCTTAAAGTGTCCCTGAATGGCCCCGGGGTGCCTGACCAAAATGCCCGTAGCACCAAAACCGTGACTTCGATCGTGGATCCGTCGATTTCGATGGATTCCGGATGCTGGGTTCAAGTTGGGGGACCCTCCACACCGTGCACCCAACGCCCGGAAACGGTTCCAATGTGCCATCTCCGGAGCTATGGTTTTTCTCAGTGAAGGCCATTCCAATTCCGCTCAAGGTGTCTATGAAGGCCTTTTGGATGCGAGATGGAACGAGCCATAGAATGACGATCGTGGATCGGATCGATAAATCGTTGACTCCATTGGATTGAGGACATCGGGATAGTGCTAGGGTTTCTCCTCTCCTCCGGTCCTATGTCCCAGGTGTCATCTTGTAGGTCCATTTTGGAAACTATGGTTTTGCTTAGTAAGGGAGTGTGCAATTTTTGCACATGGGGGTCAACTTTGCAAAATCATCGATTGAGTACTTATGGCTAGCGTGCCTAGGTGGAACCTTCCTAGACACACTTGCAAGACTTCCCGGAATCCATTTTTGTTGCACGGTTGGAATTCTATGCCCCCGGTAGGTATCCAACAGGTGTCCCTGAAGGCCTTTTGGATGCGAGATGGAACGAGCCATAGAATGACGACCGTGGTTCGGATCGAAAAATGATCGAATCCATTAGATTCAAGACATCGGGATAGTTCTAGGGGTTCCCCTCTCCTCCGGTCCCATGGCCCAGGTGTCATCTTGTAGGTCCATTTTGGAAACTAGGGTTTTGCTCAGTAAGGGATTGTGCAATTTTTGCACATGGGGGTCAACTTTGCAAAATCATCGACTGGGGACTTATGGCTAGCGTTCCCAGTTGGAACCTTCCTAGAGACACTTGCAGGACTTCCCAGATTCTGTTTTTGTTGCACGGTTGGAATTCTATGCCCCCGGTAGGTATCCAACAGGTGTCCCTGAAGGCCTTTTGGATGCAAGATGGAATGAGCCATAGAATGACGACCGTGGCTCGGATCGACAAACCGTCGACTCCATTGGATTCAAGACATCAAGATAGTGCTAAGGGTTCCCATATCCTCCGTTCCCATGGCCCAGGTGTCATTTTGTAGGTCCATTTTGGAAACTAGGGTTTTGCTCAGTAAGGGAGTGTGCAATTTTTGCATATGGGGGTCAAATTTGCAAAATCATCGACCGGGGACTTATGGATAGTGTTCCCAGATGGAACATTCCTAGACACACTTGCAGGACTTTCTGGAACCCAGTTTTGTTGCACGGTTGGAATTCTATGCCCCCGGTAGGTATCCAACAGGTGTCCCTGAAGGCCTTTTGGATGCGATATGGAACGAATCATAGAATGACGATCATGGCTCGTATCGATAAACCGTCGAATCCTTTGGATTTAGGACATCAGGATAGTGCTAGGGGTGCCCCTCACCTCCGATCACATGGCCCAGGTGTCATCTTGTAGGTCCATTTTGGAAACTAGGGTTTTGCTCAGTAAGGGAGTGTGTAGTTTTGCACATGGGGTCAACTTTGAAATTTTTTTATTTTGATTCTAGAACTAGACATTCAAAGAGTGGAAATCAAACCTACCAAACTGCACCCTTGGTAGATTGATAGGGCCTTAGTGTGCCACGTCATTTAACAACTCCTTAGTGTTCCATTATATTTGGATTTTGAGTAATTAATGTCATTTTTAAATAATCAAAGTTGCAAATAAAAAATGGAGGCAATGTTTCATCGATGATATCCCTCCGATCCTTGCTAGATTTGTTAGATCAAAGTCACCATGAAACTTTGCCATCAATTTATGGGGGAATACTTTCCAAATCACAATGAACAATCATTACATCATCGTTTGTATCAATCAAGTACATTCAATTTTAAATACATTTTCATATGAGGATAATCCATCCTTTTTACAAACATAAGACCATGAACATCTTATTTCCCTTGATGATGCTGTCTATCAACATAGATCCTCATGTGTTGAGGTGGTGACTCAACATGTTGAGGTAATTCTTTGCATGTCGAAGCATGAATGGCGTGTGTTGTACTACTAACCATGGTTGAGCTATTAAGGCTCCTCTAGAGACTAGCCACCTTTAGAGTGAATCACTTTAGAATATGACCACTTGGAACGATAGTAGAACAAGATGATCACATCATTAGAAAAATATCCTCAGTATATTGATATGATAAATAAATTAAAGATGGCACAAGTGGATCATGCAGATGTGCACTAAGAAAGACTTCACTTAATGAAGAGAGAACTCGAATTGTTTACTTCAATGTTGTGCACTAGTTAACTAGAGTTCTCCCGTGTCCTCGTGTCAGGTGACCTAGGTTCTACTTATTCATTAGGGATGTGTGATGCCTTAATGGAGGACGTTGTTGAGGGTGATTCAAGAGTCTTAGATAATGTGAGTATTACAAGGTCATTTCGAGCCCGGGGTGAAAAAAGCAAACCGAGAAGGGCTGATATTGGTCCACCAATGCGAGACCCACATGTACACCTCAAAATATTGATTTAGGGGTAGGATACAAGTGATTATGAAGTATATTTTTTAATGTTTGATGATTGTAAAGTGTGTATGGTTGGATCTAAGTGAGGGGAGATAGAAGTAGTGTGATGGAGGATGGTTTTAGGATGACTTAGCAGGCTTTTATTGATGTCCTAAGGGGTTTTTGCAGACCTGATAAAACATAAGCAAATGAGGATTTTGCTCCCCAAGATGGTCGCTTAATCAAAAAACAAAGAGGGCATCCAACTAGGGTTTGACAAAATATTGGAAAAATGCACAACAAGCTTTGCTTTTTGTATTACATTAAAACACGAAAAATAACACATGTATGTATGTATGTATCAACAAAAAATGCATGTACCAACAAAATAACATAAAAATACACATACCTCGATGTAGAAAATAACATTATTTGATGCAATTCTATCTCTTATGTAAAGTTGACTGGCCTCATTCAATAAATCCATCTGGATCCTCTTTGTTGCTAATTGTCTCCATCGATCTCTCATGCTTTGAATGAGGCAGGAAGTAGCGTACCTTGGTTTAGCTCTTGCTTGACATTGTCTATAGATGGATGTTTGTGCCAACGATCAAGTTTGTGAAGTGATACACCACTGAAACTGGTCTGTAATCCATGAATACATACCCACTAGTCTTTCTTGACCTCCCATCTAGTGTAAGATAATCCCCCTTAACCACCATTGAGCCAATAGGAAATTCATTACCGTCATCATCGATTAATGATCCGTAGAGGGTTTGCTTACCTTCGATGCACCGCGCCAACCAATAATCCATACCCCATTCATTGTCTTTCAGGGCAACAACTATGTATGTGTGTCCTGGTTGTACAAGATCTGAGATATGGTCGCAGTCTATTGAAATCGTTGACTGACCCTCCTGTAACTGGGTTGTTTCAACAATTCCACATGGATCTACTGCAAGTAACACAGGATCCCATTCATCAACCCAGTCCATGCACTCGCATTCATCCCATTCGCCACTACTGCAAGGGCTGCAAAAGCAAGCAAGTGTTCGCGTCCATATTTCAAATAAGGGGTTGTTTGAGCTTCAAACTGAATGAAATCCACATGTTCCTTGTACTGTGCCGCAACAATAGGAACGCGATCGATCTATGTCAACCACTTGCCAAAAATTTCTTACCACATGTCCTATCACTGATGATGTTTGTTGATCTCTTGCTCGGTCTAACATTGTTGCAAAGCACCATTGAACTATGGATTCTTCATCTCGGATATGAGGGTTTGTGTTAAACCTCATCTCTTCCCTTCGTAGTGTAGTCTTGATGCATGCACCGGCGCCATCATGCTCGTCTTTGTCGTGCTCGGTCTCAAAATAGTTCCAGATATGCGGCACATTGTAAGTCTTATGCAAAATACTCATCCATTGGAATACTCGGGCATTTTTGAACTGGCCCGCACAACCATCTGACCATATCCAATGCTAATCCATCTATATATCTCTCTCCTTTAACTGATCATAGAAAATTCAAAAGCAATGTTGAACATAATGCATATCATGGGTTCTATCATCACTTATGTAAAATTTTGTCCCCTTTAGTATTATCCTCATGTCATTGCTTCTCTCTGGCCCATGCCTATATGTAATATGTACCATGATGTTGACTTGGTATGAATGGTAGTATTGACTCTGGATTTCATTTTGTGGTTGAAGGGTGTAGTTTTCTGCAAAATCCACAATTGACACTATGGTTCCAACGGGAAATGTGTCCTTGCATTTTCTGTAATGTTAATCTTGCCATCGCGCTACATGCACATGTTGAACATACTGCTCTGTTTTCTTGTAGAACTCCGTCAAGAAGTCACATACCCGTTCCTGTTGCCATGAAAACAAGGGAAATATTACAATGTGGCCTTTGGAAAAATGTATATGTCATAAATTGAACGTGTAATATGAAAAATATGCAATATTCATTTGTACCTGTGACTTCACCAATGCAATCTTTTTACTTTCCCTGGCACTGTCTAATTGATAGGTTACGTACTTGAAGCTCTGCATCTCCACAACCATCCTGCCAAATTTGTGCTCCTCGCTTTCATGAATGCAACAGTTCAAAAGAGAAAACCCATAGCATCTAGAACATGTCCCGTATAGACACGATTTTTCATAATATTTTTGTCCTTCAGGCCTTGGACACATGATGTTGTGGATAAAGTCTCTCGATGCGTTGTTCGGTGGTAGTATGGATTCATTGCAACCCTGCACAATGTTAGTATGCAAATCAAAAAATATATGTTTATATGTGTCATAATAATATTCATATTCTACGTGGTATCTACAACAACAGGTGTTCCGATCAATGCATATACGAACATACCATGGTTTGCATTTCTCAAAGGACCTTTGGCCCAGGTTCAATTGTGTGTGCTCATTCCTGAATCTCTCATAGAGTTCAGTCTGTGTGGTGTTAAGGAACTGTTTAATATGGGGTTCACATTCAGTAGAACCTTTTCTCATCTTTAGCACGTCTATTTGATTTGATGAAGGTCTGGTATGATCATGCCAAAAACATTGTACTAACTCCTTGACAGCATCAATTAGCTTCCTATCTCCACGAGGTAACCTACCAACAAAATCCCAACAATCTTTCCCACCCGGAGTGTCAATATTTTCTCTTATAACATAGTACTTTTTAATAGTTTTTCTATTTAATTTAAGTATGTGAGAAGTGTGTGATAGCAGGCGACGTTGCCTTGTGGACTTGCTTACAACTGATTCCGCTAACACACGACGAGCCGCACATAGATCTTTTGTACGAGACGTCTTCCCAATCGCATTAAATGCAGATTGGAGATTTCTAACAATATGACTGCTAGCCTCTGAACTTTTAACTATCTTTATGCCCAAAATTCTCCTAAAAACAGCTACACAATGTGACTTTAACAAACATAGCAATAATTGACATTTACCTGCATCACCTTTGGATTCAAAATATTTCTTGACAATTTTGTTGCATTGCCATTCGATAGTGTGTTTTCGAAACTTAACTACAAGGCCCGATAGAGCACTTTCATCCACATGAATACGTCTAGGAGTTCTTCTTCTTGCATTGGACAGTCAAGGTAGGGAAGGTGGACATGAGACATGAATACCAGAGCTTGTTTGTTGTGGTGCTTCGTTCACACATTGGGCCATCATGGTAGTGTGCTCGACATGGTTGTGGTCTTCTTGGGGAGATTCCAAATTAATCACTGCTTGTACGTCCATCTCTACACATGCAACATCTCCCAATATTACTTTGTCTTGGGGAAGTTCAGCATAAGTCATTAATGGATTGTTGGTTGGAGATTGTGTTGATGTTGGAATTTGAGTTGGGTATGTTGGACGCAACCGCTTTACCTATGGTTCTGAACAAGAGGTTGTCATGTCAACAACTGTGTTAGGATCAGTGGCAATGACAGGACCATGTCTCACTCTTTCCATTTCCAACTTGGCCTTTTCTCTTACATCATTGACCTTTTCAATGGGCAGATTCCTTCTAGATTTTTTTGCTATGTTACGTGAGTTTCCCATCTCCAAAAGTATCTTTAACAAAACTATGAGGTCTACCCCTGCAAAAGAAACAACAAATAAGATATTAGTTCCATTATACAATTAACTTTACACATTCCAATATAACTTACCACTTTACAAATTAACACATACAACTACAAACTATGTTGGTTTATTTGTGTTAGCCCACATATCTAAGGCAAGAGTTAGGGTGTAGTATGATAAGGATAGGTAAATTAGCCTAGGATAGGGTTTAGATAGAAATAATATGGTATTCTAGGGGTTTCATAATTAACAAAGAAACAAACTATCAAAGAGACATAAAGACAAACTATCTTCCTTATCATGTATAACAAATTATGTTTATTGAAATGATCTAGAGAGTTATGTAAGCCATGCAAAGTTGAAGTCACATGAAGTTTGAGTTATCAATTTATCTAAATCGAGTCTCCCATGCAAAATCAAAACAAATTGTTTTTCGAGTTGAGAACTCAAGCATGTCCAATCCAAGTCATGAACTCAAGTGTCTAGACCGAGTTGAGAACTCAAGTGTACAATAGAGTATTCATGTGTTTGCAGGTATTAGAGTTATAGGACTAGCACTATCTCCTTTGTGTTCAAAAAAGTAGTGGAAGTCTCAAGAAGAGGACTGAAATATTATTCCTTTCCAACACCCTAGGATGAGATGACATTACACGTAATAAGTTGCATTACCTATGAGGTCAGACACAACATGGTGCTTGGTTATCACTCTAAATTTCTTTCCCATCTAATTCATTAGATAAACATCATTATCCCTTACAATTCTAATCAATATAGATGATGGTTGGTCAAGTGCAGAATGGAGAAACTAGTGTCTTTCCTAGCCATGAATTCATAAAAAATTTGGTAATAACACCCTACAACAGAGATGCCTAGGGATGTCTTGGGAATAGTTTGATATTTTTTCTACATCAAATAAGATAAAGAGAATAAGTTTACTAATTACACAACGAGGAGGTTGCAAATTCCCCCAAGGAAGTTTAGGCAAGTAGTCATGAACTATTCAATATGGACCCTCTCCCATGATTGCTTCTTAGGATTTTATTCAAATTGAAGAGTCTCAAGAGAGAACCTCATCCATGCCATCCTTGTGTGAAATCAAAATATATTCATGGAAATAATTATTGGTTTACATTGCATACTTCATCTTGTCTAGTGAATATGAGTTTTTTTTAGATGTGAACTTGGGAATTCTTCTTGTCAAATTCATTGTTGTCTATGCATGGATATTGTTGTAGGCATATGATAAAACACAAAGGCATGGGAGAATCTCAAATCTTGTGAATGAAAATAGTTATTTACAATTCACCATACCTATATAAATGATCTCCACTTGCAATGGAAACTGGTAGCTTGAATGTATCCACTAGATTTCAAGACCACTGAAGATGTTTGTTAGATTCCAAGAGTGATTTTGTGTCCAATAGATCAATGAGTTTCCAAAATATCAATGAATGTGAGCCAATAAGCAACCTGGAAGAGCTTGAACCCGCGAAAGACTGAAAATATCGTGTTTTTTGGTAGAATTCCCGAGAACAGAAAACTCTGTTTTTTTAACTAGCAGCAGACGCGCGCACGCGTTTTTGTAGCGTGTACACGTCATCAATGCGTACACGTTAAAACACGCGCACACGCCCCTACATAACGTTTACACCATTAATTGACCAACGTTTACACCATTTAATGTCGAACGTTCAATACTTCAAAAATATTTGCATACATTAGACTATACTTCAAAAGTGTATAAATGAATAGCTAAAGAGAGGGTTCTGGGATGGGGTTAGGTTGTTTAGGAGTTAGGGTTGTGGGATTACAGGTTGAATGGTTCAATGGTTTAGGGGTTAAGGGATGTAGTGCTTTAGGGAGAGTGAGAGGTAGAGAGAGATAGAGAGAGAGAGAGAGAGAGAGAGAGAGAGAGAGAGAGAGAGATGGGATATGGGATATGGGATAGATAGAGAGAAAGAGATCATGGGGTTAAGGGGGGAGCAGCAGCATCCCATGTCATACCTGCAAGGTCGTGCCCGGTGCAACGCCATACGGGATTTGAACTGTAAACATGCTTAGAGGGTGAAAGAAGAGTATTGAGACCTAAATGATCGTTTCATAACTCAGGAGATACGATATGGGGATGAAATGATTTGGGCCCTGGGCCCTAAATCATTTGGATATTGGTGTTTTTCACAACAAAGATGGCCCATAGGGCCTCAAACATGACCGAGTAAGGAAATAATACAAAAAAAAAACCTCTCATAAGTACAACTTTCAAAAATATTTGTAAGGGGCCCCTGGATTTGACCTGGGGGGGTGTTGTGGTCACAACAGTGGGATACATGAGCCATGAGTAGGTTTTGTAAACTGAAACAAGGGATTTAATCCATAAATGACCCTCTCAACCTCAAGTGCCATGAACAAAACCTAAAAGAAACAATGTGAGCCCTCTATAAGGTGTCTTTGGAATAAAATTTGAATGCAAGTATCATTACAATGTAGGGGGATTTTGAGGTAAAAAATGGGCCTCAAAACAAAAAATGTACTACCAAAATCAACTTTAAAAGAACCAATTACATTTTAGAGATTGACATCATCTATAATAGTTGAGGTGGCATTGTTTGAGTTAAAGGTGCTTATTTGTCAAATTCTAAATGGGGAATAAAAACCCATAGTTAACCATATCAATGTTGTAAGTAAAGTACTCATAATGAAAATAGTACTTATAAATTACTTTTGAATATAATATAAATGTACTGAAGTACTTAAAAAGAAAGGTACTCTCTATATTTCAATATAAAATACAAATACAAATACCAAAAACATAAATGATTTATTCAAAATCAAATCTGTAATTATTTTTCAATGTACATAATATATACTTTTAAATAACTAGCATACCCCGAAGCGGGGAAATGAAACGCCGAAAAGAACTTCGGTATGTATAAAATGAGAGAAAGTTATGGGTATGTAGATAATGCAAGTTTATGTGTTGAAAGTAAGTATAGTGAATCTATGGAAATTATAGTGCAAATACAAATAAACAATAAATAGGAACCCATGCAATAAATAGAAACCAATGTAATGGATGGCAAGTAAAATGAAATTTCCATTAATTTGTCATAAGAGAAAGTATACATATGCAATATAATTAGAGTTATCAAGTTTGACTCTAATTATATTGGCAAGCAACATTGCTATTTTCATTTGGTACAGGGAGTGCAGGGATTGAGGGATGCAATTTTAAGTGTGAAAGGGACAGAGAATAAAGGTGTGCCTCTTCCTTTTTGCAAAGTGTACATATGAAGTTGTCATCTTTGCATAGCGGGTGAAGGAGAATGATGGTGCAATTCACATCCCTTCTAATGTTGTAGTGTGTGACATTTCCATGAAGGTCAATCCTTGACGTTCAGTGTTACCAATGTCAATGGTTGACCTTGTTAGTGTCAATCCTTGGGATTTATGGATAGTCAATGCCCAAGCCATCTTGAGGGGGATTTGTTTCTTGTTACTTTGATTTATGGGTGGAATCAGTATGTGATTTGGTTGATATTGGTCCCATGGAGGTCCAATGTATTTATCAAATGCCACAACAACATCGGATGGCAATTTAGGAGGGCTAGATCCAGGTGTGTATATAATTTGCATAACCACTCCAAGTCCACCATTGACTAGTCTTGATTGGACCCATAAATTGCAAGATTTCTAGTTAATGGCCATCATCTTGTTGTGCATCTGAACCATTGGTGAAATCTATGACAGATCGTGCAATAAGCATATCCAATGCTTGGAGCATGTATTTGTTATGATTGTTTGCAAGAATGTTCATTGCAAAGAGATGGATTGTTGTGTCAAATTTTGAACGCTCCTCTGTTGACAAGAATCTATTAGTCCTAGACTGGAGGAGGCTCCAGTATTCCAAGGTTGGTGTAGCATTGTGGATGTTTGTCAATAGCTACCAGAAATGAATTTGGATGGCATCAGTGCCCCTTTGACGGAATATTGTTTCCAAAATGATGACAATGGTAAATTTTGTCCACAAATACTTCCCTAGAGTTGCTTCTGCATATATAGGTTTTTCCATCATAGGTGGGAGTTGGCCCAAATCACCATCAAGAATGATTGAACAATTGCTGAATGAGCAATTATTTTGCTCTATAAAACATTAACGCAAGCAACTCTCAATTTGAACAAACAATTTAGGTCCTATGAAGCTCATCTCATCAATGAGAATGTATCTCTTCTTGGAACACCAATAGGGAATGTCCTTGCAAAGGCTTAATGTCCTTTATAGGAATTCAGAGCCCTACATGTATAGTTGTTGCATGTATGTTAAAAATTGCAACACCAGTAGGGGCGGGGAGCAGTAGTGGGCCATGGAAAGAGGATGCTTGATAAGATAATGCTTTTTTAATGGTGTTTTTAAGGTAGGATTTACCTGTTCCTATAGTTCCTTGGATGATCATCCTCAATGGATTTTTAGTTCCTTTAACTTGTGAATGTTGTAGGACAATGTCAAATGCAAGTTGTTGATTGTGAGAAAATGTATTTGTGGAAGTAGGTAGGGGAGTGTTATCTTGTATTAATTCCCCATTCCTTCAGTTGTAGTCAATGAAGTTTGGTCCAATCTCCAATGTATATGTTGATACTTCTAGATGATTCCATGTATGGTTGGTGTCAAAATATCGAAGGCAAAGCATGTCAAGCTCATTGATGTGGATATTGCATGTAGGGATTGATCTTGACAAAACTTGCCATTCATTCAAGTCTATGTTGGGATGTATGTTATGATTGGTATCCTCATCTCCAAATGTTGGCTCATCAGGAGTGGGTGAAGGGATGCGATCTACATGCCATGCATAGTAGGTATTTCGTATGTGCTCCCAGTTTGACAGAATGTCATGTTCAATAAGGCTGATGTCTTTAGTGAAGGAACATAAGGGATTATATAAAAGTAGCTCACTCCATAAGAAATCAAGAAAGGAATTGGAATCATTGGCTGGATTTGAAGTCAAGTGAGGCTAGACATGGACGATTGCAGGGACAATTCTCTTCTTCCACTTTTCAGTTTTACATCGCTGGTTATATAAAAATTGTTGTGCAAGGTCTATAAGGCAGAAAGGGTCCAACATTGGAGGGCATTGCAAGTATGCATTTATGAAATTGGAGCCAGATAAACAATCATCAGAGTCAATAGATACATACGGTTGAAGACTTGGCAACCCACATTTAGTTTGGTGAAGGATCGACTGCATGTGACAAGGGGTAATTTTTGCAAAATATGGAAAGTTTCTTGAGCACTAATGTCTTGGTCAAAAATTGCTTCTTAGTGCAAGCAACAGTAGGCATATGAGGTTGGGTCCTATGGAGATGATGTAGCTGTGATTCTAGTTAGCATATGATGGTAGGTCTCTAATTTTCCTTCTGCTTTGGAAGCACATTTGGCTATGTATTTCAAGACAACATAGTGTGAGAGCATTGGTTGGCAATCCACATTTGTTCGCCATGTTTGAAGTATGCTAGGATTATGGATGTTCATCCGAGCATCATTGTGTGCGGGGTGATATGTTTTTTGACCCTTTTCATTAATGTAGATTGATGATTCATGTTGTACATTCCAAGGGAATTTATATCTGCATTCAAGTGTAGTCCCTTTTGTGCGTAGACACAAATTTTCAGTGCACTTTGTATGTCTTTGTACTATGTTTAAGAGTTGTTCATAGTCCTGAAGTGGGTTGGATGAAAATATATCCTTTGTATCTAGCAAGCAAGGATCATCCTTAATGGATTGATGCATATGAATCTGCATGTCATGATTTTCTCTTTGGTTCCATGTTGTAACATATTTATCAAAGAAAGTCTTTGCAACATTGATTTGATCTCGGTCTTGCCAATTTAATGTTTCCACGTTAGGAGCTCCTTCAATCCAAAGGAAACCATGTATATGTGAAGAGCCAAGATGTTGTCAATCATACCTACAGAAGGAATGTTAGAGGATTAGAAAGAGCGACAAATATGTAAATGTTATGAAGAGACATGTGTAGGTACGATATAATGTGTACCTACACCAGTGATCTGTTGTGTGCATGTTTTTTTAAGGATCTCCTCATGGAAGATTGAAAATATTTAATGCATGTATGCAGACATAGTGTGGATCCTATCAATGATGCCAACATTGTCGAGCTGTCAGGTCAGATGGGCGATCCTCTTGCATAAGTGCATGTAGGTTTGTCCATTTTTTGTTTGTTGCACTAAGAGTAAAGAACAATGTAGGGCATTGCAGCTATGTGATTATATTTGTCAGCTCACTCCTACGCAATGTCCAATATGCTTTGGTCCCATGAAGGTGTGCTTCGAAGCGCATGACATGTTCTAGGAGGTTGTCTATAGGAATTTCTTATAGATTTGCACGCAACTCCTCAATTATGCTCTTGGATTAGCTTCAAAAAGAAGTTGGATGTTGCTTGACTCCTGTGGCACATAATTAAATTGTACAAGTAGTATTTGAAGCGAGGATGACTACCAAATATGTTGTCATGGTATCTCATTAAGTGTACTACATAGATATCAAGTGGAATGTGTTGGATACATGTTTGGCGAGGTAGTGCGTCCCCATTTGGGAAAATTTCCATATAGAAAGTTAAATTTAACATACATTTTGCAGTTTGACTACTGTGGGTGGCATGAAGTATCCAGTGGAAGAGGCACAAGTAGCATTGTGAGGAATCAAATTCCTTGAAGTGTAAACCATTTTTAAAGTGTAAAACTTAACCAAAGGTTTGCACCTTAAAGGATTGGATTGCTCTTCACTCTTGAAAGATCCAACTTCCATGGTAGTATAATTTCAACTATAGTAATCGTATTATCCATGTAAATCTACAAATTAATTACATGCATATATTATCCAATACATGTGTTGTATTAAGATTCTACATTTTCCACTGTATATCTTTAACATGATATGAAAATCTATAATTTCATATTCTCAACTACACTAATAACACTTAAAGAAATTAGTTAGTCTCAACTTACTAAAACTCATGTCATAAATTCTACTCTCAACTATATTATTTATACTTGCATTATTTTCATGTAATTTAATCCATTATCAACTATTTATTGATAGTTGCATTATATTAAAATTCCATAATCTTCATAGAAAGAAATTCCATAAAATCAATGTAACACCAATAACGTCACTCCATAATAACATTAATAACATTACTCCAACAAACTTGTTCTCATGTAATTTCACACAATAATAACACCCAATGTGTTGGTACCAAAATCCACATTATTTAAATTTTCAAATTCTGGCAGCAAAATGATTAAATTTTACAAAGTATACCCTGATAGAAATGGTTGAGGTTCCTTGATCTCTCCAATTGTGTTTGGAAAGTTAAGTTGTTCTCATCAAGCTAAAAACCAAGTCAAAATCTATCCCATGACCAAGCTTCTTTTTTATCCCATGAAGTCTACTAATGTTCATGGATAGTACCTTTTCTAAAGCATGAAATAGACTTTTTATTAAAAGATTTTAAATTATATATTTAAAAAGTCTAATATATATTATTACCTTTTCCTTTTAAACCATATACTTTTTAAACCTTACGTGAAATAATCTTTATGGTTAAAAGGAAGTTTTGTGGTTAAAAGGGAGTTTTAAAAGTCAATAAAAATTTAATCAGACTTGTGTCCTACTCATGCCAAACTCCATCTTGTAATCTGCTTTGTCGTGTTTTGCAAAATACATTTTGACTTTGGTCACGGAGCTCCACCATTAAATTACCATCTCACCATTGCTCGTATATCAAGTCATCCAATGCCAAGCCAACCTGATGTGTAGTCATACTACAAACGTCCAAGACTCAAATTCTATTACAAGTACTCTTGTCAAGCGCTCAAGGAACAGCTCACGGGTTTACTTTCTCTGCACTATGCGTTGGCAAAGTGTTCTTACTTGTTCAAGGATCAGTTTCTGTTGGTAGTGGAGGATTTTATTTCAGAGCAGCTGAACTTAATAAAAGATTCAATTTCTGATATCAAGCAGACGAATTCTGAATCAGAAAGATTCAATTTCTGATATCAAGCAGACGAATTCTGAATCAGAAATTCTTAAAGCAGGGCAGGAACTCCTTGGTGCAGTAATACATCCATTTATTGTCGAAGTACAAATTCCAATTTTGCCCTGATACCAACTTATTAGAAAGATGATGTTTATGTACATGATGGCAGAAAGGAAGTGATGCCTCATATTATTAATATAGCATCCTGTACAATAGAAAATTTATATGAGTTGGGAACTTGTTCCAGAGCTTTGGTGTTTTATGGTGCGCCATGCTCGTTTGGATTTGGTTGAACAGAACATTAATATTCTTTGTTCACTCCTCAAAACACTTGTTCCTTTGAACTCTATATCTTGTTCCGACAAGTCTTCAAGCAGAATACAGAATTATTAAGCAGGGCTCAAACTTTAGAGACAGAACAGGTTCAAATCCTCAAAAGGTCAAAGGCATTAGATGGATGACTATTCTAGCTGAGGCAACTAAAGAATTCTGATTTCCACGAGGCTACAGATGTCGAACAAACTTCGGGGCAGCTGGAAAAACATGTGGCAACAAATGCAAGATCTCAAGACAGCTGGAGGATAAAAACAACAAGTCCTTACTTTGTTTGAAGTATGGGACATCAAAGCTCTTGAAGTGTCGAGCCTTTTAATCAAATATTATCTTCGTTCTATTTTGCAATTGCACATTTCATGGCACAAGCTTAGGATTCGATTCCAGTAGCTCTTCAACAACTCGGGACACCTTGCAGTGGCAGGAATATTGCTCACTTACTATTTTTGTAAAAGTCTGTTAAAAATTGACTGGATGAGCATTTGTATATATGTTTTTTTTTACTTTCAATGTAAGAGGAAGTTCCAGCCGAGAGGGCTGAGAATGTATTAGGATTCGATAGAGATCAGAGTGCTACCATGAGTTACTACTATGAGTTACAGGCATGTATCTTGTTTCTTTTAATATGAAGAATTGCTTTGGAATGATTGTAGTTGAGATGAGCCCAATTTTGTTTTTAATATTTGAATTGATAAATAATGTGTGATGTTCATGATTTTGCTCTCTGTATAGTCTCCTTCTATACCATAATTCTTGTGAGGCATATGCATGTTTATTAAGGATCTGAATGGAATTTGCCCACTCTTTTTATAACTTCATACTCTTAAATATTTCTATTACAGTATGTTACACTTATACACCTGTTGTAGCCATTTCCTGTGTGTTAGCCTGATCTCTGTGAGACTTGCCTATCTATAAACTTTTAAGTCTACTTGTCCTTCTCAATAACATAATATTCTCTAGGCTTTGGGCCTTAGCAGTCAATGTGCAAACTCTAGTGATAACACAATGTGAGACTTGCCTATCTATAAACTTTTAAGTCTACTTGTCCTTCTCAATAACATAATATTCTCTAGGCTTTGGGCCTTAGCAGTCAATGTGCAAACTCTAGTGATAACACAATGTTAGCACATAATCATTGTTTTATATAGAGTTGATTTCATTGTACATAATCCCCGTCAACATATTTTTTGTTGATTTGATTTAATAAATACAAGAATCATGGGATTCTAAACACCGTGAAGACCAAGTTATAAATGTTTTAGGTAGCACAGTGAGCTAAATGACATAGAACACCGTGAAGACCAAGCTATAAATGTTTTAGGTAGCACAGTGAGCTAAATGACATAGAACACTTGAATGGAAGAAATGTTGAAAATTGGGGCAAACTTGATGGTTAGAGTCTAATGGTTGGCATAAAATGATAGCATCATTACATTTACTATATGGTGTTGGTGAAGGGTAATGTATATTAAAAAATAAGTGTGTGGTGTTGGTGAAGGATAATGTATATTAAAAAATAAGTGAGAGTGGTGAGAACACAATGAGCCACTGTAAGAGACACGCAAAGATAAAGTATAATAACAACAATGTGCATTTTTTAATGGTTCAAAATTAATATCACATTATATTAATATATGACGTGTTTAGTATCATGTTTATTTAATATATGTCATGATATGGTAAGCATGCCATGTAAAAGCCTTACTATATATATGTAATACTTATGATTAGGTTTTATAGTCTATGCATTTTTATGTAAATACTTAATGGAACATCAAATCTGAATCCTTTGTATGGGCGATCATATTCCAAGACTTTGTATCATCAAAGATGATGGTCATGTGTCTTTTTTTCAAGATCTATGCACAAAACAATTCGCAAAATTTTGGGTGGGTGGGGAGTAATTGGCGGTTAGATATCGAGGGCTACATCCATGTTTCTCATTGCATATGTATATGTAAGAGAGTGCACGTCTCAATTCTTCCAAGAGTCCTAGACTGGACTCAGGATTCCACGCATTCGACAGCCCATCAAAAGACATGATGTAGATGCCCGCAATTGGATGAAAACCTTGTCCATGCAGCAATTGAAAAATCGCTCTAGCTTGGTTGGCTTAAAATTATGCATCAAGAGCATATTATAAATGTAGGTAGAGGAGCAACGACCTTTTGCATTCAGGTCAATAAAGATCTTTAGTGTTGTATTAAACATGCACAATTTACATAAAACACAAATAAGTTCTTCACAACACTCCAGACGAGGAATCAAAGCATTAGCGGTCATCTCTTCGGAGAATGCTACTACCAAATCCACTTTCCCTGCCTTGCAAAGGCTTCTTATCGAAACACTATACGGTTTAGTGGAAGGAGGATGATTTCGAACATAGACGGCTTCTAAGATTGACCTTTGCCAAGTTCTACATTGACCGGATTATGAATTTGTTAGGGTTAATCTTCACTCAGGAATGAGTCAAAGGTGGTTTAAGTCTAGCACATAGTTTTGGTCCCATGGTATTGGCCCAAGATATTGCATGTAATGAATCCTATAAAAGGCTTGGTACACTCCATTGTAAAGGTGGCTTGGAGGTGAGCGGTGGCTAGCTCACTTGACCCGATTATAAGACAATTCAAGCAATCACATTTACGCTAACAATTTACAAAATGCAGAAAAGTACATCAAACACACACTCTACTACTGAATCAACACTGCTCGTTTTTTATTCATAGCTGACCACATTATTCATAACTGGCCACATTTATTTTTACCACCACTAGCTGGTGCTTAATAATGTGGATCTTTAGATTCATTACAATGATATCTCTCATATCAAACTTCCACATGTATGATTCATTCACCTTAAAATATCATGAATGGGCCTTCTTAAACCTTGTTCCAACACACTATAAAAATCTCTTAAAAAATTAAATTTCAACCTCCATTTTTAACGTGATGTATTCTCCAATAAGCCACCTCCATAATAAATAATCATGTCCACATATATTAACATTTCATTCCTTAAAAGTAACCTCTTCCTTTTAAGTGACGTGAACAACCTTTAAAATGCTTCTCACTCATGATCTCCTTTTATTTAAATGATGTGCATGTAAAACTTACCTTCATGATTTTGCTTAGTGGACCATAAGTATTACTTTTAACTTGTCAGAAAACTAGTGTTCACAGCCTCCAAACAATGAACAATGGTCCCTTCCTTACGATTGGGTATATGAATAACAATTATGGCTTTCTCATGGCAATGACTTCTATGCACGGATCTGATTGAGTCACGCAGATATATTTCTAGGTCTTTCTCTCCACAGCAGTCGGCGTTCTCCTTTCTTACTCCAGGCAACAGATCCTCCTTAATTCACTGGACAGTGCGGCTTCTCCCTTCTAAGGAAGGGTTTGAATCCAGCGTGGCTACTCCAAACAATGACAGTCGAAATCTAAAACACAAACAGATCTCCACCATGACTCTTTTCTCTGCGGCTTCATGTCCTCATAAGATTTGGTTTTTATGGTGGCAACTCCTCCTCCAAGAAGAGCGCGTGGAACAAAAAAAACCCTATGCACAACATAGAATGACATGCATATTGATTGATTGATGACCCGACCTGTTGATTGATGACAAGGGGCGGCTCCTCATAGGTCGTCGACAAACAACGAAGCAGCCAGAGAGCCATCCTCTTAAAATGCCTTCGGCCTAATAAATTATAAATATAAAAAACCTTGAAATCTCTTCAAAATCAAAATCATCTAAATACTTTTCAATATAAAATATACAATTTATACTTTATAATATATATATTAAATATTATAATACGTACATTTATATATTTAATGTTTTGTATAATATATAATTTATACTTTTAAATAATAAATTAAAAATATAAAAAACATTGAAACATGTGTAAATACTTTTCAATATAGAATATATTATTTTAAATATTTACTCATTATCTAATGAATACGTAGTATTCAATTTAAAAATTCATAATTTTTATGTCACTTGTTGTGACATAAAATAAAATAAATTAAATGAGAAGTAAATCCATTAAATTAATATTCAAAATTATAAATTATAAATACTTGTTATGGGATAATTTATTCTTATTAAATCCTTTATATTATTGAATTAAATAAAACAAATGAAATTTATTGATTGTTAAATGAATATTTTTTTTAAAAAAATTATTAAGTATATTTAAATAATGCACATATTTATATAAATAGATGTTTAATATATTTAAAAATATTAATAATAGTATAAATAAATGATTAAGTTACTTTTATAAAAAAATATAAATACCATTTATATGAATATATGATTGAGTTTTATTTTGAATGAGCAAGTTAGATTTATATAATAAATATATACTCTTAAAAAATTATAACTTATTCATATAAATTTACTTTATGTTTAAAATTCAAAATTATAAATATATAGTTTTATAAATATATTTTGAATATTGAATAAGTTATATTTTAAAATTCAAACTTATAAGTACATTCATCATATTATATTATAAATCAATCTAAAATAAAAACAATTAAACCATAGACATCTTTTCAATCTAATTTAACCATAGTTACATTGGTTGTAGTGTAAAATGTGCGTTGTAAATATACCCCACAAAATGCCTCACTCATAATATTTTATTATATCTCTTAGGAGGCCCATTTTAGACCACAAAATTTCCCTAATGGTCTTGGGAATCATGTACGAGTATTAAACAAGAGCCTTTATGTTGGCCCGGTTTTGCAACCAGGCTTAGTGCTATGGGCACCTGCTAACTAGTAGCAGCAGTTTCAATGGAAATAAAAACAATAAACTAAATAAACAAGATTATTCATGGATCTAAGCAAAGATATTAAGCAAATAACTAAAATAATTTAAAATCAAGAACAAGAACATATAAAATAAAGAATTTGTATTGAAAGAATGGGGCAAGCAAGTGCTTGCGGAATCAATACCTCTAATGGTGAGGTTGAATAGCTCCAAGGATGAGCAACTTCCAATCTCCAATGGTCTCTTCTCCAATGTGGTTTGCAATGGCTAAAATGCTCAGGGGAGATTTCAGCAGCATAAGGATGAGATAATGGATGGATCTGAAATGAGGAGCCCCTACCACCTTTTTATAGGTTTTGGTGGTGGGAAATACCATTTGTGGTTTTGTGGAAACCAAATGGTATTGACCAACATGGTTTAGGTACTTTTCTCTCCTTTTTCCTTTTTTGAATAAAAATAATATTTTAATTCCCTTTTTAATATTTTTGGGAATTTGGACCATTTTTGAGGGTTTTTTATGATTTTCTTGGAAAAATAATCTTTTTTAATAGAAAAAGGGGTGTACTAAGGTCTCTTGGTGACCTTTTGTTGGTTTCAGAGGCTCTGATGGTGAAAAAGTGGACAAATGGGTCATGTGAATAGGAAAATGAGCTAGTGAGCACTTTTTGGGTGTTAACAGATTGCCCCCTGATGTGTGAGGGCAGGAGCTCATCGTATGGCCGATAGACATCATAGTTTTTGTCTTTTTCTGGGGTTTTTAGGGGAGAGAAGAGACCGGTTGGAGACTGGAGCCACGGCCCTTGGAAGCTGCAAAAACAAAAAATATTACATGGCCTCAATATGAATGAGGTATAATCTCTGATATAGGACGAGGCGGGCATTCCCATGCTCGTATCAAGACATATACAAAACAATTAGTCCCGAGAAGGGGGATCTAATACGTAAAGAAATATACTGGTACATCATAATGGTCCAGAGGGGACATTATTGTGGGATATACTCATGATCATGGCTGATCTCAATAACTGATACACTGGAATAACTGTTGAACTGCTGAAACTGAAGGTGTCCAACATCTGTATGGACTCAATGACTGTGAGCCAGCTCTGGGGAGTATTTGTATCTGTATACTCGAGGGAGTATAAATCGGGGTACATCTGAATACTGTCGCCATACGCAACCCGGATATCTATAGAAAAAATGTAACTGGTTGTATCCATAGTTTGACTCTCCAATGTGGAGGAGTCAGGTGGTATCCGGGGTCTTCGACTAATAACTGAACGGACCGATACCCTGTGCGAGTCTCAACTATGCGATCAAGGTGTTGAAGTCGAGCATGTGAGAAACAACCATTCGGAGAGGCATTGAGGATTCCTCTCGAAATGATTCGTAGGCACTCATCATAAATGGTAATGAGTCCAAGACACAGGGACCTCTAGGTCTATCCTCTGGAATCAATGTGGTTGTCGTCGACAGAGGGAGACCAGCAACTAACAAGGCAATGATGTTTCCTTGATAGGAGTACGAGGTGTAGAACTGAAGTGATGTAGTACTGATGGTAGGACTGACATACTTGTAGGGAAGGGAAATAACTGGGTCAAAAAATGGGTAGACTCAAACTTCCTTTGTTCAGAGCATGATGACATGGTTGACCTGGCAGCGTAGGGAACTGACTTGTAGGTGTGGGGATCATTGCTTTGACTGAATGGTATATATTGACTCTAGGGGGGAGGACGAGCTGATAGGTGCTGTCGAGGGATTATCAAGGTGACATACTGCAGAATACTCTGAACAAAGGCGACCAAAATGGGGAAGCTGCCATGTGAGTAGATGTGATCGGTCGTGGCGCGAAGAGGCACCATTGATTCCTTCTTCGTGGTTTTAATGAGCTCCAAGAAGGGATAAAAGTGTGCTCTAAAATGGTACGGTCCTGTGGATTTTGCGAGCCCAGGACGGCTCATGCTCATGGTTGCTTTCATGTTTAGAGAGTCTGAAAATGGTAAGTGGACTCTGTTGGTGTTTCTTTTTCGTAAGTTTAGTCTCCAAGGCCCGAAAAAGGATAAAATGATGCGGATGGAGAACTCTTCTAGCCGATGTGACTAGAGTATACCTTTTTCGTAATTAGTCTACGAGCTCCGGAAAAGGGGTAAACTTATACCAGGTAGACGCCCTTTCAGATACGTTTAGCGAGCATGAAAGGAAGCAAGATTGCTCGGCGATCTTTTCATTGTTTTAGGAGTCAGAAAAGAGCTTAACAGAAACTCCCTAAGTGCCTTTTTCGTAAAAAGGGATTGCTCGGCCCGAAAAAGGGGTAAAATTATACCGAACTAAAAAGGGATTGATGAGGGCGAGAAAAGATCTCAATCATCGTCATCAGTGCGGAAAACTGGATCCGGTGACATAAGGATTGTCGAAAAACGGAGAACGGCCGATGTGGCATGCAAACCGAGGCTATGTGGGGGGCATGGAAAAAATGCCCGAAAAATATAAAGGTGAGAGCGAGAAATGATCTCAAGCATCATCGCGAGCGTGGAAAACTGAATCCGGTGATATAAGGCATGTCGAAAATGGAGAACGATCGATGTGGCACGCAAACCGAGGTGACGAGGGGGCATGGAAAAAATGCCCTGACAATCAGGACGTGATAGCGAGAAATGATCTCAAGCATCATCACGGGCTCGGAAAAATGAATCCGATGATATCAAATATATCAAAAACAGAGAGCAGCCGAAGTGGTAGGCAAACTGGGGCGACAAAGTGTCGGGACACAATGTTGATATTGGTCCTGGTGAGAGCGATAAATGATCTCAAGCATCATCACGGGCACGGAAATATGAATCCGGCAGTGCAAATGGTGCGAAAAACGGAGGTCATAAGGACTCCGGAATGGTTAAAGGAAAGAACTAGGTTAAAAGATGGCTACAAATAAAGGTGATCCCACCAAGCGAAGGATGTAGTGGGGGGTAGAAATGATGACCCGTGGGGGCAAAATACTAGGTGTATCAAATCAACTGAAATATACAAGTGACACGTGACCTCAAAAATGGTTGAGATCACGAATATGAAAAAGTGAGCAGGGTTAATGACCTGCCCCCATGCTATGTGCATGGGATTTGTGATTGTGGATCACATATGTGTTGGTTTGAACGATGGGCTCATTGAGGTGTTGAGATAGAGATGATGGGGAAGGTTCAAAATGATTGATCATTCCCCCTATCCCGAGGTCGAGGTAATCTATTATGCCCCCTAACTCAGAGGTGTCAATGTGGTGCAGATGTTGTCTCAGAGAGAGATCAATAGGGCATTGAGCAACTGCTGGCGGGGTGTTATACCATGAGGCTGTGGGTCGTGGTGGCATACTGAAGTGATGATATGATGATGGGGGATTCCCTTTGTGGGGTGGATGCCCCCAGTATCTCCGATGAGGATCACGATGATGATGAGTAGGCAAGGTTTTGGGCCTGCCCCCATGTTGTGGACATGTGGTTTCCTGGTCGATTTGAAAGGGTTGAACCTGTGTGTCAAAGGGATCAATGGAAGGGGCCGACCGGACAGAGGGGTATCCAGTGGAGATCGTATAAATGGCGGGGTCAAGGCCAGGCATTTCGGTATCTGACCAAGTAAAGACATCAGTGAATTCTTGGAAGAGTTGTTGGTATTCTCCGATCTCATGCTCACTGTGGGAGGTTCCTAATGTGATGGTATGAAGGGCACCAAGTGGGTCAGAGGTGTCAATGTGGATGACGGGAGAAATATCGGCCATGGGATCCGTTAACCAGTCGATTTTAGTAGGAAGGAAATCCTTGGACTCAACCGCGGATTGGGTAGCGGTGGTGGATGAAGTCTCTTCCAGGAGGAAGTATGGACGATGGTGCATGTCTTCCCCGAGATAATCAAAGGTAGTAGGAGTCTCGAGAACCTCTTCGTCATTGCGGGAGCTTTGAGTGGTCAAATCGAGTGATGAGGTAGTGGTAGTCGAAGAGATCATGTAGATGGTGTTAATCTCTCCGGATGATGATGATGCGGGAGGGTAGATCTCCTCGATAGTAGGGGGTGCCGTCTCTAGGTCCAAATTGTTCATCTCGTAGAGAGCTGCTCTATAGTCTGGGATGTCAGGACAGTTGTGGGAGTAGTGGCCGTAAATACCGCATATCGCACATGGGTGGTTGGTACGCAGTGATTTATCACGAGGCATGGGGTTTGGGTCGAGCTTGACCACCGGGATGTTGGGGTCGTCGTCCAGCATTTGCATGTGTTCCTGCAATGCAGGTAACTGTGGGCACTGATGGGTTGGATGGCCTAACTCATCACACAGCGAGCATTTTGGAGGATCACGAAATACGGAGGGAGGTTTAACTGCCTTGGGTGGGCGAACCGCAATGTATGGTTGTGGGCCTCTGCCTCCAGTGGGCCTGACGAATGGAGGGGGATTCGTCGACGACGAAGGAGTCGTGATACCGGGAGGTGGTTGGGTAGAAGTAACAATGGGTTGCACCGGTTGTAGGATGACATTTGGTGTCGGTGGAGGAACGGGAGGTGGAATATACCACACAGGTAATCCCAATGTTAGCCCGGGTAGACTAAGGGTAGCCATAACCGGGGCGCTTACTACACCCGAAGGAGGAAATAGGAAGGGGATGGTGTGGATAGGTGTAACACCAATGTGACTGGGGATCAATGGTGGTTGACCACTGGATGTTTGCGTATTCTGTGAAAGAGTACAGAGGTTTGCGACTTGGGTCTCTGGTGACGGTGGTGGAATGGCCTGGAATGAAGAGGTCATTGGTGTATCTGAATAAAGTCCGGGTCCCAAAGAAGAGACAAAGGAGGTAGTTGCACTAGAAGTTGGTTGTTCAATCATGGGAAGAACATTTTCGGGTGCTGCAGGGGCATTGGGATCATAGTAGGTGAGTTGGTCAATTTTGACCACGCGTCCCTCGTGGGGGAACATCATGGTGCGGAAAACGGAGGAGGCGACTGCTTTCATGGCGTACATGTAACTGCGTCCAAGTAAAAGGTTATAATCGAGCTGGGCGTTAATGACCTCTATGTCGATGAGCACAGTTTTCCCACCCAATTGGACGGGGACCTTGGGTAGTAGACCTTGAGGTTGAGCTGACCGGCCGTCATAGGCCCGCAATGCAGTGGTGGATTGCTGGAGAGTAGGGGATCCCAACTTCTGCCAAACAAACGTGGACATGACGCATGTGGAAGCACCCTCGTCGATGATACATCGATGGATGACAAGATTCCGAATGGAAAAGGAAACTTGGACTGCTATGGTGGAAGGCAGCCGTGGTTCAGACTGGTCTAAATCAAATGTCATCAATTTCGAATCATTTGGGTCGATCGCCCCAATGGCGGAAAGTAAAGTCTTGCGCTGAGTAGGACAGGTTTTTAAGACTTCTAACGCAGACATGGCTGCGGGAGATTGAGCTAAGTCATCTACAATGTTGTAATTGGACGCAGCCCGTGCATTGGGGTTGTTGTTGATTCGGCGAAGGGGGAAGCGAGGTGCTTTAGAAGCACCATCGAGTGGAACCTGAGGTATACGCAATGTCTGATCAGTGGGATGAGCATTAGTATCCTTTTCGGCGGGGGGGGCTTCAGAAGTCGGTCCGTATTGATTCCGACGGGTTTGGATATTGACGTCGGCAGTGGACATCATCAATAAATGATGGGTGCCTGAATCAAACATGGGTTGGTCCGGAGCTGCGTAAGTAATTTGTTGTGGTTGCACGTTGCCCTGTGGGGGGCTAACGGCTGAGTGTTTACCACCCCTTGTGTGGGAAAAGGGTTTTGTAGTACCAAAGGTTGTTGTGGAGGTGGTGGGGGGTTGGGTGGCGGCTGAGGAGCTGCCTGCCCTTGACGATGGGCGTCATTTGTCCATAGTTGTCGAGCTCGCTCCAGATGTGGGCAAGCATGGGTATAGTGGCCATAGACACCGCAAATGGAACAAGGATGGTTTGTTCGTAAATTAGCATTTTTGGCTTGCTTAGGTGGTCGATCAGGATTCTGATGAGCAGGCGCCGCGTTATTGTTTTGCGGAGGATGGGTAGGTTGTGGAGCTTGGTTACGGTTTTGATTGTTTCCACGGTTGCGTCCTCTTCCGCGGTTTGGTTTCCCACCCTGGTTGCGTTGGTTATTTTGGTATTGGGGCTGCTGTTGTTGTGCGTACACATGCCCTTGAGCATTGGGGGGATTCTGAGGAGCCGCAGGTGCGGGAGCAGGTTGCGGTGGGTAGTATGCAGGTGGGGCTGGAGGTGGTCCAGTTGCCTGTTGGGGTTGTTGGTACCCCTGAGCTGGTGGATGTGTGAGGTTAGCTGGTGCAACCGGTTGTGGGTAATGCATGGGCTGTTGTGGGAACTGCATGGGGGTTTGTACCGTAGGTTGAGCATAGTATGTAGGAGGTACATATGCTGATGGCGCTTGGCCATAACAATGTTGTGGACAAGAGGGTCCATGAACGTGATGGGTCTGGTTTGTTGGAGCATAAGAAGTTGTCGCTCTGGAACTGGATGTGGCCCTAGAAAGGTCTGGGGCGGGCATGGTGCTCACCATACTGAAAGGTTTTGCTTGCGGTGTAATTTGGCCAATAATGCCATCAGCGGCATGTGATGCCCCCGGTGCGTCACCGCGTGCAGAGTCGCCTCGTGGGGCGTCCGGTATGATCGTGTATAAGTAACCCGACTAGGCGTAGATGAGATCAAACTGTTGGGCCTTGAGGATAGCCTCTTCTTCGGACTGGGGTCTTTCAGATGCTACATCCTTCGCAATGAGAGGAAGGAGGGATTTAAGGAACCAGTCTAAAAAGATTCGGTCGTCTAATTTGATCTTGCATAGGCTTCGGCGCCGGCGCCAATCATGAATATGGTCAGTGATATGCGTGGCCGTGTTCTGTCTGCAAGACAGTAGGATTTCGACGCCCACATCATAGCGGACAGGTAGCTGAAAGAACTGCAGGAAAGTCGAGGCAAGGGAGGTAAATGTGGCATGCGTCCCATGGGGCTGCTCGATATACCATTTGGCTGCGGAGCCAGTGAAGGTGCGTTGTAAAAGCCGTAGGCGGATTGAGTCATCCACTATGGAGTTGGAGGAACACCATAAATGGAAGGACATGATGTGATTCTGGGGGTCTTCTCCTGCCTTACCCTCAAACTTAGGGATGTCAGAGGGAAGCTTAGTGGGCATATGGGGCCACGCAGGATCATGTCTAATGGGGTCATTTGTTAACCTAGCTAGGTCTGGAAGGTTCAGACTTGCCATGTATGGTAGGCTAGCCGGTGTGGTAACTGGGGCGGGGACATGCCTAGCCATAGTGGTATGGTGAAGGGGTCCAGTAACGCCTAAAGGTATGCTAGGTATGGAGGGTATATGCCCTCCGATAGGTGTAGTCTGGTATGGGCCAGCGCCTCCAAGTGCAACTTGGGTTACACTTGGGTTAGGAATCGCACTAGGGATTCCTGGTATAGCACTCCCAAGTGCAACATGTGTTACACTTGGGTTAGGAATCGCACTAGGGATTCCTGGGATAGGGTTTGTGGAAACCAAAGGGGGTATGACCCCCATGTTGGGTATACCTATGACAGGTGTTGGCCCTGTGTTGGGCATTCCTAAATGTGGAGTGTTACCCATATTGGGCATACCCAGGGGGGTGGTTGTTGCCGTGGATGGTACTCCAGCAGAAGGGTCTGCGGATGTCTCACCTATGGTGCTTGTGAATAGTGGATCAAATGGTGTTCCAGACATAATTGTGGTTGGTGGTAACTCGGTGTGGTTTTCGGATTCTACCTCCAAATCAAAGGTGAAGTGGGGTATGTCAGAATCGGATGACTGTCTAATTGATTGACGATGTGTCGAATCAAGGGATAGGGCTCTGCGTCTGTGACGTGGAGAGCCAAGTGGACTAAACTCTGGGAGTTCACCCTGTAGACGACGAGAACGTCTAGAATTCTCAATGGTGAGAAAATATGTTTGGGTAAAAAATTTGTTTAAGTATCAGGTGGTGATATATATATAAAAGACTCAAAACCCTAATGCAACCAAGGGGGTGCAAGAAGGGGAGTGAAAAAAGAAGGCTCTCAGGCCAAAAAATCAATCCTCAAAAAAGGCACTTATCCTAGCAGCTGTGCTACAATAAGTGGAGGAATGCAACAACCGGTCAGAATACCAACATGCAAACGGCTCCTAGAAAAAATAGGTGTAACTAGACCACAGGTAGGTTGAAATCATGCAAACACCTAATCTAAAAGTATTGTGACTCAAACAGACGATATCCTCTGCAAGGTGATGAAATCCAAGTCAGACAATATGAATGTTGAGACAACGGCTAGATATCCCCCTACCGGGAGGGACACCGGGTAATCAATCCTAAAGACAGGCTACTAGGATACTCCGTTCATGACGCGTCGAGAAAAGGTAAATCTGCCGTTTGGTCCTTTGATCGCAATATCCCAATACAGGGATATCCCGAGAACTGCGAATGGTAGCCCTTCGGTTACTGAATGGGTTTCGGTATCCCACTCAGGCTTCCGGAACCATCCTCGCGACTTCAACCCTACTAAGGGAGAGGCCTTCCCACAAACCGGTTGTGACCGCGCCAAAAAGTACTAAGAGATTTTAGCTCCCTAATTGGACAACTTTTATGTCTCAGATGTATGAACTGAGGGGTGTTATTGGAACACCTATCCTCCCAATATTACCTAGCTACAAGAATTCTTTTAGTGTTCCCCAAGTGGGGTTAAAAGTGTGTTCAAATTAAGGTACGTTTTAAGGCTTAGTTCAATTAAGTGATCGTGTGAGTGCACGTGAGGTGTTGTAAACTGAACTTGAAAAGAATTAAATGCTTTAAGGAAATTTTCAAAAAATAAAGGATTTTTCGAAAAAATAAAAAGCAAATATTTATGACTTTTCACTAAAAGGAATTTGAATGCTTTTCAAAAAATAGCTCAAGAAATAATTGATTTTTTGGATTTATGAAAGAAAATAATAAACTTCTTTTAAAAGAAATAAATGGATTTCTTCGTTTAAAGGAAAATTGCTAAGGGCAAGATTTTAAAGAAGTAAACAAGAAAAATTTGAATCTAGATGAAAATGCAAAATGAGTCTTTCTTTCACTTTCTTGAAAATTTTTAAAAAGATTTCTAAATATGCACTTTTAAATAGTAAAAAAAAATTTCAAAGCTGTAAAATGTGCAGGATTTAATACTGTAAAAAATGTGCTATGGGCAGAAAGTACAGTAAAAAATATTTTTCAAAATCGGGATGGCCGAATGAAAAATTCAGCCGCGCGGGTTTTGGACGTACAGCCGCGATGGGCCGCGCAGGTTTTGGACGCACAGTCGCGATGGACCGCGCGGGTTTTGGGCGCACAGTCGCGATGGACCGCGCGGGTTTTAACCGCACAGGCGCGATGGGAAGCGCGGATTTTAACCGCACAGGCGCGATGGGCAGCGCGGAAATTGGCCGCGAAGCCGCAGCGTGCAGCGCGGAAAAACGCAGGAAAGTCGTGATGGACCGCGCGACTGTCTGGGAAAAGGCCGCGATGGACCGCGCGGAAAAACGCAGAAAAGTCGCGATGGACCGCGCGACTGTCTGGAAAAAAACCGCGAGGCGGAAGCCGTGCACGGAAACCGAGAAACGAACCCGAAAATTGAAAATTTTGGGCTGTTTATGGGGCCAAATCTCAGAGCAGCAATGGATCTGCTGTCTAAGATGGCAGATCTATGGATCTAAAGGTTAAAAACTCATAAAAAACTAAGATTAAAGGCAAAACTAGAGATCTATAGTTCAAACCAAAGCGGAGTCGCCAAAAACTGTTGGCCCGGTTTTGCAACCAGGCTTAGTGCTATGGGCACCTGCTAACTAGTAGCAGCAGTTTCAATGGAAATAAAAACAATAAACTAAATAAACAAGATTATTCATGGATCTAAGCAAAGATATTAAGAAAATAACTAAAATAATTTAAAATCAAGAACAAGAACATATAAAATAAAGAATTTGTATTGAAAGAATGGGGCAAGCAAGTGCTTGCGGAATCAATACCTCTAATGGTGAGGTTGAATAGCTCCAAGGATGAGCAACTTCCAATCTCCAATGGTCTCTTCTCCAATGTGGTTTGCAATGGCTAAAATGCTCAGGGGAGATTTCAGCAGCATAAGGATGAGATAATGGATGGATCTGAAATGAGGAGCCCCTACCACCTTTTTATAGGTTTTGGTGGTGGGAAATACCATTTGTGGTTTTGTGGAAACCAAATGGTATTGACCAACATGGTTTAGGTACTTTTCCCTCCTTTTTCCTTTTTTGAATAAAAATAATATTTTAATTCCCTTTTTAATATTTTTGGGAATTTGGACCCTTTTTGAGGGTTTTTTATGATTTTCTTGGAAAAATAATCTTTTTTAATAGAAAAAAGGGTGTACTAAGGTCTCTTGGTGACCTTTTGTTGGTTTCAGAGGCTCTGATGGTGAAAAAGTGGACAAATGGGTCATGTGAATAGGAAAATGAGCTAGTGAGCACTTTTTGGGTGTTAACACTTTATCAATGATATTTTCTTCTTGGGCACACCATTAGTTGTCCAATATAGATTATCCCTAACATGCTTTATGCATTGTGGATGGTTATTGGGCCCTTAACCCTAGTCTTGGTAGAAAAACAATAGCCTCAAGCCCTTGGCCATGGTTTATGGAGAAAAATAACAATCTTAGACCCGAAACATATTTTGTCAAGATCAAATGCAATGAATGCATCCCCAGACTACCATGCAAGACCATGGATATGTTGCAAGGCCTTAAACATCGTCAAAGAATGAAAACAGGTTCCTTGAGATCTTATTGAAGCATATTAAGCTCAATTGAATTGACCTCAAGCGTCGTCAATATCACATAGAAGCCATGACATTAGCCCTATACAAGGAGTCTTTTGCATATGAATTGAATATGGTTGCCATTATGATGTCTTGGGCATCAAGGATTTATCTTGGCTCCTTAACCATGGCTAGTGGAGGGAAACAAGAGCCTCCAACACTAACTCTTGCTTCGTAGGCACAAACACCATGAAAGAGTCCCTGAACCACCACATATCAAATCTATAGGGTATTAGTTAACTTCAAGTGTGTTATGTGTGCCATGACTACGTTAGTTGTGAACCAAAAATGGGTGTCAAGGTCTGACCAAGGTATAGGGACAACAAGAAGCTCCCCGTGCCTTAAATGAAGCTTCTCAGACTCAAGCACCATGAAAAACACCTACAACTCAAGAAGCTTCTTAGGATATGATGTTGAATGCATCTTAAAACCACCACACATAACCCTTGTGGGGTATCTCTAGCAAATGCAGAGGGATACATATACCATGATTAGGCTACATCGCATGCCTTAAACAAGATTATGTCTTCGACCCACGCTGGGAATGTTTGTCGAGACCATGGATAGCATTGTTGAGTATGTTAGTGGGATACATTCAACATGACTAGGTTTCATGAATTGGGAATGGGTCTATAGGCCTAAACATGCCTAGTTGGAACAAACGGCTTCAACCATAAAGTAACCTTTTCAAGCTCAAGTGCCATGGTTTGGGGAGGAAAACACTTCATCCTCCTCGGGGCTTAAACATAGTCTCTTAGGTTCAATAGCCATAAACAACATGTGAAAATAATGGCATGGACACTCTCTAAGGGGTCTTTACAATCAAAGTTTGATATGGATGCCATTAGAAGGTTTTTCTTAAAAAGGATGAGTCGTGGGACCTTGACCCATGGTCAAGGAAGGAAACTTTAAGTGCCTCAAGATATTGTTGAAACTTCTTGCACTTATTTTCTTTGAGTCCATGGACCAACACAAGAGTCTTTTGTAAGGGTTCTTTGTAGGCATCCCAGTGGGATATAAGGGCCATGTGTAAGTGTTGTGCACTAGAAATGGGTGTTGACACCTAAACATGGTAGAAAACTCACTATGGATTGGGGTAGACCACAACAGACAACTGACTACCAGAAATTAATTCAATTCTCAGTACTATGCTATATAAATGACAATGCCAAGATAATGATGAATATAACCAACTTCGATCCAAACGGTTGATGTAGATCCCCATTGGAGCTTTCAATTTGTGCACTTGAATCTACAAATTAGTCTTGACAGCCCATATACAACAAGTATATATAATATATAAACAACATTAACATCATCAATAGCAATGGTCCATGATATTATAAGTAAATGCAACCCAATGTAGAATAAACAACATTCACAACATTAATGGACGAGAATATGAGTATTTCTATTAATAAACAAGAAGAAGTACAATGTGATACGACCTGTTGCCGGAAACCAATTTGAACCAAGATCTAGATCAATCCACTTGTGCCTCCACCACTTCAATCCTCCATGGAATGGCAAACTCAAACTATGATAGGAGTTTGGAAGGTGAACATAAGGATTCACAACTACAAGGATCAATGAGTGTAGACTCAAGATAGGGCAAAAATCCACTAGAGATTTCTGTATTGGAGAAAACACACTATGGCTTGGGGTAGGCCACAACAGACAGCTGACTACTAGAAATTAACTCAATTCTCAGTACTATGCTATATAAATGACAATGTTAAGATAATGATAAATATAGCCAACCTCGATCCAAACGTTTGATGTAGATCCCCGTTGGAGCTTTCAATCCGTGCACTTGAATCTGCAAATTAGTCTTGACAGCCAATATACAACAAGTACATATAATATATAAATGACATTGACATTATCAATAGCAATGGTCCATGATATTATAAGTAAATGCAACCCAATGTAGAATAAACAACATTCACAACATTAATGGACGAGAATATGAGAATTTCTATTAATAAACAAGAAGAAGTACAATGTGATGCGACCTCTTTCCGACAACCAATCTGAACCAAGATCTGGATCAATCCACTTTTGCCTCCACCACTTCAATCCTCCATGGAATGGAAAACTCAAACTATGATAGGAGTTTGGAAGGTGAACATAAGGGTTCACAACTACAAGGATCAATGAGTGTAGACTTAAGATAGGGCAAAAATCCACTAGAGTTCTCTTGCTCTTCTTTCTCCCCCCGTCCATAAGCCATATGTGCTCAATATATAGTCCTCTCAAAGGTAAGTGAAAGGACACATAGAGGCGTTTCTTGGGCAGATGGAGGGTCAAAGGTCACCCAATAACCGCTTTTTGGGAGTAAAAAGTAATAAACTAGTGATTTTTACCATTTTACATGCTACTCGCGGGCTATAGTGATGCAACTCGCGAGTACGTCCACTGTAATGATGCAGCTAGCGTACAAGGGAAAAATAGTGTCTGAAGGATATAAAGTGGATCTGATTCAGTGAAATGGATCCTGCAGGCCAAAGAATGTTGATACTCACAAGGTGGAAAATTACGTTGTAACAGATGCCCCCTAATGTGTAAGGTCAGAGACTGATGCTACGATGGCCGAAATACATTATAAATCTCAGAAGTGGAGTGATGGAGACACAAGTGGAAGGAGCAGCTCACTCGTCATAATACAATAGTATCCATGAATACATGTCGGTATAGTACAACAATCGAGTACAATGGCCATGAATAGGCAATGCATAATGAATACATGTCATAAGTGATCATAGCCATGATTCCTCTACAGTAAGATATGGTCTCCTGCTGAAAAAGGAAACAACTAGTGCAAACTGAAGGCACAAACTGCTGATATCTGAGAGGTGATATCTCAGATGTAAAGTCATAATCATATGTAGCATACTGAATGCCACTATCGCCCGGGGTCTTCTACACAAGTCTTCGACGGTGCAAGTCCCATCAAGTGAATAAAGGAGTTGGGGTCGAACCTGATGTGACATCGTCTGATTATCGATCAATGATGTATACCGTTAACAGACGCAAGATAACCCACCAATAATGAAAATGGGCATCAAGGCACAGAGCACAATCATCAGAGTGTGAATAGATGTATTGAAGTCGAACACTAGGATGAATCCATCGATCAGGGGAAATTGATGTATTCCCAAAACTGTCAATGGCGAGAGAACCTGCCACTAATAATTGCAAGCCTCAAGGTACTCAACCGAACTCTAAGCCTCAAGTCCCGGAATAAATGGGTTGAATTTGACGGAACGAGACTCGTTGGAAGGAGGGCATTAAAGCATCCCCCATCAACCAGCACGAGGTACCAGCTATGTTGAAATATTTGGAAAAGCTCAGGTGAAATGGACTGACTCAATAAGGATGGCTGACATGCAATAGTCAAGAGATCTAAGGAGTGTCCGACTCTGGTTTCAGGACTTCCTTTGAACAAGAGCATGAGCAGATGGATAGACTTAGGCAGCATAGACTCGATATAGATTGTGTTATGCAGGAGGCACCACAAAGGGCTCCATAATGACTGGAAGCTTAACCAATCGGTGGAGTAAACTGAGAAACAAGAACAACTCCTAAGGTCCAACTATAGTCCCGACTCATAATGTACGAAGTGGAATGAATGCTATGTTCAAAGGCGACACAACAGCTGCCAACTAGAAGTAGTAACCATAATCCCGTCCGGCTTTTTGGAATATTTGATTTTTTTTGGTCTTTTTCATATTTGGGAAAAGCTTGAAAAAGATTAAAATTGCTTATAGTACAACAAGTGAGGGAACGAGTGTCAAAGAGAGAGCAGACTAGTCCCAAGCAATGGAACATACCTATGATCAATGCAAGGAAGCGTATGCAGGATGTGGACACTCAGGGGTGTGTTCCCTCAGGTTCAAAAGGTCATCAAATTGTGAAGGACAAATAGAAGCTATGCAAGGCTCGACAGGGAAAAGTGCTCAGGCACCAGGCTAACAACTGAGTAAGCGAGAGCCGACACAAAGCTCAAGCGGCAAGCAGGATGATGCAATGCAATCACAACATGATATAACTGAGGGGAGTCCTTAAGGGAGATGGCCGGCATAAGACAAAGTAGAGTATAAGTCTTTATCGCAACGTCATGGCGTAACTACAAAGGACTTCCAATCCTAAGGACAAACTACGGCATGGGCACCAGAATGCACAAAGGGGTTCTAACTAGGGTACCCATGTTCGAAAATCCCTACCGCCACATAACGACACTTCTATAGCATTGTGAAGGTTCTGTGTTAGTTAAGAAGCGGGGTCGCACCTAGGGTTTATGAAAGTGGTCAAAAGGTCAAATGCATAATGCATGTGAAAATGACATCTAACCTATATGTCAGGTGTGAAACGTACTTGCCGTAGGTGTGAAATGCTCGAAAACAACTTATGTCGAAGAGATATGGTCAAAAATGCTTTCCTTCGACAGTAGCGTACAACTCCGGATTTGGTTAATTAATGACTTTTGGTTGTTGTTGGGTTGGCTTTGGATGATCCTGAGTCTTTGTTGGCCTGTTTCTTGACTATTCCATGCCTTGGTTGTGACCAGAACTCGTATTTTCTCTTGGTTGAGCCTTGTTGGTTTTTTCCTTTTGAGCTCATTCCTTTGGCTGGGTCTTACTGTTTGGTGTCTGCCGAGTTGTCTTAGTGATCTCCTTGGCATATCAGTGACTAGATAGTAGGATTTTGCTTTCATTTTTCATTTTTCATTTCCTTATATTGAAAAATACAAAAAATATACATATAGTTTTGCATTTTCCTTTTGCTTATAAGAGAAAATACAAACAAATTTGATTTCATGTACTGCATCTTGCATTGAGTGCTTGCTGCCTTCATTTAGGTTTTACTTGTGCATCGAAAATATAAAAGATTGCATTTTCATTTCGAAACTGTTGGATTGATTTTGCATGTTAGTGACATTGTTTTATTGGATAGATGAGTCTAGGATTTGACGATTTTGCATACTATTAAGTCATACACATCACTAGTTTCACGACCATATTCTTTCAGTAACCACAGCCACTAAAATTAACGCTTAATCTTAAAATTGATTAGACCGATTTTATTTATAAGGTACACCAACTAGAATAGGTTTAGAGTCTTGGAATAGATCATTGTGAGTTAACAATCCAAGACTACTAGACGAAACATTAGGTGTCTGACCAGGGAGTGGAGGAATCCATGGTATATATCGGTGTTCTCAAGAAGCTCTACTCAAACCAGAGTTAAGCACGAGGTCACGGGAGGTTGGTTGAGGAGATATCCCTCTGATACCGGCTGAACGTGGGAGATATTTCTAGGATTTGTTCGTATCTGGGGACTCTTGGGGGATTTGACCCTCATTGATTTTCGGGCTCAGCTACCCTTCCCATACGACGGATCCCACCTGCAACTATCTCCCTGAGCATTGGTTATATTGCGGTGACCATAGTTTCCTTACCTAGGTATCGCATAGGGTACTTGTAGTGGTTATGTTGTTTGTGTCTTGAGTCAGATAGGGATTGGACAACACGGTTGTTTGTTGCCAAGGGTTATAGCCCTTTGCACGCAGTGAAGCCTGGGTGTCTCTATAACTGATTCTGTTACCTCTGGATATAGTTTGGGAGTCTCCAGCCTCTCCTAGGCGAGACATACCAACTCTAGTGTCGGGAGCTCATTTATCCACTCTGTTTGTCTGCTCTTGGCTATAGTTTCTCTAGGTGTGTGCTTTTGATTTACTATTTTTTATCAATAGTTGGCCTTTAGGGGACGTTTTGATTTTATATTCTCTCCGGAGATATCGTGGCACGGAGTCCTGCTCTCCGCCGATCCCGTCAGTTGGTTGGTTTGTAGGCTACCGAACTTTCACGTCGCGTTGCGAAGGGACGTCGACGGGATCCCTCCGAGTCTTCGGATTCTTACGAGACTTAAGTCCTAGACGTCATGACCGCTGCACACTCTGACACAGGAGAAATCCCTACTAGTCCATCGGGTAGAGTTGAGCACACTTCAGACACCCCTACTCCTCGTGAGGCGTGGGGAGGTGATCCACCTGAGACGCAACCTAGTTTTTTTGGTCCAGACCCACCTGAGGACAACCCGTTCGATCCTTTGTTTCCACATAATTATTTATACGGGATGCCAGAGGTCCATGATGATTCAGGCCCCACGGTCAACCCCACCGCATTCTCATATGGTATGTCGGATTACACCATAGTTAATCCTTCCACTACTTTTGGTAGCCATGCTGGCGCCATTCATGGTGTTAGCAACACTGCACCCACTGGGGGCAATACCCTTGCCGGGGGCACCGCGTTGTCCACTCACACACATAATATGGGGACTGGTCATATTCCTCCTAACAATGATAATGTTGGAAGACGACCGCCTCCTAGGGATATCCAACCTAATAGGAACATTGTTCGAAACACGACTCGCCATCCACCACCTAATACACATATCGCTACCTGTCAACCCAGGACCACTTTCGCAAATGTTAGTGCTCCTCCTAACCACGGGGGTGGACATATACCGCACAATTTTGCGTCCACCACCGTTACTAGTAATACTAATGTAGGAGGTGGGAATATATCTTATCCTCATGGTCATAACGCCACCATTCCTACTACTAGTAACACCAACGTTGGGGTTGGGAATACTTCTCATGTTTATGGTCAGCACACGACTGCTCATGCTAATCCTAATGCTGGGGGTGGGCAGTAAAGAAGCGGGGTCACACCTAGGGTTTATGAAAGTGGTCAAAAGTTCAAATGCATAATGCATGTGAAAATGACATCTAACCTATATTCCAGGTGTGAAACGTACCTGCCGTAGGTGTGAAATGCTCGGAAACAACTTCCGTCGAAGAGATCTGGTCAAAAATGCTACTCCAAGACATTATATTAGTCCAAAACAACATATAATGGCAAAAACTATAGACAAGTGGGTTTTGAAAATTATAAATAGTAACAAAAATTTACATTTTACAATTCATTTTTACTATTCACCCATTTGGATTTTTGTGGTTAGTTTTCACCTCAAAGTTCAACTGCGGATTCCGAGAGCTACAGGCGTCCAATCATCGAACTGTGAGGAGCAGGTTGGTAATATCATCCCCAACTTCCATTTTAATGTTTTTATTCCAAATTTCAATGGTTAAAATTTTTGTTTGGTCAAGCCCTACATGGTCATGGCGCTACCTGCGGGCTATAACTATGCGGGTCGTGGGTAGGGCTGGGTACACTCAGTCAACGCACACGTTGATCGCGGGTACCCGCCTCTGTAAGCACAACTACCCACGGGTACGGTCGTGAAGGTAGTTTTTTAAGAAAAACTGACCAAATCTTTAGGTTTTTCTCTTTCCAGGATGGTTCTAGAGTGGAGAGAGAGAGAACATGACCTAGTGGATGAGGTCGTTCGAAACGACGTGCGTGCACAAAAAGCGCTACAAGCATGCGGTTTATACAAATTTTGGAGCATAGAGCGTTTGAGGGCCCAAAACCTATTGCTTTTCCATTTGATAGAATATTGGGATGTTGATGCATCGAACTTCAACCTAGACAAGAAAATATTGTCACTGGAGGTGGAAGATATCTATTTCATCACAGGTTTGTCCCACCGAGGTGAGGTGGCTAGCCTTTGGTATCGGAATGTGGGTGGTGGGATCACCATCCCCGACTACATAGAGAGATATTGTGTTCCAAATACTCGGGCAGTGGGAAGTCAGGTGCCCATCCGAGCCATAGTCAACCTGAGTATCAAGGTTGTCGTGGCAACTTTAGTGCGGATCACTGGATCCAAATCTTTTCACCAGGCATCGAGGCCAATTATGTTCTATGTATCACAGTCCATGTAGCCTATGATATTTGACTGGTGTACTACGCTACTGGGGTCCATGAAGACCCAACTGACAGAGTGCAAGCAAGGGGATGCGAAAAACTTCAGGTATGGCAGTATTTTGTGCAGCTTGTTCTTCAAGCGGGTTCTGGGGCTTAGTCCAAGGGTTGAGGTCCCTCCTCATAGTCTCCGCGACCCATCCATGACCCGGTGGGCTGAGATCTTGACGCGACAAGGTGGTGGCCGTCAGGAATCACCGTATATAGAGGAGTTCTTTTACTGGTGGGATCGACAGGTCATAGCGATAGATGACTACCCCTATGCAGGGATAGAATTCCGACAGGACCAAGACATGTTGCTCCCACTAGATGCAGCGTTTTGAGACATCGAGTACTCTTTTTAGGTTTTTCGTCTATTAAATTTTTATGGATTTTTTATTATAGATGTAAATGCAAAAATCTTTTGGGGGTAGTATCATGTATTCATGTTTAACTCTTTGCTCGCAAACAAGGGCCCAGTGAGACCCGATGGCTTCCCGAGACATCGTCGCTGGGGCAGGGGTGATGATATGGTAGGTGTTGCGGCAGAGCGGACACTACAGACTTTGCGGTGCAACATATCACGGATGACTGCCAGGGTACCACAAGCAGAGGTGGCGCAGCTTCCAGAGGATATGCAGCGCCAAGTAGTGGGGGTGTCGGGTAACTGGGTACGACTACTGCAGTGGATAGCAAATGCAGTGCAGTACTTCTATGAGACACATCCTGTCAAGGCGGCAGCTAGGCCTCCTCGTAGGGAGTAGATATCTTAGGATCTCATTTTTTGTATCGATATGTATATTTTTGAGGGCTACAGGCTCCAGTTTTGTATCATGATACTACCATTTTGGATGTATTATTTATAAAAAACTTTGGTTCTCCGGTTCTACTACATGTGTATATGTACAAATGTATGAATGTCTTCTTTTATTTGTGTACTTCATTGTGAATGTGACAAATTCTAATCTAATACATAGTTAGAGTATGCATCAGATATATGATTAACACTTCTCGGAACATGTATGTATGTAATTGAAACAAAATGTCGTTCCAAGAGTCTTACCCTTAGGAATTTTCGTAGTAGTGTAGGATCTCGCACACGGTACTGCCCATTTAAATGAGACACAACCAGTTGTGAATCTAGGCGGACTTCTAAAGACTGGATGCCATGTGAAATAGCATCCTGAAGTAGCTCGATCACGGCACTATATCGACCACATTGTTAGATGTAGGACCGAGACAAGCACCTCCTGAAGACAGAACTAAGTGGTCAGGTGAGAAAATAACCCAGGCAGCAGAAGCAAGCTGCTGCGTATGATGGCTAGCACCATCTACGAAACCTAAGAACGTAGGAGATTCCGCTGACATCTGTCAATCAAACGGAAGCGAATCAACAGACCCGAAAACAAAAGGCAAACTAAACTATGTACAGAAATAACCATACAATAGTATACAAAGGGCACTAGCTCGAACTAAAGGTTCAAGCGTAATACCGCTTGAGGTAGAGCCCATTCCTAGGCTCCTTCAAGACATTCCCCTCATAGTCTTCTAATTCATAGGCTCCTTTTTCCAGGACATGCCTCACAATGAAGGACCGTGCCACATGGGATTAAACATACCTGCCCCCAGGAGTTCTTTAGCTTGGTCATATAAGAGGACCAAGTCACCTTCAGCATATTGTCGAGGACGGACAGACCTATCGTACTGAACCTTGACATGACATTTGTTGGCATCTATAGCCACAGCGGCATCTCGACGTTGCTCAAGGTGGATTAAACGTTGCTCAATACCTGTCGTATCAAGGAGGAGCTTTATGGCGAGTTTAAGCGAAGGGATTTCGCATTCAATTAGTAAAATTGACTCCACACCGTGTACTAATTGGAATGGTGAGAACCTAATGGCAGCCTTAACTGCGGTTCGATATGCCCACAAAGTAGGATATAACATAATGTGCCAGGTTTTCTTGCTTTGTTGGATGGTACGTTGGAGAATGGTTTTCAAAGACTTATTAACTGCTTCAACTTGACCATTCGCTTGGGGATAACAAGAAGATGAGTGTTCTTGACAAAACCCAAGCTTGAGTGACAAATCTTCCATCATCTTGTTCTGAAAGTGACTGCCATAGTCAGTGACAATCTCTTTCGGAATACCGAACTGAGTAATGATCTGATTTAACATGAAATGGGCTGCAGTAGCACTCTTGGCTTTTACGGTAGGCATGGGCTCAGCCCATTTGGAAAAGTAGTCCACGGCCACTATGATATGGTGATGCCCCCCAGCCGAAGCTGGTTTGCAATCCATGAAATCCACCCCCCACTTGGTGAAGGATCTGACGGTGATGACCAGATGAAGGGGCGTCGGATGCGAGTGTATATTCCAAGAAAACACCTTGCAAGGGTGGCATCTCTTCATAGCGTTAATACAATATTTAAAGATTGAAGGCCAAAAGTAACCAGCTCGCACAATACATTGGGCTGTAGCAAGCTTGAATAAGTGACCGCCACACGCCCGAGCATGGCAATCATTAATCACCCGCTCCGCTTCTTCGTGAGTTAAGCAACGACGGAGGATAGAATCCTTTCCTCGATGATACAAAGTGTCACCAATGATAGTATGATATTTAGCGTGATGTTTCACACGTCGTCGCTCGTCTCGTGAATAATGCGGAGGAAAATTCAAAGTTTGGAGATATACAATGACATCCCCATACCAAGGGTCCTCGGACGAGATAAGAAATAAGTGCTCATACACAAAGGAATCTTCATGAATGACATCCTCATCAAGTCTCGGAAGGTCCGACATAAGCTGACCAAACACCAACGATTTCACCGATTTCGCCGAAGCAAAATCGAGATCGAACTACTGAAGGATCACAATCCATTTATTATACTTCCCCCCTATAAGGCGTCATGATAGCAAAAATTGAAATGGATTGATATGCGCTACAACTGTGGTTGTTCTAAGCAAAATGTAATGTCGTAACCGCTGGACTGCATGGACAGTCGCAAATGCCAGCTTTTCCACGTGAGTATATCTCAGTTCAGCGTCTACTAGATTTTGACTGAGGTAATAGATAACATGCTCGACGAGCGCGTCATCAACCTGAACTAAGACCATGCCAATCGTCTCTTGAGACGCAGCCACATAAAGGATGAAATCTCATGCAAAGTCTGGTGGACTAAGAACAAGGGCTGATACCAAAGCTTTCTTAAGGGCGTCGAAAGACTGTTGGGCTCGCTCATCCCAGATAAAAGGTGTGTCTTTCTTCAATAAGCGTGCGAAACCTTTGGTAAGACTAGCATAATTGACTACAAATCGACGTAGAAAAGTAGCTCTCCCTTGGAGGCTTTGAAGTTGTAACAAGTTGCGCGGAGGAGGAAACCGAAATATTGCCTCAACTTTAAGAGGATCAACTCTAATACCCTCTTTCAAAACTATGAATCCCAGAAGGCGACCAGTCCTTATAGCAAAGATGCATTTATTAGGATTCAATCGAATCTTGTAGCGTATACATCGTTCAAGAATCAGGCGGAGGTGCTTGGGGTGGTCCACTCTCTTGCGAGAATGGCCGACAAGATCATCCAAGAAAACCACCATAATCTTTTTAAGATCATGAAAGGCGTAGGTCATGGCACGCTGAAAAGTAGCTCCAGCATTTTTAAGGCCGAAGGGCATTTTCCGATATGCAAACGTTCCCCAAGGACAAATGAAAGTTGTCTTATGCTGGTCCTCGTGTTTGATTTGAATCTTATTATAGCTTGAAAAGTCGTCCATGAATGAAAAAATCTCACTTCCCTCACAAGCATCCAAGATCTGATCGATGAATGGCATGGGCAAGTTGTCTTTCAGACATGCATGGTTCAAATTTGTAAAATCAGTGCATATGCGGATCGTTCCCTGCTTCTTATCCACAGGAACGGGATTTGACACCCATTCGGTAAGGGGAACGGGGTAGATGAAACCAGCACGTAGGCGTTGTTGAACCGGTTTAGCGTTAGGATACGTTCTAATCTCATGTTCGACAATGCGGGGGTCTATTCCTGGCATCTCCTCATATTACCAGGCAAAAGCTTCCCGGAGTTCTGTAAACAATTCAGTGTAGATAGCAATCTCCTCAGGAGTGCAATCATCACCGATGTAGACATTCTCAACCTTTCTGGAAGTACGAGAGATGTTGATCGACATAGTTGGGGAAATATTAGCCATATTCCCTTCCGCAAAAATATCATGCGACCCTAAAAGAGCCACAGGGTGACCAACCATCTCTACTAGAGTCATCCTAAACTCTTCCTGTTCGGCGAGCTCGAGGTTGGGAAGGAAATAAGAGCGATGGTGCATATCCTCCCAAGGCCTCTCACTACCACGCATGGCCTCCATAATAGCTTCATTAGAAGGCAAAGTATCATCAAGGCAGTCGTGTGAACAAGATGAGTTGGCTGCCCAAACTGGTAGCGTAACGGGATCTTCTTCGATTGTCTGAGAGGAAGAGAGATCCAATTCTACAGTCGCTTGTTGAATATGCTAGTAAGAAAGCTCAGCTACAGATAGTGGCATAGACATCCCGACGTGCGTAATATCTCCAGACGTAGAACTCATGGACAGTAAAGTCCATGGATCATTACAATAGGAAGTCCGGAATGGCATACTATGCAAAGGAGGAGACACATCGTCGGAAATGGTTTCGATGAAGTTCACAGGTGCAGGAAAACTATAAGTTCCCATCAATGAAGGGTACATACCAACACCTATGTTCCCAGTTGTCGGTTGAGAATCTGTAACCTGCGGGACTATGGATCCCGTGGATGTTGTGGAAGGAGTGTTAACGAAATCTAGCTGATCGATGGTCGCTATCTTGCCTTAATGAGGAAAGCAGATAACTCTGAATACAGTAGACGCGACAGCCTTCATAGCGTACATCCAATTTTGACCCAGTAAAAGGTTGTAATCAATGGGTGCATCAACCACCTCAACTTCAATAGGCACAGATTTACCTCCCAAGCAGACAACAAGGGAAGGGATAATTCCATGCGGCTTAAATGACTGATTGTCGAATGTAGTGAGTGTGGTTCTAGACGTGAGTAGAGGAGGAGAGCCAAGATATTTCCAACAAGTTAACGACATTACTGATGCGGAAGCACCTTCGTAAACCATAGTACGTTTGACAAAATTTTGAAGGAACTCCACCTGGATTTGAAAAGCCACGTGGTAAGGTAAGCGAGGTTGAACATCAGTAGTATCGAACTTGATAACACTGGGACTTCCTCCATCCTCAAATGCTAACACACTCAAAAGGGCATGCTTTTGAGAAGGACAAGCCTGGAATACTTCAAGAGCCGACATGGCACACGGAGTTTGGCCCAAATCTTCCACAATTGAGTAGCTATGGGCGGCTCGAGCATTAGGATTATGTGTAGAGCGCTTAAGAACACCTTTCGGTATCCGCGACATATTAGAGGGCTTCTCAATATGAAAGGAATTGTTAGGAGGAGGGGGAGGCTCACTCCCCATATTAGGTTGTGGTGCACCATAATCGCGTTGACGAGTGGCAACACTAACCTTCGATTGAACCATATTCACACATCCATAACCACTAGTATTGGAAGAAAACGTTGCCGTCTCAGTAGGTCCATAACCAGTGGTGGGAGCATGTGAAGCCATGTTTTGATGATGAGGAAGGGGATCCTTTAACACAGCTAGGCTCTGTGCCAAATGCTTCGATGCTTCTTCGATTCGAGGACATAAGTGAGTAACATGGTCTTCCCCATAGAGCTTGCAAGGAAACTTCACCTTACGCCTAGGTTTACGGTCCTCACCAGCATTTTCGCCTTCCCGAGGAGGGTTGGCATTCTCCTTATGAGGAATATTGCGATTGCTATTATTGTTATTCCCATTGTGTCCACCCCTACGGTTGTTTCTCCCCTTTTTCTTACCACCAGGTTGCTGGTTACCTAACGCTTTCGTTGATTGCACATTGTGTACATCAGATGACGGGGTGGAAGTGGACAAGGTGTGAACCTGTCCAAGAGTAGATTGGTTTAGCGACAAATTTTGCATTTGATTAGCCACCAAATCTACAGGGTGAGTACTTGCGGATCCCACGATGCCATCGGCATGCGGTCCAGGAACTGACTTGGGCTCATGGCATTTTCGCGGTGCGTCAGGAATAATGTCATACAAAATGCCAGACTAAGAGTATAGCAAGTCTAACTGCTAGACTTTCAAGATGGCTTTTTCCTCAGTCACAATGCCGGACAACGAAACATCCTTGGAAATATATGGGAGTAGAGACTTGAGGAACCATTCCAATAGAAACTTCTGAGGAATGTTGGCTTTCACTAATCTCTTCCGCCGATGCCACTCTTGAACGTGGTCGGAAATATGTGTGGCTTTGTTCTGACGGAAGGTAGACAAAAGTTCGGTACCATTATCATAGCGAACCGGTAACTGGAAATGATCGAAGAAAACCAAAGAGATCTCATTGAATCCCCTATACGTGTTCCTAGGCAACTCAACATACCACTTCGCAGCTACCCCCGTGAGGGTGCATTGAAATAGTCGTAATCTAACAGAATCGTGATTCAACAAGTTGGAGGAGCACCAAAGGTGAAACGTTGTGACATGATCACCCGGGTCCTCACCACCTTTCCCCTCAAACTTAGGAATGTATGAAGGGAGCTTGGTAGGGATCAGGGGCCAATTGGGGTCGTGACACACAGGATCATTCGTGAGCTTCAAAAGATCTGGAAGATTCAAACGGGCAAGGAACGGGAGCTGCGGCTGGAAAGCTTGATTATAAGCTCCCATAAAAGGTTGGTTGAATGGAACCGAATTATAAGGTGGACCAAAAGCCTGACCATGAGCATTATACTACTAGTAATGAGGACCTGACGGACCATAAGCTTGACCATGGCCATAAGGTTGATAACCTCCTCCGCCCTGACCCGTATGAGAGTAAGCAGGTATATAAGTATTTTGGGCACCATATTGAGGTGGTTTGTACTGGTGGCCAGCACCGACTGTGTTGTAGTAAGGGTTTCCACCATAAGCATGGGGCATATACTTACTATTCGTAGCGGGAACCGAGTTGTAATGACCATAATGGTGAGGTATGTTCCCACCCCCAGCATTAGGATTAGCATGAGCAGTCGTGTGGTGACCATAAACATGAGAAGTATTCCCAACCCCAACGTTGGTGTTACTAGTAGCAGGAATGCTGGTGTTATGACCATGAGGATAAAATATATTCCCACCTCCTACATTAGTATTACTAGTAGTGGTGGTGGACACAAAAGTGTGTGGTATATGTCCACCCCCGTGGTTAGGAGGAGAATTAAAATTCACGAAAGTGGTCCTGGGTTGACGAGTAGCGATATGTGTGTTAGGTGGTGGATGGCGAGTCGTGTTTCGAACAGTGTTCCTATTAGGTTGGATAGCCCTAAGAGGCGGCCGTCTTCCAACATTAGCATTGTTAGGAGGAATATGACCAGTCCCCATGTTGTGTCTGCGAGAGGACAACGTGGTGCCCCCGGCGAGGGTATTGCCCCCAGTGGGTGCAGTGTTGTTAACACCATGAATGGCGCCAGCATGGCTACCAGCATGGATCAATTGTGGTGTAATCCGGCATACCATATGAGAATGCGGTGGGGTTGACTGTAGGGCCTAAATCATCATGGACCTCTGGCATCCCGTATAAATAATTATGTGGAAACGAAGGATCAAACGGGTCATCCTTGGGTGGGTCTGGACCAAACAAACTAGGTTGGGTCTCAGGTGGATCACCTCCCCACGCCTCATGAGGAGTAGGGGTATATGAAGTGTGCTCAACTCTACCCAATGGACTAGTAGGGATTTCTCCCGTGTCAAAGTGTGCAGCGGTCATGACGTCTAGGACGTAAGTCTCGTAAGAATCCCAAGACTCGAAGGGATCCCCCTGATGTCCCTTAGCAACGTGACGTGAAAGTTCGGTAGGCTGAAAACCAGCCAACCGACGGGATCGGTGGAGAGTAGGACTTCGCGCCACGATATCTCCGGAGAGAATATAAAATCAAAACGTCCCCTAAATTCCAATCATCGATCAAAATGAGTAAATCAAAAGCACACACCTAAAGAAACTATAGCCAAGAGCAGACAAACAGAGTGGCTAAATGAGCTCCCGACACTAGAGTCAGTATGTCTCGCCTAGGAAGGCTTGAGACTCCCAAACTATAGTTGGAGGTAACAAAATCAATTATAGAGACACCCAAGCTTCACTGCGTGCAAAGGGTCGTAACCCTTGGCAACAAACAACTGTGTTGTCCAATTTCTATCTGACTTAGGACACAAACAACATAACCACTGCAAGTACCCTATGCGATACCTAGGTAAGGCAACTATGGTCACCGCAATATAGCCAATACTTGGGGGGATAGTCACAGCTGGGATCCGTCGTATGGGCAGGGTAGCTGAGCTCGAAACTCAATGAGGGTCAAATCCTCCAAGAGTCCCCAGATACGAACAAATCCTGGAAATATCTCCCACGTTCAGCCGGTATCAGAGGGATATCTCCTCAACCAACCTCCTGTGACCTCGTGCTTAACTCTTGTTTGAGTAGAGCTTCCTAAGAACACCGATATATACCATGGATTCCTCCACTCCCTTGTCAGACACCTAATGTTTCGTCTAGTAGTGTTGAACTGTTAACTCACAATGATCTATTCCAAGACTCTAAACCTATGCTAGTTGGTGTACCCTATAAATAAAATCGGTCTAATCAATTTTAAGATTAAGCGTTAATTTTAGTGGATGTGGTTACTCAAGGGATATGTTCATGAAACTAGTGATGTGTATGACTCAATAGTATGTAAAATCATCAAATCCTAGACTCATCTATCCAATAAAACAATGACACTAACATGCAAAATCAATCCAACGGTTTCGAAATAAAAATGCAATCTTTTATATTTTTGATGCACAAGTAGAACCTAAATGAAGGCAGCAAGCACTCAATGCAAGATGCAGTACATGAAAGCAATTTTTTTGTATTTTCTCTTATAAGCAAAAGGAAAATGAAAAACTATATGTATATTTTTTGTATTTTTCAATATAAGGAAATGAAAAATGCAAGCAAAATCCTACTATCTAGTCACTGATATGCCAAGGAGATCACTAAGACAACTCGGCAGACACCAAACAGTAAGACCCAGCCAAAGGAATGAGCTAAAAGGGAAAAAACCAACAAGGCTAAATCCAATGATGGGTAAAAAACCAACAAGGCTCAACCAAGAGAAAAGAAGAGTTCTGGTCACAACCAAGGCATGGAATAGTCAAGAAACAGGTCAACAAAGACTCGGGATCATCCAAAGCCAACCCAACAACAACCAAAAGTCATTAATCAACCAAATCCGGAGTTGTACGCTACTGTCGAAGGAAAACCTGCGGGTACCCGCGAGCAGTAGAGTAAACAGAGGCGGGTGTACGTGGGCAGAGCAAAGCTAGCCCACGGGTAAGGAAAGGAAAATGGGCAAATAAAGAGTCCAATGGATAAGAAAAAACAAGTTTTCTATAGTGTATCTCAATGGCCAATCAATGACACAGAGCTTCGACAAACAACAACTCTAATTAAGGACTAATGCTAAAAAATCCCCAAACATGGATGTTTTCCCCAGTGGAGTCGCCATTTCTTTATTGGAGAAAACTCACTATGGCTTGGGGTAGACCACAAAAGACAGCTGACTACCAGAAATTAACTCAATTCTCAGTACTATGCTATATAAATGACAATGCTAAGATAATGATGAATATAACCAACCTCGATCCAAACGTTTGATGTAAATCCTCGTTGGAGCTTTCAATCCGTGCACTTGAATCTGCAAATTAGTCTTGACAGCCCATATACAACAAGTACATATAATATATAAACGACATTAACATCATCAATAGCAATGGTCCATGATATTATAAGTAAATGAAACCCAATGTAGAATAAACAACATTCACAACATAAATGGACGAGAATATGAGTATTTCTATTAATAAACAAGAAAAAGTACAATGTGATACGACCTCTTGTCGGCAACCAATCTGAACCAAGATCTGGATCAATCCACTTGTGCCTCCACCACTCTAATCCTCTATGGAATGGCAAACTCAAACTATGATAGGAGTTTGGAAGGTGAACATAAGGGTTCACAACTACAAGGATCAATGAGTGTAGACTCAAGATAGAGAAAAAATCCACTAGAGTTCTCTTGCTCTTCTTTCTCCCCCCGTCCATAAGCCATATGTGCTCAATATATAGTCCTCTCAAAGGTAAGTGAAAGGACACATCGAGGCGTTTCTTGGGCAGATGGAGGGTCAAAGGTCACCCAATAATCATTTTTTGGGAGTAAAAAGTAATAAACTAATGATTTTTACCATTTTACATGCTACCCGCGGGCTATAGTGATGCAACTCGCGGGTACGCCCACTGTAATGATGCAACTAGCGTACAGGGGAAAAAAAGGGGAAAATAGTGTCTGAAGGATATAAAGTGGATCTGAGTCAGTGAAATGGATCCTGCAGGTCAAAGAATGCTGATACTCAGAAGATGGAAAATTACGTTGTAACAATGGACCAACACAAGAATCTTTTGTAAGGGTTCTTTGTAGGCATCCAAGTGGGATATAAGGGCCATGTGTAAGTATTGTGCACTAGAAATGGGTGTTGACACCTAAACATGGTGAAGGGTGAAACATGGGGTTCAAACATTAATTGAACCTTTTTTAGTTCGTGAAGCATAAAAACCACCTAGAAACCACATGAGCCCTCATTAGGGAGTATTTGGCCTGGGATTTAGGTATCGGTGCCCTTAAGATGGTTTGTGCACTGTGGATGGGCCTTCATTCCTTGACCATGGTTGTGGTAATGAAACAAGAGCCTCTATCCCTTTAGCATGGTTGTGGGAGGCAAACAACAACCTTGGGCCCTAAGCATAGACTCTTAAGTTTAATCACTATGAGCACATCCTTAGACGACCACATGGGACCATGGATAGATCAAATGGTATGCCCCTTGTATGAGTTCTTTATAGGCCTTTAAATGGGATATGGGTGTCATGAGTGGGGATTTGTGCACTACAAATTGAGGAGGTTTACCAAATAATGATAGAGTGAGATGGGTGAAGAGGGTTAGAGCGAGAGGGGGAGGAAGTTTAAGGGGGGAGAGAGAGAGAGAGAGAGAGAGAGAGAGAGGAGGAGGAGGAGGAGGGTTAAGGAGAGAGCTAGACGGGGGGGACAGAGCGAGATAGGGTGACATGTTCTCTGTGTGTGTGTGTGTGTGTGTGTGTGTGTGTGTGTGTGAGAGAGAGAGAGAGAGAGAGAGAGAGAGAAAGAGATAAGGGGGGTAACGTAGCAAATAAGCTGCTACAAAGATGGATAACAAAACTACCATTGAACCAACTTCCAATTCAATCAATACAAGCATAGAGATGCACAATAAATACAAACATTGTGCAACTAACGGGAATCAGGAAATGTATGAAAGTTTTTATTCATTACTCATGCCGCTCCAAATTACAATAATAGGGCCATGCACTACTACTTCCCAACCTATACATTGACATAATCGAGTACCAAACATCACTACTATGGCTCTACTTCTCATCTTTGCGTAACTTTTCCTTTACTCCCTTCTATGGCTACTTCCTCCTATCCCTCATCGCATACAACATTTACTTATTTCACAGGGTTGGAGGAATGCCAACAGATAGCAAGATTGTTCAGCTTCCAACGTTTTAGGTTTACATTCTTACCAAGGAACTGTTTCATCTTCTGTTTGAACAGTTAATCACTTGGTAGATACTTAGGAGTTGTATCACTGTTAACCCTTCCTGGGGTAGGTGTAGCATCCTACCTGCCAATATGTTACGCCAATCAATGCTCAAAGTCGCATCACTGTTCATCCTTCATACAGTAGGTGTACCATCCCACCTGTTAATTCAATGAGTGGCATCAGGGGAATCCCAGTCCAACGAAGCCTCTGCCTTCTTCGCAGCATTGTCCTAAGCCTGAGCTTGGTCCCATCGATTCCTTTACTTCTAGGTAAGCTGCACCACCTGGGCTTGAGTGACCCCATCTTTATCCTTCACCTTATGTTCATCTTCTTCGTGGTGCTTCTTCACAACTAACCTTAAGGTTTCTTCCTTTTCGCTCTTAAGGGCCTCTACTACATGATATCAACATATCTCCAAATAGCGACATCGGGGGTCTTGTCACCCATGGCGAAGGCATCATTTATGTCAATGAAATTAGCTCTATTAAGCCTCCCTTTCATGTATTTTTCTTCTCTATCGATAATCCCCTAAGGTTTCTCGAAGGCCAATTCATCCTCCTCCTCCCTATGCTTCTCAATAAATCCTTGAGCATTGGTTTAGGGGCAGTATAAAAGGCCAATTTGCGGGAAACCTCCGCTACAAGGTATTTCCCTTGTAGTGAGAGAGAGAGAGAGAGAGAGGAATATTAATGAGAGAGAAAGAGATAGAGATAGGGACATAGGGGGGAGAAAAGGGGGAGGAGGGTTAAGTAGAGAGAGAGAGAGAGAGAGAGAGATAACTGTGATAGAGAGAGAGTGAGAAGATGAGGGTTAGGGGGAGAGGGGAGCATGGTTAAGGATATAGTGAGAGAGGGGGCGGGGGAGGGGGAGGAGGGGGATTAATAAGAGATGGGATGAGTAAGAGAGAGAGGATGATGGTTATGGTTAGAGAGATGGATATAGGAGGGAGAGCGAGAAGGAGAAGAAGTTTAGTTAGAGGGGAGGGACAAGGAGAATAAAAGGAAGCTCAGGTAGATATGGAGATAGAGGAGGATTGAAGGGGGGAGCGAGAGAAAGAGAGAGAGAGAGAGAGAGAGATAGAGGGGTTAAAATGGGGTGGAGGGGAGGAGGGTTGGGGAGGGACAGGAATAGACGAAGGAGAGGAGGAGGATTAGATTTAGGGATAGGGGTGGCAGGGGGGTTTGAGATAGATGAAGATGAAAACAAAACTACATTTCGGATTAGTAAAACAATGTGCACACACGTTAATAGCATGTACGCACTAAATAGCGCGTACGCACTTAATGGAGTGTATGCACTATTTAGTGCGTACACGCTCTTAGTGCGTACACGTGTATTTAAAATAACGCGTACGCGCCATTTAAATTTCTAAATTTTGGCGGTCAATTCCTTTCCCACCAACGTGGTGGATGACTTGGCCGATTTGGTTTTAGGTTCGGGTTTCCAAACCAAGTGGCTTGTACTGTGTTATAACAAAATACATTTTATTCTATAACTTCTTCTATTTCGAGCATGATTCTGTGTATGCTACACTTGTCCACTGCTAATGAAATTGCACACACTTGTAGAACTATGTGTGCAGATTCAGAATATGTAATTTTTTATTAAATTTTTTATTGTTTTCTATTTTTATTTAATTTTAATTGCACTAACGTCAATCTTACACAAAAAGTAGGTTATTTCTTCCGGCTATAACTTTTGATTGACTCACCTATTTTGAAAACGGAAAAGAACCCACATAAGTACACACAAAGACCTACATCCTAAAAAAAAGTTCATTGATTATGTTAAGACCATGATGTCGGGGCCCAATGCTCGACCTAGTCATTTTAGGGCTTGGCTGAATTCCTTAATTTAAAAAAAAAAATAACATAAATAAATATGGAAAACAACATTGCACTAGAAGGGCCTGTTATCTACGACTCTATATAATTTTTTCACAAAATTTCACCATTTGCATACCAAACCCGGGGCCCAACGCAAACATATTCATTATGTTTTCTTAAAAAAATAACACACCAACCTTAGGAGAACCCCATTTTTTGGGAGTTATACTTAATTTCCATAAATAATAGTTATATATTCCGGAAGTTAATCCGATTGTCTACGTTTCATCTTCTTACACCATATTCCAATAAGTTGTCTAGGTAGCTCTAATATTGCTTTTTGACGTTCATATTTTTATGTTTTTCCTTAAGTCAATTGCGACTAACGCGTCATAAATGGCCAGCATTAACTTGCACCAGCCCTATTATATTTAAAATTATTAATTTACTTAGATACTTAATCCAACTATCCACTAAAAAAATTTAATATTTTTAATCTTAAAAATTATGATTACCATATTTTATAAATAAAAATATATTTAATTATATGCGGATGCTATGCTATGGGGATTCTCAAGTTATTATGGTTCAACATGTATAGTTATGTTATAGCTATATATTTTTATTTAAATAATTGTTTTATTCATTTTATATATCTATAACCTAACTATCCATAAAAAAATTTAAAACTTTAAATGTTTTTAATCTTGATTACCATGTTTTATAAATAAAATTATATTTAGTTTTTTTTCAGCAAAAAAAAGCATACCAATGATATTCAAATAGTTTTGAATCAAACAGTACAACGATGGTTTTGTCAAAAAGACAAGTCAAAGCCACCTCCAGACTTAACAAAAGTAAATACATAACTTAGTGTTATCATCTAACACCCCATATATCAAACCTGAGAACTTACTACAGACATAAGTAAGTCATATTTAAAAAAAAACTATTCTCAATCAAAAAAATAAAGAATTCCTGAATCCTGAGAAGAGGAATCAAGGAATTCTTCCCAAATTAAGTAGCCAGCTTATCCTTCCAAAGCCTACTTTGACATTTTATCAGCCAAAGAGTTATGTTCCCGATAGATGTGTTCCAGTGAGATGCTTCTGAAAAGTCTAAGCTCATAACTGATCCTGTTACACCAATGTGTTAAAGAGGCAACTTTTAAGTCAAACTCACCACATGCCCATTTAATAGTAACTCTAGAGTCTCCAAAGACTTTGACATCTGGAAGGCCAATTCAGTTTGTCGCTCTAGCAACACACCATAAAGCAAGAAGTTCTGCCTTCATATTTGTTCCCCTACCACAATTGAGACGCAAAGTGAAAAAATGGTCTTGTTTTAACATAATCACCCCACCAGCTGCGCACATCCCATTTGTTGTGGCTCCATCAAAGAAGAGTATAGGAAGAGAAAACTAAAAAGAAAAACAACCAACTTTTCGGATCTTCGGAGGAGCCTTCTCCTTTTGATAAGTCAAATAAAGCTTTAATGCCATATAAAAAACCGCTTGAGTACAAGGCTTGTGGTCCTCAAAGACAGCCAAATTTCTCATATACCAGAAAGTCCAGGAAATAAAGACCGGGAGAGTGATACAATGTTTAAAATAGCTATTCCAGCACTACACACTAGATCCAAAAGTTACAGCTCCCCAACTCATATTAATATCCAAAGCCAAATAAAACATTTCCCACACCTTCTTTGTAAACAAGCAATCAACGAATAGATGGCAAGAAGATTCAGAGCAAATTTTGCAAAGAACACATTGACTTGGCCCTGACCAGCCTCTCATCAACATATTATCCCAAGTTTTCAGTCTATCTTGTATGGTGAACCACATAAAACACTTGAATTTCAGTGGAATCTTCCACTTCCAAATACCTTTGTACCACCAATGCTTCGGAAAAATATATGTCCTTTGAATAATGGCTTTATACACTGTTTTAGCAGTTACCACACCTGAGCTTTCATTCCCAATCCATAATATTTTATCCTCTTCCAGAGTTAATCGACAAACAGCTTTATTTAGTGACTGAATATATCTGTCCCATTCAAAAGCTAATGAATATCAAATGCGTTCAGCCAATAGTCACTACCAACCTTCTTCTTGATGCTGTTAAGTGTAATATAACCACGACTTTTAATCAGTGAGAGAGTTTCATCTGATAGACAATATGAATCCTCAAGGCCAACTATTGGATCTATCCCAATAGAAATTTCTTTTCCATTCCCAACTTTCCAGAATAGATACTTCGCTAACCAATTGTATACCTTAAGGAAGCCATTCTAGATCGACGAGGCTCTTCTAATCTTTTTCTTTGGATACCTCAGCCAATGACTTACCTTCATCTTAATATATTTCTTCTGAAGAACCAAAGAACACAACGTGTTACCAAATAAGCCTCTCCAAAGACTTTTAAATCTCAAAGTTGCACTAAAAGAAACCAAATCTTTGATCCCCCATCCCCCGAAGCTTTCTGGAAGAGAGATCTTATCCCATCCTATCATCACCAGCCTGGATCTATCCAAGCCACCTGTCCATAAAAAGTTTACAAATAATCGCCTTAGATAATTGATGACCGAGCAAGGAACAAGAAACAGCGAGAACCAATAGACAGGGATACCTGTCAAAACAACTTTAACAAGGATAAGTTTACCCCCAAATGATAACATTCTGTACGTCCACTAGGAAATGCATGCTTCGACTTTTTTCAGCAACCAGTTCCAATCTTTGATAAGATACCCATTTTGTTTAATGAAATAACCAAGGTATTTGAAGCCATCCACAAGTTCATAGCATTTATAAGGCAACATCCTCTGTATTTCCACCATTCTGTTGTCCTCAACTATGTTTTGATAGAAGCAGGATTTTGTAAGACTGACCTTCATCCCAGTAGCTTTACAGAACAACATAATAATTCTCATATAACAATTCCATTCAGTCTCAAAATCATTCCTAGCTAATAACACATCATCCACAAATAAGATATGAGAAAGGTATAGACCTTTGGTGATCTTAAGACCCTTAATAGTGCCATCTTCTCTAGCTTGAATAATCAACCTACTTAATCCTTCAATAATCAGCAGAAATAACAAAGGAGATAAAGGACATCCCTGTCGAATACCTCTAGAGCATCTGAAAAAATATGTGGGAGCGCCATTTACCAGAACCGGAATATTCATAGTGGTCACATAGGTCATGATCCATTTGATGGCCAAAGAAGGAACCCCAATTTGAATCAGAACTAATCTTAGAAAATCACAGTTTACTCTGTCATATTCCTTTTCGAAATCCATATTGAGAAGGATAGCCTTCAGCTTCTTACACTTTATTGAATGTAACAGTTCTTGAGAAATACCCACTACATCCAGAATCTGCCAATCCTGTAGAAAACCAAATTGTTCCGAAGAGATCAACTTGGAGAGTACTGGCTTCAGACGCAAAGAAATAATCTTAGATACAATTTTATATGCCAGATTACATAATGCTATAGGCCTCAAGTCCCCAAAGGAATTAGGATTGTTACATTTAGGTATTAATGTAAGGAAAGTAGAATTCAATGCTCTCGAAATGTAACCAAAATTCCTAGTATATTCAACCATACTAAGAATATCAACACCCATAATATAAAAGAAGTGAATGAACAGTTCCACTATCCATCCATCGGTCCCAAGGATCTTTTCTTTAGCAAACAGTATAAGGGTTTCTTCTAATTCTTCTAAAGTGACCTCCTTTTCCAGATCCCTCGAGTCCTGGTTTTTAAAAAAATCGGAAAAAGTTTGACAACCCTTAGTTGTGAGCCCAAATCACACTAAGCAGAATCTGTATATACTTTACCGAAATTATCCTTAGCCAATTCCTGAAGCTTCAGTTCACCCGAAACCACATTACCAAACTCATCGTCAAGATTCCAAATAGTATTAAAATTCCTTCTGAAAGTAGCAAAGGAATGAAAAAACTTTGTATTTCTATCTCCAGACTCTATCCAAAGAGCTCGTCTTTTTAGCCTCCATTCTTTTTCTTCTTGAACCAACACATTTTCTTTCTTCTCCTCCAATACTTTAAGAGATTTAAAAGCTTCAACATTTAAAGGATCCACTAAAATTTTAGCATAAAGGGACTGTAGTTGCTCTTCTAACAATTTGATCACAAATTGATCCTTCTTCGTCTGTTCATGGATCCAATAAGATACCTTATCTTTGAGCTTCCTCAACTTATAACAAAAGTAAGCGATTCCAATCAGGGTCCATTGGTTGTAGCTTGGGTGGTTGGTAGGAAAGATTGTTTCCCTCCCCACCCAGGTTCAGTTCTTGTAAGTGACATGATGCTCTTGTTGAGCCCTATTGTAATGATTGTATTTCAAGCTTTCCTTGATTCCTTCGGAATAACAGGAAGGTGATTTTTATCAAACATTGATATAAACTTAAGTGAAACCTTTCGTATAAGAACTTGTTATTATAGCTGAGGGGTAGTTAGGGTTTCTGAAAATGGAGCTTAGGAGTTAGAATGCGTCACCGGTCAAGTACTGAAATGGAAGTATGTTTGGCGGTCATAACACTTAGTTAACGAGGAGCTACATTGGGGGCCTTGGATAGTTTTAAGGTGAAGTTTTAGCTTTGCCTTACGTTCAGCAGAGTTGCGAACCGAAGAGCGGAGGAGGGTTGTGTGACCGAGTGTGCGGTTCATCTCATGAAGGTACAAGACGGTTGGGAGTCATGACCCAACTAGTTCAGTCATGGGGACTAGTATGGACTGATGCATAACGAGGGTGGCAGAATACCAAAGCCAAAGTAGGTAGTTGGTGTGACAGCTAAAACGAGTTGCGGCTGTAGGTGGACGTTGCAGCAGAAACCTCATAAACAATGAACGTTCGTGAAGACGTTGTCGGGACGGCAACTGCTCTAAGTGGGGGACAATGTCACAGATGATTTTGTGGCCCAGAACTTGGGGTTCCCAAGACACTTAGAGAAACGGCCCTTTGAACCATGCGGAACTGTGTACTTAGCCAAAATTCCTAAGTGTTGGACACTTCACATGGAATGCGGGCAACACTCGACGGACGGGTGTAGTGAGGTGCCTTGGCATGACATCTCCAACGGTCCGGGCACCCATGCGACGAAGCCCCGACGTGCATTGGGCGTTTGCTTAGTGGATACGGCAAACATAGTTGCAAGGTGGGTGCTCAAGCAAAGTTGGGGCCCAAGGGTGACGCACCGGCACAACTATGCCCAAGCGGTGTGGTTCAAAGTGGCTTCTGTTGGAAGGAGCCCAGAAGACTTGCGGTCCAAGCAACTGGTTGCGACGTCGGCTAGAGTGGGTGTAACACCCTTATCGTGCGGATGGTCAAACATATATAAAGGGTTGTGGATGGAGGCAAGCAAGGAAGCAAGGGGGGCGAAGGAACAAGAAATTCGGCTAAGGCATTGGGGCAGCTTTGCAGTCGGCGCACTCACTTTGGGAGGCTCCCTACTGAAGGTTCAGACGAACCACCAAATCGTGCGGCTGGAAGACTTGGGCGTGTTCCAGTTGTGAGTTTCGATAGAAGAGTTCTGGCTAGCTCCAGGAAGACGTGCATTCTACGGTTCATTCAGTGGTGCGCCCATAATAGCCCAGTAGTACGTTCGGTGATGCGTTCTGTAGTGCATCCAGTGGTGCACCCAGGAAGTGCTCCCATATAGGTGTGCCCAGGAAGTGTGCCCAGAGTTGCACTCAGAAGTGCGTCCGGCAACGCTTCGATTGAGGATGCGTTCTGGTGGGCGTTCAAACGTGCGACGAGGCAGTTGCGCCCGAAAGTGCACCCAGATATATACGTTCAGAAATGCGCCCACTGGGTGGGCTCAAAAGTGCCTATGGAACACGCGCCCAGAAGTACGCCCGGGTAGGTGCGCCTAAGAGGTGCAGATGCGTTTTGGAGAAATGCGTCTGAGTGTTGGTGCTGGAAACAGTTCGGTCGATAGTGTGGTTCCATGTAACGTCCCCTTCGCCCATCATCAAATGCAGGGAAGGAAACATTAACAACACACCCGGCTTTTGTAAACTTAGCCCCAATGTTTTTACTCATAAAATACTAACAATTAAAAACTTCTCTATACAGATGTAAACTTCAATCAAACACAGCAGAATTTAAACATAACAACACATATAAGCATAGATTCGCATCAGCATATTTATCTCAAGCAATCAATAGGCATAGAATTCAATCCCCTACTTAAGCTACATCATATCAATTTCAACCTCATGAATACATAACATTCAGATTTAGCACATTGCAGAAGAACACAGATTGTATATAATTTAATCCACGAAGAATACTTATCTTGCAACGCAAATGTCCAACGACTGGCTACGTGAGAGCAACGTTCCACCCAACCATAGATCTCTGTCCAGCCTGTATTCTTTCAGCTGAGAGATCACCCCCGAGCTGGGTTGTGTATCCACTAAGGAGGAACTAGATGGCTCACTCACAGTCAGGGTTCCACTCAAACAGCCATGCTAAGCCAACACACAGTTGGGTTTTTCAAGCATGCAATAGGAGATGGAGGAGGATGCTAGTCCACTGAGCTCAATCCCAGATCCACATACACTTCAAGCTAGACTCAACAATCCCATCCTCTGTTCATACATCCACAACTGGATTTCTCACAACTCTGTCACAAATAACCCCAAATCCGTCATTGATTTTCTGGGGAGTTAAAACTGGGTTTTCCCATGGATTTTTGGGTAGCTATTGCTCCCAAATTCGCCCCAAGGCTCATACCAACCGATCCCCCATTGGATTTCACTGTCCAATACCCATTCTTGGCGTTTTTGGCTTCCCAAAACGTGGGTTCTCCCACAGTCGCGATTTCTGGTTTTCTCCTTGCTGGGAACTCATTTTTGGATGGAAAATGATGATGGATTCTTTCACCATGGAATGGGGATGAGAATGAAGCAATCTCCCATGAGGTTGAGTGACTTCTTGTACAAGAAAAAAGAGCCCATACCTACCCATACGAATTTCAGGGCTGCCCATGCTCCATTGAAGCCATGGGCTGACATCTCAACCACTTTCTTACAACAGGCATAAATTTCATCTAGAAAAATCAAATGGATTCTCATAATGACATATGGCAACCTAGGGTTTAGTCCCATAGCCCCCCTCACCACTCCCTAGTGGATACACGTGGCCCCTTCTCATTCGTTGCCTCCATAGTCAGTCTTGGAATTTTATTGCATGATGTTTATTTACATCCTATTACAATATCCCATGGCTTAATAGCACGTGGGTAACAAAATATCAATGCTTGCCCCTTAAATAAAATTCGGGCTTTCACTAGCGGGGCCTTGGCCTTGAGCTCCACGCTAGGAAAACATACATCACATGTACACATTATTTACATTAAATGCTAATATATCCTAAGGGTCGAATTGGGGGTATTACATTCCCCTCCCCCTTAGAACAACACCGTCCTCGGTGTTCCAAGACTTAGGCATACATATACCATTTACACATGTCCAAAACTTCAAAAAATTTACAGATCTGCCCTGTATTCTATCCTTTACTTTGAAGTTTCAGGACCAAGTCCTTTGATCTTCACGAACTGCTCCTACTGATTCGGATCTTCCAGCTCATCCATAAGTCTAAAAACTTTATGGCTTTTACCCTCTTGAGGTTCTCTTGTTGGGCAGTTGCGGAGGCAATGATTCCCTCCACATTTCCAACACTTCACTGGTTGCTTCGTCTTTACCTGTTCAATTTCCTTTGAGTCTTCCCACCTGGAGCGTTTCTTAATCGGACGATTGGATGAATGCTTCTTCATTGATCCACTTTTCTTTCCCTTGCTGATTGCTCTCATAATGCTTTTTACCTCTTTCTGCAGACGAAGAGTGTCCTGCAAGACCTTGTGGTTCATCTCGTTCTGCTGCTTTTTCATCTTGAGCATCTCTCCAAGATTTTCTTGGGTCTTGGCAATTGTTTGAAGAAGACTTCCAGCGAATTCTAATAGCCCTTGGTCTGCCGCCATGGTCAATGGAAACAACTGACCACACTTTGCTCACTAGCAACACTTGCCTGCACCGGCTGCAACCAATTGATTCAGTTTCCACCTGTGAAATTCATCATTACAATTCTCGTTAGGCCAAGCATAACCCAAACATTAAAATCCGTCAATGGTTTTTCCCCAGTTGACATGGATAGTCCATGCTTTACTCATGAGACTTCCACACTTTTTATGCTTACCCAACATACACATGGATTCCTTCATGTTCATCCATTCACAAGAAATTCATTAATTAGCATTCACAATTCGCTTTAATCAAATAAACACGCTTTTACTTTTAGTCATGCATGCATTCAGCAATTTTCTAATTCTATAAATGCATCAATAAAAAGGAAAGAGAGGGAGCAGTAAGAGTTTCTCCTCTTAGTTTTGTTCCATCTTGGAACCCACACCACCACTGTGGTTTTCATGCTCCTGTCCTCTTTCACTTCACGTGAATGCTCGACCTGCCCTTCTTGGCTATGACACGTAGTGTCTATGGTCTATTCCAGACCTCTCAACCATGGAGTTCCTCCACTTGGTTGTTCTAACTCTTGGCTACTAGGACTCACACAGTTCCACTAGCCCCATCTTTCATTATTGCTCATGCTGAGCCCTTTTAGGGTGGTTACATGTCCACACGCATCCTTGAGATGCTTTCATAGTCATTGCTTCCAGCAATATCTACTCTCAAACATTGAATCAATTCACATGTTTAGTTTATTTTCATAGGAAATCATAACCAAATCATATACACATGTATATTCATAAGCAAGAAATTACAAGATAACCAAATACTTATCTGCATTAGATGTATTCACTTTATTCCATAGGGTCCTTCTTTGCTTTACAAGCCTTGGAATCGCCTATGGATTTGGGTGTTTGTCCAGCGCGCAGGCTGCCCCTCAACATCAAATAGTCTTGTATGTTTGTCCAGCATGCAGGCTGCTCCAAATCATCAACAATCTTGCATGTTTGGCCAGCACGCAGGCTGCTCCAAATCATCAATAATCTTGCATGTTTGGCCAGCACACAGGCTGCTCCAACACATCAACAATCTTGCCCAACCAGCCACTCTCTGGATTTACCAAGCAATTTATAGTTCTTTCAGGGTCCTCACTTCCTGTATGACCAATGTTTCCAACAAGGAAACAATAGTGCATCAGCTTAATTGTTACAAGACTTATACTTGTAATCTTCATTATTCCAAACAAGAAATAAATGAAATTGAATACTTATCTGTATTGTGCATTTCCTCTCTGGTCCACAGGGTCCTGCTTTTACTTTATAAGCCTTGGTATCCTCCTGCGGACTAGGATGTTTGGCCATAACGCAGGCTGCTCCAAATCATCAAATAATTAATGCCCTACCAGTACACCTTCACGCCGACTGGGTTTACCAAGCATTTGGTGGTGCCCAGCCAGTCCCATACCTGGTTGGCCCTCTCCATTGCCGAGCCAGCACATACGTCTGGGTCATCGGCCAATGGAAGGTAACTGCACCACCGACCATTACAGGTCAAGGCTCCACTACTCTGCCTTAGGCTTGCATCAGCCTTTCACATGTATCACAATCCCTCAATGCGCATAACAATTCTTCACCCACACAAGGGTGGCACTTCTTCTCTTGTGTAAGCCGGCGGTCCCATTTAGGAATTCCTTAGGTGACTTTCTTAACTGCAGGCTATCATGGCCCTATGATACCCACTCACCCTACACAAGGGTTACCACTGCTCATACAGTCCTCTTGAGTATTCTTTTCTTCACTTTTCCCTTTAATGTGCAGCACTGAATTTCATATGTATAATCTGTCAACACAAAATGGATAGCAAGCTCATTAGTATTGTTGCTCTAGAATTGTAAACATATTTCATAACATCCACTATCCAACCTTGAAACACCAAGAATGCGCCCATTCCCTTAAGGCGTAGTCAATATTGGCATCCCTAACATAACTCAACACCATAAAGGCATGCACTCCTTACTGATGTGAACTATGAAGATCCTAATCATACTTCAAGCAGTCTGCCATAATGGAAATAAAATCAAAACATGCTCTGCATATTAACTCTAATAATTAGACATGCATGTATGTATATATATATATCATTCAGGGTTTATGGAACACTTATCCATTTTGCAGATGTTATTTCTCTTCTTTAATGAGGAATGGAGGCTCCTTCTCTGAGTTGACAGTCCCTCGATTTTCCATCCCAATTCCTTTTGATGTTACATAACCTTCATATGTCTTACCGACATAATCTTCACCATCCCACTCATATTGTTTACCAATCATGTAGTGCAGATGAGATATTAATAATGTCTTATGGCATTTCACCTGAAACCCATTTTCAAATCACGGAATCCCTTCCCATGAAGTTTGGCTTCTGCAGAACCTCTCTAATGGTCTTACTGCAATGTGTCTCCCTGGCATACTTATTAAACAACCAAATAGTCAGCAACATTTAGCAATACAATTCACATCCGATTGTTCCATAACCAATCCATGGCACTAATAATTAAATTCAGTATGAATTTGCAACTCTGTCTACTACAGAAATTGGTTTTCTTATCCATGAGGCTATCCTCATATTGTTTGGCTCCTGTAAGTGACACCACTCTGCCCGTTATGGTCTTATGCCCGCTGCCATACATGAGCATCCACTTACAGCATGTCCTCCTAACACATTTTCATATAAGCCAAACAGTCATTAGCAATTATTAGCAAAATTTCAAATCCAAAACATTTACAAATCTAAGATTTACAACTGTTCTTACTAACAGAACTTAGAGCTCTCAACCATGAGAACCTTCTCATAACCTTTGGCTTTTGCATGTGGTAGATCCCGGTCTCTACTATGGACTTATCCTCATTGCCATATGTAAGACCTTCCTACCGGAAATTGAAACTTCAATCAGCCAAACACTTCGTAAGTCTCTATGCATATAATGTTTCATTACTGCAACAGTTACTGAAACATTTTCAGAATTATAACATTCCATAATTCAAAATTTTCAGCTGTTAATATATCAATATCACCAAGATTTATTTACTTCATGTGCATCATTAGCATACTCGGTTGCAAGGTACAGTCACATCATTCATACAACTCTGTCCTTCCACAAAGCATTCTAGCAGCCCATCGTTCATGATTGGGCTCTTCATGCACTTACTATTCTGCATTCATAACAGCCCATGAAATGATCCTAGAATTATCATCAATTCATCATTTCATCCATTATTTATTTTGCAATAACATATGCATCATCCCTATGCATTCATACAATGCATCACAAGATTTATAAAATTTCTTAATGCTCATCTACTCAATGCTCATCTACTCAATGCACATCTACTCAATGCTACCTTGCATTGTTTCATGAGTACTATGCATTCAAGCACATTATGATCGAAACATGACTATCTCATATAACTTGCATTACCATAATCAAGACCACCAGTCCTCGCTTTGGTTATTAAGCACATAACCAACATACGCATGGCATGATATAAATTCATATGAATGCATTGAGATTTCTAAACAGTCATAGGGTGTAAGGATAATTTCCTTCACTTACCCACACCTCACCAAGCTTGGTAGGTTAACAGTCCCAATCGGTATTCAATATCACATGCAACTAACTCAACATAGCTCAATCATAGTTGAAGAGATCTTACCAAATCCTCTTTCAACATTCATGCAATTTGGAACCAATAATCATTACCTGCATGGTTACCATTAACATCGTCTGATGTTACCTGATCGGTTGGCCTCTTACCAAGGATACTCAGTCCTTTTTCCAACTTTATGATCATGGATTTTTTGCACCATCATTTCTGCATAAGGTCGTTGGCTTCATGTAACAGCATCCTCGGCACATTTAGCCATGCTTTTTGTTATCTTTGGTCCTACAACCAATACCAACATCAATAGTGATTATCAGCCACAATATTCTCCATTAGTGGTTCATTGCATATGTAGACTTCATTATCTAACCAATATGCAATATCCCATTTATGCACAAGCATTTCTATATGCACTATGCAATGTTTGTTAAGATGCCATCTAGTGCATATACATCTATGTAATCCCTTACATTTTTTTTAACATTTTTATGCCATATGACAAGTTCATAATTAGAAGTATGATAACAAACAGGGGTTTAAAGAATTCTTCCCTTTTCGATCCCTCCTCGTAACGTGGAATTCCTCTTCTATATCATGCAATTGTAGAAATTGCCCACAGTGACAACAAAATTTGTTTGTCAAAACAGCCGCTGGCACTCTTCTGCACTAATATCTGTGATATATGTAGACTTCATTCAAACTTTGGTCATGTATCATTGTTCCCTGCTGGACAAGCTTTCCAATGCCTGTCTTCATGCTCCATTCCGACACCGGGTGCAGAAACTGCATCTTTTAAAAAATGACAACTTTCACTCCAATTCCGCACATTTTACACAGTTGCATTTTGGTCGAGAATGCCAACTTTAGCCACCTGTGGAAGAAAATCTATGAGGAATCACAAAAACTTATCTATCGGGCGAAGTTAGTCCCTATAACAAGGAGCACTCAGCAATTCATGGATTTCAATTCCGATGCACCATTCATCTTCTATGAATTTCTAGGTTTTACTACTTCTCACTTTTCACATTTTTCCAAAATTCCAAATTTTGGACCAAAAATGGCTATCTCCTAAACGGTGCATTTCTGGGAAATCTTCGTTTAACAGAAATTGTCCGTCTTAATGAAAATATGAAATGTCTAATTCAGTAAAAAATTTGATTCCCAAATCTAGGGTCACTTTTACTGCCCACAAGCTTTTTAAAATCCCGAAAAAGTGGCCCGGAACAATGCTTTTTGGCCTTCTTGCTCACCACGACTCCACATCCTTTGTAGTTTGGCTCCAAGATTCGGAACTTAACATTGCTCCTTCTTCATGGCCGCGCCTGATCAATTTCAGCTCAAACCGACCTTCTGTCAAGCCTCGGGACTCCGTCCTTCAGAAGTCACTATTCCCCTTTTTCTATCAAATCGGAGTGTGATGGGTTCGGGGTCTTCACTAGTTCTTTCATGGCCTTCGTCAATGGCCTCCGATCCCCACAGAAATCATCCAATTCTGAGCCCGGATTCTCCCCCTATCTAAAAATTGGGTTTTGGTCACCTTTTTTTTTTTTTTTTTTCGCGCCACCATTGCGGGCCGGTTCGCCGATTGCTTCCGCAATTGCGGAGCAGTTCGCCGATTCTTTCCGCAATTGCGGAGCAGTTCGCCGAACGCTTCCGCAATGGCGGGGCAATTTGTCGAAGGCTCCCGCAATTGCGGAGCAGTTCGCCGAACGCTCCCGCAGTTGCGGGGTGATTCGAGGAATTCTTCCGCAATTCCGGAAGACATTTCGAAATTCTTTCCATAGTTGCGGGAGACTTTCCGGAATTCTTTCCGCAAATTTCGGGCAGTTCGCGGAACTCTTCCGCAGTTGTGGGAAGATTCACCGAACTCTTCCGCAATTGCGGGAACGTTCACAGAACTCTTCCTCAGTTGCGGGAAGATTCGTCGAACTCTTCCGCAATTGCGGGAAGGTTCGCGGAACTCTTCCGCAACGGAAAGGTTTGTCGAACTCTTCCGCAATTGCGGGAAGGTTCGTGGAATTCTTCCGCAATTGCGGGAAGGTTCGCGGAATTCTTCCGCAACGGAAAGTTTCGCCGAACTCTTCCACAATTGCGGGAAGGTTCACGAAACTCTTCCGAACTCTTCCCGAACTGACTTAACAAAAATTTTCCAAAAACACTTAAACAATTTTCGGATTCTTCTTCCTTGCGGTTGCAATTGGATTTGGCCCATAGAGGCCCAATGCTGCAACTAGCAGCTCTGATACCAAACTGTAATGTCCCCTTCGCCCATCATCAAATGCAGGGAATGAAACATTAACAACACACCGGGCTTTTGTAAACTTAGCCCCAATGTTTTTACTCATAAAATATTAACAATTAAAAACTTCTCTATACAGATGTAAACTTCAATAAAACACAGCGGAATTTAAACATAACAACACATATAAGCATAGATTCGCATCAGCATATTTATCTCAAGCAATCGATAGGCATAGAATTCAATCCCCTACTTAAGCTACATCATATCGATTTCAACCTCATGAATACATAACATTCAGATTTAGCACATTGCAGAAGAACACAGATTGTATATAATTTAATCCACGAAGAATACTTATCTTGCAACGCAAATGTCCAACGACTGGCTACGTGAGAGCAACGTTCCACCCAACCATAGATCTTTGTCCAGCCTGTATTCTTTCAGCTGAGAGATCACCTGCGAGCTGGGCTATGTATCCACTAAGGAGGAACTAGATGGCTCACTCACAGTCAGGGTTCCACTTAAACAGCCATGCTAAGCCAACACACAGTTGGGTTTTTCAAGTATGCAATAGGAGATGGAGGAGGATGCTAGTCCACTGAGCTCAATCCCAGAGCCACATACACTTCAATCTAGACACAGCAATCCCATCCTCTGTTCATACATCCACAGCTGGATTTCTCACAACTCTGTCACAAATAACCCCAAATCCGTCACTGATTTTCTGGGCAGTTAAAACTGGGTTTTCCCATGGATTTTGGGGTAGCTATTGCTCCCAAATTTGCCCCAAGGCTCATACCAACCGATCCCCCATTGGATTTCACTGTCCAATACCCATTCTGGGCGTTTTTGGCTTCCCAAAACATGGGTTCTCCCACAGTCGCGATTTCTGGTTTTCTCCTTGCTGGGAACTCGTTTTTGGATGGAAAATGATGATGGATTCTTTCACCATGGAATGGGGATGAGAATGAAGCAATCTCCCATGAGGTTGAGTGACTTCTTGTACAAGAAAAAAGAGCCCATACCTACCCATACGAATTTCAGGGCTGCCCATGCTCCATTGAAGCCATGGGATGACATCTCAACCACTTTCTTACAACAGGCATAAATGTCATCTAGAAAAGTCAAATGGGTTCTCATAATGACATATGGCAACCTAGGGTTTAGTCCCATAGCCCCCCTCACCACTCCCTAGTGGATACACGTGGCCCCTTCTCATTCGTTGCCTCCATAGTCAGTCTTGGAATTTTATTGCATGATGTTTATTTACATCCCATTACAATATCCCATGGCTTAATAGCACGTGGGTAACAAAATATCAATGCTTGCCCCTTAAATAAAATTTGGGCTTTCATTAGCGGGGCCTTGGCCTTGAGCTCCACGCTAGGAAAACATACATCACATGTACACATTATTTACATTAAATGCTAATATATCCTAAGGGTCGAATTGGGGGTATTACATTCCAGGGTGACTCGCTGGTGGAGTTGCACCCAGTTTGTGCGGCTGCAGCAGAGTGGTGACCAAAATAGCACATCGACAGAGAAGCACCCAAGTGGGGTGCGGTTCGGCACTTAGGCGTCCAAAATAACGGATGTTGCGGTCGTTGCGCCGATGAGGGTGGCGACCAGCGAACTGATGTTTTGGTGGGCGTCTTAGTAACTTGCCTTAGCGGCAGATCCGGAGTTCGACGAGGAGGCAAACTTCGGCACGTCAGGCAGTTGCTTGATGAGAAGGCTTGGCACGAGTTTTAGCTGAACGAAAGTGCATGGTGTAGGCATTTGGAGTAATCCCTGGGCATAGTGTAAACGACAGTGCAGGCTTCAGCAGGATCGCAACGGACAACAACGCTGCAGAGATACTTGAAATGAGCAGTGTGAGCAAGAATGCATGCGTATGCGATGGACACAATTGAAGTTGCGACTTGATTGTATTTTGGGTGTTTCCGGTTCGGCTCACTTCCGGATGAGTTGCCAAGTGATTGTGGCATCCTCCGTCATTGTAACAAGTATTCTCATGGGTATTAGGCAACTCTGTTTTAGGAGTGCCGCCCACACATATATTCTTATCTCTTGTTCTTGGTTGGTTTGTTGCATATGTAAATTGAAAAATTGACTAAGTATAGATGTTTAAGAGGTAGGAGTAAATGGTATTCCATAGGTTAGGCGTAGTCTGTCGGTGAGCTTCCAAGATGGCCATGCCCTCGCTTAGCTAGGCAATGCCGCACACCACATTTGGACGCTAGTGACTGGCAAAAAAGTGTGGTTGTGACAGATATTCTTATAAAACTTGACTTATTTTAAGTTATTGCTATTATTAATAATTATTTTATAATAGTTATTTAATTTTTTTTTATTGGAAATAAAAATATACATACCAAAAAAATGTTTAATAAAGTAAAATTTGTATAAATTATAAAAAAAATGGCTATTAAGTAAATTTAATGATAATGATGTTATTATAATATGTTAATAAATAAATTTTGACCATCGCTTATCACTTAAAAAATTATAACCCAACTATCTGTTATCGGACAATCTACCAAAGACGGATCTAAGGCGTGATCTCCCTAGCTCAAAGTGAGTCTAGAACAAATGAGACAGGCTACTAATGCATTTCCTAGATCTACTTAAGGATCGAGTATTACGTGTCTTACCTTTCACTTCACAATCCTTTCTCCTGAATGCTACTCCGCGTCTCATGGTCGTCAGATCCAAGCTGCAAGACCTATCAAGACAAGAAATAAGAGAAACAAGTGAAAGGCATCTATACAATAAGAGATCTAAGTAAATAGTTAAGCAGGTAAACTACTCAATATCATTACACACATGAACAATATTGGTGGAAAGCATTTGTATTACTATAAAAAGAGGGAAGTACATAATAGAGATATAGAACTACAACCAAGGCTTAACGCTGCAGCCCTTCTCCAACAAAGCCAATTGCCATATCCTTCCAAGGAAGTATGAGTTCTCCAATAGGTGAGTGGAGATGTTCCAAGGGTGATTTCACCAGCATGTAGATACCATAGACTTCCTCCCCTTGGGATGGGAGTGAGATTCATTTAAATATGACTAAGTGGATAGGATAGGTTGAGATATGATAGGAGAGGCTTAAGGGATCTCTTCCAAAGGATTAGGAACTGAGTGCCAGCTCCTCCAAGAGGTCAGGGATAGGGTCCCAAGTCAGCAAGCTTCGAGAAGGACCTCGAAGAAGCTATTTTTTCCATCTAACTGACTTCATCGCACCCTGTAATGAGGCAAGGTGCGATGTCACATGTTGCTCATGTGCAACCTGCAACGACCTCTCAAAACCTAGCACAATTGGGTACAAATCCTCCCTGGGTGATTACTTAGTCAAGATATCTTCAGGGGTGTATACACTGAATCTTATGGTGGGTAGATTTTGAGTGTAACAAAATGCCCCCCAAAACATGAAGCTGTTGATGATAGACAGGTGAAGTGCTTTGATAGAAGAAATGGCAATAGACTTGTCGGACAAAGGACACTGCTGCAGTACAACTGACTATGAACTGACAATCTCATATAAAGTACAACATGGCTGCCAACCAATACAGTGCAGATCCATGGTAGTAATGACCAACTGAACACAATCATGGCTACTAGACACAAGCATAGATCCATGATGAGATGATAACACAGCCACGACCAATACAAATGTGGATCCGTGTGATACAACTCAATACAATCTCCATCGCAACCTGGGTAAAACATGACTCCCCAGGGTCTTCAAGCTGAACCCGTAATGATACGAATCTATCCATGTGATTACAAATATCTTGATGTCAAACATGGTAGAAACCACTTGATTACCGGCCATTGATGTAAACCATTAACAAGTGCGAGGGAGATCACCATTGATGTCAATGATTCCCAAGGTATCACAGTACATGTCATCAAGTGTGAATAGATGAGTTGAAGTCGAACGCAAGACGAAATCTTTCAATCAAGAGTCAATGATGTAAACTCATGTTGAAAGTGAGGTAACCTACCATTGAGGCATGCAAGGCCAAGGTACTTGATTGGTTTCTAGATTCAATCCTCGGATGATGAGTTGAAGTCGACAAGGATGAATCCGTCGAAGGAGTGCCATGATGAATCCCCCATCAATCGACATGAAACACGACAAAAATGTATAGAGTAGATTGGATGGTACAGTAACATGCAAGACTGACTCAGAGTAGACCGACGTGATGGCGGGTGTACTGACTACAGATGATAAATGATAGACATATTATTGAACATGGGCATGGCATGACTTGGCAGTATTGACACAACGAGTGCAACACAAATTCTTAAAGCGACTGATGATGGAAGCTTTTCTTTGAATGACTCAAAGGAGTAACAAGACTCGGGAAATAAGTGGAACTCGAGGACAAACGGATGATCCAAGTGTTGTATGCAAATGCAGATGAGTGCCATGTTCAAGAATGATTACATATTGCCACTAACAAGGTATGTAACACAAATGCTTTCCTTTTTCCCCATCATGAATGATGAGTGCCTCATGTGTTTTTTACGAGCTTGATGAGGGTAACCAAATGCTCGGTATAGCTCATCTCATAGATGAGTCCAATCCCAAATGTTTTCCGAACCTGAGATAGGAGGGGTTCGTCCCATGACGGGCCCTTCAATGTGAGAATTAAACGAGTCCATAGAAGGTAAACTCGGTTGTCATTTCATGTTTAGAGAGTCTGAAAAGAACTAAAGAAGACTCCAACGGTCCTTTTTCGTAAAGTTAGCCTCATCGCCCGGAAAAGGGTAAAACAACGTAGGAGAGGACTCTTCCAGTCATGATTGGCTAGAGTATAACTTTTTCATAATTAGTCCCTCCTGGTCCGAAAAAGGGGTAAACTATCACCAGGAAGAGGACCATTCAAATACTTTAACAAGCATGAACGCGACAAGTTCGCTTGGTAATCTTTTCGTTTTTCGAGAGCCTGAAAAGAGCTTAACGGTAGACTCCGGGGGGTGTCCTTTTCCGTGGGAGTTTAACAAGCCTGAAAAAGTGATAAATCATAACTCGGTACTTGTTCTCATAGTTTCATGTGTACGAGAACAAACGAAGAGTAAATTCATCATCACACAATAATTACAAACTAACCGTTGAAAAATAATGACAAAACATTCAAGGGAGTGTTCATACCTGTGTTGATCGTTGTGATACAAGAAACGGCACAAAAAACTACTTACAACTCCTGCACACTAGAAAATATGTCAAATAGCCCCAAATACGACAAAAATGGTTAAAACTATAATAAATGGCCCAAGAGCATCAAAATATTTGAAAAAGAATATTCCATTCTGTTTATAAATAGAAAAATGGGCCAAAAATAGTTTTCATTGTTTCATTTGCCAATTTGGGAGGAGAAGTACCAATTTGGAGCCAAAACTTCCTTTGTTGATTCCGGGAGCTACGATCCACCATTTCACCCACCGTCGGGAGCAGGTAAGCCTAAACTTCATCCAACAACTTTCCAGTGGATTAGATTTTGTTTTTAGGTTCAATTTTTGGGTTTTTTGATGAATTCATGGAGGGCTATTGCACCCTCGGCTCGTCGCAGTTGGCCCTTTCGGGAACTACAACGAGACCGACTCGGAACAAGTCTCGAATGAGTGCAGTGCGATGACATCGCACTGTATGCAAAAGTATGGTGCAACGGTGGAGATGCATTTTCCAAACATCAAAATGAACCCAAAAAATGAACTTGTTGTGGTTGGAGTAGGATCTAATAGTGTTTAAATGTCCCTCTTGGTAGGTTGCTAGCAAACCAACATGGTTATAGAGTGGCGGGAAAGAGAACACGAAGTAGAAGATGTACAAGCTGCAAATGATCCACAATGCGTGGATGCCTTGAGGAACTGCAGTTTTCTCAAGTTCTTTGAGATTCAGGGGATGAGATCCCAAATCCCATTGCTATCACACATGCTCCAGAGTTGGGATGCATCCCAACAACATTTTGTGATTGGTGAGCACATCCTCACAATAGATGTTGAGGACATCTATTTCCTTACTGGTTTGTCCTGGAGAGGGGACCCTGTATCTCTCACTGGAACATGGGCCAGTGACCGCACAGTCGATGACATGGTGTCACAGCATTGTACCGCTCTGGCTCGATCTTCCAGTGGGAAGATTCCTATTAGGGATGTGGTGAGCCATCCACTGCGTACCATATTGTTTACTATTACTAGAGTGGCGGGAATCCAAGCCCCACACATGGCCACTCGGGCTCAGATGCTTTATGCAGAGGACTACATGTCCCCCAGGGTTTTCAACTGGTGAGAGGGTCTCCTCGCAAACATCCGAGCTCAGTTGACCAAGTGTCGGCGGGGAGAGCTCAAGCAGTTTGGTTAAGGATCAATCGTGGTATCGCTCCTCTTGGAGCGGATCCCTCTCTTGCGTCCACAGATAGTACTAGATGACAGGGAGCCTAGAGATCCCCACATGCTCAGATGGGATGAGGTGATGACCCGCCATGGTGGAGGACCTGTCATCAGCTTTGGTCCTAAGTTCTTTCGCTAGCTGGAAGGCCAGTTAATCATGGTTGAGGACTTCCCGTACGGTGGTACGGATTTCAGAGAGGATCCTGACTTGGTGTTGCCTAAGGGTGCAGCTGGGGTGACATAGGTGAGAACAAAAACCCTTGTACTTTTAGTTTTGCATATTTATCATTTTTTTTTATGCAGTACTGACAAGTATGTAACATGTGTGTGTAGATGTGGGGCTCATACGGCTGGTAGGACTTTCCCTTCTGGTGAGGAGAGATAGAGGTGGGGAAGTAGTTGTGCCCCTAGGTGCTCATGCTTCAATCGAGGAGATGGAGGAGGTATACAGGAACTTGTCCTAGCTGATAGTAGAGGTTCCTGAGCTAGCGATAGATGACCTGCCGAGACCTATGCAGAGGTTTGGGGTTGGAGCGTACGTACGCTTCAATGCCCTACTCCACAAGGTAGCGAGGACCGTGGATTGATTCCTTACTCAGCGACAGTGGGTTGTCCGTGCTAGGGTGGTGTACGGGTCAGGCGTCAGGCATGATGACACTATTATACTTGTACTGAGAGATTAGAGGCCTCAGGTTTTGTACTATTGAAAGCTACGAGGCTTCAAATTTTGTAGAGACTCATTGAAAGCCATCATGCTTTAGACTTTGTACCAGCACTACTTTTGAATAATATATATATACAGACATTCTCGGCGATTTATACATTATGTGTTTTAAAATGATGAGTGATGTGATCTTGTTTACATGTTTGCTTTTATACAGTGCATTATTTACCTGTCGTGAATGCTTTCACATATTATGAATATTATGTGTGTGTGATGTACCAATCCAAAATGAAGTTGGCCATCGAGTCAGCAACTGTGTTTAACTCTCGTGGAATGTGTAGGTACTGAACGGATTCAAATGACCTTTCCAGGAGACGTACTTGTCTGAAGAGACGGAGTAAGGTGGGATCCCGGATGGCCTAAACCCGGTTAAGATGGGAAACCACTAATTGAGAATCCATGTGGATGACAATGTGGTTCATACCCCAGGAAATGGCGTTAGCTAGGGTTCCGATTACTGCATGATATTCTGCAACATTGTTGGTCGCAAACCCTAGGCAACTTCCTCTTGAGCTGATGACCTCACCTGTTGGGGAATATAGTACCCAGGCTACCAAAGCAAGGTTACGGGTATGCCGGATAGCGCCGTCCGCGAATCCATAGCACGTTGCCATCTGCACATGTAGACAGAACACGGTATAAGGAGCGGAAACAAGATCTAAAGACACTCAAAAATGCATCACAACACACACAAGCACAAAAAACACGCCATGTACAGTATATACAAGAAAGTCTAAGCGTGACAAGTTTAGGCATAATATATCTTCAGGTAAAGCCCATTGCGGGGTTCACCCAAAGAGATTCCATCATAGTCTTCAAGCTCGTAAGCTCCCTTTTCCAAAACATGTTTGATAATGTAAGGTCCATGCCACATGGATTCGAACTTTCCTGTTCCTAGTTTGTCGTGCTTCTGGTCATAAGTGAGGACCAGGTCACCCTCGTTAAAGATACAAGGTTCAACTGACTTGTCGTATTGAGCTTTGATGCATTTCTTGTGTGCTTCATTAGCAAGAGCGGCATCTCGGCGGGACTCGTCAATTTTTGCTAAGTGCAAGAGACGTTCTTCCTCGGCAGTAATATTAGGAAGAAGTTCGACAGCAAGTTGTAGAGACGGAATTTCGCACTCTATAAGTAGGACAGCCTCCAATCCATAGACTAGTTGGAAAGGAGTGAAACCTGTGGCGGTTTTAACGAAGGTTCTGTAGGCCCATAACGTTGAAAAGAGCATGTTATGCCAATTGGATTTATGCGTACCTACCATCCTTTGGACCATAGTTTTCAAGACTTTGTTAATGGCCTCGACTTGTCCATTGGACTGTGGGTAGTAGGGTGTTGAATTTTCATGGCGAAAACCCAACCTATCGCCCAGTTCATCAACCATATGGTTCTGAAAATGGGAACCATGATCGGTAACAATTGCCTGAGGAACTCCGAACCGCGCTATTACATGATTGAACATGAAGAGTGTGGCGGTTTTGCAATCGTTCGGGTATGTAGGCATAGCCTCGGCCCACTTTGTAAAGTAATCCACATCCACAATGATGTAACTATGCCCCCCGGTCGAGGTAGGATTAAAATGCATAAATTCAATGCCCCATTTTGCGAAGGGGCCCACAGCAATAACCGGGTGTAATGGGGCGGGATGGGTGCGCTTCTTCATATGGAAGTGTTGGCAAGGAGGACATTTTTTTACGGCCTCAATACAATCTTTGAAGATAGGAGGCCAATAATATCCTACGTGCAAAATCTTCTGGGATGTAGCCATCCCAGAGAGGTGACCGCCACATGCTCCAGCGTGACAGTCATTCAGAACGCGTTCGGCTTCATCGTGAGTTAGACAACGTCGAAGAATTGAATCAATGCCACGGTGATATAAAGTATCATTGATAATTAAATGATACTTCGCATGGTGACGTATCTTACGACGGTCATCGTGAGACCGTTGAAGGTTGAAGCGTTGGGTTTGAAGATATAATGAGATATCTCCATACCATGGATCAATCATGCTGATGAGAAACAATGATTCATCCGGAAAAGAGTCATTGTACCCAATTTCTGCATCAGGACAGGGAAGGTCACAGATCAGCTCGGCAAACACCAAAGACTTTTTTGACTTGGATTTCTTGAAAAGAAGATCAAATTCTTGCAGTATCACTATCCAGCGTGAATACTTGCCCCCAAGCACTTGTCGTGTCAGGACGTGGTACATGGGGTTCAAGTCTGCGATGATGGTGGTGGTGCGGAGCAAGATATAGTGCCGGAAACTTTGGACGGCGATGACTGCCGCAAATGCGAGTTTTTCGACATGTGAATATCTAGTTTCAGTGTCAGCAAGACCCTTACTTGCATAGTATATTACATGTTCCTGGGCGTTTTGATCCTCCGGTACCAAAACCATGGCGATAGTGGTAGCAGAAGCGGCGAGATATAAGATATAATCTCGATAATAATTGGGCGGTTGGAGCATGGGGGCATGCGTGATGGCATGTTTGATACTGTCGAAGGATTTTTGAGCTTGGTCATCCCAAATGAATGGGACGTCCTTCTCGAGTAGTCTCATATACCCCTGAGTCTTCTCCGCGAAATTGCAAACAAAACGTCTTAAATAAGTCACCTTCCCTTGGAGACTTTGAAGTTCTGTTACATCAGTCGGGGGTGGCAGGTTGATGATGGCCTCCACCTTTAAGGGATCAATGCGGATCCCATCCTTCGAAACGATAAATCCTAAAAGGCCTCCAGACTCAACACAAAAGATACACTTATGGGGATTCAGACGGATATTGTACAGTCTGCATCTGAGGAAAATGGCCGTCAGATGATCAATGTGGAACTCACGTTGTTTTGAGTGAGCAGGGAGATCGTCCAAGTAAGGTTCCACAAAGTCCTTAATGTCATGGAAGGCATACGACATAGCCCGCTGAAACATGGCACCAATATTTTTAAGGCCAAACAGGAGTTTGCGGTATGAAAACGTTCCCCACGGGCAGATGAAAGCCGTCTTGTGTTGGTCGGCGGGGTTGATCTCAATCTGGTTGTAACCAGAAAAGCCATCCATAAATGAGAAGATGACGCTTCTCGCACAATTGTCGCTAATCTGGTCGATGAAGGGGGTCGGGTAGTTGTCTTTTGGACAAGCCCAGTTAAGGTCCCGATAATCGACACAGACGAGAATGGTACCCTACTTTTTATTTACAGGGATGACGTTTGAGACCCAATCCGTCAATGGGACGGGATAAATAAAACTGGCCTTTAAGAGCTTTTCAATCTCTACCTTGATTGTCGCCGTCTTCCGGGGGTGTACCAGTCGCAACTTTTGGCGTACAGGTTTGACGTCGGGATAGGTTTTTATTTCATGAGAAACAATCGCGGGGTCTATCCTAGGCATCTCCTCATAGGACCAAGCAAATACGTCTCAAAATTGCTTGAATAAGGCCGTGCCAGCAGCTATTTCTTCAGGGGAACACTTCTGGCCTATGCGAATGTGTTCCACTATACAGGTTTCACCGAGATGTCTACCAGGGTGGTTGGCACAATGTTGGCCAAATTGCTCTTCATGTCTGTAAGACATGTAAGGATGGGGGAATGAGGGAATGGGTAGATGTCTGGTGAGAAGAGGGTGTGGATGTTGTCCTCTATGTAATCCAAAGGAGGAAGAATGAAAAGTCTGAAGTAAGAGATCAGGTAGAGATGATGTCCGTCGTAGAGAACGGGATGGAGAGGCCACGGTTAACTGGTCCTCCGGTGCTGATTGGATAGCCTTGTAAATACGTTCAGCGAGTGAAAGAGGCATTATATCTCCAAGTAGGTATGTTGTGGATTCATCCGGTACAAGCCAAGTATCGGTAGAGTGAGATGAAATCTCTGTGGAGATCATGTTCACCGTAGCGACATGATTAGGGGGGTCCGTCGCCGGAAAAACGCCCATGAGAGATGAATCTTTCAAAAGGCCAACCCCTATACTCTCATACTATTTTGACATTTGTCCAATGGAAGGAACATGGTCACCAGGATGAGTAGTAGCATCTGGTGCGCAAAAATCTAATTGGTCAATAGTAACAATTCGTCCTTGGTGGGGGAATTGTACTATGCAGAATACTGAAGAGGCTATCGCCTGCATGGCGTAAAACCAATTGCGACCAAGCAAGAGATTATAATCTATTGGGGCCGAGACCACTTCCACGTTAACGGTTACGATCTTTCCGCCCAACTCAACTGCAAGAGCTTGTAAGAGCCCATGAGGTTGAAAGCCACGCCCGTCGAATGGTTTCAACGTGGTAGGAGAACGATTCAATTCGAGGGAGCCAATGGCTCTCCAACAGGCAATCGACATGACAGAAGTGGAGGCGCTTTTGTCTAAAAGGGTACGATAGACAATCTTCCCAGCAATGTTCGTAGAAACTTGGAATGCGAGCTAGTGGGAGAGCCTCGGCTTGAAGTGGTCAAGTCAGAACATGATGGTATTCGAGGAATTGGGGTCGACTACACCGATGGATGCAAGGAGAGTTTTGTGTTGAATAGGACAATCCTGCAAAACTTCCAGGGTAGACATGGTGCAAGGAGCTTGTGCCAAGTCTTCTACGATATTGTAATTTTGTGCCGCCCGAGCATTAGGATTGAAAACAGCTTTCCGAATCGTACTCTTGGGTGGTCGCAATATCGAGTCTAAGGATGGCTTCTCAATGCTGAGAGAAGTTGATGGTACAGTGACATCAGTTAAGGAGTCGGAAGCTTTTTCAGCATTACTTCCAGTGGGTTCCTTCGAAGGGACCGATTCGTAAGATCGCGAGCGAGTGTTCAAATTGATCGCCTCGTTACGCACCATGAGAACATGTGCGGTATTGAATGGTTCCCCCTGAGCTGGGGGGGTTTGAGCAATCATCTGCTTGTTCTAAGTAGGAAACGGATCATTGAGGATTGCGGGATTTGGTTTACCCCTAAGAAACTTTTGTACTTCGCCTCTATGGAGACATTCTTTGGAGAAGTGGTCATCTCCACACAGTAAACAAGGATACTTTAGCTTGTGTTTCTGCTTGGTATCGTCAGGAGTGCTCTTTTGTTCCTACGGGGTGGAAGACTTTTTGGGTTTCCCCTTGTTATTCTTTTTGCCGCTAGACTTTTGAGATGAAGCTGATTGGACAAAATTCACCTCTTCAGTTAGAGTAGGAGTGGTAGATTTGGTGGTGCTGTGGCTATCCTGAGTCGGTAATGGGGAGGAACCGTGAAGGTTGGATGATCCAACAGTGTTAGAAGCAGGTTGGGTGTTAAGGTATCCAATAATTCCATCAGTTTGGAGTCCCTTACGTGGTTTCACAGGGTCATTAACCTCACAGGGTGCGTCAGGAAGAATATCAAACAAAGTGTCAGATTGAGTGTAGATTAGGTATAGTACATGGGCACTTGCGATGGCTTGGTCTTCGGTGATAGCACCTCACATGGCAACATCTCTTGTTATGGTAGGGATGAGGGATTTTGTAAACCAGTTTGCTAGGAGATGATCTGGAATAGGAGCTTTAATGAGACGTCGTCTCCTTCGCCACTCGTGGATATGATCAGAAATATGAGTGGCGGTATTCTGACGGAGCGAGGTTAAAATCTCGGTACCAGTTTCATACTGTATGAGCAGCTGGAAATGTGTCAAAAATTTCATGGCAAGAGAACCAAAATCGGGAAAAGAATGGGGTGGTAACTCAATGTACCACTTGGCAGCCGAACCGGTGAGGGTCCTTTGAAACAATCTAAGACGAATTGAATCGTCCATTAAGGAATTAGATGAACACCACAAGTGGTATGTCATCACGTGGTTTTAAGGGTCTTCACCCGTCTTGCCGTCAAATTTGGGGATATCAAACGGAAGTTTCACCAGAATTGGTGGCCAGTTAGATCTGTGGTAAAAAGGATCGTTGGTTAAACAGGATAGGTCAGGCAGGTCCAAAGTAGCCAGGAAGGGCAGCTGCGGGTTAAGCTGCGCGTATTGATAATACGGATAAGGCATGTAAGGGCCGCTATGACCGTAAGGTGTACTAGGAGGAAACTGGTCGTAGGGGGTGTGCCACCTAGACCGTAAGGGGGTATGCCACCATAAGGTGGTCCATTGCAAAACGGTGGGGGTCCACCCCCACCGCCGAGAGGGGGTGGAGGTCCATCGCCACCGCCGGGAGGAGGTGGAGGTCCGGCGCCACCGCCAGGAGGAGGTTGAGGTCCATAACCATAATAGGGAGGCCCACCACCGCCTCCACCACCGGACGGATGGGGGCCCCCACCACCTCCGTCATGGGAAGGATGAGGGTCTCCACCACCACCGCCGCCACCATAGTAATTAGGTCCTCCACCGCCTCCGCCTGAAGGGGGTGGTGGACCACCTCCGCCACCCGAAGGGAAATGTCCTCCTCCACCATAATAGGGTGGTCCCCCGTCGCCTCCACCTGGAGGGGGTGGTGGACCATTCCCGCCACTGCCGGAAGGGTGAGGGATATTGTTGGTAAAATGAGGTGGGCCTCCACCAAGGTTAGGTGGGGGCCCACCGCCTCCAGCAGGAGGTGGGGGAGGATTGATCGGGGGTGGTGGTACTTGAGGGATAATTGGTTGGGGTCCGTGGTGCAACACAGGTTGTTGCCCCCATAGAGTGTAAGGATTCTCGGGATATGATATCCCGTATAGTGCGTGGTTAACGGAACTTGGATACGCTTGACTCCATGAGATTTGAGTTACATTGGATGGCCCCCCAACATGAGATAATCCCATGGTGGATGGTCTAGCGGGTTGGGAAGGTCCAACAGAAGGTCCATTGGGGATTCCACCGCCTATGTTCTGGTTAGGAAACGGGGGTTGCCCCCTAGCCACAACAGGTTGACCACTATTCAAAGGTTGAACCAACGTAGGTTGTTGACTAGCTACCGTAGTAATAACATTATCGATGGGATAATCCGTGGGAATGGAATATCCTCCCTTTGAATTTTGAGGTGGGGGAGGAACTAGTAAAGTAACTGTGGTAGCAACAGGTGTTTTAGACTGTTGTCCTTCCATCGGTTGGTTCACTTGAGGTGCAGGACTGGATTCTTGTGAGGGTTGACCAGTCTTATTAATGGTCTCGTGGTGGGAAGATTGTTCCGGTGATCCAAAAGATATCGGATGGTCCGGGATGGGTCGGTAAGGGGGTAATGATGGGTCTTTAACCCTTCGTTGGAGACTTGACTGCCGAAACTCTTCAGCCATGGAACGAAAGTGAGCTAATTGGACACGATAGTAGGCTAAAGTGTCGTCCAGAGTAGTCCCACTGGGTGGTGATGCGATGGCAAAATGAGCCACTGGGTGATCTGTAGAAGAGGTCCAATAAGCTACGGAAGGACCAACAACTGTTGTAGGGTCGTCCTGGGGCCGGTTTATCCATTCCAACGATCCAGGTTCTCCCGGGATGACGGGAGAAAGGTCTTGTGAAGCGGGGATTTGTGCTCCTTCGTCCTGTGGGGGATGAAAGGTAGGTGAATTCATAGGAGTTTGTGGAAACAAAAGTCCTCCAACATTCAGAGTGGGGTTTTCCACTTCAGTAACTGCGACCGTGTTGCACTGATCCATTCTTACCCTCGAAATAACCTCCGGATTAAGGGGATATTCGGATGATAAGTTTAAGATCCTACGGGATCTTCTCCAGGGAAAATCCACCAGAGCGTCAGGACAATCAGCCAGGATGGCTAAAACAGCGTTTCTCCTAAGGGTGTGCTTAAAGAAAAGTAGTCCAGAAAAACCTACTCAAACTAAGGCAACAACTAGACTTATGTGACAGAGTGGATTCAAAAGTCTAGAACCTCACGGGATTATCAAGGCCTCGCAAACCGCGATATACTGCAAGGTCCAACAATATGAAATGACAAGGAGGATTAGGACCGTACCCTTGCCTACATACCCGATTACCTGGACAGTACGTGCGTGCTAATCTCCCCGAGTGCGGTTCTCGGTGTATTGCTTTGCCAAGACGGACAAATGGTTAACTCAGTTGGTTTCAGGAATCCTAATGGTGTCTCCCGATATACGCAAGGTACATGGGAGCTCAAATACGTAGTGGTGCTGTCTAATGCACAACTGTTCGGCAAGAGACCTTCCGATATACTACCGAGTACGTGACACACCCTTCGATAGATGCCAAGTACGAATTATGGTACTTGGTGGGTACGTGAAGGAGCTCGATATACCAATAAGTACGTGGAAGACTACAATACCCCCGGGATACAGTGCTGGAAAATAACGACAGCTGCCACGCTTAATGACGTCGGAACACGTCTCTAACTTACACACAAGTTGCTAAAAATTTTACCTAGTTCTACCATTAATTTTATCTTGGACGGTTAGGTGAATGCATGAGGTGAGTACATAATCGGAAGCATAATGCAAGTCCTAGCTACATGCACAAAATGCGCTTTTCTTTCGATGAATTCTAACTATGGGAAGGAGAAATTTTTTTCCAATAGTATTGCCAAAACAAACTCAATGCAACCTAATTCCCAATTCAAACAAATTTGACAATGAGAACATTCTTTTCCTTTTGTGTGAAACTCAAAAAATCACAATACTACTAATCCAAATCACAACAATTTTTTCTTTTCTTTTCCTTTTCAAAGCAAAACGACCCTAGGTAATGAAAAGAGAGGATTATGAAATGGGATATGCAAGTTTTTCAATTTCACTTTCAATGATCCAAAAGCAACAAAAATTAAAAATGCATCTATCTTTCCTTAGCATGGAATCAATTTTGCAAAAATCGAAGCGTACTTTGAGTCTTTCAAGAAAATGAGCAATTCATAGTTCGGGAAAAACACAATTGATCACACATTCATTCAATTTTTCCAAAACATAAATGAAAACGTTCCAATGCACAACAATTTTTCTTCAATAATGGCTTGAGAGATGATGGGAAAGAACCGTTTTTAACTTTTCAATGGATGCATCAAAACGATAATTTGATAACAACTCTACTCTCAGATGTAAATGACTGAAAAGAAAACACTACTTGCAGCACTCAGTACTCAGAAAACTCAAGAAAAGACAAGCACTCAGTCAAGCTGAAAGACACACAAGACTCAAAATCAGACAGTAGCAAGCAAAGCTCAAACAATGATGAAAACGAGGTCTTGAAACTGATCTAATGTAATGATCAGATCGGGAATGGAAGGAAGGGAAAGCAAGGGTGAGCGGATGAAGGTGGAGGAGACAAGAGTATCCACCACTACCGGTCTTCAAGCTTGTCCAAGACGGAACCCAAAATCAATCCAAACAAAACCAAACTCTCAAAACACAAGTCAAAAATGGGATCTCTGGCTGGATTTGCAGCACGGAGGGAGTTCATACAACAAACCAAAGTCCAGACTGTCAAATGGAGAGGGGATGCCTGCATGCCAAATTTTGACAAATCGGCGCACTCTGTGCTTGTACACAGTGCGACGTCGCAGTTCACCAATGCGGGAAGTGCGATGACGTCGCAGTTTACCAATGAAAGGGATGCGACGAGTGACTAACAGGTAAAGGACAGAGACCAGAAATGACACAGTGTTGCTCTGTTCCCACTACCCAGGTGCGATAGGCGAAGTCTAAATTCTAAAATGAATTAGATCTCTCAGCAATGAACCATGGAATGGTTTGGGAATAAATCGTACAAACTCGGGGGAAGCAGATCAGAGTATTCAATATGAAGATCTGATAGTGAAATCAACTTCAAGAAGTAAATGGCAAAAATGAAAAGGATTGTGTCAAGCAATCAACTGAAAATGACTCTCAGATTGACAACTACTAAATAAGACTTTATACTCCCCAGTATGGTCGCCAGATTTGTTATCAGACAATCTACCAAAGACGAATCTAAGGCGTGATCTCCCTAGCTCAAAGTGAGTCTAGAAAAAATGAGACAGGCTACTAATGCATTTCCTAGATCTACTTAAGGATCGAGTATTAGGTGTCTTACCTTTCACTTCGCAATCTTTCTCCTGAATGCTACTCCACATTTGACGGTCATCAGATCCAAGCTGCAAGACCTATCAAGACAAGAAACAAGAGAAACAAGTGAAAGGCATCTATACAATAAGAGATCTAAGGAAACATTTAAGGAGGTAAACTACTCAATATCATTACACACATGAACAATATTGGTGGAAAGCATTTGTATTACTGTAAAAAGAGGGAAGTACATAATAGAGATATAGAACTACAACCAAGGCTTAACGCTACAGCCCTTCTCCATCAAATCCAATTGCCATATCCTTCCAAGGAAGTATGAGTTCTCCAATAGGTGAGTGGAGATGTTCCAAGGGTGATTTCACCAGCATGTAGATACCATAGACTTCCTCCCCTTGGGATGGGAGTGAGCTTCGTTTAAATAGGACTAAGTGGATATGATAGGTTGATATATGATAGGAGAGGCTTAAGGGATCTCTTCCAAAGGATTAGGAACCGAGTGCCAACTCCTCCAAGAGGTCAAGGATAGGGTCCCAAGTCAGCAATTTTCGAGAAGGACCTCGAAGAAGCTATTTTTGCCATCTAATTGACTTCGTCGCACCCTGTAATGAGGCAAGGTGTGACATCACATGTTGCTCATGTGCAGCCTGCGACGACCTCTCAAAACCTAGCACAATTGGCTACATATCCTCCCTGGGTGATTACTTAGTCAAGATGTCTTCAGGGGTGTATACACTGAATCTTATGGTGGGTAGATTTTGGGTGTAACACTATCCATACAACTTAAACCTAGATTAAAAAATAAAAAATATATTTAATTTAAATGCGGATGTTGTGGGGATTCTCAAGTTATAATGTTATTATGTTATTATAATATGTTAATAAAGAAATTTTGACCATCTCTTATCACTTAAAAAATGACAACCCAACTATCCATAAAAATTAAACCTAGATTAAAAAATAAAATAAAAAACATTTTTAATCATAATAAATGATTATATTTAAAATTATTAATTTACTTAGATACTTAATCCAACTATCCACTAAAAAAATTAAATATTTTTAATCTTAACAAATTATGATTACCATATTTTGCTCGTAAGCTTAATGAACATATTAGGTAACAAATTCATATTCGCAGTCAAAAAATCGAGCGTTGAACTAGATTGCAAGGCTCTGGCTGAGACCGAGCCTCCCCCGCGTTGATTTCCCCTCTGGGCCTTCTGCGAATCTCTGCACCTTAGGATCGGGATCTGGCAGTGATTGAGCTGCTGAGATCTGGCAGAGTGCCCACGGGCTCTCCCTGCGCAGGATTCCCTCTGGGTCTACCATCAATACTCCCCCACCTTCACCAGAGGAACGAAAGAGACTCTTGGACGCGCATTTAGATCTTTGGTTGATGCTATGCCCCCTCCCCCGACTGATTCTTCTACCGCAAGTTCCATTAAAAGAGAAGCTGCTCCCCGTATCCAGATCTTGTTGGCAGCTTTGAAAATGAAAGCCCTCGCTCTAAGCAATCGCGGTTTGATTGGGCAATTCACCGGAATCTGGCCCTCTGCCAAATCCATGGACGCATGGATTAACCAGATCCGAATGACTCTAATTTTAGGGGGTCTACAGCACTGCTTCTGCGGAAAGGGCTTCTTCACTTTTCTGTTCAAACTCAAAGTTGACCGTGATCTGATTTTCAGAAGCAACCCGTATTTCATGGGTCCCCGCGGCTTGTACTTAAATAGATGGAGTCTGTCATTCAACCTTGAGAAGGATGTGCCTTCTGCAATCCCAGTGTGGGTTCGGCTCCCACACCTACCACTACACTACTGGAATGACGGAACACTGCAAGCTATAGGTAATTCCCTCGGCAAATACATTGATAAAGCAGAGCCAAAAGGACCTTTGTTAACCTGCGCAAGAGTCTGTGTAGAAGTAGATCTGGAAAAAGGGTCACCAGAGGAAGTCAATCTATACATGGATGGATGGGAGCACATGCAAAAAGTCGACTATGAGTAGCTTCCATTCAAATGCAAGAAGTGTCACGAATACAAACATTTTGTCAAAAATTGCCCTAAGGCAGCTGAAGAAGTCCCAGAAAAAATGCAAGAAGAAGGTTGGCAGCAAATAAAAAAAGGTAGGAAAACAAATACAGCAGTAGGCCCATCCAAGGGGATTCAATTAAAAATTGGCAAAGAAATCACTAAGGAAGTTAGGGAAGAAACAACCAACAATAGATTCCAGTATTTGCCGTTAGAAGAAGGAGAAATCCCAATCTTGGAAGCAACCTCAACAGAGAAAGAAACAGAAGGAAAACCCATTCATGTTAGCACACAATATTCATCCCCAAGAAAGGAGTTGATCGGTGAGGAAAAGGGTGGAACCAGTACACCTGGAAGTTCGTGGGAAGACAAGGTAAAACCAAATTCGTCCCACTCAACTCATCCCTGGATAATACAACCACATAATCCTTAGAGGAATATGATGTCGTGCAGCTGCCAAATACCAGAGGAAGGAAATCACAAAGATACAGCAGAGAATTGGAAGCAGAAAGAGAGATCGAGATGGGTAGACAAAAAATACTGGAGGAAATGAAACTGCTCCAAAATACCAAATCTCAAAGTGGTGTTAAACCCGATGGCATGTTCCGAGCAGGATCACGGACCGTCAAGAAGTAATGAAAGTAGTTTCTTGGAATTGCAGGGGTCTAGGCGGGTTGAATAAAGTCAAAGCAATCAAGGAAATGATAAAATCTGAAAAACCTGATCATATGCTAATCAAAGAGACTAAAATGACGGACGTGGAGGTCATGTCTCTCTCACGCTCACTCTGGAAGAATTGCCTTGGCAAAGCTCTTAGTGCTCAGGGATCATATGGGGGAATTGCTACTCTGATTTCACATAATTTCTCTTTAATTTCCACCAAGGAGAATAACCACTGGATGCTCACCGAAATACAGGAAAAGGACAACAACAATCTATTTTATATTTGCAATGTCCACAGTCCCACTCATTACAGGGACAAGACTAAATTCTGGGAAGATCTCAACAATTTAAAAGAGGACATGAGCGGAAAAAATCTTATAGTTGTTGGAGATTTTAATGTAACAAAATCTCAACAGGAGAAGCGTGGAGGTAGCATTGTTCGCGATCCTTTCGGAGAAAAGATGGAGGATTTAATCAATGATCTGGACCTGATGGACATCCCACTCAGAAATGGCAAATACACTTGGAACAACAGAAGATGCGGAGCTGGACACATCGCAGCTAAGTTGGATCGATTTCTTGTAAGCACATTCTTCCTTAATTCTGATCTCATAGCTTGTTTGCACACCCTTTCATCCGCGGCCTCCGACCATAAGCCAATCACCTTATCGCTCACATCTCCATAAAATTATGGTCCCATCCCATTTTTATTCAACTCTCAATGGATCCAGGATTTCAATTGTTATGATCTTGTGCAATCTGCATGGAACATAACAATATTTGGATCCCCCAGTTATATTTGGGAATGCAAGCTGAGAGCAGTCAAAAATGCACTTAAAAATCGGGCAAAGAACTCCCACAATAATCCGAGACATGACAAAATTAAATTTCAAACGGAGTTGGCCAATCTTCAACAAAAAATGGAGCTCGAGGAGAGCACGCCCCTCACTCTCAGCCATGAAAACCATTTAAATCAGAAAATTATTGTAGCGGCCAAGCAAGAAGAATATTTATGGAGAATCAAGTCAAGACAGCTATGGTTAAAGGGAGGTGACAGCAACACAAATTACTTTCACAAACAAGCTAAAGCTCCTTGCAGCAAGAATGCTATTAAGGAACTCAAGAACCAAAATGGAGAGACGATCAGAGGTCAGGAAGACTTGAAGATCCATATATTCAACCATTTCAGTGATATTTTTAACGACAAAGGAGATACATATTCGGAATCATAAGTAGATCTTCTTTCTGGCATCCCCACTCTTGTTTCGGACAATAAAAACAAAGAACTCTCCAAACCGATCTTGGAACACAAAATTGCAAACACCATTTGTTCCCTTCAAATGGACAAGGTGCCAGGTCCTGACGGGTTTACCATAAATTTTTACAAGGCAGCGTGGGAGATAATCAAAGAGGATCTGAAAAAAAATGCTCAATTGGACCAGGAAGAAAGACAAAATAGGAGGGGCCACCAATTCCACCTTTCTTGCTTTAATCCCTAAAGCCAAAACACCGAGTTCCATAGATCGCTTTTGACTGATTTCTCTCTGCAACACCTCCTATAAAATCCTATCAAAGATTCTTGCCACCAGAATGAGGAAATTCATGGGTCATCTCATCTCAGATTCACAAGGGGGGTTCATAGTTGGTCAACAAATCCTCGACAATATTATTATTGTTCAAGAAGCGATTCACTCCAGCATGGAAAAAAAACATCAAGGAATGGCCATTAAGCTCGATATGGCCAATGCCTTTGACAAAGCAAACCACCCGTTTCTCTTTGAAATCGTGATCAAGTTTGGATTCTCAAGAAGATTTGTTCGTTGGGTCAAAGCATGTATAAGCAGCCCCTGGATAGCTCCCCTAGTCAATGGCAGATGTCCAATGTCTCCAATGTCTCCATTCCTTTATCTCTTAGTTGCGGAATCAATGAGCAGAAAACTCCAACTCCTGCAAGAATTGGGGGAACTAAAAGGCCTCAAAATTGTAAGAAGAGTCAAAGCGGTCAACCACGCACAATTCACAGACGATACTATACTACTTGGGGGAGGCTATAGCTGATAGATTTAGCAAAGTTGTCTCCACATTCATCTCAGCTTCAAATGGCAAAATAAATTCAGCCAATTAAAGGTCTATGGATGGAACTGCACTCCCGGGGTGTTAGCAAATATTGCAAGAACTCTCGGGTTCGAAGGAATAACAAACGGGAACTCCTTTAGTTATCTTGGTATACCCATCATCCAAGGAAAAAAAGAGTAGAGGGCTGGCAAGGTATGATAGGAAAAATAAAAAACAAAATAAGCTCATGGGGTTTCAGATGACTTAATTCTGCTGGAAGATTGGTTCTTATAAAATACATTATATCCGCGTACCCCCTCTACGCTTGCTCCATCTCCCTAGCACCTAAAACAGTTACGAATGAAATCACCAAAGAGCTCAGAAACTTCTTATGGCAAGGAGGGATGTCCAATCACTACAAAAAGTTCCATCTGATCATATGGGACACGGTGTGCAGACCCAAAATTTATGGAGGGGTAGGGATCAAAGACCCATCGATAATGAACCTTGCACTCGGAGCAAAACTTCTGTGGAGAATTATTTCTGGCAAGAAGCATCCACAAAAAATACATGCCAGGCAGCAGAAGACGCTGTGTGGATAACATTGATCAGGGTAGAAAAGGTTCTTCAATTTGGAACCTTTGCAAGAAAGCGGCATTCATAATTCAAAACAGAATTTTCTGGATCCCAGACAACGGTAAGCAAATTAAAATCTAGAAAGACATCATTGGATCAAACTCTCTTGCAAATTTTCTCCACGAATTCCAAGCTTTAAAAGAATGGATGGAAGTGGGATGGAACAAGCCAACATACATACTCTGTATGATCTGTCTATCTGGTCAAATCGGGGAAGATGGGATGGATGGATTGAATTAGAATTGCCAGAGCACCTCTCTCAAGAATACACTACTCTGCTTGCAATGTTCCATGGATCTCTTCCCATACACCAAAAAATGAGGGACAAGCGTGGATGGGGAAGTGCTGGCACTTACACAATAAAGGAAAGTTACAGCTACATGGACTCTCTCAATAATCAGCAAATCAAATATATCAAGTGGAACAACGTTTGGGGCAAGGAAGGCCTCCCAAAAATAAACGTCTTCTACTGGACACTAGCTCATAGGAAGACATTAACTGCAGAAAATCTCAAGAAAAGGGGGATAGAAGGACCAGCAAGATGCATTTTATCCAAGGAAGATGAAGAGACGATCGACCATCTCTTTTTAGAGTGCAAATTCTCACAGGAGGTTTGGCACCGTGCCTTTCGCGAAATTCACCCAAACATGACACTCCCAACAAATTGGAACGACCTGTTTGCAAGAAGGCATGATTACTACCACTGTTCATTGTACAGGAAACCAGATTTCAAAAGACTGTGGGTTGCATTCCCCAAATTCATATGCTGGGAGCTTTGGAATGCAAGGAATAAAGAACTCTTTGAAGACACAAGAACCACCCCTGGAAAGGTTATATCATCAGCAAAAACACTATAAATCGAAGCACTTTCAACTAGAGGTATGAAAAACATAAGCAAAGAACCCTTAAGCATTGAAGGAAAAATTTGGGCGGCAGAGCTATTGATCCCCACCCAAAACTCTCCCACGGTCTATCCCAAGAAACAGACCACACACAATTGGAAAATAAGATTGACACCAGAGGATCTTCAGCTCTGGGTCAAGAATACTGGTTGCCACATCCTGTTCTTCGAGGGGGTCTCGAAAGGAAACCCTAGCTTGGCAGGTTGGGGAGCAGTCCTCCTAGATCTTGATGGAAACAAGATGAAAGAATTCGCGTGAGGAATTGGAAGGAGGACCAACAACGAAGCGGAGTGGCTCGCGTTGATCAAAGGAATGGAAATCACGAGGAGGGAAGATATCAAGGATTTAGTGGGCATTGGAGATTCAATGTTGATTATTCGAGAAGCTAGGAGCTTGGCCAAAAACCGTAAAAATCCTATCACAAATTTCCATCACATTTTCAATTATATAGTCAAAGATTTTAACAACATCAATTTCCATCACATTCTGAGGAATAACAATCAGCAAGCAGACAATATGGCCAACAAAGGCGCTGGTATGGATTGTGGAATATTGTTTAGCACTGGTGAAGACTTCAACATCAACTGGGTTCCTTAATCCCCCCCGAGCCGACGAGAAATCTCCTCTTCCCTATGCCATGGAGGAAGCAATTCTCATGGAAATCAGAAAATACTTCTAAATATATTGGATTTCTGCAGCGTAGACGGAGTGGATCAAGGCTCACGCTAACATAATGGAACAAGGTTCACGCTGTCAGTGAGATAGACATTTTAAAAATTTCACAGGAGAATGTTAAATTGCCGAATGGAACAGAGCTCATGTTGACAAAATGGAACAGGGTTCATGGTGCAAGTATGGTGGCACTTGTGAATTTAATCATTCACAACCAGTTGGTACATTGATTCTAATGCAAGGGTTTTCACTTTTAACAGCAGTACACTCTCCAAATTATCCCAGTCCTCGACCCTATCCAATTCTGTAAACATGGACGATGCCAAGGGTATCTTTTTTTAATTCAGCATCCTCGTTGGCAAGGCCGCTCTAGTTATGTAGCATTGATCCTTTCTCAAAGAATAGTGTTGGTTCTTAGCTGGAGTACATATCCTATAAACAAATTTGGTCAAAGCAATGGAGTTGGGAAGAGAATGGGCACAATGCAGAGTTAGATAACAGGTGGCTTGGCAGGAAGGGGAGCAATCAGACTACCGCGTTCGGAGCAAAAGCATCAAGGGCGAAATAGCAAGTTTGACGTGAGAGGAATTGAAAGAAATGCTGAGATCAGGATAAGAGAAAAAAATTTCAGCAAAAGCTAGCTGAAGGAGCTCATTTGACACGCTTGCTGGAATTACATGAGATAGGATGACTTAGAATTGAGGAGTTTTCATTATTTCATTATTATTACTAGAGTTCAGGACTATGTCTTTGATATTCCAAGACTGGAAAATAAAGAGCTAGCCTCCACAACAGTGCTAAGTTCGTGGGAATAGTCTTCCCATTTCAATTGTAACATGGTTACCATTTTTTATCAAAGCTTATCGACCGTTGTTGTTACAAAAAAGAAAAGAAAAAAGGATTACCATATTTTATAAATAAAAATATATTTAATTTATATATGCGACGTTGTGGGTATTCTCAAGTTATAATGTTATTCATTTCTTTAATTTTACACATATCAAATAAATAATCTATAAAACATGATATATATATATATATATAAAGCAAGAAAATATTATATGAAATGAGATTAAATTAATCTCGAGATCGGATATGTATCATGAACTTTCATATTTGAATGAAGAAAATTTCATTATATTAATTTTTAAAAAATACATTGAGTGCAACATTTAGTCTCCATCATGTTATATAACATATGTTATTAAACAGTTACAGAATTTGCCATCGGCTAAGCAAATTTTAATCATTTGTTTATTAAATCTAAAAACTATTCATTAGCATTAATTGAAATACAATGACCATCAAATGCATCTAGGTTCTACACTTGTCTCACTTTGCTTAATCTTGATGATCAGTTCAATGAAATCCAAAACCCAAAATCTCAGATATAAACGCCTATCCGTGTAATTAAGCACATTTCCTTCAAAAACTTTTGCATTTCTTCTGACCTTGGATTCCCTTACTTTCCTAGGTTGCCTATTGCACTTGGGTTTTTTCCTTCTGGCTTCATTCCATTATAGCCCCTGGTTAGATGATTAATCGAATCCTGGAGGCAATACGTTTGAAGCTTAAACTAGCACAAATTCACCATCTTTACATTTGTAGGGATACTTATAGAGAGTGCTTAGAAATAAGTAACAATGGCCTTTTCTTTTAGGTAGTATTGAACTAACTCATTTTTACAACAAAACACCTGTGTAGAGCAGAGAGCATTTCTATCTTAAAGAACTATTTGTCAATAAAATCTAGGGCTTTGGTGATTTGTTAATCCATCATTCCGCTGTGTAAAAAGTACCTAACCAACCATTGATTCATGTTTGGTGTAACCATAATTCCCGAGGATTTACTGTTCATCCATCACATTTAAAATCAAGTTGTAATTTAAAATTTCCAAACAAACAAACCAAAGAAGAGGAGGTTTGCACTTTGAATATAGTGATCAATTTTTTCTCTGACTTCTTTTTTTGTTTGGAGCTCTTGCATGACATACACTTTATTTGAATCAAGTGAAGCATCAAACCTATTTTTCCTAACGCATTTTTCCATCATTTAAGCACTAGGCATTTTTAGCCCATTGACAAGTTAAATAAAACCGATTTGGATCCTTTATTTTTAGCCGGAGCTATTGAAAAGAGATAAAATATTGATAGAATGATTTGATTTGTTTATTTTAGAACCATATTTTTCAATCAAAGATTATTGTGAGTGTTGTATGCTTTCCCAGATAAACTATCATGGGTCAAATGTATGAAGCATGTTGGAAATAACATGATTGTTTATCTACTTGTAGCTACAAGTGCAGTCTTGTTTGTCATCTATTTCTCTTATAAACGGTCAGACGATCAAGAAACAGTGGAGAATCCCTTCCATCGGAACTACCAAGTTGTGGACAGTAGTGTTGTTCTCATGGGAAGATTAAAACAAAAATCTAAACGTTTGTATTTAGCAATGAGTCGTGGAAGTCCCACGCAGTTAATCTCCATAGAGGCTGGGTGCGGCAGCGCATGGGTGAGCTGTGGTAATCATCGACGGCTTAACCTTTAACACACCGCATGCTATGGCTTTGTGCTCCAACCCTTGATGGCCTAACCTTTAACACACCACATGTTATGGCTTTGTGCTCCGACCCTCAGCGGCTTAACCTTTAACAATCCATACGCTATGGCTTTGTTCTCCAACCCACTGCCATGTGTCATCGCATTTGACCGTTTAACGTGTAGCACGCTGCAAGTTATGGTTTTGTTCCCTGACCTTTTCACGTGTGTGATCTGGCATGTCATCCAATCATTGCAACAATATTGCTTTTTGGCAGGGAATTAGCTACGTTGCAGCTTTTTTGCCTTGTTTTAAATAGTTGTGTCCACTAAACCATCACGATCACAACGCATCAATAATTATAATCTAAGGTTTATTTGCAATATTTAATTTAATGATACCAACCATTGCAATGATGTACAACTATCACCATCCATTGCTTCGGCCAGGTCGTCACCCCATTCTCTCAGGTCTTTGCCATCTAGTATCATGGCGTCCATGCATGGTCTCTTAGGTCGTTTTTTGGTCATTTGGCGAGGGTTCATGGAGACAACACAGTTTCTTGAACACTGTGTCCCTCATGTAGTCATGTCGCATGGACAACGCCAAATTATTTTGACACAAGGTGTAATTGATGTCAGGTTCAGTTCTTGCCAAGACATAAGACCAGATTGGAGCTAGCATATATGACCCTCTTGTTTGTTGAGGACGACCTCAGGTTACAACCAAATAGAACCTGATTGCACCGGGGCCCTTAGTGTATCTACACTACCACAAAACTACCTACCTATCGATTTTATTGATGAATACGTTCAAAATAAGGAAAAGTATCTCACTAGGAAGAAACCTCATTTTCCCTCGAGAAATCCATTGGAGGGAAGGGTCAATACATGAAGGTGGTTCACGATTTTTGGCAAGCGGAGTGGCAAAAATTTATGCCTCGAACCCTCGATCGAGTTATTAAAACCTCGATCGAGGGCTTAGTTAAAACCTCGATCGAGCTGTTGAGATAGTGAAAAAATATAAAAAATAGGGCCACGACCGACCGACCTTGTTTCAACGACAGTGACCCAACAAAGGAGCTCGATCGAGGCATTGAGATTGACCGAGCAACTGAGACCACGCCACGCCACGACATGTCATCCACTCCACCATGTAAGTGGACCATAGACCCCCTGTTTATTTTTTAAATAAAATTTAATTTCTTGTGTTTTTCTTGTATAAATTTGTACCAACCGGCAACATAAATGCTGCCGATTTTATTTCTAAATGTGTATTGGCAAGCATAAATGCTGTCGAATTACACGATTGGGAATAAAACCGGCAACATAAATGTTGTCGGTTTTTTTTTCAACAAATTTGAAAACCATTTGAAAACATGTGTAGCAATTTTGAATTTATGTTTTATGTTTTAAATTTTAAATTTATGTTGTATTTATTTTTTCAAGTTATTAATATTTTTGTTTATATCAACTAGTAGCGTTTATGCTACCAGTTTTATTTTAAAATGTGTACTGGCAAGCATAAATGCTGCTCGTTTTTTTTTCAATCCTCTGAGAATGCCAGGAGGATTGAAAAAAAAATATATATATTTCAAAATAAAACCGGCAACATAAACGTTGCCGGTTAAATTGGAAGTGGAAATTGAAATTTGAAATTAATTTAACTTGTGACTTATCGGTGTTCACCGATCACAATTGCAATTTGAAATTTCAAAATTGAAAATGAAAATTAAAACCAAATTGAAATTGAAATTGATATTGAAATTTGAACCAAAATTGAAATTGAAATTGAAATGTAAATGAAAATTAGGAATTGGAAATGGAATTAGAATCGGAAATTGAAATTGAAATTGAAATCCAAATTTGAAATTTTGAAATTTAAATTTAAATTGAAAATTGAAAATTGAAAATAAAAATGAAAATGGAAATTGGAATTGGAATTGGAATTGAAATGTAAATTTGAAATAGAAATTGGAATTGAAATTGGAATATGAAATTGAAATCGAAATTTGAAATTGAAATTGACATTAAAATTGATTTGAAATTTGAGATTGAAAACTAAAGTTGAAATTGAAATTGAAAATTGAAAATTGAAATTGAAATGGAATTTGAAATTGAAATTGGAATTGGAATTAGAATTGAACTTGAAATCTGTAATAGAAATTTGAAAATTGAAATAGAAATGGAAATGGAATTGGAATTGGAATTACAAATTGAAATAAAAATTGAATTGAAATTGAAACTTAATTTGAAATTGAAAACTCAAGATGAAATTGAAATTGAAATTGAAATTCGAAATTGAAAATTGAAAATGAAAATGAAAATGAAAATGAAATTGATATTCAAATTGAATTTGAAATTTGAAATGAAATTGAAATTAAAAATAAAAAATTGAAATTAAAATGGAATTGAAAATTGGGAATTGGAAATGGAATTTGAAATTGAAACTTAAAATTGAAACTTGAAATTGAAATTGACATTAAAATTGATTGAAATTTGAGATTGAAAACTGAAGTTGAAATTGAAATTTAAAATTGAAAATATTATTGAAATTGAATTCAAAAGTGGAATTGGAATTAGAATTGAAATTGAAATTTGTAATAGAAATTTGAAATTGAAATGGAAATGGAAATTGGAAATTGAATTTGGAATTGGAATTGGAATTGGAATTGAAATTTCAAATTTGAAATTGAAATGGAAATGTAAATTGAGAAATAGAATTGGAAATGGAAACTGAAATCGAAATTGAATTTGAAATTGAAATTGAAATTGAAACTTGAAATTTGAAATTGAAAATTGAAGATGAAGTTGAGATTGAAATTCGAAATTGATATTGAAATTGAATTTGAATTTTAAAATGAAATTGAAATTGAATTTGAATTTTAAAATGAAATTGAAATTGAAATGGAAATGAAAATTGAGAATTGGAAGTGGAATTAGAATTGAAATCGAAATTGAAACTTGAAATTTGAAAATTAAAACTGAAGATGAAATTGACATTGGAATTGGAAGTGAAATTGAAATTTGATTTTGGAATTTGAAATTTGAAATTGAACTTGAAATTGAATTTGGAATTGAAATTGAAATTGAAATTGAAATTTGAAATTTGAAATGCGAAATGTGAAATTTGAAATTGAAATTGAATTTGAATTTGAATTTGAATTGAATTTGAAATTTGAATTTGAATTTGCAATGTGAAATTTGAAATAGAATTAGAAATTGAAATGTGATGCAAAGAGTTCTCAGGAGAGAGCTCCATTGCTTTGTGATTGGCGGAGCACGAGAGGATCCGACGTCGCCCAACATGGTGCCCATCGACAGCACTCTCGTTCATCGAGGAGTGAGGCCACATCGGATTCAATTTCCGCTGGTGGCAGAAGCAGGAGAGATAGTGCGTTGGTTCATCCCGACAATGTACATCTTGATCCCGAGGAGGAGGATCAACGCCAAGACATAGGTACATCAGGTGCATATTTTTTGTTAGATACATTTTCAGTAAATTTTTAATATAGAATGCATTGAATTTCACTTGCAAGTTATAATATATATTTTCACTAACATTTGTGTTTTGGTTTGGATCGCAGGTGCATCGGGTGGATCGTACGATGACGAGTTGCATGCATCACTATTGTCGATATTACCACCCAACGAGAGTGGGTGCACTCGTGCGTGTGCACACTCAAGGAGGATTCTCCTACTAGATTCTCACTATTCATGATGTTATCAGCAGTTGATGATATGTTGTCCCTCTACAAGAAAGTGGGACCTCTTAGTGACATCTGGCGTTTTACATGCTAGAGGAGACGATAGGATGTCATGGGCCCCCATAAATGGACGGATGTCAAAGGCACCACAAGAGGGCATGACGTCAAGGGTACTTTGTTAGACATCCCTCCTAACTGCCCTGCCGGTCAACCGCTTAGACTCAAGGAGTTTAAGCTTGAGGTCGTTGCACCATATGTGTATGATAGATTCGTTGGAGCGTGGGGCATGTTCCCCCACCATGACCAGGTGTCGTTGTACTTTGCAAAACATATATATGCAGAGTTTATTCTAGACATGCACCCGGACTACACCAGCACAAGATCTAAGTTCTTTGGTGCTGGTAGGGGATGCTCCAACCAACGTCCTGGAGCTCGCAGAGACCCTGCTTTCATGACACCCCCTCCGAGGTTGGTACCCATTTCAGATAGGGTGGTTATGAGGTCAGAGGACATGACATGGTCATCCCACCTTGCTATAGAGGCTAGACAGGGGATCGTAGACTCGATGTTCACTGCCATGGGCAGTGCTATTGTTGTTGTGCAGGGAGAGATGTCTAGACCACCCCTGCACCCACAAAGCTAGAGATAGAGTGGGTCGACAATCACCTACTCAATTTTTTGGATGATCGAGCCATACGGGGGTATGCTCGGTTAGCCCGAGATGCATACTTTCGCATGTATCGTAGATACAGTGCTCCAGAACATGTATATTTTTGTACAATTATGTATATTTGCTTTCATGTTACATCAACATCATATTATATGTCGTAAATTGAATGCTCAATAATACTTAAGGGGTGTATTTTATTGCTCCATGCAGGGGACCACTGTAATTCCCCTAGACTGATGTAGACTTTAAGGGCATTTGTCGAATGACCCGACTGAATAAAAATTTAATAAAAATGACCCTTTGATTATATATATTTTGAATAATTGAGAAACACCTGATGATGTGCATGACGACAAATTGATGAACGAAAACATTGAATTAAATGACATTTGTGCAAATGGATACTTTATTTAAATTGATGAATAAATGCATGGTATGCTTAATAACTAGTTGTTTTATGAAATATATGGTGTGTACAAATGGAATTATTATATCCGAGAGAAAAATGCTTCCATTGTTTGGAGCTTTTGATTAAGGCTAAGAGCAAAGGAGGGAACTCAAACTCTCGAGAAGGGAAGTATGAAAAGCACAACCAAAATGATTGTAAGTACAATCTTCTTCTTCGTAAATTAATACAAATTGATTCATTCCCCCCATCTCCCCCCGAGATACTTGTTATGTGTTTTTGCAGCAATGAATAGAGTAGTTTATTTATGCCTAATTGATTATTTGTTAAAAGGAATGATGAAGGTTTGTTGTGTATATGTGTGTAGGTGCATTTGCAAGACTTGGTAGTGGGAACTGAGATACAAGGATCCAAGTTTGACAAGGTCGTTGGACAAACTTTGTTAATAAGGTGAACTTTACTTTATTCTCAAAATCTTTTTGATTGTCATGTGTGTAGAATCTAGGAAAAGTAGGAGTGATTGCTTTTTATCTGTCGATGAACCTAGCTCACTCTGGAGAAATCACTTTGCTTACTAGAATTGTGATTCTTTCCCTTACAACAATTATGGGAACGAGGTTAAGGTCACATGACGATGATGACCATAGGTTACTTATGCTATGAGGGCTCTGATGAATTCAAAAAGTTATTATAGTGCATTCTTATCGAAGCCAAAAACATTTCATTTGAACTAAAGAGAGTGGCAAGGCAATGCTAATGACATTAAATGAATGTTGATTGTATGTATTACAAATCATGTTAATGGACATGGAGATGGTTGGAAATTTATATTACAACACATTAATAAGGAAGGGAGTGAAATACATGGTCCACATGCAAAATGATTCCCATACTATGCATTCCACACTAGTCTATACAAGATCCAAAATGAGAAAGAGCCGAAGGCAATCAACAATGCAAAGTAATTTCTCAACAAGCAAAAATGAAAAGAGGCTAGACACTATAGTATAAGAAAATGGGTAGATGGATCAACTAGTTGGCTCGTGAGAAAATGGAGGTGGGATGGATGGTCATATAATGCTTCCATACATAGAGACATGTAACGTGATTATGTATTTCTTTAATCATATCATGAATAATTACTTCTATGAATCCAAATATTTTTGGTAAAGAGTTACAAAAAGATACTTATATAGTTCATCAGAGTAGCATTGACAAAATTGCAACCAAATACTGGCATATACAGTAATCCGATAGAAGTTATAAGCTTTCAAAAATTATGGACACCCTAAATTATTGTAGACCTTTACAAATTGTCCTAGTAATAAGATGCAAAAAAAGAAGCATAACAAAACAGACTAACTGCTTGAATTACTGGAAGACCTCTTAACCAAAGAATTTTCTTCATCTTCTTCACTATCCAGACTCTTGGCTTCATTGACTGTATTATCTTCCTCATTATCAACCTGAATGTCATAGAAGTCAATATCCATCTGTCCAACAGGTCCAAATTATGAGGTAGACCCATATTTCTCTTCGGAATCCTCAAAAGATTCATCCTTGGTGTCCTCATCATGGTCTGTCGATGTTATATTAACAAATTTATTGACTTCAGTACTACATTTCCCTGAGTTTTTAACACCCTTTTTAGAACCCTCTTTTGTTGATCGAAGGACTGAGATACCATCCCCATTTTGATCTACATAGTTCTCATCAATTTTAGAAAAAGAGCCACCTATTTGATCTTCATGCTTGGAAACTAAAACCGCCATACTTGTAACCTTATCTGCACATTGATTCACTTCTGCTTGTAGGTGGTTGAAACAAGATTCCATATTTCCATTGAGTTCCTGATACATATGTACTATATGGTCCAAGCAATTATCCATGGTCGGAGAATGGGCTAGCATCTGATGCACAACTTGGAAAATTCATTCCATACGGTCCTTCATCCGCTTAAGGTGGGTTTTGAAATCATTTCTGCTCGCTGAAGCAACATTCACCTGTTCGTCTACAAGACGCTCGAATTTCTTCTCTAAACCCATTGAAGAAATATTTGCAAAACCAGATGCTCTAAAAAAACCAAAAGGATGCAGCCAGGGATTAACTAATTCCACTAAAAGAGAGACAGGACCAGAACATAGAATACCACAAACTTCCTTCTCACAAATGCAGATGATATTCCAGCCACAATTAGACCCGAAATCAAATATATCACCATGCCCACCAAAACCTGTATCCCAAACCTCCCAAATAAATGCCAAAGAAGAGCTAAGACAAAATACCCGATAAGGGAAGGAAACCGAGGCATGAGGCCTTACTCATCAAGCTAAGGAGAAGGAAGAAAGGGTTGCATTACCTGCCACCATTCCAGACGAACAATCCCAAAACACTGTACTAGAAAATTCCTTCACAGGCAATCTCTTAACAGAGGAACGAATAACTATCACAGGGCCAGCAAGCGGTGGGGAGAAATGATTCTCGATACTGAGGAAGCATCCCTTCTCATTTCACCATCTACCACCATAAATGTGCAAAATGTCGACATAAGGAGAGGACACTTCCTCAATCACACTGTCTGAGAGTGTATAGACGTGGAGGTTCATAGAATCCCACCACATGAGGGAGCAATTAAGAAGCATAAACAAGCCTCAAGGAACCCAAAACGTGTTTATTATTCCTCCATTAATATTTAATCCCCCTTGTTGAATGAGGGAGGCTTGATTTGCATGGTTATTTGCTAAAGTGTTCAACGACCTCTTAACTTGATAAAAACTAATAGACTGAAACCTCGGAATAATACCCAATATTCAATTGTGGAGTCGACATGCTAAGGGATCTGGGATGGGTTGACCATTTCTTACCTGAGACAAGATGATCAAAGAGTTCCCAATGACAATTAAAGGATGAACTCTTTCTTCTAATGTCAGTTTAAAACCAAGAAACAAGGTGTATCGTTCTGCTTGATTATTTGAACTGATTCCCAAACCCCAAACATAAGTTTTCACTATATTTCAACTAGGGTTAAAGATCACCCTTCCCACACCTGCCTCCCAGGGGTTTCCTTTCGAAGATCCATAAAAAAATAGAAAATAGGTAAAGAATTCTACTACCACTTTCAAAATTCTTCCAAGCTCATCTCAAGTTGCCATGCTGACTTAATCTCTTTTCGCCCTGTTGTTGATGGAACACGGTTTAGATTTAAGTATTTTTTTTCCCAAGCTGCTTCAGTCTCATTCCAAATATAAGAACACTTACTCATGATTATATTTTGCTGAAGAGAATCCCGCAATAGTGATCTGGATGCGATTTCATAATCTTCTGCTTTGATCACTTTATCCTGAAAAATACTGTAATTCCTTGTTGCCCAGACTTTCCAACATACATACTTTGGGAGAGTAGACCATATTCTTGGAAAGACGAGCTTCCCTTTAAGTGTGCCTAGGAAGAAGGACTGCCAACTAATAAAAAAGCCATTCCAATTACCTGGGAGAACAAAGGAATTAACCAAATCTTTCAACAAAAAGTTCCACCTCATTTTTTAGTAATGACAGTGAAAGAACAAATGGTAAATAGTTTCTTCATGTTCTCTACACAAAACACAATGAGAAGGGCCTGCAATATTTTTTTTTTCAAGTTTTCATATTTTGAAATTTTGCCTTGAACCATGATCCAACAAAAAATATTAATTTTAGGCAGACCATCTTGTTGCCATGTTATTTTCTAGAGTCTAGAAAAGAGTCAGTGATGACACTCTCGGAAGAGAAGAGAGTATCCTTCTTTCAAAATGCAAACCCCCTTTTTGCCCCAACCTCTTGAGTCCTTAAAGGTTAAGCTAATCGTAGCAACTCCATGAATATTTCAGTAAAGGGTCTGAAGAGGATCGGTCGAATGCTCTGGGACATCCAAACTTTTCCAAGTCAACCAATTTCCTATTGAATCCCAAACAGAAATATCATACAATGTTCTAATTTCATTATAACCCAGCCATCTTATTAATTCCAAGAGCTCAATAGTTTGCGAAAGAGGGGGAGCACCAAGGATTGAGTCCTTCCCAATATCAATATATTCACCATTGCCAGGTATCCAGTACAAACCAGATTATATTAACCTGCTTGAGGCTTTACACAGTCGCCATATATTTGATCCCTCTTTATCCCAAGAGAAAATATCCAAGCATCTAAGCCTAGAATGAGATATATGCTCTTTTCCGAATAATATATTTCCACCAAGATTTCTCCCCAGAGACTAGATTCCAGACTAGCTTGGCTCCCATAGTACGATTCATCACTTGAGGATCACGAATACCTAGTCCCCCAAAACATTTTGGGGCTTTAACCAAATCCCATTTGATCAAATGAAATTTTTTATTGTTGGATTTACCTCCTTGCCATAAAAAATCCGTGAATATTGGTCTAATTTTTGCATGATACCTTTTGGAGCCAATAGAGAGGAGCATTAGAATAAAGGAAGCGAGGAGAGAATAAACCTGATTAAAACAACTTTTCCAGTTTGATTTAGCCATCGCAAACCCCAGTTTTGCATTTAATCTTTTATTTTTCTGAGAATTGCCTCCCATTCCAAATTCTCGACTCGATTCAAAGCTACGGGAACCCCTAAATATTTGAAAGATGTCCAACTAGATCTTGCAGCGAAACCCAAGGTTTGAGAGATACAATGCAATATAGTGGGAGAGGTATTCCATCCATGAATTTTGCATTTCCCGTTATTTACCAGACTTCATGAAGCATGTAAATACTGATCCATAACCTGTTCAAAACCTTTTGCATTAGTAACAGATGCTCCTCCCAAAAGAATTGGGTCATCAACGAATTGAGCATTATTAACTGGTTTAATTCCTCTTGTTATGCAGATGCCATTTAGTCTTCCTTCGTCTATTTCTTTTAATAATTGCCCTCCTAAAGCTTTAGCCATTAAAATATATAAGAATGGGGACATAGGGAAACCATGACGAATACCACGAGAAGCTTGAAAGAAGCCAGTTGGTCATCCATTTATCAAGGGAGAGATCCAAGGACGAGAGATGCAAGATTTTATCCATTTTATAAAAGAAGAAGAGAATCCAAACATATCTAGTAATTAAAAAAGAAAACTATGTCGGACTCTATCAAAGGCATTAGCCATATCCAATTTGATATCCATACAGTGCTCTTTTCTAACAAAACTTGAGTGAATTGCCTCTTGTCTTAAATTAATATTGTCAACAATCTACCTATGCTTGACAAAGCCACCTTGGCTTTCTGATATTAATCTGGGGAGAAGAGGTTTGATTCTATTTGCTATAATTTTTGTTAAAATTTTATTAGAAGAATTACATAAAGAAATAGGTCTGAAATGGGAGAAGGAAGAGGGACGTACTTCTTTTGGAATCAAGGCCAAAAAGGAGGAGTTTGAAGCTCCACCAATTTTATCTTTTCCTTCTGTCCTGTTACTAGCTATTTTGTACAATAGATGAACTTCTAGTGAGCCGCCAGTTTCATGAACATGTTCAATGTTCATCTTCAGTGTTCAGAAGTTCAGAGGTCATTTTCAGGGCAATTTGGCCCCATTTGTAATAAATGCATGTTCATACCCCCATGGGGAAATTGTAAAAAGTTGGTCTAAACGAGGTCCTTTTATAAAAGACTCGGTTATCCTTAGGTTTAACTATCAGGGGGATATTCTAGAGTGTTTTTTCCTTAGGAATTATGCACTGCACTTCAGTTGTGTATAATTCCTGAGTTTTTCACTCACACCTTCAAAGCTGGAGTATTTACCATGGTGGTCAAAACCTAAGGTGGTTATTAGAGTATTGTGTCTAGGATTTTTTCCGTGTTAGCCATCTCAATTGAGTCGTATGAACATGCACTATGTCCCCTAGGAGTTTCGTTTCATTCTGGAGAATATATATATATATATATATTATTTTTTATTTATTTCCGTAATTTAGACCATTTTTTAATGGTTTAAATGGAAAATTTCAAAATGTGATAAAAAAAACTTATCTGGAGGCGAAATTTGGCGTGGGGAGGCTCGTTTTGACGCTCAGAGCGTCCTCTTTACCCTAGCATCCACTTTTTTCAGGTTCAGGGCAATTGCGTCGCCTCTGGGGGCAGTTTTCACTAAAGATGCATCATTTTGGCATTTAATTGCCAAAAAAAAAAAAAAAAGAGAAAATGCACTTTGGACAAAAAATAAAAAAAGACAAAAATGATCAAATTAAACTTTGGAAAGGTTGCATATTGGTTCATTAAGGTGTACGACCACATTAGTGGAATAAACCACATGGTTAAAAGCATAAAACTTTGGATAAGCGTTGGATTATTAATTTTGAATTACGTCTTTCTCCTTTCACATGGGTAGAGTCAAAGCTCGTGAAAGGGGGCGTTGGTTCCAAAGGGAGAGGGGTGCCCCTCTAATGAGGTGGCATCCACCTCATCCCATCAAATTCCAATCTTTCAACCAACACACTGATCACTCCCCCTTTTTGTAGATGTGCCATCCCTCTTCACGTGGTGCATGGGCGTCAACGCTTGTGAGAGCTCGTGGTTTGTTGGGATATAGTTCCAAGGTGGATGAGGAGCCCACCTCACTCGTTCACACCATTTCTTCACCTACCGAACTGTTCACACCCACCTCTCCACGAATCAAGGCTTAGATCACTCAGGAGTTTGGTGAATGCGACCTCCCTGACCTGGCTTCTCATGCAATTCGAATGGGCTCTTGAGCTCTCTGTATTTTATATAAATAAGGGTATTGATTCACCATTCTGGGTGGATAACTTTTGTAAAGAGGCTCTGCTCATTTTTTGTAATGCTTTCATGCATATATTGGAATGAAGAATAAGGCTTTGGAGGCTCATGTTGTCTTGTCTTGTGGATCAATATTGTTGGTGAATGAGGTGATATTCTTCCATAACTTCCATTGCTTGCTTAATGGTGGTTTAATATTCATGCTTTAGAGGGATTATTCAAGCACATAAGATCAATTATTTGTAGTTTCAACTTAATTGATTATATATTTGTCTTTAGAGATCTAAGAGTGTAGGGTATTACTAGTTTGTAATTCATGCCTATTGTTTTCAATTGATGAATAGTACATGTCTAACTCTCTATTTTGCAAGTGTTTGTGAGTATTTGTGTTGCAGATCATCCCCTTCAACCAAGTAGGATTGTGTAGCTACTCTGCATCCCTTCCTCTTGAATACCAAGCAAAAGGATCCAACAAGCAACTATCAAAGTGGAATCCGGGCTCTCTCAAAGGTCCAAAAAAACTAAGTTTCAACTCCTTATCCCCCTTTCAAATTCAAAATCAAATTTAAATCGGTTACTTGGTTACTTAGCAAAGATCTTGGTTTCAAGGTTTCATTTTTTGGCTTTGCCCTCTAGTAGGCTTCCTTTCTTCCTTTTTGGTTTCCCTACCTTGTCTTCCCTTTGCTCTTTGTTGACTTCTTCTCTTTCTTGTTGCTGTCCTCTTCTATTTCAATTTGCAGTCCTATTTTTTCTTGTTTGTTGTTGCTTCCCTTTTCTATTGGATGCCACCTCTTCTCTCTCTTTCGCTGCCCCTCTTCATCTATGTTTTGTAACCTTTCTTATCCACTATTTTCAGCCCTCTCCTTTCTCCATTTGCAGCCCCTTATTTTTGTTGTTTGTTGCCCTTCTTCTCACTGTTTTGGCACCCCCTTTCGCTCTCTTTTTGCAGCCACTTTACCTCCACTTGTTTGCAGCCCTTATCCCTATGTTGGCAGTCCTCTTCTTCATCATTTGGTTTTCCTCCCTTCTCCCTTTCATCCTCTCTTTTGCCTTCATCTTTCTAGCTCTTTTCCTTGCTAGTCTTCCTCTCTCTTCTTTGCTTCTATCTCCTCTCTTTGTCCTTTTTCCTTCTCCTCTTTTTCATCTTTGTGTTTGTAGTTATATCTTAGCTTAGTTTAAATTTCATTTTTATTTGCATTTAGCTAATTTCATTTTTGTAATTTAGTTTTAACTTGCATTTAACTTAGTTTATTTTTAGTTCATTTGTATTTTATTTATAGATCTCATTTTCTCAATACATGCATAATAGTTTAGTTTAGATCTTAGCTTGCATACTAGTTTAAAAGTTTCAATTTTGCACTTAGTTTAAATGTTATCATCCTAGATCTTAGTTTGCATATGTTAAATATTTCTAATTTACATACTAGTTTAGTTTAGATTTAGTTTTCAATCTTGTTTTGATTTCACTAATCCTTAATAAGCTTTTGTTTAGAGCTCTTATCCACGGGTTAACATAAGAAGATCAAACGAACAAAAAACCCAAAGGCCTGAAGAAGAGCAAGCAAGCAAAAACCAAAAAGCTCCTTGAAAAGCACCTCCCATTTCTTCATTCCCCGTCCATTTGTGCTTTCAAGTGATAAAAATCCTAAAAGGCATTTGTAATCATTAATAAAAGAGCAAGTGGGATTACGCTCCCACACCCCACTTCCCCCATTTGGGGGAAGCTTGTAGTGTTGTTTGTTATTTTTGCATTAGCTTAGCTTCATTTCCGCATTAGTTAACATTTTAAATATTTCGCAAGTAGCTTAGATTTTATTTCTAGCTTAGTTTCATTTTGATATACTGCTAGAATAACTTTGTTTTGCTTATATTAGATTTCATGTTTTCATATAAAATTGTTAAACTAAAAAGAATCCAAAATCTCTTGAATCTCACCGAAAGGTGGATCAAGAGTGCTCTCTGTCGGAGAGTTCTTTTGCTTTAATTTAACTAACCCCCTTGCTCTCCCGAGTACGGTCTTAAGACCTGCAAGAGATTCTTGGGTAGATTAGATTTTATTTCAGTCATTTCTTTTTTTTTACAATAAATCTCGCCATAAGGCGGATCAAGAGTGCTCTCTATCGGAGAGTTTTTCTACGATGGTTCTTGCTTCAAACACATCCCCTTAAAATTGGAATTAATTATTTTCTATACCACGTATGCTCTACCCAATATTGGGATACTCAAAAACGGTATAGGCTCTTTAATTTTCACATTTAATCCAATTTCAACCATAATAAAATTCATACCCCATAACCAACGAAAATCCGACGTTGATGGCAAATACTTGAAAGTGGGCAAATTCTGCCTGGGGGCGCTAGATCACTGTACTTAGATCTTGGGGGCACCATTAGGCTACATCCCTGGTTGGTGTAGTGTTGAACACACTCTTGAGACTTTGGCATCCAACATTTCCTCGTACAGAGCCACCTAGAGTATTTTGCGGACATATTTCCAGTACCGCAAGGTATATCTTGGAAATTCCCTCAGCCATAATAATCAAGATCATCATAAAATTTACAATAAATTTTACAAAGAGAACTTGCAAAACGATCTCAAGCACAGGAACTCTTGTATTCATCATCCCAAGCACTCAAGACATTGACTCCATAAGGCACCGATCCTTCAATTTGTTCATTTATTTGCTTAATATCTATATGGAAGTACTTGTCTTATCTTATAATTTTCATATTATACTGTGGATGCTTTATACTTGAATCACATTGTTATTGGTTGTGTATATTAAATATATATATTTTGCAAGTATGGGCTTTGATTCTTTAAGTCATTATTGTAAATCTCAAAAAACTCCTAAACAACACCCATCTGCATCACATCACCTTAAACACATTAAAACACAAGAGCCTTAGAAACTCTTTGTAGGGTCTACCCCTTTGGCTTCGTTAGGAGTTTGCTTAAACGGAGGAGTCGGGATTAGGTAACAGCACCTGACGCTTTAATTGCTCCCAAGGCCACACCTTTCCCACTTGGGAAACAACATTTTGAAAGATTTTTGTTGACGATGTGCAGCTCAGTGGGCAACATGTCTAGTTCAACATTTTGCATAAATGTGCCTTTATTGTCGTCCAAAAAGCTTTGTAAAAATGCAATGTAAACCCATTAGGACCAGGAGATTTATTAGCCCCTAATCCACGGACCACTACTTCACTTATATACATATTCAATTGTTCATTTTTTGCGCTGAAATCAAAGAGAGGATACAATCAAACAATTCATCTTTTGAGACCCTATAATCCATTCCCTGTTTAGTATACAACTCTTTGAAATTACTTACTACTTCCTGTTTAATTTCTGCATGATTTGAAAGCTGCAACCCCTCAACAGAAAGAATTTCATTAACATAATTATTATGGTTTAACATCTTGGACTGATTATGGAAGAAGGTTGTGTTCCTATCGCCAAATTTCAACCAAAGAGCACAATATTTTAAACGCCAAGTCTCTTCTTCTTGATGAAAAGCTTCATTTAGGTCTTCACTAATTTGTTGCTCCCAAGATTGGATTGTTCTCTCAACCTGCTCCATTTGTTCTCAAAGAAGTTCCAAATCCTTATGACAACAAATTCTTTTAAAGCTTGGAGAATTATAATTGGTTTTGACGCATTTTTTTAAGGCCGACTTTGTAGCCCTGAGCTTTGATTCAAATACAAAAGAAGGAGATCCATAAACCGATATATTCCAAGTAGAATATATAACATGAATGGCCTCTTCATGAGATAACCACAGAGGGTTAAATCGAAAGGGAATTGGACCTTAATTCTCTATTCCCTCCATTTTTAAGCAGATAGGTTTGTGATCTGAATTTGCATAGGGGAGGTGAAATAACTTACATAATACTTAGATAAGAACGAGTTGTGTACTAAGAACATATCAAGTCGAGCTGTTATATGCCCCGTACCAATGCGCCTATTAGACCAGGTATAGAGACCTCTTCTTGGCTTAATGTCCACCAGATCGAGAGTGCTAGTTAAATCTTCCATTTGCTCTCCATAAGGATCTCTGACCAGAGAACCCCCTCTTTTTTCTTTAATGGATATAATGGCATTAAAATCTCCCCCAATCATACATGTAACGTACCCCACGTTACACATACACACAATTACAGTGTAACACAATGAAATAAAAAAAAAATTCTATTGAGCATCTAATTAACAGCTTCATATCTACATTAGTTGGCCCATAAACATAAATTAATGCACCGGCAGCCAAAAGCATGCCATTTGTGCCCGGAATAGACATATCATAGCTTGTAGAGTTAAACAACACAACACAACTCAGCCTTATTCATACAAAATACTCTCAATCAGGCATTCAAACTTCATAACCAGGTTTATTCCTATCATGTTATGAACAATATATGAACCATCCATTCATCATTAAGGTTGTGTCAAGATAAGCATATATGAGGTACATAAAGGAAGTATAACCCATGCATATTTCACATATAAGATTCCTAATGCAGATAACTCATGCAATTGAAGGAAACATCATTCATGAATACAACCTTCTACACAAGCTTAAGCATAGCATTATCATGGCTTACATTTAATTACTCTTTCATTCAACAATTTGAGCATAATAAGCATAATAATTCACATGAACTTTAAAATTCATTCACGGATAAACTTATCTGAAATTCACGTAAAGGTGGCAACTGGCTGCATGTGATCCACGCTCCACCCAACCTTAGAAATTGTCCATCCTGTATTATTTCAGCTCCCAAGTTCACCCCCGAGCTGAGATCTAGAAATTAACCCCCAAGGTGTCTCACCGATCCCCCTCAACTCACTCACAGAGTCAAAGGGGAAAGAAACAGGGATAAGATAAGCACAACGTTCTACAAACAACATTTTGGTAACCAATTCCTTGTCAATTCCGCAATTGACCCACCTGAGTTTCTTCCCAAAATGCACAGCGATACACTTCACTACAAGCGTCGGGATTCCCTCTGGGTCTCATGCATAATTTCCAATTAACTAGTATATGCAACCAAGGGAAATCATGGCCAAAACAGTTTAACTTAGCAATTCGGGTTCGGGTTCATCAAAGGAATTCTTTCCCAAGTTTTCCTCACTTCTCCTTCATTCCACAGACACCGCACGGGTCCCTCTCTCACTCCGTCTATGTCTCCTGCGTGCATCCTCGGAATGACCTCCCAACTGCCCGATCGTGCGTCCCCTTGACCCCCACGACCTCCCCCGGTCTGTCCACATTCTATCACCAAAGCAACACCATGTCCTCCTTTGGGATCCCACGTGGCTATCCCAAAGGAACATGTCCCTTCCATCCATAATCACGATTAGCCACTAAATCTCAACATTGAATAATAATTAATAATATTTAATTATTAATTAATCCCCCATTAAGAATATGGCTTGGGTGTATGGGTTTTGGGCTTTTATCATAAGGTTTAGGAAACAAAGGTTTAAGGAGACAACGTACGTAGGTAAACCTTTCCCCCTCACAGCCCTCAGTTAATATCTGGATCTCCTCTTCAGCGTATTGCTCATCACGCAGCCAGCTGGTATTTGTATTAAAATCATATCTTGCTATGTACATATTATAGCAAAATGTTCAAGATACAGTATCAGTACTTTATCTGGGCCAGGGGTATTACAATTCCCGCCCCCTTAAAGTCTTCATCGTCCTCAATGATTAACATTGTATCAAAACATATACAAAATTTTGTTGTCGTAATGTTTTATTAAATACACATTTTCAAAATAAATGCGAATATTCTTCCCGCATTATATCTTCCAGTTCCCAAGTAGATTCCTCAGGACTGTAATGGGTCAATTGGACCTTTACCTGTCTGATGACTCTGTTCCTGAGTATCTTGCTTCTGCGATCCAATATGCAGATTGGTTGAACCTGCATTTCCCCTTCTGGTTCCACCTGAAGAATAGACCAATCAAGCACATGATTAATATCATAAACATACTTTTTCAAAAATGAAATATGAAACACATTATGTATTTTGACGGTGGGAGGTAGTGCTAGCTCGTAAGCTACTGATCCCACTTTGCTCAAGATTTCGAATGGTCCACAAAATCTAGCGGCCAATTTCTTGCAGTTGCCCAACCGCAAGGAACTTTTCTTGCCTCTGACCTTCAGGAACACCATGTCCCCAACCTAAAATTCTCTATGCATCCTCCTTTTATCTACATAGCTCTTTTGATGATCTCGTGCCATCTTCAAATTCTGTTTAATATTTACCACTTGTTGTTCAATATCCCGAAGCATCTCAGGTCCGATGATTAACCTGTCAATTGGTTTATCCCAATTGATTGGAACATTACACTTTCTACCGTATAAGGCTTCAAATGGACTCACTTTCAAAAATACTTGATAACCATTATTATAATCGAATTCCACCAAGTACAGGTACTCTTCCCATTTGCCTGGTTTGTCCATGACATACATCCTGAGCATGTCTTTGATGACTTGATTTACTCGCTCAGTCTGCCCATCAGTTTGGGGATGATAAGTTGTGCTTAAATTAAGCTTAGTCCCAAACTCTTTAAACAAACCTTTCCAAAAATTAGAGGTAAATTTCATATCACGATCCGACACAATGGCTTTTAGAATACCATGCAACCTAGCAATCTCCTTCTTATAGACCTCAACAATTTTAGCTGCCTTGAAAGTTGATTGAACATGAATGAAATGAGATGATTTGGTCAACTTATCAACTATTACCATAATAGAATCATGTTGCTTTATGGTTCTAGGCAAACCTGTAATAAATTCAATGGTTACAGTGTCCCATTTCCATTCAAGAATAGGAAATGGATGAAGTAACCCAATTGGATATTGATGCTTTGATTTGACTCTTTGACATTCTAAAAAATGCGCAATGTAATTGGCCACCTCCTTTTTCATGTTTGGCCAATAAAAATTCTTCTTTACAGCTGTAATAGTTTTATGATATCCGGGATGCCCTGCATAAGGTACATTATGCATTTCCCTCAATATTATTCTCTTCAATTCATCATTATCCGGTACATACATCCTATCCTTAAAATGAAGGATACCATTCTCAGCTACTGCAAAATTGCAGAACTTTAATGCTTTACTTACTTCTTGCAATGTTGTTGTCACCTGGAGATAAATCTGGTCACTTTTAAGAGCTTCAAGCTTTATGATTTGTAGTTCAGAATTCCAAGTGCTGATGGACGAAACATGCATTAGTTGTCCTATTCTACTTAGTGCATCTGCTACACAATTTTCTTTACCTTTCAAGTAGTTTATCTCAAAATTGAACTCACTTAAGAATTCAACCCACCTAGCTTGTCGGGAATTAAGTTGAGGCCGATCAAACAAATACTTTAAACTGTTGTGACCAATTCTTAACTCAAACTTATTTCCCAGAAGATAGTGTCTCCACATGTGAAGTGCATGAACAATGGCTGCTAGTTCCAAGTCATGAGTAGCGTAGTTCTTTTCATGCTCCGTCAACTTCCGTGATTCATAGCAAATCACATGTCCTTCATGCATTAGAACTCCACCCAGTCCTTCAAGTGATGCATCAGTACATACTAGAAATTCTTTATCCGGATCATAAATCTTCAATATAGGCGCACAAGTAAGCAATTCCTTTAGATTTCTGAAACTGTCTTCACATTTCAGACTCCAGATGAAAAGTACACCTTTCTTTTGCAAAGATGTAATTGAATTGGTTATTCTCGGAAAATATTTGATAAACTTTTGATAATAACCATCCAATCCCATGAATGATCTTACCTCAAAGACATTGCGAGGAGTAGGCCATTCCAAAATATCCTTAACTTTAGTTGGGTCCATAGCCACACCTTCCTCAGAGATGATATGGCCCAAATATAATAATTGTTTCTGATAGAACGTGCACTTGCTGATCTTGGCATACAATTGATTTTCTCTCAAGATTTGCAAAGTAATCCCGAGATGTTCTTCATGCTCCTCCTCGGTTTTGGAATATATAAGTATATTATCCAAAAAGACAATTATAAACTTATTTAGAAACTCTGTGAATATACCATTCATCAAACACATGAATGTAGTGGGAGCATTTGTTAAACCAAAAGGAAGCACTGTAAATTCATAATGCCCATATCTAGTTTTGAATGTTGTTTTACAGATGTATTCATCTTTAATACGTATCTGGTAATATCCAGATCTCAAATCTATCTTAGAAAATATTCTTGCACCTCTTAACTGATAAAAAAGATCATCAATTATAGGTAGAGGATCCTTGTTCTTAATTGTGGCTTTGTTTAACTGCCTGTAGTCTACACATAATTTAAGTGTGCCATCCTTCTTTCTTACAAAGATAACAAGAGCACCCCAAGGTGATATACTAGGCCGTATATACCCTTTCTTCAGTAACTCCTCAAGTTGTATTTGCAATTCTTTTAACTGCAGAGTACCCATTCTGTATGGTGCTTTTGAAGCTGGCACAGATCCAGGCACCAAATTGATTGTGAAATCGATATCCCTCTTGGGTGGTAACCCAGGAACTTCCTGAAATACATCTGCAAATTCTTTTAATACTGGATATTCATCCAAGCTTGATTATTTTTCATTAACCAACTCTTCTACTTGAATAACATACAACTAGCACCTCTTCATTTGCAAGACTGAAATCTGTCTTAAGGATATAGGTCTCTGAATACCTCTTATATGTACATTAAGGTTTCCCTCATCATTCAGACATGTAACAACTTTACTATGGCATTCCAACACAACAAAGTGTTTCTCAAGCCAGTCCATACCGATCAGCAAATCATATGATCCAAGAGGAAGGATGTCCAAATCTGTACAGGTTTGGTTTCCATTCATTTCAAAACAACAACTTTTGACCATAGATGTGATCTTCCTCTTCATGCCAGTTGCCAATCGAACCATTCTAGACTTAGACAACTTATGAACCATCAATTTACACCTTTCAACCAAGTTAGTATTAATATAGTTATAAGAAGCTCTGGAATCAATTAAAATTGAAATAGGCACGTCACTTAGTTTACCTTCAATCTCGATCATAGAAGATTGATGACCAGCTTGGTGATTATCCAATGCTGCATAGATGCGAGGAACACTTCTAGCAACATCGCCAACAGTAGAAGCTTCTTGCATATTATATACATCGGTTCCCTTATTTCTTCTTTCAAGACATTTGCTTAAGAAATGGTCACCACCACACCCCAACATTTACCTTGGGTTGATTTCTTTTGTCCTGAAGAATTTACCATCCTGTATTCTTCTTTTGGTATCGGTGGTTTAAAAGAAGAGTAGGTGTCCTTCTTTGTATCCAAAGGCTTAAACCCGTTTCTTCTCTAATCTTGCTTCTCTTCTGGCTTACCTTTCCAAACCTTTTTCACTTCCTGCCTATTCTGGCCTTGCTCATACAAGCATCTAGCCTTTTGGAAGCAATCCTTCAAGGTGCAAGGTTCATCATAAGTCAATCTATCCTTATAATACGCAGGCAAGCCACTGATAAAACGATGTACCTTCACCTTTTCATCCTTGATGAACTCCACATATCCCAGTAGCTCCAAGAATTTCTTTTCATAGTCCTCCATGGACATATTTCCCAATTTATGCTCAAATAATTCTTGTGTCTTTTTATCATAGTACTGCTGTGATAGATATTCTTTCTTGAGGAGTCTTTGGAATTTCCTCCAAGAAATTTGCTTCTCATCCAATTCTTCCACTTGTTTGAGAAGTTTCCACCATTTATAAGCCCTTCCTTGCAAATTATATATTGCAATCCGTGCTTCTTGGTTTTCTGAGTAGTCATGTAAATGCAAATACTTGTTCATTTCCATAAGCCATAGCTTTGCAACATCACCAGATTTCTCTCCATCAAAGGTTGGAGGTTTTAGTTTTATGAGTTCGCCTTCTAGCATTATATCATGCTTTCTCTTTCTCTTCCTTATAGGATATTTAACCTGCTGGTTATTTTTATACCCATGAGAACTTTCATTGGTTTTATGATGGGAATGTACTTTCATTCTGTTGTCTCCTCTTTCTTGAGAGAAGGGATACCTGTTCATGGTCTCTTCACCTCTTTACATATTGGAAGTGACTTGTTGCATTTGATTTTGCAGGTGAACCAAATTCTGTTGTAAATGTTGATTAATTTGGTTCTGTTGTTCCAAACTTTGCATAATTATATTGTTTCCAAAATGCAAATTCCTCAAAGTTTGCACAACATCCATGGTCCCTATCCCACTTTGGTGACCATTGGATTCATAACCTTATTCTTCTTCACCAACTTCTTCAACAAAATTAGTAAATACGGGATCCTCTGCTATCTCTTTAATTCTGTTTGCTTGTCTTTACTGACAATCTGCAAATTAAATGGTTGAATATTTCTGTATAATGCTAGCAATCTGAACCAACAATCATTATTAGTCTCAAAATTAATTACAACATGTATTCAAATACATGTATATATCTCTTTTTAAGAAAATAATTTCAATTCCAGAGGCCTGAGAGTTGCAACCGATGCTTTGATACCAATCTGTAACGTACCCCACGTTACACATACACGCAATTATAGTATAATACCATGAAATAAAAAAAAAAAATTATATTGAGCATCTAATTAACAACTTCATATCTACATTAGTTGGCCCATAAACATATATTAATGCACCGACAGCCAGAAGCATGCCATCTGTGCTTGGAATAGACATATCATAGCTTGAAAAGTTAAACAACACAACACAACTCAGCCTTATTCATACAAAAGACTCTCAATCAGGGATTCAAACTTCATAATCAAGTTTATGCCTATCATGCTATGAACAATACGTGAACCATCCATTCATCATTAAGGTTGTGTCAGGATAAGCATATATGGGGTACACAAATGAAGTACAAGCCATGCATCTTTCACATATAAGATTCATAATGCAGATAACTCATGCAATTGAAGGAAACATCATTCATGAATACAACCTTCTACACAGGCTTAAGCATAGCATTATCATGGCTTACATTTAATTACTCTTTCATTTAACAATTTGAACATAATAAGCTTAATAATTCACATGAACATTAAAATTCATCCACAGATAAACTTATCTGAAATTCACGTAAAGGTGGCAACTGGCTGCATGTGAGCCACGCTCCACCCAACCTTAGAACTTGTCCAGCCTGTACTATTTCAGCTCCCAAGTTCACCCCCGAGCCAAGATACATAAATTAACCCAAGGTGTCTCACCGATCCCCCTCAACTCACTCACAGAGTCAAAGGTGAAAGAAACAGAGATAAGATATGCACAAGATTCTACAAACAATAGTTTGGTAACCACTTCCTTGTCAATTCCGCAATTGACCCACCTGAGTTCCTTCCCAAAACGCACAATGATACACTTCATTGCAAGCGTCGGGATTCCCTCTGTGTCTCATGCATAATTGCCAATTGACTGGTATATGTAACCAAGGGAAATCATGGCCAAAACAGTTTAACTCAACAATTCGGGTTCGGGTTCGTCACAATAATTCTTTCCCAGGTTTTCCTCACTTCTCCTTCATTCCATGGGCACCACACGGGTCCCCCTCTCACTCCGTCCGTGCATCCTCAGACTGACCTCCCAACCGCCCAACCATGCGTCCCCCTGACCCCCACGACCTCCCCCGGTATGTCCGCATTCCATCACCAAAGCAACCCCGTGTCCTCCTTTGGGCTCCCACGTGGCTGTCCCAAAGGAATGCGTTCCTTCCATCCATAATCACGATTAGCCACTAAATCTCAACATTGAATAATAATTAATAATATTTAATTATTAATTAATCCACCATTAAGAATATGGCTTAGGAGTATGGGTTTTGTGCTTTTATCGTAAGGTTTAGGAAACAAAGGTTTAAGGAAACAAGGTACATAGGTAAACCTTTCCCCCTCACAACCCTCAGTTAATATCTGGATATCCTCTTCAGCGTATTGCTCATCACGCAGCCAACTGGTATTTGTATTGAAATCATATCTTGCTATGTACATATTTATAGCAAAATGTTCAAGATACAATATCAATACTTTATTTGGGCCAAGGATATTACAATACATCTGGTACCTTCAAGAGAGCTCAAAGATCTCCATAAATCATGCTTTAAAATATATGCGACGGGACCATAAACATTACAGATACTGATCCTGTCGTTATGCTCCTTTGATTCCAATTAGACCATAATCCAATGTTGCCCCTCTTTCTACTAGATTAGATTTAATTTGACATTATCCCAGAACACTACAAGTCCTCTAGAGGCTCCCAAAGAACTTTTGGCCAGGCCAACCCCATTCTTCCAAAGAGATTGAAAGATCTGAATTACTTCGATGGAGTCCATTTTAGTCTCTTGGAGGAGAAGGATAGAAAGGTGATCTTTATATATCATTTGATTCAATGTTTCAAATTTATGTTTTCCTCCTAAACCCCTACAATTCCGGGAGACTAGTTGCATTATTTTTTTGATTGAGAGCTAGATTTATTTCTGACATCACCCTTTTCCCCCTTTTTATTAGAAACAATACCCTTCAAGATATAGTCCAAGGAAGCTTGTTTACCTAGTTGTTTTTCTTTGTCGGTTTCTTCTTCCCTCATTGTTTTTTTTTATCTTCTGCCTACTTTCTTATTGTTTACTCTGTCTTCCTCCATTTCCTTAGAAGATTCTTCTAGGGGAAAGGAAGAAGGCTGGCGGTCTCCTCATCCGAACCACCCTATTGATTGTTGGCTTGAGAATTAATTTATATAACAGGTCGGTTTGAAAGCCCGATACTACATTATTCTACTCCAAGTTCCTACATAACAGGGGCCAATTCATTTGAGTTCTTGTTGTTTCTACTAGTCTTCTTGAACCTCTAATTCACCTGAAATCGCATTCGATAGAGCATGAAATTTATTGGACGATTCTAGAGGTGCAGGAACCACCGAGGCTACCCAAGCCTTTCCTTTCTTTTGTACCTTCTTCCATTCTTTATTTACTGCCTTATCTGTTTCCTTACCTTCATTTTTTGGGTTTTTTTTGGCAAAATGTCCATATTCATGGCACTTCTTACACTTGAAAGGCAATTGATCATCGTCTATTTTTTGTTCATGATTCCAACTATCCATTACAAGATTTACCACCTCTAGAAGACCCTTCTCCAAGTGTACTTCAACACAAATTTTCGCACAGGAGAACATAGGAGATTTGGGTTCAAATTTATCAATATATCGACCAAGGGTATTCCCAATAGAGGTAAGAACTTCACCAGGCCAACAATGAAGTGGAAGGTGAGGTAATTTTACCCAAACAGGGATTGTTGAAGGTATATCTTTCTCCGGATGAAATGATAAATTCCAACTATTTAAATATATACCTCTAGGTCCCATGAAGTAAGGGCCATTCCGAAATATCAGATCTCTATCAGCTTTAAATTCAAAATGAAAGACATAGTAACCTTTCCCACAGAAATGCCATTGCATTCTCCCTGTCAAAAGAGGTTGCCAGTTTTTATTAATCCATACCTCCATTGCCCTAAGGTAGGGATAAATGCATGTAAACAAACCGATCAAGCCTCTCTCAGATAGACCGTTGGCTTTCTTCTTTGCAAAGTTACATGATACCTTGATTTTAGGGGCATCCAATCTTTTCACAAAGCGAGCAGTAGGATGAGAGACATCCTTTTCCTTCAAACCCGCTGCTAGAAGATGAAAAACTCCATCCAGACTAGGATCCGGGTCAAAATCGGGGGGATCCATCTCCTAAAACCAGAAACAAGCAAAACCAAGCTTTAAGTCAAGACGCACAAATTTTCTTCAAGTTACAGAGCTCGACAATTAAGGGTTTCCAAATTACAATGCCACTATCATAATCAAAATATTTACTTCTCATTATGGTCTTCTTATAATAACTATTTTACCACACTTTCATGCACAATTATTACCCTACTAACTTCATGATTGAAACGAATCCCATAAAGTTTATATTTAAAAGAGATTTAAAATCCTTATTGATGTTCATAAATGATAAAATATTTATTATATTTTTAATTATACTTAAAATTTGTAAATGAATAGTGGAAGAGTTTTTGGAATTATAAAAACTTTTAAAACATGCCAGAAATGGAGAGTTTTTAATTAAATGTCATGAGACTAAATTAAAGTTTATATTATCATTTACAATGTTTCATAATACCCCTTTTACATGTTTTTAAAAAAAATTAAAAAAATGTCCATTACTAAGTTGGATATGTTTGAAATTTATGTATTTTGGAATTATTTTTATGATATAAATACTTCTTTACGATAATAAATTTTTTCCATTTAAGATGACTAAATCTATCTATAAATATAAATTTTTGGTTTTTGAATGTAGTAAAACTTATCATAACTCAACTTAATTGTTTACTACTAACTAGAATAATGGTTGATATCTGTAAATGTCTATAAAACCATCATCATTATTAAAAAAAACCACACAACCTAATGATTTACTAGTAATTTGTAAAGAAAACTTCTATTTTTGTGATTTATAAAACTACCTCTAATTGAATCATATACTTTCTAGTAGCATCTAAGCTTAGCTTAGTCTTAGTTTACTCCATACATAATACTACATATAACTCCTCTCTAGTTACAAACTATATATATATTCTTACACGGTAAAGAGGGGTTTTAAAGAGCTTCAAATGTTGAAAGTACGAAGGAACAAAAAAGGTGGAGCTCAATGGCGTTAGTATTGGTGTGCGGACAGCCCTGCAGCGGCAAATCCACGGCTGCTGGATGCCTGAGGCGAGCTCTTGAATCCCAACACCACTCCTGCTGCAATGTTCGCATCATTGACGAGCCCTCTCTCCATCTCGATCGCAACCAAAGCTATGCGGGTATGCAATTAACTCTCGGCTTTCTTTAAATAATTTTCTTTCAAATATTCTGCCAACTATCTGTTTTGGGGTGATTTTCTCTGCAATATCGTTTCATTGGACCTGCTGTTTTAAGTGGCCTGAAAAAATTGACCTTCAACTCAATGACTGGATGGAAATTCCCAGTACTATGCTGTTGAATCACACTTATTCTGGTTTCATTTACACATGGGTTCATTTTTAAATATCAGTGGTGAACACCCCATTCGTCTGAGCTTAAAATTCAGTAAGCGGGAAATCATGTACGCATCAAACTCACATACAGACTTACTTTGGATTATAAAATTCGCTGTATAGATGCAGTGTTGAAGCTGAACAGTATGCATTATACTTTTTGGCATCAATACTAGTTGCAGGATCCAAACATCACAGAACGTAAGCAAAAGCGGGAAAACATAAAAGCAAACTGTAAACAAAACTTAGTTGCAGTTTGGAAGTCAGGACCTAAGAAGGCAAATCAGTTCAGGTCTTGCTGCAATGCTATGCGAAGGACATTAGAGGTTTCATTTGTGAGCCATTAAATTTGCCCATGTCTACACATGCAGGTTGTATTAAATATCATGATTCAACAGCCAATGAAACATTGGTTAACTGGTGAAGTCAGTGGGGTTCTAAGTATTCCACCAGGACTCCATTCTTGCTGTGATCTACACCATCTCTATGCCATGAGTTTCGAAGGGATGAGGCCGAGTACAAGTCCAAAGTGATCTTGGCGGAATGGGTACCCCTCACGCCTGGGACCTTAGACTATGAAAGTATGCTCCAGATCAATAGCAATTTTTTTTTGACTTTGCTAAAAGTATCTCGAAAGAATTTTCATTCACAACTTGATGAATTTATGACATTCTTTATCTCATAAAGCCCACACAAGGTCGAGCAAACACCTTTAGCTATCTTCTATTTCGATCAATGTTGCATGGAAACCCGTTCCTACCCACTGGAGATGTATCCTTCGCATTTTCCTCTCCCCGAGGACTTAAGCACTGCAGGGGGATCCTAGTTTGGAAGGGGATGCCTCGGGCAAATGAGGAAGTCCACACAAGGTCGACCAATCATCTTTAGCTATCTTCTCTTTCGACCAATGTTGCATGAGAACTTGTCCCCATCCACTGGAGACGTGTCCCTACATTTCCCCGTCCCTAAGGACTTGGGGACTGTAGGAGGGAGTCGAAATTTGGAAGGAGACGTGCCTAAGCACATGGGGGACCTTCGCTATGTCCCACAGACATTTGCCTCCGAAAACTGGGAGCTCTCAGAGATGCCCCTCGATAGTTTCGAGGATGCTTAGATGTTCCCTATCCAAACTGGCACCCATGTTGCAGCAGTTTCTACAAGAAAAGTTTTCACTCACTAGTTCGATATTTGGACCTTGACAAACTTTCTCTATGCAATGAGTGCTGGAATGCTATATAATATGGTTTTGTAATAGGGAATAATTCCAACAACACTTTTTACTCCCATGTTTGGTAGGTTTCTGTACTCTGTATCTGTTAATTTTTCATGACATGGTAAGCAAAGCTGCACTCTTAAAACAGAAAACCCTATTCTGAAAACAACGAATGAAGGAACACTAGATCTACAAACACATAATTCAGAAAATTAGGACAACAAGTAGAATTTGCAGTACTTAATCACATCACTCTCTATTACTCCGAAAGGAAAGAATCACAAAGCAATATGCTAAAAACTATCTCACTTTCCTAGTGGAATATATTGCCTTTCTTTTATAGACTAAGAAGAGGCTAGGGTTTACAATAATGGACCATCTCTGTGGTGAGCCTAAGTTAGGAGAAGAAACCCTCACCCTAATTTTGCCTAGAATATAGTGTGCCCAACATGCATGCAGAAGTTACCTAGGATAGAGCTCTTCTTTCCTTGATGATTGTGCCCCAACCTAAATCTGGGAACTCTCTCTGCCATGCGTCTTTCATAGCTTTAGAATAACAACTAATTAAAGAACTAGAAAAACATTATAAATAAAGAAAAGTAACACATTCCTAAACTAGAAAAGAAAACTTTAAATCTGGCATGGTAAAGATGGTGCATGTATGCATGTGCCTCAACACTGTCTGCCTATGCTGCACCTTTATTAACTATGCCTCCTCACACAAGCTATGCACATGGATCAAGGTTGAACTTGGATCTATTTAAGACGTTGCTGTTGAGGAGATTAACTTCCGAGCAATAGGAAAAGAAACTAACACTTCTTCTTTGAGAGGAAGGTGTTCTCCATCAAACCAAGTCTTTCCATCAACATCTTAATCTTCCCCTTAGCTCTAGGCTTGGTCAGAATGTATGCCACCTGCAAATTTAAAGGAACATAATCAAGGACCACTGCTCCTTTTTGAACTCTCTCTACGAGGAAATGGAACCAGATATTGATGTGCTTGGAGTGATCATGAAACAAGATTCTTAGAGAGCCTGATGTTAAATTTTGGTTAGGGTTAGGGTTTGATGCAGAGAAGTCAAAATTTATGTACTTTAATGCAAAATTACATTCAACAAATTAATACTGAAGCAGAAATAGTACAGCAGTAAATAAGCAATACAATTTAACACATAGTTTTGATCTCATCATCTTTAACACTACCAAGAGGTCCTCGTGTTAAAGTAATCTTCAGTAACATGTAATCAGCAATAGCAGAATAACTAACATGTTTAATTAATAATAAAAGAGACAAGTTAGGATACTTACCTTCAATGTGGGACCCTTCCTACTTTATACTCAGAAGAATTTTACTTTCAGAAAAGACTGTGCCTCTCATAGGCCAGTCAATCACTAGGAACCAGCTGACCCTGCTAAAGGGTAAGTACAAACCAGAGAGAGAGATGACTGGTTGAGGTACAGTCAAGTAGTCAAAGACAGTAAAAAACACAGTAACAATCTCAATCAAGTCACAGCATGATATAAGTCCAAAAGATATAAGCACAAGAAATCTGAACCCTAGCAAAAGTATGACCTCAATCAGACACAAAGGATCAGCACATAGATCAGATCAAATCTCAGCAATATGGACAAATTTCAGCAGTATAGATCTGGTAAAAGAGCAAGGCTCAGCATATTAAACATAGTCTGATGACTCTAGATATGTCCAGTTATATTCATGGCTTCCACAGATATACACGTAGCAGAGTAGGACAAACCCCAAGGGCCTTACGGCCTCCACAGATTTACACTTGCAGACTGGATCAGACCCTAACGCCTCACGGCCTCCACAAATAAACAATCAGCAGGCAGATTTAAGACAAAATAGGGTCACGGCTGAGCTTCAGAGGTAATATAGGGTGACGGCTATCTCAGCAGGCAAACACAAACAGATCAGATCCCTTAAAGGCAGCTCAATGAGCAGATCGGAGCTCACACAACTTCAATCAGGCAGATCAGACATCACAACAAGTAGATCTGATCCCTTAATGGACAGATCGAGCCTCAATCTAACCCACAGCAGTTAGATCTGATCAGTGAAGCTCATGGCTCAGTCAAACAGAGATGGCAGCAACAGATCGGACCTCTTAACAACCAGATCATACCTCTTAAACCCTTGACGTCAAGCAGCAGAGAAGACAGAGCTGAGATATGGAGATGTTGTCATAATATCAATTGAGAAACAATAGACCTTCATATATAGGATCCTAAAGGACTTCTAGAAGGATAAAAAATAAAACTTTAAATTAGTTAGGGTTTCACCAATTAATGGTTAAGACATCGATAATAAAAATATAAATAATTGATGTGTCATAGGTGGGTACCAACATATAAGGGTTAAGGTACAAAATAAAATATAAAATGTAATTAGGGTGTCTTGGCTGGGTACTAGGGTCAAGCCACCATATATAAATTAATTAGGTAAGGGTACATGGACCAACACATGGTACAAGTCAAAGCATAAGACAAGGAGGTGGTACATGACCCACAACCCTAGGACCAAAGGGTGTACCACAAAGGTGGGCACACAACCGTAATACCCATAAGACGAAAAAACATCAAGGTGGTACAAATCAAAACAACTTAATTGGAGGAACAACACAAAGTTTGACAAGACCAAGAACAACAAGGTGTAAATACCAAATGTGAATCAACCAAGGTGGGGGGGGTACAACAAATCATCTCTCTCTCAATTGTACAAGTGTTCCATACAACCTGAAAGTTCATCATCACTGTATAAGGAAGGGTCCACATTGGATGATGTGATCATGTGGTCCTCCAGACTGCTCCTCAGGTCAATTGCTAGTGGCTCCATCAAGGGGTGGCCACTCCGTCGAGAAGACCATCTAGCTCAACCATCTCGAAGACCTAGGAGAGAAGGACATCACACATCATCATCTTGGTCCACTGACCAAGATCTACATGGTTAACTGACCAGGTATGTCACTGCAGGAACTACTTGGTCCTCGTGACCAAGAATCTGCCTGGTCCCGGACTAGGAGTGTTAAGATTTAATATGCTAAGATAGAAAATATCAGTATTACGTTCCATTCCACAACAATAGCATATACAGGATCATTGAAAGAACAACAAGCACAACATAAACACAAGAGACACAATTTATCCTGGGAAACCCTCATGGGGTAGAAAACCCAACAAAGCTTCCTCAATATAGATGACCAGCAAATACAAAGATGTAATCCCCAAACATGACCTCCTTCTCCTCCATAGCAGATCTCTCTCTCACCTATGCGCTAATCACACGTGAGTGAATGTGTGTTAAATGAGGAACACACCTCCTCTATTTATACACAACTCCGACTTGACTTTTACACTAACTAGGTCGGCCCCAACTTAACCACTTAACATAATGTAGACTGGGCCGACCCCACTAGGGTGGTCTAATAACCCTTTAACCCACATGACTCATATAGGGCCGACCCCACTAGGGAATTCTAATAACCCAAGTTACCACATTCTCCATGGAGGGATAAAACATCTCCGGATATACAATAGGGTCTCCACGGAGGAATGAAACATCTCCGGAATAATAAAGTACAAATATAATATTCTTAGAAGTTACAATATCTCAACACTCCCCCTTAACGAGAAGGATATTATAACAACATCTGCAGGAGCAAGGAGTCATCAACCACATGATACATGATACATCTATAAATCATTGGAAGCTTTCTTCATACATAATTAGTAACTCAAACAGTTACCGGAACATCTTCAAGATCTTCAATACTGGAACATCTTCAAGATCTTCAATACTGGAACATCAACATCTTCAGTACTGAGTCTTCATCTTCTGCAGCACTCGAACAGCTACAGTAACATCATCATCTGGATCTCTCGATCAACATCTTCTTCTCGATCAACAACATCAACATCTGGATCTCCTGATCAACAACATCAACATCTGGATCCTCTCGATCAACAACATCAACATCTGGATCCTCTCGATCAAGAGCATCAACATCTGGATCTCCCGATCAACAACATCAACATCTGGATCCTCTTGATCAGCAACATCAACATCTGGATCCCCCGATCAACAACATCAACATCTGGATCCTCTTGATCAACAACATCAACATCTGGATCCTCTCGATCAACAACATCAACATCTGGATCCTCTCAATCAACAACATCAACATCTGGATCTCCCGATCATCATCATTTGGATCATCTCGATCAACAGTATCATCATAGCAGCATACTCTGCAATGCACATGATCCAATTACGGGATGATCAATCCCTCTCACTTTAAGACACCTCTCATGTCTATGGACGATGCAGTCCAGATCTACTTATAGGATGATCAATCCTAATCCTTTTAAGACACCTCTCATGTCTATGGACGATGCAGTCCAGATCTACTTACAGCATGATCAATCCTGATCCTTTTAAGACACCTCTCATGTCTATGGACGATGCAGTCCAGATCCATTCAAGACATCTCTCATGTCTAAGGACGATGCAGTCCTGACCACAGTGCCAGTCCTTTTTCATACTAGATGTGACCTAGATTAAATCTAGGATTTATCACCACAGAGCCAGTCCTTTTTCATACTGGATGTGACCTAGATCAGATCTAGGATTTACCACCACAGAGCTAGTCCTTTTTCATATTGGATGTGACCTAGATTAAATCGAGGATTTACCACCACAGAGCCAGTCCTTTTTCATACTGGATGTGACCTAGATCAGATCTAGGATTTACCACCACAGAGCCAATCCTTTTTCATACTGGATGTGACCTAGATCAGATCTAGGATTTACCACCACAGAGCCAGTCCTTTTTCATATTGGATGTGACCTAGATCAGATCTAGGATTTATCAAGTACATTTTGAACCAACTGTTCAGGGACGATGCAGTCCTATCACGTACATTTTGAACTAACTGTTTAGGGACGATGCAGTCCTATCACGTACATTTTGAACTAACTGTTCAGGGAAGATGCAGTCCTATCACGTACATTTTGAACTAACTGTTCAGGGACGATGCAGTCCTATCCCGTACATTTTGAAGTAACTGTTCAGGGACGATGCAGTCCTATCGCGTACATTTTGAACTAACTGTTCAGGGACGATGCAGTCCTATCACGTACATTTTGAACTAACTGTTCAGGGACGATGCAGTCCTATCACGTCCACTTAGACAAAGTCTAAGGACCACTTATCAACCTTATCGTTGATATCATCGACCTCATTGTCGGGACAGGTAACCTCATCATCGACCTCATCGTCGGAACAAGTAACCTCATCATCGATACATGTATCCTCATCATCGATGCAAGTATCCACATCATCAAGTACAAGTATCTTTATCATCGATACAAGTATCCACATCATCAATACAAGTATCCTCATTGTCGATACAAGTATCCACATCATCAATACATGTATCCTCATCATCGATACAAGTTTCCTCATCATCGACCTTACCGTCGATGCAGGCAATCTCATCATCAACGACCATATCACTCCCCCTTTCGAGGAGGGTCCTTCTGAACTACACCAAGCTTGTCTTGGAAATACTCAAACTTTACTCGAGACAGAGGTTTGGTCAATATATCAACAACTTGTTCGTCAGTGCTCACATACTCAAGCTTGATAGCTCCTTTCTGCACTATATCCCGTATATAGAATATTAGATCTCTATGTGCTTTGACTTATCATGGAACACTGGATTCTTATTCATCTTGAAACAACTCTGGTTGTCACACAAGATCACAGTGGGGTCCATCTCCAAGTTAAACAATCCTGATAACAACTTCCGAAGCCATATCGCTTCACAACTAGCAGAGTAAGCAGCAATATATTCCGCTTCAACTGTGCTGAGAGTCACACTAGACTGCTTCGTGCTAAACCACGAGATCATGGCAGATCCCAGACAATAACATCCTCCCGATGTGCTCTTCCTGTCTGATACACTTCCTGCCCAATCAGCATCTGTGTAGCCATACAATCTGAAATCATGATCTCCAAGATAACATAGACCAAAGTCTATCGTACCCTTTAGGTACCTCATCACATGCTTTGCAGCTATCAGGTGAACACGCCTAGGTTCCATTAGATACTGACTCAAGGTGTTCACAGCAAAGCATATATCTGGCCTGGTATTCGTCAGATACATCAATGACCCAATAATCTGTCTATACAGAGTTACATCCACTAACTCTAATGAGTCATCAGCTAACAGCTTCAAGTTGGAATCCATGGGAGTGGCCATGGCTTTGCATTCCAACATATCAAATCTTTTCAAGATTTCCACAGCATACTTTCCTTGGTTGAGAAAGATTCCTTCTGGGCCTTTCCATACTTCCAGACCTAGGAAGTAATGCATCAATCCGAGATATTTCATCTCAAATTCTGTAGCTAGCTTCTTCTTGCTTTCCATGATCTGTTTCTCATTCCCTGTCAGAAAGAGATCATCCACATACAATACTAGTATGACAGGTTCATTATCCATAACCTTAAGGTAAAGGTTAGAATCAACTTTACTTTTGGTAAAGCCCAAGCTTGTCAAGAAGCTATCAATTCTCCCTCTATGACTGAACATCATTCACACTCTGCATTGAGTGATCTTCTACATATCTATCCGTGCCATCTTTCGTCAGATGGGTCTACTGATATGAGCCTCAAGATCATTCGAACTCTGTGGTGAGTTCCTTCTTGCATCCATCTAAGAGAAGACTGTCATCTGTATATAGACACCATCTTCAACCTTGTAGCAAAGGTTGAAATCCACATCACCCGTGGTGATCATTAAGCTCATCAAATGACTATCGATCCTGGGCACCCGTACAGAGCTTTCTTCAATTACACCATTAAGAGAATGGTCTTATCTAGCCACTTGGAGCAAACATCTCGTCATGATCCTCTTCTTCTTTCTAAGAGAATATTCTAGCCACGAGCCTTCTATATTACGTTTGATTTGTAGGTCTTCTTGTTGAACATCCATCACTTGTTCGGTGTTCATCATCCTTCTTTTGTAGATCATATCACATGATCTTTCCTACAAATCAAAGTTAATTACATGATTAGTAATACTTCATAATCATCAAATCATGTTGACATGATAACCTTCTATGCATGCTGATATGATTCACATACTCATGGAACTATCTTGACCAATATTTTGGCACAACACTTTTCCATATCCTGTATGCATACAATGGCTATCTAGATGCCTTCCATCTTTACCAGAACATACTGTCAAGAGCGTGCACAACTCTCAGCATGTCAGCAAAGAGGTTTCATTCTAGATAAACAACAATGGAATGTTTGTCCAACTTACCCATCATATGCATATTAGTAGTATACTGTTTAATGCTATATGAATGCTCACACTATGCATGATATATTCTAGGAATATAAATATGCATACAACTATTACAAGCAATATCATTTACTATTTCAGATAACTCAAATACTTATCTTTTATGGTTGCCTCCCGCTTGATCTCTATATGTATTTGAACTTCTATTCATTTTGTACCACTATGCATGCTTAAGTGTGCACTAGTGTCATCCTCATGATCTCTTACGTAATCATACATTCATTGCGCCAAGAGGCGCTCTACAGCCTAGTATGAGGGAGATCTTGTAACATGTGAGTGTTTGTCGAGTTTGTCGAGTGTTTGTCTAGTAACAAAATAATACAAAGTATACAAAAAATAATAATACAAAGTAAAAAGTAATAAATATTATGTGGGCCATAAACAAAAAAGAATAATACAAAGTATACAGTAAATATGAGACTTAAACTAGAGACTTTAGAGCTTAGTATTAGGTGATAAATATTATGTCGGTCATAAACAAAAAAGAATAATTTAAAGTAAAAAGTAAATATGAGACTTAAACTAGAGACTTTACTTTTTACTTTTAATACAAAGTAAAAAGTAAATATGAGATTTTAGAGTGTTTGTCAAGTAACAAAATAATACAAAGTAAACAAAAAAGAATAATACAAAGTAAAAAGTAATAAATATTATGTTGGACATAAACAAAAAAGAATAATACAAAGTAAGAAGTAAATATGAGACTTAAACTAGAGACTTTAGAGCTTAGGATTAGGTGGCTCAGGTATTGCACTCAAGGAGCTATTCAAGGAGAGGTTTGCACCTCAGGAGATTTGATCCCTCTCGGTGATTGATAGAGCCTAGGATTTGGATCTAGGCTGGTTAGTATAATCTCAATACTATCAAAACATTATGTATGGTCATGATCATTTCATACACAGGTATACTTACCTAAGATCCTAACAAAGTAGGATTCTAATTTGATATAGGAAAACATACCTGGATTATCAAGCTTGGTTATGTCTTAACATACCCAAAGTAATATTTTCTTTGTTCTCTTCAATGATTTAGAGACCTTGTGCTAGAACCTGCATATCTCATAAGTTAAGCATAGTAGAACAAAGTCATACATACCTCGTAAGTAGAGCTTCTATGTGATCAAAGACTATGGATGAGTCTTTGTCTCCATGTCATCATGGTCATAGAACTCGACTTGTCTTTCTTGATGTACCTTTCATGTTAGCAGACAACATCATCCTCATACAACACCACAGGTGCATTAGTACAATCATAAGTGTCATAAACATAATCAATGAATGTCTTCTATCAATTATATGCATTCATTATCAAACAATCATAATTGTACTAACCTCAATAACATGAAGACAAACATATTATGAAATCAAGAATCAGATTTCAAAACATACCTATGTCTTCTCAAGTCATACCTGTCGAGTAGTCTTCTCTATAAGGGTAAAACCCTAACCATCCAAGGTAGATCACTTGTAAACATCTTATGTATGTTCATGGTGCTAGGATGATAGGATATCAGTGCCATTTAAACCTTCTTCATCGCTGCCCTATGAGTCTCCCAACTTTGCTAGGGTTTCTTCTTACTTGGAAACCCTAATTTTCAATCTCCTTCCTCCCACAACATTTTGATGGAGGATTAATATCTATGATAAATGGATTCCAAATACATTATCAAAGGTTCCAATGTTGAATCAGGTGTCTCCAAAATTGTATCAGGTCTTTCCAGACCTAAACACTGAGAACCCTAAGTGAGAGCTTCTTTCTCCTCTTCTTAGATTTCCTCCGTTGAGCCAATTCAGATGTGTCGTATTGTTTCTGGTGTATCTCTGCAATTTCGGATTTGAAGGGTCTGAAACTTCGGCCTATGGTAGCCTGACCTGTCATCTTTCCAACCCCACAGGTCTGAGCTTTAATGGATTCTCTGAGAGAGAGTTATGCCAAGTGTCGCAACCTAACCTGTTTATGGGATGAAACAACATAGCGAACTTGTACGGAGTGCCACGTGTCACTGTTTCAACTTCGGCCTCTGAAAAGTGGACTTGTGAAACTACAGTCCGTTCCCTACCTGTCACTTTTTACGAAATCTCATTTGGAGCTTCCTAGCCCGAAATATGACCTTTTTGCCTAGGTCACCTGTTTAGGACTGCATTCTGAAAGAGGCAGAAACCTTAACTTGTATTGATCATATCTCACAAAGTACAACAAATCTGAGGATGTCCTTCGGACACAAGGTACATGGGGATGTTGTCTACGACCTGTAGAAGTTTCAGATCCTGAACCTTCGCCAAAATGGATTTATAGTAAAAGTTCCATGATGACTGGTTTTTGCTATATAAAACCCTAACTTTCAAATTGTCGCAAGTGAGACAAGTGTCGTAAGTGCCATACATTGCCTTCCTTCAGGATAGCTCTGATACCATGTTAAGATTTAATATGCTAAGATAGAAAATATCAGTATTACATTCCATTTCACAACAATAGCATATACAGGATCACTGAAAGAACAACAAGCACAACATAAACACAAGAGACACAATTTATCCTGGGAAACCCTCATGGGGTAGAAAACCCAGCAAAGCTTCCTCAATATAGATGACCAGCAAATACAAAGATGTAATCCCCAAACATGAGCTCCTTCTCCTCCATAGCAGATCTCTCTCTCACCTATGCGATAATCACAAGTGAGTGAATGTGTGTTAAATGAGGAACACACCTCCTCTATTTATACACAACTCCGACTTGACTTTTACACTAACTAGGTCGGCCCCAACTTAACCACTTAACATAATGTAGATTTGGCCGACCCCACTAGGGTGGTCTAATAACCCTTTAACCCACATGACTCATACAGGGCCGACCCCACTAGGGAAGTCTAATAACCCAAGTTACCACATTCTCCACGGAGGGATAAAACATCTCTCTGGATATACAATAGGGTCTCCACGGAGGAATGAAACATCTCCGGAATAATAAAGTACAAATATAATATTCTTAGAAGTTATAATATCTCAACAAGGAGGTCTCTGTCTCAACATGCAGGACTTGCTTGGTCCTCGTGACCAAGATACCATCTGGTCCCAGACCAAAATACCCTAGAGACAAATAGGGGCCCTAGCCACATGCTAGGGACTTTGCCATGGCATCAACCTGCTTGGTCCCCGACCAAGAACCCCAAGAGACAGTTGGGGGCCCTAGGGTACCTTCTAGGGTCTTACTCTTTACTCCGCCTGGTTAACTTGACCGGGAACCCTAGTTAACTGACTAGGGTACCATCCTCTCTGAGAATGGGTCTCATAGCTGCACTAACTTTAACACCTGGTGCAACTTTGATTGTCACGGTAAACAACCGTAGGCTCCTCTATTTGAAACTCTACTTGAGCATTAGGTGCTAAGTCCTCTATGGTAGGTAGGACCCACTCCTCTTCCTGATCTAACATGGAAGGCTCATAGAGTTTCAAATTTTCCACATTCACTATTGAGTAAATGTGCATGTATGGGGGTAGATTGAGTATGTAGGCATTATCTCTCACCTTCTTCAATATACCCCAAAAGAACCATACCGCAGAGCCTTGATTTTCTTACTAGGACCCTGTAGTCTTTCCATAGTTCAACTGTAACCAAACTCTATCCCCCACTTTGAATGATTTCTTAACCTTGTGTTGGTCATGTTTGGCCATGTACTTTTCCTATGACTTCTTCAATGTCTTTTGTACTTGCAAATGGATTTGCCTGATCTTATCAATGAGTTTTTCTGCTCTTAATGATTCACCTGTGGTGTCTTCCTTCACCCCCCCTTGGTATCCATATACATCATCTAGAGGTGAAGGTGGCATCTATCCAAAACAAGTTTCAAAAGGGGACCTACCAATGGAAGTGTGGACTGCTCTATTATAAGAGTCCTAGATATAGATCAAATTTTCATCCACGTCTTGGGATGCTTATGATTATAACCCCTCAAAAGTTGCACCAAAGTCTTGTTGACTACTTCTATCTGCCCATCTGTCTGTGGGTGGAATGCTATAGACTTCTTCAACGTAGTGTCCATCTTCTCCTAAAGTGTAGTCCAAAAGGGACTGAGAAATCTTGTACCCCTATCTAAGATGATGCTCCTTGGTATCCCAAAGTGCACCCAGACCTACTCTAAGAACATGTGCGCCGCTTCTTGTCCTTTGATGGTCTTTTTACGAGGCATAAGAATGCACATCTTGTTGAATATGTGAACTATCACAAATAAATAATCATGTCCCTTCCTAGTGGTTGGTAACTTGTTACGCCTGAGAGTGCCTGCATCATTCCTTCCAGATATTCTAGACTGAGTGGCTTCTTTTTCTTTTGTAAAAGGAAAAGTTTTTGGGGTTATATTATGGAGAGTGTTGATTTTGGGGCTAAATACCCCTGATCAGGTCATGGCAAGTCCTCTTGGTTTTCATTCTAGGAAGTGTTGGCTTAGTGGCATTGTTGACTGTTGGATTTTTTGTAACTTTGGAAGATATTATTATTGTATTTTATTGTACTTGATTATACCTCTTAAGGGAGTTGAACTTGATGTAATTAATTATGTAAACCCTTGAAAGAATCAATGTAAGCCTTGGGATGAAAAGCAATCAAAAGAAAAATTAAAATTAATTTATTTATTGCTCCCCAAGAGAAGTCGGCCCAATTAGGGAAAAGTCCAGTTTGTCACTTGTATAAATAAGAGGTAAAGTTCACCTCATTATTCACTCATCCACTTCACACAAGTTCGCATTCCTTGAAGAGAGAGGTTCTCATCTGCAGAAGGAGAAGACTATTTCTGGGGTTTCTACTTGGAAAGTATTTCCATCTTTTCTCTTTTATCATTGTACTCTGTTCTCGGAATTATTATCTCTATACGAAGGTTGCTGGGTTTTCTCCTGTTTGGGTTTCCCGGGATAAACTCGTGTTATTGTTTTGTGCTTTGTCTTTCTTCTAGTGATCCTATTGAATTAATGCAAGTAAATTATTATGCTATGAATGTATGCAAAATCTAACATGGTATTAGAGCGGTACTAGAAGAAGCCATTGTCGGAACACTGCGGGAACTAGGGTTTCATCTTTCAAAGTCTTCACTCAACTTTTTGGAAGAAAAAGAGCTTTGGGAATTTCGCTCTAAGGAGGGCGCATCTTTTGGTGAAGACAAAATTCAATTCCGAGAATTTACATTTTTTGACCGAATTCTACAATTGCAGCGGAAATTAGGGTTTCAGTTTTTAACCTAAATTCTCCACAGTTTTGGCTCGGCCCTACCTCATCTCAACTCACCTTGCTAGGGCGCATCTACCTGTGGAGTCAGTTTTCAAAAATTCCAACTTTCATTTTTGACCTAGCTCCTGCTAGGGTTTCTGTTCCAGATCTGCAAACAAGATGATTGGAATGAAGGTTGAAGATCGTCTGGAAGGGGCTTCCAACTTCATCTCTTGGAAGTCTAGGGTTCTTCTTCTACTAGAAGAAAATGATCTCTAGCAGTTTGTCAATGAGAAGGTCCCAGAACCAGAAGCCGAAGAAGACAAATCTCGCTGGAGGAAGAATGATGCCAGAGCAAGAAGGATTTTGGTGGACTCAGTTAGAGACCATCTGGTTCCTCAAATCTCAGGTAAGAAGACTGCTAAAAAGATGTTCAAAACCATAAAGAAGCTATTTGAACACAGTAGTATCAATGTGACCCTCACATTGAGGATTCGACTATCAAACATGAAGATGACCAAGTCAGAATCCATTGCCTCATATTTCATGAGGATCACAGAACTAAGGGACAAGCTTAGCACCAATGGAGATCCCATTGATGAAAATGAGCTTGTCATTACTACTCTAAATGGTCTCCCACCATCTTGGGAGTCTTTCATTCAAAGTATAAGTGGTAGATCCAAGTTACCCAAATTTGATAAGCTATGGGCAATTGCACTCAGGAAGAGACAAGAATAGCAACACGACAAAAGCTTCATGGCACTCAACTTGAGGAGAATAAAGCATTCTTGTCCCATACCAAGAAAGGCAAGGGAAGGGGAAGAAAGCTTTACAAACACAAGCACCAAGATAGGAGATCTAGTCCTCTTCCAGATCGGAAGAAGGAGAAGAAGGATTAGTCTTAGATACAATGCTACAGGTGCAAGGCATATGGTCATTATGCCAGTAATTGTCAAAGTTCAATCAAAAGGGAGCATGAAGCCTCAACTGCTGATGTTGAAGAAGATACCCCTCACAAGAAGTCAAGGAATGATGATCGTTCAGAGTTCTTCTTCTAGGAGATATGAAGATCCAGACTGCAAGAACAAAGATCTCTCTTGGTTCCCACAAGAAGGCAGTGGGAGCCCACACACAAAAACAATAAGAGATAAGTATTTTGTTTTCTTGCTTACATAGATATGATTTGTCTTATATGTCTCCATAACCATCATATGCAGATCTATCAGGAAGTGTGTTGAGCAGTTGATATAGTTTACCTTGTTGTATTTATTATGCATATGAGCTACACAACACTTCATTAACACATAATGGAGCTAGTCTAGATGATATCTCCTTCCTGCATGCTTAGAGTAGTGCACACTCTTGACGACATGTTCTAGTGGAGATAGCAGACATCTAGATAGTTCCCAGATGTATTTAGAAGACATGTTTATGATTGTTGTGCTAAAGTATTAGCCAAGATGCCCGTGTAAACTATTATCATTGCATAGAAATAGAAATTGGTTAAATTTGATTATGCAATGTCACTAATCATCAGACAAGATTTGACTTGTAGGGAAAAGACCATGTGATTTGGCCTACAAGAGAAGGATGATGAGACTTGTTCCGATGGACACATGAATCCTGTTGATGTTCAGCAGGAAGCTTCCAGGAATACGACTCTCAGCCCAGAAGGATGACCTCGGAGGAAGCTTTCACAGAAGTAAAACTAGAAGTGGGCCACCTTCAGATATTTGGCTGTCCAGTCTACATACATGTGCCCAAGAAGAAAAGGATGAAGTTAGAACCTTTAGGAAAGAAGGGAAATTTCGTGGGATACAATGAGTCTTCAAAGGCATACAAAATCTACATTCCAGGGTCTAGACAGATTGAAGTCAGCGGGATGTGACCTTTGAAGAAGAGATGGCTGTTAGGAAAGGCATAGGATCAGGCATGGAGACCGATGATGAAGAAATGCTAGAACCAAAGGAGATGAGATCATCTCCCCCTCCAGTTCAGAGGTAGTTAGGAGAAAAGGATGAACCCATCGATCCTACTGATTTAGTTGATGTCCCCAGAGATATTGCAGTAGGCCGGAAAAGACCTAGATGGGCACAACAGACCTTGCAAGATGCAGAGGGGCATGAAGCTCCAAATGGTACTTTCCGAGAAAGTAAAAGACCTCAGAGGTTCTCCAGTTATGTAGCATTGATGAGTCACATCATTGACTCATAACCGACCACTTATGAAGAAGCATCCAGACACCAAGTTTGGGAGGATGCCATAGTGGAAGAATACCAATCCATCATGAAGAATGATGTGTGGGAGGTTGTGTCGAGACTTAAGGGGAAGTCAGTATTGACTTCCAAGTTGTTATACAAAATCAAGCATGGAGCAGATGGGAGCGCTGAAAAACACAAGACTAGATTTGTTGCCAGAGGGTTCTCTCAGAAAGAGGGAGTCGATTATGATGAGACATTTGCTTCTGTGGCTCGATATACTTCCATTAGATCGATCATTGCTATTGCTTCAGCCATGGGATGGAAGGTGCATCAAAGTGATGCAGACCCCAACCTTTATTACAAGGTTGTGGATGATGAGCCACTGATTTTGGTACTATATGTTGATGACCTGTTTCTTACTGGAAATGAGAAACTTATCGTATGGTGTAAGAAGAATCTCACCTCTGAGTTCGAAATGAAGGATCTTGGATTGATGCATTACTTCTTGGGATTAGAAGTATGGCAGAGGCAGAAGGAGATTTTCCTAGGTCAAGGAAAATACACCATAGATATTCTGAAGAGATTCGGAATGTTGGACTGCAAGTCCATGGCTACTCCGATGGATGCAAATTTGAAAGTCCTACAAAAGCTGTTAATAGTAAAACAATTTTTCGGGTGAAGCTGTTAATAGTAAAACTATTTACTTATTAAACAAAAGTCCTACAGAACCTGTTCACTCTTGAAGAAGATTGGATTGAAAGAAAACCCTTTGTTTGTAGCCTTTGTAATCTATATATTTGTGGATATATGACTTATTCACATGCACATGACGGGAAGGGCAATATGTAGATGCCAAAAATATAAAATGTAATTTTCTTAGGTATAGTGAGTCATTCAAATCATTTGGTTCTGGGATCTTTTAGATAGAATTTGTAGCTAGTTTGGATTTGTGTTTGATGAGTATGATGAGGTCCTTGTACTTTTTGAAAATGCCAAAGGCAAATATGTATGTTAGTCTCAAAATATAAAAAGTAAAGATGTTGTAAAGAGTGAAGTGTGTGGTAAGTTTTGATAAGCCTTCTTTTCCTCCTCAAAAGAAACTACCTAGGTGGTATTTGTTGTGTTGCATGGGTACCTGTACCGGAGGGGGGGGTCGAGTACATGAACCCGTACCGAGTACTTCAAAGGTACGTCCTCTGCTGTACCCGGTTGTTCCCAAATCAGAACTCACGTATTGGAGATGACATTCATGAAATTCGGGTACTTGCATGCATCTCGGTACGTTGTACCCCATGTTTGGTTACGCCGGGGGTACGACCGAATCAATTTTGTTCAAGTTTGGAATCCCCTGGTGTTAGGGGGTCGGTTTGCAATGTTTAAAAATTAAAACTTTAATAAAAAATTTAATAAATATTATTAAAATAAATAAGAAGTGGGCCCTTACCTAAACCCGGGTCCCAAACCTTAAGTTTTAACATTTCATTGCTCAAGTGACGCCTCAACTCGAGAGTGATGCCGATCTAGAGAGCTTGCTAACAAAGGACCTTAGTCATGCTGATGACATTGATCTTGAGGATGCTGATGACATGGCTTGAGGAAGCCAAATCAACTATCTTGTTCATTGTTTACTGTTTTGAACTTTTCTTTTTCATGTTTGGAAATGCCATTAGGAAAATTTTGAATGTAGTATGACAACGAAGTTTGAACTCATGGAGTCATGGACATATATTATTATTAATTATATAACTTCCATATATATATATATATACAGTACCCCCGACCTACCCAAGTACCCTGTTTCAAAAGTGGCGTCCCCTTCCCTGTCCTCGTACCAGTACCCGTCACTGTACCCACGTTTCCTGGCAACTTAGGGTATTTGCAAAGCAGGAAAGATGTTGAGCACCGAGGTTGAAGGTGTTCAAATGAGAAGTAAGAATGAAATAAATATGATTTAAGTATTGATGAACATCGGAATATAAGGAAGCCAAGGATGTGCCTAAGTGGCAATTTGCCATGGAAGATGAATACAATTTTATCTTGAAAAATGACATTTGGGATCTTGTCAAACTTCCTCCTAACCAAATGAAAATTGGTTGTAGACGGGTATTTAGAGTCGAATTTCACTCTAATGGTTTAGTTGACAAGCACAAAGCTTGTATTGTGGTCATTGAAAGTGTGGATTGTGAAGAAAGCATTACACTTGTGGCTAAGATAACTAGTATCGAAATGTTAATTAATCTTGCATCTCAATTTGGTTTGGAATTGTATCAAATGTATGTAAAGGGTGCTTTTCTTACTGACATACTCGATGAGGAGGTCTACATGGAGCAACATGAAGGCTTTGTTGAAGCTGGAAAGGAGCATCTTGTCTTCAAGTTTCAGAAAGTTTTCTATAGGTTGAAGCAAGCACCAAGGGCATTGTATTCCTGCATTTATAACTACTTTATTGCTCATGGATTCACTCGATGCGAATTTGAACACGATTTGTATGTAAAGCATGAGGATGGTGAAATTCTTGTAATTGTACATGTTGACAATCTCAGCATTACAGCTAGTGATACTTCAAAGATCAACTCTCTCAAAAGGAAACTTTGTGAATCTTTTGAGATGTCAAATTTGGGTCTTTATTAATATAGTATTGACATGGAGATGTGGCAGAAGAGTAGCAAAACTTTTGTATCATAATCTAGGTATGCATATGATTGGTCGAAACACGTTCATATGGAGGATTGTAAGCCGATGGATTACTCCCATGGAAGAAAGTGTCAAATTTGCTAAGGAGATAGATGGCAAGATTGCTGACACTACTTTCTATAGGAAGTTAGTGGGAAGTCTGATTTATTTGACTACCACTAGTCTTGATGTTAGTTATGTCATTGGTATGGTGTCTGGATTTATGAGTGCTGCTTTCATGTCTTATTGGTAAGCTGCCAAGTGTATATTGAGCAATGTTATCAAAACCATATCAAAATCAGTTGAACCTGCTGATCGGACTGGTTCTGGGGGGTTTCTGGGTGGAACTTGCCATTCCAAGTGGAAATGATTGGCTTCTTATGGAACTGTCTGGTTCCATACAGTGCCATATGGTGTTAATGGGCCCACTAAGTTCACCTATACGCTGGAAAAAAATCTAAAACCCTAATCATAATTCTAAATTCCTCCCCTATCTAAAAGTTAAAAACCTAAACTTCTCCTATTTGTGTTTAATGGTTTGGATTCACATCCGTGTACATGTGTGTGTGTGTGTGTGTGTATTTATTGGTTTGGATTTATATGGAACTAGCTGGTTCGGTACAGTGCCATATGGATGTGCATGGGCCCACTAAGTTCACCTATACACTGGAAACAATTCTAAAACCCTAAACCTAATTCTAAATCTCTCCCCTATCTAAAGCCCTAAAATTTGCATATTGTGTTTAATGGTTTGGATTCACACACACACACACACACAGATATCATCGTCATCATCAAAAATGAATATTTTATATATTTTTTGATTGAACAGTTTCTGTGTTCAGTGTTTGCCGGTTTTGGTCCAATTACAGTTATTGGGGTCATCCTGTTTGTTTATGATTACATGCTGAGATATGTGAAAGATGCTATTAGATTTGGATTTGGACTGTTATGCTCTAGATGTGATGAGTCCAAACTTAAGGGCTTCACAAACTCAGACTGGGCTAGAGACATTGATGAAAGGAATTCTACACAGGGATATGTTTTCACTTGTGGTTTTAGACTTTAGTGTGATTTGTGGGAGTATCAAGATTTAAGCTACAGTTTCTTTGTATTCTACCAATGCAGAATACAATGTGGTAGTTATGGTTACTTGTGAGCCATTTTCCTAAGAAGGCTTCTTGGTCATTTTTGGCTACCACTGGATGTTCCCATACAAATTGTTTTGTGATTATCAAAGTGCAATTCAAGTTTCAAACTAGCCGCTGTTTCACGAACCATGTGGAGCAAATGCATTGTAAAGCAATTGAATTGGTTTATTGTCCAACAAAAGATCAGATTGCGGACATTCTCACTAAGGCATCGAGTACGGAGAAGTTTGAGAAGTTCAGAGCTTCTTGGTGTGAGAGATAATGTAGTAATTATTAGGGGTGGGTGTTAGGAATAATGTTTAATACCTATGCCTTGTATTAGGAATATTGTTCCTAGCATTTATTTCCTAAATATAGGATAGGATCTTCTAATTGGGTTTGTGGGTTTTGAATGTCTTGTACGCAGATGATTTTGTTCTTTAGGCTCTTTAGTAACTGTACTGTCCATGTGTTCTCTCATAGGTGTTCTTATTTTCTATATTTAGCATTTTCTCAGACATGAGAGTAACTCCCACCTTTGAGGTGCCAACTTTATGGGTTTAACTCTTTTCTTCCTCAGATTCTTCACACTTATGTAAGTAGGTTCATTTAATGCATTTTCACATGATAAAGATCTGAAGTTTTCTTGTCGCACACATTTTGTGAGAGCTTGTATGAGCTATTTCTTCATTAGTACTAGAAATCTTCTTTTGTGGGAAATTTCATTTTATGTGAGTCCGAGATGCAGCTCTTCTCCATTTCAAATTCACAACAATTTGCAGTCTGCATCATTTGAATCCTGCAAGAGCTCTGTACAAGTGTTTTTTATCCTAGATGCAAGATCTTTTGCACATTTATATTATGTAAACTAGTAAATTTGTGATTTTGAAATTGGGCTTTTGTTGTGTTTAATATTATTTCTGGTATTGCTATGGGTTTACCTGACAGTTCAACACACTATCTCAAGTCATGCAATGTTTGTCTGTTTGGTTGAGTTGTACAGTTGTAACTTGTAAGTGAGTACTATATAGCTGGTCTAATTAACTGAGTATGCCAGATTAAATTTAAAGATTATTGTGTCTCACAGATATGCCATCTGAGAAGAACGTGCGGGGCGTTTTGAGATCCGAGGTGGACAGATCTGTTTCAAAAGACAGCATCACTATTGTAGACTCATTAAACAATATTAAGGTGAAATTTATAAACTTTATGTACTTGTTTATTTGCAAAACTTCTTTTCCCATCTTCATTTGCAGTTCATTGATGCTAGTCCATTCTTTGGCAGTTTTCTTTCTTTGCACAGGCCATTTTTTAAAGCTTTTTGTTTTTGATTCCTTCAAACCAGATGACACATCATCTTTCCCCAAGGGATATGAGATGAAATAATGTGTTGTGTATATTTTATGTTTTTTGGCTTGTCTTGCTAATCATAGCTTATCTATTTGCGAAAACCATTTATTTCTCTCTGGGAGTTGCTAGATCTCTTGTTTCTTCTTTTAGACAGTACGTGATAGCTTCAGTGCATCTATTTTCATTATCTAACTACACTTAGAAGTATTCATTGCAGCCCCTGTGTTTGGAAGAGTGGCTTCAATGCTTGGAAGAAACATGAGATACAGAGACTCTTCTTGGATACAATATTTATCGGCTAGAGTTGCATACGTTTTTTGAACAAATTGTGATTATATTTCATTTTATCTGCTCAATTCCTTATCACTTGGTTGTTGAAGTCATTGATTTTCTGTGTAAGTGATAGGAGAAACCTAAAATACAAGGAAATCAAATGCTACACCCTCCAAATACATTATTGTTTAAACATAAGTATTTTCTTTCATTACTAAGATAGGCCCACTACTTGAAAGGATATCAATTTTTGTCCAATAGGCTTCACTTCAATGCTAGATGGAATTGAGAAACAGGTAGTGGTTTCCTGAAACTGTATGGGTTTTCGAAATCTCATTTTCAGATTTTTAAGGCAACTGGGAAACAACATATACACATGCATATATGCATGCCTATGCTATTCATTTTTATTATAAAATTTTTCCTTTAAACTTTTATTAAAAATAAAGAGATATGTACATGCCTTTCATACAATCAAGGTGGCTGCTATTGCAGCAATGGCAAGCAAAAACTGGCAACTAAGGGCCATCAATAAACAAGTGTTTGAGCCCCATGGGATTTTCAAGTCCAAAATCACATGGCTATAGGCCAGAAAGCAGGTAGCTAACAAGTATGGTGTTCACCTTCCCACACTAAAGATATCCATAAAGATTAAGCAACAACAATGGATCCTAGATCTCGTGTAGGGTGATGGTCATCTGGGTTTGGGCCCCACCCAAGAAATGGTGGCTCATCTTTGTCTTGTCATTGATAAAAGTCAAAGAGAAAGTTAGAAAATTGAAGAGTGAGTTTGGAACTTTGACTAGAATTTTTCAATGTCTAGAACAATGAATAATTTTTTTCAATGTCTAGAACAATGAATAATTAACTTAAAACACTTTAAATTGATTACTTGGTTGGTCCTTATGTCTTTGTCATTTATTGACATACCGGCAAGGAGTATGGCCTGAAGGGTTGGCTGAGGCAATGGATTTCGATGAGTAGTAGGCGAAGTACGAATATTGGTCTCGTCCCTTTGTCGAGTTAGCAAAGCTCCAAATATAGTGGAGTGAGACAAGGTTGAATAGAGTCTCAAGCCAAAAGGGTTGGGCACCAAACTCCATGAGTCCACAAGTATGATGGGTCGAGGGATTGTATGCTTGCATCTAATGATGTAATGAAGGAGGAGGATCTACACTTTCTACAGAGGCCTTGTTGGACTCTAGCAAATAGCCCCCCCCCAAACCCTTGAACTGTAGAGAATCGTGGGCCGGACAAGGGTGTCCATGAGAAACATCTTGGACGATGTATACTAGAAATGGTTTCGGAAACATTGAATCTCGAGGGCTGAGGATTTGTAGCCTTTGTTGGTTTGAGGATGAAGGGCATGCTACAAACTAAATGAGGCCATGTGAATTGTACCCCCAGGTAAGTATAGGAGTTGGTGATCTCAATCTCCTTCCATTTGAAAAGTAATGGTGGTCCAAGGGGCTCTTTTTCTGATACCTCATGGGTCATGTGGAGATGAGCCACAATAGTCTTGTACAAGCACATGATGGCTGACAATAGGTTCTTGGAAATTATAAGATCTCCGAGCCTCTGGAATAATGCCTCTATGGGAATGGAGTCAAATGCTTTTCGAAAGTCTACAAAGAAACGCTAGACTTTCGAAGAGTGATGCCGCCCCTCCTCGATGATATCTTGGAGTGTAAGAATATGGTTAGTGCTATAGTGTGCTGTTTAGAATCCTACCTCTCCTTTAGCTTTGAATTGCCTTCGCCCAAGCTCCCCATAATTCATATGGAGGACTGTACCATAGAGTTTTGATAAAGTGTGGCCAATCATGATCGTTGTAGTTATTGGTATTTGCACTAGAGTTTGATTTGTGGATTGAATGAATAGTGTAATGTGACCAGGGTTGCAGGAAACATGTATGGACCACATGGTTGAACAAATCAACCAAGTGACAATCTAGGGCGTGGAGATCATGCTTGAAGAGTTTTGTCTAGAACCCTTCCTCATCTGCAACTTTGCTAGTGTTCATCACTCGGTCTGCCTCCCAGACATCTCAGTGAGAGAATAAGTATCGAGAGGGGTGGGGGGAGGTAACTTGGATTTTGGGTTGCCTTGGGACATCATAAAGGGAAGAAGTATGGGAGACCATGGATTTGGATCAAGATTAGGTAGGAGACGGGAGTGGTGAGGGAAGATGGTTAGCTGTAAGCTTTTGGGGGAGTGGATGAGGGAAGTCTTCAAATCCCATATTTTCTGTGAGATAAAGAAGCGTTTCTTGTGGCAGAGGAGACAACAACAGGAAGCCTTAAGATTGGGTAGGAGGGGTGATCATGAGTGAAGGCGTGTTGAAGATGGCTCTGAAGAGTCTTGTAATCTTTGCCGTACCACTAGTTCACGGGGCAAGATCTAGATTTAGGGGAAGTGGAGGTGGCTTGGGTGGAGTAGGGGTAGGTTTTAAGCGCAACTTCCCAATTGGTGGATGAAAGACATGAAAGACAGGTGTATTTGGCAGAGGCAAAGACAAGGGGTGAGAAATGGGACTTGGATGGGAGCATTTGGCGGAGGTTCAAATCCCACTTGTGACATGTGTGGTTGTCATGGGCCAATTGGGGTCGGCAAGGAATCAGCAATCTCGGTCCCTCTTAAGTGATTGAGGGTTGGATGAGATGTTTCCAAACATTTTAGGTTAGTGGGCTAGCTCGAGTGGTAGAGTGCTTTGAACTTCATGCAAGAGGTCTTGAGGTCGATTCCCCAGGTTGGTTGGCTTTGCTGTGTCGTCCCTATTGGGCTAGGCATCATAATCAATGTCGATTCGTTTTCATTCAGTACCATCTGATTTTGGGGAAGTGCTTGGGAGTTTCCTTGTGAGGTGTTCTCTCCAAGGAAATCTCGTGGGGAAACCCAAGGGATTCTTCCTGCATTCCTGGATTGCATCTCTAATAAACCAGTTGGCTTAGACTAGGATGCCTCACCTAAGGGATTCAAAATGGGCACCCATCAACAGAGAATTAACCAAATGCCCAACAACATTGGCGAATGTTGAGTTAACCCCTAGGGCTTATATATATATATATATAACACATTATTATCAAGAAAATTATGATGATAGAGATAAACAACAGTTTAACAAAAACCTTGTATATATTACATTATGAAAATCCAAAATTAGCCTTATAGATTAGGCTATATGTGCGAAAATACAATATGAGCCATACATAGCTCTCAAATTCATTAAACACTACATCATCTAGCCCAAGAAAAGTCAAACAAGACTTGTGTTCAGGTGGATGATGGAATAGAAGAAGACTCAACGATATTTCTGCAAATTTAATAGAAAATTCATGTATACTAACTCCAATACCTGAATACATTATGAAAATCCAAGCTCAGACTTATCGATTAGGCTATATGTGACAAAATACAATTCGAGCTACAATTAACTCTCAAATTCATTAAATTATACATCATCTAGCCCAATAAAAGTCAAACAAGATCTGTGTTCAACGATAGATGGTAGAATCAAAGAAGACGCAACCAAATTTATGAAAATGAATTTCCCAACTCAAGGGGTGTGCCGTGTGGGGAAGGGTTATACAGTCCTGTTTTTCAGAAATGTTGAAATGCAAAGTTGTTAAGCATGTTGAAATCTGAAAAACACCCTGATTTCTATTTTCTCCTTGTGAAGTTGGATGGGGCTTGTTACTGCTCATACTTTCACCTCAATGATAAATTTCCTAAGCATAGGTGTAACATTGAGGGAACTAAGAGGGGCTATCCATTGTCGCCATAGTAGCTCCCTCTCTCACTTTACGACAACTCTCCTTTGACACAAGGGGGGGTATCCCTAGAACATGATTGCTAAAGCTTATATGATGAAGGTTCAAGGTGAAAAGAAGAGTTAACTTTTGAAAAACATAAATTGTAGTATAGATTTTGTAAATGAAGCGGATAGAGGAATGAGACTATTGCCAATCCACAAGGGCAATGGAGTAAAGGTACCAGGAAAAGAGGGTTGAAATATGTGGACAATGTGTGGTCAAGCCATTGCAAACGCACCATGACGAGCCAACAAGGAAATAAGGATTATGAGAATAATTGATGGCCCTGCATAGGGTACACCATCACAACCACAAACTTGAATATAAGACAATAACGTGTAACCATGAAATGATTAAGGAGAAGGTATAACATGGAGTCATGAACAAAAAGGATAAAGACGGAGCACCCTCTAAAGAGTGTTCAACTCAACACTTCTCAACTATGACCCCATAAGAACAAATAAGCCAAAATCTGTGTTACGCTTGACTTATAATTACACCAAACATCCCCAATATCAAGGCCACAACAAGAAACTTGGAGGATTATAATCTCACACTAATTTCTTATCATATGACAAAAATTGCCCTTCTAGAGATTATTTCTAGCATCAAATTGGATGGCAAATGTACAAAAAACTTAATTATCCATGAGACAAAAAAGGGAAAGTGAAAACCACACATAAGCTAGCACCTTGATTAATTGCTCCAAATAGATCTTCAACTAGGTTCTAAAGATTTTCTTTCTTAATCCAACCATCCATAACAATGGAGATAAGATAAGATAAGATAATTTTATTAATGTCCAACTAATGACCACAAAATTAGATCAATGGGATTGGTGATTACAAAGATGTTACTACAAAGCGGGAGTACCAAACGACCTCCTATAAAAAGCAGAAGATAGGAAAGGAAAGTAAAGTAGATCAGAGCATGAAATCTATGCTAGGTCATGGAAAACATGAGGAACCCTCGATCCCGGGCACAAAAGACCACGCAAGGGTGGAGATGTACAAGAGTAAATGATCCAGGAGCAAGAAGATATGGTAGTAATGAAGTAGATCTATTATGGAATAGACACTTCTCTCCTAACATTTGAGGTTGAATGAAAGAAACTCAAGATAGTATGTTGTCTAGAGGAAGAGTGGGTGGAAGACATGGGTTTCGCATTGTGTCACTGTCGTGAAGAGGTAGCCCATCGCTAAGGCCTAGGGGGTCTCGTTTTCCTCAAGGGGAGGGGTGGTTTGGTCTTGTAATGTCACTGAGATCTCGAGCGATGGAGGGTCTCAAGGGTCCACACTAATATGGTAGTTACATTTGTGTTGCTATTGGATTGTCTCTTAGTGCCCCTTCAGGAGGGTAGCACTATGAAATAGAAAGTAATCCGCTGGGTCGAATAGAAGGCTGAAGAATATGGGCTCGAATCCTAATGATCTCTTGCATGTATGAAGAGAAGCATCTCTGGTCGGGATATCTGAAGAAGCTGACTGAAAAGGCAGTAGAACCTCCCTTTGGTCTCGTAGTAGATGGGCCAGTATAAAATGAAATGCTCATCTGTCTTGATCTCCTGAGGATGGCACAACCGAGAGGTCTTGTTAGAATGGTCGATCTGGTGCTCTGTCTCTCCTCAAAGTTTGTGAGAGCCCACTTTGAACTGGATGAGGGTAATGTGGAGAGTGTGTAACCAATGGTGGAGGGTATACTGCTATCGAATAATGAGTCCGTCTCTCATCTCCAAGAAGTGCTCAGCATAGAAAGTCTTTGGGTGTAACCCGCCCTAAGGGTCAACCCAAGTAAGCTGGATAAACTACTTTGTAAATGTCATCTTTGATTATCTTGTTCAGTTCCTGTTTAGTGGGTAGGAGGTGGTCAAATGCATCCGAAGAATATTTGAAAGGAGGGATTTAGTCCATCTGAATGCCCATGGATCCAAGATAAATGAGACCCCCACTAACCAACATCAAGCATGTCCCAGGGGGCTAGATGAGGCAATAGTCTTTGAAGAGCAACAAGCCAAGTACGAAAATTGGTCCCGCGTTGTCGTCGAGTCAACAAAGCTCCAGAGTTGGTGCAAAAAGGAGACCAAACTAAACACCATATCATGTTGGAAGGGTCCAGCACCAATCTCTGCTAGGATGATGTGTTGAGGAATGGTTTGTTTGCATCTAGTGATGCGTCAGAGGTGAAGAGTTTATACTCTCTCGACTAAATCCCAGTCAGATTCTAGCATACCAGGATCCTAAATCTCAGAGCCATAGAGAATAGTGGGTCGGATAAGAGAGTCCATGGGGGCTATTTTGGACGAGATGTCTTGAAAGTGGTGTTAGAGGAACTGTCTCTTGAGGAGGGCTAAGGATCCATAACCCTTGTTGACTCGAGGTTGAAGGGCATGTTGCAAACTGAAGCGAGGTCCCAAAAATTGCACCCCCAAGTATGCGTAGGAGCTAGTGATCTTGATCTCCTCCCCCCTGAAGATGAAGTGGAGGTTTGATAAAGTCTTCTTCATCTTGTTGAAGATCATAACCTTTGTTTTGCCCAAGTTGATTGTCAACTGTCGAAGGTCGCAGAAAAGAGCTAAAGCATCCAACTGTCTCTGCAACCCCTCTAGAGATGAGGTCAAGAGGACCACATCGTTAGTGAAAAGGAGAATAGATATCATAACCTAGTAGAGGAGGCACCCAACTCTGTCCTGGATATGCTTGTGATGGAAGGTCTCCAACTCATCAATATAGATCCCAAACAAGGTGGGGGGCAGGGGGCATGTTAAAACCTCTGTGAAAACATTAACAGTTCAGCTAGCAAACTTAGCTAGGCATTTAGTCAAACACTTAGCAAACTCTGATTTCTACCTCCAATAAACTTCAACAGTCATGCATTAACCTCAAACACATCCGACTGTACTTTCTAAGCAGAAATACTAAATGCTAAGCAATATGAAAATATAGCAGCGGAAAATGACATTGAACAATAGTCACATTCAACACATTTGACACAAGATATTTGGTCAAAAGACCCTGGAAAAACCCACAAGAGGAATTACAGTCACAAGAGGGATTTTTATTATGAGCTCAGAAGAAATAATACACAGAAGCTACAACTGAACTTTTCAGCATTAAAATCACTGTATTTTTCTCTAATACACAGTCCAACCTCCTAGAAATCCATGCCCTCGATTTTTGTGCAGCAATCAAGCCGTACAGAACTGTCATTAATTAAATGCTGTAACGGTACCCTCGAAAATAGTGCCCAACAATAGGTAAAAACAGTACGGATTTACCTCAACAGTAGTGCCTCGAAATCTGTGCAACTTAACCTTGAACTCTGTGCCCAATGTGCCTTGATTTCCGTGTCCCCATCTGCTGTACGGAACTGTCTTATGCTTGTGCAGACTGCATTATTTGCTCATCAGCTGTACGTGCTGCATTTAATGCTGAGATTTCTCCTTGGGATGCATGCCAAATCCAACTTGCTGCCCCTCTTCTCTTCCTTCAGCTCAAACTCTCTTTCTCTTGGGAATCGTGCCTCTCACACTCCAAAACTCTCTCTTGGAATGCGTTCCACCCTAGGTCTCACTCAAGCTCTTTTATTACCATTTCATGAGTAACTACCCTAACCCTTCATCTTCTATGGCCAAGATCGAGTCTTGGCCCACAAGATCAATGGACGTGATTTAATCTCAAGTTGACATGACTTAAGACCTATGTTGCGTGGAAGCGCTCCCCCCTTCGCCCCCCGCTCCCGAAGCTTGTTTTTGAAGGAAGTGTCCAGGAAGTGCGCTTCCTAAACGCTCGCATATGGGAGCGTTTTGAGGAAGCTCGCTACCTTGCAATCTCTGCTTTTTTTTCAATTTTTCTTTAAAAAAAAAAAAGGTTAAGTGATGGGTGGGGGGAACTAACCCTAGGACCATACTAATGCTATATAAAGGAGGAAAAGCCTACTCTAATACAAAAAAACCTAACCTTAGTAATCATTAGTAGCATTAAATGGTAATATTAAATTCTTAAAGTAAAAGTTGACATTCTCCTTATCTTTCATTTTCCGTTGACATTCTCCTTATCTTTCATTTTCTGTTCTCCTTATCTTTCATTTTATATCCTTTAACTAAAATTTTTAACATTACCATTAATTGTTTCAGGATGTTTGAGAGTGGTTCCAACCTCATCGGACTTCAAATGCAAAAAGTAGAATTTTTTATCCCATTCAAAATTCAACAGGTTTAACAGTTTTTAGGATTGCAATGTTTCCACTGGATTCTATCATGTATGAGGGTATGGGATTGGTATTTAATCGAACACCATCCCCTCTATGTACCTTGATGTTGGTGGTGTTGATTGTTCAGATTGATTTTGGTGGCCTCAAAACTAGTTTTTGAAGAATCCCTAGTTTATAGCCTCTTTATTGATGTACTTGGTTCAAATATGGATTGAACTCGTGCTATTTTGGTTGTATACACTTTTAATTGCTAAATACAGGAGAAACTTTGCATATTTGTGTATAATGGTTTGAATTTTGATGAATGCACATGGTTTTGTTGACATATGCATCAATATATATATATAAATAATATGTTACATAAAAAATGCTTCCAAACCGCTTCCAAACCTGAAGATTTTGAAAATTTCGCTTTTCGCTCCTGCTCCCGCTCTCGCTTCCCGCTTTTGCTCCCGCTCCCGAGTAACCTTGCTTAAGACACTTAAGCCATAAAACTATATAAAAATCACTCTCTCTAAAAAGGTCACTTTTGTCATTAAATAATAAAAAAGAGCCAACTTGACTTTATAAAATCACTTTATAAATACACTTAATAAAGTCACCTAAATGAGACATTTGCTTGGACTTCTGCTAGGCACAATAAATGCAGAAGTACCTCCAAGCTACAAAAAGCTAATAATTCCTCTTAGCGAGGGAGGTACTTCTGGCACCTCCACCTGGATCTCTCGAACCCTATCACTCCATTCGTTGCCAAAGATGCTCCCTCTTAACCAGAAGGCCTCTTTGCCACCTGCACTTGATCCTATGCTGAAGACCTGTTCCAGTCACATCTGCACTGAGAATTAACCTCACCCTTGTGCTCATCTTCCAGTGTCATCTCATACTAGCTTGGTTTCCTGACTGAGCTGGATGAAGTCTCACGCCCAACTATCTCAGTCACCACCACTGAACTCGAGATCCACCTGGACTCACCATCTACAAGGTGTCCCAACAACCCATGGATACGGCCATCTCGAATGCCAAGCTCTCGTGCTACATCCAGAATCTTCCCTTTAGATAGATAATATCCTGTCTATACAAAATAGGACCACATATCCATCATCCTCCAGAGCTGACAATGAGCGTAAGTTCTTCTTGAGCTCTGGTACTGGGTACAATCTGGCCACCTCCAAATATCCTCTGGACTCTAGCTGGAATCTAACACATCCAACCCCCCACTGCATGCGTGTTGTTGACCCCACTATCCACAAGCATGTCTTAGTCGATATCGTAAATACTAAAAAAACATAGCTCGTATCCCTGTCACGTGGTGCGATGCCCCGCTATCCACAAACCATGCACCAGTGTCCGCACACTCTGCCACACTGCTACTTGAAAGAACTGAGACTAATGAGAACTCCTTCTCAAGCCTCTTAGAATATTCTTCTACCTCAATTGATGCTACAACTATTGCCTCTGCCTCTTTCTTCTTGCCTTTCTTCTTGTTTGGACACTGGCTTGCATGTGGCCAAAGTTTTGACATGCAAAGCATTTAAATTTGCTCATGTCTTTCTCAGAAGTGGATCCCCCACCCCCCTTCTCTATGCTTTTGCTCTTCGCAGCAAGAGCCACATTTTCTTCATCAACATCATCCTCAGCCTTCTCATCTCTACTCTGAGACCCCTCCCGGATCTCCTCCTGTGTAAAGTCATCCCACAGTCTCTCCCAAGATGGAAATTTCTCCTTGCCCACCACACACTTCACTAACACGTTCCATTCTTTGGTGAAGCCCTTCAGGACTATACACACCAACTCTGAGTCCGCAATGATCTCACCAACAATGCTCAACTCATCCTTCACCTGCCTGAGCCGGGTGAGATAAGAGGCCACATTTTCTCCCTTGGCCATCCGGATGCTGTGGAGGTCGTCCTTCAAGGCCATCTTCTTGTTCTTGTTCTTGTTCTCATACAAGCTCTTCAATGTATCCCACATTTCCTTGGCTGTCTATTTCTTAACTAGATGTGGAATTAGGTGGTCCCTCACTCCATCCAGGGGAATCCTCTTCACCCTTGCTTCCTTCACCTCATGGATGTCCAAAGCAATGGGATTTGCCAAAGGTGGTACCACTATGGTACTAACAAACAATCACAGTTTGTTCTCTCTCAGAACAACTGCGATCCTTGCCTTCTACTGCAGGTAGTTGGAGATCCCCTCCAACCGATCCTCGTACCTAATACTGGAAGTCGTTCTTTCCTCTCTTCTTCTAAGGAAAAGTCCCCTTTGCTAATCACTTGCAACTTAGGTGCCAAAATCTGAACCAAGCTGTACCAATCAGCAAAACACTTACAGCTTTCCTCTACTGTCCATTGAACCTCAGATCCCTAGCTTTGATACCAAGTTAAAAAATCTGTCAAAACATTAACAGCTCAGCTAGCAAACTCGGCTAGGCATTTAGTCAAACACTTAGCAAACTCGGATTTGTACCTCAAATAAACTTCAACAATCATGCATCAACCTCAAACACATCCGACTGTACTTTATAGCAGAAATACTAAATGCTAAGCAATCTGAAAATATAGCAGCAGAAAATGACAGTGAACAACAGTCACATTCAACACATTTGACACAAGATATTTGGTCAAAGGACCCTGGAAAACCCCAAAAGGGGAAAACCAGTCATAAGAGAGTTTTTTATTATGAGCTCAGAAGAAATAATACACAAGCTACAACCGAATTTTTCAGCATTAAAATCATTGTATTTTTCTCTAATACACAGTCCAACCTCCTATAAATATGTGCCCTCGATTTCTGTGCAGCAATAAGCAATCAATCTGTATGGAACTGTCACTAATTAAATGCTGTAACAGTACACTCGAAAACAGTGCCCAGCAATAGGTAAAAATAGTATGGATTTACCTCAGCAGTAGTGCCTCAAAATCCATGCAATCCAGCCTTGAAATCTGTGCCCAACATACCTCGATTTCTGTGCCCCATCTGCTGTATGGAACTGTCTTATGACTATACGGACTGCATTAAATGCTCAGCTATACGGACTGCATTTAATGCCAAGATTTCTCCTTGGGATGCATGCCAAATCCTCCTTGCTGCTCCTCTTCTCTTCCTTCAGCTCAAACTCTCTTTTTCTCTTGGGAATTGTGCCTTTCACACTCCCCAAAACTCTCTCTTGGAATGCGTGCCACCGTAGGTCTCACTCAAGCTCTTTTATTACCATTTAATGAGTAGTTTCCTTAACCCTTCATCTTCTACGGTCAAGATTGAATCTTGGCCCACAAGATCAATGGACGTGATTTAATCTCAAGTTGACATGAGTTAAGTCACTTAAGTCATAAAACTACATAAAAATCACTCTCTCCAAAAATGTCACTTTTGTCATTACATAATATAAAACACCCAACTTGACTTTATAAAATCACTTTATAAAGACACTTTATAAAGTCACTTTATAAAGTCATAAAGACACTTTATAAAGTCACTCAAGTGAGACATTTGCTCGGACTTCTGCATCCTAGGCACAATAAATGCAGAAGTACCTCCAAGCTACAAAAAGCTAACAGGGCATCCCTGCTTAACACCAGTGGTACTCTGGATGAAATCTAATACCCTGTGAGCTATGCAAAGACGACTAAAGAGCGACTCATATAGGTGTATGATGGAAATTAGTAGGGTCTCGGAGATGCCAAGGTCTCTAAGCGTTTGGAATAGGGCCTCTCAGGGAACAAAATTAAAAGCTTTTTGAAAATCTACCAAGCAGTTGTAGACTTTCGAAGAGCGATGCCATAGTGAGTACCACTTTCTTTGTATTTACATTGCATTTTGGAGAGGAAAAGAGCAAGGCATAGCCCTCACTTCTGGCTGGGTTTTTCCCCGTAGTGCAATTTCCCAGGGTATATCTTGTGTTATTCATGTGGATGTGTTGTTTTGCTCTAGTTATTTTCCTTTCAGTTCCATTTTATTTATCATTCTGTGGATCTAAGCTAACACAATGAATTGAGTTGTAAGAGCGATTATGACGAACTGTTACAGTGGAATATCCATGGCAGTTTACGTATCAGCATTTGATTAGGCATACTGTAAAACCTTTAATTCTGCCCAAAATCCTGCTATAAATAGCCTCGGACAGTGCCCAAATCTTTCCAGAATGATCAAATTCTTCCAATGCATATCTCTTCATTACAGATCAGCGAACTGCGACAAAAAGCCATTTCCTTCATCAAATTAACCCTCAAGCATCACCATGTTTATCCAAGGAGGTGACAATGCATGTAATCTAAGTACCAAATTACAGCCAGAGTACTAGGATCTGTACGCTCAGATTTCATTTTGACTGCTTTTCATAGTCCACAGATTACATAGGATTGGTTCAGTTTGAAAAATGACATTCTGATTGTCCCCAGAACTCAGAATTGGAGGATTTAAAGCTGGTGCTACTTCAAACAATGCCCAGAATGCCTAGAATATGTCCAATGGTATTTGTGATGGCATTCTGATTTTTGCACGGCACACACTCCAGGGTGACTAAATCCTTGAAATCCATAAGTATACTGGTGATCTGATAGTTGGCCTTGAAACAGTGCTTCAATAGTGGCTGTGAAAATGTTTATATATATATTTATGATGATAAATATATATATATATATATCGTTTCCCCGCCGTATCGTATCTGGATTTTTTGAAAATTTGCCATATCCGTTTCTCCCCCCCATATCCGTATCCGTGTCTGTGTCCGCTTCAGTGCAACTTAGGAAATATACCTCCCCGTTGAGCTTCTATAATATGTTTCTAAATTCAGTTTTGTTTCTCTAGAGTCTTTGTTCTATGAATAGTTGAAGGCATTTTACCCTGTTTGTTTTGTAATTTATTCACAACAGGAATGTAGTAGAGCCTTTCTGGTTCCAGAATTATATTATATGATTTTTTAATAATATTTTCTGTACTTTACATATAATAATAAGATAAGATACTTTTATTAATGTCCAGGAATGACCAGAAAGTTAGGTCAGTGGGACTCAAAAGTACAATCAGTAGTGACAAACTGTGGGAGTGCCAGAGCAACTCCTTTAAGCTAAATGATAAAAGGTAAAGCATATGTTAAAAGAAGCTAAACTACTGTATGGGCAACTAAACGAAAACATAACTGTAGAAATAACAAATTGAAAAGATACACATCATCAAAAGCAGGTGCAGAATGAGAGGGCCATTAGGACAATGGCAGTCATCGATAATTATTGCTAAGGGTTCACTTAAGGGTTTCCTTAATTTACTATCACTAGTGAAAATGCTTTGTCAACCTTAGGTTCTATATCATAAACAACATTATTTTAAACTTGTGGCGTGAATTAATGTTTTGTCTTTTCTTTTAATGTTCTGTCTTTTCTTTTCTTCATTTGAATCTTTTATTTCTGTAGCCGTGTCATTTCTGAATTTGTTCAAGAGTTATCTTTTGGAATATTGATATTTTATTCTTCAAATGGGTAATTTAGTAGGAATTGTTTGTGGTTTGTTGACAGGGTTACAGATACGAGCTATGGTGTCTGGCTAGAGCTGCTGGGATAAGATACTGTGTGGTATGCACTGTTTTCACAAGATTTTACTTAACTGAAGTGTTTTGCAGCTCTGGGGTTTGGTTAATATGACAATAACATGCTCTACAACATTTGTCAGAACCACTGACTGATTATGTTATACTTCATCTTCCATTTATTTGGATATTCTTAATTTCTTTGTTTACCTTGAAAAATTGAGTGACAAGAAGTTCTCTGACTGAGCAGTTGTTGTGGTCTAGGGAACCTTGGTAGATTCATTGGATAGAGGCTAGAGCTATCAAGTAACCAGTAGGGATGAACTAGGCATAGTAATTAGAAACTTGATCGGGGGGGTGACAAGATTGCTAGAATGCAAACAGGTTGGCACACAATTCCTCATCCCTGTTGCATCATGGGGGGGTTTGCCATCAATTTCCTTATTACTAGTGAGTACATCCAGTCTCCCACTTGAGCACATGCACAGCAAGCAAATTGTCAAAGCTAATCACATCTTTTCCAGCAATATCCTTATTTACTAAGTAAGGATCTTGGAAACAACAACAAAGAACATACTTTCTTTCTCTGTCTCTTTTGATACAGTTCATGATGACAATGCCTGAACAAAATCTATCCTTCAAAATGGCTGGCTAGATGAGAAGTAGGCACATTTAATTTTACCTGATTGCTCAGTTTGTATTCTCCTCAGCATGGTGCAGCAGTGATATGCTTTAGCAGATTCATTCTCTCTAGGTTCCTGTGCACAAAGTGATGGCCAAGCACATGACTGCTTTGGGAGGCGAGTTGCAGATATGTTGGAGAGGTGGAGGGCGCATCCATGCTTTAGGCATACATGAGCTAGCCTTGGTCTATTTTCTGTATTAATTGTGGTTCCAGATTTAGCTGCCTTTTTTACAGAATTTGAAAATTGCTGTTTTAACTTTTACCTTCAGTTAAGTTCAGTTCTAAAGTTAGAATAGGATGCACACATGCTGGAATCTCCAGATTTAGCTCATGGTATGATATAGGGTCGATTTCAGGTAAATGAGTTTGCAGATCTCTAGGAGATAGTACAGCAGTGATATGCTTCAGCAGATTCATCCTCTCGGCTCCTGTGCACAAGGTGATGGTGAAGCACAAGGCTGCTTTGGGAGGAAAATTGCAGCCTGCAGATATGTTGGAGATGTAGAGGGCGCATGCATGAACTAGCCTTGGTCTATTTTCTGTATAAGTTGTGGTTCCAGATTTAGCTTCCTTTCTTACAGAACTCAAAATTGCTGTTTTACCTTCAGTTAAGTTCAGTTCTAAACTTAGAATAGGATGCACCGCGTAGTCTAAAAGTTCTACAATTTCAAACGGAACATTTTGATTTTTCCAGCATGATTTTGAAAAAAATCCGACATAAATTTTAAAAAATCCTGGTTACAACTCTCAAACTCTAACATTTTGCGTGCCCCAGGGGTTTTTGATGGTGTTGAATCTGTTTCTACCATCAAAATTGCCATTAAAACACAGTTAAATTCAGATTTTGCAAAATAAAAAACATTGGATTCCGGTGAAAAGCCTCCGTCTGGGCCAAATCGTTGAATTTTTAGACAGCTCCTAGGATGCACACATGCTGGAGTCTCCAGATTTAGCTCATCGGACAAGATAGGGTTGATTTCAGGTAAATGAGGGCACAGATCCCTAGGAGATCTAAGCATGCAATAATGCTCAGTGAGCATGCTAATCCAGGACAACTACTCATTCAAGACTGGGAACATCTCAGAGTCTAGACTACTCTGAGTTTGAGTAAGGGTTTCTATCCTAACCTAGGCACTCCACTGTGATGGAGATCACTGTAAACCGTATTGTCTTCCCCTTTTATAAAGGAGACATAGGGTGATCCATTGAGAGGGTTCGTGAGTTGGTGATTGAGCTATTGCTGTGTATTTCTTTCTTTTAATACATAGAATACGTGTGCAGTTTTGAGTGGTTCTGTTGTGTCTTCTGCCATTCACAATTCCAGCAGTATGTGTTTGTAGATTAATGTATTCATAGGTTCCTGTTTTGATTGAGGTTTTCAGTTTTTAAACTACCTAGGTTTAGGTTAATTTCTCTAAGTGCAGAATCTGTTTACCATGTTCTGAAATTTAACATGGTATTATAGCACATTCACTGAAATATTCCAAGATTCCGTGTATGGAGAGATTAGTTCCCTGTGAGAGGGAGCTGTTGGAGCATTTCAGTGGGTGTGTTGCCTGAGCTTCAGTAATTGAAGCAGATTTGTGCCAGCGATTGGCACATGAACCTGTGATAGGTTGTTGGGTGAGATGACTAGGATCTTGCAGTAATTGGAAGGTTGTTATTGACTTCAGAGAGGTGATTTATACATGGGATGGGTTGAAGAGCAGATTTCTTTTGAGGCTGATTTGTTTGTTCAAGTGTGCTTTTAGAGTTTGTAGCAATGGCCAATTTCAATCTACGAGAGTGTCACATGTTGAAGGGTGCTTCCAACTTTGTAGCGTTGAATTGCAGTATGGAGAATCTCTTGAAGGAAGTTGCATTGTGGTATCTTATGGATAAGTAGGTCACACCTCCTAGTAAAAATTATGTCACAGCTCCTAGTACACCCAAGGACTTGGCAGGGCATCTAAGAAATCGGCCAAGATGAAGTGAATCATCCTTAATTAGTGAAGGATTACTTGATCCCTCACATTGCAAAGAAGATGGTGAAAGAGATATATGATGCCTTGTTCACTTTGTACCAGAGTGTCAACTTTTCCTGTAAAATACCTCTAAAGAACAAGCTCACTGGTACCTACATGCGCAAGAATGAAACTATAGTGAGCTATTTGATGAAGATCACATAGTTGAGAGATCAACTCCCTGCCATTGGAAACAACATTGACGAGAGTGAGCTAGTTCAGATAACTTAGAATGATTTTGGTCCATCTAGGAATCACTTTGTGTAGTGTATTTGTGCTCATGATAAAGTACCCTCTTTTGATAGATTTTGGGATGACCTTGTCAGAGGAGAGGAGATTAAAGACAATTTCAAGAAGTTTTGAGGCTGCTCAAGACCTAGCCCTCATCTGGAAGGTCAAGAAAGAAGGGAGGATCCAGAAAGGGTTAGAAGAAGAAGGAGTAAGATTTAGGATCTTTGAACCATGGGAAGAAAGATTTGATCCATGTGAAGTGTTTTAACTTTTAAGTGCCACAAGTTTGGTCACTATGCCTCAGTCTCTTGCGAGGAAGGGGAAAGGTAAGTAGCAATAGCAACAAAAGTAGTTTGTAGGGATTTCGTAGGAGGAGATGAGTTTACATTCAGATTGGAAACAAGTTTCTCCATGGTGTCATGCCTTTCCTCAAACACCGTTTTTCGTGTTGGGTGGTAGGTGGACAATGGATCTTCTAGGCACATGAGGACCAATCGATCAACTTGTTTCAAGAGATTTTCATGGTTCCCTTGATGATGGGTGGAGTGTCCACTTGAAATGTTGGGCTTCATATTCTCTAACATAGTTCAATTTCTAGAAACCTAAACTCCATCATAGAATAATGAGATTCCAACATGTAGGTGGAGCTTAGCAATGGTGTGAAGTACCCAATTATTGGGATGGGTTCTATCTCATTCTCCCTTCCAGCATGAGAGGATCTTGAGCTACATGAGTTATTGTATGTTCCTAGTTTAACCAAGAAGCTTCTTTCGGTTTCTTGTTTAACAAATGATGAACAAGTGATTAGCAGAAAAACAATTGTGATCTTGGTTGCATTTTGGCTAGAGGAGTGTGTGAGGGTGGCCTTTACAACTTGCTAGTAGATCTTATGAAGCATATATCTTTTGTGTATAGTAGTGACCGTTGTGTGAGCTTTTGGCATAGAAAATTATGTGACTTGCACTATGGATTTTTTGCCTTACCAAAAGGACATGTTGGAGGGATTGTTTGATTTCAAGGTGGAGAGGACACGAGTGTGCAAGGAATGTGCACTTAGCAAGAATGCCAAGACTGCTTTTACAAGTAGTGAGCACAGATCGCAAAGAATTCTTGATATGGTACATTCAAAGGTGTCTGGGTCCATGCCACCAAGTTTGGTCACTATGCATCCCGGTCTCTTGAGAGGAAGGGGAAAGCTAAGTAGGAACAACAACAATAGTGGCATTTTTTTTGCTGTCAAGGAGTATATTGCTAGGTTCAAGACCTCGAATGTTGTCATTGTTACAATAGGTGGCCGAGGTAAACAAGATTCTCAATATATCAGTATTATTCTTAATAATCTTTCTCTTACATTTAGAAATTATGCGATCATCTTTTACAACATTCCTCTTTTTCTCAAGGCACCTGCTTTGCCTACTCTAGAGGATGTGTTTTCCAACCTTATCTACGATCAAGTCACCTTGAGGCATTTGGGTGAACTATCCTCTAGAGATCATGCTTATTCTAAGGCTTCTACCTCATACATATATACGTCTACAAGGGACACTACCAAATCCTCAAAGAAGAAGAGGATGACTTGCTTTGAGTTCCATAAGGAGGGACATGCTTTCAGAAATACATCTTTATTGTCTTCAAAAGATCAAAGAAATTGCTCAACAAACAAGGCAACAATTCTCTCCTTGAAGAAAAAGTTGGTAACCTTGCACATTTGGTTATGCACTCTGCTTTATGGTCTTCCAACTCTTCATAGGAATGGATTGCAGATTCTGGGGCAACTAGACATATGACAAAGTACAAACACCTTGTACTCGGCTACAATGATCAACATAAAGATGACCAGATAATTATTGGTGATGACACAACTTTGCCATTTTCTTGTTCTAGCACTGTTGTTATTGATAATGCTAAGTATGAGAATGTTCTCCATGTTCTTGGAGTGGGACCAAATCTACTATCTATTTATTGCATCACATACTAATAAAAAGATGAAATTTTGGCTCGATAGGTGGTTTGTTAAAGACATAATGGCATTTTCAAAGTTGATGCTTCTGGATATTGTGATGAATCTGAACGTATGTACAAGTTGGGAAAGTCTTTTTCACCACTAGCTTCGAATAAATTCATTGAATTGGTGGCCAATTTTGGATGCTGACAGTAAGTTATGACACTTTTTAGTTTTTTCATAGTTACACCAATTATGGATCCTTAAGAAACATGCAATCTTTGCCTAGTTGAGGGTTTTCCACATATCAATCCTCTTAGTGGTGTTTGTGGGGGATGTGTGATTGGTAAACATCACTGAGAGTCCCTTCCAAAGGACAACTCAAGGAATGCCTTTAAGCCATGTTACAGTTTGATTTAACACTTTGATGGAAAAGTCCCAATCCACTAGTGCTATCAAGGAGCAACCTTGGAAAAATGCACTACTGTCACCTTAGTGCAAACTTACCTCTCTTTTAACCAACTCTCAAGTTCAGGGGGTGCTTCCCTAGGGTTGGTTAGATGTGGATTTATTGAAGAGAGCTAAGGTGATTGAAATGTAACGTGGTAATGTTTTTGATTTAGATCGGATTAATTCCCTAGTAAATTCCCTAGATAGTGCTTGAACATGTAAAGTAGAAATGCTAGATACATCAAACACTTAACTGGAAATACTCAAGATATCATTTGAACAATAATAAAGCCATGGACATTTAGATCATCAATTCTGGAAATTTATAGATATTTGTAGAAATATAACTCACAATAGATCAATGCCACATGTTTAAACAATGGGTTCATTTGTTGCAATATAAACACATCCCAAAATTGACATTAGAGGTGGAACAAGTTGCCCGGTTTATACTTTAAATTATATGAAGTTGTGGCCCAAATTGAGGTTTTGTTTGAGAAGATTTCTGAAGCAAGGTGTCACTCAAGGTATCAGATTTAGATGATATTCCAGATTTCTTGAAGTGATGAGAATCACTTCTCCAAATGTGGAATTGATTCAATGTCTTAATACCAATGCTTCAGTTAGACAACAATATCCACTTTATCCATTATTAAACTATTCAAACACATTTGAAACATATCAAGAGATGTGTAAAATACGAAATTTAGCAATAGGAACAAGATTACACAAACAATTTCCAGATTTAAGAGTGAACTATTTAGCCAATATAGGTGTGCCTAAATAAACATGAAACCATGGTCCAATATTAACCAAATGAATACTAAAGATAATTTGCTTTTAGAAGATGATTACTATCATGTACTAAAGCAAGAAAATGTAGAAATTTCCAGAATTCATAGGAAGTTCTACAGAGCCAGTCTTTTTTCATACTGGATGTAGGCCCACCACCTGCAGGTCTTCATCATCACTGGCCATACTGTGGAATCCTCAGGACTTATTACGTGAGTCAACAAAACCTCGAAAGAGCATCCGAGGACTGATTACGAGCACACAGCTCAACCTATCGGATCTCCCAGGACCTTTTACATGCTACTGCACAACCTGTCCACAGCCACAGAATATCACGAAGCACAACCTAGATGCACACACATAGCACTTACACTCACTGGCATGGGAGGACCAACCTACCACCATCCGTGAAAGGTTCACAACACTTACATCAACAACCATGGGAGGACCAACCTACCACCATGCCAGAATGGCACAACACTTATATTGCAGCCATGGGAGAACACATCTACAACCATGCTCAAATGTCTCAGCACTTATATCGCATCCATGGGAGAACACATCTACAACCATGCTCGAATGGCCCCAGCACTTATATCGCAGCCATGGGAGAACATATCTACAACCATGCTCGAATGGCTCTGGCAATTACATCACGACCATGTGAGAACACATTTGCCACCATGTCGGAAAAGCCCAACAATTACATCGCGACCATGGGAGAACACATCTACAACCATGTCTGAAAAGCTCATGTGCATCTGTGTCTTCGGAACTCATCACACATAATCCAACTGATTATGTAATGTATCCACCTGATACATGTCATCACATATGATCATCCTGATCATCATCACTGCATCGTCCTGATGCATGTCATCCAGAGTATCGTCCTGATACTCATCACACATGATCATCCTGATCATTGTCACTGCATCGTCCTGATACATGTCATCTTGAGCAACATCCTGAAGCTCGTCATCCATGATCATCCTGATCATACAATGCATCCACGTGATGCATACCAAGTATCTACCTGATACAAATCATCATACATGATCCATCTGATCATATAATGTATCTACATGATATATATCAACATACATGATCTACTTGATCATACAATCGTATCCACCTGATACAGATACATGGTCCAAGCATCCAACATGATGCATATATACATACATATAAATGATCCAATTGATCATATCCAGCATCCAACATGATGCATACATACATAAATGATCCAACTGATCATATCCAGCATCCAACATGATGCATACATACATAAATGATCCAACTGATCATATCCAACATCCAACATGATGCATACATACATAAATGATCCAATTGATCATATCGAGCAGAAACTAGAACACATCTTGATGCTCATCATCCAGCGCTTACATCCATAGCCATGTGAAGGATCCTCCTTCCACCATGCTTGGAATGGCTTCAACAAATGTCTCCATCACTTCTTCCTCGAAGTGTCATCGATCTGAAGAACACCAAGCTTCTCTCTGAAGTACTCGAACTTCACTCTGGCTAGTGGCTTCGTCAACACATTTGCAATTTGCTCATCCGTCGCAACATACAGGAGCTTCACTGCTCCCCTTTGCACCATATCCCTGATATAGTGATATTTGATCTCAATGTGCTTCGACTTGTCGTGGAACACCGGGTTCTCAGATAGCTTCACACAACTTTGGTTGTCACAAAAGATACCAGTAGTCTTTAATAAACCAACACTGTACTGTAATAATCTCGATCGGAACAAGACTAGGCAACTATCTCAAATGGGCTTGTGTCAAAGCCTGGCAAGGAAAGGTAACCTTGTGGTAGATGGTAAGTCCAACTGTCTGTCCCCTCTGATATGTCTGCTAGGGGCAATTTGAACAAAAATGCCTCCTCTGGAGGTAGCTGATCTCTTGATCTGGGAAAAAAAGGTACTGTGCGGTCCTCGGCCGCACAGTCTACAGTATGGAAGCTGCTGCCGACATAAAATGTGATAACAGTATCCTCACACAAGTTGACCTAGTAGAAAGAAACAACAAAACAGTTATCCTTGTGCACCCAGGCAAGTTGGCCCCAGCTAGATCAACAAGTCGGCCCCACAGTGGAAAAAGTCAGCCACCAAATCAGTATAAATAAAGGTGATGTCTACCTCATTTCCACACCAAGCAAGTTCGCTCAAGCTATTTGATCTAGTGCGCATGAGAGAGAAGAAGCAGCAACAAAGGAAGTCTATCTTTCGGTTTTGAGATTGCTCTTGTATCTGATATATCTGATGTACTTGTACTGATTCTCTAAGTAAGAAAGGTTTGCTAGGTTTTTTCGGAGTTTGGGTTTTCCCAAGGTAAACTATTGTGTCTCTTGTGTTTTCGTGCATGATTATGTGTAGTTAAGGTTCAAAGAGATGAAAATTATACTGCTATACCACTAAAATCTAACAGGTTATGGGCCCACTCCATGCTCCTGTTGTGCAACTGCCAGAAACTAGGGTTTCTTGTTTTCTCATCTTCCATCCACAAACTAGGCTCGCCCTCAACATTATTGAGCTCACCCTAGGAAAGCGCATCTTCCTGTGGAAGCAGATTTTCATTCTGAGAATTTTCAATTTTTTGACCTAATTACTGTAGGGGTCAAGAATTAGGGTTTGCAGTTTTAAATTGTTCTGGTCACAGATTAGGAAGAAAAGGAAGCTCATTCAACTCGCCTTGGAATGGCGCATTCATCTGTGGAAGCAGTTTTCTCAAAATCCAAAGTTAATTTTTGAGCTCGCTTTTGCTAGTTTTTTGATCACGTTCCTACATACAATCAAGATGGTGATCAGTGTTAGAGTAGAGAATAGATTAGATGGAGCCTCTAACTTCAGATCATGGAAGACCAAGTTACTTCTTGTCTTGGATGAAATTGAGATCAATAATTATGTAAAGGAAGACATCTCCGAACCAATAGTTGATGTAGAGAAATCTAAATATAAGAAAAATGAAGCAATGTCCAAGAGCATCTTGACAGATTCTGTGAAAGATCACTTGATACCTCACATCTCAGAGTTAAACACTGCTAAGGCCATGTTTGATGCACTAGTTCGATTATTTGAGAGCAAGCACACCAGCAGGAAATTGGCCTTGAAGAATCAACTCCGCAACACCAAAATGACCAAATCAGATTCTATAGCTGACTATCTTATGAAAATATCTCAACTAAAAGAACAACTACATGCTATTGGGGACCTCAATGATGATGAACTTGTCAAAGTAGCTCTTAATGGATTGCGCTCCTCATGGGAATCATTTATTCAAAGCTTATGTGGTCGAGAGACACTACCCAAATTTGATTGTCTTTGGTCTAACTGTGTTTGAGAAGAAACCATAATATTGTCAAGAAATAACCCAGAAGAACCTCAAGACGAAAATACTCTAGCTCTTGCAGCTCATGCAAGAAAAGGCAAAGAGAAAAGAAACTTCCAGAAGAAGAATTTAGATCAAGGACCAAGGAAGAAGAAGGACATTTCACACATCCAATGTTATAGGTGTGACAAGTTTTGTCACTATGCTTCAGATTGTCCTCAGAGAAAGAGAGGGCAACAACATGCATCAACAACCCATGTTGATGAGGAGCCTTCACTGAAAAAAGCAAAACCTGACAAGAACCCAACATAATATTTCTTTTGATTTCCTTTTTTTGTAAGTTGGACCATTTTCCTTGGTACAGGAGTCCTGTTATTACACAACTTGTAGTTGTCCCTAATGGTATCCCATCCGGGATGGTAGAGGAGATGGACAACTAAAGAGGTGACCCAGGAGATTCCACGGTTCCCAATGCAAGCTGGGAGTCACGTCAACTGAGACACTCTTCACTTTAGATCGAGATGAATCAAGACCAAGGGGGAGACCCTACAACCAATCAAAGATGATTGGACCCAAACAAAGGTTCCTAGGGATATGTGAAAGACAAGTTACGGAAACCAATGCAAGGTTAGGTGGACCTAGAAGTTTAAGTGTGGTTGAAGGAGGCTTAATGGATAACTTATGCTTCAACCAATGAATGATTTAGGCCACATAATGAGATAAAGGACAAGATCTAGTACCATGAAATACACAAGTGGGACCCACTTCCTTGGGATATGGAAATGGCTCAAATGGGACCCACAAGGTGGAGTTAAGGGGTGCAAATGGTACCAAGGGGTATGTAAGAGATAGATCTAAGGATCTAAGATGAAATTGGAGATACCCACATATGGGATCTAGGACTTGACACAACTCCCAAGGAGTGCGAATTACCCAAGGTGGACTAGTGCCTTGGGTTAATGGAGTCAAAAGAGATGTCAAATTGTACATTGGGACACCTAGGATGCAAATCAAGTGGGCTAACTAAGGATGTGATGGTTGGATCTTACTAGATCTATACAATGATTATGGATTTGACTTTCGATTGACTCAAAAGTGGAAGACTTATCCTTAAAAGAAATTGGGCAGGAGGGGTCATCTTCGGATGTTGATAACTCACTTGATATTTGATTATTAATTGATTCAACAATAGGATTGAAAAGGAGAAGGTTTTGATCTTGGATTTGATTTGAAGAATATATATCATCGGATTCACTTCCCCATTTTTCTAAGAAAATTTGTTCAAACATGTCATACCCGGAAATGCTATTGGGCTTCAAATTCAAGAATTAGAGCTCAACTCTTTCTTTGAAAGATGAAGCCAATAGTTTCATACACACATCCTCATGGGTTATGGATAACTCTTTAATAATTTCCCTAAAAAGTTCAAGGTGTCTTTTAGCAGATATTTCATGACTTCCATCAAATTTAGACAACCTTTCATGGGATTGATGAGGGATTGGATGAGGATACCCAACAATTTTTGAGAAGTCAAAAACTTTCAAACGACCAAAAGTCCTAGGCTGCTCAGAAGTAGCCATGGATGACAATTTTTAATTTTTATATTTTATATTTTATATTTATATTTATATTTATATTTTTTAAATCAAGAACCTAAATACAAAATGATGCACCCCATGGGTTCTAGGTAATGATAGGATCGATCACCAGTGGAGTCGCTTATGTGGAGTTGCCAGGCAGATTTTAAATCTTTTCTACCAAAAGATATGTCGTTAGGATAGCGGGGAGAAATGAGCGACAAAAAGATGGCTATGTTTAGATTAAGGATTGAAATGATAACCATCTAGATTAATCTGGATGCGATAAGATATGAATTATGCATCGATACTCGCAGACACCTAAGGTAAGCCTCTACCTCCCCGGCAACGGCACCAAAAATGTTGGCAAAGAGAACGAGAGTAGAGCTTAACGAAAATATGTCGAACCAGGGTAGGCCTCTACCTTCCTCGGCAACGGCACCAAAAATGTTGGCAAAGAGAATGGGAGTAGGGCTTGAAAAATATATGTCGAACCAGGGTAGGCCTCTACCTTCCCCGGCAGCGGCGCCAAAAATGTTATCACACAACTTGTAGTTGCCCCTAATGGTATCCCATCCGGGATGGTATAGGAGATGGACAACTAAAGAGGTGACCCAGGAGATGCCACAGTTCCCAATGCAAGCTGAGAGTCATGTCAACCGAGGCACTCTTCACTTTAGATCGAGATGAATCAAGACCAAGGGGGGGACCCTACAACCAATCAAAGATGATTGGACCCAAACAAAGGTTCCTAGGGATATGTGAAAGACAAGTTACGGAAACCAATGCAAGGTTAGGTGGACCTAGAAGTTTAAGTATGGTTGAAGGAGGCTTAATGGATAACTTATGCTTCAACCAATGAATGATTTAGGCCACATAATGAGATAAAGGACAAGATCTAGTACCATGAAATACACAAGTGGGACCCACTTCCTTGGGATATGGAAATGGCTCAAATGGGACCCACAAGGTGGAGTTAAGGGGTGCAAATGGTACTAAGGGGTATGTAAGAGATAGATCTAAGGATCTAAGATGAAATTAGAGATACCCACATATGGGATCTAGGACTTGACACAACTCCCAAGGAGTGCGAATTACCCAAGGTGGACTAGTGCCTTGGGTTAATGGAGTCAAAAGAGATGTCAAATTGTAGATCGGGACACCTAGGATGCAAATCAAGTGGGCTACTAAGGATGTGATGGTTGGATCTTACTAGATCTAATGTTTCATGATGTGACCCAAGTGGACAACAATCCCCAAAACAAGGAATGCTACCCCCAAGACAGAACTTCACAAAATGAGACACTAGATGTAGGTTTCAAGGTGTGCTTGTTCCAAATCCAATGGGATCTCAACCACCCATGTCTACAAGTGGACAAACTCAAATACCCAGGAAGTGCGACTTTGCCCAAGGAGGGCTAAAAGCATGGTAAAGTGTGTCAAATTAAGTCCAATGGCCACCAAACTTTAGATCGAAGTAGTTTAGGCAAGTATCAATGTGGATCTTGAAAATCAAGGGCATCCAATGGCTAGATCTCCATAGATTTGAGATTGAAAGTGCATCACCAAATTCACCCAAGTGGGGCACAACCCTCAAAATGAGGAATGGGGCCCACAAGGAAAAAATGAAAGAAGTGACACACTAGGGGTAGGTTATCAAGTGAGGAGAGTATGAATTAAGTGGGATCTCAGCTACTCATGTGGTGGAAATAGCTTAAACCAAACACCCAAGGAGGGCGACTTTAGCCAAGGAAGGTTAAGTGCATTGAAAGATGTGTCAAATGAAGCCCAATCCACACCAAACTATAGATCCGAATCGCCGTGGATACTATAGAGGTGGGTTTTTAATATCTTTTCAAAAGGCAAGCTAGATCCAAGTAGATCCAAGAAAAAATAAAAATGAGGGTTTTATTTTAATGTGATTTTGACCAATGGGATGGATAGCAAGTGAAATCAATACGTACCTTGTAGATCTTACCTCAAAAGCTTGCGGCCTCTTAGCATATGGAGAATTCTTGCCCTAGTTACAATTCCAAGCTTGATCTAAGTGTCTTCAACCAATAGCACCCAAGCCCTAGGAGGAAATATGTCTCATGAAAACCTGCAAATCAAACTACATCAAGTTAGATTTGATCTACAAATCCCTAAGATCTAAGCATGTCATATCAAGAAAGCAATCAATGGACAAGCACAATTGAAAAACTCCCTCTCTATGAAGACGTCTTGTTCATGGGGGATGTGAGCAACCCCTACAATCTTCCCACAAAGCAAAATTGTTGAACTAGCTTGAGCAATTTGGCCTCCCTCTCTTGAAGTCGATTTCACCTGAAAAGCAAACAATGTCTAGAAGCAAAATATCCAAGAACATATGCAAGAGCAACCCAATCAAAGCCAAGAAGAAGATCTCCAAAATATTCTATTCATTCCAAGTTTTCCAGAGCCCAATGGTGAGCTATACAATAGGGGGTCTCCTCCTTATATAGGATAATAAAGACCAAAACTCTAGATCTCAAAACCAATTTACAACAAAATGAGTGTTTGAGATTAAAAGATCTCAATACATGATCAATGGCTAAGATGAAACATAACAATATAACACATGGATCACTCAAATAATGATGACGTCATAGCTAAAAGATACTCATGGAGGGTGATGTCATCCACTAGAGGGGGCAAAAGTACATGGGCCCACCCCAAATGACTAGGACATGACTCATAAAGCACATGGTGGGGCTAAGAGGCATCAATCCTTGCTAGCTCATCCCCATGGCATAATAAAATAATATAATATGTCCAAAATAAATACAAATGATCAAATCTGTCCTCAAAATCTGTGACAGACATGTAGTAAAAGGCCTCCTGTGGCCTCGGTGGACCCACCCAAGTGATGAAAACTGGCTGGAAGATAGGGGGTTAACCCTAGAAGACCTCTGGGAAAACCAAGTGCCAAAACCTTGCCTCAATTGCCCAAATTGAATTCCTTAGTGACCCTTTTATCCCATTTCTGGACTGCCTCGGTAACTGTGAAAGTGCTGGAACTGCCTCCTAGGGCACCTGCACTGTCAAACTGAGCCCACCAGGCTCTCCAGAAGGGGGGGTAAATGGTAATATCAAGTGGCTGGACCATCCCCTCCTCATACAATGTCCTAGGTGAAATGGCCTCTCATGGCCCCTGCTGCTCAGGCTGGGAAATCAGCCCCAAATTTGGTCAACAAGTGGAAAACTGCATCTATCACTGCCAGAAGTGCCCAGAACTGAATGATAAGTGTCTCATTGGATCCAAAAGACCCAAATCTACTAAGAATGTGTACTCATACACCATGGGTTGCCCTGATGGGCTAGCTGTAGTGTCCACCATATATGGACAGTGCATAATCTGATGATCTGAAGTAATAATAAAACCTGCTGAACTGCATCAATCACTGTCTGAATCATATGTCCATCATATAGTATCATCATCAAGAATATGTGGGTCCATCTATCATCATCAATAAACATGCATGGCCCACATCAACACGGATCCCAAGAAATGACCATAGTCAAACTAGGTTTGACTAGGTCCATATAGGCATATACAACCAAGGATAAATCATATCAATAGACTAAGACATGTTCCTCTAATCATACTCACAGCTTAAATTAAAGTATAACATCATTTAGTGACATTAAACATATTTGTTCATTCCGTTGTTATTTGTATTCACTTGCACAATAGCTTAAATGACAAACTCACCCATTGGACATGGTCTAACTACTAGCTAAGGATGAAGGCTAGGAACAAGGTTGGGCAAAGGGGGTGACTTGTCTAAACTCAACTAAAAGACACTTTGGACTGGGAGAAAGGGGGAGCTACAAACTCTGTGCTGGACAAAATAAACATGGGGGATGGCTATGCCTCACAAATGGGTAAGTTGTTTGGAGAGTGCTTATTCAACTTAGGCGTCATGTCTACATCAAGCTGATCCAAATTCATTAGGATCATTCAATTTCATTTCATGGCCTTTTTGGCCTACATAACCCTTCGGATCCCAGGTGTGCTGATAAGCACAACTAATCGCAGCTTGCATCCAGGGCATGTTTATACATATATAAGGTCATCAATTGTTTAGATATAGAATTTAAGAACCATTGCTTTTTGGACCTTTCTTATACTCTTCGAGGAGTATTTTTAGCAGTTCATCGCTCTTGCCTTTTTAGTTTCCATGTGCGAATTTATATGAGTTTCCATAAGTAGTACATGAGCTTTCAGTTTTAGCCAACAACATCTCAAGTGACTAGGGGGAGTTCGAGCCAGTGCTAAACATCAGGATAGCCGACCAGAATGATTTAGGCCTACAATCCAACTCACCAAAGGCAAGTTTTGTCACCAACTCAGAGCCGAGACACTAAATATACAGGGATGTGGTCCAAACATAGAGGTAGTAAAAAGGGAAGTCCTCAATATCAGAAAGCCAAGTAAGACAAGTCAAGGGTTAAGGCCAAATAAGGAAAGTCATGGATGGATGGAGTCAAGTGATGGTGGAGCCTAAGCTAGCAGACAAATGGTGTCAAGGAAGACCATATCTATGCAAGGTAGTGAACCATTGAGTTTTGTCAAACAACCTAAATGTGCAAGTAAAATGTTCATTTTATAAAGTTTGCCACATCATGAATTATATACCAAGCCAATGCTGTGAACATGACTAAAACAACAAGATAATAATCCATAGTCAATGATCAGGAATCCATAGGTCATACAACATCATCATAAGAATAATCATCATATACCATCTGAAACACTGCTACAATACATCTCTAGGCACTAAACTAAAACTGTATGGAATAAAGAGTCACTTCGGGCATCGAATCTGAACTCTCAAGGCTCAGCCTTGACACAAGGTGTAACATAAGTCTGAATAATATACTGCTCTGATCATGAGTGATCTCAAAATATAAAGTCATCATAGCTAAGCTCTGAAAAATCGAAGCTCTGGAATGTGCAGATATCTGCTAAGCAAGAATAGTAGCCCTGCTACTATGATGTGATAACAAGTCCAGCATAATTTCTTATTCATTCGGTAGTCACCATTGTAATTGGACCATTTTCCCTAATACTGGAGTCCAACAACTTTTTTATGCATTAGATCATTATTGTAATTGGGCCATTTTCCCTGGTACTTTAGCCCAAAATATTTGTTTTTAGTTTCTTTTGATTCAGGAAAAAGTGTCAAGACTCAGTAGAAGTCAAAATACATAAAAGGCAGGAAGGATTGCTTCCATAACAAGGGGGAGCAATCTCAGGGCTTTGTGATAAATTGGAAGACATCCCATATTTGCAGATCTTATACATACTCCAAGATTGATGATTGACAAAAGGAGTCTAGTACTCTAGGATTGATGATTGTCAAGGAAGCTAGCTTCAGGTCCCAGGGGAGCAAGATGCTCAGAGGCAGAGGGAGCAAGATGCTCAGATGCAGAGCCAGCAGGATGCTCAGATGCAGAGGGAGCAAGATGCTCAGATGCAGAGCCAGCAGGATGCTCAGATGCAGAGGGAGTAAGATGCTCAAACGCAAAGGGAGCAGGATGCTCAGATGCAAAGGGAGCAAGGTGCTCTACCACAGAGGGAGATGTGATGAGCTTGGAGACGGATGTTTGCAGCATCGGGTGGACATTTCCCTAGTATTATCCATGTGACTTGGCTTGGGGTGAATGGTCCGGTGGTAGGGAAGTATCTTCTCCTGGACACCCTATGACGGGGTGGGGAGATTGGCCTTTGCATGATGAGTAGTGTTGATGCATCGAGCATTACCTCAGTATTAGCCATGTGACTTGGCTAGAGGTGTATAGCTCAGAGTAGGGAAGTGCCTTCTTCCGGACATCCTGTGATGGGGTGGGAAGATTAGTCCTCAGTTGCACACATTATCCTCCTAGAGGTTAAGCATCGAGCATTTCCCCAGTATTGGCCGCGAGACTTGGCTAGGGGTCGATCAAGTGGGACAATGCCTTCTCTCGGACACTAAGTAGGATGGAGAGATTAGTCCCTAAGACGACTCAAAACAGGGCAGTGCTTTCTCTCGGACACTAAGTGGGGTGGAGAGATTAGTCCCTAAAATGATTGGAGTGGGGCAGTGCCTTCTCCCAGACATCCTGTGACGGGGTGGGGAGATTAGTCCCTAGATGCTCACTCATATACTTAGGCAAGTGCATGGATTTAGCCATGAGACTTGGTTAAGAGACCTTGAAATCATCAACCTGAAGCAAGCTCGTGATCAACCTTTCCTTGAGATGATTCGTTGAAGACAAGTCATGACAAGATGTGTTCAAGCAGAACGAGCAAGAAGATTACCTCCCTCATTGAGAGGTAGTGTTCTCCCTGAGACAGGGAGAATGGTGTGACTCTCCTTGAGAGGGGGAGAGAGGGAGCTAGTTGTTCTTTATGACACTTCTCGATGGACTAAGTTGTGTAGAGGATGTCATGTTAGTCGTAGCCACATGGACGCAAATAGACCTTTCTTATGATGACGAGATGTACGAGACAAACCATGACGATTATATGATGCTCAAATGTGTCCTAGCGTGATGATACCTCTCTAGCTAAGAGGGAGTGTTGTTGTTGTAGCTATTTTGGGTATCCTCACACAAGTCGGCCCAATAGAAAGAAACAACAAAACAATTATCCTTGTGCACCTAGGCAAGTCGGCCCCAACTAGATCAACAAGTCAGCCCCACAGTGGAAAAAGTTAGCCACCAAATCAGTATAAATAAAGGTGACGTCTACCTCATTTACACACCAAGCAAGTTTGCTCAAGCTATCTGATCTAGTGCGCAGGAGAGAGAAGAAGCAACAACAAAGGAAGTCTATCTTTGGGTTTTGAGATTGTTCTTGTATCTGATATATCTGATGTACTTGTACTAATTCTCTGAATAAGAAAAGGTTTGTTGGGTTTTTTGCGAGTTTGGGTTTTCCCAGTGTAAACTATTGTGTCTCTTGTGTTTTCGTGCATGATTATGTGTAGTTAAAGTTGAAAGAGATTGCTCTTGTATCTGATATATTTGATGTACTTGTACTAATTCTTTGCGTAAGAAAAATTTGTTGGGTTTTTCCTGAGTTTGGGTTTTCCCAGGGTAAACTATTGTGTCTCTTGTGTTTCCGTGCATGATTATGTGTAGTTAAAGTTAAAGAGATGAAAATTATATTGCTATACCACTAAAATCTAATAAGGTTGGACCTTTCTTCAATTTAAATACAGTTAATAGTTGAGCCATTATTAATGAAATCAAACAGCATAAAGATTTCTTGCTCATTTACTAGCAGCTTTTTATGGGCAATTACATGGGCTCTAACAAGGTGGGATCAAGACATATAGGGAATAACTTTGGGATATTACTACAAGTAACTTTTTCTTCTTCAAGATGTTCAAGACTGGGAAGCATGGTTTGTTTTATTATTTTGAAAACTATGTCTTATATTTACAGAAAAAACATTTACAATAAAAAAACAAAATGTGGAAGGGTATATACAATGAGCCTCATAACCTCTTCCTAAGAGCTACTAGAGCATAAATAAAAGCAGAATAATCTAAGTGATCCAAAGATTGAGCATCTTTGATCAAAAGAGCTCCCTTAGCCAAAAGTTGACGTCGTACCTCATCTTTCTACAATGTACTAAAAATAGACACAACTAACCTCCTGGTTGGCCACAAAATTACACCGAATTTTTGTCAATATAAATAAGACCGAGATCTACAAGCAATCCCAATGCCCTAAAGAATTAAAAGGTATCGTGGACAAGAAAACAACTATCATTGAACAAAGCAGTGCACCAATGCGCCCTGCCTTGAAGTAATACATCATATTGAACCTATAACAAAACCCAACAATGTTTGCCGACCTACACTCCCAAAAAATGTGTTTGACAACCTCTAGGCACTGACAAATTGGGTAAAGGCTATTAGACATAAGGGTTGTCATTGATGTCAAATGGGGTGTAGTGTTACCTAGCATACCATATCAGATTTGAACGACTGTGCTTCGTAGCCAGTTTGAAGAAGTATATAGAACAAGGTTGTAAAATAGAATACGTGTGCAATTCCCACCAAGTCATGGGAACTTGCCTGCACAGATTAAGGATATGAAGTGGGAATTGTGGCTCTATGAATGGTCTATAACCCATATAACAATGTAATTTAAAGTAGTACAAATGGCGAGCCAAGTCGGCCTAAAGGACCATAAATTGAAAACATTCAGGTTGGCTCCATCGTAATATTGTCCAACACTTGTATAAATAAGTGAAACGCCCTCCTCATTTTAGTGAGTGAGTGAAAAGGATGAGGCTCTAAAAAAGGAATATCGAATATAGGGGGATTTGAGGAGATCAATAACCAGTTGATATGGAGAAGGAAGCGTGAAGTTGTAGTTAGTATAAGTCGCAGTTGTGAAGACAAAGGGGTGCATGGTCGCTGTACTGTGAACAAAGGGAGCACGAAGTTGCAATTAGTATAAGTCGCAGTTGTGAAGACTATTACCTCCCAAATTGTACTTAGTTAGTTTCTAAGCGAGCCGACAAAGATTGAAGCAATGTACTTGTTCATTGGTAGCATTCAAAAGTTCAGCCGGCCAATTTTGGCCCTTTTTTCAATAATTACATGTTCATACCCCTTGGGGATATTGTAAAAAATGTACTAGCATGACGAACTTTTGTAAAAAACTTGGCTTCCTAGGACTTAGACATCAATCGGATCATTCCATGGTGTTTTTTCCCTTGTTAATTATGCAATGCTGAATAAGTGATGTATTATTTTTGAGTTTTTCACTTGCTCTTCCAAAGCTGGAATGGTCGTCTTGGTGGTTAGGCCTTAGGAGGATATTAAAGTTCATGTGTTAATGTTTATGAGCATGCTAGACATTATTTTGAGTCATTATGAACATGTACTAGGTCCCCTAGGATTTTTATCAAGTTCTGCAAAAATAAAATTTTCCCGTAAAATGGGTCAATTTTTAATGTTTTAATTAAAAAAGTCAAAAAGTCAAAAAAGTGTGGTCTAGAGGGGGAATTTACCATGGGGGTGCTTGTTTTCTAACCTAGAGCACCCATATTCCCCCTAAACCCACTTTTCCTAAGTTTCGAGTGATTATTAATCACGCAAATAAAAATTCTCTCGAAAAATGATAAAGGAGAATTGAAAATTAAAAAAATAAAGACATGGAGAAAACCCAAATTCCTAAATCTGAGGAATTTGGCCCAAGTAAAGTCCCAGTTCAGCTGGCAGTCAATATCGAAGGCCAAATCAATTAGTATCGGGGTAATTTCCAATCCGATCTAGTTAAGGCGAGTTGCTCTCATGTGGTGATGCGCCCTCCCTCATAAGAGGGGCACATTTGTTGAATTGGCAACTTCCGAATGGATGGGTGAGCAATCCAAGGTGATGGGGGGCGCACCTCTTATGAGGTGGCAACCCCATCCTTGAATAAACTTCGTCTGAACTCAAGAGAATCCCCAAATCTTCTCCAGGGGGGCCCATGTCTCCTTTGGATCTCCAATTCGCCCTAATTTGTCTTTAATTGGCTCTCATGCGCCCCCCTCTTCTGGTTTCTCTATTTAAGCAAGGCCTCATTCCATTGTTGAGACATGGATGGTGGAACCTCTGCCCATTATAACACTGTTATTATTTGATGAATAAATTGAAAGACTTTGGAGGTATGTGTCGCGCCATCTGATGAATGCTATGTGGTTGAGGTGATATTTCATGATTTAATTTGTCTTATTTCAATGCTGTTGTTAGATCTAGCTTCAAATGTTGTTTATAATCCATAGAGTAAGCATTTACAGTTGTTAAGTTGTTTACTTGTGCTTTGTTTCTAAGAGATATAGGAGTATCCAACTGTATTCGGTTGTACTGAGGCTCTCTTGATTTCTTTTTTGCATACACACTAGATCTAATCCACTATTGGCAAGTGTTTTCTATAGTTGTGCAGGTTACAGATTTGAAGGATTTGAGCTTAGTTGCATCCTCTCCCCTCTTCAACACTTTCGAGCTAATACTTCCTGTTTGTAGGCATTCCAAAGTCTTTGTTGAAGATCAAGCTTGGGGCTTGAAGTCTTCCGTCCATCCCTTTAAACTCAAATTTCTCTTTCTCTGGTTACTTTGTATTATAGGCTTAATAAGTAGATCTGGTTGGAAAAGTCTTATTTTTAGATCTATCTTGTTTTAGCATTGTTAAGTAGCTAGATCTTAAAGTTCTTCAATAGATTCATTTCTGCATTAGATCGAAGCTAGCTAAAATTGGTACTTTACTTAGAAATTTTTTCGATATTCTTCCAAGTACCAAAATGTAATTTTTTTTTATCTTTTATTTGTTTGTACCATCATTTTCTAACAAAGTTTGTTTGCTGGTTTTGCAGATTTGACGAAAGAGTAGAGAGATACTTTGGCGAAATTTCATGCAAATCGAACCATTAAAGGCTCCAGAGACCTCCTACCTTCTTCTTATCTATTTCTTATGCTGTAAACCCTTGGATCCAAGTCTGTAATAACGAAGTGGTGGTTCTTTTGTAAAGGTTATAAAAAATAAAGGAAGTGGGCTACCCAGTGCCCATAGAACCCCCCATTCCCAGTGTTGGTTTTGTGTGTTTGGATTTTCTTTAGCCTAGTTTTATTTTGCTAGCTTGTTAGATTAGATTAGTTTAAATTTTCACAAGTAGATCTAATTTGGTGTTGTTTCTTCCATTTCATTTTTGGAACAATAAATAGGTACCCACTGTGCTCTCCCGAAGTACCGAAAGGGAAAAGAGACTCACAGTGTAGTAATTAGAAAACACTTTCAATTTCGCAATTTGTCTTTCTTTTCACAATCTTGTACTTCACAATTAACAAACATAAAAGATGAAATCTGTTTGTGCATTCACGAAGTACCGAAAGGGAAAAGAGATTCTTAGCCATTAATAAATTTACCTTTTTACAATCTTAACATTAATTGGGCTGTGTATTCCCAAAATAAACTGAAAGGGTTTATCCCCGGTAGGTGAAAAGAGATTCTCAGCCTCTTAATAATAAAGTTCAATTTATTTTGCTAAAACGAACTAAGGCTTAGCCTCCTCGTATGCTCTGGATCTCTGCGGTTCATCTGATCAGTTGATCACATCAGAAAGGGAGCTAAGTGACTAGATTAATTGGGAAATCCGAAAGTAGTGTGTTTCAAAGAACTCGGGAGGTCGCGTTGAACAAATCATAGAGTCAGGGGGCTGCTTTAAGCAGATTATGCCTCGCCCTATTGGACACTTGATACTGTTGCAATAAGCGCTCACTTCGGAGAGCTAAACTGCCTTCGGGCGAAACCGAGAATTAACCCACTCCCTAATCCACTCATCTAATAATCAATTAAAACTGACCAACGAGACAACTGCAACACTTTCATGACACAACAACACTCCAATATTTTTGTGACTCCATTTGGCATAGGTACAATCTGCATCAATCACACATTTTCAATTAAGTGATCTCATATGTTAGATGGATTTATTGTTTTCATGCTATTGATTTAATTCATGGTTGCAATCTCTAGTTCAATATTAATTTATCTTCAAACTCCTAGAATCAATCTCATTCTGTAACTCGGTGTAAAAGCCTTAATTTCATTTTCATAGGGTCCACCCCCCTTGGCTTCGCTAGGAGTTGGCCTATACAAAGGAGTCAAGTATCAGGTGACAACACTTTGACTCGAGACTTGCACCCAAGGATGCACCCAGTGGCTTGAAGATTTCTGCTAGGCTAACCCTTTTCCCAAGGTGCGTATCCGGCGGCAACAAAGACAAAGGGGCGCATGGTCGCTGTACAGTGAACGAAGGGAGCACGAAGTCGTAGTTAATATAAGTCGCAGTTTTGAAGACAAGAGGGTGTATGGTCGTAGTACTGTGAACAAAGGAGGCATGAAGTTGCAGTCACTGTTTTGAAGATAAAGGGGGTGCATAGTCGCAGTATTGAAAGATATAAACGAAAGAGGTGCAAGTCGCAGTGGCGAGATAAGACGAAGGCTAAAGCATACTCTGGTACAAAGTCAGAAGAAATCGTAGTTAAAAGAGGAAGACAAAAGTTGGAGCAGATCAATGTGCAAAGTCGCTGTGCTTAATGAAATAGATTGACTAAAACAATTTGACATGAGTGTAACAACACCAACAAGATTCAACAGGGTGGCAGGAAGGGGCAAGGATTGTGAGTCGGTGCTCACAAGAGGTTGGTGTCTCCAACCATTGGTGCTGGAAAATGTAGGGAGTTGGTACTTCCTTCAGATTGGTGTCTGAGAAATTTGTGAGTCTGTGCTCACAGGAGGTGGGTGCCTCCATCTAGTTTGTGCTGGAAAACACAGCGAGTCGGTGCTCACAGAAGGTGGGTGCCTCCATCCAATTGGTGCTGGAAAACACAGGAAGTTGGTGCTTCCCATGAATGCAGTCTTTGCGTGACTTAACAAATTTTGTGGTTTTCTCCAAATTGGGCTTCCACATAAATTCTGGTGTACTATGTATCTACTGTTGTTGTGATGCAATGTTGATTAGTACTGCTGATGATAAGTATTGAATGCAATCATACATGATAAATTGTTGAATGGTAACTGATAAGGTTAATATTTATTGTGTTTAAAAGTGGTTTAAAGTGCGAATACTGATTCACCCCTCCCCTCATAGTATTCCAACAAAGGCCATTCAAGAGACTACTCTTGGCTAACCTAGCCTTTGAAGGAATCCCATAGTATTGATGAAATATGCAAAAACTTGCAGCTTATAGGAAAGCCACACCATCCAAACACTGTGAAGACAACGAATGGAATCTTCCTTTGAATCCTTAGCTATCCATTGCACATTAAGAACTAATGAAAGAAGTTGTCTTTGGCGAAGCACCGAATACATGCGATGAGTGTATACTCCACCCCTAGTCTTGCCAAAATTGTCCATGCATACCAATATTCATCTTGAACAACTCAGACTCTGGAATAAGGGTTCACAACTCCATGATTGAGGAGCAATCAAAGGTGAGAAGACCATATTCCTGAGCAAGAAGCCCCCACTCTTTCCAGGCATTAGCACAAGTATCCCTTAAATCCCACCAGAAAAATATGCCCCTACGTCTCAATCTACGTGCTTGGAAGCACAACATCTCCACAATACAATCATCCTGCTCCCTCTAACTCCAAATTGACCTGCAAGCGAGTTCCTAACCCTCCTGAATTCCCTCCCACTGCCAACGGACAAGTCTTGCCATAGCTTTCCAGGGCCCAGGCTGACCAGAGGCTTCTGAAAATAATCTAACCCACAACTTGGAAGAGACGAGGAGTGGAAACCAGTGCCGTTGGGAGCGGGGAGCGGGAGCGAAAAGCGAAATTTTCAAAAGCTTCCGTTTCAGGAGCGTTTTTTATATAATATATATTTTAATATATTTTGATGCATATAAATTAAAAAAAAACATGTATTATGCCAAATTAGCTATAGAAAACATCAAAACATAGAATCTAGATATTCATATAACCATTTAGTACACATTGATATAACATTAATCATCTCGTCTTCTAGATTCTAGGAGCTATAACTTATAACATTGTCATGAAATGATCATCATCAAATCATCAATCATCAATCATCAACAACATCAACCTTCAAATTTCAACATATAATATTTGCCATCAAACTAGGCCATAATGTTTACAAAATAGGCCAACCGCCAAAATAAACATGAAAATGAAATATAAAGTACAAAGTACAAACTACAAAATACTATGAATCTACAAAGCTTTCCGCTTGCCATGAGTAACTTCCAATTTCTTTTCTCGTGTTCTAGGTGGAATAGGTGTTGGTGGAAGTGATCGTGGAACATGAGTAGAAGATGAATGGCCCCCGCGGGCTGAAATTGGATGTTGTGAAGCTATAGGCAAAACTCCTGCATCCGGAAAGCTGCTTCTGCTTGGGGGTGGCATCTCTGTATGGGTAGTCTGAATTGGATCATCATGATCACCCAATAGTTCAGCCTCCAAGCGCTCTAATGCTATGGCTCCATCCTCCACATTAGCCTCCTCTAGATTGTTGTCCCAAGTCAAAAATGTTCTATCATTCTTGGCCGCCTCACAATAATGGGACAACAACCTCAAGTTGTAGTGCACATAAACCAAGCTTTGTGCGCGATCTACATTCAGACTGTTTCTCTTTACACTGTGGATGAAGTTGTAGGTGCTCCAACACCTCTCTGCAGAAGAGCTATTAACAACCTGTGATAGCACCCTCAGCGCCAATTTATGCAAATATGTGGCTCCAGAGCCATGCATGTTCCACCAATGGATAGGATCCAATCTGTCTCGATCTTTGATTGCAAACAGGGAACCAAAGCGTCCATGCTCACTTATGTATATGCTCAATTCATTCCGTACTTGAGCACACTCTTCCTCATCAGGGACCAACTTTTCTAATGCAAGCATATACTCGGCAGCAACCTCTGGATCTGTGTGGGGTTTTTTCCTGACTCCACCCCTAGGTGCAGGTTGGGCCAACCAAATTGGAGAATAGTATTTTGGGGTGAGGACATATGCAAGGGCATGGAGTGGAACATTTAGATTATCCCACCTTTTGACCACAAGTTTATGAATATGGTCATACAAGACTGCATCTCTTTGCTCAACAATGTCTTTGATTTGACCAAGCATGCTATCCATCTGCTCATATACCTCCCCAATCATCGGCTGATCTGTATCTGCAAAACGAATCATGTTATAAACTGGCTTGGTGAATTGCAGAACATACCTAACTTGTGACCAAAAATGACCTTCAAGAACGGTGTCCTCCACCTCCTGAAAGTCACTTCTATCTGATGCACTTGCAACTCTGTCTTTCAATTCCTGCCATGGATCACTTGATACCATACTAGCCAATGCCTCTCTTACTTTCAAAAGCCTCCTGAAGGTGAGGTAGTAGCTAGCAAATCTAGTCTTTGAAATCTTCAATAGCTCCAACTTAGAGTGATTGCGAAAAATGTGGTGGGCCATGCTATGATTGGTAATAAATTTGATCATTTTCTTACCTCTCTTGTACAAGGCACCAATCCATCGGTAATTATTGTCCTTCATCTTAACAATATCACGCATCAAAAGGTTCAATGTGTGAACCAAACACCCTGACCAAAATATGTTGGGATACTTATCCATAATGATTGCTCCTGCTGCCTTACAATTAGCAGCATTATCAGTGATGACTTGAATGACATTGTATGGCCCAATCTCCTGAATGGTTTTAAGTAAAGGTTGTGCAATATTAATAGCGGTCTTGTAGCGATCTGAGTAGTCATGGGCTGAAAGGAAGACCGCACCGCTAGCAGAAACGCCAAGAATATTTATCAACGGCTTGCCTTTAACATTTGTCCACCCATCAGATACAATGGATACCCCATAGTTGGACCAATCATTTGTGAACTTTCCAAGAGCACTATTGATTTTGGCTCTTTCCTTGTCAAGTCCCACAGTTCTAGCTTTGTCATACCCAGGGCTTCTGTATCCTTGAGGGCCACCATTGATGGCTTGTACCATTTCATGCCAATAGGGTGAGCGAAGAACATTGAATGGCACACCACATGCATAGAGAAACCTATAAACTTTTGAATCCACATCATCTCTACAACCTTGGTCAAGGAAATCGGATAATGTTCTTCGTATAGGCGAGACTCCATGGGGAGATGAGGTTCCCGATCGAGCCGATGATGATCCAGCAGCAGCTCCACTACCAAACATTCTCTGTGGGGGATCAGAATCAACCCTCGATCTCTTGGACTTGTTTTGAGCCGCCTCTTCTTCCATCTTGTATTTGCTTCTCTCATTAGCTCCCACTTTGTCACAAGTTTTGACTCCATGAGACTTACCTACATTGCATGGCATAACCCCACACAAATGCTTTCTCACCTGGGTATATGAACTTGTGTATGTTTTCCCACAATGGGGGCATCCAAACTTTGTGGTTCCACCCCCTCTCCCTCCCCCTTGCCTTGTCACATACTTGCACAAAGGTGTTGTGTCTTTTTGTTTTTGCCCCACATCACCCTCACCCTCATCCTCATCATCATCACCCTCTTCCCCTTCCTCCTCTTCTCCTTGGTATGCATCACTCTCTACCTCTTCCCCCTCATCACTACCACCACCACATCTACTTCCCAACACCATCATAATGAGAAGAAGTGGAATGAAAAACCAAAACCACATACCCATCATGTTTCTTGATTCAAGATGAGAGTCACTTGTTCCCTGCAATAGAATGATGGAGAAGAAGATATTGGAAAGAGTAGGAGAAGAGAACATTGCAAGTTTTCCATTTTTTAACATAGTGAAAAAAAATTGCAAAAACAAACAAAGATGAGTTTATAGAGCCTACCTTTTAGCTCTTCAATGGTGGTTGAATGTCTCTATGGAAGCTTCAATTTCCCTTGCAAGCTCTCCCCTTCAATCTCCCCTTCAATCTCCCACTCAATGCTCAAAGCTCTCAAACAACTAGCAAACTCACTCCAAGCTCAAACTCTTCCCAATCAAACAAATGAGTAATGGAATGAGTCTAAATGGACTCATTCACCTTTTAATGGCCCAAAGTGACCTATCCCACCAAAAAAAACCCTAAAAAAAATTCCAAAAATCCACCTGTCCGCGGAATCGCTCTCGGAATCGATTTTTTTTGGTTGGGTTCGATTCGGGATCAACCCGGGATCGACCTGGGAGCGACGATTCCCAGTCGAATTACAGAAAGGCAGGGAGCGTTTTTTTTTCCTCAATTCGTGAATTGCAAAATCGATTCCGGACGGAATCGATGAGGAATCGCGCTTCCAAAATTGATCCCTCATCGATTCCGTCCGGAGTGCGATTCGGGATCGATTCGAGGGGCGGGGGGTCGATTCCCAGCTGCTTTGGTGGAAACCATATCACACAAGCCAAAACACCCCAAATTCTGCCAATATGCTGCGCTGAAAGCGTTTGATGTTGAAATAGAACTTGCCATGGAGGGGAGCCCTGAAGATATCTAAGTCTGGTGAGCGTGGTCTGTGAAAGCATGGCTTATTGTTACTAATCTGTTTTCGAATCAGTGTGGTGTTCATGTATTTTCTGTAACTTATTTACCTGACCATCTATCCTTAGAAAAACTTTCCAAAGTTTTTTCTGTGGTTATGTGCTCCTTACATGTTTACCTACATACCCTAGAAATGCATGTGGGCTTGGATAGTCCCATTTTTTCAAGGGTTTACTTTTGGTTATTTGTCTATACCTTATTGCTGTTTCTTTTGTCTATGATGTTACCTAGTTGTGTACTTTTCTTGTTATTAATATGTTTCGATGATGTTATTCTGAAGGTTATTTGCAGTTGTATTGTGATGCAGAGGAGAGCTACTGCAGAGCATGGAATAAAGCACGCCAAGAACAAGGAGAACCTGCATATAGTGATAAGATGTAAGTACGAATCAACTGATTCCATGTGCACACATTTGGGGTATGCAAATGTAAACATTCATGCAACAAGCCTGCCTCGTTGTTCATGTCTATTGAATAGATGAAGAGGGTGTGACAGATGTTGGTTATAATATATAACACATACGTATGGATTTTATGAATCCATTTACACATTTAAAATAGGATTTTCATACATCTGCACAAGTATACCTTTTTCGTTTTTACACATGCATAGAGCAGAAATAAAGAGGCTGGAGTATTGTATTGAGGTCGTAGCACAATTTCATAAATGGTCTAATTCTTAGTATTGCAGATTAAAACTTTTAAAAATTTCAGTGGCATTAAGTTCTATCATTACTAGTGAAAATGCCTAATGTAAAGAATTATAAGAGTATTGGCTATAGTTACCAAGCACGACAGACTTTCATGGGTATATGGTACCTTCCCATATTGAGGTATGTACTTTTATGTACATGTTAGCCAAATTGTTGACTGGTGTGCCAAAATAAGCCCTCAAAATTGTTTCATTAGAAGGTTAAGAAAATTCACATTTCACTACAGAATTTCTCCTTGATAAGAGGTATGTACTTTTATGTACATGTTAGCCAAATTGTTGACTGGTGTGCCAAAAAACGCCCTCAAAATTGTTTCATTAGAAGGTTAAGAAAATTCACATTTCACTACAGAATTTCTCCTTGATAACGTATATAGTCCAACACTCTGATGAATATTTGTTTAGTGTGTCATACATCAGCCATTTTTTATTACAAGATTCTCTTGAAGTTGAAATTCTATGTTGAACTAGACAAATTGTGGGTATGAATCCATTGGAGCGAATATCACATTTCTTTGGTAACTTTTGGATCAAGGAAAATGGGTCCTCAAGGTAATTTTGCATGGGAAAATAATCAGGAAAGGATTGCAAATGCAATTCCGCTATGGAATAATTTACTTCATTTTCAAGAGAATTTGGTCATCTTTCCTTGGAAAAGAAATTCATTGATCTTCATCATAGGTACCTGGATACCTTACCATAATCTTGCATGATGAAAATGTTTCCTGTATACTTCTATGAATTTTCGATCTTTTTTGTCTCTTATATCTCATAATTAAACATGGCATTTAATTTCCTTTCAAATCTGAACTCTAATGTCTTGAAATAATGCAGACTTTATCAGTGGTATTGTATTAATATTGCTTACAGACCTACAATAAGAGCATCAACATCATTTTAAACAGTGGGCCGTCTGCCTCAAGGCCCTTTGGACTGTATGGCTTGTTGGTATGCTAATTGCCTACTGTGGTTATTCATAGATAAAAGATATTGAAGCGGAGATCATGACCAAATCCTAATACTGAAAATATCTTAGATCTGTGCAATTTTAAATCCAGCTCTTTTTCTATGCATTATCATTAAGTATTATGACTTGTAGTTGTGGTATTATGAGTATCCTTCATAGTTCCAGAAAGAAAAGGCTCAGTTACAAGATTACAGTGTTGTAACTTACATATATTTTTCTGCTTTTCTTACATGATCAAGCAGAGTTGATGACCTAGTAAGAAGATTTGAAAAACCAGAGAGAAGGAACCGTTGGGATTCTCCTCTTTTCGAGTTAAAACCGGCTGAAGGTAATTTCCACAAGATTTTTGTTTATTGGATAATATTTTTATCAGGATTATGAAATGGTTGAAATCAAGTTTATTTTAGAATTTCCTGATTCTAGTTGAATATCATAGGTATTAGTTTATATTTCTTTCTCATGCTAAGCTTTTATGTAAGAATTTACAATTTTATTTTGAGAGAACTTGTTTAATTAGTTGTCACTACCTCCAACCACGATGACAGTGTTTTTGTATTTATATGTTTTTCTTATTGTGTGAGATTGTGGTGATTTTGTGAAACTTGATGTCCTAACTTCCAATTATTGAGATAGAAACTAGTTCCTTTGAAGAAATCAAATGATATGATATTATTGTCCACTGATGAGCAATATAGGTCAATAGGACTGGAAAGTATAACATGCCAAAATAGCAACAAGGGAGTGCAGAAGTCATATTCCAAAAGTACAAAAGAAAACCTAAATCAGGAACCGAGCTCCATTCTATTTTCTTGCTTTTTGGTCCACAAACAAATGTTACCAGAAGTTGCACACAGTAGTAGAAAATTGTAGAGAGAACAGTTTGAATCAATGCATTCCAAATGATACAAGAGTCACTTACATAGACTCAATCAGAGTGACTGTTCTTTTCATATTTCGCAATATCTAATTGTTATATATGACTTAATTAATATTAAGTCAGGACAACTTAACATGACTTAATTATAAAATAAATTTTCTAATTTAAACTTCTAAGTTACAAAGTATGAACATTATTAGTATTTAGTTTATCACCCTCCCTTAATGGTCATGCTAGACACAACTGCTTGTCCCAAAACATAACCAACTTATCTGGAACAATCAAGTTGTAAAGATCGTCTGCACCCTGCCTCTGAGTAGTGAGCCAATCAATAGCAGATTAAGGCTTACACCTTCCCATTCTGTTGTGTTCTCTATGCACCACATAGCTCTCTTTGACGCTGCAACAAGTTACAGCACGAGATCAATCTGATTGCAAAACCTCTATCCTGCATGGTTGATAACAAGTCATCAACTATCTGATCATCCACTGATTCACTAGCTGGATTGGAGTCAATGATGGTTGAAAAATTCAGCCCTGCTACGATTGATGCAAAATTTTGCTTGTCCGATAAACAGACCTCTTCTATACTTTGGTAGTACAACAATGAACAAACTGATGCTGAAAAAACCAGGCCTTTTGAGCTTGCCATGACCTGTAAAAATCCCAACCCATCTATTTCGCTTTTAGCTGAACTTCACCACTGTTTACATTTATTTTGCAAGTCCACCAACCAATCTGAACTCCCATGGCTGGCAGCATTTTGTCCTTTTTTGTAGAAGCAAATTTTCCTTCAATTTCCCTGAAGGGTTTCTTCTACTCATCCTTCTTAGAAACACAATGTTCTAATGACTTTACTACAACAACAGATAAACAACAGTAAACCTGCTCCTGCTACTTACCTTTGCTCAGGTCTCTGGTTTGGCCTATCCTTTCTTGGTCGAGGAAGCTCCTCCAATTTCCCATCCTTGCAAGGTGCTGTAGTATCACTTAGGTCTCTTTTTCTCTGATCTGTCATCAAAATAAAAAAGTAATATTGGTCAGCCTTGGAGCATTTCAGCTTCATCATTGCACTCTTCATGCACACTACCACCCAAGGAGTGTTCCTCAACTTGCTCTTTCTTACCAAGCAACTTGGTTGACTTTTCACCCCAAAACAACCACCACCAGTAAATTTATTCTGATTTCAGATTTGATTCAGGCTAGAAAATTTTTGTGCTTTCATCCACAATGACATCACGGTTGATTGTGTCCTTGTTAGTGGTCACAACAATTTGTATACAAGCCTTATGCTGAACATTTAAGCCAACAAAGATTTTGAGGTGACTAACCTTAAGATTTTTTCCTGACCAAGCCTCTTCTGTGATATATATGTTGCTTTTGTGCACTACTTATTTGGAACCTCCCTACACTGCACTGGGCAATATCAAAAATCATGTAATTTATACTCCACAACTCCTCTCTGCTGGGGAGTATATGGAGCAGAAAATTGAATCTGGATGCCATATGGAGCAGAAAATTGAATCTGGATGCCTCTTGCTTACAAAAATCAGCAAACTCATTAAAACTGAATTTACCTCCATCATTTGTTCGGAGGGATTTAATACTTCTACCAACTTATTTCTCTGCCGCTGCAAAAGCATCATATTCTTTCTGAGATAATAAACTCACATCTTCCTGGAAAAATCACCCATAGGAAGTAGAAAATGCCTTGCACCAACCATTGAAGTTTTTTCTCAAAGAACCATAGACATCACCATGGACAATATCAAAAACACCTTCATTAAAGGGCATACTATGATATTTGCCTACTAGGCATTCTCCGCAGACTTCTTCTGCCTTCCCATAGATATTTGGCCTTGCAAACACCCTTTTACCTTTTCTCAATAAGGAAATGTACTGAAAATTCAAATGCCCATACCTTTGATGCTATAAATTGTTGCGACTAGTCCCTAAGGCACGTGATTCTGCCACTTCATTATCAACAAGGCTATATAATCCTTGCTCCTTTATACTTGATGCAATCTTCTTATTAATCCTTCTATCAATTACAATGCATATTTCTCCTGAAATATCACATCCAGAAATGAATGTAAAATACATTCTTAAACATGAGGGTTCTATCTCTCATCTTGCCTTGTGCAATACTATGCTCTTCTACAAAATAATCCCTTCTTTCATCCAAAATCATTGTTTATAACTTGTTTTTGTCTTCCACAAACTCAACAAACCATTTACTTTTGTTATCATATGCTTTGAAGCTCCAAAAGCAAAGAATTAATCTGTTGATATACCTCCCACCAGAGGTGCCACAAAAGCAAGTAACTCTTCTTCATGTTTTGCATATGGGTTCAGTGTTACCAGATTCTCTGAGTCTGCCGAGTCAGCCTGAGTCTGCAAGTAAATGAGTAGTCGGTTGAGACTCGGCCCTCAGACTTGGGACTCTGCTAATTCAGCTGACTTGGCCGGGATCTTGAGTCTGACCCAGCCCACCCTCATACAGCTCGTCCACATGTGTGGGCCCATTTTGAACAGTCAACTTTGGTTTGGAGGGAAATTTAGGAGGGAAATAAAGTGATTGAGGGGTTAGCAGTGATTGAGGCATTTCTTCCCTCATTCACTTATTCTCTCATTCCATTTTGATTTCACTGCTCTCACATTCCATTTCACTGCTGTGTGCTCTGACTGTGAGGAGGTGGGCTTATCGTCAGTTAGGAGGGCAATTGAAGCAGGCTTCAGCGTCAAGATTCAACAGTGATCACTAGAAGATCAATTAGGCTGTTGTCTGGAGGTTAAAGGAGGTCCAGGTTAGTGGTTTTCAGTTATTAATATTTTTTTTTAAATTTTTTTTATTTTTATTTTTGTAACTTCTTTTGTGGCCTGTAGGCTGTGGTGGCAGTCTACACAGGCCTGTACTGTAGGCTATTAAAAAAATTCTTTTTAATTTTATAATAATTTTAAATTTAAATTACAATTACAAATTTTAGCCTTACTTCAGATTGTTATCCATGGCACCTAAGGACAAACCTAAATGGCCTCTTGAATCTTGATAGAGTACGGGAACACTGTGTCCGGTTAGTCCCAGCCCCCAGGTGATGACCATCAACTAAAGTGCAATTACTGTCTGACTACTATGTATGGGGGCATAAACAGGCTGAAACACCACCTAGCTAGAGTTGTGTGCAAAGATGTTGTAGTTTGTGATGGTTGCCCTGAAGAAGTCATAGCAGCAATGCAATCTGTTTTGGAACTTTGGAAGCTATCAAAGAACCGAATGCCAACAGGTCTAGGCTGAAGTTTGAAACTTCAAGGATGGGTAGATCTCCAATGGGGCCTCTAGATAGTTGCTCATCAAGTGCTGCAGCAATTTCAAGTGTCACCTCTCCTTTCTTCCTTCCTCGCACAACCTCAGGATCTCAACCAACCTTGGACAGTTATAACGAAAGGAAAATGGAGGAGGCAGATATGGCAGTGAGGAGGTGATGGTACCATGACAGCCTCTCATTTAACCTTGCGAAGTCTTCTTTTTATCATTTCATGGTAGATGCAAGTGCAAGCACTGGCCCTGGATACAAAGGCCCATCTTACAATGCATCTAGGGAGAAAGATCTAGATGAGGAGTTGGTGTGTGTCAAGGCACAGTTGGGGGGAAATAAAAGCTCATGGGAGATTACAGGTTGCACAATCTTGTCAAATGGGTGGACAGATCAGAGGAGAAGAACAATCATCTATTTTCTTGTGGCTTTCCCTAAAGGAACCATGTTTTTGAAATCTATTGATGCATCTTCACATGTGAAGGATGCTAACCTGATATATACATTGTTGGTTGAGGCTGTGGAAGAAGTGGGGGTAAAAAATGTTGTCCAAGTAATCATGGACAACGCTACAAATTATGTGCCAGTTGGTAAATTGTTGTGTGTAAAATACCCTACTATTTTTTGGACCCCTTGTGCTTCCCACTGCATAGACTTGATTTTGGAGGACATAGGGAAGTTGGAGTGGGTGCAAGATATTGTTCATGAGTGCAAACAAATAACCAAGTACATTTATAACCATACTTCTGTGTTGAATCTTATGAGTGAGTTCACAGAGGGTGAGCTCAGTTGCCCCACTATCACACGCTTTGCCACAAACTTTCTTTGCTTCCAAAGCCTCCTTGATCAGTACTGCTATCACACAACTTGTAGTTGTCCCAAAAGGTGATCCTATCCAGGATGGTAGAGGCGTTGGACAACTAAAGAGGTAACCCAAGAGATGCCACGGTTCCTAATGCAATTGGGTGTCACGCTAACCGAGGCATTCGCCACTTTAGATCTAGCCTAAGCAAGACCAAGGGGGAGACCCTAGCTAACCTATGAAGGCTAGCGAACCTACTCAAGACCTCCTAGGGAAATGTGAAAAGATGAAAAGGGGAAGATCAAGAGTAAATAGATCTAGATCTAGGATTGATAAGTGGACCCAAGGAGTTAGGGCTTGGTTGAAGAGACTTATAGAAAGGACAAATGCTCAACCAAGGAAAGATTAGGCCACTTAGGGGTTAAGATTAGTAGATCTAGATAGATCTAATGTCAAGTAGAAAGACCCAAGTGGGGCCCACAAGGTGAAGATCAAAGTGAAATGGCACTAGGGGGTTTGCTACTCAATGGGTTTATGGAATTGAGAAGGAACAAGCAATACCCACGATGTGGATCTAGCAAAATCCCACCTACCTAACAAGTGCGACCTCCTTGGAGAAGCCTAGTGCCTTAGATGAGGGGGTAAATGGAGTCGGATGCCCACCAAACTTTAGATCCAAGATTTGTTAATTATTATAGAGGTGGGTTTTAATTATTAAGCCCAAGCAATTGCTAAATCTCACCGGATCTAAAAAAAAATGAGGGTTTTGAGATATGAGGGTTTGAGATCTAGAGAATAAATGGATAAGTTAGAAGAATAAAATACGTACCTCTTGAGCGTACCTGGATAATGATAATGGATGTCAATTATGACGAGGATTACTTCCACAAAGATCAAATGAAAGACTTGGTAGTTTCTCTTGCTCACACGATTTTCCCAAGCCCACTAGTGCGTCCCTCTCTTCCTGCAAAACCATTAGAGTTCGTGGCCATCATTGAACTTCCATTTATTTGAAGAATTACAACTTTTGATTGCCGTTGGAATGTTCCAAGAACTATTGAGCAAGAACCTGAGTCAGAGCCATGTTCAAGAGAACCACTGAGCCAGAATTAGAGTTATCGCCAGGTTCCAAAGTTGGTGGTCAGCTTAAAACCACCCATTTAGTAGAAGATGTTAGCTTTCAACCATTTGCAACTGTCTTTCTCCAGATTTCAGCTCTCTGCTTGGACTCATATACACCCCTTTGAATTAAGGGGGGGATTGTTGGAAACATAATCCTTAGGGTTAGGCATATTTTTCTATTATTGTGAACTATTCATGTCAAGTGTCATAGGTGAATAGGAAAGGTCACTAGGAGTCCAAGAGACACCTTGAAATATGAAACCAAGGGTCACTCTCCATGTATTTATATGTACATATCTTAATGAGAAAAGTATCTCACGCTTATCTATCTCTTGTGTTATTGGCATTGTGTTAGTCATTTGAGTGCCTGCCCTATTGGGCATCCTAACAAATAGGTTGGAGCATGAGCGGTTGGAGAAGTTGGTCTTCATATACTACAACCTTCAATTGCTCTCAAAACAATTGTGGGTAAAGAATCTGGATCCAATTTTATTGGATAAGATTGATCTAGTCTTTGATTGGGTCTTGGAGGATGAATTTCCTGTTGATGATCTGAGTTGGTTTGATGAGGAGATTGAGGATCCCTCTAGTGTACCATTTTCTGGAATGGAAACACCCAATACGCCTGTATCACGGTTGTATCTTAGTCTAGTGATGTTGGCACTACCTCCTCTAGGCCCTATTCTAGGTGTTCTACTTCTTGTAGTCATGCATGAGACTTGAGATTGGATGTGGAGACATTGTTTATTTTGATTTTCTACTTATGTTTTGAGTTATGTAGTTGAACTTGGTACTATTTGTGAATTTGTTCAAGAAATCATCTTCTGGTTCACTATTTTGCATATAAATATGGAGTGTCAGATGTTGTATTATCATTTTTATGAGATTGTCCATTGAATTTCTGCATAGAATGTGGATTTAAAACTTATATGGATTAGAAATGTCATGAGTATATCTTTTTGTGCTCAAAATTTACTATGTTTTGAGTTTTTTTCCTATTTTCCAAGTCTTTCCCGAGTCGCTAAGTCTACCGAGCCCCAAGCCAGACGAATCTTTGTTGAGTCTGAGTCAAATAACATTGGAACTTGGGTTACTTCTTTCATGACTTCTCGTAGTTTTGTTGTGCATACGATAACTTTTTCATAAAATAGTGCAAAAGTAGTTCATATTTCTTGTCCTCAAAAGTGAATGAAATGTTAGTTACTCCTACTTTCGATATACCAGGGATTGAAATTGCATCACTATCCTCCATATTCATTAAAAACAACAATATTTTGTGACATGAAGCCTTACCTTTATTATTGGAGGCCATTGCCTCAACCAAACCTATGGGGCAGGTTCACTGTTGGTTCTCAAAAGTCTTGCTTCTTTATCAGTTAGTTGGTATTTCGATGGATCGACTCCCTACATTAAGTATTCTTTGAATGTCCTTGGACGTCTCATGCTGATTAAACAAGAGTTGAACAAGATCATCATAGATGATAGTTACATTGCGTACTCTTTGAAATGTTAGTTACTCCTACTTTCGATATACCAGGGATTGAAATTGTATCAGTATCCTCCATGTTCATTAAAAACAACAATATTTTGTGATATAAAGCCTTACCTTTATTATTGGAGGCCATTGCCTCAACCAAACCTATGGGGCAGGTTCACTGTTGGTTCTCAAAAGTCTTGCTTCTTTTTCAGTTAGTTGGTATTTCGATGGACCGACTCCCTACATTAAGTATTCTTTGAATGTCCTTGGACGTCTCATGCTGATTAAACAAGAGTTGAACAAGATCATCATAGATGATAGTTACAAGTGACCTAGCTCAACCCACTTCATGGAGCTGAGAGATGACCTCCTTGTTAAAGATAATGCAACTGCAAGAGCCATTCTTTGGGAGGATGGCACCCTAGTCAGTTAACTAGGCAGTGTAAGTCCCTACCAGGTATCTAGGGCCCCCAACAGTCTACTGGGGTTCTTGGGCTGGGACTAAGCAAGTTGGAGCCATGGCAAAGACCCTATCATGTGTCTAGGGCTCCTATATATCTCTAGGGCATTCTGGTCAGGGACCATACAGTTTCTTGGTCATAAGGACCAAGCAGATCCTGCAGGCAGGCTTAGACAAAGACATCCTAGTATGAGATCAGACAGATTCTTGCTTTGGGACCAAGCAGGTCCTGCAGGTGTATACTTGGTCAGTTAACCAGGTGGATCTTGGTCAGTTAACCAAGATGATGGTGTGTGATGCCCTCCTCTTCTAGGTCTTTGAGATGGTTGAGCTAGGTTGTCTCCTCAAGGGACTCACCACCCCTTGATGGAGTCACTAGCACTTGACCTCGGGAGCAGTTAGGAGGACCAGAGGATCACATCATCCAGTGTGGACCTTCCTTATATGGTGATGATGAACTTTTAGTTATTGTATGGAACACTTGTACATTTGAGAGAGAGATAAATGGGTTGTCTTCCCACCTTGTTATTATACCCTTGGTATTGAGGTTAGAAGGGTTGTCTTTCCACCTTGTTGTTTTTGGTCTTGTGGGTAAAAGGGTTGTCTTCCCACCTTGTTGTTACACCTTTGGTCTTGTGGTTAGAAGGGTTGTTTACCCATCCTTGATTTATGGATTGCCTTGTGTTTGGTTTGATCTTGTGTTGACCCCTCCCTTGTTGGTCTTATGTGCTAGCGCTCCCCTTGTAAGCTAAGTCACCTGGTTCGAGTTCCTGTTCGAATTCTACGACCTTGAAATAAGGCAAAAAATCGGCACTTGAAATTTTGGCAATAAAAATCGGCATAAAATTCAGCATTAAGTTCGAATGACTAAAATATGGAAATTAAAAAGTATATGAAATTTTTCAATAAATTTCATTATGCTCATTAAACCATCAAACACATCAACAATGAACATGATAGTTATAGAATCATAGATATAATGAACACATCAACATTGAATGAAGTATGGACATGATAGTCATTGCATCATAGAAATAAAAATATGGCATCAAGAACGATTAAACATATATTTTGAAAACATTAGAGTCTACATCTTGATTCAAATTTGAAAACATGTTCATAAAGTGATAAAACATAATATTAAAATGTCATCAATATTTATGCTAGTCACTACTTAGCAAAATAGCATCCCAAAAAGAAACTAGAAGTCTAGAGACTAGAACGAGAACACAAGTTTTATTCTTGTTGTTCTCGTGTCCTACTTGTTACATCAAAAAGATCTAAATCAGCAAGAGCACTCGGGGGAGTGAAACCACTCGAATCACGATCACCATTGGATTCATCACTCTCATTGTCAAGATCATCTTGATCTCTTAATGCATCTGGAACATGCTCCAACCATGGACTGGAAGAATTTGTCTCATCTGTAGCCACATTGCTTAAAGCCAATTGCAAGTTACTGCGAACATAAACAAGGTCTCCTAATTTTTTCCTGATAACAACCTGTTTCTTCTCTTGGAATGAATATGGCTAAAAGCACTCTAGTTCCTTTCGCAAGATGATGCACTTGATGTCTGACTCAAGATACGAATTGCAAAGTTTTGCAATTCTGGGGCTCCTGATGCGTAAAACTCCCACCACACTGCTGGAGCAGCCAAAGCTTTATCTCTCTTTGCTGCTGCGGTTCCAAATAAGCCTTCTTGTAACCTGTATGCTCTAATCTGGGATCTAACCAAAGTTGCAGTAGACTCATCTGGATGCATCCTGTCAATAGCCTCATAAAGTCCACTCATGACCTCTTCATCTTGATGTCTTTGTATCCCAAACAATGTAGGGTCCAAATAACATGGTGCTGCATGTAATGGGCTATGCATCATTTTCCATCTCTGACTAACCACCTCCCATATCTCTTTATAATCAGCTTCCACATTATCAAAAGCACTTACAATTTTTTCCTTGCAAGGATCCATGGCCTCATAAATAAAACCCATAGACTGCTTATCACCATCAACCATGTGGAGCACCTCAACAATTGGATCACATATCTTTAGAACTTTCTGAGCATTTTCCCAAAAGCTATTGTTGCTTAGCAGTATCTGTTCAACGTGCTTTCCCTTTGAATCTTTTGAAAAGTGAGATCTCTCCCACTCAGTAGTGCAAAAGATGCTTCTTATGCTTGTTTTTTCCTCAACAACTCTTTTCAGAGTGATGTAAAAAGTGGCAAACCTTGTATCACAAGGCCTCAACAACTCTCTAGATGCATTTTTCCTTTATAAGTTCAAAGTGAGACGATGATTAATGACAAAGTTTGCAGTAGATTTTGCTCTTCGAATTGTCTCATTGACCCATGGAAATTTGGCTAAATCATGCAGTAATAAATCCAAGCAATTAGCTGCACATGGGGTCCAATAAATAGTTCTATACTTCTCCATAATCGACTTTCCTGCACCAACACAATTTGAGGCATTGTCGGTGACAACTTGGACCACATTTTCCTCCCCAATTTCTTGAATTGCTTCATCCAAAATTCTGAAAATATATTCTGATGTTTTCACCTCATTCATTGCATCAACTGCGTTAAAAAAATACACCCCTTGAGGACAATAAACAAGAACATTAATCAATGGTCGATGGCATGTATCTGACCAACAATCACTCAAAATGTTGCAACCTGTAGTACCCAAAGACTCTTTAATTTCATCCAACCTGTTTCTCACTCTTGCCTTTGTTTTTTTAATAGTGTGGTCCTTAAAGCTTCAGATCCAAGAGCAACATACCCCTTGCCAAAACCAACAATCTTCTTAACTGCATTTTTAAAATATGGACTTCTTGCCACATTAAATGGAATGGCACATGCATAAAACATTTCAGCAACGACATCATCAACTTGATGTTTCTCTACAAGTTTCCAAAATGTGTTTAGTGTAGCTGTTCCACCTGTTTTTGATGGGGTGGAAGTGGAACTTGAGCCACCAAATTTTGAGGTGAGAGAAGCAATTTCGGGTGAAGAAGACACATCAATCTCCCTTTGAATTCTTTGCCTTTTCACTTCCTGTTTTCCCCTTTCTGTTTTTGATTTCTCATAGTCTTTCTTCACTGCATCTTTTTGTTCATAAGATATTCCTTTACATCCTTCCACGCCACCTCCACTTCCATTACTCTTACTAAGAAGGTGGTCCACTACCCGAGTTAAGGTACCGCAAAACTTGTGCCCACATAGCTGACATGTAACATATAACCCTTCCCTCTTGACATATTTCCATGCCTCTGCAGAAGATTTATGGGGTGCCATTCGATAAAATTTTCTGCAAAACGAGTGGCCAGATTTGTATTTAATTGATCATTAAATTTCATACAAATTATAATGATAAAATTTTAATTTTATAGTGTGAATTGATAACTAATTCTGATACAATGACATTTTTTCCTGATATAGGATATTGGAAAGTAGGATACCAAATAGGTTTTATAGTACACTTACAACTTACAGAGGAAACAGTTACAATCTACAGACTTACTGTTTTACTCTTTACTCTTACAAAGGCAAGCAATCTAAGTTTCTAACTGTAAAAAAAATAACGATTAAAACAATTTCAAACCTGGAGTTTGGAGTGTTGGAGGCCAAAGCTTGGACTCTGGAGTCTAAACCCTGTGGGCATGAACAATCACAAATGCACCTTGTGAGACTGCAGACTGCGACTGATGCTGGTCTTTAAATCTGTGGTCGATGGCAGACTGATAGATGAAGTATGAAGATCCCTGAACATGAAGTTGAAGTTGCCACTTCCAGTCGAGAGTCGAGACTAAGCCCAGCCGCCCATGGGATACTGCTCAGTGCGTAGATTGGCCATTGCACTCATGACTCACACAATAGTTGTGAGTTGTGACCACTAGCAACTGCAGTCGTGGTCCACCATCCACGGATAAGGTTAACACTCACTGGAGTCACAGATTAAGCCGCAGAGCCACGAAGAGTTGTCGGGAGTTTGCACTTGCAAAGTTGCAACAGTTGCAACTCTGCCCTCGGGAGTGTGAACTCTGCGAATCATCCCTCTCTCAAGAACAACAACTAAACTCAGATGAATGACGGTTGGAACGAGTAGTGAGGCATATCAACGCTGGAATGGGCAGTGATGAGTTTCTGCAACAATAAATGGAGAGAGGAGTCTTTGCGCGAGGTAGAAGGAGTAGGGTTTCCCCGCGGGCCTCGAAAAGGGGGAAAACCCGATTCTAAACGATTTTTTTTCTTTCTATTTTTTTAAATTCGCATCGATTTTATGGCGATTTAATTCGCCTTTAGATTCGGCAAAACAAAAAAAGGAATTCGTTTTAAAAATCGGCGAATTTCAATGATTCAGTTCAGCTGCCTTAAAAGATCATCGAATTTCAATTTTCATGGCCAAAAATCGCCGAACGCGGTGACTTAGCTTGTAAGTTGTCCTACCCCTTGTTATGTCTTTGTTATCCTCTCCTAAGGCGTCCTAACATTAAGTTATTTTTATTTATGGTAACCTTCCCTAATTATAGGACGTCTTGACATTGTTAAGGGTAACCCTAAGTCAATGAAGGATTAGAAGGAAGATCCTTCTAGAAGTCATTAAAAGGTTATAAATACAAGTCTAATACTTCATTGTGAGAGCATCTTGAAGACATAACTCAGCTCTGATTTTTTATGTGACTGGCTAGGGTTTTCAGCAGCCTTGTGTGGGTGATGTCTAGGGTTTATTTCCTCTCTATGCTTGGGCGCTCTCTTGTTTTTTGCTCTACTACTCATGGCTGTCCCACTTGAAGGCTGATCTCTCCTCCTCTCATTGACATGTGTGAGTTGTGTATTGTTGAAGAGGGCAGCTGCCTGTGTGGACTGTCTTAGGGTTGCCATCTGTTGTGTGGACTGTTCAAGGGTTTTGGCACATTGATTTTTGGTGAAGTCAAGGGTTTAGAAGGCTGATTGCTTTCTGTGGACACCTTCTGCTAATTATGGTCTAAGTTTTTGTGCCGTTGACTTGTCTGAGCTTGTGATAGGGTGCCGAGTTTGCTGCTGCCTGTGTTAAGGTTTCCGCTGTCCTATTTAATCCTGCCGCTGTCTAATCTGAGGGTACCGCTGCCTGTTTAAGCCTGTTTAAGCCTGCCTGTGTGGACTGTCTTAGGGTTGCCATCTGTTGTGTGGACTGTTCAAGGGTTTTGGCACATTGATTTTTGGTGAAGTCAAGGGTTTAGAAGGCTGATTGCTTTCTGTGGACACCTTCTGCTAATTATGGTCTAAGTTTTTGTGCCGCTGACTTGTCTGAGCTTGTGATAGGGTGCCGAGTTTGCTGCTGCCTGTGTTAAGGTTTCCGCTGTCCTATTTAATCCTGCCGCTGTCTAATCTGAGGGTACCGCTGCCTGTTTAAGCCTGTTTAAGCCTGTTTGAGGCTGCCGTTGCCTGTTGTGATGGTGCCGCTGTTGTTTGAGGGTTCCACTGTTTGCTAGGAGGCTTCCACTGTATGTTAGAAGGGTGCTGTTACTTGTTTAGGGCTGTTTGGGCTTGTTGTCTACAGTGTAAGGATTGCCATCTAAGTTTTAAAGCTGCCATACTCATTTGCGAAATGCTTGAGGCTGCCTTTCACAGTTGTACCCTTGTTGGCTATTTTTGGTTAAAGTCTTGGGGTTTGAACTTTGATCTTGGATGTATTGTACCTTCAGTAAGCTGCTGTACTGTAACTGTCTAACCCTATCTTACAACACTTTATCTCTCTCTCCCAGGTATGTGCATACCCTCAGGTAAGGGTCAACTTTTTGTTCCAGTTGTTGACTTTCCTCTGAGAGGCAAAGTCTGGTCTGAAAGTTAAATTCTGAGTATACGGAAGGTCCAATTCATTAAGTAAGTTATCAGACTTGTTTTGTTAGTTTACTACTGCTACTGCTCTACTGGTTGTAATTTTGTTTTAGTAGTACTTTTACTGTGTATATCTGCAGTTGCTAAATTTTTATGTTTCCTTTAACATAGTGATCCTTAGTGAGTGTTAAAGTTGAAAGAGATGAAAATTATACCTTAATTTATCAAATGTAAATTTGTCTTGTCAATTAGATTTACTACTGTCGTTTTACAGGTTGCTATTGCTATACTATTTTTGTTTTTATTTCTGTACTAGTTTTGTAATTTTATTATTATTATTTGCATTAAAGTACAAATTTTCAATTTTTGTTTGAAAACCCTAAATAACCCTAATTTTAACACGCCTTGCATCTAAGACATTGGATGCATGTGCTCATGATCCCTCTTGATATGTTTTAAGTAGATTCACATAGGCTCGAAGTGGAGGCCAGACACTAGATTCCATGGGAGGACAAGATCTACCAACTTTGCCACATGTAGGAGACAAAGACAAAGGAGTACATTATTTCCTGGTTCCCCATCTACCGTGGGATACATGAATGTTTCTATTGCTTCTTCAAGGAATCTCGGAGATCCCTCCATCTTTTTCAGGTACCCAAACCAACAATGAGTAGCCTGAAGTGAGAGGTTGTGAGTGTTGAGATGACAGTGACACCCACACTAGATTCCTTGGGAGGACAAGATCTACCAACTTTGCCACACGTAGGAGACAAAGACAAAGGAGCACATTATTTCCTGGTGCCCCATCTATCGTGGGATACATGAATGTTTCTATTGCCTCTTCTATGAATCTCAAAGCTCCCTCCATCTTTTTCAGGTACCCAAACCAACAATGAGTTGCCTGACGTGAGAGGTTGTGAGTGTTGAGGTGACAGTGACACCCAACTTTTGTTGCCATCTAGGTTGTGCTAGTGGGTTGAGACTCTTCCCACTCATGTACAGGTTGAGTGGTATCATTTTTGGCACCGTTGCCACAGTCAAAGACTTTGCTCCTTGGAAAATCCTTAATCTAAAATTTATTCCCTTTTGAGAATATTGATGAATGTACATGTTAATTTGGATCTATCATAGTTCATCTGGCGACTACAATTAATTCTAATAAAATATTTTCTACAAGAAAGAATAGTTCAATTCGTTCTTGAGCCTGAGCAAGTATATAAAATAAGATTAGGCAAGGTGAATTCAAGGAGATTTCTTAATAATTTGGGGCTCGAATCAGTCGTTGATATAAGGTAGATAAGATAAGATAAGATAAGACAATTTTGTTAATGTCCACCAAATGACCACAAGAGTAGGTCAATGGACTGTGTGGTACCATGATGTCAATACACAGAGCGAGCGCTAAGGCGACTCCTGTAAAAAGCAAGAAGTATGATTCTAAAAGAAAAACAAAAAAGACTAACTCCAAAGATGGAGCGCTGATTCAAGAGAGAAATGTACAAAGAGAATGGATCTAGAATTTGCGATACAAAAGTGGTAAATCTGTCATGGTTTATTGGAAGCATCTCTCTTAACATCCGAGGTCGAATGAAGGAATCTCAAAATAGTACTCTATTTGGAGGAAGAACTGGAATAGGGGCTATAATGGGTAATGTGCCACTGCCTGGAGTGGGGTGCATGTTACTATGACTTGGATGTAATCGTTCGATTGCTAGTATGGGGCCAAGACTAGTCATGCCACTGGTGTTTGGCGGAAGTGGAGGTGCTCCTTCGTGTCCTAACTATTCTCGAGTCGGGAACAGTACCACCATCCGTCTGTCTCTTGGTGCCCCTATAAGAAGGGAGCACTAAAAATAGGAAGTGATTTGCTAAGGCTGGTCTAGGATGTGAATGTCTCTAGAGGATAAGGGAGTGAAGTTGGAGGGCCTCCTGCAAGTATAAGCCCAAACATCTCTAATAAAGATACATGAAGAAACTTGTTAGAGTTTGAAGCTCCCCAAAGAGACAATGAAGCTGCTCGCGGATCTCGTAGTAGATAGGACAATGAAAGATGAATTGCTCCTCGGTGTCTACCTCTCGAAGATGATTGGTGTCTACTTCTCGAAGATGACGTACCTGGTAGATCCCGTTTGATTAGTCGATCTGGTGATTTGTCTCCACCTTGAGATGATGAGGCACCTCTTTTTGAGTATCACTCAAGTAGATATGGCTGATGATTTATATAAACTCAGACTTTTAAGCCGTCAATGGATATCCTCATACTAATAAAAAAAATACCATTGACAAGATACCATCTTTTCATGAAAATAATGCAATAAATGCAAAATCCCATATCAACGCCCCAAATTAGTCCTTAACCTGTTGTACTTCTAAATTTCTAATGTATAGTTGATCAATTTATTGGTTTAAGAGTTCCCCCAAGCCTTTACCTTTATTCCGCAGTTGGTCTCCCTCTAACTCTGCTCATATAATTATGGATCAGATTTGTTTGTTCTGTGTTTGGTTTGGAGTGTTTAACTTCAGGTTTCACCCATCTTTCATTTACCATGAACATATATGCATTGCATAACTGCTTGCTTGTTGAATTGCCATGAGATTGGTTTACACATAGATATATTGGAATTGAATTATAACTGTAGCAGCTACCATCTTCCTTTATTGAAATATGAGTTAATGAGCAGTACATGTAATAAATATAGCAGTAAACACTAACAAGATGGCTGTAGCAGCCTTTTTCTCACACCTGGAAAGGGTCTTCATGATGCCACTCCTTCAGAATGCCCCCAGATTTCCCTAGGGTGATATCAACTATAAAATGCAAGCTTTAATCAGCGTTGACAGTGAGTAATGGATGGCTGTAGCAGCTGATATATGATCAGTAGTGGATAGATATAGTGATGAGCATAGGTTTGCACGAGAAAGTCGCGCCAGCTGAAAGTACCCACACCAAGATGGATAGATCCTGCCCTAATTCCGGAAGATGTAATATTTAGAATGTGAATACGATCCTTTGCATCCAATCTGGCCCATGCTTAAACTTGTGAGACCTATCTTGCCCATGCATAAGTCGTGAGCTTTCTTTTTGAGATATGTCCTCTAGTTTGGTTTAAGAAGAAATAAGAACAATCCCTTCCTCTATTTAATACTGCTCCTCTCTGATATAAACACGCCTTTCAGTTGAGTTTATGGGCCCACTCCAGAGGGAATTCACGTTGAAGAAGAATAGAGGGCTGCTGCCCTAACTCTGTTGAAACACGTCTTGGCAAAAGGGAAGTATGATACCCATGTGTTCTAGGGCGACCTCAATCTGAAATTGTCATGTATGAACCCCTGTCAGTAGAGACCACGACCTCGTGCTGTTACGTGAAGGATGGGGAATAGTTCTTGAGTCCACGACTTTCCCAGGGTTCCACGCAGTTTTGTGAAGGAAAGATGCTGCTCCTTTAATGACCCCTGCACCCTCCTTTCATTAATGATGCTCCCTAAATTAACACACACTTGTTCTCAGCCTCCAAGGAAACGTTCCTTCTGGTCACTGGTTCTTCAATGACCCACGGCCATGGTGATAATCCACCCAGCTGCCATTTAATTCAATACTTGGCTGGAAACTCAACAATCTCTGTCTTCCTTGAAGCACGATGATTGATCTAGGTAATCTATCCATTAAACTTGGTTAGGATGTATAGATTCCAACATCGAACCCAAACTTGTTGGCTAGGGCAGTGTGCACTAAACCCTAAATGGCTCTCATAGCTCTTGACAGGAATCTCAACGATCAACAACAACAACAAATACCAAGTAACTCACTTAATCTTTCTTTTATAACTTTGACATTGCATGCATCTCACTTTGTTGCATGTATGCATGCTTGCATGCATCTCACTTTTGCATGCATGCATGCTTGCACGCTCTTGAGCTATGGCTCGCATGCTCTGCATGTCATTTGTTCCAGTTTTACCAAAACGGAACATTACAACGCCTTTAGATCATTAGTGCATAAATGGGGTGGAGAACATGGAGATGTTCACATGAAGTTATTTTTGTTATCATTAATAGCGGATGCTTTAGATTGTGTCACAGAATTCCTTGATAATGTTATCAAGTCCAAGACTGAATTATTTGATGCTTTTATGGAAAAATGGAGTGATAAGAAAGATGATTGGCATTTATTGGCTGCTCTTAATACAACGAAAAAGAATGAAAGTGAGACTATGGAAGAATTTAACAACAGGTTTAGTGACTTGATACAAAGATTATTTTCTAAACTTAAGCCCAACAATACAACCATTCTCATTCACTACATAGAGGCTTTCAAAGGAGAAATGTATTATCAACTAAGGCATAAGGATCCCTAAGACCTCAAAGCAGCCCAAAATATAGTGATCAAGATAGATAAAAATATACAAGCTTTGGGAAAATCCAATCTTCTTGGTTTTACAAGGGCAATCACTTCCAAAGTAGAGCCTAAGCCTAAAGCAAGTTCAAGTAATAGTTCAGATTCTTCTGAAGATCCGATTAAGGCTTTAACTGATGCAATCAAGTATCTGGAAGCTAACTTTACTCAACAAACTCATGCTATCCAAAATAGGTTGATTCAAGTGGATAAAAATCAACAAAAAATGTTTCAACCTAAGGGGAATGGTGGATGGAATAGAAGTAAAATTCCCCTTCAAAATCAAAAGCCTATGAATCAAAGATTTCCAAATCAGACGGAAACCACAAATATGGTTGGTCATGCAACTCCCCCATTTTGTAGAGCATGTCAAAGGTTTCATGATGAAGCAAGTTGTGCTAAGTATGGAGAGATCAATGGTGAAGAACTCATTGAGTTTGAAAGCAACAATTTTGTTGGATTTATTGATAGCATCAAGAGTGTGGGTAAAACATACTCTCTTAACAAATACCCAAGGACTCAAGGAAGGAAACGTGGCCAGTGGCATTTGTATGAAACAACAATGAGGCAACATGATCTGCTATATGGTTTGTGGAATTAGCCTACCATCGGCCAAGAATTTTGGCTTTGATGCCAAATTGAATAAACAACTATTGTTTATAAATTATTACTAAGATTGATAGATTATTTCTGCAATTGTATTTTAGAATATTGAATAATGATTGATTTATAAGAATGATGGTGTTACGATGAGCCTCGAAATGATATATTTATATGCATTGACAATTCATGAGGTGTGTGGCCTTTGACCTTTCATTAACCTAATTATTATATTATGATTATTGTTTATAATATTTTTATTATTTTTATGTTTATTACAGAAACTGGAAATCATTGATTCCCCATGGAGCCAATATTTCTAGTTTGAACTGATCAGTTCAGTATAGTTTTGTATGAGAGCGCGTGGGCCCACCAAATTCACCTAAAAATGAAAGAAAACAATAAAATAACTAAAACCTAAAACCCTCAACCTAATTGTAAACCCTTGCTTGCTATATACATGAGAAAACTTGGCGTATTTGTGTATAATGTTTGGAATTACATGTATGTACATGGATATTTTTCGTTTTTATCAAAATTTGAATATATATATATATATATTTTGTTTTGAGTATATATATTTTGATATATATATATATCAAAATTTGAATATATATTTTAGTTTTGAATATATATATATATATATATATATATATATATATATATATTGAAATAAAGACATAAAGGTCCAATTTTGTTTAGAAACTACAACATTTAGTAATTTACAAATATAGATTACAACTAGTTACTAACTACATGTAACATCAATGATGGATCTATAATCAAACACACAAGAAATTAGAATATTCAATACACATCATAAAATAGAAGTTTAAAACTTAGAATTTGAGCCATAAACTGTAGTTTTCTCATTAAGTCATCATATGTTATCAAAATCAAATTGTATTACATAGATATTGACTCATTGAGTCACTGATAGTGAGATTCTATAGGTGGGAATGGCAATGGCAAAAGCAAAATTGGGTAGAATCTAGATACCGGAACCATAGATGGAAGAATGTTATAGCGTGATGTCCTTACTGTCAAGACTTAGTAGTCCTCCATGTCAACATCATCAAGATAATCACCATTGCCACTGCTATCTCCATCCTCCTCATCCTTCTCGTCCTCATCTACTATATCTAATCAGATATCTACATCTGTTGGTGTGGAGGATGACCCCTCAAGAGGATCACCATCATCAAAAGTGATCAGCTCTAGCATCGATTCATTGAGATCTATGTTGGCTAGTGCCAACTCAACATTGTTGTTTAAACACATATCATCAGGAAAACACATCCCACATCTTTGTCATTTCCTTCAACCACTCCTCCCCTTGCTTGTAAATAAGATGGAGGTTGGAGGACACATACACCATTGTCTTTTCCGTGGACTGCTCAAGCCTTCTCTTCTTCAAACTGTACAAATTTCCATATGTGCTTCAATTCCTCTCGCAACAAGAGGATGGAGTAACATGATAGAGGATCCTCATGGCTAAATCCTGTAGAATAGGGCATGCTGCCCCATGAGTTTACCACCAAATATAGGGATTCTTAATCCCCCTATCTCTAAGCACAACATATGTTGATTTTTGAGCAACATCGAGAGCCATTCTCTAGGAGAATGGAGGCACTTGGTTAGTTACAAGGAAGATGATTCAGTGTAGGACTGAGGCACTTGGTCTGTTACCAAGATGTTGACTGTGGTCAACTTGATTCAGCCTGGGGTTGAGGCACCTGGTCAGTTACCAAGCCAACACAAGAAGCCCTAGACCGGGTCTAGGCAGATGATGTGTGATGTACTCCTCTCCTTGGTCATTGGGCTATGGGACCCCCTCAAGGGACTGGCCACCCCTTGTTGGAGTAACTAGCATATGACCTTGGTGTTAGTGGGGAGAACAAGACGTACAGAGAAAATATTTCTTGTATATGATGATGTACTTTGAGTTGGCACGTGTGGTCCATGGAGACCAAGAAAGGGCTAAGACGTTGCCCAAAGATGACTTGCCTAAGAAGATTTGGTTAATAGCCCTAATGAAGTGTTAAAATCCCAACATGAAATTATAAGGACCCTAACTAAAGTTTTTAAGATGTTTTTAATTATTAAATTAAAAACACTAAAGTGGTTTTGGGTTAGTGGTTTCCTTGACTTATGGTATTTACCCCTTGTATTGCTCAATGATGAAATATAAGCTCTCTTAAATGAAAATAACACAATTCTATCATCATTTTTCTGCCCTAAAGCTCGTGTGGGGGTACCCGAGCTGGTTATTGTCTTGTTTATCTCAGCGTTATCATTTTTGAGGGTTTGGTTCAGCCCAAATAGACTCATGACTCTGTGGATTAGGCCCTAGAGGTCTGGCATCATCATCAGAAGGGTTGACGTTTGTATCCTTGTTTGATCTAAGGCCTGCGGTCACCTATTCAAGGGCTGCAGTCTTCGCTAGTAGGTGGCCACAAGTTATATTCAGGCCCTAGAGGCCCCACGTGACTGGTCCTGACCATAACAAGCCTTCACTAGGCAGATTGGAGCGTCTAGCAGGCATAAATTAGTCCCCTAAGGGCACGACATCTCTTTTCTAGGTTCAACAGTCTCTTCTCTTTCGGCGTTGGGTTTCAGACTCCCTTATTTTGGGATGACATCATCATTTGCAGCAGGTCTAGGGCCTGCGTCATCACCAGCAGGGCTGATGTCATTATTTTGAATGATCTCCTTCAGCATATCAGTCAGATGTTAAAGGTTAAAGGGTAGATTTGTGGGATGGTAAATATTTTTGATTATTAAGCCAAGGGCTTACATCAACAGGACAATTCTTCTTCAGTTTTCTCTTGGTATTTATGCCCTAGGGGCAAATCTACTTCTGATGTAAAAGTCTGCTCATCATAATCTACTCATGTATCTTAGTCATCTCATATAAAGGAAGATTTTCTCTGTGCTGGGGTTTTATTCCTGAAAAGGTTTCCCCAGGGAAAATCTCTTGTGTTCTTGTTGATGGGTGTTTCCTTTACTGTTGGTTATCTGTTGCTAGTTTATAATCTCAGATTCATATGCTATTGTTCTAAGTCTGCTAAAAGGTTAAAAGAAGTCAGTTATTATTATTCTGCTATATAAAATCAAGCCCTCACAAGTAATTCTATCAGATCTGCATTAAATTTAACATCTTAATCTCCAAATCTCCCAGTGCCAATGAAAAAATCTATGATGCGCTCCTCCACCTCATTAAGGGATGCTCTATCTTGATATATCATTCCAAATGCTTCCTTCTTCACCTGTGAAATCTCTCTGTTACTGTGAGAAGGGACTCTATGTGGAGGCCCACCATTGAGCCAATCATTATTGTAGTACTTGGGATTCAATGAGTGAGCCAAGCAATGAATAGCTGTGCATTTGTTATCCCACCTGTTGAAAATAATATCTCGTATGGTGATGAAGAAGCTCTCTACTGATGTCCCATACTCAAGGCACTCATTCTATAAAATAATGGTCTTCACCACCTCAATCATGGAATCCCACCACTCATAAGCATCTCCTAAAATGGGCTGGTCCATGTCTGCAAACTACAACAAAGAAATGATAGTGTCCAAGATCTTAATGGTAAGATCTACGCTCTCCCACTAACACACATCTAGCATCATGTCCTTGACCTTTTTGAAGAAGTTTGATCCAGCTTTCTCCAAAAAGACCAAAACTCTTAAATAACCATGTAACCAAGATCAGTCTTGACCTCCCTCAGCCTCTTAACCATGATGAATGAGGAGGCAAACCGAGTATCTACAATCTTCAAAATTGATAGATGTGTGTACTCTTATACATTGTGATAGCATTGGTATGGTTTTGAACAAAATTGTGTGTATGACATGCATCATCAATAAGACTTCCCATCCATGTCACATTGGAAGCAATAGATTTAAGTGCTAAATTCAAAGAATGAATAATGCAAGGTTTCCAAAATATTAGCTTCCACAAGCATGCTGGCAGCCTTACAAACATTTGATTATTTGTGATAATTTGCACACAAGAATCAACACCTACATCTTCAATAACTTTAATGAACAAATCACCCATATATTTCTTATCCTTGTATTTTCCAAGAGCATCCACCTCTTTCAAGAAGACTGGTCCATTTAGGGAAGACACCATGAAATTGATGAGTGGATGGCGTGCTGCATCTGTCCATCCATCAGAAACAATACTGACACCAGAAGGCCATGATGATTTAATGTGTTCTAGGATTTTATCCACCTCCTTCTTTGCCTGAACCAAAAATGTGGTTCTAACTTCTAAGCTTTTGTGAATTGGGAGGCACATACCTTGTTGGAGCTTGTTCAACTAGAGCTCGACACATCTCAATAAACAAAGGTGATCATGCAACATTAAAGGAAATGAAGTTGAGATAGAAAAGGAAACCAATGGTAAGATCAATCTTCTCTCACCTCTCTTGTTGAAATATCTTGTCCATTGGACCGCCACTTGGAGCTTCATCTAACCTCTTCCTTGGTGGTTGACTTGCAGTCCCACTCCCAAATCTGCTAGTGGGTTTCCTTGGGAATGGAAGAGGATCCTCATTTTTTTGTTTCCTATTTGCAGTTGCCACCTTCCCCGAGTCAATTTTATCCTCTCTTTCCATTTCTCTTCATTTGGTAGCACTCATCCCTTTACATGGTCCAAGTCCACAATCGGTGGCCAATAGATGGCCCTTAACTCAGAAGTTGGTGCTCTTGTATGTATTGTTGCAAAAACTACATGTCCAAAGAAATTCTCTCCCCTAGCAAGCTTTGCCCTAGGCCCTTGTTGTCTTGTCAGTTGTCACATACTTCCATAATTGATACTTCTTTTCTTGAGTCTGCTGCCTTGCTACAGTAGGGTCTCTTTCAGGATTGGAAGCAACTCCACTTGCAGCAGAAGGAGCACTAGCAACAGCAGAGGTAGATGAGTTTGAAGGGGGGGTTAGGGGGGGCACCAACAGGGACATTCTTGCCTTTCCTTTGACCTTTACTTGTTTCCATTGATGATTGAGCCCTGGAAACTGTGGAATAAATGAAGAAAACAGCAGCCTGAAAATTCTGCCTGCAAATCCATCTGGAAATTCTTCAAATGCACCTGCAAATCCTTCAAATCCCTTCACAAGCACTGTTCAAACCTGTTACAGCTCTGTTCCTCAGCTAAAAATCTGAAAAAAAGAGGGCAAAATTGTCTTTTAAGAGAGCCCGTGGGTCCTGTTTCCATCGAACGTGTCGGACATGTGGGACATGTTTAGGGCACGTGTCCGACACAGCCAAACCTGTGTCGGACATGGATACGGAAGGATATAAATATGCTAGGCTGGGAGGACGTGTCCTGTTTCTTAGCTACTCTGATTTTTGCTAGACTGCTTGCACATTAGTTGTTCCTGTAAGTTTATTCTCTTACCACTCTCCTCCACCACATTGCCGATTGTCCTGTCCACAATTACACAAGTTTTGCAATTAATGGAAGAGCGATGACAGTGATGCCTCTTGTTAAAATCAGTGGTGAGGCTTGTTCTCTATTTATTAAATCCCCTATGTATAAGGTTTTGTTCAAAGCAATGTTGCATTTAGTATCGTTATCTCGTTCTTTTCAATTACATTGCCCAATGATACAAAGTCTCTTTAATTTTACATTTTCAGGTGATTTATTACTTATTTTGTGGAGCCATTTTCTATTGTGTTAAGAATTTCAAATAAAAGTGGCAAATTAGCTACAGCATGCGAGAGCAATTGTTATGAGATTGTATGCCATGTTTTGCAGAACAAGTACAAGAATCATCTTCAGCCATTTTGGAAGCAGTATCCTTTCTGACTAGAAAGATTGATTCAAAATCCAGAGATGTGCATATACTACAACCTACCATTGCTACTCAAAATGTAAGTGTCTCTCCATGTGCTTAACCATCCTAAACTTCTTCATGTCATTTGTTGCCTATTCTCTTTCAGAATGCTGAAATAATTCATTATGGATTAAGGATCTTTGATATGCATCTCTGTTTTAGTGTTTCTAATCTGTTAAATTTCTAACAACCTTCTAAATGCATTTGTTGATATATCAGGTGCGGTCTTCAGATACCAATTCACTGTATGAATTAGATCGAGCAACACAGGTGAATATGCACACAACAACTGGTGGTCTTAAACCTAATTTTGCACTGTTCCTTGTAGAATTAATATTTGATTATATGAGGTGAATGAACTGGATTGCTAACTAGATATTATGATAATGGATGCTTTGACCATTTAACTTGATAAGTATTTTGATGAGGAAAATTTTATACCTTTAAGAGAATACGAAATAGACGATGAAAGAAAGATGGGGTCCACAGATGCTTGTATCATACATTAATTATCTGCTAAAGAATGTTTTGGTTTAAATTAATTGAACAATTTTGTTTATTGCTAGATAAATGATGTGCATCTGTGTTTTCATATTTCTAAGGCCAGATTAGTTGTTATCAATCAGCCATTTTCTTTCTATTATAGTTCTTCATCTCTATTTAAGGAGTAGAAGATGCTTGTTGGTGGAGAATTAGCTCGTAACATCATTGTAATATTTTCTTAGGCCCTTACTTTGTTTCTAAAGCAGCTATCTTGCAGCTGGTAAACAAAAGAGACTAATTTGAGAATGTTACATAAAAGTATAGACGCATGATATTCTTGTGTTAGTGCAAAGATACTAGGTAGTAAAATGAACAACTTTTTTGGACCCAAAGAAAATTCCTAGGTATGAATAGTGCTTATTTCACCCTATGAATAAGGATGGGCTATTGAAGGTTTTACAAGACATGACAAAGGGTAAATCTCGAGGATTGGATGGATTATTGTGCAAGTTCTACTTGTCATTGTGGCAGGAAGTGGGGGATGATCTACTGATGATGTGTCAAGGATAAAGAGGCTTTGCATTTGGGTCACATGGGAGAGTAGGTTAATGTAACACAGGTCAAGTTAATTCCTAAAGGATCCAAAAAGACAGTGAGGGGTTGGTGACCTATTATTTGTTGAATTTGTTATACAAGGCTCTAGCCAAAGTATTTGCCAACTAAAGCAAAAATACCACTGTAAGGATAGTTTGGTCTAAACGAACATCATTTATTAAGAGCAATGATTACTTACGACTTCCTCATCACAACTTGTGATAGTTTAGACTCGAGAGTGGGCTAAAGAAACTTAGGAAATAGTTCTATTCCTTAAGATAGACTACAAAGCTTATGACAAAATTGGGTGGGATCTCATCCTTAACATGCCCCAGTAGTTCGAAATTGGTAGCTTTACCACTCATGTAGTAAAAATTCTCTTTTTAAATGTCACCAATAGAGTATATGTCAATTGTGTGCTTTTAGAAGCAATTCCTCTTAAAAGATCAATTTGTCAAGGCTTCCCTCTAGCCCCTTACTTGTATGTGATAACATCAAACGAGTTGGGAATTGAGGTTTCTGCTCGAGGATACATGGTTCAAGAGAAAACTCAAGGTATTTATCTTTTGAATGGTGGGCAATCACTTAGTGCACAACCTTATCAAAACTTATGAAAGGTCAGAGTAGGCAAAAGAAACTAAGCAAAGAGTTCTTTTCCTTAAGATAGACTTAGACATAGTTGATGGCAGGATTGTCTGGGATTCATCCTTGACATGCTTGAATGGTTAACAATTGGTAGCTTTATGATTCATGTAGTAAAACCTCTGGTTTCAAATGTTTCCATTATAGTGTATATCAATGATGTGCCTTTATAAGCAATTCCTCTACAAAGTCTGGTTCGCCAAGGCCTCCCTCTAGCCCCTTGCATGTGCTAACCTTAGATTCATTGGGATTTCTACTTGAGAATGCATGTCGTCAAGAACATAATCAAGGTAATTTTCTTTTTGATGCTGGGTAAATGCTTATTGTACATTTTGCTGATGACTCACCACTCACACCAGCACTCACCCAGAAATCTATTGAAGGAACAATGCATTATCTAGATACTTTTTCTGGGGTAGTTGTCGGTGTTGTGATCGAACATTAGAAATAGGCCTTTTTTTTGGACAAGAGGGTCCTCCTAATTGGCTTGATGAAAATGGAAATTTATAGCTGGAGTAGATAATGAGATACCTAGTAATCCTCTTTGTTTTTGATATGCAGGAGGAGATTTGGGACTGACTTTAAAAAAAATTGAAGGAAGACTTAAAAAATGGTTCCCCGAGTATATCCTTTTGGTGGGGGAAGTCATTGACAGAATACTTGTAATATGATGTGTATTGGTCTTTTTACTTCTTGTAGATTGCTTCAAGCTTCAAGAAACTAAAACATCTATTCAGACATGTCATTTAGGGAAAGCAAGGAGGGAAGAAGTGACTTCCCTTAGTTGCTTGCGACTTTTGTACCCCTTTGCAAGAATATGGTGAGCTCAGTTTGACAAACAATAGAATATAGGTGGTGATGTTGGTAGTGAAACACAGTAACAAGAATCTGTCAAGTTGACTAGGAATCACCAGCTTGGCCCTTAAACTAGGTTGGTTTGTTCTTGAACTGTCTAGCTCTTGCCAAATTGGTTTGACTTGGATTTTACCTAGTTGGTTTTGAAATTTTTTTGCTAGTTTTACATATTGTATTTTTCTATATGCCGAGTTGATTGGCGAGCTTTTGCCAAGTCAAAAGTCAAGTTTGACTACTGGGCCAAAATGAGCCTTGTGTTGGGTTGAGTTCGGTTATTTTTGTAAAATGGATTGTACGAGCCATGTGTAGGATCTTGCCCTTTGAGGATTCTTGTTTAGCATTGTAATACATATCCAAACAACCATTCATGATGTAGGTTCAATCTTTGTGACATTGTTGGTGGTGTAGTGGCTTTTAAAGTCTTAAGGTCAGGAGTACTTGAGCTTGTGGGAAGCTTGGCAGCTAATCTCAAAGGAGCTTCAATGAGAATTAGATGACAATTCCAGTCCTTGGGATTTAACTTCAAGGTCGATATGGATGCATTGTTTGGACACTTGTATATAACACTGACCCCTTTCTTTTTCAGAATGAGATTCATAGAATAAGGGTATCACAGATGGGGGATCTGTTGAAAAGTTAACCAGGAAAGTGGTTCTTCAGGATACATGCAAAATTTTGCATGCACAACAGTTAATTAAAGATGCATGCAAAAGTGAGTGTTTGCATGCACTCACATTAGGTTTTTGGTAAACGTAATTGGCCAGTGAGATGTTATAAGGAAGGCAAGAGGTCACCAACAGGCTAATTGAGCGAATAGATCAGAGAGAGATCAGATTCAAGAGTTGGGTGACTTTGCTTAGAGAGAGGGCGCACTTCCTGAGGAGAGGAGGACGTTACGAGCCCAAGACAAGGATTGAGCAATTGAGACTTCCAGAGTAGGCCTTCCTCAGTGATTGAGGAAGATCAATGACGATCATAGCTCATATCGGCTAAGATCTGATAGAGTGCGATTTTTCGGCAGTTGGAGTAGGGCGCACTTTTGCATGAAGAGAGAGGGGCACATTCTTCAGATCTAGACAATTGGCCTTATTCTTTGGTAGAGCAGATTAGGGTTGTGGAGTGAGAGAGATAGTACAGACAGAGTTTGACTTGCAGAGAGATTTGGATCCGTATTGACATTTAGGGCACATTTCCCAAGTGCATGCATCAATATTTGCATGCAAATCTAGGGTTTTGATACCCGTTAGGTTCAGCTGTTTCATTTGAAGTATTTGTATGTATTTATATTCTACTTGCTTTGCCTTGGGCTCGAGATGGAAGGTAGCCCCACAGATTGCTGGTTTTCCCCGATTGGGGTTTCCAGGGTACATCCTGAGTTATTGTGAGATTGTTGTGTATTTTCATTGTAGAAGTGTTAAGAGATCTATATCATTTGTATCTTAAGTCTTTATTGTATTTTTGATTTATTGAGACTCAAATCGCTTGAGATCTCAGGGCATCCAGAGGGAGTAGTGATCTCTGGATAAATTAACATGGTATCAGAGCCCTGGTAAGGGTTAGGGAGAGCAATCACACTCAGATCTGCGAGCATCATACCAAATCTGTGTGGTGAACTCAGTTGGATATCAGATCTATGGAGAGGGTAACCAGATCTACCAGATCTGAAGAGCATAGATTAGATCTGTAGTTGTAGAGGTTAGATCTATCAGATCTGTGTATTCAGGTACGTTTTGAGATTAGGAGATCATGACTCCAAGTATGAGGGATGATCAAGTTACTTGCACCTCATGCTCTTCAGTAGATGTAGATCAATATTCTACTGAAGAGATTGACAGAGAGTTGGCTCTTAACACATGATCTGCAGTTGTAGAGGTTAGATCTATCAGATCTGTGTATTCAGGTACGTTTTGAGATTAGGAGACCATGACTCCAAGTATGAGGGATGATCAAGTTACTTGCACCTCATGCTCTTCAGTAGATGTAGATCAGTATTCTACTGAAGAGATTGACAGAGAGTTGGCTCTTAACACATGCTAGTCATCAAGTACTTCTACTTCTAGTATATGGTATATCGACAATGGGGCCTCTAGTCACATGACGGGTGTTCAAGGGTACTTTACAGATCTTGCCGAGGATGAGCTAGATCTTGAGATTGTACTTGGAGACAATTCTACGGTCAAAGCAGTTGGACGGGGAACATTCTCTTTCCAGAAAGAATCAGGAGAGTCTATGAGAGTTCGTGATGTTCTATATGTTCCAGGTTTAAAGAAGAACTTGATCTCAGTTTCTACTATTGAAGATCGAGGATTGTGGGTGATGTTCAGAGATGGGAATGTTCTAGTTCATCCCAAGGGATCCAGAGATACCTCTGCTGTGAGGATTGGAGTCCGCAACAAAAAAATTTACAGGCTTAACTTTCAGCTTCATCATGCTTTGACTCATAGTAGTCAGGATGATGATTGTGATTTGTGTGAGCTTTGGCACAAGAGGATGGCTCATCTACATCATCCAGCTCTGAATATCTTGAGGGAGATTGTGACAGGAGTGCCTGACTTTAGCACTGAGCATAGTGATGTGTGCAAAGGATGTGCTCTTGGTAAGTATGTCAAGATAGTCTTTCCCAAGAGTGACAACAGATCTGCAGGAGCACTTGATTTGATTCATTTCGACCTTTGTGGTTTGATGTCCACCACATCTTTGAAGGGTTACGAGTACTATGTATCCTTTATTGATGACTTCTCCAGGAAGACCTGGATTTATTTTTTAAAAAGTAAGGAATCAAAAGAAGTCTTGCAGAAGTTTCAAGAATTCAAAGCACTTGTGGAAAATCAGACAAAAAGGAAGATCAAGACCTTGAGATCAGATAATGGAGGTGAGTATACCTCCAAAGAGTTTAACGAGTTTTGCATTCAGGAAGGCATTAAGAGGCAGTTAATAGTTCCCTATACACCTCAGCAAAATGGGGTTGTTGAGAAGAAGAACATGGCAATTGTTGGTGCTGCTAGATCTATGTTGCATGATCAGGGCTTGCCATTTTTCTTTTGGGCTGAGGCATGTAACACAACTGCGTATATTCAGAACAGAAGTCCTAATAAAGTCTTAGGGAACAAAACTCCTATAGAATCCTTCTCTGGAAAGAAACCCGAGGTTGAGCATTTCAGGATTTTTGGATGTCTTACTCACATGTCCCCTTAGAGAAAAGGACTAAGTTGGAACCTACAACTGAGAGGGGGATCCTTGTTGGTTATGATGAGACCTCAAAAGCCTATCGCATTTACATTCCTGCTCTAAAGAAAACTGTGGTTAGGCGGGATGTGAAATTTGAGGAGGATCGGGCTTTCAGAAAATCATGTGAGTTAGAGAAGAGAAAGCAACAGGTTACTACACCACAGGATGATACAAGTTAGAGTGTTGTTCCACAACGAACCGGGTCCCAAGTATCTGGGGTGACAGGTTCCTGGATAACTGGTTCCACAGGAACAGAGGCATGAACTAGTACAGGATCTCAGGAGGGTGATCAACCAGGATTATGGTCTCAAGTTATCGGCTCTCTAGCTACAAGGTCAACAACTACAGGTATTCAGTCTCATACAGTTGATTGCGATGAGGATGAGCAGTTCCCCTCACAGGAGGTAACATCAGGGAAGAGGAAGCCCAAGTGGCTTCAAGATACCGTGAAGGAAGCTTAGACTGTGGGAACACCCAAGAAAGATGTAAGAGAGAGAAAGGCCCCGCAGAGGTTTTGTAGCTACTTGGCTTTGGTGAGCAGCATCAGTGAGTCGAAGCCATCTTCCTATGAGAAGGCAGCAGGTGAGCAGGCCCGGAGAGATGCCATGTTGGAAGAATATGCTTCCATCATGAAGAATGATGTCTAGGAAGTTGTCCCCAAACCAAAAGGAAAGTCGATTGTGACTTCCATATGGCTCTATAAGATTAAGCATGCTGCAGATGGCAGCATTGAGAAGTACAAAGCCAAATTTGTGGCTAGAGGCTTCTCGCAAGTAGAGGGAGTTGACTATGATGAGACATTTGCTCCGATGAGACATTTGCTCCTATGGTCCGATATACTTCCATTGGGACTATGATTTGTGTTGGTGCAGAGATGGGGTGGAAGATTCACTAGATGGACGTAAAGACAACTTTTCTTAATGGACTCATAGAGGAGGAGGTGTACATTGAGCAACTGGAGGGATTTGAGGTCCATGAGAGAGAGTCTCATGTATGCAGGCTGAAGAAAGCTCTGTATGGTCTGAAACAAGCTCCTAGAGCTTGGTATTCTAGAATAGACACTTACTTGCAGTAGTTGGGTTTTCAGAAGAGCGAAGCCGATCCCAATCTCTACTTTATTGTGGTAAATGGGGAACCACTAATTCTTGTACTGTATGTAAATGACTTGTTCATTACAGGGGCATAGAAACTCATCAGTGGTTGCAAGAAATATCTTGCTTCATAATTTGAAATGAAAGACATAGGGTTGATGCACTACTTCTTAGGCATGGAAGTTTGGCAGGAGGATGGGCATATCTTTCTGGGTCAAGGTAAGTATGCAATGGACATTCTGAAGAGATTTCAGATGCAGGATTATAGGCCCATGACTACACCTATGACAACCAACTGGAAGAAGCTGGCTGCTTTTGAGGGTGAGTTGGTTGATCCCACCAGGTACTGACAACTTATTGGATCGTTGATGTATCTGGTCAACACAAGGCCATATTTGAGTTTTGTTGTCAATACCTTGAGTCAATATATGGCGGAGCCCATGAAAGACATAGGGTTGATGCACTACTTCTTAGGTATGGAAGTTTAGCAGGAGGATGGGCATATCTTTCTGGGTCAGGGCAAGTATGCAATGGACATTCCAAAGAGATTTCAGATGCAGGATTATAGGCCCATGACTACACCTATGACAACCAACTAGAAGAAGCTGGTTGCTTCTGAGGGTGAGTTGGTTGATCCCACCAGGTACTGACAACTTATTGGATCCTTGATGTATCTGGTCAACACAAGGCCATATTTGAGTTTTGTTGTCAATACCTTGAGTCCGTATATGGTGGAGCCCAGAGATGTTCACTGGGTGGCAGCTAAACATGTGCTTAGGTATATCAGAGGAACAATTGAATATGGTTTGAACTATGTGAGGTGTTATCACATCTATGTTAGCTCGAGCTACCATACTGCAGACTGTGCGGTCGAGGACCGCACAGTACCTTTTTTTTCCAGATTAGAGATCAGCCGCCTTCAGACGAGGCAATTTTGTTCAGATTGCCCCTAGCAGATATATCAGAGGGGGCAGACAGTTGTATAGTGCTACACACATTGTCACTTACCATCTACCACAGAGTCACCTCTTCCTTGATAGGCTTTGACATAAGCCCATTTGAGACAGTTGCCTAGTCTTGTTCTGATCGAGACTATCACAGTACATTGTTGGTTGATTATGATTGCCCAGATTCAGCAGAGATCCAACTCAGAGATAGCTTCAGTAGCAGCCGGTATATGGTGCAGCAGGTATCGCATTTGATGATTATTGCTCATGATGTAGATTAGACTTCTTTATACTTGTTAGTACACTAACTTTGCATGAGATGATATATTTGGTGATCTAGCTATTGTATGATGTGATTGGGCCCTTGATGATGTTAGTCTACCCCTCCGGTTAAACTTATGTATATGCACGCTGAGTCATGTCCTCTACACTTGGCATAGACTTGATCACTTAGTCCCTCTCGGTAGCTGACTTTAGCTCCATTATCACTGTCTCCATCCATCCAACTCATCCATGATACTTGTTCCCAACTTGGATTCTGATTTGTGATCCGGAGGACCCCTTCCCCACTGATCTCTGAGTTTGCCATGACTCCCTGTTTATTGTGCCTCGGCTCTTTAGTGTGTGAGATACACGATTAGACCTGGGATTTGCTCCTGTCAGTTGCCCCCGATGTTGCAATGCAGTTAGGATTGTGTAGCCTCACCGGGTGCTTCCCATTGGTCATCGAAGCATGTATTGCTCACCCCCATTACCTTTGTAGTATGAGCACCATGTTTATATCTTTTGAGATATGTATGTAGCCCAAGAGGGCCTTGATGTAAACGAAGAAATGAAGAAATGTAAATTAGGCCAAAAAGGCCATTATGTTGTAAATGTAAAATCTAGCCAAAAAGGGCTAAGTATGAAACTCATTGTAAAATCCATGCAATGTGTTTATGAACACACATGGATACAGGTCAGCCATACATGTCAGCATTTGTAGTGGTTATTCCTCACCTAGTCCCGCGGGGCAAGGAGGTGAGAGGGAGCAAGGGACAAGCTCAAGATTGCCCCCTAGAGTCTCAAGTTACGGTTTGCCGGACACCCAGTTTGGCGGCTCTAGAAAAGAACCTCACGGAGTCTTCGGATACGGATGTGAGTTGTGAGATACTTGTTAGATGGCTAGTGGTGGTTTCCCCGCACTATACCCATTTGTGAGGCACCGCCCTTCCCCGTGTTCTTTCATGGCATACTTATCTCAGTGGACCTCGCTTTCTCGAGTTGTCCAAAGGGTCACATGATCTTCATCCTTGTCTTCCCGTGTCCTTTGCCTTGTTGTCCGCATCACCTAAAGTCAACAAAGTGGTCAATTCTATAGATGTGCATAGCATTGTAGTCTTTTGGAGGTGGTGGGCCCACTTCACCGGGGCCTTGTATTATCTTGGGATTTAATGAATTTTTGATCACCATGTTATCATTGTATTGCTTAGTAATGTACTAACTCGTATAATTGAGCCTTGTCACTCCATGTTTGCATACAGGTATTCAGCTAGCACTATTGTTGACCAGATTTGACTTGGTCAAGCTGAGTTGACTAGGCCAAAAATGAGCCCGAAAAAATGTTGCGATTGGAATTTCGATTTCGATCAATTATTATCTACAGGGATCCCATATGAGCATGCAGGTGTCGGAATTGCAAAATACTGAAGCATTTGAGAAATTTTTAATTATTATTGGTCAACTTTGACTTGTTTTAATTAAAAATTATGGATTTGGGGCAAGTAATGCTTAAGTGATGGATCGGGGTCGTTCGAGTGGTCATCCCTACTACTTTTGGGGTCCACGATCGCATTGCAGCAGACGGTTCGGCAATCCGGGCAATAAAAGTGGGTCAAAAACCCAAATCTCATCTTCAGCCATATAAACCAGCAAAAATTACATGGAAAATCAGAATTTGACTAAGGCAACTATAGGAAAATGGCAAAATCAATGGTTGGAAAAGGAAAAGGTAATTTCTAAGGTAAAATGGTAATGTTTCATATGTTATTAGCACAATGTGGGGCCCTCTATTGCCCAACTCACCATTGGAGGTCGAATTGCCCATAGGGGGTGTTTTTTTCTCCACCTTGGGAATTTGATTTGGTTGGTTCTATTGATATGGGGCCTTGATGTATCTTGATGTATTATGTTGGGGGGATAAAACATCCCATAGACAGCCCCCAACTCCACCTTATGTATTGTATGGCCCACAATGGGCCCCTCTCCTCCACATGTGCGCTTTTCTTGGGGCAATTCGCACCCCCCTCTTTGAGCTCATCTCCACCCTTGATTTGGATAATGGGAGAGTTAATACCAACCATTGGTTTTGGGGGGAATGAGGCTAGGTTTTGAGCCATCTCTATAAGAGAATGGACTCACCCCATTGTACTCTCTCTTGGCATTTTTTGGAGTTGAATAGAAGAGAAAACGTTGTTGCTCTACTTGGCTCTTGTGTGATAGCTTCTTGATATTGTTGATTGCCATACTATCTTGATGCACTAGTTGTAGTTGGTGTATGTTTCCCGTATTGTTTTACTCACCATTGGTTGCAGCAAGCTCAAAGTCTTGGAGGAGGGCGCACCATTTGGCTTCCACTGCTGCTCCACTCTCCCGATTGACCACAAAAGGGAAGTGTTTTTACTATTTTCAGTCAAGCATTTCTCTCATCTTTATTTGTGCTGCTGTAGATTTCATTTGTTTGCCAATACTGATCTGATTTATTGTCTATTGGTGTTGGCAGGCAGAGAGGACGAGTTGGTGGGGAGAGAGCAAATCGATTTCAGCAGGAACTTCTCCAACCGCTTCTATTTGATCTTAGGGACGTACAAACCTCTTCAAAATCAGAAATATCAGCTATTTCCAAGTAGGTGTAACTTCTTCTTCTCCCGCATTTCAATTTCTAATTTTGTTGAAGAGAGAAAACTCACTAAAACCCCTAAAAATTAAAATCTACAAAATCCACCGTTAGAATTAGTTTATTTTTTAAACCCACAAATGATTCATGCTTAAAAGCCTATATACCAAATTTCATTTCATTTAGACTTCATTTGCCCACCGAATCAACACTAGTCTATCTAGCAAAAACGCCCCCTCGGGCGTTTTTCTGTTTCAGCCTGTTTGGGTTAGTTTGGGGTTCTGGGTACTTGATAATCGGTTTTAAAATGTCATTTTATCCTAGAATATCAAGTATTGTTGGTTGGAAGTGAATACAAATGCTTATTTTTCTATGCCCTAGGTCCATTTTTCCACTGTTTAACTCATTTCCCTAGGGCAGTTTCACTTCACTTCTTGCTGATCTGTTTTTTTTGTTCTAAATCAGCCAATTAATCAACTTATAATTGCTGGAAGGTGTGTTTCAATTGCTTATCCGTCGTTGCCATGTATGAATAAATCATAACGAGCTTCATTCCCTATAGGCAGGCTTCCCAATCGCTCTTCTTGTCAATTTCTGTTTGCTGATTTAGTTTCCAGCCTTCTAATTCTTCAATTTATTCATCATTTACATTCATAATCGGATCTGATTTCCTCTCACGTAGTCTATTCTTTCATTTCAGAATCCCGATCTCACTAGGCTGGAAGAAATCTCACAATTAGTCATCCATCTTGCATTTCGTTTTACTTATCTTTTGGGTTGGGTGTCTGATTGTTGAGTCTCGACCATAACCAATTGAGCAGGGTCTCCCCCTTGACTTGGCCAAGTGCCTCATCTAAAGTGACAGTAGCCCTGTCCGGTGTGACTTCCGTTCATTCGAGCGGAGGACTTGGCTATTGCCGGTTACACCTTCCTAGTTGTCTCCTCTACGGTCCCTATTGGGATACTTACCACAAACAGCTAGAGATTGTGTGATAACATGAGGAAGGGTGGAGTGCAGTTAGTTGGTTTTACAGATTTTGATTGGGCAGGTAATGCAGGTGACAGAAATGTTGATGTAATTATAACTTCGGAAGATATTCACTTGTATTTTATATTGTTATTATTATTGTATTTTATTTGTACCTTCGACGGAGATGTTTTTCCTTCCGGTCGGAGATTTCATTATTACATTTGGTCATGTAAAGTCATTGAGGTAATTCCTCCATTGCAAGTCGGGGCAATAGATCCCCCTAGAGTCATTTGTATTAGGGTTATTGAGTCTCCTAGAGAAGTCAACCCAGTTAGGTTTAGCCGGGGCCGACCTAGCTAGTGAAAAGGTCAAGTGAAAGTAAAGTATAAATAGAGAGCAAGGCTCTCTCATTTGGACACACTCACTCACTAAAGTTCGCATTAGTGAGAGACAGAAGACAAGTTCGCATAGGAGAAAAGAGAGAGAGCTGCAAAAGACTATCTTGTTTTGGGGTTTTCCATTTTGTAATATTGTATTAGTGACGATTCTATCTCTGAGGAAGTTGTGGAGTTTTCTCCTTTATGGTTTCCCCGAGGAAAATCTGTGTCTCTTGTGTTATGCTGTGCATGTTATTCTTTCAGTTAAGATCCTAGATAATATTGATTAAAAGTAGAAAAACTAACATGGTATCAGAGCTAACCTGAAAAGAAGACATTGTGCAGTTGCGGGAATCTAGGGCTTCTAAGTTTGAGGTCTTCTCTCCACAGATCATCAAGAAAAGGAGGCCAGGTTAACTCGCCCTAGGAGGGCGCATCTTTCGGTCAAAGCAGAATCCGATTCCGAGAATTTTCATTTTTTGGCCCGTCACTACTGTCGGAGGAAAACTAGGGCATTAGCTATTTTGGGATTTTGTTCACAGATTTGGAGAAGTGAGTACATTGGACAACTTGCCTTGAGGAGGCGCATCTTCCTGTCCAATCAAAAGTTCCAAATTCCAAGTTTGGAAAATTAGGGTTTCTCTAACAAACCCTAGGCCAGCCAGCTCCAAAACTAGTTTGGACATCTCAAAAGTTGTAAGACCTAAAAGCTTTTCTATTTCCATTTGAAGTTCTCATTAAAAATGTCTCACCACACCAAGCTTGAGGATAAGTTTGAAGGAGTTGATAACTTCCGAGCATGGAAGTATAGGATTGCCCTTGTCCTTGAAGAAAAGGACAAGTATGTAAATGAAGAGGTTCCAACACTAGAGGGAGATGAGGCTAAAGCCTTACGTAAGAAGAACTTGGTTAAGGCCAAGAGAATCATTGCAGATTCCATTAAGGATCATCTCATCCCACATGTGTCATCTTTGAAGACACCTAAGGAGATATTTGATGCTTTGACAAAGCTATTTGAAGGAAAGAACATCAATCGGAAGATGACCTTGCGGAACCAACTTAAGAATGTGAAGATTCAAATTGCAGAGACCATGCAGTCCTATTTTACAAGGGCCTCACAGATCAAGGAGCAACTTGAAGTAATTGGAGAAAGGGTAGAAGAAGGAGAGATTGTGATGACCACCTTGAATGGTCTCCCAAGATCATGGGACTCATTCATTCAAGGGATATGTGCCATAATGAAGTTAATCACATTCAGTAGGCTATGGGAAGAATGTTCACAAGAAGAAGCTCGACTTGTGGCTCGAGAAGAGAAGATGGGAGCAAATGATGATCAAGCTCTCACAACACACACCAGAAGGAATCATAACAAGAGGGAGCACCGGCATCACAATAAGAGGGAGAAATACCACCAAAATCAGAGGGAGAACTTTAGAAGATCCAGAAGAGATCTATGCAACGTTAGATGTTATACATGTGATGAGAAGGGACACTACTCCAGAGATTGTCCCAGAAGTAGAAGCTCCAATAAGAAGAACAACAAGAAAAGACATCATGCTCACACCGCAAAAGATGAAGAACCTCCAAGGAAGAGAACCAGAGAAGAAAGTGATGAATCTTCAAGTGATGAAGAGTATGTCCTGATCTCAACACTCACGGCCCTCTCACACATGGGAGTAATGATTGGCTTGTAGATAGTGGAGCTTCCAAGCATATGACGGGATATAAAGAATCCTTCACAAACCTATCTAAACATGAGTCACCTTACAAGGTGAAACTTGGGGATGATTACCAATGCCCCATAAAAGGAAGTGGAGAAGCTTCATACAAGCTAGACTCTAGCAAATCTCTGAAGATGAATGATGTCCTATATGTTTTAGGACTAAAGAAGAACCTTCTCTCCATATCAACACTAGATGCTAAAGGTATGAGGGTTGCATTTGTTGATGGCCAAGTCCTAATGTGGCCAAAGGGGAAAACAATAGATGATGCAATTGTGATTGGAGAGCAAGAGGGAGGTTTGAAAAAAATTGAAGGGCCAACCTGAACAAGCCTTGGTTCATGACTCCATGGAGCCAAGTGAATTATGTCATAGAAGGCTTGCACATGTGCACTATAGAGCACTACCCATTGCAAGCAAAGTAGTTGCAAGACTTCCAGAAATTCAGTCGAAACATGAAGGCGTTTGCAAAGGATGTGCGAAGGGAAAGAATGTGAAGAAGGCATTTCCAAGCAATGAAAGCAAAGTGGAAGGAATATTGGAGATCATCCACTCCGATGTATGCGGTCCTATGTCATCCAGTTCATTGAGTGGGTATGTATATTATGTTTCATTCATTGATGACTTTTCCCGTAAGACTTTGATACACTTTTTGAAAAGTAAAGATGAAGTATTCAGCAAGTTCAAGGAATTCAAATCCTTGATCGAGAATCACACTGAGAAGAAGACCAAGACCTTTCGATCAGATAATGGCGTAGAATTCACCTCGGAAGATTTCAAGAACCTATGCAAAGAATCTGGGATTAAGAGGGAGTTGACCACTCCCAACAATCCACAACAGAATGGTGTTGCAGAAAGAATAGAACAATAATGGAAGCAACAAGAGCAATGCTTCATGACTAGGATCTTCCAATGCACTTATGGGCAGAAGCTGCGAGGACAACGGTGGATGTACAGAACCATACTCCTCATCGAGTACTAGAACTCCCACAAGAGGAAACCAACACGGGTACGAGAGGCAATACAAGATGCAGAGAAGTATGGCGCTCCAGAGGGGATGCACATAGAAAGCAAGGGACCGAGGCCATACTCCAGCTATATAGCCTTGTTGTGCGACATCATTGATAAAGAACCTTCCAACTATGAGGAAGCAACAGAGAAGAAGGAATGGAAGGATGCCATGATCAAGGAGTACCAGTCGATTATGAAGAATGATGTTTGGGAGGTAGTTCCAAGACCCGAAGGGAAGTCTGTTGTGACTTCGAAGTGGATCTACAAGATCAAGCATGGTGCAGATGGTAGCATTGAGAAACACAAGGCAAGGTTTGTGGCACGTGGCTTCTCCCAGAAGGAAGGCATAAACTATGAGGAGACATTTGCACCTATAGCCAGATACACTTCCATCAGATCAATACTTTCACTAGTTGCAGTGATGAAATGGAAGGTACACCAGATGGATGCCAAGACTCAAGACAACGTTCTTGAATGGTGGAGTAGAAGAGGAAGTGTACGTGGAGCAACCATTGGGATTTGAGACACATGACAGGCAGACTCATGTGTGCAAGTTGAAGAAGGCCTTGTACGGATTGAAGCAGGCACCCAGGACGTGGTACAGTAGGATGGATAGTTTCCTGATGATCTTAGGCTTTACCAAGAGTAAAGTAGATTCCAACCTTTATTACAAGGTTGAGGTGGGAAATCCAGTGATAATTCTACTCTATGTAGATGACCTGTTTGTAACAGATGAGGATGAGCTCATTGCAAATACGAAGAGGAAGCTCGCTGCAGAGTTCGAGATGGAGGACCTGGGTATGATGCATTATTTCTTAGGCATGGAGGTGTGGCAGAGTGCAGATGGAATCTTCTGGGGACAAGGGAAGTATGTAGTAGAGATTCGGAAGAGATTCAGAATGATGGACTGCAAGGCTATGTCCACACCCATGGCATCAAACTTGAAGCTATTGTGTGATGCTTCATCAGAGTCAGTTGATGCCATGATGTATCGTCAGATGATTGGTTCATTGATGTACTTGACGAACACGAGACCAGACATATGCTTTGCTGTGAACACATTGAGCTAGTTCCTTACGGATTCGAGACATGTTCACCTGATTGCTGCAAAGCATGTATTTAGGTACCTGAAGGGTACAGTTGATTATGGGCTCAAGTATGACGCGAATCATAAGATTAACCTGCAGGGTTATGTTGATTCGGATTGGGCAGGCAGTGCCGCTGATAGGAAGAGCACTTCGGGATGCTGCTTCAGTATGTGATCTAGTATGATCTCCTGGTTTAGCAGGAAGCAGTCGTGCGTGGCACTGAGTACAGTCGAAGCAGAGTATGTTGCACCTTGTTCGGCTAGTTGTGAGGTAGTATGGATTAGGAAGCTACTGTCTGATTTGTTTGATCTCCAGTTAGAGGCGACTTGTATATTCTGTGACAACCAGAGTTGTGTGAAGTTGTTCGAGAACCTGGTGTTCCATGACAAGTCCAAGCACATTGAGATGAAGTATCACTATATCAGGGATATGGTGCAGAGAGGAGCAGTGAAGCTACAGTATGTAGCGACTTATGAGCAGATAGCTGATGTGTTGACCAAGCCGTTAGCCATAGTGAAGTTCGAGTACTTTAGAGAGAAGCTTGGTGTTCTCCAGATCAAGGTTCCTTCCAAGAGGAAGTGATGAGTCCGGAAGACGCAGATGCACATGGGCCATTCTCGCATGGTGGTAGGAAAGTCCTCCCATGTTGGTAGATGTAAGGGTCGAGCCATTCTCGTATGGTGGCAGGAAAGTCCTCCCATGTTGGTAGATGTAAGGGCTGAGCCATTCTCGCATGGTGGTAGGAAAGTCCTCCCATGTTGGTAGATGTAAGGGCTGGGTCTCGCATGGTGGTAGGAGAGTCCTCCCATGTTGGTAGACGAGGTCTCGTATGGTGGTAGGTTTGTCCTCCCATACTGGAGACGTCCACCGGTCATAAGACACTGTGTGTGCGCCTAGGTAGGATCTCGCATGGTGGCAGGTTTGGCCTCCCATGCTGGTAGACGCCGGCTAACCGTTGTGGGACATGTGATGTGCATCTGGGCTGTGCTCCGTGTGATGATGAGATGATCTGAAGACGATGAGGCGATAGTAGGAGACGCAGGTGTTTGCAGTGGCAATGTAATGACTGGTCCTGGGCTGTACCTACTTGATGGTTTGCTCGCAGAGATGATGAAGACCTACATGAGGGATAGGCCTACATCCAGCATGAAAAAGGCTGGCTCTGCAGAACTTCCTGTGACGAGTAGATTCGAGAGATGTCACCAATCGATGATCGACATGATGAGGATTGCAACAACAACGACGATGATGATCCAGTGTTGATGATGATGTTCCAGCATTGAAGACGATCCAACGATGATGACGTTATCCAGACTTGTGTCCAAATGTGTTGATGACTGTGGCAAGAGAATACCTTCCTAGTTAAGAGGGAGTGTTGATGTAATTGTAACTTCACAAGATATTCACTTGTATTTTATATTGTTATTATTATTGTATTTCATTTGTACCTCCGACAAAGATGTTTTTCCCTCCGTTCGGAGATGTCATTATTACATTGGTCATGTAAAGTCAGAGGTAAATCCTCCATTGTAAGTCGGGGCAATAGATCCCCCTAGAGTCATTTGTATTAGGGTTATTGAGTCTCCTAGAGAAGTCGACCTAGCTAGTGAAAAGGTAAAGTGAAAGTAAAGTATAAATAGAGAGCAATGCTCTCTCATTTGGACACACACTCACTCACTAAAGTTCGCATTAGTGAGAGCGAGAAGACAAGTTCGCATAGGAGAAAAGAGAGAGAGAGCTACATAAGACTATCTTGTTGTGGGGTTTTCCATTTTGTGATATTGTATTGGTGACAATTCTATCTCTGAGGAAGTTGCGGGTTTTTCTCCTTTATGGATTCCCCGAGGAAAATCTTTGTGTCTCTTGTGTTATGTTGTGCATGTTATTCTTTCAATTAAGATCCTAGATAATATTGATTAGAAGTAGAAAAACTAACAAGAAAAAGCATGCTATGAATATTAAATATTGTATTAAATTAATCAGTAAATTATTAATTAGTTTAATTGAAGGGACGTAACCCTTCTTAAGAATGCTCAAACCTTATAAAAGGGGAGCTCTTGTAAAGCGTTAAGCATCTTATCAATTCAATAATATATCTTTTTATTCAATATGCATCTCGTGTCCTAGTTTTTCTGTTGCAAAGCACCTCAGGGTGTTGTTTTAGCTTGGGATCAGCAGTTGTGTCTTGGTTTAGCAGGAAATAGAAGTTTGTAGCATTGAGCTCTGCAGAGGCAGAGTATATGGCGACGAGTTTATCCAGTTGCAAGGCCATTTGGCTTTGCAAGATGTTGGTGAACGTATTTGATCAACAGTTGGAGCCTACTGTGATTCACTATGATAATCAAAGTTGCATCAAACTCTTGGAGAATCCAATCTTTCATGATAGGTCCAAACATATAGAGATCAGATATCATTTCATTCGAGATCATGTTCAGAGAGGAGCAGTTGAGCTTTAGTACATACCTACAGATGAGCAAGTTGCAGACATTCTCACAAAGTCCTTGATGAAAAACAAGTTTGTGTACTTCAGAGAGAAGATGGGAGTGGTTCAGAATACTTTCCTGGTTAAGAGGGAGTGTTGAAAAGTTAACCAGGAAAGTTGTTCTTCAGGATTCATGCAAAGTTTTGCATGCACATCAGTTAATTAAAGATGCATGCAAAAGTGAGTTTTTGCATGCACTCACATTAGGTTTTTGGTAAACCTAATCGGCCAGTGAGATGTTATAAGGAAGGCATGAGGTCACCAACAGACTAATTGAGCGGACATATCAGAGAGAGATTGTCTTCAAGAGTTGGGCGACTTTGCTCAGAGAGAGGGTGCACTTCTTGAGGATAGGAGGACGTTCTGAGCCCAAGACAAGGATTGAGTAGCTGAGATCAGTGACGATCAAGCTCAGATCGGCTGAGATTTGACACAGTGCGAGTTTTCGGCAGTTGGAGGAGGGCGCACTTTTCCATGTAGAGAGAGGGGCACATTCTTCAGATCTAGATAGTTGGCCTTCTTCTTTGGCAGAGCAAATCAGGACTGTGGAGTGAGAGAGATAGTACAAACAAAGTTTGACTTGCAGAGAGATCCAGATCCGTATTTCCAGTTAGGGCACATTTCCCAAGTGCATGCATCAGTCTTTGCATGCAGATCTAGGGTTTTGATACCCGTCAGGTTCGGTTGTTTCATCTGAAGTATTTGTATGTATTTATCTTCTACTTGCTTTGCTCTGGGCTCGAGATAGAATATAGCCCCACAGATTGCTGGTTTTCCTCGTTTCGGGTTTCCAGGGTACATCCTGAGTTATTGTGAGATTCCTGTGTATTTTCATTGTAGAAGTGTTAAGAGATGTATAGGATTTGTATCTTAAGTCTTTATTGTATTTTTGATTTATTGAGACTCAAATAGCTTGAGATCTCAGAGCATCCAGAGGGAGTAGTGATCTCTGGGCCAAGGACACATGTAGGTGGATTACATAGAGAGTGGTTAGTCTTGCACAAAGGCTACATGCAATGGACAAGCAAGTTTTCACAATACTTTGTAAAATAATACCCGAAACAACGTTTACAGAGTGAGCTTGGATATGCAAGGAACCATTTGGAAGGATTGGAAATAGTCCTATGGGAAATCTTTCTTTGTTTATAGGCCGAATAACATTATATTAGGATCTGCCCAAGTTTTTCTCTTGTAGATAAACTTAAATGAAGATGGATTGTTGAAGATCATGAAGGCAATGGATAAACTTAAATGAATATCATGAAGGAAGATGGGTTCATGAAGGCAGATGGGTTCAGAGATTTCAAAATATCTAGAAAGCACATACATACTTCAAAGCTAGAGTGCTTGGAAGGTTGGTCTTAAATTTTAGTCATAGGTTAGAAGTTAAGAATGGGCTTCATTGGACATGCTTTATAGATGGCAGTTGTGTGATATGTCATATGGTAGTGACATTAAAGTATCTTCTGCAATTCTGCAAGGTAGCTTAAACGTTTTAGGACTGGACTGTAGCGCATGAAATTATCACACATTATTTATCAACCCATTATAATGGAAGGGGGTCATCTCTGTGGACAAGTGAATGGTTCGGTAGGCAGGAAGAGGCATATGAGATTCTATAAGATTGGCAGGTATCTCAATTTTATGGAAACGTGTCAAGACACTGCCTGTCCACTTTCAATGGAGAAGCTACATTGCGTATTTTGTTAAATTTAAATGATGTTATCCTTCTTTCACCTACTCTAGAGAGGTTGCCTAGATAACTAGATTCAGTATCCACTGTTTGTGATAAAAGTTAGGTTATTAGCCTCAATACTCATCTTGAGGATATGATACAACTTTATTCCACCTGTAGAGGTTAGAGGTTTGATATTTTTACCCACCGCTTGGGTACATGGTTTTCAGGTTCTATCTTTAGCACGTACCAACTTGCACAATCTGGGCATTTTAAGGGCATGCTTCCCTATTAGTCTGAGAGACTGATTTTAAGTTGGAAGTTGTTTGATTCTAGTCCGATACCTTGTATTCTTTACCTATAAGAGATCCTATGGCCAAGATTGTCACCTATAGAACAGAGTTTAGTTTGCAAGCGATGAGAATTATTCTCATAAATTTTACGGCTTGAACTTTCTCTTAAAAACATGATTAACAATTACCTTATATTTACATAGAGTTCAAGGCATGTATGACACTAACTATAGTCAAGAAAAATGCTCATAATTTGCCCCTTGCTCTAAATAGGCTTTGGTTATCGAGGTTCTTCATAATATAGAAGATGCTAGAATAGTGATGTCTTTCTTTCACCTCATATTGTATTTAGCAGCATCATTGGCATGTTGTGAGGTCATATAGGGTTTCAAGTTGATTGTAAAGTTGATCGATTAGATGTTGGATCCCATAGTTGTCTACTGTAAGAATTAGAGTTGCATTAAACCCTAAGAATCCAGTGTTTCATTATCATTTGAAGCACATCAATATTGAGTACCATTTCCTGAGAGATAAAATACATAAGAGAGCTATTGTTCTTTATGTTCCCACTGATTTGCAAGTTGTTGACATTTTAATGAAACCCCTTACAAAGGGGAAGTTCGTGACTCAGAGAGAAGCTCAACTTGGTGGAAAACACCTTCCTTGCAAAGAGGAAGTGTTAATTTTTGGTTGCTGGGGTTGTTCTCCTAGGAAGAGGGCACATGAGTGTTGAAGGGGAATCATAGTAGGATAGGTGCACCACGTGGGAGAGATTCTCTTACACCCCTATGTCAATTTCCTTACACTATAATTCCCTTACAAACAACAACACGAATGTACTGAACAACAAGCTGAAATTCTGTAACAACAATCACTGTCTTCTCATTAACACACAAGGAAAATGCAGTAGTGTCCTCAAAGGACTACAATGGCTTCTCTCAAGCCTTAGGCACTTTCTTTGGTAGAATCACTCTACTCAAGCTCAGTATATATAAGCCTAACTAGTGTGCCCTCCCTTACTTGGTGAGACTTGACAACATAAAGAAGAGTGGTTATACAAGTAACTGCTAACAATATCCTTTATGAAAGGAATCATCTGGCACATGTAATAAGGAATCTCACCTCAAGGGATGCACCCTACTTATCATGTTAAACTCCCATCAGAAATGCATCATAATGTGTGTTACGTGGTACCAGTGCCAGGACACATTCAGATGTTTGCCCAAGGAGAGGGGTCGTATTTTTCTTCAAGGCCATGATGGGGTGTTATCAGTACTTTCTGAGAGGTGGTTATGGCCGGACCCTTTGGTCCTTCCTTTAGGAGTACTATGGCTTAGTGGCATTGCTGACTGCCTCATTCTAGGGCTTGTAGCCCTTAGGTTGGTGTCCTAGGCTCCTAGGGGTGGGTCACTGGGTCACATAACTCCCTACTTGTTTTCTACACCCATGACAGTATTCAAGCTCTAAGGCTCATGCTTCCTCTTTCGGTCACCTTATGCAACCATCCTGGCCCCTTTCCAGCAGAGTGCCCTCTCTCCTTGGTGCATTTCCAGTGATGACGTCATCCTTGGTCACCAAGGCCACAAGCTTGTAGAGGGGGGACGTTGAGGGTTTTTCAACATTGTTGGGGTAAGATGGGGCATGACGATCCCCCCTTGCTCACTCCACTTTTCGGAGTGAAGCCTTCTGTTCAGTTTTAGTCATTTTTATCAGTGTTTAGGCACCTAGGGGGGAAATATCCAGGTAGCCATCTTTTAGTCATATTTTAGATTATTTTATATTATTTCATGTTATATTTTTACATTGACATTTTATTTGGCCTGTCAACTTGGTTATTTTGTAAAGTGAGTTGAGAACACTATAAATACAACTCCTCACTTCATTTGTAAATCGTAACTCAAGGGATAAATTACATAATGTTTCTCTTTTACCCAAGATAGGCTCTTTGGATGTGATGTGCACCTCTTGGAGTTTTCTCTTCTTTGCCTTGTGGATGAAATTGGATGCACTTCTAGGGTTATGCTCATGCTTGGTGGATGCTAAGAATTGTTGGAACAACACAAAGCTCATGTAAGTCTAGTTTTAGCCTTGCTTGGTGAAGGTAGGTGAATTCTTGCTTCTTGATGATTGAATGGTGGCCGTTGAGCTGCATTTTTTCTGATTAGGGCCCTTTTGTCTGCCTTCTATCTTCTTTGCATGGTGGAAAATGCTCCCTCGAGGAGGTTTTCCCTAGTTTTCCCATGGATCTTTAATTTTGCCCTAGATTAGGCTCCTATAACGAACCCTAGAGGTTGTTGTAGGAAGCCCTAGTTTAGGAGGCAAATAGAAGATTACTCCGAGAGGGAGGTTGGTCACCTCTCCTCTAGGCCTAGGGTTTAAACCTAAGTTGTCAGGAAACTTGGGTATGGGTAGGGGGATGGGTGCGAGGACGGGGATGCCACTTTTTGAAATAGGGGACTTGGGTACGTCGGGGGTAATATATATATATTTTTATAATTATAAATTTATAAATTATAATACATATGAAATTTAAATCATTTTCATTGTACATATATATTCATGTGCATCCATATGAATCCAAAGCATTATACACAAACATGCAAAGTTTCTCATGTATATAGCAAGGGCACATACAACTAAAAAACATCAAGTGCAATCCATATCTGACTCAAAATACATAAACAAAGAGGTTAAATGGCCTATAGAGCCCAAAACACTTCATGCTACAACAAATAATTATATATCAAAATCCTTGCCTATATTGGGATCTTATTCATCAATAGCTCCCTGTTTGATGAATCCCGCTTCTTTCTCCTAGCCCCACCCCCAGGTGCTGGTTTGGCCAACCAAGATGGAGAATAATATTTTGGTGTTAACACATATGCTAAGGCATGCAGTGGAACGTTGAGATGTTCCCACCTTTTGACCACATGTTCATGAATATGGTCATACAAGATGGGATCTTTCTGTTCAACAATATCTTTAATTTGACCCAGCATGCTATCCATCTGCTCATACACCTCCCCAATCACCGACTTATCTGTATCTGCAAACTGAATCATGTAATAAATGGGCTTTGTGAACTGCAAAACATACTTGACACTTACCCAAAATCCCGCATCAAGAACTGTTTCTTCCACCTCCTGAAAATCAAGCCTGTTAGATGCGGATGTACACCTATCTTTCAAGACCTGCCATGACTCACTTGATACCATGCTAGCTAATGCCTCTCTTACCTTCAAAAGGTGCCTGAAAGTGAGGTAGTAGCTAGCAAATCTAGTCTTTGCTATCTTCAATAGCTCCAACTTTGAGTGACTGCGGAAAATGCCATGGGCATTGCTATGGTTGGTTATAAATCTTATCATCTTCTTGTCCTTTTTGTACAATTCACCAATCCATTTGTATTGATTTTCCTTCAACTTAATGATGTCCTGCATCAAAAGGTTCATTGTGTGAACCAAACACCCATACCAAAATATGTTGGGGTATTTATCTTCAATGATTGCTCCCGCTGCCTTACAATTAGCAGCATTGTCGGTTATGACTTGGATGACATTGTATGGACCAATAGATTCAATGGTTTTGAGTAGGAGTTCTGCAATGTTTATGCCAGTCTTGAATTTATCTAAGTAGTCATGGGATGAAAGGAAGACTGCACCAATAGCAGACACACCAAGAACATTTATCAATGGCTTTCCTTTTACATTTGTCCATCCATCTGATACAATTGATACCCCATACTCATTCCAAGCATTTGTGAATTGCCCCAAAGCATTTTGGATCTTGCCTCTTTCCTTGTCAAGCCCCGCAGTTCTAGCTTTGTCATACCTTGGGCTCTTGTATCTTGCTGGAGCAGTGCGAATGGCATCTACCATTTCATGCCAATAGGGTGAGCGAAGGACATTGAACGGTATGCCACATGCATAGAGAAACTGGAACACTCTTGCATCCACGTCATCCCTACCGTTGGTGTCAAGGAAATCTGATATTGTCCTGTGTGACCCAGGGGTTGAGAATCCACTACCTTGGGTGGATGGGCCTCCAGCTATCGATGAGTTCATTGAGGGGTCATGGTCAACCCTTGCTTTTGATTTGTTTTGTGCTTCAAATTTTTCTTTCTTATACATGGCTCTTTGTGTTGATGACACACTTTTGCAAACACAAACTCCTACAGTTTTGTTTTCATCACATGGCATGTTCCCACATAGATGTCTTCTCAGACGGGTATATGAACCCGTGTAAGTCTTTTTACAATGGGGGCAACAAAATTTGGCGGTTCCACCCCCCTTGCTTCCTCCCTGCTTGGTGACATATTTCCATAAGGGTGTTGTGTCTTCCTTGGTTTTCATTCGGTTTCCCTCCTCCTCCTCCTCCTCCTCCTCCTCCTCCTCTTCCCCTCCCTCCTCCTCTCCACGGTATGTGCCACTACCCACTTCTTCATCATCTCCCTCTCCCTCATTCCTCCTCTGGTTTTCAATGAACATCATCAAAACAACAAATGGAACCAACAAAAGAAACCATAAACCCATCATCATGTTTGTTGGACTTGGAAGTTAGAAGTGGAACTAGAGTTTAACTTGTTGCCCTGCAATAGAAATGATGGAGAAAGCATGGGAAAGAGTAGGAGAGGAACATTTACAATGACATTCTAGATTCTAGTCAAATTTCAAGCTTAAAAAATTCAAGTCCCAAGCATCAAAACTTCAAGTTCAAACTTCAAACACAAAGCAAATCAACAAGAAAGGGTTTAGAGCCTACCTATTTGGATGTCCAAGACTCCAATGGTAGTGAGTGTGCCAACTTGCCAAGGCTCCAAGCATCCAAGATTCCAACCTTCTTCAATCTCCAATGGCACCTTCTCCTCTTCTCTTCTCCTCTTTCTCCTCTTCTCTTCTCTTCTCCTCTCCTCTCCTCTCTTCTCTTCTCCTCTTTCTCCTCTTCTCTTCTCTTCTCCTCTCCTCTCCTCTCTTCTCTTCTCCTCTTTCTCCTCTTCTCTTCTCTTCTCCTCTCCTCTCCTCTCTTCTCTTCTCAAACAAATGAAAGTGACAAAATGGAGTGTGGAGGAGGGCTTTATACCTCAAAGCCCTATTCCCCCCCTCCAAAACCCCAAGCGTGGACCCCACGAGCTCCAACTCACCCAAAAAATCGCGGGTTTGGAGGAATCGTCTGAGGAAGCGACGGGAATTGATTTTAGGAAGCGACTGAAACGTTTTTTTTTTTCGCGGGAATCGATGGGGGAAGCGAACAGGAAGCGAAGCGGAATCGATCCGGAAGCGACGCTTCGGATCGATTCCTGCACGCTCTCACACAGTGGCAGGGAGCGAAAATTTTATGCCCGAAGCGCGCTTCTCAAAAATCGATTCCGCCTGGAAGCAAAAGCGAATCGCGCTTCTGCCTAGCTTCGGCCAGAAGCTAGCTTCCGGAGCAGGGGCGAGAGGGGGGGGAGCGCTTCCCCGCAACTTAGGTGTGGATAATACTTTGCTAGTGATATTGACACACTTATTTTACATCTACAAGATTTACGTTTATCTAGTATGTTTTCTTCATTTTTTAGTTGACTCCTTAAAAGGCATTGGTCACTTTAAATATAATTGTGTAGAAGATATAGTTTTGTTTGGCTAAGTGTTTACAGGTGTTCTATAAGGGCTCTCCCTTGGAGGTTACGTCACTCCAAAAAAGTTGAGGATTTGTGATCGAGGTGACATTGGGTCACAAGTCTGTGCATGTGCTTACTGGGCACTAGCCCTGCTAGTTTGCCCGGTAACAACGTGTAAGAGGAATCTATCATAATTTTCATAGAATTAGGAGAGAGTTTTAAGAAGATAACGAAAGGGATGTATAAAACATCGGCTCTCGCTCACCACTGTCGTTCGTACATCTGCACCCATACGTTGACTGCCACTTGGCATTTCTGTACGTTGCTCGTGACAATTCATTGCTCTTGTATGACTCCATTTCTCTGCACATGTGCTTTATGATTTCTGTACGATTTTCGAAGAGTCGTGCCCTTTAATCATCCATAAAGCTTTCTTACCTTGCAATTTATCCAAAGCCGGCTTGGGTTAAATCGAGGTGAAACTTAATTTTTAATTTTTTAATTATCTTGTCCAAAAAATTAAAAACTTAATATATAATATATAAAGTCAAATTTAAAGTGGGCTCTATATATAAAAAAAGAAAAAATTCTTATATATATACAATATAAAATCAAAGTTAAATGTGGACCCCAAAAGTAGCTAACACGAACCCCAAAAGTAGCTAACACCAAAATGGGTGATTATGAAGAAACACATGTTTTTTGTTATGATGAATTAGGAGAGAGTTTTAAGAAGATAACACGAGATGTCTAAAACATTTAGAGAGAGTCTTAACAAGATAACGTATGAGTTTGAGAAAACCCTATTAAGATTAAGAAACGATGATGGGATGAAACAACAAAGATAATTGATGAGTGTAGAGAAAGAATTGGCCAACCCATTGAAAGCTGAGATTATCAATGATCGAACCAATTAACTACAAAGATCTGCCAAGAAGCCCGAATTTCTTGACCTAGAAAAGGAAATCCATGGCAGCATACAACTCAGATTTGGTCAATGACAAAACATTGCAAAAAGTATCACTATCATCTATTTCACGCATACTACCAAATAATAATGATGATGTGTTGCGAAGGGGAAATATTCAATGTTCCCCCAAGTTTCCTGGACGACAGGACGCGTGAGCGGCGAAATGCACATTCAGGATGCATGGAGAGTGTAGACCACCCCCAATTTTTAGGGAAATTCAGGGGGGATGGGGGGACATCTCTAAAATTATAAAAATAAAATACAATACCAAAAATAATAATTCATTTGATGTATATTCATGATTGTGCAAAGTAAATACTAAATATATTGATTCATTTTCTATGTAGTACCAAGTAGGGATTGTAAAAAGTGAAAATAATGGAAAACAATTTAAAAAAATATTCTCAGGGGAATGGGGGGAGCGTTTCGCTATGAGTCCCCATGTCCTCGGGACGCCGGAAACACGAAAAACACGTCCCCGTGGAACACTAGAACTAGAAATATTACTCAGAAAAGAGGACCCACAAAATTTGTCCCACCTCATCTTAGGAGGAATGATGAAATCAAGGTTCCAAGAAAAGAGGCACAAAAAATGATAATCCCACCTACAACTAAGATAAAAAAAATCACAACCTCCGACATTGAAGCTCAAGGGAATAGTGAAAAATAAGGAACTAACAATCCTCATAGATCCTGGCAATACTCATAACGGTATAGACATCCATGTCACTAAACAGTTAAAGCTTTTTGTGTACCCCACAAAGGACCTTATTGTTAAGGTTGTTGATGGACATTAGGTTGACAGCATAGGACGATGTCATAAAATACATGTTCAAATACAGGAACTAGAACTACAATCAAGGTTCTATGCACTAACACTCTATGGGATGGATATGGTGCTAGGTGTAGAATGATTGATACAATTGGGCACTTATACCACTAACCTTGAGGAACAATTTATGGAGTTTAACTGGCAAGGCCAACATTATAAATTATATGGTTTTGAATGGACCTCTCTTAAGAAAGGTGAATTATCATTAAAGACAATAGTACAAAAAGCCCATGCAAACACAACAACGGAAGCAAGGCAAGTATGTAGCCAAGAACCCTCAAGGTTTTACTTTAAACAACAAAGTCAAACAACTTCAGGATATGATACATATATCACAAAGGAACCTTGCGAACACTCAGAAGAAGGACCAAGTCAAACCTCCAAACCCAAACAAGGACAAGGGTGATGTCACCACGAGAACATGCTTGGTGAGAGAGAATCCAATTTATTATGCTTGAGGACAAATAATTGCGTAAGAGGGTGGCAATGTAACAAATGTGGAAAATTTTAGGGGCAAAATTTAGCCCATGGGCTATTTTCAAATGTTGTTTTTCCATAAAAAGATCGCCAATTTCTATTGTTTTCTAAAATGATTCGTCGAAATTTCATGGAATAATTTTTATTACTCTAAAAATTGCCAAAATTGTCAAAAAAAATATAAAGTCCCTAGAAATTTGAATATTTTTACAAAACATTTGTCAAACATTTTATGGTTGCAAATTTAAGAACTAGTAAGATTCACCAAGGTTTCCACACTAAGAAAATTATGGATCCTTAAAATTTTCCCCGGTAACAAATATAATTAAACATGTAATAATAATAATAATAATAATAATAATAATAGTAACTAAATAAATAAATTAATTAGCAATTAATGAAGTGTCATAGGTCACGCCTATTCATTCTCATGACCAGTCAATACCGATAAAGGTATATCGTCATGAGAGCATTGAATCATTTATTCGTTATCAATTATACTTTTATATATTCAATCTCTATTGTAGAATACCTGTGGTTATAGCACTTCTGCTACATTAGTACCAGAGCAAAAACGTTTGGTCAGTCGTGGATTAATTCTCACAAATGATTCTAGCTTTCAAACTCTCTTCAACTGTTGTTCCGTATTGCTACAGAATTGGTGTCATACAATCTGTTGACAATTACTGTGTTGCCGTAAAATTGCTCATTAATTACTCAGTACGACACTCTCCTTGTCTGTACACGTCTGCCTTCCGTACGTACTTAGCTACCTTTCCACTATTATTTCCATATGATCTGCCCTCATCTGTACATGTCAGTACGCACTGATCTCTAGATAGCCGCCATACAGTCTTCTGTACAATGTTCGTACTTGCTCGTTGCAGAGGTCTGTACATCTGTACCTATACGTTGACTGCCGCTTGACATTTCCATACATTGCCAGTGTCAATTCTTTGCTGCCGTGCAACTCCATTTATCCATACATGTGCTTTATGATTTCTGTACTATTCTCAAAGTGTTGTGCCCTTTAATCATCCATAAAATTTTCTTACCTTCGAATTTATCCAAGTTGGCTTGAATCATGGTAAAACTTAATTTTTAATTTTTTAATTACATTGTCCAAAAAATTAAAACTTTATATATAATATATAAAGTCAAATTTAAATTGGGCTCTATATATAAAAAAAAGAAAAAGAAAAAAAAGATAAGATATATACAATATATGTTAGTTTTTGTAGCTCGGAGGTACTCCTGCATCTGGTGCCTAGGTGCAAGGGTCTGAGATGATGTAGTCTCATTAAATGACGTAAAGTAACTTTATTAAGAGTATTTATTAAAGTACTTTATGATATGACTTTATAATTTGAAAGCGAGATTTACTTTATTAAGTTTATAAAGTGACTTTTAAATTATAAAGTTTCTTTTCGAATATAATGGGCTTTTATATAGTTTCACTTAAAGATTTAAGTGAACTTGAGAATAGATCTCATCCATTGATCTTGTGGCCAAGATCTAATCTCAGCCGTAGAAGAGGAAGAGCCAAGAGGAGAGGAGTTACCCTAATGAGAAAATCAAAAGACATGAGACTTCATTTTCACTCATCCAAGAGAAATTGAGGAGAGGCATGCATTCCAAGAGAAGTTGGAGGGTGGCACACATTTCCAAGAGAGAGTCTTGGAGGGAAGGAGCAGCTCAAATCCCTAGGAGAGGGTTTTTTGTGAGCAACAAAAGGGAAGTAAGGCAACAACAGAGGTGGGGCTCGAATCCCAAGGCACTATACAGTCATTAAAAGTGCAATTCTAACAGCAGCAGAGGTGAGGCCGTACTGTTGAGTTTAGCTGCACAGAAAATAATGAGCATGTGGCACATTTTTCTAGGCAGCTTCATGGCAACTGAGTGGAGGCCATACAGTTGAAGAGGCTGGGCACAAAAATCGAGGGAGAACTGCTATAGTTGTCTGTACTGTTCTGTACAGTTTGGAATGCCTATAGGGCACGTTTTCCAAGGCTGCAAGTGCACAGTTTTTGACGTGATATTTAGGCTCAGATTTCAATAAGGTTTTTCTGCCTGTACTGTTGTATTTATGACTGTACTTTACTGCTGCTCCATTAATATAACTCTCTTGCTGGTTTTCCCCAAGGTGTGGGGTTTTTCCAGATCAAGTTTAGACCAAAATCTCTGTGTTAAATGCTGATTTCAGTCTGCTGGTTTTTATTAATTTCCGTTGCTTAAATTGCTTGCTGAATAATATATTAGCTTACAGCCACTCATAAATTGCAGTGAAATGTGGTGTTTGTATGACTGTAGAAGTTTAGTATTAGAGGTTTATGAAGTGTTTGACTAAATCTATCCATGATCTGTGTGTAAACAGAATTCAGATTTAGTGTTTTTCTACATGGTATTAGAGGTAGTTCTCTGATTTTGATAGTGGACTGATTGGGACAACTGTGTGTGCAAGAGTGTTGTGTAAATTTCCTTAAAATCCAATCTTGAGTTAATGTATCCTAGTTTATTTTAATTAAACCCAAATATTACCTTTAACCACAAATGGATTTCTTCACAATGCAGCGGAAAATAAAAACACTGAGAGAAATATAACATCAATCGCATCAATAGAGACACCAATCTTTTTGGGTATAAACCCCCGGAAAAACCCAAGATGGGAAAACCGGTGCAGCAGTCTGAGAAGATATTTTATTATGAAGATATAGAACAAGTACAATCCAGAAAATCTATTTTTCACCCAACCTGGCAAAATCGAGCCACCGAAATTCACTAAGACAACCAACAAGCATGTACGGATTTCTGCGTCACTGTACGGATCCGTATGGTCCCGCGTCACACGTGCGAACCCCTCTACGGCTGCTGTACGACCGAGCTGTTGTACAGCCTCTGCAAATTTGTAGTACCCTTTCTCTGCGAATCTGTACAGCCTTCTCTCTCTCGCCAAAGTCGCTCTGTCAATCCTCTGGATGAAAGTTCCTCTGTCTTCTCGTCGGTAAAATTCTTCTGCAAACTTTTCTTTCTCAGTCTCCGGCTGAAAGCTATGAGTAAGAAATCTCTCTGTATGTCAGTGTGTCCTCTCCACCAAATCAATCCTCTTTTTAACTCAATGGCCAAGCGAAACCCCTAAATTCTCACTATGGATCAATGGATGAGATCCTCCGATGAGCTCAACGATCAAGATTAGATTAGCCATTACTTAAATTATTTTCACTTGAACTTTATAAAAGTGACTACATTAAGTCAATTAATAATTAGATTACTTAATGCACTTTTCCTAAGTCTAAACTTTGGAAAATTACATTAATACATTTGGCTTCCTGTTTTATGTCTTCTAGCATGCAAGGACACATGCAATGATAGAAGACCTTCCTTGTTGCCACTTTCTAACATGTTGCTGGTTGTACAACTGAGCAATGTTTGTTTGACAGAGGAGAGTTGTTAGGCTTGCATTTTCACATATTTTGTAAATATGTGAATAAATAAAATGAAGCTGAATAGTTGTAGGAAGACAAAGAGTCTTGAAGACTCTAACGAACCATTTGGAATTTGAATACCAATGGTCACAAAACTTTGTATATATTCAATGTTTGGTGAATGAAATATACATCCGGGAGTTATTTACCTTTCATTTGGTATCAGAGCTGCTTCCCATAACTCCTGCAGTTTGCTGTGTTGGTCATTTTTGCCAATTTCAGCCTTGCGTCCTCTCTGATTTATGTGCCTCCTCATGATTGTTCTGAGAACGTTTCTGCTTGCTGTGCTCTCTGCATGAGCTGTCCTTTATGCCCTTTGCAACATTGTTTTGAGAATTTGCAGAACGTCTCGATTTCATTTTGCATGCATATGGTGTTGAGGCTTCCTCCACCTGCATTTGGTTGTTATTCTCAAACCTAATTCTCTCTCTTAGTCCACCTAAACTCTCTTCTATTGTGAGCACTCCTCCATCATGAGCTCTATTCCAACCTCCATTGCTCCATCCTCTCTAATGAACACCTGCGAGAGCCCTATCTACTGCGCGTGAGCCTATCTCCTTCGAACCCTAGCTTGTGAAGAGAACATTTGCTGTCGAATCTGCTAGTTCAAGGACCACATCTTAAAGATCGAGTCCGCCATATCGATGAGCTACTACTTGTTGCTGCGTGAGGTCATGTAGACAGTGCTGCGTGTATGTCAAAATCATAAGAGCTACGATCTGTTTTGTGTGGAAGATCGCATGGATTCCACATTGTTGGTCGCTTCCATATGTATTTTTGTTGCACAAGCTTTAGTTTGAACGAGAGAGAGAAGATGAAGAGTTGCGACCTCGAGCTAGAGGCTTGGATTTTTTTTTTCTCTGACTTCGTGATTCCCACTGCATGGCACCAAGCGTGCCAGTTTTAGCTTTTGCGATGAGATGTGAGCTGCTAGAAATCGTTGAAGACTGAAGGCTCCACTACACCGAAATTCTCCATATACCTAGCCTCAGCATCTTGTGGAGTTTCGCTCTACTATACATTGAAGATTGAAGATTGAACTGGAAACTGCATTGCCTCCATTATTGCTGCAAAGTATTGCAGACTATTGCTGCGTGGATCTGGAGTATGAGACTAGTGTGTATTGCGTGTTGTTCCTCTACATTCCTATAATGAAAGCTGCGTCTGCCTGGAGCTGTTCATGCCCGTGTGGAGAGTAAGTTACCTCTTTACTGAAAACAACGTGTTGACCAACGTCCTCTTGATGATGAGATTATCTAGCTCGATCATTGCTGTCATGGAAGGTTGCGAGCTTATTTAGAGCTGCGAAATACTATCTAGATGCTGCAAACTCTAATGTGTACTTGAAGTGTCAAAATATTTTTTTACAATTCTTGTGAATGATTCATGTTTGTGGAAGGCGCCACGATAATAAGACTATCATTGAAATTGTCTTGTGAGTGAGGAATATAGAGTGTGGAAGAAAATCTATATGTAATAAGTTGCAAAAATGCAAAATTAGTTTGACAGTTGCAAAAATTAAAATTTGTAATTTTTAAGCTAGGAGCAAGATTTTTAAGTCTGCATCCTATATTTTCCAAGAGTTGTATAAGTTGTAGGTTCAAGATGCATTCTATAGCATCTGTTGTTGGTGCTACACTCACGGGAAAAGACACATTTCCAGAATGGTGGAGAAAGATCAAGGTTGCGTATGTCTACAAAGACTTGTGGGACGACATTTGCGAAGGAAAGACCACTTTCAACGACGGAGGCACCATCATCACTTTAGATCCAAAACCTCCAACAAGGTCGTCATGATTGGTTATGAAGGTGGATAGTTGTTAAAGTTGAGAGGCTCTTCTGCAAGAGTTCAAAACTTTGCCTATATCTCTCAGTATGAAGAAGGTAATATGTCTTCCAGTTTACTATGGCATGCTAGATTTGGTCATCTCAATTATAACAGTCTTAGATTGTTAAGAAAGAATGGTGTATTTGGTTTGCCCACCATTCCTAAGCAAAAGAACAAATGTGATGCATGCATACTAGGCAAACATAGTAAGCAGCCATTTCCAGAGTCAAAATTCAGAGCATGTAGAAAGGTAGAACTGGTTCATTCTGACTTTTGTGGACCCATGCCAATTCCTTCTTCAAATGGCCATAGGTACATTATGACATTTGTTGATGACTATAGTAGAATGTGTTGGGTGTACTTGTTGAAGACAAAATCTGAAGCATTTCAAACTTTCAAGAAGTTTCATGCATTGATAGAAAATCAAGCACAAGCACATATTGGTACATTTAGATCTGATAATGGTAAAGAATATACATCTAAGGCATTTGAAGACTATCTTTGCAAACATGGAATCACACATCAAACTTCAGTTGCATACAATCCCCCAAAAAACGGTGTAGCAGAAAGGATGAATAGAACCTTAATGAATACAACACGCTCAATGATGTTTTTCAAGAATGTGAAGCTAATGTCTTGGGGTAATGCAGTCCTATGCTCATTATATTTGAGAAATAGAAGTCATTATTATGTTCTGGAAGATAAAACTCCACATGAAATGTGGTTTGGCTAGCTTCTTTCGGTTAGACATCTCATAGTTTTTGGTTCCACCTCCTATGCCTTAATACCAAAGGAGCAAAGAAACAAGCTTGGTGCTAGAAGCAAAAGATGTATTTTCTTGGGGTACTTAGAGACTTCCAAGGCATATTGTCTTTATGATGAGGTAAACAAGAAGTTTGTTATTTCTAGAGATGTCATTTTTCTTGAAACTAATAAAAATGACAAGTCTATTGAAAGACAACTTGATCGTCTAGAGAGGTTTGCTCATCTAAAGACATATTATGAATGTGATAATGAAATTCCACATATTGAAGGGGGGATCCCTATCTTGGATCAATCCATGGAATTTCCATTTGAAGTAGCATCAACAACCCCTCATGAAGAGAATGATGAAGAAGAAGTTCCTGCCACTTCAACTGAACAAGAGACTCAACTGGATGATGTAATCGAGAGGATTGGAAGATTGAACCTAAAAGAGAATAATGCAACACCTCCTGATCAACCTGGACCATCAAGGAAGATTATGAAATGGGCCCCAAAGACACTTGAAAGTGTCCATTCAGATGAAGTAGGAAAGACGGGAACAAGAAGCTCAACTAAATAAGAAGATGGAGGAAATGCAGAGAACTCAGGTGATGACAAGGATGTCTCATTTGATTGTGAATTGAATTTTTCTGCAAACTTTGAACCAACTTCCTTTGAAGAGGCTGCTACTTGTGATGAGCGGAAAGAAGCCATGCATAATGAGTATGATGCACTCATAAAGAATGGAACTTGGAAGCTAGTCGATCCTCCAATCGGAACCAAACCAATTGGAAGCAAGTGGGTGTACAAGAACAAATACAAGTCAGATGGCTCACTTGAAAAACACAAAGCAAGGCTCCTGGAAAAAGGCTATGCACAGAAAGACCTGGAAAAAGGCTATGCACAGAAAGAAGGAATTGACTATGAAGAAACGTTCTCTCCCATAGCAAAATAGGGCACCATCCGTACTATACTTTCCTTAGCTGCACAAAATGGTTGGAAAGTTCATCAGATGGATGTAAAGACTGCATTCTTGAATGGAGACTTGAAAGAAAATGTCTTCATGTCTCAACTAGAAGGTTTTGTTGTGAAGGGACAAGAACACAAGGTATACAAACTTGTCAAGTCCTTGTATGGCCTGAAACAAACACCTCGAGCATGGTATGAAAAGCTAACCGAGCATCTTCTAAAGCTGAATTTCAAACATTACAATCTTGATGACGCAACATTATTTGTAAAGAAAGTTGGAAGATCTGTTGTGTTTCTTGTAGTATATGTGGATGATCTTTTGATGACAGGGAGCAATGAAAGTTATATAGCATCCATAAAGAAAGACTTAAAGAAAGGCTTTGAAATGATTGATCTGGGACATCTTCACTATTACATAGGAATTGAAGTGAATCAACATCCTAAGTACATATTCATTTCTCAGAAAAAGTATATTGGAGAACTATTGAACAGATTTGGCATGACAGATTGCAACCCGCTCTCAACTCCAATGGAACAAAAGCTAAAGCTCACATCAAGTGAAGGAAAAGAATTCAAGGATGCAACCAAGTATCGACAGCTTGTAGGAAGCCTTATCTACCTTACTACCACCAGACTAGATATTTCTTATGTTGTTAGCATTCTTTCACGGTGTATGCACAAACCTTGTGAAGGACATTGGACATTGGTCTGCAGCAAAGAGAGTTCTAAGATACTTGAAAGGGACTCAAGACATTGGACTCAAGTATTCTAAGGTGGAAGACTTCAAACTTATTGGGTGCTCTGATTCAGACTTCGATGGTGACAAGGAAACATGAGTGTCCACTTCTGGATACACGATGAGTCTTGGATGGTGATAAAGAAACATAGGAAGAATATGTAGCTGCTGCAGAAGCAACCAAAGAGATTGTGTGGCTCGGGAAGATATTTGAATATTTGCAGGAGAAACAAGAAAACTCCACTCCACTTTTGATTGACAACACTTCTGCAATCAAGTTGGCCAAGAATCCTAGATTCCATGATCGAACCAAACATATCAACACAAAGTATCATCTGATTCAACATCGTGTAGAGGCCAAGACAGTTCATTTACGTCATTGTTCCACAAATGATCAAATTGTAGATATCTTCACCAAAGTACTTGGACGAGAAAAGTTTGAAAGATTTAGAACCATGCTTGGTCTTACAAACACTCCTTCGGATTAAGGGGGGAATGTTGGAAGCTTAATCCTCGAATTATAGCTCCACATATTTTGTAAATATGTAAATAAATAAAATGAAGCTGAATAGTTGTAGGAAGACAAAGAGTCTTGAAGGCTCTAATGGACCATTTGGAATCTGAATACCAAAGGTCACAAAACTTTGTATATATTCAATGTTTGGTGAATGAAATATACATCTGGGAGTTATTTACCTTTCAATTGAGATGGCCACTGGGTTGAGGATAGAGGACAGATTGGATGGGGTCACCAATTTCAGTCCTTGCAAAGTAAGGATTGTGCTCATTCTGCAAGAGAATGAGTTGTGGGACATTGTGAATAGCACTCAGGCTAATCCGGTGGTGGTACCCGCAACTACAAATGTAGTTGCTAAGGAAGCATATGACAAGAAGAACATCAAGGCTAAGAGAATTATCCTATGATCCTGCACGTTTTTGGTAAGGACAATCACCTTGGTAAGGACAAGGTGATGACATGGTAGTGTTGAGGTGGACCAATCAGGGACTGCCATGTGGCAGTCCTGTTGGCAGTCAGTTGTATGTTTATGCAAAAATTATGGAGTCGAGGAGGATCGAATCCCCGGCCTCCACTCCGCCTACGCCTCCACAAATCTCTGCTATCCAAGATGCCCGCCGGTGTTTCTTAACTGTATAGGCGTTAACTTATATTTAAAGTTGACGGGAAGTTTGTTTGGCAAAGGGGCGGGGCTGAGGGCTTAGCCCAATTGGGAAACTAATTGCAATGTGGCATGGTATGAGCATACTTGAGACTGATCCAATTTTAAATTTTTTAGTTCTCATCTAGGGTGGAGATATAGTAGCATATTGTGTGGTGAACCATGAATCTCATTACTTGATTCTAAATTGCTAGGAAACTAGATGCTCATTGTTGATATTACTGCTCCTGTTTTAGGGATGCAAAGAGGTCCCTTTCAAGCTTTATTTCATATGTAGACAACCTATGTATAGCCATGTTTCTTCATAGAAGGTGCATGTTTAGAAAGAAAGAAAGAAATTCTATTAATGTCCAGAAATGACCAAAATAGGTCAATGCAACTTAGAAACTACAAGAAGTCACAATAGTGATGTGAGAGTGACAAGGGCAACTTCTAGGTGCAGAAATAAATAAAAATAAAAATAAAGGGGTAAAACCAGGATGAAAATTTTAAAAACATGCATCACTTAGACTATGCAAGAGGAGGAGAGAAGAGAGCCACTACTCTGCACCAAAAGAAGTAGAGGATGAGCCATCTCTGTCATCATCATTACGCAAGAGGAGAAGAGAAGAGAGCCACTGCTTTACGCCCAAAGTTTAGGGAAAGGATTGGAGGATAGATGGAAGACAGTTTTTCTATCAGCAAAATAAAAATGCCTTTCAAGTTTCAATTGCAATAGAAATTAGTATTAGAAATTTCCAGGAGACTTATACCAATTAGAGATCAAGTACATCTCTTGCTAGGAGACATTCAAGCAAATCAATAAGATTTAGGTTACAAGCTGTTCCGGGAGACAGTTTTGATACCTAGTTTGTTGTCTATGAATGATTTGACCTTTTATGCTGAGAATCACTATTAGAAGGAATGACATGCAATCCACCCATATGGTGTAGTGAGATTGTCACTTGTGCATTGGGCGCCCTTTGATGAATGGTTATGCCGTACAGCTAGAATTTAGGTTACTTTATAGTTGATAAGATTTTTTATTTATTTATTTATTTTTTTCTATATTGCTGCTTCACATCTTGAAGGTGCAATATCATTTCCCTTGCAGTTGCCTTGGTGCCCATTTTGACTTGACAGATGCACATGTACTTACTTTCCAAGTTTTTGGACTTCTCATGGAGTTTAGCAGCCCCATTAAAAGCCTTTTGGTCAATTCTGGACATCAATAAAATTTTCTTCTTTCTTACTGTGATTTTTTTCTATGTAACAAATCTTTAGAATGCCAGATTTACGTAATTATCTTGTATTTTGCCTGAGAATGGGTACATCCTTTACATTCATATGAAGCGTCAAGGTTCTTTTGTCTCAATATCAAGTTTACTACAGTTTTTGAGCTCCGGAAAGTCTTGACACTAGATTTGGATAATTTACTAATATTATCTAGTTTTAATTTAAAATAATAGGCTGAATGTGGACTTGCATAAGCTGGGGAATCTTGCTGTAGTTTATCCATATTGAAGATTACTGAAGAGACTCGTGGATTGTATTTATGCAGGATGTGATGAATGCCCTCATTGACTCACAAGCTCAAGGATATGGGGGTCTTGTAAATGGCACTGTCCTCGGTGAAGGATTGCCAAACATATCCTTTTGTTAAATTAGTTCTACTATAGTATAAAATACCATCACACCCACACACAAGTGACCATTTTGAACATGATGACTTTGATGACTTTCCTTGATTCCAACTTCACATTAATATTTGTAGAGCGGTTGGATTACCTGAGTTGCGGCGGCTGCGCAGAACATTTGTAAAACTTACAGGCCAGTCTAGTTTGAGTGGTCCTCCTCCCCCCATTGATGCTCAAAGTGCAAAAAGAATGTTTGTGGATTATTTGAACAGGGAACTTGGTGCCACTTGAATCACGAGCCTTGAATTCTCTTTGTGGGCATTGGAGATAGAAGGTACAGCATTGACCATTTGTTACAAAGAATTGTCACTTAACATCCCAGATATTTGTTTATCCTGGAGAGATGATTTCCATTTGTTTTGGATATTTTTGGGTTTGTATTCTCACATCCAGAAAAGGTATTTGAGTCAGATATTGAGATGTAAAATGAAACTTTGAAATGAGATTGTCATTTATAATGGCACTGATATTTCCATGTTTAGGTGTGGTGGGTATTGACTATTTTCTAAGCCCAATTTAAACAATGCGTAGCATATACGGTTAGTTTAGATTAGTATGTTTTGATGAATATCTAACAAAACAAGCTAACTCGGTATCAACTGTTTTTGATGGTGGACAGAAAATTGATGTAATTACCATTTCTAAAGGCATAATTTGATGGTGTAAATTTTGAGTGGTTTTTGTTAATAAAATATAAAGGCAGTTACTTGAAAGTGTATCAAGGCATTGTTTTTTTGGGGGAAATTTCTGCTTATAGTAATTTACAGTGGTCCTTTGGCTAAGCTGACATGCTATGAGGGGCATTTCAATTTCATTCATGACTTACACATGGCCTCATTTGCACTCACTTGGGTGATTTTGAATTCAGATGGAGGGTAGTTCAACCACCAGCCACAATAGCCATTGGTAACCTTGGGGAACTTGACTCCCCACTTCCCTGGAATATCTAGATGGAGAGTAGCTCAATTATCAGCCACAATATCCGTTGGTAACCTCAGGGAACTTGACTACATTTGGACATATGATCAATGGCTTTCCATTAGCAATATGCCTTGGGAAGATGGTTCAACAAATTGAGCTAAATCTTGAGGTTAAGGTACGATATATATCTATGCGATGGGGAAATGTTCTATTTTGTATATACTTCAATTTTCAAAATACTGTAAACTGCAGAATGAATACCATTAAAGCATGGAATACTTCAGTGTGAATTTCTCATTTTTCCTCTTGTTTGTTTCATTGTGATGTTTATATTATGGGATAAAGCAACCATTCCATGATCCACATATTAATTTGTGTTTTTTTGTCTTATTGTAGTTTGTTTTTGCAGTGGCAATGTGAAATTTGTTACATGATTATTAAAAGTTGAGTTAATTCCAGCAATGATCCATTAAAGGAAGAAAATAAATGAAAGAATTTTAATTTGTCGAATTGTCTTCCTTCTATTTTAGAAAATATCGATTAGCTCGCAATCATTTTTTTTAATGTGAGGTGAGATTATATTTTTCAATAAAGTGGATTACACGAATTCATTATATTTGAAGAATTGAATTATATTGATATCTTCTTTTTTTCCTCTTAATTTTTTTGATACTAATAATAATATATATATTAACATCCTTTGAGGGGGCATAGTGGGTTATTGCATTTATTTTGAAGTAGACTTTTTGGACTAGTGGATCATTAGGATGAAATGTGAAGAAATTTGTATCATTAGGGATTTATTAATTAAAATAAGATAATATTTTTATTTGTAGATCGATGTATATGTACATGTGAAAAGAAGAGAAACAAGAGAAAAGGGCCGAGGATTGTGATTTGGGGGTTTGATCAACTTTTACGATGGTGTTGGGCTATTTTGAAACAACTCCCATGGAGGTGGAGTAAGGAGGGAGCTCGTCTCCCTCTTACAAGGAGATTCTCTCAAGACGAAAGTAGAGAAACTCTGCAAACCTTGATCTGCATAATGGGATGATTGGAGACATGATGGGGGAACAAGGAACGGTAGGGGCAGGGAAAACCCCTTGCAGCTGGAAGCACAAGAGGTGAAATCGAAGCAACTAATCTCTAAACCAGGCGAGAGCATCTGAGGAAGCTACATTCCTAAAATCGACTTGATCCCTAGGTAGGAAATCACCTCCAATAACATTGTCTCTTACTTACAATATATGCAGGATCATGCAATCATAGGGAAATTTCTTGGTATTTGCCCCTTCAAAAAGGCCATAACTTGGCGAATAAATGCTAAATAGAAATCAAAATGACAAGTGGACCTCAACTTGGGTTCTAAGGGTTTCATCACGACAATATTCACCAACTTAGAGGATCTAGAAAGGGCTTTTGAGAATGGGTCGTACTTTAATTCAACATGACTTTATCTGCTTTTGGATGCAGAATTCCAACCTTGAGAAAAAAGATTTTCCGACTGCCCTTGTTTGGATCAAACTCTATTCACTGCTATGGGAATATTGGGATGATGAAACTTTAGCGGGGATAGGTAATACCCTAGGTACCTATGTGAAATCTTCAGAGGTTACAAAGCAAGGCTGCTATACCTCATATGCCAAAATATGTGTTTACATGAATATCTATCTTTAAAGCATTGTCGTATTCAATTTGCCTTAGTTATCAGGACAATGAATGGATCTAGACTATAGATTACGAACACATTTCGTTTTGGTGTCGTAAATGCCACGACCATGGACATCTTTTCCAGGATTCTCCCCTCAATACACAGTTGACCCCTTCCAAGCCAGAAGAGGAACAAGGCTCTACGGGTTTCACCAAGGTAGAAAACATGAAAAGGTAGGGGAAAACGTAGAACCATGCCCTAAAAGGAAAGGATTTTAGACTTGTCAATAACACTCTCAAAGAACAAGGAACTCAATAACAACCCATCCGAGACTCAAGAAGTGTAGTTGGAACAATTGTAAAGAGATCTAAACCAAGAGTGAAAATACAGAGCACATAAAAAGGTGTTGACCAAAGGAATAACCAAGTCATAATCCAAGGCAAAATGAGGAAGAGCTAAATATCATTGAAGATGGCCCCATTGGATCCGAGGAGGGTGAGGTGATGGAATTGGGAGATCTAGATCTTCAAAGCCTAATGGGGGCCTGCAAGAGAAGGGATACATAGTCCATACTAGAAACCCAACTACAACTCCTCAAGTAGGTACTTTAAAAATCTAAAGTCAAGGGCGGAAAACAAGAAGCACATAGACAACAAGACTCCTCCATTGGAGTAAAACCAAATACATCCAAGGAACAATCTAAGTTGATCAAAGATGAAACACAGTGTGGAAGGAAGAGTAATCAACAAATTCTATAGCACCGAGGAGAAAGATTGATAGACTTTGGATTATACATCCTTTTGAAGAACAAGTTCCACTTTAGCTCCCCCACTAGTTAACCGTGAATATCATTACATGAAATGTAAGGGTTCTAAACGGGAAAAGTAAACAAAGGATCCTATGTGACAAGATTTAGTCTTAAAAACCAGATATTCTTATGTTTCAGGAAACTAAATGCACTAGTGAGATGTTCAACAAGGTAGATAACTATTGTGGAAAGGCTGCTAAGCGACAACTATCGATGCAAGAGTCACAACACGAGGGATTGCTATCCTTTGGGATCTAAGAATAATCAAAATGGAAGACTTTTTCTCAGCAGTGCGAATGATAACAACAAAATTTCATCTAATTGGAACTGATGCCACATGTTTTATTACTAATGTATATGTGCCCTTGATCAATGAGGAAAAAATACATTCCTCAACTCTATCCATACTCTTCACAATATTATAGGGAACCAAAACTGGATCATGGGAGGTGACTTCAACTTAATAACATCCCTCTAGGAGAAAAGAGGGGGGACTCGCAAATTTGAAACGAATGAGGCATTCAAAGAAATCATTAAATCTCAATCTAGTGGATGTGGAAACAATAAATGGGCTCTTTACTTGGAACAACAAAAGAGGGGAAGCTCAACAAATCACCTTTAGAGTAGACAAATTTCTGTTATCCGAGGACATCATTGCCCAAGGTCTCATTATCGAAGCCTCCATCCAGATTTTCAAATCAATGTAGCCTTATGGTGGAAAGAGGTCGTAATACACAAAGGATATCAAATGTGCAAATTCCAACAACGGTTAAAGATCCTTAAATCTAAACTCAAAATGTGGAAAAAAGGAATATGTAGATATATTCAAAGTTCAACAAGAGTTGGAATTGAACATGGAACAAATTCAACAACACATGATCAAAGAGGGATACTCAGAGGAGCAAGAGTTCAGGCTACAAACTCAAATGGACATATAAGAGGAAATATTATGGCAACACAAAGTCTAGAGTTTGTTGGTTGAAAGAGGGGGAAAGGAATACCAATTTTTTTCATAAATCAATGATTCAGTGTTGGAACCACAACATAATCACATCGATAAAGGACAATCGAGGCAACATAAGGACTAAACATCATGGGATGGAGAAGGAACTCATTTCATTTTATCAGTCTCTACTCATAGAACCTTGAGGAAGTTGAACCGAAGCAATTAGGAAAATAACCCAAAACATTCCAAAATTGGTAACAGATGAGCAAATTGCCCAACTAGCAGGGAAATAACCTCGAAAGAGGTAGAATAGATAGTCTCAGAAATGATAGACATAAAATCCCTACGACCAAATGGTTTCACCATAGATTTCATCCGTTCATGTTGGTCAATCATAAATATGGGTTGTGGAAGAATCATGAAATTTGACTTAAAGTTCTACTGGCCTTGAGTTCAACTTTTCTCACCCTGATTCCCAAAGATGAAAAGGCTTTAGACCCAAGCAAATTTAGGTCGATCTCCTTATGTACTGTTATCTACAAAATCATCACTATGGTAATTGCTAACAATTTGAAGCATGTTTATTGTGATTTATTTCTAATGAGCATACTGGATATGTAGAAGGCAAGCAAATGTTGGATGTTATAATTTTGGTCCACGAAACAATTCATTCGTTGAATACCTCCAAGAAAGTGGGAATGCTAAAAAAGCTAGATATGTCCAAAGCTTTCTACAAAGTCAGTTGGGAGTATATTCAATAGGTATCATTAGCCTTCAATTTCTCAACTCAATGGACGAATTGGATAATGTCTCACTTCTTCAGGTGAAGAATTGGATAATGTCCATCTTGATTAATGGCTCACCTTTAGCTACATTCACTCCTTCTCGAGGCATTAGATGAGGGGATCCTCTCTCCCTTTTCTATTTATTCTCATGGTAGAAGGATTAGGGAGATCAATTAAAGTAGCAGTGTAAGGAGCGATTAAAGGTCTTTTCCTTCATGGTGGTGATCCAGTTTCTTCACATGTCCAATTTGTGGACGACACCATGCTGATGAGCATCCCTATAGTTTGAGAGGTTGAATCTCTGCAATGAGTTCTAAACATCTTTTTGGAGGCTCCAGGCACATCTATCAACCAAAGTAAGTCCCGAATATTCTTCGTTAATGTTCACATTGTTGTTCAACATAACAGTGCCAGGATTCTTGGCTTTCAAAGGAGTTCGTTTCCGTCCAAATATCTTGGAGTCTGGCTTCTCGAAAACGGAGTCTCGCTTTTGTCCAAAGATCTTGGAGTCCCGTTTTTGTCAAAATATCTTGGAGTCTTGTTTTAAAAAAATGTCATTTCCATCTAAATATCTTGGAGTCCTGCTTCTCCAAACAATTGACTGGACTTTACATTCTCTAAATCTAGAGAGCATATTGATTCTATTCAAATTTATGTTGCAACCTATCCTTCTCTGTTTGTTTTCAATCCTTGTCTTCCCCAAAAGAGATATCAAAGTTGTGAGGAATCTACAAAGAACCTTTTTATGGGGAGGCTCTAAGACTTAGAGGAAATGGGTAGTTGTTGCATGGAATAAAGTTTGTTGCGTGACCCCAAAATTGAAAATGAGGTTTTAGGAGCTAAATTGTGGTGGAGGTGGATTCAAAATAAAAAATGCACTATGGAGTAAGTTAAGGAAACATAAGTATGCACTAGAGGTAGCAGAATCAGATTTGATTCGAATGGAGGGCATCGAGACATGCTCACGTATGTGGAGCATGACATGGAAAAGCAGAGCTCTGGTTCAAAATCACTTCTTTTGGGAGATCGGAGACAGATGATCAACACTATTATGGGAGGATGCATGGAAACAACTCTTGCAACTAATAGACCGCATTGAGGAGCATACCCTTCAACCACTGCTTCAATATTAGGTAAGATTTATGTTAATCAATATTGGGACCACATAAATCATGAAGAAAACTGGTGAACATGGATTCCTATTGGGGATTGACTTATTCCTTCCAACAATCCTAATTTGGAAGATCTCTAGATAGAACTTTAGTACATAAAGATACCCATACAATAGGGTGTTAACAAACTTCACTAGGGAAGTAGGGGAGGTGGCCATTTTTCTGTTAAAGAGCCCTACAATGTCCTAATTAATCCCACAAGAGGAGAAAATATGGGATTGGGTTTGGAATTGAAACTTGTGGGCCAAATGTCTCTACCTTCCCATGGTTAGTTGCAAGAGGTTACAGAAAGAGGTCTCAAAAAACCCTCAAGGTGCTCTCTCTATCAAGTTGATACAAAAACACTGGAATACCTATTGAATCATTGCTTGGACTCATCTTTATGGGATGATGGGGCAATTGTTTTCGAACAGATAGATAGATGTCGAGCCACTGTAAAAGAAACTGTTGAACATTGGAGATAAGTTGCATTCCAAAATGTAATATTAAACAAAGTTTGCCAATTGTTTCAGGACTCAACCATGACTATGGACAAGATATGGAACATAATAATAGTAGATGTTACAAAAACTATTCAACTCGGGTACTTGACAGATGAGGATTGGTAATGCCAAGCAACAAAGAGTACTGTCTTTCAAGCTTGGGGTTTGAAACATAATCTCTCAACTTTGACACCAAAGAACAAAAAGATCACTAGTTCAAGTCCAACCATCTGCCCCCCCCCACCCCCCTACAATAGGATTTATTAAATTAAATTTCGTTGGTGCCTTAAAAGGCAATCCGAGGTTGATGGGATTCATAGGAGTATTCATAAGCGAACAGGGTCAGATCCTCTAGGTGTACGTGAGCTTCCTATGCAAGGAAAGCAATACATTTGCAAATTACATGCCCTTTCTCAAGGCCTTCAGATTTCCCATCGACAAGGAATCACAAAACTATTAGTCGTGGGGGACTACAAGCTCATCATAAACATGCTCATAAAACTCCAAAATGGTTCACCTATCAGTAAGGTCTCCATTGATTGGAAATTGGAGGGGTGACTAGAATGACTAACAACCCTTTTGAATCAAGTCCCCACCATCATTCCCTCACACGTTCGATGTTCAACCAACATGGTGACAAATCATCTTGCCAATGAGGGAATTAGTAGACATAATGGGGACCTCGATAACAACTGGGAAGGGTTAATCCTTCACCCTTAGCTATTGAATGTCTAGAAGTTTCTATTCAGGACTATTCCACAAACATGGCCATAGAAAAGTGACATTCACCTGGGGTGATAAGGAGGCGATGGGACGATGGGCATGCTTCCTACCTAGCAATACATCAACCAAGTATTAACCTAGCAACATAATAGGTGCACACTGAATGATGAAGGGAAGTGAGGGTTTATCTTGATGGTAGCTACAGATATATCATATGGACAAGTGCGAGCATATTTCTTGTACTTGGCATCTCTCCTTGGTAATGTTGATCTTCTAGGATTGATCGAACACTGATGGACAGGCTTGTGGCCGTTTAGTTCCCATGGTGGGTTATAATAGCTCGTCTTGGAGGTGGTATGACTCAATAAATGATGCTCACGAGTGCACACTGGGTTCAATGAATAGATATAGGTCTCTCTAGTGAGGCTCTTCCTTTTACTTTGTTTTTTTGGAACTTTCCTTCCATCTTCGAGTTGTGGACACTCTGTTTGAAGGCTTTTTGAGTTGAAGGATCATCTAAGTTTTGGTATCTTTTGCCCCTTCTTCCTTTCACACTTTGAAGGAGTCCCTACTTTCTCCACGAGTCGAGCATTTTGGCTTCTCCTCTCTCAGTTTGATGTTTCATTCTCTGCCCAGTCTCTAGGACTATTGATGCAATGACATGAAAGGGAAGAAGAAAATGATGGAAGAGGAGAAGCAATAACAGTTATCATCCTAAGGTGCAGGCCAAGCCCGGGGAAGCTAAGGCCACTTACCTCAACCAAATCCTTGCTCCAATTTGTGATAAAATCTCCAAGACTGAGGCGTGGGTCAAAACTGAGAAGAATTCATCAAAATCGAGGACATTGTGGTGTATATGAGTCCATGGGTCAAAGACATAGGATATACCCACACCTGAGACATTAAATATTACAAGACCATTGCTCTTTACTAGTAGGTCAAGTATTTGTTATGTAAGGTCCTTCTTGATAGCTAGGAAGAGGAATGAAATGTTAATGCAGACTAATGAATTACAAGAAAAAAACAGGAAAATTCAAGCCAAGCCTAACATCATCATTAAGGAAACTAAATGATTAGACTTTGCTACTTCAACCCATGAATCCTTTCATGGGAAAGAGGTGCCTTTAATTCCTATTTCCGATGATGAATTAAAAGATTAGTTTAGTTACTTTGCAGAAAGTCTTTTTGAATCCAAGTTATCATAGATACGCTAAGGTTGCAATAGTCTTCTTTTGTTAGTATTCTGGACAAGCAATACTTTTTGGAACTGAAATAATAGTTTATTGTTTTATTTGTGGTCTAGTTTCACCTGGAGAAGACCTGAATTAATTCTCTTTGTAAATTCTGTTTAAAGTAATAATCTTGATAACTTACAAAAAAAATAGTATTTTCTTGTTTTAAAGAAACGCTTCGCTATGATAATGATCTAATTGGAATCCACTTTTATTATAATTCTTTATATTCCCCATTCTTATTATTTTCAATTAATGACGTCTTAATTATATTTATTATATATTCTTTAATTAAACAAATTCATTGATATTAGGGGGAATCTCCCTCCGTTAGGTGCACTAGTTTATAATAATGGGTTTACTAGGAATGCCATTCACAATTGTAGGGAAGAATCCTTTATGTTTTCTCTTGATATATAATGATAATAATAATAATAATCTATGTTTAAGGTCATGACCTTGCCAAGCACCAAATTGATGGATTAGTAATATCATTTTTTCCAAATATTTTTTGAAATTTTATCAATAAAAAGTATGCACATAAGAGCATATTACTGGAGATGGGTCATTGTTAAGGGGCCTTGCCCTATGATGGTAAAATAGATTATTAAACAAAATATTAGCCTCCGGTATTTAGCGATAAAAGGGATTACAAAGCAAAATCCCTCTAGCCAACTATGACCAAAATAATAGAGGGGTTATTAATGGCCAATATCCTTGAGCAAGACTGTTGATAATTAGTTGATATCAAATCATTATTGGTTTTGGCTACACAAATTTTTAAGACTACAAAATGTAAAAGTTTTAGATAAATGTTTGGATAGTTGCACCAAAAATATGATCGATAAGCATATAGAGTAGTTATAGAAGGTAGAAGATCATTGCTGTCTTTTGTAGGGACCTGGAGTTATAAGACATATTCATTAAAAAAATATTAACAATAAATTGTCTTTTAAATTTTTTAAAGTGCAATCATTTGAATCATATAAGTTTATCATGTAAACTTCCAATCATTAACATTGAAGGACAATGGTTTTCCCTCCATTCTCAGAAGGTGAGGTTTTCCCAACCAATTGAAAATATTAGATTTTCTAAATTTATGTTTATTTACTTCATAAGTTATGTGAAATGCCAAAAACAATTATGCAAATTATTCTTTTAAGAATGTATAGAAGGGGGTATTCACGTTTACTTAGAAAAAAATAAATTCTAATAAAATAATTTACAGAGAGTTCAAGAATACAAAGATTTGGAGGAAAATGTGATTTTTCATAATGTTAAGATATTTGATGAAATATAGTAAAATGCAATTTTACATAATATCAAAATATTTGATCATTCAAATGTTATCATACGACTAAACTAAAAGTATTAAGGACAAAAATTAGCTTCAACACTTATATAAAATTTTTTTAAAGTAAGTTTGAAACAAAATGCAAAGAGGACCTTGTTTAAATAACATGCAATGATGTGCACTAAGAAGATACAAGGTTGAAAAGAATAAAAGGCAAATTTTATTATCTGTAAAATAATTATGAAACTCTTTGTTAAGTTTCAACATTTTTGAGGCCTTTTTTGAGTGACATAAAATGCAAAAAGAAACTTGCAAAGAAATAATATGGAATAATGTGCACTAAGAAGATATAAGAAGATATAACGTTGAAAATAATTTAAAGAAGCAACAAATATAACTAGAAGATGAATTAGTGATACTCAATGACAAAATGGTTAAAATGTCGCACTTTGTTGTTGGTAATTTATAATTTTTTGATGAATAGTTGGGTAGTTACTTTAGTTTTCAAGCTTATGCGATATAGGTTATGATGAGGATTGTCTTTTGGATCCATTGCATAGGTTTATTAATTCGATGTTTCAGACCAATCAAATGTCGTCCATCATCATAACAATTATAATTTAGGCAGTTGTAACTGTAACATGGCACCATTAGTTTTTCTTGCATGTTGGGTGGTGGCTATTGTGGTTGCCTAAAGCGGCAAATACCTCAATTTCATGTAGACATGTTATACCAAATAACTTTAATTTGAATTATTTGTACTAGTTGCTTCCTTTCCCTTTTGAGTAGAGTAATTTCACCAATTAATAATTTTCATGGGTTTGTTTAGAGCAATTTGATTGAAAAGTAAGTTTCATGGTATTTTTTTATAGCAATTTGATTGAGAAATAAGTTTCATGGGTTTGTTTTTGGGATCCTATAGCATTTGTTTCACCCACTTTTTGATAATTTCTTCAAAGTGGAGACTCAAAGTTGGGGATTTTAATTAGATAAATCTTTTGAACAACCACTTAATATTAAAATATCTTTAAATTGTATCCACAACTTAAATAGGGAGGAGAAATATTAGTTAAATTTTATTTATAAAATCTTAATGTTCACTATTTAATTGTTTTTTTATATAAAACCCTTGAACATGTAATTTCTATGACTTCCCTATATAATTCTCTATATAAGATTTGAACCTAACACATTATACCAAACTTGAACTTAAGAATTGAACTCAAGCATTTTAATGAAAGATATCTTTCATCACATTTACATTTACTGGAACATGCTCTATTATCATGTTTAGAAAATAAAGAGATGTGTTAGAATATGCTCTAATATCATATTAAAAAATAAAGAGAGCAACGACCATTATTTATCTAATCTCATATTAAATAAAGAGAGCAAAGACCATTATTTATCTAATCTCGTATAAGTTTTAGATATTTCATATTAAAACATAAAAATAATAAATGAGAAGAGGACCCACCAAGTATGAAACCTTTTGCAGATAGCATTTAACATTCCCATTTTAAATTTTTAAAAGCAATGTTCCAAAAAAGGCCTTTACAAGTTTATAAATGATTTCAATATGAAGACTCTATGCTTGCCACTTAATAAGAGATCCCTACCTTTTCAATATTTAATAACACATATCATATATGAATATATGCTTGCCACTTAATAAGAGATTCCTATCTTTTCAATATTTAATAACACATATCATATATGAATATTTCCTTTTTAACAATTTTCAAGTTTATCATATATGAATATTCCCTTTTTAACAGTTTTCAAATTTGTGTACACATACTCTTTAAAGGAGGGCTTGCCACTTAATTAAATTATTTTTTAACCCTCAGTATATCTTTATATTCTAGTGGCCTTATCTCCCTTTTTAATATTTAATATAACACATATCATATATAAAAATTCCCTTTTTAGCAGTTTTCAAGTTTGTTCACACATACTCTTTAAAGGAGGGTTTGTCACTTAATTAAATTATTTTTAACCTTTATATATTTATATTCTAATGGCCTTATCTCCCTTCTTTGTTGGCGACATGATAAAATATTACCTATGTTAGTGTGGTTTCAAGAGAATATTCTTTAAAATAAACCAAAACCATCCCCTCTCGTTTTCCAATATACATTCAAGGGTTGAGGTTTTTATATATTTTATTAATGTAAAACGTTATGATAGCCTTGATTGTGGGTTGGGAAAAAAGATTATATTTTTGAAAATCAAAGCCACTCCTCACTATGATAGGTATATGCTTGGCAGTAGTTGGGTCAAGTAAATTGAATCTCTCATTCTGGTTGTTAATGAAGAGAACTATTGAGAACCTTTAATGTTGAAGAGACTCATCATTGCACATCTTCAAAGGTTGGGATCTCGATATATAAGGAGAGATCCACAATTATTAAATCTCTCATTCTTTTACTTTGGTTGTTAATGAAGAGAATCCTAGAGAACCTTTAATGTTGAAGAGACTTATCATTGCACAACTTCAAAAGTTGGGCTATTTCTATATAAAGAGAAACCCACAATCCTATGACAAGTCATTCTATATCAAAATGAATTGTGTACATACACATACATATATATTTACTTTTAAGGTTCATGATAATTGTGGGTTCTTTGTTTTGATATGCATACATTAAGTATTTTTTTCAATGAATAGTTTCACAACAGTTTGTCAAACAATCTGCCAATCTTCTGTTTTTGTTCATTGGCATCAGACACTTCCTTTGAAATGACCTCAAATAAAACATACATTTCTCAATACTATTTTCTCAACAACATTGCATCCAAAGATATTAAACACCATAGTTCATTATAGGAAGTATGCAATAAAGCTCCTTAGGAAAGATGATCCCAAGATGAAGATGAACCCAATGCAATTCCCTTGACTTAAATGATATATTTGTCGAATCACATTACTTATAACATATCCTTCATCCTCTAATATTTTGACTGCACTTGCAAGAAGTAGGGCAAGTGTTGGTTTCAATTGCATATGCAAATATCTGAAACATGGAGTCCTCTAATATTTTGACTGCACTTGCAAGAAGTAGGGCAAGTATTGGTTAAATTACATATGCAAATATCTCAAACATGGAGTTTTCATCTTAAGCATGAAACAAACGAATGATAATGTTGGAAACATATGGGATTTGTATGATATCTATTTGTTATTATATTACTATTTTGAACTCTATTTTGAATAATGATATATAAGATTAATATGTTTAACTTTTATGTGGTTCACTACGTTTTGTAAGAATATAGTTAGCAATTATAGTGATTTGGCCATGTCATAGATGCTATATAGTTATGAACAACATAATAATATATGTAAGTGTTGTGTTTTGAGAGGAATTCAAGTATATAATTAGTTTTTGCAAATTCTATAAAAAATACTCAAAAAATGATGGGAGTGTCATGACCATTTTTGTTCTTTCAAACTTCTAAAAAAATAAAACAAAATTCCAATTTTTCGGTCTAAGAAGAGCGTTGATACCAAAAGTTGTGTTCCTTAATAGATATGAAGATGAAATATAAAAATTAACTCGCAAATAATACAATAAATTCACAAAATAAACAACAAAACATTGACACAATAATGTAGAGAAGACCCTTAACGTAGGGTAACACCATTAACTATTCCTTATGGAAGGAATCACTCCACAAGCTATATGTTTGCTATATACCTATTATATCCAATATACTTCGCAAGACATCTCATTACATTGCTTCTACTTCTTTATATAGTTTCTATCTAACCTCATAGTTACTTTCTAAAAAATGAACTTTTTAGTAGGTGGAACCTTTTAGGTAGTTCCTAGAGAAGGAATGTTATAGAAAGTGGAACCTTCTAGTAAGCTTTATTACAATTATTACTTTTCATAGAACATGGGCCTTATTTAATAAAAATACATTAAGTATACAACATCATCCTCTTAGATACCTTCCTAGGTACCCCATATCATCATCTAGATATCTAATGGTAAAGATGGTTATTTTTCAAGAGAAACTCTTGCTATTAATATGATGAATGCTTTTCTTTGATACTTCTTTCTATTATTATGCTTTGAAATGGATAATGAAGTAGTAATATATGTGTTTTAATACCATTTTCACAACAAGAATGTGACTAGTTTTAACTATTATTTGTTTGAGTACATGTATTTTGAACTTTGGAACTTGTTACCTTTCTACACATCTCTACATATCTAGTCACTATGTAGTCGCTAAAGTGTAGCCTTTTACTTTTTCTCCCCTTTAGTCTTTGAATTTTTGTCTTATGATTTGGTGAGTTCGTGCTTTGTACTAAATGACCTACTACAAATGTTTGGTAAGACCCAAGAAATTTAATTTAGTTCGGTCTGACCCAAAGAATTTTAATTTATTTTGTCTTAATAGCCTACCCATGATTATGAACTTTGCAAGGTAGAGAGTATGAGATATGTGGAGGCAAGATTGTAAGCACAAAAGGAGAAGTGAATAAATGTATATAAGGGTGACTTATGAGGCAAATCATTAAAAAAAAAGGCTATTCACTAAAATAATGAATAATAGAAGATGGAAATCTACTTTATCAATATTAAGGTTGTTGGTATGAATAATGGTTCATACACTAATTACACACAAAGAATAGACATAAGCAAGATATCTCGCACGTGTGCACATTGGCATGCACACACATACATGTGAGTAAATAATTGTTTGGCAATTACAATGAATACATATCTTTGCTTACATAGTCATTAAGAGGAATTGTCATAATTATAGCATCCTAATAGCATTAATTAATATTCAACACAATGATTTAATATAATATATCGAATAAGGTATATTAGAAGTTGCTCCCACCCCTATAAACATGTTTTGTCCTCAAAGCATGGCAAAGAGCGCATTGATACATAGCTGTTTCGCTCTCAAAATGTGTAATCGCCCACTGAGCTTTTCAAACTTGTTGATATACTTATAGTATTCTTTGACCATATAAGATGATAAAACCTTCAAAGATTTTCAGAAAAAAGTGTTTCATGTTAAAATGATCGTTTCAACTTGGGTTTATTTTTTAAGGGACTTTGGTGATTTAAGTTTCTTAATGCAAGCCTTTTTGCTTTTGACTTCTAGGGGTATTGAATTTCAGAAGCTATGGTATATAAGTAAAACATTGACTTTGGTTGTTCAATTGTAGATGTTGGTACATTGATTTCATGCTGTGAAATCATGATTTGGTTAACAATAAGATATCATGGCAAGTTGACCCTTTTTAATCTAAGATTTAATCTTCTCATGATTTAATTGTGGATCATCATGCCGATCTTCGATATTTTTGAATTCATTAGAGTATTGATATTCTTTGGCTAAGATACGACTTCCTTAGTGGCCACTTATGGACCTTCCATTGTAGTTGAATTTGTAGATATCCTCTTGTTGTCGATTTGTTTCTCAATCTTTATTTTTATATGCTATTTGTATGATAACACTTCATTAGTATCGACTTTAGGTTTTCCACTTTAATTGAGTATGTGCCAGAATTTCCTTATCCATGGTTTGGATTCTAACCTCAAAAAAATTTCTTTGATTGAACAAGATTGTTTAAGGTTCTTTTTGACGAACTTCGGAAAGAATATGTCCTTGTTTAATTTCTTGACTTCCATAAGAAAATTTTGACTACAATTCCGTAAACAAGGTGATTTCCTTATGCTTGTTTGATAAGATTTTATGAAAAGAATTTCTAACTAATCATTGTAATTTTTTTTCTTCTAAATGATCATGCTTAGTCTCTTGTGATTTTTAGTCACATTGAATTATGGTGTCTTATAGGATTAATAATTAATTTATAACTCACAAGTTAACTTCTCCCATTCTTGTAAATGTAAGTTTGAAATCATTTGTCATGTTAAATTGCTCTTTCAATTTATATTATAGGATTTGGATTTCATATTAAAGATCTTCTTTAAGGTTTTTAACATCTTTGATTTTCTTTATGTGAACTTCATTTACTTTATGATGATTTTGTACTTCTTCCTCTATAGTTTGAAGAGTAAGAAACATATTTTTACTTTGTATATTAATTTTTTGTTGTTGTCTAACTCAATCTCTAAGAATTTTATTGTAAGATATGGCTTGCAAACATCAAACAACTACAATTTTAGCTTCTCTCTTTTCAATTCAGCAAAGAAAACAAATTATTAATTATTATCAGTTCTTCTCTCTCACCCAAAACCGAAGTTATAATTGTGAATATTAATTCTTCCTAACATTAACAAAGAACTGTTTAAATATTTCATGGATAATATTGTCAATGTTTAAGTCCAACATGATTAAACATGATCCCATAGTAGGGATCAAAACTTCGAGTTTCAAATTCGTTTAACACAGCTCCTCCTCACTCATGATTAAACATGTTTAGACCCTTAAAATTGTTTAAACGTTTCATGTATAATATTATCAATGTTTAAGTCTAGCAAGATTAAACATATCTAGATCCTTTTTCTTGGGAATTATGGGTTACTCATCTTAAAAATATTCCAACAATTTGTTGAAATATTTCTCTTATTAAATCCTTAATATATGGTATTTTAGGCATTTTTGTTATAATTCTGGGGAATTATGGGTTGCTCATTTTAAAAATATTCCAACAATTTGTTGAAATATTTCTCTTATTAAATCCTTAATAAATGGTATTTTAGGCATTTTTATTATAATGTTTTTTCACTAATATAATTAACAATAAGCATCACATCTTTATATTGGTACTATTTGAAAATTGAGTTTATTGATAAATTAAAATAGCTTAGTATTTTTTGGCACAGGAAGAAGTGATTTCCATCCTTCAAATTCAAAGTTCAATAATTTGAGTAATTTCAAAATATAACCTTTAATTTAGAAAATAGATTTAAAATTCTGAAATGAAAGCAGTATATCCTAAGACCAAACACCCTGAATAATTGGTGAAAGTGTAATTTCGATTAAATCGGATTTAACAATTTGGATAGTTTCAAAATCCAACATTTAGTAAAAAAAAAATTATGATTGCTGAAATTGCAAAATTACATAAACTACAATTTTTAAACACAAAATACAGGAATAATGATGAAGTGTTTTAGTTGTTGTTTATCCCACTACTAAAATGGCATAACTACACAAACTGCAATTTTCAAACAAGTTGTTTAAACCAGATTTTAAAAAAATAGCCATGATGGCTCGTCATCCCACGTAGTTCTCTCCCTGTCCCCTTGTCTCTATCTCTCCCGTTTTCTACTCGCTGCCATCTTTTCTTGCACGTACAACCATTCGTTTTAACGCCTTCCATCTGTTTTCATCATCTGCTACCAGCGATTATCTGGACGGTACGTAAAGGCCTGGTTTTTGCCTCGAGATTATTCTTGACTCTTAGGTCTTAGAGCTGCAGTGTAAACTTCGGTCTTAGAGCTTGAGCATAAGCTAATGAAATAAGAGATGCGATTTCCCAATCCTATGGGCATTTCAAGGTTACCTCCAAGCCTAATCAGAATTTTGAAAAAAATCAGAGCTTCCAAGACATATCTGAGCTTGTACAGGGAGTCAAACGCTCGTCCTCTAAGTGTCAAAGGATGGCGATCTTGTGTTTCAGTATGTTGTTAGTTTGAACTTAAAAGGTCTCACATGAAAGACCTTGTACCAGAGCCATACTCACCAGATCCATAGCCAGAAAGCTAGCTAAGCAACCATTAACAGCCATAAAGACAAGCCTGCTCAAAGCCAACAAAGGCCTTTCTCTGGTAACCGCAACTAGAATGTACGCAATAAGTTTAGTCATGAAGTGTAGGGCAGTTGGTTTGTGTGGGGTTCAGATCAATAGTATAAACAAAACAATATAGCTGATTGAGAATTATAATGAGTAGTACATGATTGATTTTTCAGGTTGATAGTGGATTAGAAAAAAAAAACTTGTCTGATTTTTCAGGTTGATAGTGGATTAGAAAAAAAAAACTTGTCTGATTTTTCAGGTTGATAGTGGATTAGAAAAAAAAAACTTGTCTGATTTTTCAGGTTGATAGTGGATTAGAAAAAAAAAACTTGTCTGATTTTTCAGGTTGATAGTGACCACTTGCCTTATTTGGTTGGGTGGCCTAGAGAGGCACGAAAGACCGTATCAACGAACGAGGCCTCGAGTCAATACGTCAAAGCTGAGTGATTTCTTTATATAAATAAATAACTTCTGAAACACAAAATGATGTTGGTACAAATGTCAAAAATATATGACACCAAGAAAGTTATTGGTGTCTGGATAAATTTTCGCAACACAATCGATGCAGAACAATGTATTCGCTGATACCTTCTCTCCATATTAATCCTGAGCAGGTCATAGTTACTCTCAGTTGCGTTGAAGCAAATTGTCACTGATCAAAATTGAATCCTTCCTAACTCCTTAGGAGTCTAGGTTTTCCTAGAAATATATTTTTTAAATTATACTTTAAATAAAATTTAGAGTTTTAAATTTAAATATAATCCTTATTATTGAAATGTGCATAGCTCATAGGCTCCAAATATGCGTAGCTCATAAGTTCATAGGGTATGTTAAAACACTAAGCATACCCTTCATTTAATTAATTAACCCACACATCCACATGAGCAGTAACATCCTCACTCTCTAATCATTGTAAGGTCATTGTTTTTTAAAATAGAAATTAAATCAATTTAAACTTCATGAATTATTTTTGACAAATTTGTAACAATTTTATTTTATAAAATTCACTTTATTCTGCTACATATTCATCTCAATTGATCCCAAGTAAAACATAAATAATAAGAACGTGAAATACTTAAAAAAACAACAACAATGAACTTACGGTGGATCCAGTAGTTGACAAAGATGGTGAGGTAAATGTCGCTTCGCTCCAATCCAAGCCTTCGACGAAGTACCGAATAACCCCTCGGTTGACCTCCGCACCACACTAGGAGTAGTCTTCTTCCTCCCAGTCCCCCGAGCAAATAGGGGTTGCAAAGAACATACAAGCCCAAAAACTCAGAAGAGACCTCCCAATCTCCAAAGTAATTCTCAACCAAACTCACATAGATCACACTATTCTCAAATTTTTATTACGGAATCCATCTAGCATTAGGGAGCAATAGCCCTTTTTTCTTCATCATTTCCTTCTTAAATAGAAAGATCCTTGTCGAGATGTGTCATCTCATGCAAAATTAATTAATTTATTGATTTTCTAATATTCATTCTCATGCAACCATGTGTCACCTTCACATTAGGGTGCACATAAGTTCCACAATTTTCTCTTAGTTGTCTCTTTAGTCTAAAATCTCAATCCCTAAATTAGTGCGTGCATGTGGAGTTTAAATCAAAGATATCTACCAATCTAGATTTGCTCCAAATCATTTTTTTTAATATTTATTCCATGCATGTCTCCCTAAATCAATGGGTGCACATGAAGTCCACATCAAAATATCCCCCCTTTATATTTGGTCAAATTTAAATACTTTTTTTAATTTAATTATTCTCAAATTTAACTTTAATATACGCATAATTCAAATATGTGTCTAAATGTTAAGTGCAAGTATAAAAGTAGTTCCCTTTCTTGTCGTTGTCTAGGTACCACGTCTATGAGTCCTTCCGACAACTTTCTTGTCCTTGTCTTTGTGTGGGGAGTGTGATGTAGCGATTATGAATTGTTACCATAATCATCCGACTACATTCTATGGAGACTAATGGTGATTGAGAAATAAGATATTTCTTATTGTGCACCCCTCAACACATCGTATGCAACCAAATCGGTATGGCCTCGTCCGTACGACACATGCTACCCGAGTGAGTTGATAGGGCTTCTGACTCATGCGTGGAATATTATTTCAGAGCCCACAGTCCGTCGTCGTACCCCTATGTATGTTTCATTTTCTTTACGACCCCCTTTTATTCCTTTTGAGAGTCAGTCGGTAATTCGTTGTAACTACCACTAGTGCACACACTTAAAGTGCACATTAGTAGTGCTGCACCATATAAAGTATATCATCACGCATTATTTATTTTTATACATTTCTAGCTAAAAAGTGTCATTTATTCACATCTATGGAATAAAAAGCATAATTTTTGTTTCATTTATTCATAACATAATCTTTAATTCATATTTCTCAATCAATCGAGCATAATCATTATTTGCTTGTCAATCAACAAATTTTATTCAAATAATAAAGCATAACACATTTTTCAAGTTTATTGCGCCTAGAGGCACTCTACAGCCCAGTATGGGGGAGATCTTGTGAGTCGAGTAACAAAATAATACAAAGTAAAAAGTAATAAATATTATGTCGGCCATAAACAAAAAAGAATAATACAAAGTAAAAAGTAATAAATATTATGTCGGCCATAAACAAAAAATAATAATACAAGGTAAAAAGTAAATATGAGACTTAAACTAGAGACTTTAGAGCTTAGGATTAGGTGGTAAAAATTATGGCGACCATAAACAAAAAAGAATAATACAAAGTAAAAAGTAAATATGAAACTTAAACTAGAGACTTTACTTTTTACTTTTAATACAAAGTAAAAAGTAAATATGAGACTTTAGAGTGTTTGTCGAGTAACAAAATAATACAAAGTAAACAAAAAATAATAATACAAAATAAAAAGCAATAAATATTATGTCGGCCATAAACAAAAAAAAAAATACAAAGTAAAAAGTAAATATGAGACTTAAACTAGAGACTTTAGAGCTTAGGATTAGGTGGCTCAGGTATTGCACTCAAGGAGCTATTCAAGGAGAGGTTTGCACCTCGAGAGATTTGATCCCTCTCGGCGCTTGATAGAGCCTAGGATTTGGATCTAGGCTGGTTTAACCGAGTCACTTCAATACAAGTACCCCTAAATTTTAGTCAATCAATTGTGTCAAAGGCAGGCATTACATACACCCCCTCTTATTAAAAACTTCACCCCGAAGTTAATTTTCTCTACCTTCAAAGTCAGTTTCACTTTCTGTTGATATTCTTGTCTTCCTTCCATTTACTCATGTTTTCATTTAACAACCATGGTCATAAGCACTAGCGGTTCTACCATCACCTATTCTTATATCTTATCCAACAAAGTTCCAACACATTCTCAATAATTCAATAGTAATTTTATGTAATATAAATCTGGTAATACTTTTCAATAATCGTCAATACTGACTTAGATTTCCAATGCTTCCTAGTCATCCACAAGGATTTGTGGTATCCAATTAGACATCAGCTAGATTTCCTCAAATTGCCACAGAATAAGTAACCAATCAACTTTAATCATGACAAGATCAAAGTAAGAATTCCAACCTATTCAACTATCTTCTCCTCTAAGACGGGAGGGTAAACATCCTATAATCTTTGGTAAAATAGAGATTGGTAAGTTGCAATAACAAATTTTCTAATCAAGGGAGACTATCACATAGTCAGAATTCAATGCATAAGTCACTCATTATTATCATAAGACTACTTTCAAACCCATAATTTTTACATAAGTTGATTCTCAACTTCTTAGAAAAACATATTAAATTTAACTACCTAGTCGTTTCGTCAGTGAAATCATGTCCAGGTCAAGGAGCTTATCATGTCCTTACCTCATTTTGTCATTTCCATTTTCACATGACCCATTCGACATACTTGCAAAGTCACATACTGTGTGGGTCATCATAGTATCATCGAGTCCTATCATCAGAACTAGTCATCTCTTCGTTTAAGTTGCACCTTGTCAGGTGGTCAACATCATCGTGTTCAGTTCATTGTGCTAATCATCTCCATACATTTCTTGATAATAATCATCTTCGTATGACCCTTTCGGCAGTTTTTCCAGGTTACATTTCCCCATAATTATCATGTCATGGCCAAGTCAAGTTTGTAGTTTTCATTTTCATTAACAATATCGTCATGACACAAAATACATGGGCCTTGTGTTCATATTATCACAATAGTCATGTCAATACCTCATTTTCCAATTGTTGAGTTTGTTTCATCCTCGTGATCATCTGTCGAAGTCTTGGCAAGTATATGCATTTTTGTGTCATGAAGGCCAAAATCACCAAGTTAACTCGTCCACCTCGTAGTCCACCAGTTTTCTCATCGTTGTTATGCTCCTAAAGTTATAAGCTACCTACGAGGTGCTCTCTTTGCAAGAAAACTGTAATATACCAATTGAGGCAATCTGAACCCAAGCAGAAAGGATATTCAAGTCCATCAGAAGGAGCCTCCAACTCTAAGAAGGACAAACAGAAGGGATTTGAGAAATCCAAGTGTTCCTATTGCAAGAAAGGAAACAATCCAGAGAGATCTTGCATGCAGAAGAAGATAGATCAGATGACCAAGCTTCTTGAACAACACAACATTGCCCTCCCAAAAGGTGCAAGAGAGATTGATTTTGGAAGTGATTCTGATGGTCATGAGAGTTTCCATGCACTGAAGGCTGTATTTTCAAAATCACAATCCCTCCTCATAGATTTAGGAGCCTCCAACCACATGGTTTCCTCCAAAGAATCATTTTCTTCTCTAGATCTCAAAGATGGTTTGATTATTCACATGGGAGAGAATTATCAGATCCCTATTGAAGGGAAGGGCATAGTACATATGGAGCATGGAAAGTTCAAGAATGTTCTATTTGTTCCTTCTTTGTCGGCAAATTTGTTGTTTGTATATCAGATGACTCGCATAGGTTCACCGAAGAAAGTGGTCTTTGGTCCTGACATAATTGAGATTGCAGATATCTCCACTGGGAATATTATAGCGAAAGGGTTTGCAAACCATGCCTCCTAGGCATATGAATTCTCACATTTTTTGCCATACTCTCCGACCCCATCGGAATATGATGAATATCAGAGTGATGCCTCTTCTAATGAAGATGAGGATCAAGATATTGATGTTGAGAATAAATTTCAAGGAGATTCATATTCAGATCCAGATCCAACACATGCTCCCAATCCATGGCCAAGGCCAATATGGGATGACAAAGTCCTTGTAGCTGCTGGGAACACAGTTGGGGATCCATGTGACCATAGAACCTCCAGATCTTTGTATCATACAAAACTTGCACTATGTCATGCAGATCCACTTCTCTCAGAGAGGTGCTACATGATGGTGGGGTTTGATCCACAATCTCTTGGAGAGAGTTTCCATGGGGGATCTACAACCAAGAAAAAATATCGGTTGTCTGAAAAAAGGTACTCAAAAGCTCATGATTTGGACCACAATGAGCCATTCACTCCAGTAGCAAGAAGGGTTCTTGAAAGACTTGTTTTGGCAAATACAACTTCTAAACAATGGGAGGCACATCAGAGGAGCATATCCAGATCTAGCACCTGCATTGCTATCCTACAGAGGAGCAGCTTGCTAATATTTTTGCAAAGGCTTTCACTGAGGAAAGTTTTTTCCTTCTCTGCTTAGCATGAAGGTTCTTTGAGTTCCCTACTACTGTTCTTTTTGACGGGGGGTATTTTTCCCATAATGTTTTTCCCCATTTCCTTGGTTCATGGCCAATTCTTTATTTTTTATCATTTATTTGATTGTATGGGTGACCTTTGGTCTTAGTAACCAGGGCCCATGGTCCTACCTAGCATTATTTATTTTTTCTAGTTGTTGATGATGTCATTTCCCCTTAGTGGTGTGCAGATGTCATCTAGGATCCATCTACCACCTTTTGAGTCTTGCATGCATCATTTTAGGACCACTTCAGTCAGTTCCCTATTTTATAGGAACCTACTGATTGTTCCGGTGCAGCACACCTGAGTTATATGACTCTTGTGGGGGGTTAGAGCTCCAGATGCCATTGATTGTGGCCTCATGTGCCCTTTTCTGACTGGCATACATGACAGACTCACTATTGCGCCCTGCTTAGTCAGTTAACTAATTGTGACTTCAGTTAGCTGATTTTAGGTTTAGTTTAGTTGACTTTGAGTCTTTCGGAGCACTCTAGTGGTGATAATCCATATGCTACACCAATTGAGGTTCGAATTCTCCTGCATGATTCGAATTATCTCCATTGTAACATCATTGTTTATTATACTGATAATTGGAACATGTGACATTATTCTACTCCTATCTGAGTTTTGTTGCATTAGTATTCTCCTGCTCTTTTTTACTGTGGTTTTCTGCTCATTCTTTCTTTGTGAGGTATCCTTAGCTCTTTAGATCTATTGTGACATAGAATTTCACAGGAAGGATGGAAATGGGGCATCCCCCATCATCTAACACGACGTAGTAGCAGGAGTCCAAATATTTGCTGGAACAGACTGATGAGTTTGAAATGTAATTGACATAGGAAGGCCAACATGGCGAAGTCAAGAAAGATCAAAGGTTTGGTCGACTCAGGTGAAAAATTCCTTTGAACAACATCACAATACAAAATGTGACTAAGGTAGCATTGACTAAAAAAGGACCATAACATAAGTCAATGATGTATGAGACATCAAGGTAAACTCCTTAATGGTTGGAAGGTTAACTAGTTGGGGCAGTAATTGCATGAATGAGTACAACCTTCTAAGTTAAACTATAACCCAAATTGTAGAGATAAGGACTGGAAACAATGTGCTTTGTTCAAGGGTGACACAACTTTCTACCATAAATAAGTAAAAACATGAATCTTTTCAATCCGTCTTTTTGGAACATTTGATTTGTTTTTGTTTTTTTCATATTTATTATATCCAGAAAAAGAATAAAAGAATGCTATAGTACATAGTAAGAAATGAGTGCCGAGAGCAAGTGAACTAGTCTCGAGCGCATGGAATGAACCTATGCTTAATGCAAGGAACATGAGCAGGATATTGACACTCAGAGTATGTTTCTTCCCAGTAAAGGGTGTGAAGTTGCAAAGGAAAAATGATGCATAGCTTAGTGATAATGAGATAGGGAATGAGGGATTAACAGATATCTAATATCTAGAAGTCGGCATAAAGCTCAAAAGTGCAAGTAGGAGATATGCAATGCATTTACAACTTCACTATTGTATCATGAATTTTTGTCAAGCCCAGTTCAGTTAGTGCCCCCTGGTGTTTTCAATTTTAGAGAGTCTAAAAAACTTAAGAAGACTCTTAAAATGTTATTTTTCTTAAATTTAGTCTCCCAAGCCCGAAAAAAGCATAAAAGTATATAGGGGAGAACTCTTCTAGCCAAAATTGACTAGAGTATTCATTTTTCATAACATGGTCCGCTTGGTCTAGAAAATGGGTAAACTTATACCAGGTGGACGTCTTTTCAAATACTTTATTGAGTGTGAAAAAGAACAAGATCGCTCGACAATCTTTTCATTTTTTAAAGTGTGAAAAAAGAGCTTAAAGAAAAGTCTAAGGGTTTCATAAAGAAGACAACAAAGCACCCGTTTGTGATGGGAAACTTTTCAAAACCTCAAGAGATGAGCTAGATACTCAACAATAGAGTAGTTGATAGTTTCTCTAGAATTTGGGATGTGGAATGCCCTCTAGCAAATCCTTTCGGCACACGAGGCAAAGTCTCTACCACAGTTTTATCTATTGAAAGAGGGTTCTGCGGATATAGAACTTCCTCACCTTTGTTTGAAGACTCATGATTTTCATAATCCTTAGATCAAGTTGACAATGAAACATCGGACTTGATCATATTAATATACGATTGATTAGAGGGAGCATTTTGGGTGCCCCCTTGGCATTTCCAGTATGATTGGATGAATTGGAAGCTAAATGTTGACCTTGGGAAAAAGGCTTGGTCAGAACACCAAGTTGTTGTTTTTGATTCAACAGCTTCTGAGCTTCCTCCATCATAGGGAATTGATGAGTTACGTGATCTCCTTTGGAGAGATTGCAAGGGAACTTGACCTTCCTACGTTCTTTTTTTTTCCCACCAACATTATTAGTTTGTTTGAATTTATCCTTATTCGTCTCTCCTCTTTTATTATTATTATTCTTTTTCTTCCACTAGGTTGCTTGTTTCCTTTTTGGTTATCCTGCAGAGTGTGTACAAAAGTTGTTTGGGAAGGAGAGGGGGAATTCGAAGTTGTATTAGCTACTAAATACTGTATTGAAATTTTTTTCATTTGGTTATTAACAACTTTAGCATCACTATGGTGAACTGAGACAACAATGCCATCAGCATGCGGTCCAGCCTTTGGTTTGGATGGGTCAGTATTAGGTCTTGGTGCATCCAGAATAATCTCATAAATAATCCCAGACTTAGAATAATTCAAATCTAACTGATGGAACTTAAAGATTGCTTCTTCTTCGGTAGTTACCCATGAATTAGAAAAATCCTTGGAAATATATGGTAACAAGGACTTAAGAAACCATTCTAATAGGGAGGGATGTTAGCTTTAATCAACCTCTTCCGTCTATGCCACTCTTGGATATGATCCGAGATGTGGGTGGATTTGTTTTTCCTAAACTGAGACAATAGGTCAATATCGCCATCATACCATACGGGAAGCTAGAAATGGTTCAAAATACCGTTGTAAGATCATGAAAGCAATGAAGTGATGAACTAGGAAATTCAATATACCATTTCACAACAACACCCTTAAGTGTGCATTGAAACAATCTTAACCAAATGGAATCATCATTCAACGATTTATAGGAACACCAAAGATTAAAAGTAGTAACATGATATCATGGATCCTCACTAGATTTGCCTTCAAACTTTGGAATATATGATGGAAGCTTAGTTGGGACCAGAGGCCAGTTTGGATCATGACACACCGGATCGTTCATGAGTTTCGAATGATTTGGCAAGTTCAAATTTTCCAGGAAAGGGAGTCTAGGTTGCAAGGAAAAAGAAGTGGGTTGGGAAGTTCCCTCCAGCAAAATTTCCAAAATATAGATAGGGGTTTCCACCTATCAAAGTTTGTGGAATGCTTTCTCCTAAAAAAGGATTCTAGTGACTATGCATAGGGCTTCCCCCAACAAGAATACCTTGAGTCCAATTAGGTTGGGCTTGCAAAAAATTAATTCCAACTAGAATGTCGGTTGATGGTATAAAGTTACTGCCCTCTCCACTAAACAGTGAAAAGGGGGTATACCTAGAAGGCATTGGGGATGATTGGAAACCACCCATTTGAGTGTTAAAACATGCAAAAGGGTTCATACTTGAAATTGTCCCAACGGATTGGACAGGTCCATTCCCAAAGGAGGGGAAGGATGGGGGAATATCAATTCCATGCCAAGGAAAACCTTGGAATGGTGTACCAGAACCACTGAAACCAACATAAGGATTAAAAAACAAAGGGATAGAGGTAGTTGGGAAGTTAGGCATACCCAAAGTAATGCCACTAGATCCAAAAGGCGTTGACAAAGCGACACTTGATGACTGGGTGACTGCAGAACCTATAGGTGAGGATGTAGTGTCAAAAGTAGATACATGAGGTAAATTGCTTATAGTTGCATTTAACTTTTGGGTAGTATTATGAGGAGGAGGAAAACCTCTTGGAACAATAGCCGAAGTGGGAGTATGAGCCTCTCCCAAACTATCTCCTATATCATCCATGACTAATCCTCTACTAATCCGATAAGAAATTGTTGCTTGTTCAAAACCGCTTAGAATATGCATTAATACTAGATCGTTAGGTCCAATTAAAGGGGATTTAAAAGGTCTTGCAAATCCTTTGGCTTGCCTATCTTTAACTTTGACGTGTGGTGCAAAAGTGTAATTTCTTGTAGGTTATGGTTCACCAAATAAATCGATGGAACCTATAGGCCCAAAAGATCCCGTTTTGTTTGTTATGTGCCTTCGTGGACGCGGTGAAGGTTCAAATGTAACCGGAGGAAGATTTTGGATCCTCGTAGACCAACAAAGTGATTGATCTTCCACACTTAAATATTTTTAAACAATCAAGTAACGAGTCCAATTAACTAAAATCACTCACAACACAATGAGCACACCACTAGAAAATGTCCTAAGAAATCAATCCAGGAAAACAAATAATCCCTCCAAAGTTTTAGTTGTGGGTTGATTAAGTCCGACCACTAAAATAGAAAAGGTTGAAATCGGTTACTAAGGTTGAGCGTGTTTCCTTTCTTGGTGCAAGTGTTTTCCTAGATAAATCTAGAAATCACCCTCCAAGGGTATTAATGCTCTAGTCACAAAGTCTGCCCAATGTGATCGCAGAAAATTCTCTACTAACACTTGTGTAGAGCCCTAAGGAAAAGATTCTATGTCTACCAATCCGAAATCGGCATCCGAGGGAACAGTTGCAGGCCAAGATCATACGTATGGGTAGAGTAGATAAGCCCAAAACTCAACAGTATCTTAGGATATTGAGAAGTCACCGTACACACAAAATCCATAAATTCTGGGTTAGGAATTGGAGAGATCCCTCTGAAACCTAACTTCAAAAGACCTTATGCTTAACTGTAGTTTGAGTAGATATTCCCGACCACACCCTTACGATATTGGATTTTGCTGGTCTTAAGAAATACACCTAGGTTTCATAGTTTAAAGTAGATTTGGATAGTTTACAAAGAACCTAATCCAAAGTTGTAGCCTTAAGCTACTGGTGAACCCTATAAAACAAAAGTCTAGTTGATTTTAAACTATGCCTTATTTTTAGGTGGCTTTATTACTTAAACGATGCAGAGGTGAAACTAGTGATGTTGTGACACTTACAAGAAATAAAAGACACTGATATGAAAGCGTAATAAGAAAAGTGATCTTTAACTAAAATAAGCACTATAACACTTCTTTTAAAGAAAAAAAATTCCAACAAAGAAACTTTCTTTTTCAATTTTCGTCATTTTTAATCAAAAGTAATCTTAAAATAGAAAATTAAAATCAATCTTTTCTATTTTTCCAAAACAAAAAGAAACAATCCAAACCAAACAAAAAATGGAAAGTTTTTACTTTTATTTTCTTAAAAAACTATAAATAAAGTCATAATTTTGAAAGAAAGGTTTTTCCTCAAAGAAAATAAATTTTCTTGTTTTTTTTTAACTGAAAAGACAATTATGAATTTTAGAATGAAAATATTTTCTTTTTCAATTTCAAAATGACAACTAACTTTTTTGATTAAAAGTCGCAGGAAACATAAAGTAATATCTATCAAATTGCATCAAATTTGCTTCCGTTAATGCACAAAAGTGCAGATAACGAAACAACTAATATATGTAAAATGAACTTCCTTTTCAGGATGCAAAAAACACCAAACAAAAACTTGCAAAGCATATAAACTTTTTACTAATTTTCGTGATGATATAAAACAAAAAAACAAGTAAATTAATATAAATCTTTTTGACAAGAAATCAGACTGACAAAACTTTTAGAAAAAACAATTTGATGAAGATAACTTGGGAACAAACCCTAACCTAAATATTTCTATTATTTTTTGTTTTGAAAAAAACGTAATTTTATGAACAAAAAAAGTAAAATTCATCTTTTCATTATCAATTTACACAGGCAGTAAACCACATCTCCAATTTCATATGCAGGAGATTGAAGAAAGAAGGAAACATGGATGTACCCAGGCTATGCACATGCGGCTCATGTGGACTCGACTGTCTAGTGTCTAGGTCGTGTACCTGGGAAAATAAAAATAATTTTTAGGTCATGTACCTGTGCCTGTGTACACTATAGATCACATACATGCACATGAAAAAAGTGAAAAATATAATATTTGACACCTAGACACCACAATTCTTTCTCATAAGGGTTATAAAATGAGTAGCTATTAAGCTAACACATGATAAATTCAAGAAAACGACATAAGCAAACAAAAAACAAACAAAAATCAAAGAGCACACAAGAAAAATTATAACAACCCAAAATGGAGATAAATCCCTAGTGGAGTCGCTAGTTTTGTTTCGGGAAATTAATCCCTAGTGTATTTTGGGTGTAACCACCATAAAGCGGATTCTCTAAAAGGAAACTCTCAGCAATCAAGTAGCGAAAACGAGTTTACAACAATTTGTAAGCAAATTTCTTTTCGAATAAAGAAAGAAAGTTTAAAGTATGACCTACCTAGAGTCCAACGTCTGATGTATATTTTCCAAACTGGTGTTGCTTTTAATCTCATCTGCAACTCTTCAAGATTCAATCTGAAACAAACGAGGATAAAAAAATATCTATTGCTATAAAAGATAATCTATAAATCAACTGCTAATTTAAATATCCAAATTACAAGAACATAACGATTACAAATGAGATCTTGAATTGGACAAGAAAGAGAGTTATTTTATATCAATACGCAACACATTACAATTGAAATGCTTTCACTTGATTTTTTTTATCGACGCCATTCTGAAACTAGAAATCTGGGATCCTCCATCCCAAGTCCTTCACACACTCATTCCTTGTTCACTCTTAAAGATATACCCAAAAGAATCACTACAATTCTTTGGTATAATAAGGTCTTCCAATGATGACTGAAAACCAAGTTTCATATAAGGGAATAGAGTTTTTCAGAATAGGGCAATAAGGGTGTCAAATATGGTTGAATTCCAATAGCATGAGGGTGCTCTCTCTTAGATTGAATTGTATGATTTTTCCTCTCCTATTCCTCTTTTATATTGATGAGGAGGTAGTTACAGAGGTTAAGAGATGGTTATTTATGGGAATGGGAAGTTGGGGAACGAAAAGAACCGTCATTTTTCAAGTAAAATATCTTTACTTTTTATTTTTTACCCTCGCATAAGCAAGTGCGCAGGCTAGACACTAGTAGGTCACGTGGACGTGGAATAGCCATACACAGGTTGCGTACCTCTTGTAAAACCTAGTTTTCTTAGAGGTATTTCGAAGGATAGATTTTGTTTACATATGATTAAGCATTAAGGGAGTCTGCAAAAGAGGAATAGGGGTAATATTGGTCATCATAATGTCTATGGGAACAATGTGGCAAAAGATCCAATAACAACTATTTTGAAGTTGCTTCATGAAATTCAAATAATTGCACAAGATTTTGACAAGGTTCATCCAACTAGAGGGATTGAGAAGAAAAAAATTGTTCAAATTTGGGAGGAGATGGAGAAAATTGGGTTGCATGTAAGCTTGGGGAACCATTCCCTTGTAAAATCCAAGAGGTCAATGATCTTAAATATGAGCAATCAGATGGATCAACATCAAACAAGATCCTCATTCAGCATGAGTGAATTTGAAAGGTTTAATAATTATGTTAGCATATCCAATATTTTTAATGTGTGTTTTGACTAATAATTATAACTGATGAATTTATGATGGCATACGAGTTTAATTGGATCTTTGTTTTATGCAATTTTAATATAATATTAAGTAACTAATCATGTACACTAAATGTTGTGCTTATAGGTTATTGAAGGCTTAGAATATTAAGAAACGTATAAAAAGTTGGTGAGGATGTGGAAGTGTTATAAATAATTCCACATGTTGCAATTGCAAGGGTGTAGAGAGGATGATAATTATGCATACAAAGAAAGGTATGCTAATTTCTATTTAGTTCACAATATGATGTATTTAAGCATGGTGGTATTATTTCATTCACGATAAAAATATCGATCAACTATCATTGCAGGATTGGATTGCTTTCCAATGAGTGGCTTTGGTTGTGTTCTTGTTGTTTGGGAGATGAGATGGTTCCTCATATGCATGTCCAAGGGCCCCATGCTCTTCAGATGACTAGGGATGTTCATCCTTATACTTTAGGATGGTTAAGGAATGAAGTAATGGAGAGTAAGCATAGGGAAATTAAAAAAATTGAATAGTAACCAAGGAGGAGGAAGAGGAGTTGATTAGGAGTATAGAAACACATTTGGCGATGACAAAATGTGTCTTGTAAATGAGATGTGAGCACAATTTTTCAGGCTTGTTACGAGGACATAAGGTACTTTCTAAAAAATTAAAGAAATAAGATTCATGCCTTTGAATATTAGATGTCAGCTTCCTGTTGAATATGAAAAGTCAAAAGAAATTACAGCACAATTGGCTTCCTTCTTCCCTGATGTCGATTCTCAGCAAGTAAAACAAATTTTTGGCTCATGGGTAAAACAATCTAAGAAATCATTGATTCCACCACCAATAGTAAGTATGTCCTGATTTTAAATGGTATGCAAATTTGATTTCATTTTCTAATGTGAGTGCTCATAATGTGTGTGTTTAATTATGATTAATATGTCCTCAGAGTTCAATAATAATCTTCCAAGATCAAGGACAGTAAGCAAATATGGTGAAGAGAACTATCATGAGTCACATCACTTTGAAAAGCGCAAGGAAAAAAATAATGTCCAAACAAAAATAAATGTGGCTTTCCTTCCACTGGTCAAGTTTATGTTCATTAAATTTATGCCTATTAAAACAAAAAAACCACAATACTATATTGTCGCTAATAAATTCTGATGTTAGTATAATGAATGAATGAGGTGCTGTGCAATTATGATTTTGTCCATCTTGCTTATTTGTGTAATGTAGATATTTTACTTGCACTCTAACATTTTTCAATCTTGTTGATTTCAGGAAATGGGCCAGGTCAGGCTGATCATACACAACAAATGCAAGGGGTGGCCATTGCAGATATGTTAATGCTATTTGATGATAATAACAATAGAACATCGGGTGTTTCATCCAAATTAAAAAAATATAGCTCAGATCGATGAAACAAAAGAAATGAATGGGGAATATGTTGTTCACAAAACTATGATGGCATTTAAAAATCATAGTAAAATCGATGTTTCATCCTCAAGTATTGAGGCAGGGAAAATGAGTGAAACACAAGAATTGTATGAAGCAACTACTACTGATATGCGAATGATGGAGGCTATGACTCACAATAAAGTGGGTGTTCCATCATTGATAAATGGTGCGGGGCAGAGTAGTGAAACACAAGAAATTCAAGGGGCAATAGTTGATTTAAAAAATATGGAAGCTGAGAATTATGTAAAATCTAGTGTCATTATAAGAAGTATGAGACAATAAAAAAAGAAAAGGGTTATAGATGATCGAAATGCAACATTGTATGCAAAATGGTGAAATAATCTTATGATGCAATAAGTATTTCTAATAATCTTTCCATTATGAAAAACTATTTTATTGTGGTATCATTTATGTTACATGTGTTTACTTTTATGTTACATTTTTTAGGGGGGGGGAATTATCAATCACATTAACCGCTTAAAAAAAATACATTGTTGAGAAATACTTATAGATATTAAACCTTTGATTGTATTTAAATATTACAACATATATACATAATGTTATTCTAGAACTCTATTCTACTTAAGAGGTTTTTGCAAGCACTTCTCTCAAGAAGAATAAATTTGGGTACAACCTCTCTTTCCTTTTGTAGAATCCTCTATTTCTTCAGAAGATACAATAGGCACTTGTTGTAATTTTTCTTCCAGGTCTTTCACTTTCTTTACATAATTTTTCAAACTAGTCTATAGTTTAATTTTATCATCTGCATACTTCTTCAACAAATCCACATTATTCTTAGACTTGTTCAAGTGAACCTTTTCCTTTTGTTGAAGAACATTCCTTATAGATTTTAGCTGAGATTGAACTTCATCAAATCTTCTCTTAAGATTATGTAAATCTACTCCGAGCTCTGTAATAATGCTTTCCTTCTTAACTAGTTTCTTTTTCAATGATTCATGTATTAAGGATGAGGAAAAAATATCACCTCCAACATTCATCATTGTAGGTGCTTCCTGGAAGTTCTTCTTTCGTATTTATAAGGACTCCTCATACTCAATTAAGGACTTCTGGTGTGCAATATTTTTGTAATGTTTAACTATAACTAGATCTTTACTTTCACCTTTACCAACTCCAATACATTCCTTTCTTCTTCCTCCTTATTTACCTTACCCTTATTGTGTTTTTAACGGTTATATTCTTTTCCTTTTATAAGTCCTCTAGCGTCGACCATTGCAACAATTTTGTCAAAATATATATATATATCTCAACAACACATTTTTTCATCAATGCAAGCCTTCAATTTTTCCATGTTATGTTCATATTTTTCAATCTCCTCTGTATTTTTAATGCACTCTTTTTGAATTTCTCTTCGAATAGAGATTTAGTCTTACTTTCATATTCCTCCTAATTTACTTGATCCTGACCTTGTTTTCTACTATCATATCCTTTTCCTTTTTTTACCCTTCATTGTTACAAAAATCCTTTCAAGTTTTTTACCTCTCAATAACTCATTTTTCTTATCAATTGTCTTCTTCATTCTTGCCACTCTTTTTTCATATTATGCAATCTCCTCTTTATGTTTAATGTATTCTTCTTTGAATTTATCTTCAAAATGAACCTTTAAACAATCAATCAATTGTTATCTATGATTTAGTTGATGTTGAAGTTCTTCTTCCTGACCAAGCACAATATTTAGTGGTAGTATGTTAACAACCTCAATATTTTTTTTCAGCTCATTTTTAAGTTTTTAAGTCTCTGTATATGTTCTACATAATTATTCTTTTCAACCCAATAATTTCCAAGGATTGTGTCCAATTCAATTTTTTACATCATCTATAACCATGTCTATTTGAAAAGACAATTCTTGAATAATTATGACCTTACTCTTTGTGTTTGTTTTTGCTTTTTGTGCATTTTCCACAATTGATTTCTATAACCATGCAACATGTTGAAGGTGCTCAACAATTTGGTTATCCTTAACCTTGCACATTTCTGATTTCTTCATACATGAATCCTCCTCCATGGAAGTTTGTTCTTTGAAATGCACCATTTTTTCGAATAGAGAAAAAAAAAATCCTATCGTACAAAAAATATGTTGGAGACATTGAACCAAATCTATTAAAGGAAATTCGAAAACCTACTAACTTTTGAGCTATAACTCTATCAAATTGAGTCTTTGGAAGAGCATAAATATTATTATCACTTGGTTCCATATCATTGTTCACAAATTCCAAGCACTGATCTGCACTTTCATATCCTTGTAAGTCTCTCAATGCTTCGATAACATCAACTTCTGTAGAGTTGATTGAAACATTGTCATTTCCCACACCTTCCATATTGTGCTCCGAAGGATGTTCATATACTTCAACTTCCTTAGGATTTCCTGAACCAATGTCATTTCCCACACCTTCCATATCATTCTTTGAAGGTTGTTCATGTACTTTTGAAGTTGTGGTAGTAACAACTCCTTCTACATTGTTCTCCACAGATTGATGACGCTCTTACTCATTTTTTTCTTCATTTAGACCTCCTAATGTATGTTTTATTAGTGAAAATTTGCACATCACTAGGTCGATGTAAATTAATAATTAATGTTTGCAGTGTGTCAGGGTAACTGAACTTGACCCTCTTCATATTACTATCCTACAATGCCAAGTGCAATTTCTTAGCCAATATATGAGGAACATCTATTACCAAATTCATGCACTCACACAAAATATCATGCATGTGTTGATTCAAAATGGTCCTAAGGACAATCTACATCAAGGATTTGTAGAGCCCTAGTGGGGGAACATCTTACATTTTTAAATCATTTCTAGGAACAATTACATTTTTCCCACAGATTTTACTGGCCATCTCAATATTTTATACTTTGAGGGTTTTTATGGAGCTAATCCTTTGAAACCAAATTGAGGTCCAAATAAACCCTCTTCCCAAAAATGATCAATTCCATGCCTTTATGATCATAACTAATGATGGCAACATCTATCTCCTTGTTTTGAAAATTGAACTGTCCAAAAATAAATTGATGCACTCCTACTCTTAGAAGGGTATCTAGCATACCCATTGGCCACTCATTTCTATCACTCCATGCATCATCACACTCTTTGAATTTTTCATTGTGAACCTTACAAACTGGGAACCCCTTAGTTTAACTGCTACTGCAGTAGAGGACACTCTTATTTTAAATATTGTCGTGGTAGAGAATTCCCTTGTTTCAACTGTGGCCATGGTACATGATGCCCCTGTTTAACTATGGTTGGGATTGTCTTGGTTCCGTGATGAAATCATGGGCAATAAGCTTGTCCACTGCAATTTTGATTTTATGCCTACAATGAACTAGTTTGGTTATGCACACTGAGGAATGCACACAAATGAGGTTTATTTTATTTTAATTGGTTTCAGGTAATATTGATAATGTTGAAATTTATGTTGTCAATGATGTCAAATAAGAAGCATGATAATGCCAAACAAGAATCATGAAGCCTTGATGCCAGTTTGAAGAAGTATATACAAAACAAGGCTACATATCCGTGCAATATAGCTGGGTACTTGTCGCATATACACTGGTCTTTTGCGTAATATAGATCGGTACATGTCGCATATATACTGGGATTTTGTGCAATGTGGATGGGTATGTATCCCACATATGTTGGGTGTTTGTGCAATAAGCAAGAATATCAAAAGCATGCAGAAGAAACCTAGTCGGTTCGAATTGCGATGGGTTAACTTGACCAAGAAGAAAAAGGTAGTCGACATAAAGAAGCCCCTACTTGTGGAAAAATTAATTTAATTAAGGAAAAAAGTAGTGATATAAATAAACCAAGATATTGAAGGAAGAGGGTGTGTGCAATGGATATATAAAAGTATTATCTGTTTTGGAAGCTTTGGTTTATTGGGATATCATTGGCTTGTTGATCCAAAAGGAAGAAACAGTAAAGAGTCGAGTGTGCAGAATGGAAAAGAACAACATCAAATAGTGCGCAGAACCGTAACAACGTACAGATCGTAAAAGTGCATAGGATCAAAGCATTGAAACAAATTAGTGCAATAGCATAATATATATCAAGAGAACAAGAGCACATACGAAAGCAAGTGGAGTAGTATAAGAAGCACAACCGTTGCACATAGATGAGGTAGAGCACATAAGTGCGTATAAAAGTGAAATAGTGAATAGGAAAAGTGTGAAGCTGTGTCTGCAAATAAAAATACAATGCGACATAAGAACCTCTGTTTCTTTATCTCAGGGACGTAGGATGGGGAAATTAAAGGAGATTGCATTATCCTATCAGGTTGGTGCATGAACAGAACGAGTTGGTGCTTGCGCAAAGGATTGGTGTCCTCATAGTTTGGAGCATGTATCGACAAGTTGGTGCTTGCAAAAAGGATTGGTGTCCTCATAGGTTGGAGCCTGTATCGGCAAGTTATTTCTTGCGCAGAGGATTGGTGTCCTCACAGGGTGGATCTTGTAATATGTGAGTTGGTGCTTCCATGTGGGATTGATGTCGCAATTAAATTGGTGTCTAAGTGAGTTGGTGCTCACATCATTGGATATTGGTGTCTCCCATCTATCTATGTAACTTCATTTTCATCCATATATATATATATATAAATTTTCTAATATTCTGTGCATAATTGTCTCTTATTGATGTGTTTTTAAAATAGGAATTGGTGAATAATTTTTAAAGTGAAAAATTGTTTAATCTGTGCATGATACCGATTCGCCCCCCCCTCTTAGTATCATTAAGAATTCTAACAATTGGTATTACAGTGGGATGCTTCAGGAACAGTTTAACAACTGGAAGATAGATCACTATGCAGATATAGATAGACATGAAGGACTTTCTACAAACATAGCACCAAGGTTTGATGGATCAGAATACACCTTATGGAGCATAAGGATGGAAGTATACTTACAATATCATGGATTTGGTGTCTGGAAAGTTGTTGAAAATGTTTATAAAGTTCCCAAAACTCCACCAGTTGAGGCAGTTGACAAAAGACTATATGAGTGCAATGCAAGAGCGAGGAATGCAATACTATGTGGTTTAGCAGATTCAAAGTTCACCAAATCATGCAGTGCACGTCAGCTAAAGAAGTATGGGATAAGCTTAAAAACATATATGAGGGAGATGAGAAGGTTAAGAAGGAAAAGTTGCAAACTTATTTGGGATAGTTTGAAACTCTAAAGATGAGAGAAGAAGAAAATATTGCATCCTATCTTCTTCGAGTAGATGATATTGTTAATACCATTAGAGATCTTGGAGTACAAATTGTTGAGGAAACAAGTGTGCAAAAGGTATTGAGATATTTTCCAACATGGTTTGACTCCAAAGTATCAATTCTAGAAGACACAAATAATTTGAATAAATTAAAGATGGATAAACTTCATGGGATTCTTACTGCATATGAGATAAGGATAGAAAAGAGAATCTTTCCAAAAAAGAAGTAGCTTTCAAATCTTCCAAGAAGATAAGACATAGCAATCATGAATAGAGCAAGATTTCCTCTGATGTATCAGATGATGAAGAAGCAAATTTTGTAAATAAACTAGAGAGGGGTCGCGGAAAGTATAAAGGTAAGTTACCTTTCAAATGTTTTTAATGTGGTAGAGTAGGTCACTTTGCTTCGAAATGTCTTTACAAGGAAATCAAGGATAATGCCAGTGAAGAAGACCTGAATCATAAAGAACAAAGGAAAGTGTATCAACAAAGTAGATCCGAACATAAAAAGAAGAAAACGAGTCTATATTCCAAAGAGGACAGCGGTTCATTTGACGAAGATTATAGAGAAGTAATATTCATGGAAAAAGAAGAAGACCAGGAACAAGAAGGTTTAGAAGATGAAGAAATGGATGAAGTATATTTTAAGGAGAGCTTATCAATGCCTTGGAAGAACTGAAGAAATCAAGAAAGAAGAATAAATATCTATAGGAACAATTATCAAGGTATGATGAACAAATCAAGGGGACAAAAAAATTAGAAGCAGACATAAAAGGACAGCTGAGACAAAAGGTGGAAAAGTGTGAAAATTAGAAATTGAAGTCATTTCCTTAAAAGGGAATTGAAAAAAGCCAATATCCCGCTGAATTTTCAACAGGCTGCATTTAGCAGCAACTCTAAAGCTCTAGATAAAATTATAGACAATCAGAGACCATTATCTAATAAGTCAGGGCTAGGATTTGAATGTTCAACCTCAATGAAGTAGACATATGGGATATGAATGAGAAGCTTTGCATATGTGATCAAAGGCTCTATTCGAATGAAAGATCATAATTTCGGAGAACAGGACAAGAAATCATCTCATGTGAAAACTAGTACGACGCAATCTGGAAGAACTCGCTTCACAAGGTATCAAACTCTTTTCTTGGGAAATTTCTATTTTTGTAAAATTTTTGGTCATAAAGCAGTAAATTCCAAAGCTTCAGCAAAAGAGAATGGTAAGAAGAATATTATTCATCGCGAAGCTAAAAAGAATGATATGAGAAGGCCAGTTAAAACTTTGAAAGAAAATTTCAATTCGGCCCCTTGAATTTAGATGTCAAATGTCATAAATGTCACAATTATGGTCATAACGTTAATGAATGCACAGATTGGTTACCATATGAGCACATTGTTGAAACCAATAGTATTCCCAGTAAAATAACCTCTACAGAATTCTAGTAGAAAAAGACAGACCAACCGAGTCACGAGGGATGCAACTTGGCTTTACATGCGTAGAGTAAAAGAGATCATTGGTATAATGACAGTGGATGTTCCAAACACATGGCAGGGAATAAAGAAAATTTCTTGAAGTTTAAAGAAGAAAAGGGAGACAATGTTTTTTTTGGAGATGATGGTTTTGCTATGATTCTTGGAAAGGGAACGGTAAGTCTTGGAGATAAGGAAGCCAAAGATGAAAATTTCTTACTTGTTGAAAATATGAATCACAATATTCTTAGTGTAATTCAAATGTGTGATCAAGGACATATTCTTACATTTGATTCCAAGAAATGTAAAATAAGAAAACATGACATTGGCATATTTGTAGCAACGACATCCAGAACTCCAAACAATGTTACGTCTTAGATAAAAGAGAAGAAGAAAGATGTTGCTTGGGGAAAATAGGTGAAAATTGGTATTGGAACAGAATACTGGGACATATTAACTTTGACAATCTGGTCAAAATAAACAAAAGATAAGCAGTGAGAGACATTCCAAAAATCACGAAGTCCTTGAATTATGTTTGCAAGCATTTCCTATATGGAGAGAAAACAAAAGTAAGATTTAAGACAAAAGAATATTCTACAACAAAACCATTGGAGCTAGTGCACACTGATCTCTGCGGCCCAATGAGAACCAAAGGTCTAAATGGTGAATCTTATTTCCTTCTCTTCAATGATGATTATACTAGAATGACATGGGTCTTTTTCCTTAAGAAAAAATTAGAGACACTCGAGTGCTACAAAATTTTTAAAGAAGCAATTGAAAATGAGAATGAATTGAATATTAAGTGTCTAAGATCAGATAATGGAGGTGAGTGCACCTCAAATGAATTTGAGGATTTTTGTGAGAAACATGGAATCATAAGACATTTCTCATCCGCGAGGACTCCACAACAAAATGGAGTAGTATAAATAAAAAAACAGAATTGTCCAGGAAATGGATAGAACAATGTTAAATGATTCTAAATTGTTTGAATTTTTTTTGGACTCAAGATATTCATACTGTTATTCACATTTTAAACAGATTTCAAATTAGAATATATAGAAACATGACTCCCTATGAAGTCTAGAAAGGAAGGCCAACAACAATTAAGCATTTCAGAATATTTGGAAGCAAGTGTTATATAAAAAGAAATGAGGAAAACCTAGGAAAATTTGATTTCATATATGAAGAAGGAATATTTCTTGGATATGCAACAAGAAGCAATGCATACAAATGTTACAACCTAATACTAAAGAAGATGGTGGAAAGTCCATATGTGAGGGTAGATGAAGCACTCACACATAGAAGACTAGTGGATGATGATGATCATCCAGCATTTGAACAATCATTAGAAGACCTACTAGAAGAGGAGGAGTCAAGAGAAATAAAATAAGAAACACATCAATAAGAACCAAAAGAAGAAAGATGACCGGACACAAAGACCCCCTCCAGATATGTCCAAAAGAATCATTATGAATATTTGATTATCGGTGATAAAAATGTTGTTGTAGAAACAAGAAGGAAGTACTTAAAAAACACCCTTGAAGAAGTATATTTCTCCTTGCTATAAAAAATAGAACCAAACTGCTTTGATGAAGCTAGGAATGATAAACACTGGATTGAATCCATGAAAGAAGAATTAAATCAGATTGATAAAAATCGGAACTAGGAACTTGTTCCAAGACCCAAAGATAAAAATGTTATTGGTACCAAATGGGTTTTTAGAAGCAAACTAGATGAGGCTGGACATGTAGTTAGAAATAAAGCAAGGTTGGTATGCAAGTGATATGTGCATGTTGAAGGAATATATTTTGAAGAAACCTTTGCTCCTATATCACGAATAGAAGAAATCATGTTGTTTTTGGCCTATACTTGCTCTAAAAATATCACCATATATCAAATGGATGTAAAATCAACATTTCTAAATGGAGAACTAGACAAAGAAGAAGTGTATATAGAGAATACAGAAGGTTTCTCTCTTTCAGATAACAAGGACTATGTTTGCTGATTGAAGAAATCTCTATATGGGTTAAAGAAAGCACCTAGAGCTTGGTATTCAAAACTAGAAAAGTACTTGCAACAACAACGTTTCAGAAAAGACAATGTAGACAGTAATATATATATAAAAGTTGAGCATGGAAATATGATTGTTGTTGAGGTATATGTAGATGATATCATATTTGGAAGTAATGATAACAGTTTAAGACAAAAAAAATCTAAGTACATGCATAAGCAATTTGAAATGTCGATACTCGGAGAACTGTATTTATTTCTAGGAATCCAAATATCTCAACTTGATAATGGTAGCTTTATTTATCAAACCAAGTACATAAAAGAGATGTTGAAAATATTTAATATGGAAGATTGCAAGCCCGTATGTACACCTATGATTACTTGTTGCAAATTGAGTAAGGAATATGAAGCAAATGAAGTAGATCAAAAAATTTATAGATCAATGATTGGAAGCTTGTTATATATATAATTTCAATACCAGACATAATGCACGATGTAGGACTGGTTGCAAGGTTTCAAGAAGCACCTAAATAGACACATGTTCAAGCTGTGAAAATGATCTTCAGATATCTGAAAGGAACTTTAGATTTTGGTTGATGGTATCTACGAAGTAATGAATTGAACTTGGTGGCATATACAGACCCTGATTGGGCAGGAAGTATCGATGACAGAACAAGTACAAGAGGAGCAACATTTTTCTTAGGAAATTTCTTAGTATCCTGGTTTAGCAAGAAACAATCCTCTATATCGCTATCTATAACAGAATCATAATACATTGCAGTAGCAACCTTTTGTGCACAAGTTATATGGATGAAACAAACTTTAAAGGATGTTCAGATGGAATTTGATTAGCCTATATCGATTTTATGTGACAACACAAGCACAATCAACATCTCCAAGAATCTTGTAATGCACTCCAAAACCAAGCATATTCCAACCAAATACCATTTTTTGAGAGAATAAGTCACTGCAAATATTGTCAAAATAGATTATGTGGACACCAAGGAACTGATTGCAGATATATTTACAAAGCCAATTCCAAGAGATAATTTTGAATATTTCAGACAGAGAAACTAGACGTTATTTCCACTCCACATTAATGTCAAGCATCTACGACATGACAGGAATGTGGCACAACAAAAGAAAGAAAGGGAATCATGAATCCAGGGGGAGCATCCTTTTGCCATTGATATCAAAGGGGGAGAGGTACTAGGTAGAAGGTTTTACAGATAAATGATGAATGAAAGTTTGTGCATGGATGCTGAAAGGATCAATTGGCATGAATACAGGGGAATCATGTTGCAGGCATAAAATAAGAGATCATACTCAAGGGGAGCTCAGTTTTGAATGGTGTTGACATCAATTCCAAAGGGGGAGCTTTTTTAACTTTGTGTTGTCATTGATGTCAAACAAGAAGCATGATAATGTCAAGAAAGAATCATGAAGCCTTGATGCCAGTTTGAAGATGTATATACAAAACAAGGCTACCTATCCACGCAATATAGTTGGGTACTTGTTGCATATACATTGGGATTTTCCGCAATATAGATGGGTACATGTCACACATATACTGGGATTTTGTGCAATATGGATGGGTACATATCCCACATATACTGGGTGTTTGTGCAATATGCAAGAATATCAAAAGCGCACAGAAGAGACCTAGTCGACTCGAATTGCGATGGGTTAACTTGACCTAGAAGAAAAAGGTATCTGGCATAAAGAAGCCCCTACTTGTGGACAAATTAATTTAATTAATGAAACAAGTAGTGATATAAATAAACCAAGAGATTTAAGGAAAACAAGTTATACAACTTGACGAGAACTCGACATTGTTCTCGTTTTTTGGGGGTCAATTTTAGTAGCTATTTTTACCTTCGTTTTAGAATGTGTGTATACCGGTAGCACCATTTTTTTGCGATTTTCAAATTTCTTGGTCATAAGAAAACTATAAATTTTATTTACAAGGGCATTTTTTCAAAGTTTACAAAAAAAATATATTTAGTATCTAGTTATAATTCAAAAATACATACATTTTTGAATTTTTTTAACATTTAGAAGCTAGTTAGAATGGAAAATATATACATTTTGGAAGTTTTTTCTTTAAACTTTTCTCTTAAACAAGTCATTTTTGGGGGCAAATTTGTAAAAAAATGAGAAAATAAAGACATTTCAAACTATCTTTAATGTATTTTCAGAGATTTTATTTATAAAAATGATATTATTTAACATTATTTCCGTAAAGTGATAATTCACATAAACTCAACAAAAACTATACCATATATTTGTAAATGACATATTAAAAACATAATATTTTTTTCTCAAAATAAAATCTTAAAGTCAAAACAATGCAAAAATATCTTATAAATTTTTTGTCAAATTTGATATTTTGTGAGCCTCGCTCTCCTGAAGATGGACCCGCATTTAGGGTTTGAAACATCGAGACCTTCTTCACCAACGCAGCCTCCTCTTGATATTGATTTAACCTGCGTAAAATTCAAGAATCAGACATGAAACTAATCAAGAAAATTATGAAGGCCAAATCTTCATCAAAATTAACATTTTCTACAACTTGACTATCTTCCTAAACCTCAATATCGTCTTAATAAATTTTAAAACCCATATCAAATTATTTAAACACCATAATAAAATATTAAAACAAACAAAATATAAAAATATATAATTTAAATTTAAAACATATTACCATAAAAAATAAATCATAATAAAAAAATTTAAAATATATAAATGATTTAGTATGTTAATAATTTAATAATGAAGAGAAACAATAATCAAAATAACATATAATAACACATCATACCATATATATATATATAATATAATATAACATATAATAAATAACATATAATATCACATTAAAAAAACATATATACAACAAAACAATAATTAAAAAACAAAAACAAAATATATACATATCATATTACATATATATGATAGTAATTTGTTTAAAGAAGAAAATTAATATAGCCAAGATTAAAACGAATTCCCATGAGCTTTATAGCGAAATAGGGTGTTGGTCTATTCCCAAAACTCCGTGGGCGGAAAGGGTTTGCCATCTTTGTGAGTCTATGAGCGTTGATGATGAAAATCAATTTCTTTTAGAGTTCCCTGCTTACACCCAAATTAGATATAAGTTTCATAGTATTTCCTACAATACAAACCTTGTTTTGGTTTGGTTTTTGGTTTTTGATTGAAGACATATATTTGCTACAATACCATTATAACATATGTTTTTATGGTTTTAGATTTTTGTTTTTGATTTGGTTTTTGGTTGAAGACATATATATCTTATTTTATATATAATATATCTTGTTTTTTGTTTTTTATTATCGTTTTGTTTTATGTGTTATTATATATATAATTTTGGTTTTTGTTTTTTTATTATTGTTTCGTTATATATATATATATATATATTTAATGTTTTTTTTTTCCTTTATATTTTTTTATTTGTGTTTTTATATTTATATTTTTTTTTTTTCAAACATTTTTTTTATGATATTAAAGTATAATGTAAACCTTTTATTTTTTCAAGAATAATTTAATTCTTAAAATTTAATTGTATCGTAATATTTTTTTCTTCTTCTTATTTAACTATTTTTAATGTGTTGTATATTTTTTTATAATTGTTTTTAATGTGTTTTATGTTTTTTTTTGTATTTTAATTTTAGGAGTTTTGGTTGAATGATGTTGGTTGTTAGGGTCACAATTTGGAACAAGGAGTAATTTTAACCTTCTCCTAAAAAAATGTGATTACGGGAGAACCACTTTTTGATTTAGGAGTTGAATTAGGGTTTTGATTGCAACCGCATTGGTCGGAGTTTAAAAAATTGTAATTTTAGCTTTGAAAAAAAAGGGTGCTACCAGTAGCACCATTTTTCAAATCGAGGGTTGTTTTTGTTGTTTTTAACATAAAAGAATGAGTTTTTATCGCTAGAGTTCTCGTTTTGAGTATAAAGTTCTCGTCAAGTTGTATAACTTGTTGGAAGAGGGTGTGTGCAATGGAGATATAAAAGTATTATGTGTTTTGGAAGCTTCGATTTATTGGGTTATCAATGGCTCGTTGACCTAGAAGGGAGAAATAGTAAAGAGCCAAGTGTGCGGAATGGAAAATCAAAACAGTAAACAATGCATAGAACCATAGCAGTGTGAATATCATAGAAGTGTGCAGGACCATAGAAGTGAGCCAGATTAGTGCAGTAGCAGAGTATACAACAAGAGAACAAGAGCATTTAAGTGGAGTAGTGTACAATGCACAACAGTTGTGCAGAGATGAGGTAGAGCACACAAGTGTGTGTAAAAGTGAAACAATGAACATGACAAGTGTGAAGTTGTGTGCGCAAATAAGAAGATTGTGCGATAGAAGAACCTCTATTTCTTTATCTCAGGGCAGTAGAATGGGGCTATAGCGACGTTATGGAAGATGCGTCTCTATAGCGATGATCGTCAGGGACAACATCATTTTTTTCCAAAATTTTTAACTGTTTTTCCACGAAAAAATCGATTTTAGCTTATTCGTGGCAAACTGTCATGGGACTTTTGAGCCATATGTAGTAGTGCAAGGAAAGGAGATTGTCGTCTCCTCTTAGGTTGGTTCCTGAACACATCAAGTTGGTGCTAGCGCAAAGGATTGGTGTCCTCACAAGTTGGAGCATGTTGGAACATATTCCCATCATTGACATTCCATGGACCATATAATTGTTTCTAGGTAGTTTATACCAAGGTTGAAACACCATTATTTGGTTCCCTAGTGTCTAGTTCATGTGGTGTTGCTTGCTAGTGCCTACTTTGGTGTCTTGGACCAATAGTTTGTCCACATTTGACCCTAACACTATGGTAAATCCTATCTAACCTTGTTTGTCCACAAGTTTATCCACCATCCTTCATTTCAAGAGTCAATGTGCCCTCATTAAATGATTTATGGAGATAACGCACCCATCCCCTATTTTAAGGAACCTTGGTGCAATACAAGTTTGATTTGGTCTCTTTGGGTAATTAATGGCCACTAGTCATCACTCCACCACTACTCCATTAATTTGGTCCACATACAGGTTCATACTTATCCACTCAAGGCTCTCATAGGTGTTATTGATCAATTTGTGAGGTCCAAGTATGATTTGGATGGCATTAATGTCAGTTAGTGGGGGAATTAGTCTAGGTAAGCCCACATTATGGTGAGCTACTCGAATTGCCACTAAGTCTCTCGTTTTTGCCTCTTGAGAGCATCTATATATTGTACTCATGTTGATGAATAACATTAGAGAGTGTAATTCTTCCCACTGGAGTGATTTTCTTCTAGTGTTATATTCAATATTTCTTCTCTATTCTTGTTATCTCTTTGTGCAAATAATTCTAAGTGATTTTTTTTTCTATCTAGATCTAGGTTAGATTGTCACATGTATCAGAACCTAGTGTGGTGATTGTTGTGAAATCTAAATTCTAATAGAGCCAGTATCAACAAGTCGGTGCTTGCATAGAGGATTTGTGTCCTCACAGGTTGGAGCCTGTAATCTGCAAGTTGGTGCTTGCATGTGGGATTAGTGTCCCAATCAGATTGGTGTATGAGTGAGTTCGTGCTCACATCATTGGAGATTGGTGTCTCCCATCTATTTATGTAACTTCATCTATATATATATATATATATATTGTTGAAAAAGATAACTCTGGAGGTCCTCCCATATTTTTGGTGTGGGTGTGATGAGGATGACCATAAATTTTTGTCCTTGTGTATTTACGTAATAAAGTGACGTTTATGTAAATAAAGTGATGTTTTGTACTTTATCAAAGTGGGTCACTTAAGTGATGTATTTTTTAATTAATTAATTATTAATTGAGAAAAGTGCATCTATTGTGAACCATAGATATCCTAATCTAATCCTAGCCATTGATTAGGTAGTTGCTTTGGTAGTTAGGGTTAGTTGGTGAAAAATAAAGTATAAAAAAAGACAAAGGGACAAATGAAGAACACTCACCATCAAAAGAGAGGAAGAGGAATATTGAAGACCAAAAAGAGTTCCCTAGCAGAGAAGGGCGCAATTTCCAAAAGAAAGGAGCAGCATGCATCCCTAGGTAACCTGTTGAAAAAGATAACTCTGGAGGTCCTTCCATATTTTTGGTGTGAGTGTGATGAGGAGGACCATAAATTTTTGTCCTTTTGTATTTATGTAATAAAGTGACATTTATGTAAATAAAGTGATGTTTTGTACTTTATAAAAGTGGATCACTTAAGTGATGTATTTTTTAATTAATTAATTATTAATTGAGAAAAGTGCATCTATTGTGAACCATAGATATCCTAATCCAATCCTAGCCATTGATTGGGTAGTTTCTTTGGTAGTTAGGGTTAGTTGGTGAAAAATAAAGTATAAAAGAAGACAAGGGGACAAATGAAGAACACTCACCATCAAAAGAGAGGAAGAGGAAGATTGAAGACCAAGAAGAGTTACCTAGCAGAGAAGGGCGCAATTTCCATAAGAAAGGAGCGGCATGCATCCCTAGGTAACTTGTATTAGGTTGTACAAGGCATTTATGACGGTCACATGTGTGGGCATGAATCCCAAGGGAGATGGATCGAATCCCAAGAATTGATTGCACATTAAATGCATACCGTACAACATTAATTGCAGGCATGTGTGGGCACATAAAGCAAGGCAGAAAGTGTGCAGGCCGTACAATACCGTACAACATGTGTGGTCAGTCATACAACATACCGTACAATACTTTTTGGCACATATTTCGAGTTAGTTTTGTTGATGTTCTGTTTTGAGAAATTTTGTCAGTAAGGGTTAAAATAAGAAACATTCATTGTAAATAATTTTTTCTGAATTTGCTCTTTTTAATGAAAAATCTTCTTCTTAGGGTTTTCCCCAAGTTTGTGGGGTTTGACCCGGTCTTTGACCAAAATATTTGTGTTCATATTGCTTAAATTTATCTTCAGTATTTGAAAGCACATTTTTGAAGTTGTGGTTTTACTTTTAAATTTCAAAATTAAAACCCTAGTTTTCAAAATGTTTGACTAAATGTGTGAATGAGTAAATTTCATATTTAAGTCAATTTCTTCACACAAACACACATATCTATATCTATATCTATATCTATATATATATATATATATATATAATTTTTCAAATATTCGATGCACAGTTATCTCTTATTGATGTGTTTTTAAAGTAGGAATTGGTGCACAATTTCTAAAGTGAAAAAATGTTTAATCTGTGCATGATAATGATTCACCCCTCCCTCTTCCCCTCCCGCCCTCAGTATCATTAAGAATTCCAACAATTAAATGAAGTACTTTTTATAACTTAGTTTACCCTTAGTACCAAATGGTCTATTAATTTTTTTATAACGTACTACCAACACATTCCATGAACTACTTATACAAGTTGTTATGTAAAAACACAATGTTAATTGCAACAATGGGCTTAGTAAAATGCAAGCCACAATATGTACATAGGGAAATAATTAAAAGTAAAACTGTGGGCTTGAAGCTAGTTATATTTTTTTATATAAACCTATTTCATATTCCCCAAAATATGTTTAATTTGCTTGCAATGAATCGAACTTAGCTTACCCCTATTCTCAAATGGTTTATTATTTTTTTATAATATACTTTTACCCCTAATACGAACATATACTATGAACAACTTATATAGGGAGTTATGTAAAAACAAAGTGTAAATTTTTTAAAAATGGCTTAGTAAAATGCACGGCACAATTTGTCCTAAAATGTTGTGTCATTTTTCCACAATGAATCTGCCAATATGGAATTTTTCTTTTCTTTTTTGGACCGATCTTTATCCACTCCAGTAAAATGCACTTCTAACCCTCATTATTGGGTCTTTTTGAGTGATTTCAATTTGAAGTAATGTGAATTTATATTTTCCACCTTCTTATACATCTATTTCTCCAATTTGGGTTCAAAAAGTGTTTGTTATGAAGAAACTCATCATGAATGCCTTTTATTTATGAAATGCCTGCCTAGTTTAATGAAAATTCAAGCCAAATCCTTCTATTAAATGTTTACACTAAATGGATTTGGAATAGGATAGATAGATATTTTGACAAGAATATCCTAGTGTTATTTTTATATAACCTATCCTCGTATGTTCAAAGTCAAGCTATGAACTACTTATACAGGTTATTAGGTAAAAACAATGTAAATTTGCAAATGTGAGATTAGTAAAATGCACGCCACATTATGTACATTGGTGAATAATTAAAAGTAAGACCACAGGCCTGAAGCTAGTTACATTATTCACACAAAAATATTTTAGATTCCTAAAATGATGTGTCATTTTCCCACAATGAAAGCGCCAAAATCACAATTTTTCATTTTTGGACCCATCTTTACCCACTTCAATAAAATGCATGCCCAATCCTCATTATTGAGTATTTTTGAGTGATTTCAATTAGAAGTGGTGTGGATTAGTATTTTTACACCTTATACATCTATTTTTCCAATTTGGGTTAAAAAATTGTTTGCTTTGAAGAAACTCTTCATGGATTTCTTGTATTTACGAAATGCCTACCTACGGTTTATTGAAAATGCAAGCCAAAGGCTCATATCAAATGTTTACAGTAAATGTATTTGAAAATATGATAGCTAGATATATTAAGAAGAATATCCCTATGCTATTTTTATATAACCTAACCTCGTATGCTCACAAGAAAGCTATGAACTACTTATACATATTGTTATGTAAAAACAAAGTGTAAATTTGCAAAATTGGCTTAGTAAAATGCATGCCTTAGTCTATACATTGGTAAATAATTAAAAGCAAAAATACGGGCCTAAATCTAGTTACATTGTCCACAAAAATATCTTTCAGATTCCTAAAATGAAGCCTTATTTTCCCACAATGAATATGCAAATATAGAAAATTTTCTTTTCTGGACCCATCTTTACCCACTTCAATAAAATACACACCCAACCCTCATTATTGGGCCTTTTTGAGTGATTTCAATTGGAAATGGTGTGTATTACTATTTTCCACCTTATTATAGATCTATTTATCCAATTTGGGCTCAAAAAGAATTTGCTTTGAAGAAACTCTTCATGGATGTCTTGTATTTATGAAATGCCCACCTAGTTTAATGAAAACACAAGCCAAAGACTCCTATCAAATGTTTAGAGTAAATGGATTTGAAAATAGGATAAATAGATATATTGAGAAGAATATCCTTGTTCTATTTTTATATAACCTAACCTTGTATGCTCACAGTCAAGCTATGAACTACTTATACAAGTTATATAAAAACAAAGTGTAAATTTCAAAAAATGAGCTTAGTAAAATGCACACCATTGTCTGTAAATTGGTCAATAATTAAATGTAAAACCAAAAGATTGAAGATAGTTACATTGTTCATAAAGACCTCTTTCAGATTCTTAAAATGAAGTTTCATTTGTCCAAAATGAATATGCCAAGATGACATTTTTTTTCTTTTTTGGATCCATCTTTACCCACTTTAGTAAAATGTACTCCCAACCCTTCATTATTAGGTCTTTTTGAGTGATTTCAATTGGAAGTGGTGTGGATTAATATTTTCCACCCTTTTATACATTTTTTTTTCCAATTTGGATTCAAAAAGTACCTGCTTTGAAGAAACTCTTCATGGATCTCTTGTATTTATGAAATGCTCGCCTAGTTTAATGAAATTGCAAGCCAAATCCACCTCTCAAATGTTTACAGTAAATGGATTTGAAAATAGGATATCTAGATATATTGAGAAGAATATATTTGTGCTATTTTTATATGTCCTAACCTCATATTCTCACAGTAAAGCTATGAACTACTTGTACAAGTTGTTATGTAAAAGCAAAGTGTAAATTTGCAAAAATGGGCTTCGTAAAATGCATGCTATAGTCTATAAATTTCTCAATAATAGAAAGTAAAACCATAGGCCCGAATATAGTTACATTGTTCACAAAACCTCTTTAATATTCCTAAAATGATGTGTTATTTTCCCATAATAAATTTGACAAGATGACAATTTTTATTTTTTGGACCCATCTTTACCCACTTAAGTAAAATGCATGCCCAACCCTCTTTATTGGGTCCTTTTGAGTGATTTCAATTGGAATTGGTGTGGATTACTATTTTATACCTTCTTATACATCTATTTTTTCCATTTGTCTTCAAAAAGTGTTTGTTTTGAAGAAACTCTTCATGGATGTCTTGTATTTATGAAATGCCCACCTAGTTTAATGAAAGTGAAAGCCAAAGCTTCCTATCAAATGTTGACACTAAATGGATTTTGAAATATGATAGATAGATATTCTGAGAAGAATATCCTTGTGATATTTTTTATATAACCTAACCTTGTATGCTCATAGTCAAACTATGAACTACTTATACAAGTTGTTATGTAAAAACAAAGTGTAAATTTGAGAAAATGGGCTTAGTGAAATGCAAGCTACAATCTAAACATTGGTCAATAAGTAAAAGTAAAACCACATGCCTAAAGCAAGTTAAATTTGACACAAAACCTCTTTCAAATTCCTAAAATGATGTTTCATTTGCCCACAATGAAACTGTCAATATGGCAATTTTTCTTTTTTGGACCCATCTTTACCCACTTTAGTAAAATGCATGCCCAACCCTCATTATTGGGTCTTTTTGAGTGATTTCAACTCAAATTGGTGTGTATTAATATTTTCCACCTTCTTATACATCTATTTTTCCAATTTGGGTATAAAAAGTGCCTTCTTTGAAAAAAATTCTTCATAGATGTCTTGTATTTATGAAATGCCCGCCTAGTTTAATGAAAATTCAAGCCAAAGACTCCTATCAAATGTTTACAATATATGTATTTGAAAATATGATAGATAGATATATTGCGAAGAATATCTTTGTGATATTTTTATATATCTCAACATCGTATGCACATAGTCAAGCTATGAACTACTTATACAGGTTGTTATGTAAAAACAAAGTGTAAATTTGCAAAATTAACAGGCTTAGTAAAATGCATGCCAGAATCTGTACATTGGTCAATAATTAGAAGTAAAACAACAGGCCTGAAATTGTTCACAAAACCTCTTTCGTATTCCTAAAATGATGTATCATTTTCTCATAATGAATCTGCCAAGATGACAATTTTTCTTTGTTGGACACATCTTTACCCACTTTAGTAAAATGCATGCCCAACCCTCATTATTGGGTATTTTTGAGTGATTTCAATTGGAAGTGGTGTATATTACTATTTTGCACCTTATTATACATCTATTTTTTCCATTTGTATTAAAAAACTATTTGATTTGAAGAAACTCTTCATGGATGTCTTGTATTTATGAAATGCCCGCTTAGTTTAATGAAAATGCAAGCCAAATCCTCCTAGCAAATGTTTACACAAAATGGATTTGGAATTAGGATAGATAGATATTTGAGAAGAATGTATTTTTGATACTTTTATATAACCTAACCTTGTATGCTCACAGTCAATCTATGAACTACTTATACATGTTGTTATGTAAAAACAAAGTGTAAATTTTCAAAAACGGGCTTAGTAAAATGCATGCCACGGTCTGTATATTGGTCAATAATTAAAAGTAAAAGCACAGGCACAAATCCAGTTACATTTTTCACAGAAACCTCTTTTAGATTCCTAAATTGATTTTTCATTTTCCTACAATGAATCTACCAAGATGGCAAATTTTCCTTTTTGGACCCACCTTTACCCACTTCGGTAAAATGCATGATCAACCTTCATTATTAGGTATTTTCGAGTGATTTAAATTGGAAATAGTGTGGATTACTATTTTACACCTTATTATACATCTATTTTTCCAATTTGGGTTCAAAAAGTGCCTACTTTGAAGAAATGCTCCATGGATGTCTTGTATTTATGAAATGTCCACGCCTAGTTTAATGAAAATGCAAGTCAAATCCTCCTATCAAATGTTTACACTAAATGGATTTGCAAATATGATAGACATATATATTGATAAGATATATTTATGATATTTTTATATAACCTAACCTTGTATGCTCACAGTCAAGCTATGAACAACTTATACAGGGTGTTATGTAAAAACAAAGTCTAAAATTGCAAAAATGGGCTTAGTAAAATGCATGTTGAAGTCTGTACATAGATCAATAATTAAAAGTAATACCGCTGCATTGAAGCTAGTTACATTTTTCACAAAAACCTCTTTTATATTCCTAAAATTATGTTTCATTTGCCCGCAACGAATCTGTCAAGATGGCAATTTTTCAAACAACTTATGCTCAAAGTTAAGCTATGAACTACTTATACATGTTGTTATGTAAAAACAAAGTTTAAATTTGCAAAAATGGGCTTATTAAAATGCACACCACAGTTTGTAGATAGGTCAATAATTAAAAACAATACCATGTGCTTGAAACCAGTTGCATTGTTCACAAAATCATATTTAAGGTTCCTAAAATGATGTTTCATTTGCCCACAATGAATCTGCCAAGCTGTTAGTTTTTATTTTTTGGACCCATCTTTACCCACTTCAGTAAAATGCACACCCAACCCTCATTATTGGGTCTTTTTTAGTGATTTCAATTGGAAATGGTGTGGATTACTATTTTCCACCTTATTATACATCTATTTTTCCAATTTGGGTTCAAAAAGTGCATACTTTGAAGAAAATTTTCATGGATGTCTTGTATTTATGAAATGCTTTCCTAGTTTAATGAAAATTCAATTCAAATCTCCTATAAAATGTTTATTCTAAATGGATTTGGAAATAGGATAGCTAGATATATTGAGAAGAATATCCATGTGTTATTTTTATATGACCTAACCTTGTATGCTCAGAGTCAATCTATGAACAACTTACACAGGTTGTTATGTAAAAACAAAGTGTAAATTTGCAAAAATGGGCTTGAAAATAATACTATGGGCTTGAAGCTAGTTGCATTGTTGACAAAAAGTTCTTTCAAATTCCTAAAATGGTGTTTCATTTTCTCACAATGAATCTACCAAGATGAGAAATTTTCAAACAACTTATGCTCTTAGTCAAGCTATGAACAATTTATACAAGGTGTTATGTAAAAATAGTGTGAATTTTCAAAAATGGTCCTAATAAAATGCACACCATAGTTTGTACATATGTTAATAATTGAAAGTAAGACCGTGGGATTGAAGCTAGTTATATTGTTGGCAAACACTTCTTTCATATTCCTAAAATTACGTGTCATTTGCTTGCAATGAATTTGTCAAAATGACATTTTTTCCGTTTGGAACCCGTGTTTACCAACTTCAGTAAAATGCATGCCCAATCCTATTTTTAGGGTCTTTTGAGTGTTTTAAGTTGAAAATGGCATTTATTACTATTTTTCACCTTACTATGAAAAGTGCAATTTTAACATTTTTGAATGTTACAAACACTTGGTGTAAAATGAAAGCCACAAGCATAAAAATGCACATTAAGAATGTGTAGTCATATTTAAATGAATGCAGTATGTTACATCTATGTTTTCAGAAAGTGCAGACCCTTACATGATATGTTTTGTCAATATTGGAACATTGTAAGGAGTGGTTTTTAGGACAATTTAAAGACAAAATAGAAGTATCTTCTCAAGATCCCATAGGGTAACAAAGGTATATTTTGATTTCAAACTTTGAAATATCAAATATTAAGATTTTTTTCCTTGGAAAAGAAAAAAACAAAATTAATATGTCATGACATAAATGACTAGAGGTAACAAATAAAATATTCATACATATTAAATAACATATTTCACCATAGATATTACAACACAGATCTATCATAAAGAATTTACCATACATATATTTATGACATGTATAATGTTTACATCTCCAAATGGGGTGCACTGGTCCTCATCCCCAATCCATAACAACGATGGATGGGATCCCATTGTTATGAATCCCATGAAAAGTACACTTGCACACAAGGCTGTAGGATATTATACAAATAACGAAATCTAAATGTTGGTCCCACTCTCCATTTACCAAGAAGTTGACTATCATCATTTGAGCATGAAGATGGATGATATCTACCAGGAAATGTTGGCCATGTATAGAAAACAACCTCCTTAAGATCCACATATATTTATTTGGTGAACTCTAGTGAATTGTTCGTATTCACAATCCCAATAGGTATAAAATGCATTGCAATAAGTTCAAAAGTAACCATGAAACTCTTAGATGGACAACAAATTTCGACATAAGATTCACTGGGTATCATGTTCCAAGACCTTATGTGGTTGTATACTTAGTAGGAAAGAAGAGGAATATTGTGACAATGGATTCGATGTGGTTGCATTGCTCCAAGATATGATGGTATTGCATTGTTTGTTCCATGTTCTGTAGAGGCAAATAATGCAGTAGTCACAACTTCATCATCACCTTTTGTTGCAAGAAGTTGGAATGTGGTGTGCTTATAATATTTCATAGCAATAAAATGGCAAGAAAATGATTTTCCCTTTCGAGTGATCATGCCCCATATTTTAATAGAGCTCACAGTAAAGAATACATTAGCAATGCCTACAATAAAAATAAAGATAGCATAATATACTATAAATAAATTTGTGTGATATGAATTGAAAAGTATATATTAAAATATGCCAAATTATACTCACCATCATTGATTTCAGTTGGTTTCAATAAACCTTGTTTTGTATAAAACAGCTCATGTGGATCCAAATTCACACCTTGGGGAATATGGTGGACTCTACCAAAAAAATCCACATGACTTTCAAACATTCTTAGCCAACATAATGTTCCATCAGTGGAAACCTCTACTAAACAATTCAACACTTCCACAGGATATGGAATTTTCAGTGATTCTTCTTCAAACATACCAAGAAAATTTTCATAATAAATATGGACATACATGCCTTCCCTTATCATAAAATCAAATGGATTGGTGTTGTGAACAATAATCCTATCCATTTGAATGAGTTTCTTTCTTCCAATCTTGACAAAATGACCATCTCCCAATAAGGAAGTCACATCTAAACTGGATCACAAATAAAACCCATACTTGGCGACTACTATGGAATGTTTGTTGTGATATCCATTTGACCCACTTGAAAATAATTGTGATTTTATTTTATAAAATGAAGGATGGTGCAACATAATATTGCCACTTTCATCCGCGTACACCATTTGAACAAGTAAATCATCTTCCATACTATGTGTCCATGTTCAATTGATACCAATAGTGTAAAGAATTGGATCATTACCACAAGGATCCAAGCATGTCAACTCTACATTTCATGTATGGGACTCATCAATAAATTTACAAATAATGATCTCTTGTAAACAATTTTCTCTTCTAAGAAGAGAAACTATATCAAAATCAGGAACATCGCCCCTAACACGATGCATAAATGAACGACCTTGAAGTTGATAAGGTATTTCCCTCTTATTAGGCTAGACATGAACATCATTACCACTAGGCTATAATTCATCATCACTCCAACAATCACTTTCAAAAATTCTATACAGTTGTCGTGACTTTCGTCATTGCATAGATAATTGTTGCTTCATTTCTCATTTTTAATCATCTAGCATCCTCTCTAGGGAGTATCCATAATGCTTATTCCAAAATTTAGGGAGGAAAAAAATTTCGTTCTTTATGTGGAAATGAAATAGGGTCTGTACTATACATGATTAAATTTAGAAAATGTTATAATTTGCAATCATGACAAGATGCCCAAATGGGCTACACAGGTTACAATTGAGATCTCTAAATTGGAAATCAATGGTGAAAAAGGAAATCTATCTCAGCATGCATAATATAAATGCTACAATAACCTTTAGTAAGAACCTTCGATTTATTTTCTCCTTGCAACCAGGCTTAGGGTGTTGCATACAAACAATATTGATGCTTCTTGGCCCTATAAAATTTCTACATAAAAAAATTAAGGGTAAAATTGATTATTATGCTTATACAACATCTTGTAAATAACTCTTATAGCCTGCCTAGAAACAAAAAATTGCACAATGGAAACTAGGAAAGAAATGTAACAAACCATACAAAAATATAAAAAATGAAAAGAGAAGGATTTTCAGCAATTACATTTGTTAAACTTCAAGAAAATTGGATAAAAGTGCTCATAATCCCAAACAGAAATACAACGAAGTGTTAAAAAAACATATTCCTATATATATATATATCTCGATATTTATATATATATATATATATCAAGAAAATTGGATAAAATGCTCATAATCCCAAACAAAAATACAACGAAGTGTTAAAAAAACATATTCCGATATATATATATATATATATATATATATTCCGATATATATATATATATATCGGAATATATATATATATATATATATCGGAATATATATATATATATATTCCGATATATATATATATATATATATATATTCCGATATATATATATATATATATATTCCGATATATATATATATATATATATATATATACTTGTGCAAAAAATAAAACTTATCTTATCAATGGACCAACATCATTTTTGTTCAAAAAAATTCTATGCATTCTGATTCGATTTGATCTAGAATCACATCCGATATGATTTCACCAATGATTTTTTTTATGTAGGGGATTTTAACTAGGGCTCACAAGTTTCTCTTGTTAGGTTTGCTCAAGAAGGGACCTTTTCTGTTAATAGGGTTATATTACAAAGTTTGTGAGTTTGGTCAATCAAGGTGATGGCCTAGATTGATCACAAGTTTTGGGGAAATCGAAATGGGAAAAAAGGGAGTGACTTTCTGATTGTTACCCACTCATGAAAATTTCAAATGAAAAAGGGAACGATTTTACGATTGTTACCCACTCATGAAAACTCCAAAATTGTGGGTTAACCCCACATTGTTCTACATGAAAAACACTTTATCCACGCCACCTTACCCCACCTAGTTTCTCATGCAGTCAGAATATATTTTCAGTGGAATTAGGAGTTTGATTGATTATGTGATTAACAACGATAGTTATGTTTTAATTAACTTTTAATTCATTTCTTATTTAGGATACATTTTGGGGTGGGTAATTTCTTATGTTGGTATACATGCTTTCAAGGCCACCCACATCCAATATTATAGCTTTGGGAACTCTTATGCAAGTGGAACATTTTATCCATGATGTATACAAAGAGGCATACACAGAAGATGATGACTTCAAGGAGATGTTCCAATAGCTACATGGACAATTTCATGTAGAAGAATGTGACAATAAGGCTGGATATCATCTCTAGAATGGGTTACTCTACAAGCTAGACAAGCTTTGCATTCTTAAGGGTGAAATATTGTATCTCATCAAAGAGGCACATGCCTCCAAAGTTGCAAGGCATTTGGCATTGGGAATACAATTTCTAACTTGCAAAGGTATCGGTATTGGCTCAAAATGAAAGAAGATGTAGCATGGTATATTGGATGCATACTTTGTTGTACCAACAACCCCAGTAATAGAAAACAAGGTCTATATTATCCCTTACATGTACCCACTTGACCTTGGGAAATCATTTCCATGGATTTTGTGGGTGGGTTACGAACTACTAGGAAGGGACATGACTATTTATTTGTGATAAGTTGACATATTCAACAACATGTGCATTATTATGCCTTGTTAGAAGACCATCAAAGGACAAGAAGCAACACACATGTTCTTTGAGAAAGTCTGGGTGCACTTTGAGATACCAAGGAGCATCATCTCCGATAGGGATACTAGCTTTCTTAGTGCATTTTGGACTACACTTTGGGAGAAGATGGACACTAAGTTGAATAGATCTACAACATTCCATCCATAGACATATGAATAGACATAAGTAGTCAACATGACCTTGGTGTATCTTTTGAGGGATTACAATCAAAAGCATCTGAAGACTTGGGATGAAAATTTGATTTATATTCAACACTCTTATAATAGAGCAATCCACACTTCCATTGGTTGGTCCCTTTTTGAAACTTGTTTTGGATATCTACCACCTTCACCTCTAGATGCTGTATATGGAAAAAAATGGGGAGTGATGGAAGACAATGTAATACCCCATTTTGACCCTTAGGATATATTAGATTTTAATGTAAATATTGTATACATGCGATGTATGTTTTCCTAGTGTGGAGCTCAAGGCCAAAGCCTTGCTAGTGGATGCTCAGTTTTATTTGAAAGGAAAATAATTTGATATTATGTTATCCATGTGCTATTAATCCATGGAATATTGTAAAATGATGTAAATATTAATATTGCAATAATATACAAAAAATTGGCTATGGAAGCAACTAATAAGAGGGGGCCATGTGTATCCACTAGGGAGAGGTGAGGGGTTTGGGGGGATTGAACCCCATGCTTCCAAATGTCATCTTGAGAACCCATTTTACTTTCCTTGCTGGCAATTAATTCTATTGTAAGGAAGTAGTTGAAGAAATCAGTCCATGGATTCAATGGATCATGGGCAACCCATAAATTCGTATGGAAAATTATGGGCTCTGTTTCCTTGACCCACAAGTCACTATACCTCATGGGAATTCGTTTTCCATCATTCTCATTCCATTGTTGAACATCTAAGTATCAGTTTTCATCCATTACACATTCCCAACAGTGAGAAAAAACATAAATCGCAACCCAGAATTAAGCCACGTTTTGAGGTGCTAAAACTGCCCATAAAATTGTGTGGATAGCGAAATCCAATGGGGGATCCATAGAAATGAACCTTGGGGCGAATTTGAGAGTGTTAGATGCCCAAAAATCCATGGGAAAACCCAGATTTGATAGCCCAAAAATCCAATTACAGGACAGAGTCATTTGGCCATAAAATTGAGAAAATCCAAGCGTCAATGACATAGAAGAAGATAGAACAAAGGTTGGAATTGCTTGACAAACCCAGTGAATGCTATAATATCAAATATTTAGCAGCTTGGACCTTTCTATTCCCACCCTGAAGAGCACTAGAGGGAAGGCGTTCTTGAGGGACTGTGTAGCAGAGAAAGGGACCTTCCTTGTGTTGGGTGTGGTAGGTATTGTGGGTGCCAAGGTTGTTTGAGTTTAGTTTGAGATGCTTTTAGCTCTGTGGTTGAGCCCATTGGATTAGCATCCTCCTCCTTTGTCTCTTTGCATGCTTGATAAACCAAACTGTGTGCTAGCTTAGCATGACTGTTTGTGTGAAACCATGGTTGTGAGTGAGCCTGTTTAATTCCTCCTTAGTGGATACATAGCCTAGCTTGGGGGTGGTCTCTCACCTAAATAATATAGGCTGGACAGAGACCTATGGTTGGGTGCAACATTTCTCTCACATAGCCAGTCGTTGGGATAGCTTCCTTAAAATATAAGTGCTTTTTGTGGTTCTAAATTATGTTAATTCCTATGTTATGATTACATATTATATAGCAAAGGGAACTTTTAAAGCATTGACATAGTCGCAAAACAATACATATGTATGATTGTTACAAACATTTATTTCAGCATGTCGACATAGAAGCATTTAATATGATTCCGCATAGCAAAGTACTGCATTTAATGCTAAGTTGAAAATTTTTAATTTTTTGTGAATTTTCGGGATGTTACATGTGGTATCAGAGCGTGAGTTCAAACTCTAGGTCTGAATAGGCTCACGCACACAAAACAGAAAATGAAACTAGAAAGTTTATGTTACTAACTTCTATTTTAATTTTGTTTCTGTACAGAACAACTTGATATTTAATTTGTAGGTATGGAAATATCGGAAGAATCAGCAGAGGAAAGATCTCCTCATTATAATGAACATAATACCAACGCACATAATAATGGTAATGAATGAATTTATGTAGAGTTAAATAATCAATCTTCTAAACTACTACGTATTGTAAAAGATTTAAAATATGAAATAAGAATTATTAAAGAAGAGAATGAACGAATTTTGAAGGCGCAAGAAGAGTTAAATCAGATTTTAATGGAAAACTACCAAAATGAGGAAAGAGGAAGAAAATCAGAAGTAAATTCTGATTCTGGTACAATGTCCCACAAACATAAGGACAAGAAAGCAAAGAATGGTAAAAGTAATAGTTACTCTTCATCTGAATCTGGTCGAAGTAACTGTAATTCTGATCAGGACAATAGTGACAGTGATTGTTGTTTTAAGAAGAGGAAGCATAAGCATCATGAACAAATTACAGGAAATTTAAAAAGATAAAGCCACCAACTTTTAATGGTGAAAATGAAAAGGGAGAGGCAGCTGAAGCATGGCTGTCCGGAATGAAGAAGTACTTTCAGATTTATAACTAATCATCTCAATTAAAAGCTAAGATGGCCATATACAATCTGACCAAAAAGGAAGATATTTGGTGGCAAGATGTCAAAAGAGTTAAAAATCTTAAGGATAAATACATAAAATGGAGAACATTTAAGAACATGTTTAAGAAAAAGTTTTTATCCGAACAGTACTATGAAGATAAGTCAAAAGAATTTTATGATTTAAAGATGGGTTCAATGACCATGAAGGAGTTATGCAGCAAGTTTCTCAGTTTGTTAAGGTATGTACCTTACCTAGCTGAAGAAAAACCTAAGATACAAAGGTTTCTAAGCTGTTTACCCTTCCACATAAAGGACAGAATTGAGTACGATAACACTTCAACTCTTGAAGAAGCCATGAGGAAGGCTAATTTCTGTTTTAAACAGAACAAGAGAAGAGAAGGTGTATCGAGTTGGAGAATTAATAAGTCTAATAATATTGAGCATAAAAATAAAAGTTTTAATCAGAATTCTGGAAGTTTTAAGAAAAATTTTAATAACATAAATTTTCCAAGTAATAATAATTATAGGGGTAATGCACCACATAATTTTACTGTTGCAAAGAACGTGCCTAATAATAATAACAACACCAGAAATGTTGAACAGAGAGCACCTTTGAAGTGTTATGACTGCGGTGGACCCCATACTAGAGCTCAATGCCCACGCAACAGAAAGACAGTCAGCAACATTCACACCATACAAGCAGAACCTACAGTTGGTGATGTAGCAAGAGAAATGCCCAGGATAAATGCAGCGCTGAAAAATCCATCAAACGTTTATGGTCGAAATCGAAGGTATGATACAAAACAAATCTATTTCAATTTTAATAGATCCAGGTGCAAGTTTGAGTTATATTTCATCTGATTTAGTAAAAGGTTGCAAGTTAAAGGTAGGAAAATTTGATAATTCATGGTTAGTTCAGCTAGCAACAAGCACTAAAAGAAAGGTTACAGAATTTGTCAAAAGTTGTGATGTACTTATGAGTCAGCTAAAAACGCAAGTTAATTTGAATGTTTTTCCATTAGGGTCATATGATTTTCTAATTGGCATGGACTGGCTGGAACAGCATAGAGTAGTACTTAACTGTTATGAAAAGTCTTTTACTTGTTTGAATAATGAAGGAAAAACTGAAACAGTAAAAGGAATTCATAGGAAAACTTCTGTAAGACAAATTTCTGCTTTACAAGTAAAGAGAGCTGCAAGAAATGGCTGTAAAATGTTTGTTGTTAATGTTATTAATGACGAATGTTCATCTAAAGAATATAAGATAAACTGGAAGATATACCCATCCTTAGGGAATTTTTTGATGTATGTCCGAAAGAAATTCTAGGACTACCTTTGAAAAGGGAACTTGATTTCACCATTGAGTTAGTACCGGGTGCGGTACCAAACTCAAAGGCTCCCTACAGAATGAATATCTTGGAGTTAAATGAACTAAAATCTCAGCTGAAGGAATTAATAGATAAAACTACATAAGGCCTAGTGTGTCTCCTTGGGGAGCACTAGTTATCTTTGTTAAAAAGAAGGACGGTACCATGCGACTGTGCATAGATTACCGTCAACTTAATAAAATGACAATTAAAAATCGATATCCCTTGCCCTGCATTGACGATCTATTCAATTAGGTACGCGGAGCATAGATATTCACTAAAATTGATTTAAGGTCTGGATATCATCAAGTTAGAATAAATGATGAAGACATTTTCAAAACTGCTTTCAGAACTCGTTATGGGCACTATGAGTTCGTAGTTATGCATTTTGGGATAACTAACGCACCGACAGTGTTCCTGTGCTTAATGAATAATGTTTTGTATAAATACTTAGATAAGTTTGTAATTGTGTTCATTGATGATATTTTAATCTATTCAAAAACTAAAGAAGAGCACGACGAACATTTAAGAATAATTCTGCAAGTGTTAAGAGAACATCGGCTTTATGCTAAGTTTAGTAAATGTGACTTTTATAAAGATAAAATACAGTACTTAGGTCACATAATCTCTAAAGATGGAATTTATGTCGACCCAGACAAAATAAGAGCAATTAATGAGTGGCCTGTCCTTAAAGACGTAACTGATATACGGTCATTTATGGGAATAACAAGTTACTACAGAAAGTTTATTGAAGGATTCTCTAGAATTGCGAATCCCATAACTTCTTTGCAGAAGAAAGGGAAGAAATTCGTCTGGGATCAGAAATGCGAAGAAAGTTTTAAGAAGTTAAAAGAGTTATTAACAACAACACCTATATTAAAAATTGTTGATCCTAATAAGGACTTCGTTGTATGCACTAATGCATGTAACGAGGGACTTGGAGGGGTCTTAACTCAAGAAGGTCATGATATTGCTTTTGAGTCTAGAAAGTTAAAAATCCACGAAAAGAACTACGCAACTTATGATCTAGAGTTGGCAACCGTTATACATGCACTGAAAATGTGGCGCCATCACTTGATTGGAAGAAAGTGTATACTAATGACAGATAATAAGGGTTTAAAATACTTGTTGGATCAAACAAATCTTAACGCAAGGCAAGCTAGGTGGTTAGTTTTCCTTAGCGAGTATGATTTCAAAATTCAACACATTAAAGGAAAATAAAACAAAGTTGTTGATGCCTTGAGTATAAATTCCAAATTAAGTTTTGTGGCAGCAATCAGCACGTTTAAGACAAATCTGGAAAATCAGATCGAAGAAGGAATTAAGCAAGATGGAAATTATCAAAAATTGCTTGATAAGGTTGCTGCAAATTTATCTGAAAATTTAATAACAGATTACAACATTAATGAAAAAGGATTAATGACTTATAAAAACAGAATTTATGTACCGAATATGTCAAAGGTTAAACTGCTGATTTTGGATGAAGTTCATAAAAGTCCTTATTCGGGACACCCTGGTTATCAGAAAATGATAACTATGTTAAGGAAGGATTATTTTTGGCCCAACATGAAGAATGAAGTGGCTGAATACATAGCTAGGTGTTTTGAATGTCATACCATTAAGGCTGAACATCAACACCCAGCTGGCCTATTGCAGCCATTGCCAATTCCAGAATGAAAATGGGAAATTATAAGTATTGATTTTATCACAGGTTTACCTAAGAATCAGAAACATAATGACTCAATAATGGTGGTTGTGGATAAACTTAGTAAATATGCTCATTTTATTCCTGTTAAGACTACTTTCAAAGCTGCTAATATTGCAGATGTGTTTATGAAGCAAATCTTTCGCTTACATGGGATTCCAAAGATAATTATTTCTGATCGAGACTCCAAGTTTACTGGAAATTTCTGGACAACATTGCTTAAGGGTTTAAACACTAAATTAAATTTCAGTACTTCTTTCCATCCACAAACTGACGGACAGACTGAAAGGGTTAATCAGATTTTAGAAGACATGTTAAGAATGTATGTTAAAGATTAACCAAGTAAGTGGGAAGACTATTTGCATTTAGTTGAATTTGCATACAATAATCATTATCAAGCATATGCTAGACTTAGTCCATTTGAGATTTTATATGGAAGAAAATATTGTACTCCTATTTCTTGGGAAAACCCCGTGGACAGATTAATGTTAGGACCAGATTTGTTAAAAGAGATGGAGCTAACCATGAAACAGGTACAAGGAAACTTAAAAGTTGCACAAGATAGGCAAAAAAGTTATGCAGATCTGAAACACACTGAAAGAGAATTTCAGGTTGGAGATCATGCCTTTGTAAAGTTAAAACCCAAGAAAATTTCTTTTGAGCTTGGGAGTTGTGCTAAACTAGCACCAAGGTACTGTGGACCATTTGAGGTCCTATCAAGGATTGGACATGTTGCATATCAATTAGCTCTACCATCTAATTTGAGAATCCATAATGTTTTCCACATTTTTGTTTTACATAAATATGTGCACGATGCTACTCATGTGTTGAATTGGAATGACATACAGGTGGAACCCGAAAGATATTTTCAAGTGGAATCGGACTGTATTCTCAACAAGAGGTAAATTATGCTTCAAAGTCGTACCATAGGACAGGTAAAGGTGCAATGGAAGTACCTTAGCCCTGATGCAGCTACCTAGGAACTGGAAAGTAACATGCGGGCAACATATCCAGTTCTGTTCCAGGGAGGCTCTGACGAAGAATAAGCAACATCGAGGACGATGTTGAGCTTAAGTGGGGGTGTTTGTAACATACCCCTTTGCTGAATTTTTTTTTTATGTTTGAAGAAGACATTATCTTATTTTTTATTGTAAAGTTTATATTTGGACAAGTGTCCAAGGATGACTGTAATTGCACAATATTATTATTTAAATAAATAAAATATGAGACACTCACCCAAGGAGAACTGTTGAAAGAGTGTTTACTGACCCACTAGGTGGAATGGAATCTGGGGTAGAAGGCAATGTACAAGTGGCAGCATCATGAGGCAAGTAACTAGTTGTTGGTATGGGACAACTCCCTTGAATTGTGGACATAGTGCCCTGAAAGATGGGATTAGAGCTTGAGGCTCATTTATTGAAAACTGACCACCAAAAAGACCTAGGCATCTTTTTAAGAGCCATCGAATTTGGACTGAGGTTCAACAATTTTCCTAATGAGGAAAATTACCTTGTGGTTTTGCTGTATGTACACAAGAGATTCGATGAGGGGAAGTCTAGGTTTTTTATCATGGTGTAAGTCTGCCTTGTTTACTACTGAGTGCAGAGTTTTTACTGCTGAAGGAAGAAATTGAGGATTTTGGCAAGTCTCTATTGATTGTTGGTTATACAAATTGAGTTCCTTGCTTCTACACAGAGTTCTTCTACCTAGTGGTTCAGTAAACAGGCTCGGGGGTCCAAAGGAGGCAAGTAGTTTGGCTACTTCTTCTGGAGAAGGTTGGGAGGAACATGCCTCCTTGGGTGTTTGTCCACCCTAATCACTTACCAGGTTCTACTTGCTATTTTAATTTCATCTAAGTTATTTCTTACTTTTTTTATCTCTATTTGTTTAGGATTATTAACTAAGTACTGTTAGTAACCTTAGTTCAGATTTAAAAGATTGAAATTTCTGAACTCTGCAATTAGATGAAGATGTATTTATGAAAGTGATAGAATTAATTTCCTTCCCTACATTTTTCCACACATTGTTTTATGTACCGTACTCTAGTACAGAGAAGGAAGATTAAAAATAGATGAATGATGAAGTAGTGAGCAAGATGAATGATTAGGCTAACTCTATTACGTTTTCCTTTCTTTGTTTTATTTAAACTAGCTCTGTCATATTTCCTTTCTCTGTTATATTCTGTAAATTTTAACAATATCTTATCTTTCCAGCCTTAGAATATTGTAGTTACACATTCGTTATGCAGATAATAAAAATAGTTTTCTCTTACCATAGAAGAAAATAACAAGAAATGCAAATAGCTCTAGATTCTGCATAAATCTAGGGTTTAGTTACAGGTTAACTATTTCCTTATCGTAGGTGTTTAATACATAGCAGTTTATCAATTCTTTTAATACATTATAGTTTCCAAATTGTACTGTCTTATTTCATCAACATTTATGAATTATAACAGCTGTAAAATAAACATTAGTAATTACAAAGAACTGCTACCAAAGCACTTATATCATTAAATAGATTCTTCTCATTTATAAAAAACAACATTGTTGTATAGTACTATCTCATTCTTATCATTTATGTCATTTATCTTGACTTTAACATCGAACCGCAATAATAAATTTTAAACATTTCTAATGCAGACTAAAAACCCTAAGGTTCCAATCCTAGCTAATTAAATGCAAAACCCTAACTTTAACACATTTCCTTTTTGCTGCAAAACGAAGGGATTATCCAAGACAGATTTCGACCCTTAGAAGGTTTTTGCTACCTAACAGTTATGGGATCGAAACCCTGATCACTTCTTTACATTACAACATATTAATACTATTAAACAAAACAAACAAGGATTCGAAACACATAACCTTTAAGAAAAGCAAAACAAGTATTTTAGTATGGATAGGGTTCAAAACTAGCTCACTGTCAAAGAACATAACCCTATCTTTTCGACAGGGTTTCAAACGAAGCTTACAGCCTTTTACAAATAGGTACAAAGTTGAATGCACAAAAACAAGGTGTTAAGCCTGTGGCTCACAGCCAAAATTAAGATACAACATTGACAAACAAATCAACACAGGTTTCTAGAGCATTGTTCACAGAGTCTAAGCATCTAAACCTTTTGCAAAACAAACATATATTTACCAAAATAGCCGAAGGTCGAAGTTCTTATAACAGTTACCATTTCTTCTACACTTTATTGAATTAAATCATAATTGACCTTCACACTAAACACAGTCAACATTTAAAGTTACATTATCGATACGAGGTCAAACCCCATCAGTAAACCGACAAAACAACACTGAGTTGGAAGACAACAACATTATTGTTTTCTTTTATTTCCATCAAAACAACCGAGGGATAAACCCTCGTGACATTTGCAACAAATAAAAACACATAGAAGTGTTGTAGCTAACATCAAAGTAGGTCGAGGATTCCATCCTCCCTGCATAGCCATTTGGATCACAAAACATTACGACGACGGCCAAATACTTAGCCCAACATCAAACCCTATTACGGCGAACACCAAATCACGACCAACACTGCCAAGAGTAACCTACAGGAAACCACCGAGGCTTACCGGTTGTGTAAGTAGTATCCTCTTCTAAGCTTCGAACGTAACAACCTGTAGACAATTTACCTGCCAACGAAAGTATGGAGTGGTTAAATGATGCATTACGAAGATTTGAAACTACATTAAAGACAACAGTATTATTTTTAAAAACTATCACGAGAAGCAAGTTTAGAAATGAGAAAATTACCTTTCAGATAGGCCCTGGACTCCAAGGCAAATACCCAGCAAGCCGGTGAAGCCAGAGTCACGTAACCTATCAAACTAGTACCGAAAAACCTCACTTCATGACTCGGCTCTGAGAAATCACTGTGGTAGTGTGCTAGTAGCAGGTCATGGGTTCAAAGCTAGAGAGGTGCCTCCATAAACCTGTTACTAACCCTATTAATGTGTAGTGCCCCTAGACTACTGTAGACATTGAGGGCACCTGTGGAGTGACCTGACCGATTGAAACATTAATTAAATAACCTTTTGACCTTATTTTTTGAGTATGTGTATCTGAACTGTTGAGGTAAATAAATAATTGCATATGTTAAACGATTAGCTATGACTATGGAAAATTATGTTGATGGATAATACTTAACGACTAGCTGTATGGTGATTATGTATTTGGTGACGAAATGTATATTTGATAAGATGAATGAGCAGTTTGAATAAATCATAAATGTTTAACAAATGCTAGAGTTAGAAACCAGATGATGATTGTTGAGAACAGTGCTACTAATAATTTGTTGTGAGAAGTGTGTGTAGAAACAAGTGAGACGGTTCACCAACGGACACACAAAGGAACATGGAGGGTCGTAGAGTACGGGTAAATCACACACAGGGGAAGCGACGACGATGTCGACTTCCGACAAGAATACCACGCATGAGCAGATAAGCATTGATCCGCTTGCTCAAGAGGAATGCGTGAGGGCGTACGAGGTGGGCCACGACGGAGCTGGTCACGTACGAGTTGAGGGGCGCGCAGTGAGAACGGACTCACTCCTTAGTGCCATTAGTCCCTAGATAGCATGTAGACGGAGGATGGATGGTAACGATTCCTAAAATCCCTACAAGAGTTCCCGCAAGTCAAAATGGAAAGATGGTGGCAGAAGGGCCCAACGATGCGGCACCCTGTCAAGAACGGAAAGAATGGACGCAAGGACCCAACGAGGTGGTACCATGCCAAGGAATGGAAACCATGGATGATTGGACCCGACGGAGTGGTGCCATGTCAGGGGATTAAAAAATTAAGGAACCAGGAGCCCAACGACGCGGCACCGTGATCCTAGTGAGTTTGATTGTTAAATTAAACTGCATAAAAACTTAGGAGAATAACTCTATATTATTACTTAGCAAATGCATAACAATAGCTTAGACATTTGCACATGAATAGTTATTTTGTTGAGCATTTAAATTAATAGAAATTATTATTTAGGAGCAAAATAGATTAGACACCTAGTCAACTAAAAGCTAGGAGTTGATTAAAATATCTGGGGGACAAACTAGAGCAAACTTAGGGATGTAGGTGCACTTCCCAGAGAAACTGACACTTGGATGGGTGAGTGTTTTAATTAAATAAATAATTAAAAATATTTAATTATGCATGAAGCGACATGTGTCGCAGGAGATTTTTCTTTATAAGGAAGGCTTAAGGAATGGGTAAGGGGCCCATAATTTGGATGATTGTCGTAATTTTCGAATGCCTCAAAGACTTGCTGCTATCTAAGGGTTTGGCTTAGAAATCCTGGTGGGAAGGGAAGCCCAAGCTGAATTTCTGAAATACTTGTGTGAGCTCTACGACCCAAAGCTCGGGGGAGGCCATCCGACTGAAAGCATGAGCCTATGGTTGGGTGGCGAAGCTAACGGTTGCTTCGCCTATGGTTAAACGAGCTTTGCTGGAGGGATCCTACGGAAGATGCAGACAACAATGGACCAACTGGATCGGGTTGACAGGTTAAGGTTTGCTTAGTTTTGTTAAGTTATTCACTCTTTTATTTTATTTTTCCAATAACTATAATGGCTAATTTGTTTGTATGAAGTTATTAAAGTTTCAGGTTCAGTTCAAGGGGACCCGAAAGGAGGGGTTCTACAGAATGCGCAGGCCTATCAGCCTCTACACAAACCCACTAGTTGCAAAATGAAAACCTAAGTGATGCCCTCGTAACGATAAAACCCTGAGCAGTTATTGCAACATTGCAACCAAGAAATATTCACGTGAAGGATCGCCACCATGGAATGCCAATGGGCATTCCACCCACATCGCCTTTATTACAGTTTAGTATCATAGCTACCTTGGTACTGCAATATGCGAACCACACTACACGTATATCATTCGGGCTACCTTTGATCTTACATTATAGTTTGGGTTACCACATATCAACACCATATCACCATTATCCAAACACTATACCAATAAACGTTGACCAAGTATAAGGTTCGACCATTGTCAAAAGAACCTACAACCATAAAACAATATGGGTACATATCATTATTAATACCTTTTTCATAATCACATTGCCAACCATGCATTTGACTGTTACGTAGATTATTACATCAAAACCCTCGCTTTTTGCATAAAGACCCTGCCAAAGAATATAGTTTAGTTATGATGTTAATTATGCTCCAAGCACTATAGTGCTAAGTGGTACAAACTATAAAGAAAGCCAACATAGTAATTATTATAATTACTATGACCATACCCTAGTACTTAAGAAAACCATTATATTTCGGATATTAAAAGATTGCATAAGATCAAAAGAGATACAAAGAACTATAATGAGGTTGTTTAGACTTAGGATATGATCCTATAAATAATTGATACTCAGTATAAATCCTTAGGTATGATTTGAATACTTCACTTTGATTTTCTCTGCCCTAAGCAATATTTCAACATTGGTACAACTACATAAGAAGTGCTTATAATAACTAGTTATAACCATAAGGTACTATCACAATACCCTAAGCAGTTAAAGAAGAGCCATTACTTGATTTAGAGAAAAGTTCATAAAGAACCAAGTCGTATCTATAGCCTTTTGATCTAAACACTATAATAATATTACATTATGAGATGTAAATAGATAGCATAAGATCCTAGCACTAAAACATTTAATACTTAGTGTAATCTCCTCAAGTAGATTGTGATTACTTAAACATTGTTTCGATGCTCATTTATTGTACAAACACTTACGTAGTTAAACAACATAAAAGTAGAGAGTAGAGATTGATATGATTTAGTTATATAGTTGAAGCAATGATCAAAGTAGATCTCACCCTGAAAAGCTTCTCAAGTTACTCTAATTCTCTTTTAAAAACTGGAAAGTTATTTGACAAGATTGAAGATCTTCATAGTTTCACTTTCAAATTATTATTACTCTCTTACCTATAATCTGCATCAAGAGTTTCAAATGCTTTAGCAATATAGCTAAGTAAGCCTCGGGGTGTCCATAGGACCCCTTCATCATCAACAAACAAAAGAACACAGTTAGCACATATAAACAATAACTATAGCAAAGGGAACCTTTAAAGCATTGACATAGTCGCAAAACAATACATATGTATGATCGTTACAAACATTTATTTCAGCATGTCGACATAGAAGCATTTAATATGATTCCGCACAACAAAGTACAGCATTTAATGCTATGTTGAAAAATTTTAAATTTTTGTGAATTTTTGGGATGTTACAAGTTAGTGCACCTTTAGTCATCCATTTCAAACTAAGTAAGGATATGTGTCCCAAGGAACAGGAAGAGATAGACTGCATGTCTAGGGTTCCCTATTCATCAGCAGTTGGAAGCTTGATGTATGACATGGTGTGCCCAAGACCATATATTACACATGCAATGGGAGTTGTGAGCAGGTATTTGAACAATCCAAGTAAAGAACATTGGAAGGAAGTACATTCGTGTAGGACCCCTCCTTTAGGGTCCCCTTGAACTGAACCTGAAACTTTAACAACTTCATACAAACAAATTAGCCATCACAGTTATTGGAAAAATAACATAAAAAGCGTGAATGACTTAACAAAAATAAGCAAAACTTTAACCTGTCAACCCGATCCGGCTGGTCCATTGTCGCCTTCGTCTTCCGTAGGATCCCTCCAACAAAGCTCGTTTAACCATTGGCGAAGCAACCGTTAGCTTCGCCACCCAACCATAGGCTCATGCTTTCAGTCGCATGGCCTCCCCCGAGCTTTGGATCGTAGAGCTCACACACAAAAAAATGATTCATGAAACCCAGTTTGGGATTCCCCCCCCACCAAGATTTCCAGCCAAACCCTTAATAGTAGCAAGTCATGAGGTAACTCAATATTACGATAGTCATCCAGGGTCTGGGTCCTTTACCCATCCCCAAAGTCTCCCTTTTAAAGGAAAATCCCCTGCGACACATGTCGCTTCATGCATAAATAATTATTTAATTAATTCTTTAATGAAAAACAACTCACCCATCCAAGTGTCAGTTTCTCTAGGAGATGCACCAACATCCCTAAGTTTTCTCATGTTTGTCCCCTAGATATTTCACTTAACTCCTAGATTTGTGGTGTAGGTGGAGTTGACTAGGTGTCCATGCCTAGGATTCCATTTTGCTCCTAAATAAATATTTATAATATTTTTAAGTAATCAAGAATATCCTTTCATGTGCAATGCCTAAATAACACTTAATATTATTTAAACGCCAAAGTATTAATTTTTGTGCAAATGCCTAAAGTACTCAAATGCATTTCTAAGTAAAGTTCTAGGTGCAAAATTATACATTTCAATGCAGTTAAGTTTAGCAATCAACTTTTACTAGGGACCTGGTGTCGCGCCGTTGGGCCCCCTTGTTCCTTAATTTAATTTCTCTGACATGGCACCACTCCGTCGAGTCCAGTCATCCATAGTTTCCATTCCTCATCAAGGCACCACATCGTTGGGTCCTTGCATTCACTCTTTCCGTTCTTGGCAGGGTACCGCACCGTCGGGCCCTTCTGCCGTCATCCTTCCGTTTTGACTTGCGGGAACTTCATGTAGGGATTTCAGGAGCCGTTACCTTCCATCCTCCGTCTACACGCTATTAGGGACTAATGGCGTTGAGGAGTGAGTCCGTTCTCACTGCGCGCCCCCCAACTCGTACGTGACCAGCTCCGTCGTGGCCCACCTCGTACGCCCTCACGCTTTCCTCTTGAGCAAGCGGATCAGTGCTTATCTGCTCAAGCGTGGTATTCCGTCGGAAGTCGACATCGTCGTCGCTCTCCCTGTGTGTGATTTACTCGTACTCTACGACCCTTCATATTCCTTTGTGTGTCTGTTGGTGAACCGTTTCACCTGTCGCTACACACATTTCTCACAAACGTAAATTAGTAGCACTGTCCTCAATATTCACAATTTGGTTTATAAATCTGTTGCTTCATTAAGCATCTATAATTTACTTAATCATTACTCATTCGTCTAATCACATAATCAATTGCACAGCTAGTCGTTAAGCATCATTCATATGTACAGTTTTCATATCAAAGTTAATCGTTAAACAACATGAAATTGTCCATTCACAATAACTACCCAAATGCACATATATCAATCAATCGTAATCATAAATATACTCAAAATAAAATCATAGGGTTATTTTATTAATGTTTCAAACAGTCAGGTGACTCAGCAGGTGCCCTCAATGTCTATAGTAGTCTAGGGGCACTACATACACCCCTACTTATTTAGAACTTCGTCCCGAAGTTCAGAATAAAAATGGAAAGCTATGACACATCTCAGTTGCGTCCTCCCAAGTTGCAGAGCTAGGACTGTAACTGTCCTACTGTACTTTGACTTGATCAATCCAGGCTAGTCATTAAGCAAGAACTAACCAATCAATTATACCACTCCACACATATAATTTAATTCTTTAATTCATTTATCAACTATAGTCATGAACATCATCAGGTGATTCTCCCTTATTAAGACACATCCTAACTTGAAGGGCCACTTTATTGAAGTCTGTTCCGCTGGGTCACTCGACAGGTGCCCTTAAAGTCCACAATCATTTTAGGGGCATTACAAATACATAATGGTAAGTTATAATCACGATTTACCGAATCAAGGGTGATTGTCACATGGTCAAAATTATTGCATAAATCACTCAATCATTCCCATAAAACTATTTGTAGCCCATAATTTTTAGCAAGGTTGATTCTCAACTTGATATGATTCCAAAGTGTTTGGACGTTACGACTTAGATGAACATATTAAATTTTATTTCCTAGTAATTTCGTTAGTACCATCATGTTGAGGTGAAGGAGATCATTGTGTCCTTGCCTCAGTTCATCATTCTTGTTATCATATGACTCTTCGACACTCTTTCCAATTTACGTCATGTGTGCCATCATAGTTTCATTCAGTCATGTCTTGAGGACTATTCGTCTTTCCTTTTGGGAATCACCATGTAAAATAGTCAGCCTCATTGTGTTCATCTTATTGTGCTAATCATATCCATATTCCGTTTGAAACCTGATTTTCACCTATTTTCTCTATGGTTCCTTTCCCCATATATCCCTTCTATTTTAAGGTTTCGGGTTACCATTTCTAGCACACAATAAGGTTGTATGTTGTTGTTCATGTCATTGCAACTTCATATGGGCACATTATAATGTTCATTTTGCTTTAAGATTAATACCATTACCCCCACATAAGCATGACAATAACAATTTATTGGTATGAGATCCCTAGGATTTCTTAAATACCTCATCACTTCTTAAACATACTATCCTTTCTCATCCTCTTGAAATATCCTTGATAGTCTACACTTAGTAATATTTTAGACAAATTTCTCGCATTAATGATGACAGTGCTAAGTAAAATGTAGATTTTGCTACTATCACACATCGAGGAATTTTTTTATTATTATATATATATATATTAATTACCACACCTTTCAACCTTCCCAACAATATATACTTAATGTATAAATAGATGTATATATTTATTACTCTAATTAGAGGTCACGTTTCCATATACCTAAAGTTCATATAATAACCTTTCAAGATCCTTTCAATACAAAATCAACAACCCATATCTACTTAAACTATTTTGTAAGTGAAGCAAACAGCTTTTGAGTATATAAATAATTAAATATCACATATATTTTATACACTAACTACATGTAGCTCCCATATGTATGTCAAACGTAATTATAACTTATTTTATATTCTGTCTTTTTCAACATCCACGAATGTAAACATGTGTATTTATATATTTATAATTTAACCTACAACTATCATAAATTCATGTAAATCCATTCTTAATATATTAATTTCACGAGAACTAAATCATTATATAAACCACACAGCATTAATGTAAACATATAGACGATATAAATTAACTTGAGTTCAACCCTTATATAACAACACAATCCATTTCGGATGGTCTTCTTGAACACGTCACACATTGCTCGTCTATATATATATATAGGGAAATTAGGTTTATGTTTAGTAATTCGTTGTCACGACTCACACCCATTCTCTTCCTACAAGCCGACGGTTCGCCACATTGCCACAGTTCATCCTTGTTACGTAGATGAGAGTTACCGTGTTGGAGTTTAACTGACACTCATTGATGGTTTGGCCGAGATTTTAGACTACTAATGCACGCAAAGGGTATCTTATACCGGCATATTGGTGAAGGCGAGGAGTTTGCATTCCATGTGTCATGGGTTGCACAAGCACGACAACTGGCAAGTATGGAAACATTGGTATCTTCAGCAGACTGAATCGTTCTCTCATTAATGAGCAGAGCGTAAGGGTGGGTCATCCTAGGTAGTTAGCATGGACACAGTTAAAAAGAACTGGAAAGTGTGGAAAGTGTTCTCCTAATCACAGAGGGAAAAAAAAAAAAACAAGGTATTACTTACTCGATGTTGCACTTGTCATGCAACAAAGTCATTACCTGTCTAAGTTACAACATTAATTTATGATAAGAGTCACCATGGATCATGTGACAGTCAAGTGCCAAGATCAACATGAAGATACTATCATTCGGTGGTATAATTCAAGCAAACTATATGATAACTAGAGATAGAGGTTCGATCTGACTGGACTCATGTTAAACACATCACGGGTTTTCAATATCAACGGAGAACTAGTCAATGCAGAACCGAGTTTGATTACAAATCACAGACAGTTAAATGATTAAATTGAACGACACTTAATACATAATCGATTCGATCGGATCTGAATAGGAATGATTCCGAGGAAATCGATATCATGAATAGATCTGATTTTAAATAGTAATAATTTAATTAAAGATAGTTGATATAATGGACTCGATCCCACTTCAACGGGGAATAAAAATATTAAACATATTTTGACCGGCCGAAAACTATACTGAGCATAATCATGCTTTAATCATGTTTTTAACCAACCGAAAAACATTATTTGGCTGAGGCGTTTCCGTATTGGAGAAAATATAGCACAATAATAATATTTTATTTTTCTTTCACTGGAAACAGAACTACTATACTTAGATATTCAAGTGCGAATCAAAACATACAGCAAACTTGACCATACGAAATACAGATTATTATGGCACTGTTCATAGTGTCAAGAGACAGCAAGAAGGCGTGCCTTACCGCCCACAGCAAAAATAGGAAATAGCATACAGTTCAGGAGTAACACGAATATGCTAATATAAACATTCCCCAAAGAAATCCTGGAGGAAGTGAATAGCAGCTACAACTACAGACAATGAGCACCTTTTCCATACAAGACTGTATTGAAATCGGTATAACAGAGACTAGTCTGCAATTGACAAACGACAAGCCTTTGACCAGCCGAGAAAAAGATAAGCCATACATCCCAACAGTCACGGAGGCAAACATGAGTTCGATTTAAGCGCTTGAACAGGTGGTAGAAGAATTCTTCAATCGACCCTTACAAGAGATACTACTCTAACAGCATACCTTCTGATCCAGAACAGAGGAATTAAAACAAAAGAGAATACAGGGTAACCTGCGGGTTCACTGATCCGCTGTCATCAAGCCTTAGAGACAGAATCGCGAATATGGCTATGGATGATGCAGGATTGGCGGTGAAGGCGTGATGTCCCGTCGGTGGTGTGAGAGAGACTAAGGATCCTAAATCTTGAACACTAAGCCTTCAAAGTCAAAGACAACGATGGAATCAAATAGAAACTCAGATCTGTGGGGTTTAAACTTAATTGACACATCATCGAATACTAAGATTAACAGATCAAGGTTATGTGAGTCAATGTTCGACAATCACTAAACCATAATAGATTTAAGCGCACTTACCATTTCGGTGCCATATTATAATCTATAATACAGTTATAATATTAAAACGTATCACTGTCCACCTGGGGGTTACAAACACTATACTACGAGTGTCCCAATCATTATTACAATTAGTCGAGTCACCGACTCAACACACAGCATCGACGCCGAAATTAAGGCGTGTGGCACTGCTCATTTAATCGGCGTCGACTTCCACTCCTCCTCCACCTATCAACGCTTGAAGAACACGCCGATTGCAGGTAGCAATTTTTCAGGATTTAGACAGATGATATCACGGCTAAAGAGGGTCATATCCCCTACCACCGCTCTGGGTGGGCAGATTTCAACTCGGTACAGGGTATCCAATAAAAGGAAAGGCGCCGGCATGATTAAGCTGAGATCAGGGCGACAGAGACGAGGCGTACAGTTATGGTTTTGGTACCAAGGATCAATGGAGAGTCCACATGGTAATCAAGAATGTATCGGATTCGGTATGACCAAAAGCCAAGAAGGTTCAGTAACTAAAAAAAAATACTGGAGTGATAGGAGGAGATACACGGTTAACAGTCCGCACAGATCTCGGTTACTGTTGGGTCTACCTTTGGAGTTACGTTCACGGCATATCCGGATCTAGATGTAGGCCAAGCCAATCGGGTTGTTAGGCCCTTATCAACGCGAGTTACTCCAGGGCGAGGTAAGTAATGGCTGTACAAACGAAAGGTTCAGAGTTGAATAGGAACAGATCGAATCCGGAGAGGTTTGGCTGCATGATGTGATTACCAGACCACGGTTTAGATCCTCGGCAATGTATACTAACGATTCATCAGATGAAACAAAATTCAATCGGATCTAAGGAGTTTAACAGATTATACACCCACAGATTCGACACGGTGAAAATTGAATTAAATCAGTTATAGACTTTTTAAAAGATCAAGATACACTTCTGAATATGAAACTGGAAACGCCGATCAATATTTGAATTAAACACAGAGACTTTAAGTAGATCATGATACATTTCTGGATATGAGACTGGAAACGCCAATAAATTTTTGGATTAAAACACAGAGAATGTAATAGATCAAGAACGATTCAAATCACAACTTGCAGGAATGTCAATCGATTATGGAAGCACTATGATTTTAAAGAACAATTTAAGATCATCAAAGCTGAATCTGGAGTTGCCATCCGAATTAAGTACATAGAAACTTTTAATGATTAAGCTGCAATTCGCGCCACAGATTCTGGAGAACGCCAAGCAGATCTCGAAATGGAAGCACTGTGATTTTATAGAACAAATTGAGATCAATGCAAAATCTGGAGTTGAAATAGATCTTCACACACACACAAAAAAAATGGGGACACGAACCGGATCCATATGGATCTCACCGACACGAAGACAGAGTTTGACAGATCTGATATCCAATCGTCTTAAAAAAAATAATTCTGGATCGCAGAGAGATGTGAACAGAGACTGAGTGATCTAATATCCAGTCGACTTCTAATATACTAAATCTGGAAACGCAAAAGTTGCGAACAGAGATTTGAAAGATTCGACTTAAAATATATAAATCTGGAACGCAAAAAGAAGTGAACAGAGATTGAGTGGTCCGATACCCAATCGACTTCTAATATAATAGATCTGGAAACGCAAAAGACGCAAACAGGGTTTAATAAATCGACAGTGGATCCGTTCGTCTCAATTAGCTTCAACTCCACAAATCGGATTCTCGTTTAAACATATATGTATACAGTAACCAAAAGAATAAACAATTAAAAACAATGATAACTCCACGGACAGGGATCAATTGGTCTTTTCTTCTGCCCATTATATAAACAATTAGTGCGCAAATACCCTGGAATCAGACTTCTTTTAAGAAGTCATCCCTTCCCTAAAATCGGAGAGCATTCATAAAATCAAGATGTACTCAGGAAAAAATTATCAGCTACAGCTGAGATCCTTAAATAAAATACACAGAAAACAATTATCCAAAATACTGTCATACAGAGGTCTTCTACTTGCTCAGAAAATGCCATACATACTCTTATATAATTTGAGCGAGCAGTAACATCTTAGCGGAACTCATTTAATTACTTCTACGCCAGTAGCGAAGCTCAATCCTCTAATTATCGAAAACATTTCCTTACATAAAGGCTGTAGCTAAATTTTTATCTATATAAATATAACAAGGAACGACTCCATTAAACGAATAGTACCTGTGGGGTAGTTATATGAACCGTTGATGAAGTCCTTGATAGAGCTGTCGTCGATCCACGTTTTCTTTTTATGAGTTTTACCGAAAACTCTTAGGTAGAAATATGAGTTCGGTGCCCTCAAGGCTCGACCGGCTCTGATACCAAATGTAGGACCCCTCCTTTAGGGTCCCCTTGAACTGAACCTGAAACTTTAACAACTTCATACAAACAAATTAGCCATCACAGTTATTGGAAAAATAACATAAAAAGCGTGAATGACTTAACAAAAATAAGCAAAACTTTAACCTGTCAACCCGATCCGGCTGGTCCATTGTCGCCTTCGTCTTCCGTAGGATCCCTCCAACAAAGCTCGTTTAACCATTGGCGAAGCAACCGTTAGCTTCGCCACCCAACCATAGGCTCATGCTTTCAGTCGCATGGCCTCCCCCGAGCTTTGGATCGTAGAGCTCACACACAAAAAAATGATTCATGAAACCCAGTTTGGGATTCCCCCCCCACCAAGATTTCCAGCCAAACCCTTAATAGTAGCAAGTCATGAGGTAACTCAATATTACGATAGTCATCCAGGGTCTGGGTCCTTTACCCATCCCCAAAGTCTCCCTTTTAAAGGAAAATCCCCTGCGACACATGTCGCTTCATGCATAAATAATTATTTAATTAATTCTTTAATGAAAAACAACTCACCCATCCAAGTGTCAGTTTCTCTAGGAGATGCACCAACATCCCTAAGTTTTCTCATGTTTGTCCCCTAGATATTTCACTTAACTCCTAGATTTGTGGTGTAGGTGGAGTTGACTAGGTGTCCATGCCTAGGATTCCATTTTGCTCCTAAATAAATATTTATAATATTTTTAAGTAATCAAGAATATCCTTTCATGTGCAATGCCTAAATAACACTTAATATTATTTAAATGCCAAAGTATTAATTTTTGTGCAAATGCCTAAAGTACTCAAATGCATTTCTAAGTAAAGTTCTAGGTGCAAAATTATACGTTTCAATGCAGTTAAGTTTAGCAATCAACTTTTACTAGGGACCTGGTGTCGCGCCGTTGGGCCCCCTTGTTCCTTAATTTAATTTCTCTGACATGGCACCACTCCGTCGAGTCCAGTCATCCATAGTTTCCATTCCTCATCAAGGCACCACATCGTTGGGTCCTTGCATTCACTCTTTCCGTTCTTGGCAGGGTACCGCACCGTCGGGCCCTTCTGCCGTCATCCTTCCGTTTTGACTTGCGGGAACTTCATGTAGGGATTTCAGGAGCCGTTACCTTCCATCCTCCGTCTACACGCTATTAGGGACTAATGGCGTTGAGGAGTGAGTCCGTTCTCACTGCGCGCCCCCCAACTCGTACGTGACCAGCTCCGTCGTGGCCCACCTCGTACGCCCTCACGCTTTCCTCTTGAGCAAGCGGATCAGTGCTTATCTGCTCAAGCGTGGTATTCCGTCGGAAGTCGACATCGTCGTCGCTCTCCCTGTGTGTGATTTACTCGTACTCTACGACCCTTCATATTCCTTTGTGTGTCTGTTGGTGAACCGTTTCACCTGTCGCTACACACATTTCTCACAAACGTAAATTAGTAGCACTGTCCTCAATATTCACAATTTGGTTTATAAATCTGTTGCTTCATTAAGCATCTATAATTTACTTAATCATTACTCATTCGTCTAATCACATAATCAATTGCACAGCTAGTCGTTAAGCATCATTCATATGTACAGTTTTCATATCAAAGTTAATCGTTAAACAACATGAAATTGTCCATTCACAATAACTACCCAAATGCACATATATCAATCAATCGTAATCATAAATATACTCAAAATAAAATCATAGGGTTATTTTATTAATGTTTCAAACAGTCAGGTGACTCAGCAGGTGCCCTCAATGTCTATAGTAGTCTAGGGGCACTACAATTCGATTCTCAGGCATTTGAGAGGTACTACCACTCATGCATGATGTTTTGGAGGTTTAGACATTGTTCTATAGGGATATGTTGATGCAGATATGGTAGGTCATAAATACAATAGGAGGAGAACCACAGGGTATGTTTTTATTGTAGGTGGAACAACAGTAAGTTGGATTTCAAGACTGCAAAAGGTTTTTTCACTTTCAACAACGGAATCAGAGTATGTTGTTGCTACAGAGGCTAGTAAAGAGATGATTTGGTTATAGAGGTTCATGGAGGAATTGGGTAAGAAGCAGGAGAATATCAGGTTGTACAGTGAAAAACAGAGTGCCATTCATCTTGAAAAGAACTCATCCTTCCATTCTAAGACTAAACATATGCATCTCAAGTATCATTTCATATGGTTTGTTTTGGAAGATGAACCGCTGAAGCTGGAAAAGATACACACTAGCCAGAATCCTGCAGACATGTTGACAAAGGTAGTAACCAGAGAGAAACCGATTTCCTGCAGTTGTCCTTCAAGCATGAAGGTGGAAATGATAAATTTTCCAAGTCTAAGGTTCAGACCATAGTCCAACAAGTGCAGCAACAATGGAGTTGTTGTGATCAGTCTCCAAGTGGGAGATTGTTAGTTATGGAGCCTGATCTTCCTGATTTAGAGATTTTATTGTTTCAGTCGTGTTTGTACCCCAGTTTTATATGTTGTGTAGGTGGACTGTACACGCATCCCAGTGGGGGGTGTTGGGGGGAATCACCCCCCCACGGGCCCATGGTATTGGGTAGCCCGTAGTATTTTCCCATGGTAATTCCCCTTTAAAACGAATACATTGTAATACGATTGTGTAATGTATTGTAGCATTGTAAATATATCTGTGATTGTGTAAGAGATACTGTGAGAGAGTGAAGAGGAAGTTGCAGTGGATGTGCTGCAGGTTGTACCCCTTCATTTTTTTGAATGGTATAATAATAAGGACTGACAATTTCAGTGTGGAAGGGTGAACCAAGTTACATTGGTGTCTCTCTTGTATTGTGTTTATGTAATTTATATTTGAATCTTGTTTATTGTCATTGCTCTGCAATCCTATTTTTATAACACCTCCTTTCTCACCTGGATTGATAACTCTGCTTTTGTTCCCTTTGCAATCCATAAAATTGCATGTTTTCTCTTCTTTCCCTATGTCGAGCATACCTCTGGTTGGACTAAGCCATTGAAAAGGGGTAGGCTTATTGATCAAAGAGAGAGTAATGGCATATTATTGAGTTACTCAGATTATGTGGTAGGTAGGACTTGAAAAAATCAACAATAGCTTCCTGCTTGTTCATTTTGTAGTTGCAGTCATAGTGCCAACCATCAACAATTGGATCTCATGTTCACACTACAAATAGCTAAGTCGTCATGGAGAATAATAGATATTTCTATAGCACACAAATTTTGTAAGTTTGATTCAAGGGCATGCCTATATTAACTAAAAAAAACTAAGATTAAAATGGGGCACTTACTTCTGGACCATTTTATGTTTTAACTACTTCCTCGGGACTCTTTACGGAAGAAAAAATATGTTATCATGCTTGATATGTTACTTATATATGGGGGCATTGTGGAAGAAAATCCATGATATTGTCCAGCATTCGTTGAGGTTTTGTTGTTGACATTGTGTAGCAAGGGTTTGAAGACAGTATAATACATGAAAAAATATAAATATATATTTTAACTTACTCTCGTTAGTTGCTTTCATTTTGAAATCTCAAAATATCATAGCTAACATTGTAGACTGATTCTACACACTCTGCCTCTGAGAAAGAAATCCAAAGGGGAGTATTTCTCTTGTATCATCCATCATAAATTTTAAAACCGCAGTCATAATGCTACGTGTTTGGATGACCTCTCTTTTAGTGTAAATGGCACTCTTTACCCATGGAGGAGAGTCCAGAGAAATGCATAAATGGCTACATGAACTGCTTTATTTTTTATTTACGAAATTGGAGGACGTGTGTTGCTGAAACATGGCCAACGGTGTCGACTGCAGTGGTTGAGATTGAGTTATAATTTGTACAATATTTTACAAGTGGTTAGAATGCATGTAAGTTCACTTATATGAGATGTATTGGTGGTTGAACCATAACTCTGTAGATAATTCTGTGGGAATACTAAAAAGTTTCCAGAAAATAAATTAAAAATTAACAATTGGAATTGCAATGATTAGATGTAGATTTTTTTACAAATCATTTCCAGATTTGATCAAATAAATCACCATATTTTATCAACTAAATCAAAATATGATAAAATTATAAGAAATAAAGGCGGGGGAAGGTTTTCCAATGCTTCATTCCTGATAGACACAACACCATCCCTTCGTCCTATGGCAACTCTCCACTGTGGCATAAGGAATATTAAAATTCAATAAGTGATCAATGATATTGTGAGCAACTTCAACAAGCATGCGACTCAAGTGAAAGGATAAAATTACTCCCTTATTTGATTTGTAAACCCATGAATATGATGTTCACTATTCAGAAAATGCATATGCATGGAATATATAGGTTTGTTCAAAATTTGAACTAAACAAATATATAAATATATATATATAATAAGTCGTATTTGATGTATGGATAACTCGTAGCTCATGCATGGATAACAGGTAGTAACATACAACCCATTTAACTAATAAAGGTAATAGGTAGTTAAGGTATAGGCAACATATGATTACAACTACACATGGAGAACATATAAAGATAACATATTCGTGGAACTTAACTTGTGACCTATCGGTATTCACCGGCCACAAGTTAAGTGGATCACTACAAGAAAAAAGGTCATTGGTGAGGGTCCTACATGTGACGAACCTTTAAGGGTTGTCACGAATGTCACATGTGATGACGGTCCTTAAAACGTCGTCATTATAGGTTCCTTTTGAGATTGTCCTTTAAGGTTCGTCACCAAATCCCTTTCTAGTGACATTTTTAGTGAGAGTTGTTAAAGGCCCATTATTGATTCTCTCTTTGGTGACACTTCTGGTTACAATATTTTACTATCCCTCACTAATACATGTTTATTTTACTTTTGGTGAGTGTAGTAAATGTTTGTCACCAATTATCATTATAATTGGTTTTTGGCAACACTATGTGAGCGTTGCTATATTTTTTGACAAAAGAATATAATGGTTTAAGACAACTAGTATTGTTATGGATTCTTTGTAATTAATATGGTTCCAAGGTCATACTAGTCACAATACCCACTCATAAGGTCTATAAGCAATCTCTAGTGGTTTTCCATAAGAAACCACTAGCAATTTATAAGTACCATTCCAAAATGGATCCATAAGCAATCTGATCTTTTGGGTATTCGACATCAACAAAATTGATTCATATATCCTGTTAGATTGTACTTCCAAGATTTGAAAGCCATTGGCATTAATGGAGGGATGCATACGCGTCCACGTTCTACTCCAACACCTTAATTCACATGGTTTGGTTGAAGAATTTGCAGTTCAACATGTTTTAGCAGACAATTACAGGCTTGGCTCAAGCCTGTAGAATCTCCAGTTTCTATGTTTTTTAAATATTTTAGTAAAATCCTGAAGATGAACAGATTGTTGGTAAAATGGAATGTCTTGTGTATGGGGAAGGGAATCCTAAAAATGAACAGAACCTTGATACTATCTTGGATTCATCCCTCCTAGTAGAAGCAAACTTTCAGTTCTATTTGGAAATTTTCTTTTCAAGTTGCATATATAATGATTTCTTCCAACAAAGTTATATCTTTAAAATCCATGGAGGATCTGTATTTGCATGATTGGATCTCGGTTTTATCCCTTTCCTATGTGGTATGCTATTCAAAGTCTTCTCTTAATTCCGGACAAGTATTGTTCTCATAGGGTTAAATTCAATATATTTTTCCTAATAATGTGTATAAATTCTAGCATATAAGAATGATTTGTATACATTTCAATTAGCTTTTCAAGGTCATTTCATGGCTTATCATATATCGTGACATGTCAGACCAAGTCTTTTTGTTCAAATAATTTCCATAAATGGAATGACCGTTAACTCATTGCTTTTTGGATGAATGGGTATATGCTGATTGGACCCCATCAATTGTCGTAATTAGCTCTATCCTTTTGTCCCTGCATGTCTGAACAATTATATTTATACCCGATTTGAAAGTTGGCTTTCTTTGTTATGCATAAGTCAAGCCTGTAAATACCAATTTGGGTTAAAGGATACCATTTTGATCACCTAACTTCCTTTCAATAGAGAAAGTTTTAGTTGGCATGGCTGCTGCACGTAGGGAGGAGCCATATTCCATTGAACTGTTGGATGAAGATCTCTCTAGTAAGAGGATTTTTCAACAAATTGGATTATATGCGTTTTTTAGTAAATTCAGAGGGCACAACAAAGATGTGACCACGGAATTTGCTCTCAATTTCGATGGAGCTTGTTCTAACATTCGGGGGTTTCTGCTTCCAGTTTCAGAAACATCCATTGCTCTCGCTGCAGGCTTACCACAAATAGGGGAAAGATGGTTTAAAGCTGGTCGTTTGAAAACCCTGACTCTTGGAAACAGTTTGTGAAAGTGGCTAATTCTAGTATTCATTGGAAGAAGGGAGCTAAACGCAACTATTTCACTGTTGAATGGGGTAATGTCATTTTCTTTTTGCAGAAATATTTGACTTGTGAAGGACGATATAGCCTTGTCTTTCTTTATCATATTTGGCTTCTCCTTCACATTAAAGGAGAAGAATTGATGAACATTCCATACTTTTTGTGGAAGAGCCTGTCTAAAATGGCTTCAGCTGCCCAAAAGCAGCCTGATTAGCGACTTGGTAATAGCTTGTATCATCATGGATTAATTAAGTTGTTGATCGTGGAGGAATTACAAAAGAGAAAACTAACATGGGAACATTTTTTAGTGGAAAAAAGTTTTCAGGAGCAGGTTAATGATGGTCCACAAGATTCTGTATCGCCCCCTCCAGCTGTTCAGAAAGAATTTGATACAACACCAACATTTTCTGAACCAATTCAATCCCAACCATCTCCAAAGAGCATAGAGATGATGAAGAGGTTAATAAAATTTCAGTTATGGTGAGAAGAAGATCTGCAAGGTTAGAAGGCATTTCTGAAGAAGGTATTGAAAAAGTTAGAATATCTGAAGATATGTTTTCGACAATACCCAAACATCCAAGAACCCGTTATACACAGAGACAAAATTTAGAGTCAACACCCCATCCAGAATTGGAAGCTACTCAGTTTCAAGGCCAAGCTCAGAGGGAAGAAGACGAATCTAATCAAGTGGTAAGGCCTGATTCTCCTGGTTTAATTTCAAGTAAGTTACATAAGAGGATTAAGAAACTTCAGAAGCAAGTTCGTGAATTTCAAGTTTTGGATAGATATGTTAAAAATGAAAATCAAAAGTTAAAACAGAGGAGTAGACAATTACAAAGAAAGAATGATGTTCTTAAGAAAAGACTGAAAATTTTGAGAAGTCAGGCTCACCGATGGAGTTTGCAAAACAAAAGTTTGAGGAAACAAAATAAATTGCTTAGAGATAAATCAGCACTAAAGGAATCAGTACCACTGGCTGAGGATAATACAAGTTTGGAATTATTGGCTACAGCAGATGCATAAAACATTCTTCCTAGTACCTCTAAAAGTTCTGAAGATAAAGAAAAAGTCACAGAAGTTCTCTATGAGTTTTTTAATCAAATTCTTGATGATGTATGGACTAATACCCTGGATTTAGCATCAACTGAAGTAAATACTGTTAAATGGACTGGAAGAAATGATGAATTATATGACTTGGGCCTTATTTATCAACAACGATATAAAATTGAAGTACAACGCATGTAGGAAACTTGGTTTTCTTCTTACTTGGTTCAAGAACAAAATTGGAAGTCCAAGATACAGTCTTTACAGCAGCAATTAATGATTAAAGAAGAAGAAAAGAGGCAAATGTTTCAATTTGCTGAGCAAGCCATTTCTTGTAGAAGTCTTGCTAGAGTTTATTCAATGTACCTGCATGAACAATGGGTAGGCCTTTAGATGATGAGATTGAATAAAAAAAAAAAGTTCATGATAGGAAATGTTGATGACTTTGTGGATATTTATAATGACTCATCTACAAGGGAAAAGGATTTGTTGTGTGAACTTTATCATTTTAAATTCTTTCTAGAACATGAATTGGAATGGAATCCCAATCCCGTAGTAGGAGATATTGAGTTACGATCCTTTTCATCTTTTATTCAGAGTCAAATTAAGTGGGAAATAGGGATGAAATTCTTTTATAAGTTGGAATTTTAGTCTGAACTTCACGTCAGAGGAGAGCATCCAGATCTTGAAGTAGCCTTTTCTAGTCAGTGAATTCCTCGAGGATCCTATGAGGGTGAAACAATTTAGAATGAATCAGAGATCAGCGTTATAGAGTTTTGAAGAACTTAGATCTTGTGGGACTTTGGCCTCTTTGCAGGCCTTAGAGACCCGTTGGAATTTGCTTCCTCCAATACTCAAACAATGGGACCCCATGGGATACCCCTTTTTCCAGGTTGCCTTTTCAAGAACAAGTTTGTATGTGAATTCTCTACGAAGAAATGGTACTCAATGGCTTGGGTTAAGGTTCCATTTTCTTTTGATCTAGTGCAGCAAAAATGAGTACAGTGTTGCTGGGCAGTGGTATGATTTTGCAGAGAACTCTTCATGGATGGAAGTGGATTGTCATTTAGGCTTTCGGGAAAGAAATGGAGTAACTCACCAATCTTACAGTTGGACCAAGCTACATTAGAATTTACTACGGGGGGAATAAGTTGCATAGGGACATGCAACAAAATTCCTCCTAGGGAAGATACTTGGTGCTTGAATTGTCTATGTTTTAACCCCTATTTTGACCATTTTTGTGTCCTCTGAAATGTCCTTTAACCTCCTGTATCGTTATTTACCTTTCTTTTGACATCAAAGATCAAGGCTCATTGTAACTTTTTAAATCACTTTTAAATCTATTATGCTTATTATGCTATAGAAATTTTCACACACAGATATGCTTATTATGCTACAGAAATGTTCATTGTAACTTTGTAATCAATTTAGAAATCTATTATGTTTATTATGCTTATTTTGTTTATTAACATATTTGTGCAAATCCAACATGATTCCTGATTGTACACACAAATATATGTGTTTTATATTCTCCTTCTAAGAAAGTAGAACCCATAAAGATTCCAGCCTCCTAACCATCATTTTTCCAGCCTCTCTCTCTCACCTCTAATGCTTGCAGGCATGCAAGATATACTTGGAAACATAACTTGTATCTAACTCCTAAAGTTATTGTAATTATAATTGTCATTATTATGTTAATATTTATTTTCATACTTAAGACAGTTTAATAACGTATATCTGCAGGCTTGGCCTAAGCCTGTAAGTTGAGTTGTTGTTTATAATTATATATGCACAAATGGAAATCAGACACATGGGTCTTATTTGGAATTGTGTCACCTAGCCCATCCTCCTGTTGGTTGCTCCGAGTTCATTCTGATGTAGATTTTCCTTGAGCAAGCTTGAACTCAAGAAGCCTATTGTCAATACTTTTATATATCCACATGCATCTAATTCTTCACTGTTTATGGAATTACTAGAACATTCCCAATTAGCTTCAAAGCCTTCAAATCTGCCTTTGAACAGTTATCAAATGCATTCACAAATTATTGTGCCAAAAAAAATGCATCAGACAATTCTTCAATTCTGCTCTTAGGTTTGTAGAGTTACTATAGAGATCATCCTCCTGTTCTCATAACTCTCTAGACTGCTTACTTTCATCGCCTATAGGTTATTCTTTCCTTTTCCTTCGTTCCGAGATAGATGTTCTCCTCAGGACATTTAAAAGGTGTCTTCTCGATGATTGATACAAAAAACTAAGTCATACAATAAGATACCAACGACAGGTGAAGATATTTATGTCAATCATATCCAAGGCTGGAGGAAGTCATTTACAACAAACATCCAATAAATTCATAAAAGGTAAGCCTGTGTCAATTTTCCAAACATCAACTTGTTGATTCACTTAATTTTCTATCCATACTCCCCCTATCAATCATATCATCATCATCAAACTCCTTTTAAAATCAGGTTAAGCAATATTCTCTTCAAAGTATAATTCTGCAACTGTTTTAAGCATTTCAGGCTCCCCTTATCAACATGCATCTTCCTTGAGTCACATAGGTCCAAATTGTATTACTTCATACTTTACAAACTTCATCCCTGCCTATTTTCCTTCTATTAATGTTAGCAATCCGATCCTAGGACCTGTTTCTTAGCGACCACCATATGCCTTTGAGTCCATCCTCCAACAATGAATTCAAGGTGTACCTAAGCTCTTTGAGAGACCTTAAATGCAAGGGGCTTCAAATGCCCACATAGGATGGTGTACTATATCCTATTAGTATCAACTAGGCAAGAGCTAGGTACAAGAGACATCCATAGTGCCATTCTCTTAGACCACAATATGATAGTGTTTGGGGGAACAAATGGGTCTAATAAGATAAATGATCTGCACATTTTAGACTTGTAGACCAAGGAATGGAGGCAGGATTGCATTTGAGGAACTCCACCATCCCCACGAGAGAGGGGGAGGAAATTACTTGATTGATGTTCATATTCTGGACTTGAAGCTAATGAAATGGATTTCCCTTGATGTGAATGGGATCTTATTGCTCCCAGAGATAGCCACACTACAATTGCTATTGAAAACATGCTTGTGGTATAAGGTGGATATTGTGGATACCATTACTTAGGAGAAGTTGATGTTTTGGATCTTGAAACCTTAACTTGGTCTAGAGTACAAATCTTGAAACCTTAACATCTTGCAAATTTTCGCCCAATCTCTTGAAATTAAATTCACCCACCCTAGTACAAATCTAGGTTGAATTACACCCTACTATGGAATATCATCTTGTGGTGTATTTTATCTGTTCCCTAAAGGGTAGGTTTTCTCTTGGATCTCCATTGTGTTGTTACTTGAAAATATACTAGAGGATGTTAAAAAAATGTAATTGTTTTGTCAGGATTTCAGGTTTATTCAATGCACAATAGTGGAAATATGCATTTTGTTTATCTAGACTCTAAAGTATGATATTTCAAATATAATGATTTTCCCAAATATGTCTTTTTTTGTTTATGTGAATTTGAACTTGTTCAAAATAAGTGTATAAATTTTTCCTTGGAAACTTACTAATTCCCATAATCTAATATTTTATAATGATTATAGGAAAAACTTCGACCTTTTATTTCATGTAAATGAACCAACTGAACTATACTTGTTTTGTTACAAGTAGTTATAAAAGAGCCATGTTCACTAGGAGTATGTGCTGGACTTGAAACTATTAGCATTGATTGCAAGGTAATTAGTCCTACAACCTCTTACAGATCCATTTTTTCCATAAACTTGAAATAATGCTGAAAAGATTTTAGTTGCAGTCACTGCCCTTTTTCATATATCTCTGTGAAGATAGTTATTTGTATCAGACACGGCTTTTGCGAGAGGGAGCTATTGTTGGCAATATGGCAGTGTAGGTTGTCATTGATGGCAACTGGATGAAGACAGAGCAACAAGCAGGAATGATGACAAGCAATGTGAAAAGAGCAGATGACAGTGGCATCAAACATAGTAGATGGTTATGGCAGAGACAATGAAAGAGCAGCATAATAAAGAGAGAGGGGAATAGAATGTCTACCTGTCTACTTGTCCAATGCATTATGAAGAGAGGTAAATGAATAGGCAGAAATGACAGAGCACTATAATGATGGAAATCTAACTGGAATCGATGGTCTTCCATTCCAAGAGAAGGATTTTGATACTGATGTAAACTACTTCTATAGATGTGGCTGATCAGATAAACAAACTTGTCATGGTTACAGGAGATGCAGAAACCTGTAGAAAGAATTTGGTAGAAGCATGTAAAAAGGATTTGGCAACATGTGCCATGGATTCTAGTCCTGCATTTAAATTGCTTGTTGTTGCTAATGATTATATGAATATTACAAACCACGAGGATGAAAGTTGTTCTCTATCAATCATGGAAAAACAAGTGCAAATACACACTTCTCGCAATATAGATATAGAAGGGAAAAATAATTCTATAGAAGAAGGTGCGCTGCAATCTCGTATCAATCCTATTAATGAAACCCAAAAATACAGTGAAGAGCAAACATGTAAAGATAGTCTTTGCATTCGATGGACTAGTGAATGGATTCCAAACCTCCAGCCAGCTTGCTTGTTTTAGAAGAAGTGTTATATTTTCATCATTTAATTCAATAGATATAGGATCTTAACTGAAAGAACAACATGTACAACATATCAATCATAAGAGACAAGAGACAAGAGACACAAAACATTTCACCAGGGAAAACCAAGAAGGTGAAAAACCCCTCAACTTCCTCAGAGATAGAATAAGCACCAATACAAAGATAACAAAGATCAAACCCAAGAGATAGATGACTGCAGCAGCTACTCCTCCTCCACTTGTGCGCACTCCTCCTCTCTCTCACTAATGCGAAGTGAGCGAATAATATAATGTGTAAAATGAGAGAGACACACTCTCTATTTATACACTAACTTTCACATGACCTTTACTCAAATAGGTCGGCCTCAACTTAACCACTTAACATAATGCTGATTGGGCTGACCCCTAATAGGGTGGTCTAATAACCCTTTGAACCACATGACTCATACAGGGCCGACCCCATCAAGGTGGTCTAATAACCCATCAAGTATAAGTTACGACACTTACAATATAACTTGCGACACTTGCAAGTACAACTGACGACACTTCCAATTGGAGGAATAATACATCTTCGTTGGGGATACAAAAATGTAATACATACAATATACAAGTGAATATCTTCCGAAGTTACAAATACATCAACACTCCCTCTTAACTAGGAAGGTATTCTCTTGACACAAATCATCAATACATATAGGCACAAGTCTTCAATTCTGGAGTTGGATCATCATCATTGCTGTTGTACCCGATATCTCGATTACTGGGCTATCTCTAAATTCTTCTCGTCATAGGAAGTTCTATAGAGCCAGCCCTTTTTCATGTTGGATGTAGGCCCACCACCTATAGGTCTTCATCAACACTGGCCATACTGTGGAATCCTCAGGACTTATTACGTGCGTCACAATGCCTTGAAAAAGTATCCCAGGATCCTTTATGTCCTGAAGCATGACCGGAAAGATCTCTGAGGTCTACTTACATGTGACCGTCGCAAAACCTTAAAAGAGTGTCTTTCCTAGCAAGATCTCTAAAGAGCATCTGAGGCCTTTTACATGACTAGCACAACCTGTCCGGATCTCTAGGACGTATTACATGTGACCCCCACCACAATGCCTCGAAAGAGTATCCCAGGACTGATTACGAGCATACTACTCAACCTATCGTATCTCCCAGGTCTAGTTACATGTGGTCATGGAAAATCCTCGAAAGAGCATCCCAGGACTGATTATGAGCGTACTACTCAACCTATCGCATCTCCCAGGTCTAGTTACATGCCATAGGACAAAGCCTTGAAAGAGTATCCCAGGACTAATTACGAGTGTACTGCTCAACCTATCAGATCTCCTAGTTCTAGTTACATGTCCTCCCAGAGCAATGCCTTGAAAGAGTATCCCAGGATCCTTTATGTGCTGCAACACGACCGGCAAGATCTCCCAATTCAACTTACATGCTCATCTGCACAACCTATCCATGGCCACAGAGTATCAACTTGATACTCACCATATATCATCCTGATGTACATGATCATCCTGATCATCATCATAGCATCGTCCTAATGCATATCATCCAGAGTATCATCTTGATGCTCATCACACATGATCATCCTGATCATCGTCACTGCATCGTCCCCATGCATATCATCCAGAGCATCGTCCTGATACTCATCACACATGATCATCTTGATCATTGTCGCTGCATAGTCCTGATGCATATCATCAAGAGCATCGTCATAATACTCATCACACATGATAATCCTGATCATTGTCACTTGATCGTCCTAATCCATGTCATCATACATGATCGAACTGATCATAAAAAGCATCCAACTGATGCATATCCAAATCAGTAATTGGAGCATCGTCTTGATGCTCATCACACAACGCTTACATCCACAACCCTGGGAAGGATCCTCCTATCAGCATGCTTGGAATGGCTCCTGCAAATGTGTCCCGTCACTTCTTCCTCGAAATATCTTCAATCTGAAAAACACCAAGCCTCTCTCTGAAGTACTCAAACTTCACTCTGGCCAGTGGTTTCATCAACACATCTGCAACCTGCTCATCTGTCGCAACATACATGAGCTTCATTACTCCTCTCTGCACCATATCCATGATATAGTGATATTTGATCTCGATGTGATTCGACCTGTCATGGAACACCAGGTTCTCAGATAGCTTCACACAACTTTGGTTGTCACAAAAGATACCAGTAGCATCCAACTAGGGATCAAATAACTCAGACAGTAGCTTCCTAAGCCATACTGCCTCACAACTAGCCAAACAAGCTGCAACATACACTGCTTCGGCTGTACTTAGTGCTACGCAGGACTGCTTCCTGCTAAACCAAGAGATCACACTTGATCCCATACTGAAGCACCCCCCCGAAGTGCTCTTCCTATCTACAACACTTCCTTCCCAATCTGAATCAACATAACCCTCCAGGTTAAACTTTTGATTCGCATCATACTTGAGCCCATAGTCAATTTTACCCTTCAGGTACCTCAGAATATGCTTTGCAGCAATCAGGTGAACATGTCTTGTATCCGTCAGGAATTGGCTCAAGGTGTTCACAACAAAGCAAATATCTGGTCTCGTGTTCGTCAAGTACATCAAGGAACCAATCATCTGACGATACATCGTGACATCAACCAGCTCAGATGAAGCATCACAAAAAAGATCCAAGTTCGATGCCATAGGTGTGGCCATGGCCTTGCAGTCCATCATCCCAAAACACTTCAGGATCTCTACTGCATACTTCCCTTGTCCAAGGAAGATTCCATTTGCACTCTGCCACACCTCCATGCTTAGAAAGTAGTGCATCATCCCCAATTCCTTCATCTCGAACTCAGCAGCAAGCTTCCTCTTTGTATCGACAATCAATCTATCCTCGCCTGTAATAAATAGGTCATCCACATACAACAGTAGTATCACAGGATTTCCTTCCTCAACCTTGTAGTAAAGGTTGGAATCCGCTTTACTCTTGGTAAATCCCAAACTGGATAGGAAGTTGTCTATCCTACCATACCATGTCCTGGGTGCTTGCTTCAACCAATACAAGGCTTTCTTTAATCTGCACACATATGACTCCCTGTCATGTGTCTCAAAACCGAGTGGCTGCTCCACATACACTTCCTCTTCGACTACACCATTGAATAAATTTGTCTTGACATCCATCTGGTGTATCTTCCATTTCATCACTGCAGCCAGAGCAAGTACTATTCTGATGGAAGTGTATCTGGATATAGGTGCAAAAGTCTCCCTCTTTCTGGGAGCAGCCACGAGCTACAAATCTTACCTACCATATGCAGCATGCTTGATCTTGTAGATCCACTTGGAAGTCACAACAGACTTCCCTTCTGGTCTCGGTACCACATCCCATACATCATTCTTCATGATCAACTGGTACTCCTCGATCATGGCATCCTTCTATTATTGCATCCTGGATCCTAGGAACTTCAGATTCTTCAATATCTTCAATAGATAGCTTCATTGCTGGAACAAATGTTGTAGTCCTTCTTTTGTAGGTGATTCTACACGATCTTTCCTACAAGTCAAATTCAATTGCATGATTAGAAACTTCTCATAGTTTTTCAAAAAACACATTCTTATGCATAAATACATATGTCATACAGTCATGCAATTATCTTAGCCAATGCTTCAATACAACATTTATCCATATCTCGTAACTTTATAAATGCATTCCATCTCTACCAGAACATTTGTTAAGAGTGTGCACAACTCCCAACATGTTAGCAAAGAGGTTTCATTCTAGATAAGTAGCAATGGAATGTTGTACAATACCATAGGCCACTTACCCATTACTTGCATATTAGTAGTATCTTGTTCATTAATGCAACTTTTCTAATATGCATAATACATATCCTAAATCTAGGAACATAAGTATGTACATGACTGGACAACATCATTTAAGTAATCATATATAAAAGAAATGACAATTCAAATACTTATCTTTGTTTGGTTGTAGGGTGGACTCCCTCTCAATCTTTGCTTCCTTGTAGGAACTACTGGAGTGTGCTCCCTCTTGATCTTTGCTTCCTTGATTATCTTTCCTTGAACTTATATCCATCATGGACCACTATGCATGCTTAAATGTGCACTAGTGTCATCATTGTGTTATCCTCAAGATCTCATACATAACCATACATGCATTAGTATAATCTCAATACTATCAAAACATTATTATCCTAAATAATATTAACATGTATGGTCATGATCATTTCAAATATAGGTAATAAGCGTTAGTATTCAAGGTTTCAGGAAAAACTTCTTTTACTCATGCATATTCTTATTTGACCATAGGACTCTTCTGGTTAGTCATATCATCAATCAAAGTAAGAAACATAATATGCATAAACCCTTGATTACTTAAACTTCTAACTTCAAGAATAATCATTATCATTCATACAAAAGTATAAGATCCTAACATAAGGTAGGATTCTAATTTGATATAGGAAAAACATACCTGGAATATCATGTTAGCTAGTTATGTCTAACATACCCAAACAATGTCTTCTTGTTCTCTTCAATGACTTGTGCTTAGTAACCTGCATAACTCATATGTTAACCATTGTAGAACCAAAATATACATAACTTGTAAGTAGAGCTTCTATGTGATCCATGACTATGGATGAGTCTTTGTCTTCATGTCACCATGGTCTTATGTTCTTGATCTAGAACTTGATTTGTCTTTCTTGATGTACCCTTCATGTTAGTGGACAACATCATCCTCATACAACAACACGGTGTATTAGTACAATCATAAGTCTCATAATCCTAATCAAAGAATGTTTTCTATTATTCACATGCATTCATACTTTTACTAGGGTGATAAGACAATTCTAAGATTAATCAAGATTGTACTAACCTCAATAATATGAAGACAAACATATCATAAACATAATCATGAACAGATTTCAACACATACCTGTATCTCCTCCAGTCATACCTGTCGAGATTGCTTGTAGTCTTCTTATGTAAGGCCTTAGCCTCATCTCCCTTTGGAACTGGAACTTATTCACTTATGTAGGTGTCCAATTCATTCTCTTCTAGGATTAACCCAATCCAGTTTGATTTGTTGAAACTGGATCTAGAGTTGGATTAGGGTTTGTCAGAGAAACCCTAAAAATTCAAATTTTGAATTTCAAACTTCTAATTGGATGAAAAGATGTGCCTTGCTGAGTTGATCAAGCTGGTATACTTCAATTTTGAAAACTGCAAAATTTGACCCCTCAAAATTGCCTTTGAAACTTCCGGATCTTCTCGACAAGATCCTGAACTAGGGTTTGATAAAGCCGATCTTCTGCCCATCCAAAAGGTTTGATCTTGTGTTCTAAACTTCGATTTTTCTGAGGAGATTCCATCGTGGTCACATATTTCAAAATTCCAACTTTTGTAGAAGCCCTCATTTTCCACCTTTCTTATCAAAATCCCGGACTAGGGTTTGATCAAGCTCGGCCTTCTGCCCAACCAAAAAATTCGATCTTTGTCTCTAAATTTCGATTTTGATGAGCAGCATTTAGTCGTGGACTGCAATTCCAAAAATTCTAACTTTCTTTGAAGCCCTAAATTCCCGCAGCAACGACAAGCCAAGAATGAAGGTGTTCAGAATCCAATTCTGTTTTGACAGAAATATTCACCTGATTGTTTATGATGCATCTCTAAAATTATGAATCCATAGGGTCTTAATATTCATCATGTTGTAGCCTGACCTGTCATCTTTCCAACCCCACAGTTCTGAACTCAATTGGATTCTCTGAGAGAGAGTTATGCCAAGTGTCACAACGTGATCTATTTATGGGATAAAAAAGGAGATCTAACTTGTACCGAGTGCCATGTGTCACTAGTTCAACTTCAGCTTCTGAAAAACTTACCTGGGAAACTATAGTCCGTTCTCTACCTGTCAATTTTTATGAAATTGAATTTGGAGCTTCCTAGCACAAGTTGTGACCTTTTTTCCTAGGTCACCTATTTATGATTGAGATCTGGAAGAGGCAGAAACCCTAGATTCTACTAATCATAAAATAGAAAGTATAGCGAATTAGATGCTTTGCTTCAAAAAAAAGGTACATGGGGATGTTATCTACGACCTGTGAAAGTTTCAGATCCTGAACCTTTTTCAAAATGGATTTATAGTGAAAGTGCCACAATGACGGGATTTTTCTATATCAAGCCCTAGCTTCCAATTTGTCGCAAGTGCAACAAGTCTCATAAATGCCATACCATGCCTTCCTTCAGGCTAGCTCTGATTCCATGTTAAATTTTAATCATTTAATTCAATAGATATAGGATCTTAACTGAAAGAACAACATGTACAACATATCTTAAGAGACAAGAGACAAGAGACACAAAACATTTCACCGAGGAAAACCAAGAAGGTGAAAAACCGCACAACTTCCTCGGAGATAGAATAAGCACCAATACAAAGATAACAAAGATCAAACCCAAGAGATAGATGACTATAGCAGCTACTCCTCCTCTACTTGTGCGCACTCCTCCTCTCTCTCACTAATGCGAAGTGAGTGAATAATAGAATGTGTAAAATGAGAGAGACACACTCTCTATTTATATACTAACTTTCACTTGACCTTTACTCAACTAGGTCGGCCTCAACTTAACCACATAACATAATGCTGACTGGGCCGACCCCTACTAGGGTGGTCTAATAACCCTTTGAAACACATGACTCATACAGGGCTGACCCCATCAAGGTGGTATAATAACCCATCAAGTATAAGTTATGACACTTACAATAAAACTTGTGACACTTGCAAGTACAACTGACGACACTTCCAATCAGAGGAATAATACATCTCCATTGGGGATACAAAAATGTAATTCATACAATATACAAGTGAATATCTTCCGAAGTTACAAGTACATCAACAAGAAGAAGCTATAGACATTGGAGGAGATCGAGGAGAAAGGAGCTAGAAGAAGCCCAAGCCGTGTTTACAGAAGCTCGAGAAGCATACATGGTACTATGCAATAGATAGGTTATTTCTACAAATTGGCAATGTTTAAAGTAACCGTTGGAAGATCTTGAAGGAAGGAGGCTGGTTAAATGTCTGATCGAAGCCAAAGGAACATACCCTGCAGCAAGAAACAACAAGGAAATGTGCCTGGGAATATTTTCGAGGGTAAAGGATCGTGGACCATCAGATCACGATGATCAACGATGGAGATCACGTTTGGCATTGAGGTTTAAATCACATTGGTTGTGTGGATGAGTATTTTAGGTGTTTATAATGGCAGGATTCACTAATGTTCATTGACGCATAGTGCAAAGATAGTGTGGGAGCTCTGGGTGTTTGGTTCTTCGTGAGAAGAACACCAGCCTGGAGCTCGGGATGCCTAAGTGACCCCCTATCTTTTGATACACGTGGCATCTCTGTTCGACGTGGATGATGATATGACAGCATTGAGATGTTGCAGACGTGGCAGTGATGTGTTGTAGATGTGGCAGTAAGTATCGCTGATGGAAAGTGTTACTTCCCAGCCAGATTCATGAGCGAAGTTTTGGTGGACTGCCAAAAAAAAAGCGGAGCTCCAAAATGTTCGATGTGTTTAAACAATAGCCTATCAGAATTTTTAGCAGTACACCAATATATTTGGTAAACAGCCGAAGGCTAAAAGGTGTATAAATATTTAAGCTCTAGCGTAAAACTTTGTTAGAAAAGTTTAAACAAATAGAGAAAAGACTAAGTATGGTTATAACTAAAACTAGTTTAATTGATCTACTTTTTAGTTAATAATATTTTTGCACATTAAGAGTTTTAATGAAAGAGGTGTGAAGTCTATGAGGAGACACATTGTTTCATGAATAGGTGTGAGGAAAGTGTATAAGTATGGAGATATCATATGAAGAAGAAGTGTGATTGCGGTTGATACATTGAAGATCGAGAACAAACCAAAGAGAGCAGCAGTCCAAGAAGTAAATGCAGAATTAACAAGGGTGGTAGGGTGGTGCTAGGGAAGGTTGGTGCCTACAAAGGGTAGTAGGTGCTCCCTGTCAGTTGTATCTGACTAAATAGGGGGTTGTATCCTCCTACCAGTTAGTTAACGTATATCTACAGGCTTGGCCTAAGCCTGTAAGTTGAGTTGTTTATAATTACATATGCACAAATGGAAATTGGACACATGGGTCTTATTTGGAATCGTGTCACCTGACCCATCCTCCTGTTGGTTGCTCCGAGTTCATTATGATGTAGATTATCCTTGAGCAAGATTGAACTCAAGCATCCTATTGTCAATAATTTTGTATATCCACATGCTTAATATGCCCGCAAGAGGGCTAAGGAGAATGCCCATAGATCTAGTTGGTTGTTGTTGCAGGTGTGTTATGTGTCTTGTGGATGACCAAATAGATGAAAAGCTACAACAACTAATTGTCTATGGGCCTACCTTTCACTTGGAGTACATTGACAGGTTCCTTGCAAACAATACCACATGTCCACTTTGTCTCATTATTTATATTCCCTTGAACACAGAAAATTATGTCATTGCAAGTAACATGGAACTAACTCTTACAATTATGGAACTAAATCCTAACTCCTAAAGTTCTTAAGTAACATGGATGCACAACAGATTGGACTTCCTTCTACTTAGGTTCCTGGTCTAGGTCTTGTACTTATCCTTACGCCTTTGAAAGTAATGGCATACAAGTAGGGAATACCAACATGAGAAGGGAACCCATGATTTAACCTTGCATCCACCTCACTAGTGAACCAACAAACTATTATAGTGAACCAAACTGGATAAGAAAACTATGTATTGAAGAGACTAGACATTCAAATCCTTCTTTTGGGAACTTGGATTCCAACCTCCCAAGTTTGGAACTAAACAACAACATGGGGAAGTTTCCATCCCCTATTGGCTTCAAATTTCGATATGATTGGCATACAATTAGTATGATTATCCTTTTGATCAATGTGTTGCATCTTCCTCTTGCCACCTAGGCGATTGTACAATGTATTTAAGGAATAGCCATATTCATTATCATGTGGACTATCCTGTATCCATCTCTGGAGGTGTTTTCACATCTAGGAATTTTTTTGTGTATTTTAACTACGTTTCATGCCAGTCTGGTTCTCTTTGGTGTTTAGGGATGTATCCACACCATGGTTCCATACCCTATTGTATTCCATGGCTTTATCTCTGATATTATTATGTCCCTATGGGAAATATAGCGATTCCAGGGACACAATTATATGTCTGTTCAAGATTTCTCTTAAGGCACACCCATGTTTGACATTAGAAATAAAATTTTGGATTTTTTCCATTATTCAAATAATTATTTTTTCAAGTTTTCATTGGCTTTGCACTGATGATGTATTCAATAAATATAAGCTCAGGGGACTCTTCTGATAGGTTTCCAAGTAGATATCAGTGGCCATTCAATTCTAATGCAGTGATATCCACCGCCACCTAGAGATCCATAACTTTCATTGATCTTCGATTTTATGGGTTTTGGGAACCCTCATTTGGTTTCATTTCACATTTTTCTAAGGTGTGATAGGGTTCATCACTGCATCTATATTGCCATGAATATGGCTTGGTTTAAACACAGGTAAAAATAGAAAAAAAATCAGTAAGTTACATTGTGTTTCGTTGATTTATTTCATTGAATCATGTTTTAAGCAGAATCTATACATGTTTGTGGATATCATGATTGTTTTTAGTTGCTTTCCCATGGGATCCGATGACTGTCTTGTTTAGTGTTTTTAGACAAACATTTATATGTAAATGGATAAGCCCAAGAGATATTTTGATGCATATAGGATTTCGTATGTGGGATGTGGGTATCTTCATGATAAGTTTTCAATTATTTTTGCTTGGTTTTGAAGGTTGTTCGTTGGGATAAAAATTACAAATGTGTGAATGCAATTTTGATGTTTTCATATTTGGGTTTTCAGTCATAGAAGGGCCATGTACTTTCACTAGGAGTATGTGCTGGACATGAAACTATCAGCATTGATTGCAAGGTAATAAGTCCTGCAACCTCTTACAGATCCATTTTTTTCCATAAACCTGAAATAATGCTGAAAAGGTTATAGTTGCAGTCACTGCCCTTTTTAATCTATCTCTATGAAGATAGATTAAAAATTATCAGACACAGCTTTTGAGAGAGGGAGATATACCGGTACTTGTGGAATTATCATAATCAGACACTGCTTGGGCTTCTCCAAAAGTGAAGTCTCTATCATCAATCCTCCATGTCACCTTTGCCATGTCTTTGTCCTTCAGCTTGCTTGCCATGCTTGTCCATGCTTGTCATACTTTGTCCTTTACCATGCTATGTCCTTGTTCTTTGTCCTCTGCCATGTCTTGTCCTTTTCCATTGCCATTCACCTTTGTCATTAATGTGGTGTCATCAATGACAACCTTTCTTATCATGGATTTATTGCATACTGGTCGCAGAACGAAGAAATCACTTTTTCTGCCTAGATTAGAGGATCTGTCGATTCTTTGAATCTTGACAGATCTCTCTCTAACCTCTAATGCTTGAAGGCATGCAAGATATACTTGGAAACATAACTTGTAGCTAAATAACAAACTTCCTACATTTATGTAACTAACTCCTAAAGTTTTTGTAATTGTAATTGTCATTATTATGTTAAAATTTATTTTCATACTTAAGACAGTTTAATAACGTATATCTACAGGCTTGGCCTAAGCCTGTAAGTTGAGTTGTTGTTTATAATTACATATGCACAAATGGAAATCAGACACATGGATTTTTATTTGGAATCGTGTCACCTAGCCCATCCTCCTGTTGGTTGCTCCGCAAGAGGGATAAGGAGAATGCCCATAGATCTATTTGGGTGTTGTTGCAGGTGGGTTATGTGTCTTGGGGATGACCAAATAGATGAAAAGCTACAGCAACTAATTGTCTATGGGCCTACCTTTCACTTGGAGTACATTGACAGGTTCTTTGCAAACAATACCACATGTCCACTTTGTCTCATTATCTATATTCCCTTGAACACAGAAAATTATCTCATTACAACTGTTACTCACAAAAACTACAATTGGATTATAGTAAGACATTAGACAACAAAGTATGAACTTGTTCTAGTAGGAATAAAATTTTTCATTGACATTCTTCTCAATCTTTGATCAATTCAATGTCATTGCTTTTCCAAGGTATAAAATTGTTAAATGCATCCGCTAAATACTTGCATTGATTACTTCTATGCTTAAGCTTGATTTCATAATCAGGATCAACCAGAATTGATTGTGGGCACACAAGATAATATCCATCACCTAATTTTTCCCCGTTAGGCATGACAAAGTTTGGTTCAATTCTTTTTATGTAACCCTTTGCAACCTTCAATTGACCATTAAAATATGTCAGTAAACATTTTTTTCCATTCAATCCCGCATCTGAAGATGGTAATTGCGGTTGAACCTGCTAATAAACAAATTCCTGTGAGATTCCTCGGAATAAGAATGGAATATTAAACATAGAAATAAACAGGCTTAGAACTTACCTGTTGTCTTGATTTTCAAATTGGGTCACGATTATGTTCTCCCGAAGTCAATGGAGTTTGTTTTGGAAAAGCATGATTAGGACTCAGAGAAGCCTGTTAGTTAATAAATACTTGTAAGTTGTAAGATATAGTGAAATAACGATTATAACATTGCACTAAATATTAAATAGTTTCAAAACTCACCGTCGACTTTGGAGTATGAAATGTATTAGACTTTGGAGTATCTAATGTATTAGATGGTCTAGGATCCATTGTATTTTTTTCCAACGAACCTTGACTAGGATGATTATGGAGACTCTCCTAAAAAATAAATACTTGTGTGCGATTTTCAAAGAACGGAAAAAATAAGAGTTGGTTTAAAAAACTACATGGATTGGGGTGACTTGATTAAGATGTGATAGTTGCGGAGGTCCTCGATTTGATTCAACATCTAACATGGAAATATTACTCTGCCAAATTAATAGTTTGCATGAGATATCATGAAATCAGAAGATAAAGGGTTAGGATGCAAAAACAATAATTCATATATTACACACCCTACAACAATACGATCATTTTCATGTTAGCATTATGATTTTGAAATCCCAAAATTCAAAGATGGCCTACATAAAAAATTAAAGTCTACACATGCAATCCTTACATTGTTGGATTTTGGAACAACTCTGCCACTTTCTTTCCCCACCTCCATGGCAGCTTTCCATTCCATTAATTCTTCAACAGCTTTTTCAATCTTCCGAGTTCCTTGTCTTTTCCTCTTAATTTCTCTTTAGTATTATGAAATTCCTTCTTGTAGGAATGCTCTTTTCTAAATAATACAGTTGGAGTGACTCTGAATCCAACCCCACGTAGACGACCCCTCCTCTCATGCCCCAAAACTATAGCAAGGGCATCTTGCTTTGTAGCATATGAAGGAGACACTGACTCATTTTGTGCCTATTCAATTTGATTCTAGCAATGTCAACATTTCAACAAAGTCATATAAGAAACATCATTAACTCTAAAAAATGCATAAATGATACAAGAATATGTTCGGAACTTACTATTTTCTCTGCAATGAATGATGACATTGGAGTGCCATCCTTCTTTTTATGGCATTTCATTCACACATCAGCCCTAGTTCTAGGCTTATCAATTGGACCATGAAATTGATTCTAGTATCAACAAATACACCAATCTAGTTAACTATATTTAAAGTTGTTAATTGTGAACAAATAATAGAATTTGTTACAACTTACGAGGTCATATTCAACCCTAAAGTAACCTCTATGGCCAGAAGTGTGGGTCTCTTGTTCTAATGCCCTATTTTCCTTATTTTTTTTTACTTCTCCCGCGACTCAATAAAAAAATAGATGCTAAGATTATAGTTGATTGTATGAGAGGATTCAAAATCAATGATGATAACATTCAAATTTGTCTTTCATTTTTACCTTGAATTTAGGGTCAGATTGTAATCTAACAAATTCAATCCAATCAGTTTCATTTACTCCAATAGGAAGGTTTGCAATCCTCTCCTCATCTGTTTCGTATTTCAAATAGTATTTCTTATACAAATTATATCTATAGGTTCTCAAGCGCTGAGATATTGCTTTATGACACCATTGCTCTGCTGACGGATCTATTTGATAGGTACACTGCAATAGATAAACAATCCATTATTAGATACAAGCATTATTTGAAACTAAACCTATCACACATGCTCAATATGCATAAATAAAGTTTAGAATAAGTTGATGCTCACATTGATTGCATTCCACATGTCTTTCTCTTGCACGTCAGACACTTTTTTCCATTCCATGTGCTTGATGCCTAGAATTTCCCTTGCAAGAACACCTAAAAATGAGGAGAATTTCTCTGAATGTGGACCAATAGGCTGGCCCCTCTCATTAAACTGAATTTCAGGCAATGCAATGCCCTCTATAGTGGTTCCAAAGAGACATTTTGTTGGTCCTCTACTCCTTTTCACATTTATTGCAATACTAGCTTGGTTAGATGCATTTGCATCTTCTAAACCATGCTCTTGTTGTGGTGGATCCTAATCCAAAACATGCTCTTTTTGTGGTGGATCTTGATCCAAAACATGCTCTTGTTGTGGTGGATCCTCCTCCAAAACATGATCTTGTTGTGGTGGTTCCTGTTGAAAATTTTCTGGAAAAACAAACCAGTACCCCTCTTGAGACAATGACAATATGAAATTGTTAATATGAAATCTTGAAATACTTGTATAGGACAAAAAATGTTTAGAAATGATCATACCTTCCAGTGGTTCTTTCACATCTTTCTCAAGAATATGTGCATTAGAATTGTTGTCGGCACTATAGCAAGTAGATTCACTTTGTAATGGGACAGTGGATCCCGATGCTATATTTTGTTGGAATTTGTTTCCCATCTTAGAGCCTATGGTCAAGTATATTATGATTTTTTTTAATATAATTGTTTATTTATTAAACAATAAATAATAAGTTACCATCATGTTTAAAATATTTACCTGAAGTTGTGCCACATATAACATTTTCATTTCTTTTGGTAATGCGGCCTGACTTTGTTAAAAGTGATGTATTGCAACGTCTTAATTTAATCCTATTAGCTCCCTACAAATATGGATTGCAGCTCTTGCTCAAAGAAAGTTAGACTATTTTTAAAGTATAAAAGAAAGGACAATAATCGTTAAAAAAATATTGAAGTTATTGAAATCCCAAACAAAAAAAAATAATGTCTTACATTGATATGGACATCTGCAAATAAACTGCATAACAAAAAAAATCATTTTTATTAACACATTGTTGAAACAAGCCAACTAACACAATCCTGAAAATTAAATAGTATTTATGAACATTATACAAATATCTTTAACTCATTCATAATAAAATGTCTAACAATGTATACTAAAAAATAGAGGGGACTTTTTGGGAATACTCTGTGGTCAAAAGTTTTACAGGCAAAATATATGAAATCTAATGTTATTAACTGGTTCAGGATGCTAGTGCATCTTGGACTACTCAGGATGCTACTACAACTTATGACTCCAAGACACACTCTCTTCTTCTATTTAGATTCTTTATTAAATATCTATTTCATGCCACTTCAAATCTAAAAGCCACATTTCTTCCAAACAAATATGTCCTTTCATTTCTCTGTTATTTTAATTCTATTTTATTAATAATTAATTAAATTAATCATCTTCACATGCTTCATTGAATCTTCTATTATTAAACCTTTTAATTCATATTTATATCTTTTGCAGATTTTGATTATTTAACCAATTAAAATCTCAATGGACATCTTCCAGGTTTGTTGGCTTCACGCCCTTTCAAATCTCTGTTTTAATGAACTAATTAATTAATTAACTAGTCAATTAATTCATAAATTAACTTCAAGCCTATAGGCTTCATTTCCTTCAAAACTGCATGCTTGGGATTTCTATGGGCTTCCTTTCTCCCAAAACTTGGGCATGATCTTCTTTAATCTTTTGGCTTCTTCTTATTCACGCCTGTGTGTCTTCCTTAACCCATCTGCGAGCATCTCTTCTTCTTTTTAATGCGGGCATGGTCTTCCTAGAAGCTCCTGCGAGCTTACCCACATCTTTTGCAAACTCCCTCCAACCTTTGCGGGATTCTACCTTCTCACATCTTCTGCGAACTCCCTCAAGCCTTTGTAGGATTCTACCTTTTGGACACTCTTAATCCCGTGGTCACTCATGTGACCATCGTTGTCACTTTTTTCAAAAGGTAGGGGGCCTGACAGGTCGTCCCAGGCTCCGGGCTGCTGACTTCTCATGGAGTCCATCAACCCAGATCCCGCACCATAACCTTTTCACTATGCGTCGATTAAACATAACGAGAATGGTCCTTATAAACTCATATAAACATAACTGCGTTGCCAATGTGGGATAAATCCCAATAGACAAATCAATCTGCACCATCAATTATTTGATCCAACGATCCCTGAGTCTCCTGCATGTAATTCTACTTCCAAATTCATATACTTGTCGTCCAAACCCTCATCGCTTTCCTCCTCAAGCCTTTTTTTGATGATAATCAGTGAAGGAATAAGCCTTGGCTCCATAAGAAATCACTGCATACCTGGCATCTTCTGACACAATTTCTCCATCTTTATAAGATTTGCAATGACGGTGGAGAAAAAATTGTTACAGAAAAACAGAGCAATTGTCTTGCCCACAAGATCAAATACCGGGACCTGGTCACCTCTATTGTTTGATGACAAAGTTACGCTCATCAGAAACCAAGAGTGACTCCAAGGTTTGTGATTCTGAGGACATAACTGCCATATTGCCCAGGGGCATCTCAAGACATGGGAAAATATTAAAAAAAAGGCTGGATTGGTCCCAGCAGATGTTGTCTGTGTATGCAGAATGCTGAAACCACAAAACATCTTCTTGTGGACTACGAATTCATGAAAGGTGTTTGGAAATTATGATGCACATCTCTAAATACTGAGCAGATGTGAGGTGGGGTTCTGAGAATTTTGATATAAATTTGCTTAACTGGTTTAGAATCTGTAAATCTCACCATTTACTCCCGGTTTAGATTCCAATAATTTTCCTTGAAGAAATTCTGCGATTTTTGCTAACTAGGTGTTGGAGAGACTGACTTAGGTGTTTAGAAGACATCTGTAACTTTTAGAAAGAGCGAATCTCATTTTTTGTTTGGATTTGTGAGTAAGTGGATTTCCAGTAACAATACATCTAGAAAATTCTGGTAACCCTATTCTAAGGTAACCAGTGGACAAAACTATTGGAAGTTTCTTAACTACCAAATTCATGTAGCACGTATCTTTCCAGTCCTTTGAAATTTTACACATGAAAAATTTCAAGACAGTTATGGCGAGATTTTATTTTCTCCCATTTTAAAAGAATATTAAGAGGCGTCGATGGCAAGAATGTACCCGGGACTAGTTTTGAACATTGTCTAATACTATGAAATTAGGGAACAGATCAGGTCTTCCCATCTCCTGCATCAACAAGGGTGGAAACGGGTGGCACCACATGTGTTTTCAAAATTGACTTGGGAGAAAAACGCTGCATGTTGGCCTATTATTTAAAATCCACAATTTGATGATGTAATGTATTTGAATATCTAGTTCATGAATTGACAAAAACAAGTGACAAGATAACCAAAAATGTCTTTGCAAAAGGCCAATTATCCACAGTAAATTTCATTTGCAAATATGGATTTTAAAATACTATTAAATTTTGAAATACTCATCATAATTCATCTGGCCGGAAAGGGACAATAAGGACAAACAATAGTATGAGCAATATAGTACAAACAGTAGTACAAGGAAATGGTACCTCTTTTTGTTTCCACGGCTTAAGATTGCATGTTCTAAGAAAGATTGCTTCTCATTTCCTCTAGTCTTCATAGCTTTCTAACTCCAACACCAAGCAAAAAATGTTTTCAATTAAAATATTGTTGAATAGAGATGAACTTTGTTCCTATTTATATTACAAAATGAATAAAAATTTGGAGGGAAATATAAATCCAAACATTCTTTTCTTGACAATAGATGTTCCTATTTCCATTTATAGATGTTGCTATTTTCGCCAAATTATTATATAAAGTACATAAAATACTTAGCAATTAGAAAAAAAACTAGAAAAGTATCACCAAATATTTTATAGTTAGAATTTAAGAATTGGTTGGATTTGCCAAGACTTATACATTTTTAAGTATGGATCCTTAAAATTTTAAGAGGTAGTCATGATTATAGAAGATATACAATCCACTAAAAAATGCACAACTAGAAGGAAATCATATGGATTTGAAAAAACATAAAGTTAGCATCTTCACATGTACAAGAGTAAAATCATTAGTCAAACAATATAATTTCTCAATCAAACTAATGGTGTAAAAAAAAGCTTGTAATGGTGAGTGTAATGCATTGGTTTTCTATTAATGTTAACCCTTCTCCTACAAAAACTAATGCAACAATCAAATAAAGTTGAAATTCATGGACCTACTTAAACTTCATTGCCTACAACACATTCTCACACCATAAAAGAGGTGCCAAAACCTAGTATACCATCTAAGCAAAGAAATTTAAAAACATATATATGAACCTCAATGCTGAGGTATGCCTTCAAATATGCAAAAGTTCCTCTAAATATGTGGAAATGCACCAATAGTTTCCTTTTCAGCAGGAGACCGTATCTTACTATATATGGGTCATGGCTATGATCGCCTATGACATGTATTCACTTTATACTTCCTATTCATGGCCATTGTATCAGATTGTTGTATTGTACCGACATGTACTCAGAGATGTCATTATATTATGACGAGTGGGATACTCCTTCCATTTGTGTCTCCATCACTCCACTTCTGAGATTTATAATGTATTTCGGTCATCGCAGTAACTTCTATGACCTCACACATTAAGGGGCATCTGTTACAACGTAATTTTCCACCTTGTGAGCATCAGCACTCTTTGACCTTCAGTATTCATTTTAGAGACTCAGATCCAAATTTGTCCTCTAGGAACCCATTGTTCCCTATTTTTGTTCCTGTAAGCTAGTTGTTCCACTATAGCCAGCGTATACGCAGGCTGTACCAATCTATCCATCGTACATCGAGTTAAATGGTAAAAAACAATAGAAAATTACTTTTCACTCCAAAAAGTGGTCTTAGGATGACCTTTGGCCCTCCATGTACCCCAAATGTTAGGATATTCCTATACTCCATCCTAGTCCTAACAACATTTTCATTATTTGCATTTTCATTCATGCATGCACTTTTAGGGTTTGCATGCATTATTTAGGGTTTGCATGCATTTGCATGCATCCCAGTCATCAATCCGAGCACCTAGCCCTTAGTTAGCCAGTCCCTGGAGCTTCCTTCCACTCAGTTTCAGCCCTCCTAGAGCTTAGTGCGCCCTCCTTTCACCTATTGCATGAGAAAGGCACCCTTCCTTACCTACCATTCAGTTATCTTCAGTTCTCTCCTTGATTTAAGGCTAGATTGACTCTCAACTGACTGTATCACTCCAATGGACCTCCAGTGAGACTTGACTGCCCATTCTGACTTCAATTAGCTCCTCATGCGCCCTCCACTGAGCCTCCATTCAGTTAGTTCCAATTACACTTAGTTACACCTACCACACTCAGTTAGACTCAGTTTGACTGATGGTTGACAGTTACTTGAGCATTGATGACTCCACTGATGATGAGATAGACTACTAGTTGTGCTCCGATGACACTCCAGTGATCTTTTGATCACTCCATGAAGGCTAAGTCAAATTTCCACCTTAGGCATTCGAATCCTCATGCATTGTACTATTTATTTGTCCATATTTTGATTAATTAATTAGTGTGTGTGAAGTATTTTTGCTTCTATCCGAGTTCTACTGTATTATTATTCTGTTGCTCATTATACTGCATTGACCACTCTTCTATTTTCCTGCTTAATCATAATTATTCTCTTGTGAGGTATACATCATCTATTAGATCTGCTGTGAGGATTTTCACACCAGAAACGACTCGATTCAACATTTTACCTACCTTTGGAAGGCTATATATTGATCTCTTACGGTGCATGGAAGGAGGAGAAAAGAGAGAGCATAGAAACTCTATTGGTTTTTTGTCGTGACTTGAGTCTACATCCATTAATCCTTGTTGTTGTGAACCTCTTATGTTCACCTACCAAAATCCTTTCATAGTTTGAGTTTTCCATTGCATGGGGGATTGAAGTGGTGGAGGCACAAGTGGAGGGACCTAGTTCTTGGTTCAGATGGGATTCCGACAAGAGGTCGTATCATGTTCTTCTTGTTTTCATTAATAGAATTACTCATTTTCACGTCCAATTGATCTTGTAAATGTTTGTTTAATTACATTGGGTTACATTTGCTTATTATATCATGGAACGTACTATTGTTTATGCTAATATCTTTCACATATTATATGCACTTGCTTGTATTTGTTGTTGAGACTAAGCTGCAGGTTCAAGTGTAGATTGAAAAGCTCAACGGGGATCTACTTCGAACATCCAGTTGAGATTAAGTTGCATTTACATTTATAATAGCATTGCATTGGGAATTGGGTTGATTTCTGGTAGTCATCTGTCTGTTGTGGTCTTCCCCAAGCCATAGGAAGTTTTTCTTCGTAACACAGAAAGCTTTAGATAGTTCCCTGGGGAATTAATGATTTATAGATCTTGAAGAACATATGGTAAAAGTTTCAGATGTTGATTCGCTATATTTTCAGTGATATCACCTTGGGAAGTTAGGGTTTCTGAATGGTCCTGAAATCAGCTTTAAAAAGGTCAATTTAGCATTTTCTCTATAAATTTTGTTCTAGGAAAATTTAGACAGCTCCCTTTGGATGAGATCATGTATAGATATTGATGAACATGTGGTAAAAGTTTCAGATACTGGTTCACTATAGTTCCAAATATATTCCCTTTGGAAGTAAGGGTTTCTAAATAGTTTAAAGTAATTGTAGATTATGGTGATCTTATTGGCATAGATTATGGTGATGTTATTACCATATATTATGGTGATATTGGCATAGATTATGTTGATGTTATTGCCATAGATTATTGTGATGTTATTGGCATGGATTATGGTGGTGATATTGATGTGATCAAGGGTTCCTATCTTGGAATTACCTAGGGTTTGAAGATGATAATGATGTTAAGGGTTTGAAGAAGCAAACAAATGAATTCTATGGATGATTGTTTCTAGGGTTTGTTTACATACTTGAGAGGAATTTTTTCGTCCTATCCTTGAAGGTCTTATTGCATATTTGAAGGGATAGTTTGTTATAAATTTGAAGGTTATATTGCAGATATGTTTTAGCCTTCTTCATGAATGGTTTGATTATAGATTTGTAGAGCATTCTAGAAGTCTTGTTTGTATATTTGGAGGATAGATTTGAGGCATGTATAGGTTGACATGTTGACAGTGACAGTGACAGTGACAGTGATAGTGATAGTGACAATGTTAGTGAGAGTAATAGTGATAGTAACAATGACAGTGACAGTGACAGTGGCATTGATAGTGATAGTAACAATGACAAAGATAGTGATAGTCATAGTGTGAAGACAATGACAATGATAGGTTGATACTCTTATTCATATTAGGATGTCGGGTTGGTGCTAGGGTACGTTGATACCTGTGATCTCACGGAGTTGGTGCTTCCTTCCAGTTGGTGCTAGATAACTACGGTGGTAAGTTGGTGTAAGAGATATTCAGTTGGTTCTCAAGAGGGTTGGTGTCCTCATCTGAGAGATAGTTTGGATCCTGTCGATAAGTTGGTGCTTTCCCAAATGAGTCAGTTGGAGCTGGCTATAGCAGGTTGGAGCTTGTTTTGCAAGTTGGTTCTTGTCGTGAAGGTTGGATCCTTCACTAAATTAGTAATTTGGAGCTTACTGTAAACAGGTTGATATATGTAGTTTGTGCAAGTCAGAGCTTTCATCATGGATGGTTGTCCCTCTCAGGTCGGAGCCTGATATTGTAATGAATGAATTATAAAAGAAAATATTTTGTCGTTTTCTCGCATTTGGGTTTCCACGTACAAATCTATTATGCATTGTGTATGATTTTATGTGATGATGAATGGTATTGTTAATGGTTAATGTTGCATGATGTGCTTAAGGTTAAAAATGGTAAAACGTGTTCAATATTGATTCACCCCCCCTCTCAGTATTGGTGAATATTCCAACATCTTTCATGGCTTCAAGATAATGTTGTTGATGCACTTGCTTAAATGCAACGCACACACATACCAATGGTGCTTTGAGTTGAAGTATACTTATTTCTTTTAGGTCATCGCACATGATCTCTAGATCTAAGATTAAATTAGATTATAGATAATTGATCACAACTGTAGTCACAAAATCATGTGTGTTTACATCAATCTCTAGCTAAGTAAAACTTCTCATTTTGGGAGGGAAATTGTTGAGCAGTTCTAAAACGTAATTGGAGTCTTTGATTTCGGCAAGTTGTATCAATGCACCTATTTAAGTGGAATTTGCATTTTATTGGTTGATTAGAGAGTAGTGTCACGTAGTTTACAATCACTATATTTAATCTATGATATTTTGTGAGTTTAGTTCATATGTTTATGTGGGCTTCAAAATAATAATGAAGTGCCTATACAAAAATATTTAAGTGTAAATAGAGTTTAGAATATTCTTCAAATTAATATTTAAGTGCCTATACATAGAGATTTTAGTGTAAGCATACTTCATAATATGCTTTAAGTTTGAGATCATTCATAGTGAATCATTTTCATTGGCATATCTTTGCTTCGTATTAAGTTTCAATCCTCTCCTTGGCGGCCCTTATAGCATGCATATATTTATATTTGCAATACTTGCATTTATTAAGCATTCTCCTACATTAGGTATGCATGGTTTTGTTAACATTGTAGGAAAGGCATCTTATTTGCTAATACATGGTTATTTCATATGATTTTGTCATTGAATTCAATGATTCTTCTAAACCTTGGTTTACATATAAAACATGCTTTTTTCATTATGGAGTAGGCATGTGCTAATGTTGGACCTAACCTCATGTAGCTAAGGTTCTTATGCAAAATTTTATCAATATACTCTACTCTAAGTTTGTCGTTGCATATATATATATATATATAGCGCCTTTCGAGTGTCATTTTTCAATCAAATTGTTGGGTGTTTCTACTAGAGAAAAATACTTCAGAGCTAGTAGAAATGTAGGGATTCATTTTATCTGTTCCAAAATTTGCTAAATTAATGAACATAATGTCTATTGTAATATCGAGGTTGCTTCATTCTACAGTAGGCCTACATTCCTACTTTAATGGAAAATCATACTTGATTTTATGTGTATGTGACCAATGGTTTTGTGGATGACTATTTATGTCGTTTACTCTTTGTGCATGACATTTTAGCCTATTCTTGTAACCTCTGGTTTCCATTAAAATCTGGTAGGTGCATATGAAAGGGTTCATGAACCCAATGGAAGGTGTTTGTCCTCCTAGAGTTGGCTTCCATTTTTCAACAAGATGGCTTAAAAGATGTTCAACAAGCCAAATTAGTTTAAGTGGAAGTTACTAAGATACTTTATCCTTTATATTGTCATATTGTGTGGGTGTTTCCTTTTGTTCTTATTAAACTATGCTAAGCATATTCATCACTAGCGCATAAAATACTTCTACGAACAACTTTGTTTCTTCTCAAATCCTCAATTATTTATGGCTAATATACCTAATCCCACCTTGTAGTAGATCAATTGTTTTTCTCTAAATTTATGAAAATAAAGTGAAATGAAATGACACTTGTAATAAACAAAATGATGATTACCAAAACATATCCACCCCTACGAATACTAGAAAACAATGCATCAGACAAAAGGCGAATAATGGCAATCATTCATGTTACTATTGAATATTTTGTTTGAAAGATTATATTTATTATTCTCATTATACACCATTATTACAATAGTATTCAAAGTAGTTTCTTAGGCAAACAATCATAAGATCCTAATAATATTAGGCTTAAATTTACTATGAATAATGACAATCATTCATGTTACTATTGAATATTTAAAAAAAATAAAAAATATTTATTATTCTTATTATACACCACTATTACAATAGTGTTCGAAGTAGTTGGCTAGACACAAAATCATAAGATCCTAATAATATTAGGCTTAAATGTTCAACAAATAATGACAATCATTCATGTTACTATTGAATATTTTGTTTTAAGGATTATATTTATTATTCTCATTATACACCACTATTGCAATAGTGTTCAAAGTAGTTTCCTAAGAAAAAAATCATGAGATCCCAAAAATATAAGGCTTAGATGTACTATGGAACCCATCAAGATTAGATTATATGAAAGTGGAAGTTAAGATGTGTTTGACACTTTTAAGACACTTTGTCTTTAAAAAATGTGCTCATACTTGATGTTAAAATGAAGTTGACACTTTTTTTATTGATATTGCTTGCTCATTTTATTATATGAAAGTTTTGATGACCTTGTCGACCCATTAATGTGGTGAAAATGAAGTAAAATGGATCTCTTCACAAGTGCCAAGCCCAAACTTAAATGTTCTTGTAAAAAATGTGCGTATAATGCAACAATAAAACCATATACATTACTTGGGCTACCTCATAAACTAAATCCCAAATCATCCTAAGCCTAGGGTGAGTGCATTCAACCCTTAATAAAAAAACACTTGGTTGCAAGGCCCATCTCCACCCTTTGTAAATGAGGTTGGTCAATTTTGTATTCATTTTGACAATTTTGTTTGTTTTTATTAATTTATATTTATTGTTTATTGATTTTTTTATTTATTATGGTACATAATGAAACCCATGATGAGCATTATAATGCTTTTTGACATATTGTAAAAAATAAATAATTATATCAAAACATAGTTTCAAATTTCAGTTAATAAAATAACAAAAAATTCGAGAGATGGCTTTGTAGCAAAATAGTCAATTTATGAAAAAAAGGGGTTCTAATAACGGTTATAAAAATAGTTCACTGCAGATACTACAAGGAATTACATTTTTTTGTGTGTCATTGAGTAAATGTTTTATTTTTATGTATTAGAAAGGGGTGTTGTTTTGAATAAATATTTTGTTGTATATACACAAATAACTTTTTGTTGAATTTAAGGAATTAGTATCTTTAAAATGTCTTTTGTCTTTTTAAAAGTGTATATTAATTTTCTCTACAAAATCTATTTTGAGATAACTCTAAAATAATAAAATTTCATATATATATATATATAACAATAATTATGTTCTAGTATAGAAAGAGTGCTTGCTTCAAGAAGAATATATATATATATATATATATATATATATATATATATATATATGTATGTATGTATGTATAACAATAATTGTGTTGTTGTGTAGAATGAGTACCTGATTCAATAATATTATTCTTGACCTTATACATATTAGTCACAACCTTTCTATATAGTTTTTGTCTAACATAATCATGGAGTTATCACATTCTCATATGTAATTGTTTTGTTTCATTTTCATATAAGTTAATACTTTTATTTTTATTATTGATATTTACATAATAATAGTAAGGTGGCAAGTGCGGGAGGGGTCATTTACGGCCCTGAAGGAAATAATTTATTTCAATTCGCATGGGGATTAGGAAGGAGAACCAACAATCAAGCTGAATGGGCGGCCCTCCTTCAAGGGGTTGAATTTATGAACTCGCTCCATATAGACCACTTCTCCGTCCTTGGAGACTCTAAGAGTATTCAAAGAGGCCATGAAAAGACTGTGAGCAGAATACAAAAACGAATAGTCTCCATCATCGGTGACATCTCTCGGGCCCAATTCTTTCACGCTTCCAGGAATAATAACATGGAAGCAGACATCATGGCTAATCAAGGGGCTAAGATTATTGAAGGGACAACTTTTCTAAACCAAGGCCCTCCTATCTCTAAATGGTCTCCATACTTCTAATCAAAGGTCCTCCCCTCTACCTCCATATGGGGACGCGCATGCATAACTCCCCCTCCAATTATCGGATAAGTGGATTACACCATAGCCTAAGCATTAAAGCTTGGCCTTGGGATTCTCCGCGCATTTATGAAGCTCGGCGCGAGGGTAAGATGGAAGCCACGGGGGCTTCACTAGAAGGCAATATAATACCATGTTCATTCATATTGCGGTATTAAACATTCATGAAAACCTAAAAATTATATTGCTTATATATTAAGGGGAAAAGGATTTTTTTTATTTAATGTAACAATACAAAAATACATTGGGGTCTTTTTTATATGGGCGGGCTGACAAATATCCGCCAAATGGAGATGGCAGGATCACGACCGAATGAGAAATCGGGTTGAGGCAAGGCTCGAGCTTACCAGTATGCAGGGAAATCGTGTCTTGAGGCATGCTTGAGGACAAGGGTTTCATGGTGAAGTGGGTTTCCAGTCGATCATAATCGAGAGATAGTGGTCATTGATAGCCAATTGTTACCAATAGCACTCAGCCAGTTGTTACCAGTAGCCTTGAGAGGCTATAAGCCTCCAGGGCCTATTATAGGCCCTCGATAGGTCTTGGGGGATTGAATACCCAACCACTCATGCCTATTACAGGCCTTGGTAGGTTTAGTCATCCTCCTAGAGCTTCTTACAGGCCCTAGGGGCTTGGATACCTAGCCCACAACATGCTTAGTCAGCGATTGGGCAACTGCAACATGCAATATAAATGTTGTACTATGTGCATTGGCTCTAGTGACATACAAGAAGTGATCTTGTATCTCTTCATTAGACCATTAGATGTTGCAAATCAAAATGATATGTGGTTGAGTAATTGCATTGTGGGTGAAGTAATGTGCATCCACAATATACATCCAAAGAAGCAATGTGCATTGTAGAATGCATGTGGGGTCATAAGAGGGGTATCATATCAATATACTAGGTAGAAATATAAAGGGGTATAAAAAATGCTAATGAAAAAATTGATACATACAATATCTAGTGAAAATAAGGGTTTTTTTAAATTGGGAAGGCATTTTGGGAGGGGGTTAAAAAAAATGATTTTGGAAGGTATTTTCCAATATTTAGTGAAATTAGGGGTATTGTTTCATATGCCACGAACAAACGTGTTATGATGGCAGTTTATTGAGTGAAGCCCCGGTGATGGAAGCATGTGGTTTAATGGAGAAGCTTTGAGGTTCTTGCTCGCACGAAACTATAAAGCGGGATGGTACCGCTCTTCATTTGGTGGTATCGGGCATTGAAGCTCTCACTTGTTATGAAGGAATTTTCTCGGCTGGTCTGCACTCCACCTCCTGGTTTGTCTCTGCTCTTAGAAGGATGAATATTGAGAACATGTTGAAGGAGCTCAGGGAAATAAAAGGTGTCCATCATGACATTAAAAAGAATGCTTGTAACGCCTTTGAAGCTTCTAAGGTCGCTCTGGATGAGAGCAGACTCATAGGCCAGGATATCGTTCGGATGGAAGCACGCATTGAAGACGTCGAATCCAACTCCAGGGTGAATGTGGGCGAGCTTGAGGAGCTGCAGAAGGATGTTAAAGGCATACAAGAGTTTCAGCAGAACAATTTCGAAGATTTGAAACAAATTTTGTTCTCGTTAAAGGGGCAACTCTTTGACACTCTACAACTTGGCAATAATAGGATTGAGGCTCACCTAGCTCAGCTAGAAGCGTCCCTGAGCGATTTGAAGGAGGAATTCGAGAACCAAACTGGACCTGCGGACCTAGGAAATTAGCACGAAGACAGCTCTCTGATGGAAGACGACTCGCAGACTCATGAAGGAATTCCACCCACCTAATTTCAGTAATGTTGAAGTGTTCCATCTTTTTTTACTTGTTAAATGTTTTTTGTGCCTTTTTATGTAATTAGTATGTCAGGATATATCCGGCAAAAAACAGTAGATATGAACAGTTAGGAAGAATATCTCTCAAGCTGAAAAGCTGGAATTTTTCATTTCTGAACAACTCTTTATCTGTGCTATGGTTTACCCTTCAAGGAAGGGATTTTGTATCTTATCCTTTGTTTCATATAAGCTATTTCACGTTCCTGTTAAAAAAAATATTTACATAATAATAAATTAAAATATGAGATTTAGAATTTTGGGAATTAAAATATGTTGTAGTTTTGAAATAAAAAAATAGTTAATGATAACTGGTAGTTAATATAGATCCCATCAAAATTCAAGTCTTACTAGTTTTAGGAAGATTCTAAAACGGGGAAAAGAAGAAGAAAAAAAAAACAAAGGAAAAAATACTTAGAAGGCTTGCTTGACCTTTGACTAGAGATGAATTTGTTCTTTTTATGAATGCTTCACTGCTTAGATCTTTTGGTTTCAATATCGCATTTCTCAGTTGAAAATGGAGCCTATTTAGTTTTGTATGTAGTAGTCGTATAACTATTTTCCTATTGTTTCTTTCATGGCTTCAAGATAATGTTGTTGTTGCACGTGCTTAAATACAATGCACACACATACCAATGGTGCTTTGAGTTGATGTATACTTATTTCTTTTAGGTCATGGCACCTGATCTCTAGATATAAGATGAAATGATATTATAGATAACTTATCACCATTTTAGTCACAAAAGCATGTGTATTTACATCAATCTCTAGCTAAGTAAAACTTTTCGCTTTGGGACAGAAATCGTTGAATTGTTCTAAAACACAATTGAAGTCTTTGATTTCGGCAAGTTGTATTAATGCACATATTTAAGTGGAATTTACATTTTCTTGGGTGATTAGCGAGTAGTGTCATGTAGTTTGTAATCACTATATTTGATATATGTTATTTTGTGAGTTTAGTTTAGATGTTTATGTGGGATTTGAAAGAATAATGAAGTGCCTATACATAAATATTTAAGTGTAAACAAAGTTTAGAATATGCTTCAAATTAATATTGAAGTGCCTATATATAGAGAGAGATTTTAGTGTAAACATACTTCATAATATGCTTTAAGTTTGAGATCATTCCTAGTGAATCATTTTCATTGGCATATCTTTACTTCGTATTACAGTTCGATCCTCTTCTTGGCGAGCCTTATAGCATGGATATATTTATATTTGCAATACTTGCATTTATTCTCCTACATTATGTATGCATGGTTTTGTTGGCATTGTAGGAAAGGCATCTTATTTTCTCGTGCATGGTTATTTCATATCATTTTGTTGATGAATTCAATCTTTCTTCTAAACCTTGGTTTGCATATAAAACATGTTGTTTTCATTATGGAGTAGTCATGTGCTAATGTTAGACCTCACCTCATGTAGCTAAGGTTCTTATGCAAAATTTTATCAATATACTCTACTCTAGGTTTGTAATTGTGTGCCCGCGCGCGCACACACACACACACACACACACACATATTACATATATTTTTTGTCTTTCAAGTGTCATTTTTCAATCAAAGTGTTGGGTGTTTCTACAAACAACTTTGTTTCTTCTCAATTCCTCAATTCTTTATTCCTAATATACCTAATCCCACCTTGCACTAGATCAATTGTTTTTTCTCTAAATTTATGAAAATAAATTGAAATGAAATGACACTTGTAATAAACAAAATGATGATTACAAAAAAAATCCACCCATATAAATACCAAAAAACATTGCATCAGACAAAAGACGCATAATCACAATCATTCATGTTACTATTTAATATTTTGTTTTAAAGATTATATTTATTATTCTCATTATATGCCACTATTACAATAGTGTTCAAAGTAGTTTCCTAGGAAAATAATAATAAGATCATAATAATATTAGGCTTAAATGTACTACAAATAATGACAACCATTCATGTTAATATTGAATGTATGGTTTTAAAGATTATATTTATTATTCTCATTATATGCCACTATTACAAAAGTGTTCAAATAGTTTCTTAGGAAAACAACCATAAGATCCTAATAATATCAGGCTTAGATGTATTATAGAACCCATCAAGATTAGACTATATGAAAGTGGAAGTTGAGATGTGTCTGACACTTTTAAGCCACTTTGTCTTTAAAAAATGTGCTCATATTTGATGCTAAAATGAAGTTGACACTTTTTAATTGGTATTTCTTGCTCATTTTATTATATGAAAGTTTTGATGACCTTGTCGACCCATGAATGTGGTGAAAAAGAAGTAAAATGGATCTCTTCACAAGCGCCAAGCCCAAACTTAAATGTTCATGTCAAAAATGCGTGTATAATGCAACAAATAAAACCATATACATTACATAGGCTACCTCGTAAACTAAATCCAAAATCACCCTATTGGGGTGAGTGCAATCAACCCTTAATAAGAAAACACTTGGTTGAAAGGCCCATCTCCACCCTTGTTGTAAATGAGATTGGTCAATTTTGTATTCATTTTGACAATTTTGTTTTTTATTATTCACTTTATATTTATTGTCGATTAATTTATTTTTATTTTATTTATTTATTATGGTACATTATGAAACCCATGATGAGGATTATAATGTTTTTTTTCATATTATAAAAAAAAAATAATGATACTAAAACATAGTTTCAAATTTCAGTTAATAAAATAACAAATTGTTTGAGAGATGGTTTTGTATCAAAATAGTCAATTTATGAAAAAAAAGGGTTTTAATAATGGTTATAAAAATAGTTTATTGCAGATACTACAAAGAATGTTGTTTTTGGAGTGGTGTTGAGTAAATGCTTTATTTTTATGTATTAGTAAGGGGTGTTGTTTTGAATAAATATTTGTTTTATATATACACAACTTTTTGTTGAATTTAAGGAATTATCATCATTAAAATGTTTTTTGTTTTTTTAAAAGTATATATTGATTTTCTCCACAAAATCTATTTAGGAGATCTAAAATTATATATATATATATATATATATTGTGTTGTTGTGTAGAAAGAGTACCTACTTCAATAATATTCTTCTTGACCTTGGTTTGCATATAAAACATGTTGTTTTCATTACAAAGTAGTTATGTGCTAATCTTGGACATAACCTCATGTAGCTAAGGTTTTTATACAAAAATTTATCAATATACTCCACTCTAGGTTTGTCGTTGCATATATATATATATAGTATTTAAGGTGTCATTTATGGGCATAACCTCATATAGCTAAGGTTTTTATGCAAAATTTTATCAATATACTCCACTCTAGGTTTGTCGTTGCATATATATATATATATATATATTCTTTCAGGTATCATTTTTCAATCAAATTGTTGGGTGTTTCTACAAATAACTTTGTTTCTTCTCAAATCCTCAATTATTTATGCCTAATATACATAATCCCACCTTGCACTAGAATATTGTTTTTATCTAAATTTATGAAAATAAAGTGAAATGAAATGACATTTGTAATAAACAAAAATGATGATTACAAAACCATATCCACCCCTATGAATACTGGAAAACATTGCATCAGACAAAAGACGAATAATGACAATACTTCATGTTACTATTGAATATTTTGTTTTAAAGATTATATTTATTATTCTCATTATACACCACTATTACAATTGTGTTCAAAGTAGTTTCCTAGGCAAACAATCATAAGATCATAATAATATTAGGCTTAAATGTACTACGAATAATAACAATCATTCATGTTACTATTGAATATTTTGTTTTAAATTATATGTATTATTCTCATTATACACCACTATTACAATAGTGGTCAAATAGTTGCCTAGGCAAACAATCATAAGATCCTAATAATATTAGGCTTAGATGTACTATAGAACCCATCAAGATTAGATTATATAAAAGTGGAAGTTGAGGAAAGAAACCCTAAGAAATATGAAGAAATAATGTATTGGGACCACTTTGAGGGTGTTGGAGGATACCTTGATATAGTGAGGAAAAAACTTATCATGACACTTGGAAATGAGCAAGTTTGTTTGGTCTTGAAGGGAATAATGACAAGATGTGTTCCCACTTGTGAAGAAAGGAAAAAGTTTGAAAGGTCAAGTAACTCCATGTGGCTTTGCAATCTTGTAGGATCCTAGAAAATTAAGGAAGCACCAAATACCATTTATGAATACATGAAGTGGTCAAGAAGACAAGACAAATCCCCTTGATTAATTCATGAAGTGCTAATTGACCCATTGAAGAAGCCCCTAAAATGTAGAGGACAAAATTAATGTTAAGTTGTAGGCTGACCTAACCTAAAGTGAACTAAAAACTGATCTTGGACTTGTACTATAAATAAGAAGAGCCTCATTTGGCACTATGAACAACCAAGCCAAGGAAGAGGAGCAAATTTCATCCTAGAAGAGTGAATTTCCGAGGGAAGATGAAGTGGAGGGGGTTGTGAAATATGTTTCAGGTCATCTTGTAATTTTATCTATATATTTTATTATAGGATGTCTTTCAATGTGAAATTTTCATGGGATTAAGGTAATATGCATTTGTACATGTGGTAAAAATTTCCAATTCTGGTTCATTATATTTTAGGAGATATGACCTCGGTAAGTAAGGGTTTCTTAATCATCTTTAAAAATGTTAGTTTGGAATTTTCATTGTAATTTCTATTACAAAAATATTTAGATAGTTTCGTGGGGAAGTAATTATTTATAGATCTTGAAGAACATATGGTAAAATTTTCAGAAGTTGATTCGCTATATTTTCAGTGATATCACGTCGGGAAATTAGGGTTTCTGAATGGTCCTGAAATCAGCTTTAAAAGGTCAATTTAGCATTTTCTCTATAACTTTTGTTCTAGGAAAATTTAGACAATTCCCTTTGGATGAGATGATGTGTAGATATTTATGAACATGTGGTAAAAGTTTCAGGTACTAGTTCCCTATAGTTCCAAATATATTCCCTTTGGAAGTAAGGGTTTCTGAATAGTTTAAAGTAACTGTAGATTATGGTGATCTTATTGGCATAGATTATGGTGATATTGGCATAGATTATGTTGATGTTATTGCCATATATTATTGTGATGTTATTGGCATGGATTATGGTGGTGATATTGATGTGATCTAAGGTTTCTCTCTTGGAATTACCTAGGGTTTGAATATGATAATGATGTTAAGCGTTTGAAGAAGCAAACAAATGAACTCTATGGATGATTGTTTCTAGGGTTTGATTACATACTTGAGAGGAATTTTTTGGTCCTATCCTTGAAGGTCTTATTGCAGATTTGAAGGGATAGTTTGTTGTAGATTTGAAGGTTACATTGCATATATGTTTTGGCCTTCTTCATGAAGGGTTTGATTATAGATTTTTAGAGCATTCCAGAAGTCTTGTTTGTAGATTTGGAGGATAGATTTGAGGCATGTATAGGTTGACGTGTTGACAGTGACAGTGATAGTGATAGTGATAGTGACAATGATAGTGATAGTGAGAGTGATAGTGATAGTAACAATGACAGTGACAGTGACAGTGGCAGTGATAGTGATAGTGACAGTGTAGGGCCCCTCCTCTAGATCCTTCCTGTTTAACCTGAAACTCAACCACTTGATACACAAGAGATTAGAAAACATAACGACTCGATAAATAAACTAAATAAATGAATAAACTAGCAAATTGAAAACAAACCATAACCATAACCAGCAAAGCTCGTTTAACCATAGGCGAAGCAACCGTTAGCTCCGCCACCCAACCATAGGCTCATGCTTTCAGTCGCATGGCCTCTCCCGAGCTTTGGGTCGTAGAGCTCACACACGTTTTTCAGAAATCCAGCTTGGGTTTCCCTTCCCACCAGGATTTCTTAGCCAAACCCTTAGATAGCAGCAAGTCTTTGAGGCATTCGAAAATTACGACAATCGTCCAAATTATGGGCCCCTTACCCATCCCTTAAGCTTTCCTTATAAAGGGAAATCTCTTGCGACACATGTCGCTTCATGCATAATTAAATATTTTTAATTATTTAATTATTTAAAACACTCACCCATCCAAGTGTCAGTTTCTCAAGGAAGTGCACCTACATCCCTAAGATTACTCTAGTTTGTCCCCCAGATATTTTAATCAGCTCCTAGCTTTTAGTTGACTAGGTGTCTAATCTATTTTGCTCCTAAATAATAATTTCTATTATTTTAAATGCTCAACAAAATATAACTATTCATGTGCAAATGTCTTAGCTATTGTTATGCATTTGCTAAGTAATAATCTAGAGTTATTCTCCTAAGTTTTTATGCATTTTAAACTAACAATCAAATTCACTAGGATCACGGTGCCGCGTCGTTGGGCTCATGGTTCCTTAATTTTTAATTCTCAGACATGGCACCACTCCGTCGGGTCCAATCATCCAAGATTTCCATCCCTTGGCATGGTACCACCTCGTTGGGTCCTTGCGTCCATTCTTTCCGTTCTCGACAGGGTACCTCATCGTTGGGCCCTTCTGCCATCATATTTCCGTTTTGACTTGCGGGAACTCTTGTAGGGATTTTAGGAATCGTTACCATCCATCCTCCGTCTACATGCTATCTAGGGACTAATGGCGCTGAGGAGTGAGTCCGTTCTCACTGCGCGCCCCTCAACTCGTACGTGACCAGCTCCGTCGTGGCCCACCTCGTATGCCCTCACGCATTCCTCTTGAGCAAGCGGATCAATGCTTATCTGCTCATGCGTGGTATTCTCATCGGAAGTCGACATCGTCGTCGCTTCCCTTGTGTGTGATTTACCCGTACTCTACGACCCTTCATGTTCCTTTGTGTGTCCTTCGGTGAACCGTTTCACCTATCGCTACACACATTTCTCACAAACATAAATCATTATTTTATTGATTTACAATCAATGGTAATCATAAATATACTCAAAATAAAATCAAAGGATTATTTTATTAATGTTTGAAACAGTCGGGTCACTAAGCAAGTTCCCTCAATGTCTATAGTAGTCTAGGGGCACTACATACACCCCTACTTATTTAGAACTTCGTCCCGAAGTTCAGAATAAATGCGGAAAGCTATGATGCATCTCAGTTGCATCCTCCCAAGTCACAAAGCTAAGGTTGTAGCTGTCCTACTATACTTTGACTTGATCAATCAGGGCTAATCATTAAGCAAGAACTAATCAATCAATTATACCACTCCACATATATAATTTAAATCCTTAATTCATTTATCAATTATTGTCGTCATTCACATCTTCAGGTTTTCCTCAATCTTTTAAGACATATCAAGGCTCAAGAAACCACTTTATCGAAGTTGTTCGGCTGGGTCACTCGACAAGTGCCCTTAAGGTCCACAGTCATTTTAGGGGCATTACATACACCCCCTCTTATATAGAACTTCGTCCCGAAGTTAATTTTTTTTTTTGTTCTTGTACTTTCGATGCTAGGATTTATCTTGATTTCTATTCTCATCTTCATGTCATTGTATTCTATTTTTCTCCAATAATTATGTCTATAAGCACAAGTGGTTCTAATCACTATTTTCTATATCAATTAGAATGGTTCCAATACACCCTCGGGACTTAATTGTATCCTTATGTACTACAGATTCAATAATTCTTTTATAACTGTCAGTACCAAATTAGATTTTCTATACCTTCTAGTCATCTACAAAGGTTTACAATGTCCAAGTTATCTATAAGCTGCATTGCATCAATAGTCACCCAAAAGTTTATCAAGCCTAACAAATCCAAGCAAGGATTTAAGTCTATTTTGTTATCCTACCTCCAAGAGAAGGTAAACATCATAAAATATACGGTAAGATATAATCACGATTTTAACATATCAGGAGAGACCCTCAAATTGTCCCAAATCCAAATTCCATAAGACTACCTCCAAAACCCTAAATGTTTTAATAATGTTGGTTCTCAATTAGACAGGATTCCAGGCGTCAAAATTAAGTGACTTTGTCTAACATATTAAAATTTGTCTCTAATTCCCTTCATTAGTAACATCATGTCTAGGTTAATGAGTTCATTATGTACTTACCTCCTTATTTAATTCAATACCCCTTCGTCATAGTTACACTGATTCCTCAAAATATTTCTATATTCCATCTATTTCTTCCTCCTTTATATTCCTTTCAATCTCTAATTTGTCCTCCGCTATACTCTTATATTTTCTCTTACTCCACTTGTTTGCATTTTCCATCTATTGCATGAAAATGTCTCTATCTATAGATTTTAATCAATTTGTACAATGCCTCATTAATTTTTAAATCTTCTAATTTCTAAAGGATGTCTACCTAGCAATGACCTCACTGCTTGAGAATATTACAATATCCATTGCTTTTTATAGTTTAAGAGAGCTACCCATGACATGCCAGCCCTTATGGAGCTTATGAAACAACTATTGCCTCCTTCCTGGTGGGTTTAAATATAACAAGTTTCTCTAATACCAATTCCTTCCATGACAAGAAGTTCTAATCACATTACCGATTCATAATTATTTTTAATTAAAATAACATATAGTCACCTACATTTTCCACTATTTCTAATATAGTTACACGCGTTCTCTAAATGTCAACAAATACTTCCTTTGATAGGAGTGTTTATACTTTACTACATATTTCTATTATTGTTCCAATAATATTTTTCTATGCAACAAGTATATAAGTACATGAATTTTTGAATAATAAATACCTATAAGTGCATTCGATTCATGGTCCTCTTCTATGTCATATGCTTACGTGCTTGAGTAATAACTAACTAGAAATATTCACCTTCCGAGTCATATATATATTTTCCTTAAAAGGTAATTAACTATGACCACACATATTCTCAATTTATTATACAACATAAATATTTCCTTTTTGAATAATAACTATCTATAACATACATTTTCCAAGTCATATATATAAATATATATATAAATCTACTTATATATAAATACATATAAATCTGAGAGGATTTTGATGAATATGAAGTTCACTTGGGAATTCAATCTTTAAAACATAACTTATCCAACAATACACATCAATCAATTTAAAATATGTAATTCTCGCTAAGCTAATAAGATTCCTATTTTATGTAATTCATAAAATGTGTTTTTATTCACAACAACCTTCAATCGTTTATTCAACTTAACTTGAACTTAACTTTATTACCACATTCTCAACTAAGTGACCCATTCTAATAATTATAACTTTTAGTTCAAATCCAATAATTTAATTATACTTTCTTTATACTTTAATCTATAATAAGCATAATTTAAACTTTTCTCTTCGTCACATGCTCAACTAAATAACATATATTTATAGTTCAAAATTCAACTATAATTTAACCTTCCATGCTTTTAACTACAATTCAACATTATGATATAATATGTATATAAAGAGTTACTCAATTCAATAAGGTCATATTTATATATGGGTGCCCTTAATCTCACACATCATACATTGACTATAATTAATACAGACCATATATTAAATATATAAAATCATTCTATTCACTAATGTCACATTTCATATGTGTACTTTATCTCACACAACATGCATTGCTTATGACTATAATTAATACAAGACATATATTAAATTTTACTCAATAAAAAAAAAATAAAAAAAAATGGTTAGATTGACACGGATAGATTGACATGGATGATATATCTCACTTTTAAATATAATTTAACAAGGTGAAATATATGTACACAATTACTACACTCGACAACTACTAGAACTCAATTTCGAGTGCCGCCAAGTATTATGCATAAAACGACGGAATACATGAGTAATACCCAGCCCAAAAGCAGTAACGCCAAACCCAAGGGAACATGACACCGCACTGTGCGCCTATCGAGAGTCCTAGTCATTTCTCCATCTACCACTACTGGAAGTTGAACTAAACAGGCGGTAAGTTTGTTCGGGCTTTGGAAAAGACAACACGGTCACAGCAGAGGGGAATGGCATGCATAAACCGATTTATACAACACTGAGTTCAATTGTGTTGCTTATTATGCCATAACCATGATCAGATAATTAAACGATTTCGCAGACTTGAGATACCATGATCTGAACGGTTTAGAGTTTATTTCTCACAGGAATTTAATAACAAAAAGAACAGAGTGAACATTTTCCTGATCTGGGCGTTTAAGAGTTTAATTCTCACGGAAATTAGATAACAAAAGAACACAGTTTAAATTCTGCCACGATGTGGTGTTTTGGTCGATCTATCACGAGGATCAAGCATAATAGAACAAAGTCAGAGGGCCAATTAGGTATTCTCTTACCTTGATCTCACCTGCGGGTTTGAACTGCTCAATGTGATATTGCTGTTTTTCCAGTATCTTTTTCCTCTCATATCCCTTCCCTTATGCTTACAATTGATACATGGTAATCATATAATTATTTTCAAGGTAATAACTATAATCACAATAGGTACTACGATTGGAGAGTCATATATACATTCTTATAATTAAATATTATGATTTGCAGGTGGTGATGATGAATTGAGGTGAAATTAAAAGTACAACCACCACGGGATTCACCAAATAAAATAATCTCACACATACCATAAAATAGTTGAATAATCTCTCAAATTTAGTATATATATGCTATACCATTTTATGCGGCTTATTCTATACAAATAACATCTAAGCTTCACCAAATAAAGTAATATACTCTCTCAATTTAATATATATATCCTATACCATTCTCATGCAGCTTTACCAAGTACCCTTACTCACTCAATGCACATTTCCCTTAACTAACTAAAACGTGACAAAATAAATAAAAGCATCCCACCAACGTATGCTTTGATATCTAAAGTGACAAGTGGCACTAATCTAGTTAACTCCAGATAACTTTTTGCCGCCTCAACAGTTCATAAGTTAACATCCACTAGGCCTGCCAAGTGTTCAACAGCAGGTAGTCAGGGATACATGAGGGCGTTGAGGAAAAAGAAGCCAACTCAGCTTGCGTTGATCGCAGCGTTCACCTCGTCTGCCGAATGGAATGCCCAGCGATCTTGCAACAAAATAAAGAAATCTTTTCTGCAAGGACACGGTTATATATAGGTGCAATACAATAGCGTTTTCTATTAACTCTAAAAGATTGTGATGTCTATTCACAACTCGGGAGATTTCCTTCGTTTGACAGGATTGATACTTTCGAGGATCGCCTATCAAAGTAATAAATGCGAGGCTGTTTAGGGTAGTAGTTAGTGGAGATCAAACGGTCATATACTCAGCAAGACTCCAGCTGGATAACTAAAACAATTCCATAACCGATTCCTTTGAGGATTAGTGGGCAAAATATTACTGCAACATTACCTAAATTAATAACTTCTTTAAGGGAAAAAGGTATTGCAAGTAATTCGCTTAGGGGTACCGGGCTTTGCTTCGGATGTTGCCGAGTGTAATCAATTGGAGGACTCACAACACTCTATCGTTTCCCTAACCTATGTTTTAGTAATGTACACATAACAAATAAAGATTTACAATAATTCGCATAACAGTAATATCTCGGATAGGACCTGCACATCATCTCATGCACAGGCAGTGATACAATTTTCTGATGATCCATTTCTATGAACAGTAGATAAATGTTGAAACTGTGATTCGACTCTGGTGACATTGTTTGTCCAGGATTTAGAATTTCTTCAAGTAGTATCAATTGAACATCGGATTTGATCACTAAAAGAAAATATCAAACACGGGTCCGCCGCTCTCTGACAAATATATTCCAAAGGATGAAAGTGGATCAATCAAAAGACAACGATCCAAATAGTATAGAGAAAACACAGTCTATACCAGGATAAATAAGGTTTGATCATTAGGGCGTGGCGATCAAGGAATGTTGAGACATCAATCTATGTCCAAAATGGAAAAAGGGGTTTTACCGCTAAAGGAGCGATTCTTCAAACTTGAAAACACGATCAGTCACAATTTTAGACTTGGCAATATAACGAGCTACAGTTACTCCAAGTGTGCGACGGGATCGCTCTGAGGGAGATCTCCCTTCAACTCACAACCATATGATCTATAAATCCGCTATAACTTTCTCAACACTGAGCACAACAGTTATCATCAATATACAGTATGCTTATATAGACTTGAAGTATGGTCAATCCCTTGAAGGAATCGCCCAGCACATCAATGTATCGCTTAGCCACAAGAATAGAAAAGGATTGAATCACTCGACTATGTCTCTGAGGGAGGCATTAATTATAAAATGTCTATTCTTTCTGTGCATTAAGTAAACAGTATACTAAAGATAATGGTTCAGAAATCTCTCCCTCGAAACCCTCGTAATCAATAACAAACACATATAAACAAAGGTGGAAAGAATCACACCCTGAACTTCCACACTGCCGAGTCAACAAACATCGAAGGTTTTCTTTTCCCAAATCCTTGCTGAGAGCTATCCCAATTCGCTTTACTTCCATCAGAGTATGATACATTCACAATCGCTTCTATAGACTTTCTTATTGTTGAGACCCCTGCGCTAGTTCCAGAGTCTTGTTCTATCTCCCATATTTCCTCCAGAGATTGTTTTCCCCCTCTACTCGAGTTACACAGTAGGGGGTTTATATTACTTCGGTTTGTAATTTTAACTAATAAACTTTAACTACAACTTACTACTGGAAGAAAATAATTGAATCAGAGATTACGCACAGTTATTCCTTTCGACAACTGAGAGAGTTTTACTCCGATTGTCTCCAAGCCAGATGCGCCAACGCCGAGCTATTAGAAGGATGAAGACCGACGCATGCGTTCAGTAAGTCCCGAAGCATATCATCACAAGGTGCGTTGAATCAGTATCCCGACGGTATTCTAAAAACCACCTCTGGAGGTCACCGAATCACGAGGAGGTTGCGAGATAATCAAGGGAGGAAGATAGAGCCATAATAGCGTATCCCCAACAGTGGAGACAGGTCACTGGAGAAACGGAAACCAACTACTTTCTAAATCAGGAGTTCAGAGATCGATCCTGTACACCGTGCAAAAATTAAGTCGATGTTTAACAGGTTTTCCAGGTGACTGATATGGGTTTATTCGTTTGTGGATTCGAGCCATCAAGTAAAGGTTTCACGGAATAGCATTCCGAATCAACATCGAAATATACTGTAATCTCAGCTTTCGGCAAGGATTCGCAATTCAACACAGGATTTACATAAACAAGGGAAAGCAGCTGGTTGAGGCGTAATCGTCCAATACCAGTATTATCTTGGAGATCGGGATCTCATTCACTACTTACAACTGGAATGGCAGCTCAGGCACAGAGTTAAAATCATAAAAGAAACAGTCGACAGTTTAGTATATAAATCGGTACTATGTAATTGTTATGAAATGACTCAATCGATGACCTATAAAAGAGAATAGAAATCCAGCAAGGGGATGCGAACTGAGCTTCTTTCGTTGTTTTTTTTTTTTTTTGATTTTTTTTGTTTTTTTAAATGCAATACATAAAATATAATTAACTCCAATATCGATCTAGTCTGAGTTTTGAAGAATTCGAATACTATAAATGTAGATCCGATCTGGGTTTCTTTTATCTAACTCTACATTTCCAGAAACGTCTACCTTCTTCGACTAGATATCACATTTAGTGCATATTTCAAAATTAAGTCAGAACACAGTCATAACAGATCTGAAAAACTTCAAATTTCAGAATTAAATCAACACAACAGATCTGAAAAACTTCAAATTTCAGAATTAAATCAACACAGGCATATCAGATTTGAAAACTTCAAATTTCAGAATTAAATCAACACAGGCATATCAGATTTGAAAACTTCAAATTTCAGGATTAAATCAAAACATAAATACATACAGAAAATAAAAATGCTAACAAATTAGAACCTGTAGAAATGGCTTCTTCGGTCGAAATTGAAATTCCCGATACGTTGCAACTTTAATCCCGCTGTCTATCACACGGTTACCAACAAACCGCTAAAAACATATGAGTCCGATGCCCTCAAGGCTCGACCGGCTCTGATACCAAATGTAGGGCCCCTCCTCTAGATCCTTCCTGTTTAACCTGAAACTCAACCACTTGATACACAAGAGATTAGAAAACATAACGACTCGATAAATAAACTAAATAAATGAATAAACTAGCAAATTGAAAACAAACCATAACCATAACCAGCAAAGCTCGTTTAACCATAGGCGAAGCAACCGTTAGCTCCGCCACCCAACCATAGGCTCATGCTTTCAGTCGCATGGCCTCCCCCGAGCTTTGGGTCGTAGAGCTCACACACGTTTTTCAGAAATCCAGCTTGGGTTTCCCTTCCCACCAGGATTTCTTAGCCAAACCCTTAGATAGCAGCAAGTCTTTGAGGCATTCGAAAATTACGACAATCGTCCAAATTATGGGCCCCTTACCCATTCCTTAAGCTTTCCTTATAAAGGGAAATCTCTTGCGACACATGTCGCTTCATGCATAATTAAATATTTTTAATTATTTAATTATTTAAAACACTCACCCATCCAAGTGTCAGTTTCTCAAGGAAGTGCACCTACATCCCTAAGATTACTCTAGTTTGTCCCCCAGATATTTTAATCAGCTCCTAGCTTTTAGTTGACTAGGTGTCTAATCTATTTTGCTCCTAAATAATAATTTCTATTATTTTAAATGCTCAACAAAATATAACTATTCATGTGCAAATGTCTTAGCTATTGTTATGCATTTGCTAAGTAATAATCTAGAGTTATTCTCCTAAGTTTTTATGCATTTTAAACTAACAATCAAATTCACTAGGATCACGGTGCCGCGTCGTTGGGCTCATGGTTCCTTAATTTTTAATTCTCAGACATGGCACCACTCCGTCGGGTCCAATCATCCAAGATTTCCATCCCTTGGCATGGTACCACCTCGTTGGGTCCTTGCGTCCATTCTTTCCGTTCTCGACAGGGTACCTCATCGTTGGGCCCTTCTGCCATCATATTTCCGTTTTGACTTGCGGGAACTCTTGTAGGGATTTTAGGAATCGTTACCATCCATCCTCCGTCTACATGCTATCTAGGGACTAATGGCGCTGAGGAGTGAGTCCGTTCTCACTGCGCGCCCCTCAACTCGTACGTGACCAGCTCCGTCGTGGCCCACCTCGTAAGCCCTCACGCATTCCTCTTGAGCAAGCGGATCAATGCTTATCTGCTCATGCGTGGTATTCTCGTCGGAAGTCGACATCGTCGTCGCTTCCCTTGTGTGTGATTTACCCGTACTCTACGACCCTTCATGTTCCTTTGCGTGTCCTTCGGTGAACCGTTTCACCTATCGCTACACACATTTCTCACAAACATAAATCATTATTTTATTGATTTACAATCAATGGTAATCATAAATATACTCAAAATAAAATCAAAGGATTATTTTATTAATGTTTGAAACAGTCGGGTCACTAAGCAAGTTCCCTCAATGTCTATAGTAGTCTAGGGGCACTACAGACAGTGACAGAGACAGTGATAGTGATAGTATGAAGACAGTGACAATGATAGGTTGATACTCTTATTCATATTAGGGTGGTGGGTTGGTGCTAGGGTACATTGAACCTGTGATCTCATGGATTTGATGCTTCCTTCTAGTTGGCGCTAGAGAACATGGGTGGTAAGTTGGTGTAAGGGATATTGAGTTGGTTCTCAAGAGGATTGGTGTCCTCATCCGAGATATAGTTTGGATCCTGTCGGCAAGTTGGTGCTTTCCCAAATGATTCAGTTGGAGCTTGTTTTGCAAGTTGGTTCTTGTCGTGAAGGTTGGAGCCTTCACTGAATCAATAAGTTGGAGCTTATTGTAAACAGGTTTATATCTTTAGTTTTTGCAAGTCGGAGCTTTCATCATGGATGGTTGTCCCTCTCAATTCGGATCCTGGTATTGTAATGAATGAATTATAAAAGAACATATTTTGTGGTTTTCTCACATTTGGGTTTCCACGTAAAAATCTATTATGCACTATGTATGATTTTATGTGATGATGAATGGTATTGTTAATGGTTAATGTTACATGATGTGCTTAAGTTTAAAAATGGTAAAAAGTGTTCAATACTGATTCACGCCCCTCTCAGTATTGGTGAATATTCCAACATCTTTCATGGCTTCAAGATAATGTTATTGATGCACTTGCTTAAATGAAACACGCACACATATCAATGGTGCTTTGAGTTGAAGTATAATTATTTATTTTAGGCCATCGCACCTGATCTCTAGATCTAAGATGAAATTAGATTATAGATAATTGATCACAACTGTAGTCACAAAATCATGTGTGTTTACATCAATCTCTAGCTAAGTAAAAATTCTCATTTTGGGAGGGAAATTGTTGAGTAGTTCTAAAATGAAATTGGAGTCTTTGATTTCGGCAAGTTGTATTAATGCACCTATTTAAGTGGAATTTTCATTTTATTGGTTGATTAGCGAGTAGTGTCACGTAGTTTGCAATCACTATACTTGATCTAGGATATTTTGTGAGTTTAGTTCATATGTTTATGTGGGCTTCAAAATAATAATGAAGTGCCTATACATAAACATTTAAGTGTAAATAGAGTTTAGAATATTCTTCAAATTAATATTGAAGTGCCTATACATAGATATTGTAGTGTAAGCATACTTCATAATATGCTTTAAGTTTGAGATCATTCCTAGTGAATCATTTTCATTGGCATATCTTTTCTTCGTAGTAAAGTTCAATCCTCTCCTTGGTGGCCCTTATAGCATGCATATATTTATATTTCCAATACTTGCATTTATTAAGCATTCTCCTACATTAGGTATGCATGGTTTTGTTGACATTGTAGGAAAGGAATATTATTTGCTAATACATGGTTATTTCATATGATTGTGTCAATGAATTCAATGTTTCTTCTAAACCTTGGTTTACATATAAAACATGTTGTTTTCATTATGGAGTAGGCATGTGCTAATGTTGGGGCTAACCTCGGATAGCTAAGGTTCTTATGCAAAATTTTATCAATATACTCTACTCTAAGTTTGTCGTTGCATATATATATATATATATATAGGTGAAATTTTTCAATCAAATTGTTAGGTGTTTCGTGACTAGAGAAATATACTTCAGAGCTAGTAGAAATGTAGGGATTCATTTTATATGTTCCACAATTTGCTAAATTAATGAACATAATGTCTATTGTAATATCTAGGTTGCTTCATTCTCTAGTAGTCCTACATTCCTACTTTAATGGAAAATCATACTTGATTTTATGTGTGTGTAACCAATGGTTTTGTGGATGACTATTTATGTCATTTACTCTTTTTGCATGACATTTTAGCCTATACTTGTAACCTCTGGTTTCCATTAAACTCTGGTAGGTGCATATGAAAGGGTCCATGAACCCAATGGAAGGTGTTTGACCTCCTAGAGTTGGTTTCCATTTTTCAACAAGATGGCTTAACATGTTCAACAAGACAAATTTGTTTAAGTGGAAGTTACTAAGATACTTTATCCTTTATATTGTCATATTGTGTGGGTGTTTCCTTTTGTTCTTATTAAACTATGCTAAGCATATTCACCACTAGCGCATAAAATAATTCTACGAACAACTTTGTTTCTTCTCAAATCCTCAATTATTTATGGCTAATTTACCTAATCCCACCTTGCACTAGATCAATTGTTTTTCTCCAAATTTATGAAAATAAAGTGAAATGAAATGACACTTGTAATAAACAAAATGATGATTACCAAAACATATCCACCCCTACGAATACTAGAAAACAATGCATCAGACAAAAGGCGAATAATGACAATCATTCATGTTACTATTGAATATTTTGTTTGAAAGATTATATTTATTATTCTCATTATCCACCATTATTACAATAGCGTTCAAAGTAGTTTCTTAGGAAAACAATCATAAGATCCTAATAATATTAGGCTTAAATTTACTATGAATGATGACAATCATTCATTTTACTATTGAGTATTTTGTTTTAAAAAAATAATATTTATTATTCTTATTATACACCACTATTACAATAGTCTTCAAAGTAGTTGCCTAGACAAAAAATCATAAGATCCTAATAATATTAGGCTTAAATGTACTACAAATAGTGACAATCATTCATGTTAAGTTTATTGAATATTTTGTTTTAAGGATTATATTTATTATTCTAATTATACACCACTATTGCAATAGTGTTCAAAGTAGTTTCCTAGGGAAACAATCATAAGATCCCAAAAATATAAGGATTAGATGTACTATAGAACCCATCAAGATTAGATTATATGAAAGTGGAAGTTAAGATGTGTTTAACACTTTTAAGACACTTTGTCTTTAAAAAATGTGCTCATACTTGATGCTAAAATCAAGTTGACACTTTTTATTGTTATTGCTTCCTCATTTTACTATATGAAAGTTTTGATGACCTTGTCGACCCATGAATGTGGTGAAAACGAAGTAAAATGGATCTCTTCACAAGTGCCAAGCCCAAACTTAAATGTTCTTGTAAAAAATGTGATTATAATGCAACAAATAAAACCATATACATTACTTGGGCTACCTCATAAACTAAATCCCAAATCATCCTAAGCCTAGGGTGAGTGCATTCAACCCTTAATAAGAAAACACTTGGTTGCAAGGCCCATCTCCACCCTTTGTAAATGAGGTTGCAAGGCCCATCTCCACCATATGTAAATGAGATTGGTCAATTTTGTATTCATTTTGACAATTGTGTTTGTTTTTATTAATTTATATTTTGTTTATTGATTTTTTATTTATCTTTTTTATCTATTATGGTACATAATGAAACCCATGATGAGGGTTATAATGTTTTTTGACATATTATAAAAAATAAATAATTATATCAAAACATAGTTTCAAATTTTAGTTAATAAAATAATACAAATTTTGAGAGATTGCCTTGTAGGAAAATAGTCAATTTATGAAAAAAAGGGGTTCTAATAACAGTTATAAAAATAGTTTACTGCAGATACTACAATGAATACATGTTGTTTTTTGAGTTTTGTTGAGTAAATGTTTTATTTTTATGTATTAGCAAGGGGTATGAAAAAAAGGGGTTCTAATAACGGTTATAAAAATAGTTTACTGCAGATACTACAATGAATTACATGTTGTTTTTTTAGTGTTGTTGAGTAAATGTTTTATTTTTATGTATTAGCAAGGGGTGTTGTTTTGAATAAATATTTTGTTGTATATACACACATAACTTTTTGTTGAATTTAAGGAATTAGTATCTTTAAAATGTTTTTTGTTTTTTTAAACATACATATTAATTTTCTCTACAAAATTTATTTTGGGGACAAATCTAAAATAATAAAATTTCATATATATATATATATATATATAACAATAGTTGTGTATAAAGAGTACCTGATTCAATAATATTCTTCTTGACCCTACACATAATAGTCACAACCTTTCTATATAGTTTTTTGTCCAACATAATCATGAAGATATCACATTCTCATATGTAATTGGTTTGTTTCATTTTCATATAAGTTAATACTTTTATTTTTATTATTGATATTTACATAATAATACTGGGGTGGCGGGTGCGGGAGGGGTCATTTACGGCCCTGAAGGAAATAATTTATTTCAATTCGAATGGGAATTAGGAGGGAGAACCAACAATCAAGCTGAATGGGAGGCCCTCCTTCAAGGGGTTGAAGTTATGATCTCGCTCCATATAGACCACTTCTTTGTCCTTAGAGACTCCAAGATTGTTATACAGAAAATGATAAGTATTCAAACAGGCCACGAAAAGACTGTGAGCATAATAAAAGAATGAATAGTCTCCATCATCAATGACATCTCTCGGGATAATCAAGGGGAGTCAGACATCATGGCTAATCAATGGGCTAAGTTTATTGAAGCGACAATTGTTCTAAACCAAGGCCCTCCTATCTCTAAATGGTCTCCATGCTTCTAATCCAAGGTCCTCCCCTCTACCTCCATATGGGGACACGCATGCATAAATCCCCATCCAATTCTCGGACAAGTGGATTACACCATCGCCTAAGCATTAAATCTCGGCCTTGGGATTCTCCACGCATTTATGAATCTCGGTGCGAAGGTAAGATGGAAGCATGCAGTTTAATGATGAAGCTTCGAGGTTCTCGCTCGCACGAAACTATACAACAGGATGGTACCGCTCTTCATTTGGTGGTATCGGGCATTAAATCTCTCACTTGTTCTGAAGGAATTCTCTCGGCTGGTCTGCACTCTGCCTCCTTATTTGTCTCTGCTCTCAGAAGGATGAATACTGAGAACATGTTGAAGGAGATCAAGGAAATAAAAGGTGTCCATCAGGACATTAAAAAGAATGCTCGTAATGCCTTTGAAGCTTCTAAGGCCGCTCTGGATAAGAGCAGACTCATAGGCCAAGATATCATTCATATGGAAGTGTGCATTGAAGACGTTGAATCCAGCGCCAGGGTGCATGTGCGCGAGCTTGAGGAGATGCAGAAGGATGTTAAAGGCATAAAAGAGTTTCAGCAGAACAATTTTGAAGGTTTGAAACATTTTTTGTTCTTCTTAAAGGGACAACTCTTTGACACTCTACAACTTGGAAATAATAGGATTGAGGCTTGTCTGGATCAACTGGAAGAGTCCCTGAGCGATTTGAAGGAGGAATTCAAGAAGCAAACTGGACCTGCAGACCCAGGAAATCAACACAAAGAGAACTCTCTGATGGAAGACGACTCGTAGACTCATGAAGGAATTCCACCTGCCCAATTTCAGGAATGTTGAAGTGTTCCATCTTTTTTTACTTGTTAAATGTTTTTTTGTGCCTTTTTATGTAATCAATATGTCCGGATATATCCGACAAAAAACAATAGATATGAACAGTTAGGAAGAATATCTCTCAGGGCTGAAAAGCTAGAATTTTTCATTTCTGAACAGCTATTTATTTGTGCTATAATTTACCCTTCAAGGAAGGGATTTTGTATCTTATCCTCTGTTTAATATAAGCTATTTCACGTTCCGTTAAAAAAAATATTTTCATAATAATAAATAAAAATATGAGATTTAGAATTTTGGGAATTAAACTATGTTATAGTTTTGAAATAAAAAATAGTAAATGATAACTGGTAGTTAATATAGATCCCATCAAAATTAAAGTCTTACTAGTTTTAGGAAGATTCTAAAACGGGGAAAAGAAGACAAAAAAGAAAAACAAAGGCAAAAATACTTAAAAGGCTTGCTTGACCTTTGACTAGAGATGAATTTGTTCTTTTTATGAATGCTTCACTGCTTAGATCTTTTGGTTTCAATATTGCATTTCTCATTTGACAATGGAACCTATTTAGTTTTGTACGTAGTAGTCGTATAACTATTTTCCTATTGTTTCTTTCATGGCTTCAAGATAATGTTGTTGTTGCACGTGCTTAAATGCAATGTACACACATAACAATGGTGCTTTGAGTTGATGTATACTTATTTATGTTAGACCATGGCACCTGATCTCTATATATAAGATGAAATGAGATTATAGATAACTTATCACCATTGTACTCGCAAAAGCATGTGTGTTTACATCAATCTCTAGCTAAGTAAAACTTTTCGCTTTGGGAGGGAAATCATTGAGTAGTTCTAAAACGCAATTGGAGTCTTTGATTTCGGCAAGTTGTATTAATGCACAGATTTAAGTGGAATTTACATTTTCTTGGGTGATTAGCGAGTAGTGTCATGTAGTTTGCAATCACTATATTTGATATATGTTATTTTGTGAGTTTAGTTTAGATGTTTATGTGGGATTCAAAAGAATAATGAAGTGCCTATACATAAATATTTAAGTGTAAATAGAGTTTAAAATATGCTTCAAATTAATATTGAAGTGCCTATACATAGAAATTTTAGTGTAAACATACTTCATAATATGCTTTAAGTTTGAGATCATTCCTAATGAATCATTTTTATTGGCATATCTTTGTTTCGCATTAAAGTTCAATCCTCTCCTTGGTAGGCCTTATAGCATGCATATATTTATATTTGCAATACTTGCATTTATTAAGCATTCTCCTACATTAGGTATGCATAGTTTGGTTGACATTGTAGGAAAGGCATCTTATTTTCTTGTACATGGTTATTTCTTATGATTTTGTTGATGAACTCAATGTTTCTTCTAAACTTTGGTTTGCATATAAAACATGTTGTTTTCATTATGGAGTAGTCATGTGCTAATGTTGGACCTCACCTCATGTAGCTAAGGTTCTTATGCAAACTTTTATCAATATACTCTACTCTAGGTTTGTCGTTGCACACACACACACACACACACATATTATATATATATATATTGTCTTTCAAGTATCATTTTTCAATCAAAGTGTTGGGTGTTTCTACAAACAACGTTGTTTCTTCTCAATTCCTCAATTCTTTATTCCTAATATACCTAATCCCACATTGCACTAGATCAATTGTTTTTTCTCTAAATTTATGAAAATAAATTGAAATGAAATGACACTTGTAATAAACAAAACGATGATTACAAAAAAATATCCACCTATATGAATACCGGAAAATATTGCATCAAACAAAAGACGAACAATGACAATCAGTCGTTACTATTGAATATTTTGTTTTAAAGATTATATTTATTATTCTCATTATACGCCACTATTACAATAGTGCTCAAAGTAGTTTCCTAGGAAAACAATCATAAGATCGTAATAATATTAGGCTTAAATGTACTACAAATAATGACAACCATTCATGTTACTATTGAATATTTGGTTTTAAAGATTATATTTATTATTCTCATTATACACCACTATTACAATAGTGTTCAAATAGTTTCTTAGGAAAACAACCATAAGATCCTAATAATATCAGGCTTAGATGTATTATAGAACCCATCAAGATTAGACTATATGAAAGTGGAAGTTGAGATGTGTCTGACACTTTTAAGCCACTTTGTCATTAAAAAATGTGCTCATGTTTGATGCTAAAATGAAGTTGACACTTTTTTATTGGTATTTCTTGCTCATTTTATTATATGAAAGTTTTGATGACCTTGTTGACCCATGAATGTGGTGAAAAAGAAGTAAAATGGATCCCTTCACAAGTGCTAAGCCCAAACTTAAATGTTCATGTAAAAAATGCGTGCCTAATGCAACAAATAAAAGCATATACATTACATAGGTTGCCTCGTAAACTAAATCCAAAATCACCCTATTGGGGTGAGTGCAATCAACCCTTAATAATAAAACACTTGGTTGCAAGGCCCATCTCCACCCTTGTTGTAAATGAGATTGGTCAATTTTGTATTCATTTTGACAATTTTGTTTGTTTTTATTAACTTTATATTTATTGTTGATTAATTTATATTTATTTTATTTATTTATTATGGTACATAATGAAACCCATGATGAGGATTATAATGTTTTTTACATATTATAAAAAAATAAATAATGATACTAAAACATAGTTTCAAATTTCAGTTAATAAAATAACAAATTGTTTGAGAGATGGTTTTGTAGCAAAATAGTCAATTTATGAAAAAAAGGGTTTTAATAATGGTTATAAAAATAGTTTACTGCAGATACTACAAAGAATGTTGTTTTTGAAGTGTTGTTGAGTAAATGCTTTATTTTTATGTATTAGTAAGGGGTGTTGTTTCGAATGAATATTTGTTTTATATATACACAACTTTTTGTTGAATTTAAGGAATTATCATCATTAAAATGTTTTTTTTTTTTTAAAAGTATATATTGATACTCCACAAAATCTATTTAGGAGATCTAAAATTTTATATATATATATTTGTGTTGTTGTGTAGAAAGAGTACCTACTTCAATACTATTCTTCTTGACCTTGGTTTGCATATAAAACATGTTTTCATTACGGAATAGTTATGTGCTAATCTTGGACATAAGTTTATCAATATACTCCACTCTAGGTTCGTCGTTGCATATATATAGTCTTTAAGGTGTCATTTATGGACATAACCTCATGTAGCTAAGATTTTTATGCAAAATTTTATCAATATTCTCCACTCTAGGTTTGTTGTTGCATATATATATAGTCTTTCAGGTATCATTTTTCAATCAAATTGTTGGGTGTTTCTACAAATAACTTTGTTTCTTCTCACATCCTCAATTATTTATTCCTAATATACATAATCCCACCTTGCACTAGATCAATTGTTTTTCTCTAAATTTATGAAAATAAAGTGAAATGAAATGACATTTGTAATAAACAAAATGATGATTACAAAAACATATCCACCCCTATGAATACTGGAAAACATTACATGAGACAAAAGACGAATAATGACAATCATTCATGTTACTATTGAATATTTTGTTTTAAAGATTATATTTGTTATTCTCATTATACACCACTATTACAATAGTGTTCAAAGTAGTTTCCTAGGCAAACAATCATAAGATCATAATAATATTAGGCTTAAATGTACTACGAATAATAACAATCATTCATGTTACTATTGAATATTTTGTTTTAAATTATATGTATTATTCTCATTATACACCACTATTATAATAGTGTTCAAATAGTTGCCTAGGCAAACAATCATAAGATCCTAATAATATTAGGCTTAGATGTACTATAGAACCCATCAAGATTAGATTATATGAAAGTGGAAGTTGAGGAAAGGAACCCTAAGAAATATGAAGAAATAATTTATTGGGGCCACTTTGAGGGTCTCGGAGGATACCTTGATATAGTGAGGAAAAAACCTATCATGACACTTAGAAATGAGCAAGTTTGTTTGGTATTGAAGGGATTAATGACAAGGTGTGTGCCCACTTGTGAAAAAAGGAAAAAGGTTGAAAGGTCAAGTAACTCCATGTGGCTTTGCAATCTTGTAGGATCCTAGAAAATTAAGGAAGCCCTAAATACCCTTTATGAATACATGAAGTGGTCAAGAAGACAAGTCAAATCCCCTTGATTAATTCATGAAGTGGTCATTGACACATTGAAGAAGCCCCTAAAATGTAGAAGACAAAATTAATGTTAAGTTGTAGGCTGACATGACCTAAAGTGAACTACAAAGTGACCTTGTACTTGTACTATAAATAAGAAGAGCCTCATTTGGCACTATGATGATAAAAATTCAACCAAGCCAAGGAAGAGGAGCAAATTTCATCCTCGAAGAGTGAATTTCCGAGGGAAGATGAAGTGGAGGGGGTTGTGAAATATGTTTCAGGTCATCTTGTAATTTTATCTATATCTTTTATTATAGGATGTTTTTAGCGTTAAATTTTCATGGGATTGAGGTAATATGCGTGAGTACATGTGGTAAAAATTTCCAATTCTGTTTCATTATATTTTAGGAGATATGACCTTAGTAAGTAAGGGTTTCTTAATCATCTTTAAAAATGTTAGTTTGGAATTTATATTGTAATTTCTATTACAAAAAGATTTAGATAGTTTCGTGGGGAAGTAATTATTTATAGATCTTGAAGAACATATGGTAAAATTTTCAAATGTTGATTCGCTATATTTTCAGTGATATCACCTCGGGAAGTTAGGGTTTCTGAATGGTCCTGAAATCAGCTTTAAAAGGTCAATTTAGCATTTTCTCTATAACTTTTGTTCTAGGAAAATTTAGACAGTTCCCTTTGGATGATATGATGTATAGATATTGATGAACATGTGGTAAAAGTTTCATATACTGGTTCCCTATAGTTCCAAATATATTCCCTTTGGAAGTAAGGGTTTCTGAATAGTTTAAAGTAACTGTAGATTATGGTGATCTTATTGGCATAGATTATGGTGATGTTATTACCATAGATTATGGTGATATTGGCATATATTATGTTGATGTTATTGCCATAGATTATTGTGATGTTATTCTCATGGATTATGGTGGTGATATTGTTGTGTTCTAGCATTCCTCTCTTGGAATTACCTAGGGTTTGAATATGATAATGATGTTAAGGGTTTGAAGAAGCAAACAAATGAATTCTATGTATGATTGTTTCTAGGGTTTGATTACATACTTGAGAGCAATTTTTTGGTCCTGTCTTTGAAGGTCTTATTGCAGATTTGAAGGGATAGTTTGTTGTACATTTGAAGGTTATATTGCAGATATGTTTTGGCCTTCTTCATGAAGGGTTTGATTATAGATTTTTAGAGCATTCTAGAAGTCTTGTTTGTAGATTTGGAGCATAGATTTGAGGCATGAATAGGTTGACGTGTTGACAATGACAGTGACAGTAATGGTGATAGTGACAATGATAGTGATAGTGACAGTGTTAGTGAGAGTGATAGTGATAGTAACAATGATAGTGACAGTGACAGTGGCAGTGATAGTGATAGTGATAGTGACAGAGACCGTGATAATGATAGTGTGAAGACAATGACAATGAGAGGATGATACTCTTATTCATATTAGGGTGGTGGGTTGGTGCTAGGGTACGTTGATACCTGTGATCTCATGGATTTGATGCTTCCTTCTACTTGGTGCTAGAGAACTAGGGTGGTAAGTTGGTGTAAGGGATATTGAGTTGGTTCTCAAGAGGATTGGTGTCCTCATCCGAGAGATAGTTTCCAGATCCTGTCGGCAAGTTGGTGCTTTCCTAAATGAGTCAGTTGGAGCTTGTTTTGCAAGTTGGTTCTTGTCGTGAAGGTTGGAGCCTTTACCAAATCAGTAAGTTGGAGCTTACTATAAACAGGTTGATATCTGTAATTTTTGCAAGTCGGAGATTTCATCATGGATGGTTGTCCCTCTCAGGTCAGATCCTGGTATTGTAATGAATGAATGATAAAAGAACATATTTTGTGGTTTTCTGGCATTTGGGTTTCCACGTAAAAATCTATTATGCACTATGTATGATTTTATGTGATGATGAATGGTATTGTTAATGGTTAATGTTACATGATGTGCTTAAGGTTAAAAATGGTAAAAATTGTTCAATATTGATTCACCCCCCCTCTCAGTATTGGTGAATATTCCAACATCTTTCATGGCTTCAAGATAATGTTGTTGATGCACTTGCTTAAATGCAACACACACACATACCAATGGTGCTTTGTGTTGAAGTATACTTATTTATTTTAGGCCATCGCACCTGATCTCTAGATCTAAGATGAAATTAGATTATAGGTCATTGATCACAACTGTAGTCACAAAATAATGTGTGTTTACATCAATCTCTAGCCAAGTAAAATTTTTCGTTTTGGGAGGGAAATTGTTGAGTAGGTCTAAAATGAAATTGGAGACTTTGATTTTGGCAAGTTGTATTAATGCACCTATTTAAGTGGAATTTTCATTTTATGGGTTGATTAGCGAGTAGTGTCACGTAGTTTTCAATCACTATATTTGATCTAGGATATTTTGTGAGTTTAGTTCATATGTTTATGTGGGCTTCAAAATAATAATGAAGTGCCTATACATAGATATTTTAGTGTAAGCATACTTCATAATATGCTTTAAGTTTGAGATCATTCCTAGTGAATCATTTTCATTGGCATATCTTTGCTGCATATTAAAGTTCAATCCTCTCCTTGGTAGCCCTTATAGCATGCATATATTTATATTTGCAATACTTGCATTTATTAAGCATTATCCTACATTAGGTATGCATGGTTGTGGTGACATTGTAGGAAAGGAATCTTATTTGCTAATACATGGTTATTTCATATGATTTTTTCAATGAATTCAATTTTTCTTCTAAACCTTGGTTTACATATAAAACATGTTGTTTTCATTATGGAGTAGGCATGTGCTAATGTTGGACCTAACCTCAAGTAGCTAAGGTTCTTATGCAAAATTTTATCAATATACTCTACTCTAAGTTTATTGTTGCATATATATAGGTGTAATTTTTCAATCAAATTGTTAGGTGTTTCTACTAAAGAAATATATTTCAGAGCTAGTAGAAATGTAGGGATTCATTTTATATGTTCTACAATTTGCTAAATTAATGAACATAATGTCTATTGTAATATCTAGGTTGCTTCATTCTACAGTAGTCCTACATTCCTACTTTAATGGAAAATCATACTTGATTTTATGAGTATGTGACCAATGGTTTTGTGGATGACTATTTATGTCATTTACTCTTTGTGCATGACATTTTCTCCTATCCTTGTAACCTTTGGCTTCCATTAAACTCTAGTAGGTGCATATGAAAGGGTCCATGAACCCAATGGAAGGTGTTTGACCTCCTAGAGTTGGTTTCCATTTTTCAACAAGATGGCTTAACACATGTTCAACAAGCCAAATTAGTTTAAGTGGAAGTTACTAAGATACTTTATCCTTTAGATTGTCATATTGTGTGGGTGTTTCCTTTTGTTCTTATTAAACTATGCTAAGCATATTCACCACTAGCGCATAAAATAATTGTACAAACAACTTTGTTTCTTGTCAAATCCTCAATTACTTATGGCTAATATACCTAATCCCACCTTGCACTAGATCAATTGTTTTTCTCTAAATTTATGAAAATAAAGTGAAATGAAATGACACTTGTAATAAACAAAATGATGATTACCAAAACATATCCACCCCTACGAATAGTAGAAAACAATGCATCAGACAAAAGGCGAATAATGACAATCATTCATGTTACCATGGAATATTTTGTTTGAAAGATTATATTTATTATTCTCGTTATACACCATTATTACAATAGTGTTCAAAGTAGTTTCTTAGGCAAACAATCATAAGATCCTAATAATATTAGGATTAAATTTACTACGAATAATGACAATCATTCATGTTACTATTGAATATTTTGTTTTAAAAAAATAATATTTATTATTCTTATTATACACCACTATTACAATAGTGTTCAAAGTAGTTGCCTAGACAAAAAATCATAAGATCCTAATAATATTAGGCTTAAATGTACTACAAATAATGACAATCATTCATGTTACATCTATTGAATATTTTGTTTTAAGGATTATATTTATTATTCTCATTATACACCACTATTGCAATAGTGTTCAAAGTTGTTTCCTAGGAAAACAATCATAAGATCCCAAAAATATAAGGCTTAGATGTACTATAGAACCCATCAAGATTAGATTATATGAAAGTGGAAGTTAAGATGTATTTGACACTTTTAAGACACTTTGTCTTTAAAAAATGTGCTCATACTTGATGCTAAAATCAAGTTGACACTTTTAATTGTTATTGCTTGCTCATTTTATTATATGAAATATTTTATGACCTTGTCGACCCATGAATGTGGTGAAAATGAAGTAAAATGGATCTCTTCACAAGTGCCAAGCCCAAACTTAAATGTTCTTGTAAAAAATGTGAGTATAATGCAACAAATAAAACCATATACATTACTTGGGCTACCTCATAAACTAAATCCCAAATCATCCTAAGCCTAGGGTGAGTGCATTCAACCCTTAATAAGAAAACACTTGGTTGCAAGGCCCATCTCGGCCCTTTGTAAATGAGGTTGCAAGGCCCATCTCCACCCTTTGTAAATGAGATTGGTCAATTTTGTATTCATTTTGACAATTGTGTTTGTTTTTATTAATATATATTTATTGATTATTGATTTTTTATTTATTATGATACATAATGAAACCCATGATGAGCGTTATAATGTTTTTTGACATATTATAGAAAATAAATAATTATATCAAAACAGAGTTTCAAATTTCAGTTAATAAAATAACAAAATATTTGAGAGATGGCTTTGTAGCAAAATAGTCAATTTATGAAAAAAAAGGGGTTCTAATAACAGTTATAAAAATAGTTTACTGCAGATACTACAAGGAATTACATGTTGTTTTTTGAGTGTTGTTGAGTAAATGTTTTATTTTTATGTATTAGCAAGGGGTGTTGTTCTGAATAAATATTTTGTTGTATATACACACATAACTTTTTCTTGAATTTAAGGAATTAGTATCTTTAAAATGTTTTTTTTTTAAAGTACATATTAACTTTGTCTACAAAATCTATTATGGGGATAAATCTAAAATAATAAAATTTCATATATATATATATATAACAATAATTGTGTTCTAATATAAAAAGAGTACTTGCTTCAAGAAGAATATATATATATATATATATTTATAACAATAGTTTTGTTGTTGTGTAGAAAGAGTACCTGATTCAATAATATTCTTCTTGACCCTACACATATTAGTCACAACCTTTCTATATAGTTTTTGTCCAACATAATCATGAAGATATCACATTATCATATGCAATTGTTTTGTTTCATTTTCATATAAGTTAATACTTTTATTTTTATTATTGATATTTACATAATAATACTGGGGTGGCAGGTGCGGGAGGGGTTGTTTACGGCCCTGAAGGAAATAATTTATTTCAATTCGCATGGGGATTAGGAAGGCGAACCAACAATCAAGCTAAATGGGTAGCCCTCCTTCAAGGGGTTGAAGTTATGATCTCGCTCCATATAGTCCACTTCTCTGTCCTTAGAGACTCCAAGATTGTTATACAGAAAATGATAAGTATTCAAAGAGGCCACGAAAAGACTGTGAGCATAATAGAAAAACGAATAGTCTCCATCATCGGTGACATCCCTTGGGCTAATCAAGGGGAGGTAGACATCATGGCTAATCAAGGGGCTAGGCTTATTGAAGAGAAAATTGTTCTAAACCAAGGCCCTCCTATCTCTAAATGGTCTCCATGCTTCTAATCCAAGGTCTTCCCCTTTACCTCCATATGGGGACGCGCATGCATAACTCCCCATCCAATTCTCAGGCAAGTGGATTACACCATAGCCTAAGCATTAAAGCTCATCCTTGGGCTTCTCCATGCATTTATGAAGCTCGGTGCGAAGATAAGATGGAATCATGCAGTTTAATGACGAAGCTTCGAGGTTCTCGCTCGCACGAAACTATACAGTGGGATGGTACCGCTCTTCATTTGGTGGTATCGGGTATTAAATCTCTCACTTGTTCTGAAGGAATTCTCTCGGTTGGTCTGCACTCCGCCTCTCGGTTTGTCTCTTCTCTCAAAAGGATGAATACTGAGAACATGTTGAAGTAGCTCAAGGAAATTAAAGGTGTAAATCAGGACATTAAAAAGAATGCTCGTAATGCATTTGAAGCTTCTAAGGCCGCTATGGATGAGAGCGGACTCATAGGCCAGGATATCGTTCAGATGGAAGCGTGCATTGAAGACGTTGAATCCATCGCCAAGGTGCATGTGCGCGAGCTTGAGGAGCTGCAAAAGGATGTTAAAGGCATAAAAGAGTTTCAGCAGACCAATTTTGAAGGTCTGAAACAATTTTTGTTCTCGATAAAGGGGTAACTCTTTGACACTCTGCAACTTGGAAATAATAGGATTGAAGCTCGTCTGGATCAGCTGGAAGCGTCCCTGAGCGATTTGAAGGAGGAATTCGAGAAGCAAACTGGACCTACGGACCCAGGAAATCAACACAAAGACAACTCTCTCATGGAAGACGACTCGCAGACTCATGAAGGAATTCCGCCTGCCTAATTTCAGGAATGTTGAAGTGTTCCATCTTTTTTGACTTGTTAAATGTTTTTTTGTACCTTTTTATGTAATCAGTATGTCAGGATATATCTGACAAAAAACAGTAGATATGAACAGTTAGGAAGAATATCTCTCAAGGCTGAAAAGATGGAATTTTTCATTTATGAACAGTTATTTATTTGTGATGTGGTTTACCCTTCAAGGAAGGGATTTTGTATCTTATCCTCTGTTTAATATAAGCTATTTCATATTCCTGTTAAAAAAAATATTTACATAATAATAAATAAAAATATGAGATTTAGAATTTTGGGAATTAAACTATGTTGTAGTTTTGAAATAAAAAATAGTTAAGGATAACTGGTAGTTAATATAGATCCCATCAAAATTCAAGTCTTACTAGTTTTAGGAATATTCTAAAATGGGGAAAAGAAGACAAAAGAAAACAAAGGCAAAAATACTTAGAAGGTTTGCTTGACGTTTGACCAGAGATGCGTTTGTTCTTTTTATGAATGCTTCACTCCTTAGATCTTTTGGTTTCAATATTGCATTTCTCAATTGACAATGGAACCTATTTAGTTTTGTACGTAGTAGTCGTATAACTATGTTCCTAGTGTTTCTTTCATGTCTTCAAGATAATGTTTTTGTTGCACGTGCTTAAATGCAATGCACACACATACCAATGGTGCTTTGAGTTGATGTATACTTATTTCTTTTAGGCCATGGCACCTGATCTCTAGATATTTTTTTTACATATAATAGTGAAATCGGCGGCTCAATACAGCAAGAGCGTCAAATCTGTCTAGGTCACGGGGTCGATCGTGGGTGGGGACGGCCACAGCCGACCGCCCCAGCCACCCGGCCATAACAGCGGCCCCTACCTGATCTCTAGATATAAGATGAAATTATATTATAGCTAACTTATCACCATTTTAGTCACAAAAGCATGTGTGTTTACATCAATCTCTAGCTAAGTAAAACTTTTCGCTTTGGGAGGGAAATCGTTGAGTAGTTCTAAAACGAAATTGGAGTCTTTGATTTCGGCAAATTGTATTAATGCACATATTTAAGTGGAATTTACATTTTCTTGGGTGATTGGCGAGTAGTGTCATGTAGTTTGCAATCACTATATTTGATATATGTTATTTTGTGAGTTTAGTTTAGATGTTTATGTGGGATTCGAAAGAATAATGAAGTGCCTATACATAAATATTTAAGTGTAAGGCGAGTACTGTCATGTAGTTTGCAATCACTATATTTGATATATGTTATTTTGTGAGTTTAGTTTAGATGTTTATGCGGGATTCGAAAGAATAATGAAATGCCTATACATAAATATTTAAGTGTAAACAGAGTTTACAATATGCGTCAAATTAATATTGAAGTGCCTATATATAGAGATTTTAGTGTAAACATACTTCATAATATGTTTTAAGTTTGAGATCATTCCTAGTGAATCATTTTCATTGGCATATCTTTGCTTCGTATTAAAGTTCAATCCTCTTCTTGGCGAGCCTTATTGCATGCATATATTTATATTTGCAATACTTACATTTATTAAGCATTCTCCTACATTAGGTATGCATGGTTTTGTTGACATTGTAGGAAAGGCATCTTATTTGCTCGTACATGGTTATTTCATATGATTTTGTTGATGAATTCAATGTTTCTTCTAAACCTTGGTTTGCATATAAAACATGTTGTTTCCATTATGGAGTAGTTATGTGCTAATGTTGGACCTCACCTCATGTAGCTAAGGTTCTTATGCAAAATTTTATCAATATACTCTACTCTAGGTTTGTCATTGCACGCGCGCGCACACACACACACACACATATTATATATATATATTGTCTTTCAAGTGTCATTTTTCAATCAAAGTGCTGGGTGTTTCTACAAACAACTTTGTTTCTTCTCAAATCCTCAATTCTTTATGCCTAATATACCTAATCCCACCTTGCACTAGATCAATTGTTTTTTCTCTAAATTTATGAAAATAAATTGAAATGAAATGACACTTGTAATAAACAAAATGATGATTACAAAAAAAATATCCACCCATATGAATACTGGAAAACATTGCATGAGGCAAAAGACGAATAATGACAATCATTCATGTTACTATTGAAAATTTTGTTTTAAAAATTATATTTATTATTCTCATTATACACCACTATTACAATAGTGTTCAAAGTAGTTTCCTAGGAAAACAATCATAAGATCATAATAATATTAGGCTTAAATGTACTACAAATAATGACAACCATTCATGTTACTATTGAATATTTTGTTTTAAAGATTATATTTATTATTCTCATTATACGCCACTATTACAATAGTGTTCAAATAGTTTATTAGGCAAACAACCATTAGATCCTAATAATATTAGGCTTAGATGTATTATAGAACCCATCAAGATTAGACTATATGAAAGTGGAAGTTGAGATGTGTCTGACACTTTTAAGCCACTTTGTCTTTAAAAAAATGTGCTCATATTTGATGCTAAAATGAAGTTGACACTTTTTTATTGTTATTGCTTGCTCATTTTATTATATGAAAGTTTTGATGACCTTTTCGACCCATGACTGCAGTGAAAAAGAAGTAAAATAACAAATTGTTTGAGAGATGGTTTTGTAGCAAAATAGTCAATTTATGGAAAAAAAAGGGGTTTTAATAATGGTTATAAAAATAGTTTGCCGAAGATACTACAAAGAATGTTGTTTTTGGAGTGTTGTTGAGTAAATGCTTTATTTTTATGTATTAGCAAGGGGTGTTGTTTTGAATAAATATTTGTTTTATATATATACACAACTTTTTGTTGAATTTAAGGAATTATCATCATTAAAATGTTTTTTGTTTTTTTTAAAGTATATATTGATTTTCTCGACAAAATCTATTTAGGAGATCTTATATATATATATATATATATATATATATATATATTTGTGTTGTTGTGTAGAAAGAGTAGTGTTGTTGTGTAGAAAGAGTACCTACTTCAATAATATTCTTCTTGACCTTGGTTTGCATATAAAACATGTTGTTTTCATTACGGAGTAGTTATGCGCTAATCTTGGACATAACCTCATGTAGGTAAGGTTTTTATACAAAATTTTATCAATAAACTCCACTCTAGGTTCGCCGTTGCATATATATATATATATATATATATATATATATATAGTCTTTAAGGTATCATCTATGGACATAACCTCATGTAGCTAAGGTTTTTATGCAAAATTTTATCAATATACTTCACTCTAGGTTTATCGTTGCATGCATATATATATATATATATATATATATATATATATATATATATATATATATATATATATATAGTTTTTCAGGCATCACTTTTCAATCAAATTGTTGGGTGTTTCTACAAATAACTTTGTTTCTTCTCAAATCCTCAATTATTTATGCCTAACATACATAATCCCACCTTGCACTAGATCAATTGTTTTTTCTCTAAATTTATGAAAATAAAGTGAAATGAAATGACATTTGTAATAAACAAAATGATGATTACAAAAACATATCTACCCCTATGAATACTGGAAAACATTGCATCAAACAAAAGACGAATAATGACAATCATTCATGTTACTATTGAATATTTTGTTTTAAAGATTATATTTATTATTCTCATTATACACCACTATTACAATAGTGTTCAAAGTAGTTTCCTAGGCAAACAATCATAAGATCATAATAATATTAGGCTTAAATGTACTACGAATAATAACAATCATTCAGGTTACTATTGAATATTTTGTTTTAAATTATATTTATTATTCTCATTATACACTACTATTACAATAGTGTTCAAATAGTTGCCTAGGCAAACAATCATAAGATCCTAATAATATTAGGCTTAGATGTACTATAGAACCCATCAAGATTAGATTATATGAAAGTGGAAGTTGAGATGTGTCTGACACTTTTAAGACACTTTGTATTTAAAAAATGTGCTCATACTTGATGCTAAAATGAAGTTGACACTTTTGTATTGTTATTGTTTGCTCATTTTATTATATGAAAGTTTTGATAACCTTGCCGACCCATGAATGTGGTGAAAATGAAGTAAAATGGATCTCTTCACAAGCACTAAGCCCAAACTTAAATGTTCATGTAAAAAATGTGAGTATAATGCAACAAATAAAACCATATACATTACTTGGGTTGCCTCGTAAACTAAATCCCAAATCATCCTAAGCCTAGGGTGAGTGCGATCAACCCTTAATAAGAAAACACTTGGGTGCAAGGCCCATCTCCACCCTTGTTGTACATGAGATTGGTCAATTTTGTATTCATTTTGACAATTTTGTTTGTTTTTATCAACTTTATATTGTTGATTAATTTATTTTTATTTTATTTATTTATTATGGTACATAATGAAACCCATAATAAGTGTTATAATGTTTTTTGACATATTGTAAAAAATAAATAATGATACTAAAACATAGTTTCAAATTTCAATTAATAAAATAACAAATTGTTTGATTTGTAGCAAAAGAGTCAATTTATGAAAAAAATGGGTTTTAATAAAGGTTATAAAAATAGTTTATTGAAAATATGACAAGGAATGTTGTTTTTTTAGTGTTGTTGAGTAAATGTTTTATTTTTATGTATTAGCCAAAGCTGTTGTTTTGAATAAATGTTTATTATATATACACATAATTTTTTGTTGAATTTAAAGCATTATCATTATTAAAATGTTTTTTGTTTTTTTTTAAAGTATATATTGATTTTCTCCACAAAATCTATTTAGAAAATCTAAAATAATATATATATATATAGAGAAAGAGTACCCATGTATATATATATAACTAACAATAATTATGTTATTGTGTAGAAAGAGTACTGGCTTCAATAATATTCTTCTTGACCCTACACATATTAGTCACAACATATTAGTCACATTCTTTTTATATAGTTTTTGTCCTCCACAATCATGAAGATGTCACATTCTCATATATGTTCTGTTTCATTTTCACATAAGTTAATATTTTTATTTTTATAATTGATATTTACATAATAATCGATAAAATTATGAAATTTAAAATTTATAAATAAAATAAAAAAATAGTTAATAGTAACTAGTAGTTAATATAGGTTTCATCAAAATTCAAGTTCTATCAAGTGACATGTTTGTGCTTCTACCCATGTGTATTCAGATTTCATCAAAATTCAAGTCCTCTTCAAGTCCTATCAAATGACATGTTTGTGCTTCTACCCATGTGTAGTCTTATCAAGTGACATGTTTGTGCTTCTACCCATGTGTATTCAGATTTCATCAAAATTCAAGTCCTATCAAGTGACATGTTTGTGCTTATACTCATCCCTATGAACACACATTAACTGATGCAATTCTAGTCCTATCAAGTGACATGTTGGTGTTTGTACGCATAAGACAAGAATCACCCATGCAAGAGCAGTTGGAGGTTTTTTAACAACTTCCAAAAAAACATAGATACCTTCATTTACAAAACTGAACAACAGAATTGAATAGTGCTAATAAATCCCCAGTGATACTAAATCTAAGCTTGTTAGCCTTAACATAATCTGAAAACTTGGTTTAAAAATAAATAAAAGTACATACACAATCTACTTTTTTCCACAGTTTAAATGCTTTTTCCACGAATTTGTATTATAGTGTACCTACAATATGGCATCTTCCTTCATGATTTTATGGATTGTAAAATCTATAATATTGATTGAAACTTGCACTTTCATGATTTGTATGATATGCATTTAGACTAACAAATTTAAAAGCATCCAAAACAATGAAATTACCAGTTCTTTGAGAATCTCAAAGGGCAGCGGGGCACAGTACTCAACTAGGAATTATGAGTCTGGTAGCTCTTGTGTAATAATTTTAGCAATCTTCTATACACAACAGTAAATAAATCTATATTTCTTCAGACATCGGCTTTTGCAGGCTTGATGTTTATCATGGCAGTGGACGCCCAATTTAGTGTGCTTTAAAGCTTGTATTTCTCATTACATCCAGTGATGAACATGTCCATAAACATATAATTTCTAATTCTATCAAAATAATAATTACAAATGGCCAATGGCACATGATACATTTGGGAGTTTTCTAATTCCACCATCGTTCTTGCCATGCCACTTTGATTTATAAACTTCCAATACACTTCAAACTCCCGGGCAGAAAATTTTATGTAAATTATGCACATAATCAGCAGGTGGAAGAGTTAATCCAGATTCTAGAGTGCCAGCTATCTCTGGATGTTTCAAATTCCATTGACCAGTTCAGAAATCCTTCGGTGGTCATGCATATTCATCCTCGGCCTGGTTTCCATCCCAAGGCTTTTTGAGCAATAAACACCATTGACCATCATCCCACCAAAATGTCATATATCCATACAAGTACAAAAATGTAATCATCATGCTAAATGGATCTCGTTTCAGCTGCCCTGTCCTCGGATTTCACTGTATCTGTGGGGGAGGTTTGTATGCCCAAACTACAAGATCCGCAATAATATCCATGTTCATGAGAAGGCCACGGGACCCCTTCCCGAGGACCAGGGAGTGGGGTTGGATGGGCAATGAATGTAGGAATATCTTGCCCTGGCATAATCACCGAAACCCCTAATGCATATGAAGATACCTGCATTTACAGTCTTAAGGCTTAGTGAGAAGAACAGGAGGAAAAAAAATCCTACATGCAGAAACCAAAGGTTGCAAATTTTCATTATGATTCCTTGTATGGCAAAATTAGTGAAAACAATTTCATTGTTCTTTTTCAATATAAAGAAAGGCTACCAGTATTACAGTCCACATCTTGACTTACAAGTTACAACAAAAACAAAAATAAATCCTAAGCTTTTCAAAATGCATGGTGAAAATGCAGCTCTTCAAAATTTAAAGTACAGGCCCGCTGCAGATATTATTGCGAAGGTAGATGAATGTATATCAATCGGATTATAGCAGGTGAACTTAATTTCTTCGTAGTTTGGTAAAGAATAGATCTAAAATTGATAAAGCCTGATTTATTGTTCAACAGAAAGTGCAGCAGTATGACAGGTGCTTTAAGATTCATTGTGCCTGTCCATATATATTGTTGTTACTAGTTTTCCACTCGTCCCAATTGATATTTCAAGGTTTTGGCTCATATTGTTTTCTCAGACTTACAATTAGGCATTGAGATTAACTACAAATGGAATGTACAAGGACGTGAGCTGAAGGTCAGTACCAAATGTCATCCCATTGTTTCAGAAACCCAATTGAATGTTGAGAAGTGTGTGGTTGTTTGCTCTGATTAAAAAACATGAGGACTTAAAGAACCGTGGGATACACACTAACGCTCAACCAAGGCTACTGAAACTGATTATCATGGACTTCAACTTGCAATCCAACTGATTATCATTTGGTACTGAGCTGAAGGTCAGTACCAAATGTCATCCCATTGTTTCAGAAACCCAATTAAATGTTGAGAAGTGTGTGGTTGTTTGCTCTGATTAAAAAGCATGAGGACTTAAAGAACCGTGGGATACACACTAACACTCAACCAAGGCTACTGAAACTGATTATCATGGACTTCAACTTGCAATCCATGCAGCATTTCCTCTCTCTTGCTGCCAGTGATATATTTCATAAACAATGGAAAAAAAATTGAGAAATAAGATCTTGTACTCACAGTAACAAAGGCACTTGCACATCGTTTCTAGAGTGGGTTCATGCCAAAAGGCACATATGTGACTATTGATGTATGCAGAATCCAGATGGACCAAAAATACCCATTCTGATGACTAAGGATTCGTGATTCTCTAAATTTGTGTCCCATATAGTGAAACTTACAATCTTTCCTGTGCTTAACTTATTTTTGTAACAATGACCGAAATTTGGTCACTTGAACTTCTATGTAGGATTGAAATAGAAAACACAGATTTGAAAGAATACTTACAGCAGACGAATGGTCAAGTTTATCCGATAATTGCATCTCAGTCTGAACTTGAATAGACTCTAAAGCTCTGTTGCCTCTACTTTGACCAGAAGAAAAAGAGTTCCTTGGTCTCAAAAAACGCTCAAATATTGCCATCACCAGAAACATTGAAATAAGGATGGCAGTGGCGACAAAACCAAATGATACAGCATTGACAGAGGTATCAAATTGCTTCCAGTGAGCCTCTGTATCAACACCCTGTGGCACTTCATCAGTGGAAGAATAATTCCATGCATTACGATTCCCTATAGGCTTAGGGCTTTCAGAACTATAATCATTCATGGTCTATAATGGTTTCTCCTCTCTAGTAATCTCTTTTTGTCCAATGGAAATCAAAACAACAAATCTTAAGGCTGAAGAAATAAGTTACAGAGGTTGGATGGAACAGGAATAGTCAGTAGGAGGTTAGATAGGATGGCCATCTGAGCCAGAAACCTCTCTGTCCTTTTGGTTTTGAATGTATGTGATCTGCCACTTGCCAGAGATCGCTGAACTGGAATTCATTAAACTGGCACAGACTTTCCCAAGATTCACACCAATAGATAAATATGGATACTTTCCGGCTATTTCTGCAAAAATATCTGCAATGCACCTCACCAATGTTAGATTGAGACATAATTGGGAAATCATAAGGAAAAATCCAGAAAACTCTAGATGCATGAAATGAAGAGACATGATGTATGGAATCAGTCTAGACTCTTTAACTCCCTTCAAACCAAACAGCTACACAAGTTAACAAAGATTGGATACCGAAATCACAATTTAGAATACAAACAATTTTCAAAAACCTACTTTTGCAAAATTTGGCAAGACATTAGGTTACAGAGCTATAGTTTGGAATATAATGGCAAGACCCTTGAAATCCTTGGAGATGCATAATTTCACATGGCATTGGCTTCAGAATGTGTGAACACAAAACCAAAATCCTTTGAAATGCTCACAGATGCAAAAGTTCACGAAGCAATGGCTTCTTAACCAGCAATTTGGAAGAAGAATGGAAGCCTTCCCAACCCTTGGGGCCCACGGACACCTAGACATAGCATTGACATCAATGGCAGAAATGCAGAACATGTAGTAGGCCCTTGCATAATCAATTAACTGAGGCAGTACCTATTCAACTACCCAAACTGCAGATGCATAAAGTAATTATGTTCAAATTCAGGACTGCGTCAAGCCTTTGATGCAAATACACAGTGCTGGCTGTGAAATTGAAAATGTAGAAAAAGTAGTAAGCCCTTAAATATTCAATCAACAAAAGTAGTGCCTATCACAATCACAATGTAACCATCTTGACATTACCGATGCGTAAACTAAGTCCTAACCAAGCAATCACCGTATCATGATGTATGATCCTGAATCTGGACAATGTTCAAACCCTTGTATATGTACAAAGTACTTTGGTTGAATCCATCCATCAGAAGCATAAAACACTTAAAAGATTCCTCTATGCTTAATGGCATGAACCAAAAGATGCATAAATGCCAATGCCATGAACAAGAATCTAAAGCCAAAACTCCCCACATACTTAACTTCTGCTTAGATTGACATGCCATTATTTAAAAATCACAAGGCCAGAATTCTTATCTCATATATATATATATAACAGAAAGCTAGAATGCTTCAATTTCATCAAACACTTACAGATTGCAGTGGTTGACATTGACCCACAAAAAGGAACACAGTGGAAAACCTTCATTCAATGCAGCATTGGCATTTAGACCAGGCTGGACACACATGCCCCTTAAAACTAGTGACAGAAAACAATACATACCAGCACTGTCAGAAAGATAAAAGGGGTATATACAATTAGTATATTACCTGGAAAAAAAATCATGGCACCCACATTATGATCATAATGGTCTGTGCAGACTGTGGCAAGTGCCCTTAGTCTAAGTTCCCTGAGCTGCTCACTTATTGTTTTCCCTGTACTCTCGTCCCCATAACAAGCTGACCCTCCTCCTCTGCTGCTGCCTAGCAGTTGATGATGATGAGGGTATATTGCGCGTGCATACAATGCCCGAGGTGTCTATTTTAATATGGGGGTTAGAAGACAAAAGAAGGTTAGGAGGAGAGGGGGAATAAACCAGGAATTTATTTATTATGTAAAGCTCGCATTGATAATAGTATTCCGAGGTGTCTCCCATGACCCGACCATGGCAAAAAACAGAGCATCACATGCACATAGCACATGCATTTGGCACAGCCACTTGTACTCATGTCGTGGACCTTATCCTGCTCACAATTCCATGTCCTCTTTATTCCACAGAAGTGGACCCTCCCAACATGCAGTGCTCGGTACAAGGCAGTATTTTGCTTTCATTTAAAGAACCCTGGTCTACTTGCCCCAGCTTCTACTTCATGAGAATTGTCCACACTCAGCTTTTGCAACAATAATGGGATATGCTGTTTAAGCTGATGGTGAAATGGAAATTTTATGGGCCCTTGGAATAGGGGTTTTTGAAATGTGTCAGAGTTTTACAATATCATGGAATTCTCACTGTACTTGAGGTGAAATTCTATTTGAGGTGTATAATCTCAGAAAATATTTTCCACACTGTGTTGTATACGGATAGAATCTATTGTATACAGTAAGACTTATGTACATAAAGCTCATTTGCATGGCACTTAGACATTTCCATGATGAGTATGGGAAAAAAAAGTAGAAGAATAATGAACTTTATAGATGCAGGGATGTGATGTAAAATAAAGGCACTTGAATATGTAACTTTTGTTAACAATTGTACAACAAATTCTAAAGGATGTGATATGTTAACAAATTCTAAAGGATGTGATATGTTGTAAATAGGTAGCTACAAAGTATACAAATATTCGAAATGTGTTGTTTAAGATATTTGGAGTTTTAAATAATGTGATATGTTGTAAATAGGTAGCTACAAGGTATATAAATATTCCAAATGTTTATGTTGTTGAGGATGTTTGGAGTTTTAAATTTTGTTTTAACTTTTTTTTATAGTTATTTTAATTTTAATTTATAAATATTTTTAAGTATATTAATGTGTATTAATAAAAAAGTGATTATTTGTATTTTATATTATGTTTAAATTTAATATTTAAAATGAAATAGTTTTATTTTGTATAATTTTTTATAGTATTGGAAGTGTGGCGAATTTATCCTTTAATAAATGTGTTCCTTGTTTGTTATTGTTTATGTGAAACTCTATTTCATGTAATGATGCATACAACTTTACTTAATACAAAGTTAGTTTTTTTTTCTATGTGAAAAAAAAGAAACTCTCTATCTCATGTCGCTAGGTTTTATTTAGGTTTTGTCTTACTAGGTTCAACGATGTTTAACGTTGGTTGTGGTAGAGTTTCAATGATGATGGTCAATGCTTAACGTTGGTTTTGATAGAGTTTCAATGGCGATGGCCCTCAAACTTAGGTGATCCCTAATTTGATGAAATAATGTGGTCTTACTCACCTATTTCTTTATTCTTAATACCGTATCTCTACATATATTTCCTTATTTGTGTTTTGTGCATTAGATTTTTCTATACTAGTGTGAATGCATTTTTTTAATATGGTATCAACATTGATACAATTACAACTCCATTATCAACCCCTCTACTATTAGTTTCCTTGTTGGTTGTCTCTTTAAGTAAGGGAAGACGAGGCATGACTCGAGAACTTGGACAAAGAAATGGAACCACTCTCTTTGACCTCACTAAATAATACAAAGCAATTAGCTTTATTAGAATCTCCATTGTTGTAGGGGTTGCATATGTAAAAGGGATTGTGATAGATCCCTATGAACAAAAAGAAATAAGTTCCAAAAGTTATTTAGATGAAGCGACCAATAATCAAGTTGAAACATTGACTTTTTATCAAGAGCTCAAGGTCCTCAACTCAAGGTAGATTAGGAATTTAATAGTCATTGAAGAGCCAACAATTAACGATTAGTATAAGTTACATGCATAATTCAACTACTTAATCTAATTATAACTTGGCAAGGGTTATATTGAGAATTCAAATAGAGACAAAGTGGTTTGTTTCATATTTTCATGTCTTAATAGGAAACCATAAAATTTATAAGTAAACATTTATATATATAATAATAATAAATAAATATTTTTAAATTTATGTTTTGAATTAGCCAAAGTTGAAAAGAATAGATTGTAAATATGAACATGTATCTCGAGTCAAGGATGAATTGTTTTGAGCCATAGAGACTGGCGCAGTTCCCGGGAGCAAAGAAGCATAGGCATTAACATTAATGTCGATAAAGTTGGGGACAAATGGTTAGGAGTCTCAATCATCTTAAATTAAAAATAGAAGAGTCTACTGGTGGATGATATGTAAGGGAACGAAGACGACAACTGTATGTGTATGCACAACAAAAAGTTGAAAACGCTTAACAACAAAAGTATTTTTAAAAGGTTTGAAAATACATTCAAACATTTGTTAATATAAATGTTTAACGATAATTGGCATGAGGGATTTCCCATATGATTTTTTTCATGTGATCATGGCAAAGAAAGTTCCTAAATCTATTCAATAAATGTATGAAAAATCTGGCTTAGCTTTTGCCTTTTTTCATGGAAAGGTGAATTAATAGTCTTTTACTTTTGTAAGGAACTTTTACACCTATTCTATTTACCTAGGCATACTTGATCGTTGTGTTGAATCCATGTGGTACATGATATATTATGAATTTTTCCCTTAAAGTTAAGGAACTATACTTCACACCTTCTAAGTGGTTGGTACAAATCATGTGGCTCTATTATTCACAAACTTTTCACCATCGGTTGAAGTAAAACCCCATTCTCTTAGTCAACAATGACAAGATTTCACTCATAACTATGAGTTAAAGTATTCTTGGTGTATATTCCTTATATATGGATGATAATTTTGTGAAAACATAGAAATTGTATGGAAACTTAGATAGAGTGTGGTGTAACTTCAATTTTAATTGGTGTTATTGAAGTAGTAAGTATATGAAACATAGTTAGTATTTTATACTTTGTGTTTAATAGTGTGAAATTTGTGTTCCTTTTTCTTAACTTTTTTGAAGGGTTAATCTACAATTAATTATTGTGCTTTTAATGGTTTAAGTAAGTAAAATTTAATTTGTGATCTTTTTAGAACATTAGTGTTTTTGGATTGGTGTTATCTCCATACATTGATGATAATTTTGTGAAAACCATATAAATTGTAATGAGATTTAGATAAAGTGTGGTTTACCTTTAGTTTAAAGTGGTGTTATTGAAGTAGCAAGTAGTGTTATTCAAGTAGTAAGGTATATGAAACATAATCTTTATTTTATAAGGTGTGTTTAATCGTGTGAAATTCATGTTTCTTTTTCCTAACTTCCTTGAAGGGCTAATTCACAATTAATTATTGTGTCCCTAATAGTATATTATGTCCTTTATGTTAAAAGTAAGTGAAATCTAATTCATGATCTTCCTAGAACATCAGTGTCCTTGGGTTGGTGTTGTTCCTACTTTTAAGAAGTTTCTTATTTCCATAACCCCCTTCATTTATAGTAGTTAATACCTCAATTTCTCAATTTGTGTTTAGTAGGCCTCCTTAGCCTATACACATGTGGAACTTTCATAAGCATATGTGTGGTTTGGTTATGCATTGCTGATAACTAGTTCTTAATTTGGGTCCAAGAAGGTTTTGTGTGCTTGATATCTCCTTTACAATTGGACAACTTTGGCAAAACCAACCTTGTGCAGTCCTTAACCATGCATTCACTCAATTGTATGAATAATCATAAAGAGGCTATCTCCTATACTTTTTACAACAAATCCTAGAGAATACTCACATGTCGCTTGTACATTAAATTTTTATTTACAACTTGGTTATATAATTGTTCTTTTCTCTTAAAAGCAATTTTTTTACCAAATTTGGTAATCTACTTCTTTACATTTAAATGTATGAAGTTAAATTTATTAGTTTTGAACATGGATATCATGATTTTTCAGGGTCACCACTCTGGTTTAAGCTTTTACCCATGGGCCTATCCTTTTGTTTCCTCGCTCTAAGACTACTAGTCTTTAAAGAGAAGTAGTGCAGCATATTGTTGGTTTGATAGTTATATCTTGTTGGTGTTTATAGCTTCGTGAGGTATCCTCACAAGTTAGACCAGCAAAATAAATATTATTTAAAGACATTAATAATATTATTATTAATATTTAATAATAATATTTATTATGAAATGACATTTAGGCCCACAACAAAGGGATGTGTCATTTCACTTTATTCACTATAAAGTAAAAGTCTTGAATTTGCAATTTAAAAAGCGATATTCATATTTATCTTTCTCTACAACGAAAAACCAACATGGTATCATAGTTGTGGTTTCGAGAGGAGTAAAACTATGTCATGTGCAATATGGCAATGGTTTGGTTCATGGTTTGGAATTAGGAGGGTATTGGCCCATGGTATTCCATTCCAACCCATGGTTTTGTATGTGGGATTTCACATATGAACATGGTTTTCTTTCCAACATGTGGTTTTACCAATTGGTTGGTGATTTGTATGCACACATTAAAAATGATTTTACCACAGTTAAAACAATGATTACAAATAAGGAAGTCAACAATAAAGATAAGTATTTAATTTCTTGAGTAATAAGCCTTATTTACTTAAAGATGATGTTTTGTTGATGATTAGCATAAATGGTTAATTAATATTGGCTTACTCCTGTCATGGAGATCCAGTGTAGAAGCTCAAGCATGGAATGAAGGATGACTTGGATTCTGTGAAGAACCTGCAACAATTAATTAATGAAAATACATGTGATAGAAGAAATAACAGAACTCAAAATCGCTTTTATTGATCGCAGGCCACTTTGAGGGGGCAATCTCCTTTGAGCAAGCTCAATACAAATAACTTCACGGTACCTTCATTGGTCTCATCACAAACTTATATACTAAGTATAGGCACCAATACCATGTGTCAATACAAAACATGGGCCAATACAAACTATGGATCAACAATTACTATGGGACGACTTACAAAGCATATGCATCCAACAACAATAAGACAAACTATGGATCAACAAATACTACGGGACGACTTACAAAGCATGTGCGTCCAACAACAATATACTAACAAAGTAAATAGAAGGGTTGACATGGGTTCCTAACATCCCCTCTCCCTTAGAAAAAGCTTTGTCCTCAAAGCTTTAGATGTGGAAATTGATGCAGAATCTGAAGGAGTGGTTCCCCTGTAGCATCCTTGGGTTGCATTTTGGGCCACTAACGCCTTTTGAGTTTCAGGGAGGGTTGCTTGGAACACTGTAGACGAAGAAGAACCTATCAACTGTGTGAAAAGTGCGCTCTGAACGATGTTGATTGGCTTGTTGTTTCAGTCGAATTCTTGCCATGTGAAGATTGTCCTACAAAATGAGAAGAATCTGATCGTGGTTTCGAAGAACCGATTCAATTGTATGAACTAGGGAGTTGCTAAGGGTGTATGGAAGAAGAACTGGTGGTGCCTATCCATAGACTGCTTCATATGGTGTCCTTTTAGATGTGGTATTGTACCACTGGAGTGCTTCTAGGAAATCCATAGAAATAGTTGTCCAAACATGTGCAGGGATGGGAAAGGCTTCGAGCAGTCCCAAAAGGAGTGTCCTTTCACCCTTGTTGACCTGGCAAGTATCATAGTCAGCCACCATCTATTGAATTGTCATTTTCAATCCCTGCCAAAAGAAGTTACATTGTTCCCGGTCATACATTTTGAGGAACCCAGAGTGCCTTGCTGATGAAGAAGCATGGAGTTCATAGAAGAGATAGCCCTGTTGAACAGATTGCAACCAATTTGGAACAAGCAGAGAAATCGCTGTAAGAGAAACTGGGTCATCAAATGTGCGAGAAGGAGCATCTGCCACCATATTGTCCTTACCCTTCTTTTAAGTGATTGCATAGGCATAACCCATGAGTTGGATAACCCATTTCAGGTGTGTTGGGGAGGAGACCCATTGTTCCAAGAAATTTTCCAAACTCTGAAGATCAGTCTTGATGTAGAAATAATTTCCTAATAGGTATGGCTGCCACTTCTGTACTGCATGCAAAATAGCCAACATTTCCTGTTGAGATGTAGATGCGGCTAAATTCTTACCGGAAAGGTCTCTTGAAGGCGACAAGCCCATTGGTTCAGCAAAGACACCTGCATATCTATCCAAGGAAGTAGGGGAGACTGTTGATGGGTGCATCTGAATGGAATGGAGTTGAGCAATGACACCATGTGAATTTTTCTTAAGGATCTTTTCTAGGCGATGTGAACTAATGATGCGGAGAGACCCTTGTTGTAAGCCCTTAAATTTGTGTTGTTTTCCATTGACTGAAAACTGCATCCAAAGTTCAGCAAAATCCCATAAGATGGGGCCAAGTGTGCGTAACCACTGAACGCCCAAAACCACATCATATCCTCCTAGGGACAACACAAGCATGTCAGAGCGCAGGTTATAATATTCCAGAGAGATACGCACATTGTGACACTTCCCCTTGCAAGGTAAGGTGCCCCCATTGGCAACCATGACTTCAAAGTTGGAGCAAGGATGGACAAAGCAATCAGCCTATTTGGCGATCAGAGGGTCAATGAAGTTATGAGTGCTACCAGAATCAATGAGTATTGTAAGAGGAAGCTTCTTGAATTAACCCCTGACCCACATTGTTTGGGGGTTGGTGACGCCAGATAAAGCATGGAGAGATATCTCTGGTTGTTCATCCTAAGATGGGGGGTCAATAGGTGGCTCCTGAATGTTGACCTGATCATCCATTGTATCTGGAGCTTCTTCACCAATTTTAGAGGTAGGCAGAGAATCCATATCCAAGAGATAGAGATTTTGTTGAACACATCTATGTGCTCGAGTGAATTTCTCATCACAATTGTAACAAAGCCCTTTTTCTCTGCATGCATGCATCTTTGTTTCAAACAAATGCTTTATAGGAGTTGGTCGAGGAGATGGTGGGATGGGAGGTCGTTGAGAACCCTTATTTCGGAAGGGAACAAAAGTGGTTTTAGAGTGTTGTTGGGCTGCAATCTTGTCTTCTGCCAACTTAGCCAACCCTAGGACTTCCATCATTGTGTTGGGACATAACATTTTAACCTCTCGCCGGATTTCATCCTTAAGACCACTGATAAAACAACTCCTGTAGATATCATCAGAAAATACTTTTGTGTGATTGGCTAGTTACTCAAATTCTGTTTGATACTCTTTCATAGTGCAAATTTGACGAAGTTTAGTGAGTGCTCCGGTGAAGTCATCAAAAGCACTAGGACCAAATCGTTGCAAAAGGAGTTGGCAAAAATCTGTCCATTTTGGCTCGTCATGAGCCTTGATGTACCAACGGTACCATTGAAGGGCTTCCTGTTCCAAATGAAAGGATGCTAGTGGAACTTTTTGGACATCAAAAGTATTATGCAGACTGAAATATTGTTCTGCACGATAGATCCATCTAGTTGGATCAATACCATGGAAGAGAGGAAATTCAAGCTTCGGACCACGAAAATTGTTGGAAGAAGAGAACCCATTGGGTGCAGAAGATTCTTGCTGTCGGTTATTGTTCATGGCTGAATGATGAAGATGGAGGATAATAAATTTTTCATCCAGATCTTGGAGTTTGGTTTGGATGGCTGCAAGTGCTTCCTCCATGGTTTTTTCTCCTGTGCGAGTGACAACCATAACCAGGAGTTTTTTTGGGGGGGTGGAATGGATAGAAAAACACAAACAAAAGCTTATTTAGTAAAGGGAAATTTGGATTTGGGAAAAACTCGGATGGGAAATTGGGGTTTGACTAGGTTTTGGACACTTTCTGATGGACAAGGAAGCAAAAAATGAGGATTTCATAAGCGGGGTGAAAGAATGAGAAAAATTGTCAAAGAGGGACAAAGAAGTAGAAATAAGGAATGAACACGGTGGCCAAATTTGGAGGCGAGCGGGGGGGGAATTGAAGAAGTTATGGAAAACCCTAAAAATAGACAAATGTGAGATTTCTGGCTTTGGGAAGTATAATTTGGGATAGCATCCTCAGGAATGAAATATGCAGAATGGGATTGTAGGGGTGTCCGAGAAGTTTCAAGGGAAACGGAGTTAAAACAAGGGAGATATGGCAAAAAAATAGAACTTTATACTTTTTTTTTCAGAAATGGATCTGCAACGATGCAGAAGGAATGAAATATGCAGAATGGGATTGCAGGGGTGTTCGGGAAGTTTCAAGGGAAACAGAGTTAAAACAAGGGAGATATGGCAAAAAACGAAACTTTATACACTTTCTTTTTTGAAAAATGGATCTGCAACTACGCAAAAGGGATTAGAACAATTGGATCTAAAACAATGCGGAAGGGATCGACAACAGATGGTTCTGAAACGACGCTGAATGGATCGAAAATGGTTGGATCTGAAACGGCTTTCAGAATAGATCTGAAACGCCTGGATCTGAAACGGCTTGGAATGGATATGAAACGGTGCGAAAGTGATTGGAAACAGTTCAGCTAAAAATAGATATGGACCCCAGGTATGTTCGGCTTCCTAACAGTTCAGGGGTTTCACTCGGCCACCAATGTTGTCTAACGGCTTGCGTATTGGGGCAGTACACCTCACTCCACGACTCAGGTAAAACTGATAACCGCTTTGCCACAAACAACAGCTCTTGGTTTACCTCCTGAGTGGGAACTAGTCAATCAGGTAAGGGTCGTTGCCCTTTTCGCTGGTAGGTCCTCTCAATGGGCCAGCTACTTTGGGGTTCTTGTGGTACTCCTCACAATGAGTTTTAGGGCTTATGCCCAAGTACTTCCCACAGTTAAGCGGATAGGGATTATTCCCATATCCGAACTTGCAATAGATGCGAAATTTTTTTTTGCCAGAAATTCCACCCAACAAAGCCCAAGAAAGTGCTCTGATACCATATGTGATGAACCTGCAACAATTAATTAATGAAAATACACGAGATAGCAGAAATAACAAAACTCAGAATCGCTTTTATTGATCGCAGGCCACTTCGAGGGGGCAACCTCCTTTGAGCAAGCTCAATACAAATAACTCCATGGTACCTTCATTGGTCTCATCACAAACTTATATACTAAGTCTAGGCACCAATACCATGGGTCAATACCATGTGTCAATACAAAACATGGGCCAATACAAACTATGGATCAACAATTACTATGGGACGACTTACAAAGCATATGCGTCCAACAACAATAAGACAAACTATGGATCAGTAAATACTACGGGACGACTTACAAAGCATATGCGTCCAACAACAATATACTAACAAAGTAAATAAAAGGGTTGACATGGGTTCCTAACAGATTCCAACTCAAAGTGATGATAGGAATAACTCAAACTAGAAGAGTTGCTCGATGAGGAATATAGCATGGACATAGACTTCTATATTTAGAGAGAGCGGCTACCCAAGATGTAGAAGTGAAGCTCAACATCAATAGGAAGCTTGGTACTCCAAGATTGATGATGAGTTTAGGCTTAAGAAAGAGCAATCAGGATGCTCAGATGCAGAGGGAGCAAGATGCTCGGATGCAGAGCAAGCAAGATGCTCAGATGCAGAGGGAGCAAGATGCTCGGATGCAGAGGGAGTAGGATGGTCAGATGCAGAGGGAGCAATATGCTTGGATGCAGAGCAAGCAGGATGCTCAAATGTAGAGGGAGCAAGATGCTTGGATGCAGAGCAAGCAGGATGCTCAGATGGAGAGGGGGAAAGATGCTCGGGTGTAGAGAAAGCATGATGCTCAGATGAAAAGGGAGCAAGATGCTTGGATGTAGAGCAACCAGGATGCTCAAATGCAGAGGGGGAAAGATGCTCAGATGTAGAGCAAGAAGGATGCTCAGATGCAGAGCAATAAGGATGCTCAGATGCAGAACAAGCAGGATGCTCAATTACAGAGCAAGCATGATGCTCAGATGGCCCAGAGGTAGGGCAGTATCATCTCCCATCCACTTTGTGACGGGGTGGGGAGACTGTCCCTTGATGAGTAGTGATGAAGAATCGAGCAGGTGTTCCCCCAGTATTAACCATGTGACTTGGCTAGGGGTGAATGACTCAGAGTGGGGCAATGCCTTCTTCTGAACATCTTGTGATGGGGTGGGAATATTATCCCTCAATTGCACACACTATCCTCCTAGAGGTTGAGCATCGAGCATTTCCCCGGTATTATCCATGTGACTTGGCTAGGGGTGGGTCAAGTGGGACAGCTCCTTCTCTCGAACACCAAGTGGGGTGGAGAGATTAATCCAAAGATGACTCGGAATGGGCTAGTGTCTTCTCTTGGACACCAAGTGGGGTGGAGAGATTAGTCCCTAAATGCTCAGAGTGGGGCAGTGCCTTCTCTTAGACACCAAGTGGGGTGGAGAGATTAGTCCCTAGTTACTCACTCATCAACTCATGACTCTAGATGGGACAATGCCTTCTCATGGACACCCTGTGACGGGGTGGGGAGATTAGTGCTTTCTCCAAGACACTTTGTGATGGAGTGGGGAGATCTCTCAAACATCCTGTGATGGGATGAAGAGACTAGTCCCTAAGATGACTTAGGAGGAGTCAATGCACATATTGCTTTCATGACAGAGGGAACAACTATCATAATCTTGTGATAAATGGGAAGGTATCCCATATTTGCAAATCTTGTACATTCTCCAGGATCGATTATCAAGAGGAAGGCTTATGTGGATGAGATGTTGATGTTTCTCCAGGGTGCAGCATCGGGCATACATAGGCTACCAAATTGGTCATGTGATTTGACCAAGAAGAATGATACATTCACTCACAGGAAATGGCCATGTGACTTGGCTAGTGGTGAATGGACATGGTATAGCCTTGCTTAGCCATGTGATTTTGCCAGGTGTGATTAAGGTCGAGGTGCTTGCATAACCTTTCTTAGTCATGTGATTTGGCTAAGTCTGAATAAGGCTTGAGGTCACATTGCATACTCTGTGAGGGAGTGCTCCGTGATGGAGTGATCTATCTCATTATAGAGCAGGTTTGACTTGTTTATTTGATAAGGACTAGCTACCCCTTGTGGAATAAACAATGTCTAGTCTAATGTGGGTGCACACACATTAGAGCCCTATACATGAATAGATGTGCATGTGAGGAGAAGAATAACATTGGCTAGGTAAGGAGAAGCTCCAGGTAGAGTCTCGAGAAGAGACTTGAAGTGCTAACATTGGGTATGTTAGCATAGAGTCGATTCTCTGGTTGGTTTTTTTATCTAAGGAGAAGCTCCAGGTAGAGTCTCGAGAAGAGACTTGAAGTGCTAATATTGTGTATGTCAGCATAGAGACGATTCTTTGGTTGCTCTTTTGACTAAGGAGAAGACTCCTTTGTGGAGTGTATCCCTATGTGGAGCATGGGCATAGAGGGGTGGACTAACTGCAGTCATCACTGCCTTCTAGTTGTAATGACTGGTAAATTGGAAGAAGAGTCTTCTTGAGGAGTGCATCCTCCTTTCGGTTTTAGACTGATAAAGTGCATGAGGAAGTAATCATCTTTGGTCTAGGATGACCAAGTTGATTTTGAAGATTAGATATTATCATTGGAAAGATGATATGGTTCTAGTAGGGAACACAGTTTTAGTGGGAACAGTTGTTCAGGTCAGAAGGACTTGATCAGAAGAGACCTTTCTTATGATGACGAGATGTAGGAGACAAGCCGTGACGATTAGATGATATCCAGATGTGTTCCAACGTGATGATACCTTCCTAGCTAAGAGGGAGTGTTGGTGTTTATAGCTTTGTGAGGTATCCTCACAAGTCGGCCCAACAAAAGAAATATTATTTAAAGACATTAATAATATTATTATTAATATTTAATAATAATATTTATTATGCAATGACATTTCGACCAGCAACAAAGGGCTATGTCCTTTTACTTCATTCACTATAAAGTAAAAGTCTTGAACTTGCAATTTAAAAAGCGATATTCATATTTATCTTTCTCTACAACGAAAAACCAACACATCTTTAAATGAAGTATAAATGGAACTACATGCAAAATGTTTGGGTTGGTTGTTAAGTATTAATGACTTGGTAGCATAATTAAATTTCTCTATATGATTATATGTAAGGCACTTGTGCCATTTGAACAATATGATTTAGAATTTAAATAAAATTTTGGAATATGGTATTTTTTTCATGGAAGAAAAAAAAAATATATGTATATATATATATGATGAGCATAATACGTAGTTGAAACTTTATGTTTATGGTATTTTTATTTGCATTGAGATAATATAATTTAGTTCATCATTTACACGAAAAACAGTATATGAAAGGGAGAACAACGCCCCCATTCTAATGAACTGATTGAAGTACTTGTCGATGAAGGTGTAAGTAGATCGATAAAGTGCAGTTTGTTTTTAAATTAGTTTACATAGGTCGAAATCCGATGAAATAAAGTATAGGTACATTGACAAAGTGGAGTTTGTTTTTAATTAAATATAAATGTCAAAATCCAGGAAACAAAGCATCGGCACCTTAAATTGATGTACACTCAATGTACTATGTTAGATGATGTTGCATCTAAGAAAATTATAGCCACAAGTTACAACCATTCTAACTTCAGATTAATGTTAGTAATTTTTTTTAATGAATGGTATAGCTATTAGTTCTTCATTATTTGGATTTAACATTGTTGTAAAATAAATCAGAATTTTGTAAGATTTTTTTAAAAGAAAATAATAAAATTTGTTTTATCATTTTATTTTTTCATTGTTAATTATTCAATTTTGTATTAGTTTTTTTAATATGCATAAGTATATAGATTGTAATAGTGTTTCACTTATTTTTCATAAAAAATTTGTGTATTTTTTTATGAATGTTTGGAGTCTCGTAATATATATTTAAATAACTTGTTATTACAACATACTAACTTAGATTTCCCCGGATGGGGTGTCACCAAGCGAATGACAAGGTTGACGTGGTTCTCGGTGGGGATGGCCAAGTGTTGGGTCTTACTCCCATGTCGAACCAAGGTACATGTTAAGGCTTGCGGCATAAGCCAGGCCAATATTCATGACAATTATTATGACACATTTACTGTGAGGTCTGGTCTCAAGTGCTAGAATGTGGAGGATGTGTTGGCTTGCTGCTCTGTAATGGTGATTCTTATAGCTCATATCAAGGAAGATAGTGTGTATCTGCCTGCAATGAATGCTATTCTTAATTGCAGTTATGGCAACCAAATTCAGGTTTATGAACGGGTTTGTATGTCCCAGCTCCATCGTTTCATTTCTCCCTCAATTAGCTATGGGTTGGTGTTCGGTTTCTTTGTCTTTGTGCCTAGACTGCCTTTGAGAGGCCGCTCTCGTCTGGCTAGTGGCATTCGTTTCCGCTCTAGCCATCTTTCTGCTAATCCAGTAGTCTGTTCTAGGTCTCCCACGCTTGCGATGGAGCAAAATTTGGAGGGAAGTTCCTCAAGGTATGAACCTCATGACCTCTAGGAAGATCACTTCAATGGGGGATGCAAAATTGAATGGTTTGATTCAGCAACAATTCATTGGGATTTGGAGTTAGCTTAGGGTCGTCTAGCATTTTTTTTTAACAGTAACAGAGTAAAGGATTATATTTATAAAGCTGTGCACAGCTATTCATTACAGACTTTCAAACAGAGTTTTTAACAGTGCAGAGATATCTGGACCAACTATCACTATGATGGCAATCTGCATTACATTATAAGCTCTGAGCTTGGTCTTTCTGAAATTATCCAGCATAGAGCTGGAATAGACCTTAACAAACTGACTACAAAGGATTATACAAAAATGCATTAACCAAAATGAGCAAAATTTTTTGAAACTTGGGCTGTGCTAAGTCCTAGCCTTTCTTCCTTAGCTGGGCAGAAGAAGCATCCACCATAACCTGGTTAATTTCCTGATTTACCGTTGGGTTTTCATGCACCCAGCTTCCCTGAGTCGCTCTAGTGAAAACGGCCATGTCTTCCTGCAACCTATCAACTTTCCCCATTAATTCAAATATATTTCGTTCCAGATCATCAATTCTGGAATCCTAGTAGGATAACTGTGTGCACACATGCGTTATGTCCGACGCCATTTCTGCATTCTGATTTACATTGGAGCAAACTGCGTCATATGTATTCCGGACTGCAAACTTGATGTCAACCAACGTTCTGCTCAAGGCGGCTATGGCCGCCCTAATTGACTGCATAGTTTCCCAGTTATCCGCCTGAGCCAGCAAGAAACGAGGAGGAGGAGTGTCGAGCTCGCCGAGGGAGAGGCGGCTCAGAGATTCAGGCAGATGGGGAGGGCGAGCCATCGCAGAGGGAGGAAAAGGAAGGGCGGGTGGGAGAGTTAAGATAGCCCCGTGGGAACTGACACCGAGGGAGAGAACGAGGTGACAGATGGAGGAGCGAACGGGGGTGGCGTGTGGGTGAAGACGCGGAGGACAAGTTCTTGATTATTTTCATTTTGGGGTGAAGACCATAGTTTAGAAATGGGTAAGGGTGGTCCCTCGTGACCAAGACCCTAACCAAAAAACCCATCAAAAAATCAATGAACCAAGGCATTTGTGCATTAGGGGATGTAATGAAATCCCAAAACTCCATTATGATCCTTTATTTGCCCGATTTCGAGCATGATTCCGTGGTTTGCCGCTAAATCCGCCATCCTGTTGTTCTCTCGGAGGATGTGAAAGAAGGAAGCCTTTGAGAGTAATGTATTGGCTTTAATTCTTTGCATGTATCTGTCAGCTTTTGAGCCTGGCGAGGCATATCCTCTTCGCATGATTTGGATGACGTGCCTGGAGTCTCCGTAGATTTTGAGATTGTCTATGCTGTAGTTGGAGGCCATATCTAAAGAGAGAATGAGAGCTAACCATTCTGCCTCGTTATTTGTTTTCCTACCTAATCCCCATGAAAAGGCTGCGATTTTAATTCCTCCGGGATCAAAAAGAATCCCCCCGCACCTGCCACCCTAGGGTTCCCTTTGGAAGCCCCATCAAAGAATATGCTATGACTTTTCTGCTCCTTCCACCACCTGGAAAAAGTATCAGGGTCTTTCCTGATTTCCCAAACAGAGTTGGGGCGTTCTTTTTTGGACTAAAGGAAGCTGCCCTTCACAAACATGCTACACCATTGAAGTTCAGATAGAGTTAGAGGCTCTTGTGCAGGGAGAGAGACCTTTTTAGAGGAAAGTGAGTCTTCGATCATTGCAATGGCTTTTATGGCAGTTCTGTTACTGTCCACTTTCTTATTCTCAAAAATACTTTTGTTTCGACTTAACCAAATCTGCCAACAAATATTCATTGGAATTAGATTCCAAATTCTCCGCATAGTCTTCTTGGATCTTCCTGGGAAAGTGTGTCCCCAGTGATCAGAGAGGTCGATTAGGGAAGTGGGGAGAGTGACTGATCTCCATTGACTACCCAGGACCTGGGCCCAAACTTTCTCTGCAAAAGGACACTCCAGAAAAATGTGATAGGAGCTTTCTTTAGCGTTTTTACACAAGGTGCATCTAGAAGGACCAGTGATTCCCCTTACTCTAAGATTTTCAGCAGTTAGCAACTTACCATGAGTTAAAAGGCAGAAGAAAGCAGTTATTTTGGGGATGCCGTCTGAGTTCCAAATTTTCTTCCATTCTCTGTGGGCCGGGAGGCTGGGAGGAGCGAGTTTTTCATACCCTGCCTTAACCGAATACGAGCTTGCTTTCCCCCATCCCCGGTAGTCTATTTCATTGATGCTGATCGGGGCTTTCCCATGCAGATGAGTAAGGAGGAGAATGTACTCCCTTTTTAGGATGGCCGGAGGATCCAGTCTCTTCCAGCTTTTCCAATCTCCATTGTCTTTCCAATTCACCAAATCCTTTAACTTTTTGATGCCCATGTTTTCCAGCCAGTCTCTAATGGCCTCTATCCCCTGAAATTTGCCAAGCGGCTTGTCTCCATTTATGCTGTCCGTCCAGAGGTTTATTCTTTTCCCATTACCAGGGATCCAGTAAAGATTTTCAGTGATTAAAGCCGCTGAGGAGTTGATAAGTCCCCATATAGCTGTTCCCTTTTTAGAGATAGGCTTATCCAGACATCTTTGTCTGGAACTTTTGGTGTATTTCTTCCTTATAACCTCCTTCCACCACTCCTTCTTTCCAGCAACAATCCTCCAGGCTAACTTGGCCCCCAGCGCTTTACTTACTAATGCAGGCTCACGGATTCCGAGCCCTCCCCGCTCCTTCTTTTCTTTGACAATCTTCCAATTAACCAAATGAAATTTTTTATTTTGAATTTTCCCCCCTTGCCACAAGAATTTTCTAATCTCTATGCTAAAAGATTTTTGTATTGAGACCGGGGCTAGCATTATGGCAGAAGTAAAGACAGGTAAAGAAGACAGAACAGATTTTATCAATGTAATTTTCCCAGCCAGATTCAGCCATCGAGTTCCCCATGAGTTAATCCTTGCTTTGAATTTATCAAGAATAGGGGTCCAGACAGAGGATGGAGGGTACTTGAGAGAGATAGGGGTGCCCAGATATTTGAAAGATGTCCAATTCGTGCATGCCTTGAAGGCAAGGATGGCTGCAATGAGTCTGATGGTGGCTGGGCGACAGTTCCAGGTATAAAAATTGCATTTTTGATCATTGGTTTTGCCCCCAGAGGTCCTGAGAAAGAGGTCAAGAGTGGTTTTAAATCTTGCAGCGATCTGAGGAGAGGCACTACCTAAGAGAATAGTGTCATCAGCAAACTGGGTGTGATTTATTGCTTGAACATTACGGGTGAAGGAAATGCCAGGCAGAGAATCTGAAGCTAGGAGAGAGTTGAGCTTTCTGCTTAAGGAATCCGCCATTATGACAAAGAGGAAGGGAGAGAGAGGACACCCTTGCCTCAGTCCACGGGATAGATGAAAAAAGGAGGTAGGCCTTCCATTTATAAGGGGGGAGATCCAAGGGGCGCCAATGCATGCTTTAACCCAATTGATAAATTTTTCATCAAAACCGAATTTTCTCAAGACCGCATAAATAAAGACATGTCTTACTCTATCAAACGCATTGGCCATGTCTAATTTTATAGCCATACCTGCATCCTTATTTCGCCTGCTTGAATGGATGGCCTCTTGCACAAGAAGAATATTATCGTATATTTGTCTTCCTGGAACAAAGCCGCCTTGGTTTGGAGAAATAATTTTGGGGAGAAGCTTCTTGACTCTGTTTGCTAAAACTTTAGTGAGGATTTTATAAGAAGAGTTGCATAGCGAAATAGGTCTGTACCTCCCTATTGTACTTGCTTTTTTCTCCTTCGGAATTAGAGCTATGAAAGAGGAATTAGTGCCCCCTCCAATTTTCTCACGATTTCTGGTCCAGTTGATCATTCTAAGGAGATCAGCTTTCAACAGATGCCAACACTTTCTATAGAAGTGAATGGAGAATCCGTCAGGTCCCGGGGATTTTTCCGGGTGAAGAGACCACACCGCTTTCCTGACTTCTTCTTCAGTAACCTTCTCCATAAGCATGTTGTTTTCTTCGGCAGTGACAAGGTTGGGAATTTCACGACACATTCCTTCCAACTCTGCAGTAGATAGATCCTCTTCCTTCTTATAGAGAGACTCAAAATGATTTCTGACTTCTATCTTTATCGCTGAAGGGTCATCTATCTTTGTTCCATCTTCTCTGGTTAAACTGAGAATATTGTTTTTCCTGTACCTTTCTTTGCACTGAGCATGGAAAAACTTGGTATTCCTATCCCCCGATTTGAGCCATAAACATCTTGACCGGAGTCTCCATTCCTCCTCTTCTTTTCTATTCACTTGTTGGATTTTAGCTTCTAGCATTTTCTCCTGCATTAGCATTGCTTCAGCTATCTGTTCCTTTTCGATTTGCTCTTGCAGGGAGTTCAATTCCTCTTGCAAGGTATTGATTTCATCCCGAGATCCCCTCGTGCTTTGCTTTGCCCATCTTTTCAACATAGTTTTAGTATTTTTGATTTTGGTTTCCCAAATATATCCCGGAGAACCAGGGATAAATTGCTTCCAAATAACTTTGACTTCCTCAAAGCAGGCGTCATGCTCCAACCACTCGGGGTTATATCTGAAGGGAAGAGGCCCAAGATTGCCGGGGAAAGAGAAGAAGAGGGCGATTGGGCGGTGATCAGAAACAACAGATGCCAAGATTTTTGAATCAGGCAGAAGGGGTTTATCAAGAAAGGAAGAACTGAGCAAAAATCTGTCGAGCCTAGCAGCTATATGCCCAGGCCCGATTCTCTTGTTGTTCCAAGTGAAATTTCCTTGCAGAGGCTTAATATCCACCAGGTTCCATGAAGCCTGTAAATCTTCCAGCCTTTCTCCAAACTGATCTCGAACCTTCGATCCCCCTCTTCTTTCATCAGCACTTATGGTGACATTAAAGTCACCAGCGATTATGCAGGGGGAGGGGTTTCTTCCTAGATGAAGATCTATGAGATTGTCCCAAAAAATTTCTTTATGGCCATGAAGCGTAGGTCCATACACATTTCCAATCCAAAATTTTTCATTTTTTGTCAAATCTTCTAGCTCTGTAAATAGCCAATTTCTGCTACTTAAGATGGAATTGCATTTGTACATACCTTTTTCCCACCAAGTGATGAGCCCTCCAGAGGCTCCTACCGAGTTGACTGACTTTCCTTCTCCTTTTGGCCAAATTTGAGATAGGGTTTTGAGACAGTCTGTCTCCTGCATTTTAGTCTCCTGGAGCATGAGTATTGAAGGGTTTTCCAATTTTTTTATCCTTTTGATTGCTTCCGTCTTTTGCTTGCCTCCTAACCCTCTGCAGTTCCAGGAGACTATCTTCATTATTTTTTGGAGAGGTTAGATACTATTCTTTCCTTCTTCTCCTCCATTGTTCCCTGAGATTGCTTGGTGCTGGGAAGAATTCTTACATGCGAGTCAAGACTGGTTTGCTTACCCGCCGCTTTGTCTCTGGCTGCTTCTTGTTCTCTTATAACTTTATTCAGCTTCCTGCCTTTTTTTGTTTGAGGTTCTATTTCTTCTTCCTTACTTTCTGAGGTTTCTTCTTGAAACAGTTTAGCTTTTGCTCTTGTGACCGAGCCCATCAAGGATTTGGGGGCCTCACCTTCGGTTTCCTCCTGTTGTGCTGGAGACGCTATACGTATTTCTCCTTCCTCAAGTTGCTGACAGGCTTTCTCCTTTCTTTCTCCCTCTCTGGCATTTCCTGTCATTTCCTCTTGAGCTTGGCCTGTTGGGAGAGTCTGCTCTTCCCCCCCCATATCAGTTGCTAATAGCTGAAACTTATTTACTTCCCTATTTGTGCTCTACTGCTTATTTGGCATTTCCTTTCTTTTAGGAGAAGTTTGAGAGGGTTGGGAGTTTGAGGGCTTCCCGCCCTTCCTTCTTATCTCATTCCATTCTCCATCTTGAATTTCTTCTACTTCCTGCAACTTCCTTTTGGGACATAGCCTTGCAAAATGGCCATATTCATGGCAAACTTTGCATTTGAATGGGATCTGTTCATAATCCACAGTTTGAAGGTGAGTCCATCCATCCATCGACAGAATTATTGCTTCAGGGAGCCCCTTTTCAAGATCCACTTCTACACAAATCCGGGCATAGGAGAACATTGGGGGTTTTGGCTCGGATTTATCAATGTATTTCCCCAATGAGTTGCCAATGGCCTTCAAATCTTCATCATTCCAACAATGTAACGGGAGGTGGGGCAACTTGACCCAGACTGGAACAGCTGAAGGGATGTCCTTTTCAGGGTCAAAGGAGAGGTCCCATTTGTTGATATACATTCCCCTAGGTCCCATGAAGTAAGGTCCATTCCTGAATATTAAGTCTCTGTCTTCCTTTTTCTCAAAGTAGAAAACAAAGAAGCCCCTCCCACAGAAGATTTACTGAACTTCTCCTTGAATAAGAGGATGCCAGTTTTTGCTGAGCCAGATTTCGATTGATCTCAGGGATGGCCAAAGCCCAGTGAAGTGGCCAACCAAGCCTTTTTCTGATAGGGCAAGCGCTTTACATTTTGATGCCGTAGAACCGAGTTTAACTTCCGGAATGGCGTATTTTTTAACAAACTTGGAGTCCCCCGGACCCGAAAGCTTAGAGGTCGAGGGCTGGGACGCGACCAGTAAATGGAAAAGGTCATCAAGAGGCGCTTGGCCCGGGTCAGGCGGCGGATCCATCGGCTCAAACCCTAAACGCAGAGCGCTCGCGATACCACCAAGGTTTCCCTTCTTTTTCCTCCAACCCTCCTAACAAAAGAATACCTTTCGATATGGATTAGGGTCGTCTAGCATTGTGGAGGATCATAAATGGAATTCTTATTCTCTAGTGGGAGGCTTAGCTACTCCGGATACTCGTTATGCTGCTCCTCGCTAGATTTTTCCCGTTTTGGGGGACTCTGACCTTTCCTCCCTCAATTTTCAACCTATGGCTACTCTTTTCAATATGGTTTTCGACAGTCGCCAAGATATTGCGGACCTGGCATTCTAGACAAAATGGTTGACTCGTTGGATAGACTTCTTGATTTCCAACCTTAATTTCCTAGAGCTTTTTCTAAAAGAGGATGCTCTCTTCGCTGAAGATGCAGTTATGTTCAACGCTCCAATCCCCCTTCATGTTGCTCCTAAGAAGAATTCGACCGGTGATGGGTCCCCAACAATGGATCAAATCTGAGTATGTTAGATAGTCTTGTCTTTTTGGTCTGTAGTTCTGGTCTTTGTTTTGGTTAGTAGTAGTCTCTCTATAGTCAAACAAATGTTCATGTTTCAATATGGAATATTGTATGGACCATCTAAAGAGTTTAATCCATGTTTTATAATTTTGCTGAAAACAAATGGGTTGCATCTCTATGGAAAACCCTAAGTTCTAAACTGCAGATGTATAGCTATACTAGATTCTAGTTTGATATAATATAATTTTTACTTACTTACCCCAAAAAAAAACATACTAACATACAATACACTAAGGTTCTCATTTCTTTTACAAATTTATTGTTTATTTTACAATAATGTTATTGCCTTATAATACCATGTATCAAAGTAAAGTGAGTCAAATAACATTTAACTCAATCCTACCATTTTCCAAAAGCACGTCATGTATAAATAGAAGTTGTATTTTAATTGCAAACAATTTGGCCATTATGCAAACAATTGCCCAACGGCAAAGTCCATTAATGTGTATGGACACTCCCTAGGTCACATTCCAAAAGGGGTCTTGGAGCCAATGTTCAAATTTGAACATTTCTCAACCCTTTTAAAGGGTTCTAGCACTTTCTAGAAGTGTAAAGTTCAAATTTCCCTTCAAAAGAAATTTAAAATCTGAATTTTACCCTTCCAATTAAGAAGGACATAATTGATATCAACATTTCAAAAAAAGGGTAACATTTGAAATTACCCATCCAAGTAAATTTCAATTTCTATGCTATCAAATTTGATTCGTCATTCAAAATATTGGAAATATCATAAATTATAATCACTCACTCACGTCATGCACTCATTGCTCAGTTGTGCAAGATGGAGAGTGATGACTGACGACTACGATGCACTAGCCACCGGGATTTGAATCTGATTCTCAAGTCACTTCCAGCTGAGATCTAAGGTGTTACAATGTGTCAACGACTATAGCTATAACAACAGAGAACCACTACTAGTCTACTACTAGGCCCAAAACGAAACTAAAACTTTGTGCCTACTACCTATGTGAAGCTGGCTATCAATCTCCACTCGTTTTTCATCAAAATGAAATTCAAATGGTTGGTTTGATGAGTCCTCCTCTACAATACATCATTTCTTGCATGAATGTCACATACTCATGGAAACTCTAAACAACACTCAATGGCATGCAACTACAAATAATGACATGCAGCTAGGACGACAAACCATATAGAGGTTGATTTATGCATTAATATAGAGAAATGGCACTAGGCACACGATATGGAGAAACAATGAGTTCGAAAAAACATTTGGACCGAAGCACCACAATGGTTATTAATAATTTTTTTTTTTTAAATGCCTCAAGAATAGTCTCGATTGGATGGGAGGAATGATCATGATGTAATCTCCCTCGGTCCTTCCAAACATATGTGGTTTCTCACCACATTTGTCTTCGACACTTGCCACCAAAATACGTATAAAAATTACATTTCTTTACATCCTCTTCATTTTAAATCCTCATCTCATAGTCATAACTAAGGATTATTCTCACCACATTTGTCTTTGGCGCTCACTGCCAAAATACATATAAAAATTACATGTCTTTACATCCTCTTCTCTCTAAATCCTCATCTCATAGTCATAACTAAGCCTTTATCATGCATGCACATCCTCACCTTATGACTAAGAGTAAGAGACAACTATAAGCAAGTCTTATATTAAATTTACCATATAAGTATTTAATTGACACTATCAACTCAGATTTGACATGTTGGATTGTCATGATCTTCTTATCACTCCTTATCAATGTGATTGTAAGGCACTCTTTGAAGGTAAAGTCCACAATTTAAAGTCTTCTTCGTCATTCTCATGCCTTTTGGTAAGACAATAAGGAGTGTAGTGGCATCAACATTGAAAATGGTTTCGACATAGAGGTAGATACATTAATTATTTTCATGAAATAACTTAAATTTCATGTCAATGACTGTGAATTCATCGAATCGTGGACTGGTCGAGACTCAAACATGCAATGAGTTGCAAGGCTCTAGTTGAATTAGGATTGATTCCATTTCCCCTCCATCCCATACCTATATGCTATCGTGACAAGTGTTGAACAACAAAATTTGATGCCCCAACCCCTCTGATGCTAGCATTGCTAACTTGCTTGGTATTGAGGATTTTTTAACGTTTTATGAGCTATGCATTATTTTTTCTTAGGCTTCTAATGCCCATGATTCTTACATCTCTCAGGCTTGAATGGATGCCCTCTCTCTAGTTTGAATTAAGTTTTTGATTGGTTTTATATGTTTTTTTGGTTGTAGGTTTATTATAGCCTCGCTTTGCTTAGTGGCTTCCTTTTGCGCATAATTAACAATAAGTAATTTTCTCATGGTTCTAGTTTTATTTTAAGACTATATCTAGTTACAATGTCCTAGATCATGTGGATTCCCCAATATGGTTATTGCAAGGTCTAAGTAGTTTTTATGTATAATGAAATATGCTCCAACCCAGATAAATACAGCATAATAGTTGTTATTTTAATGAATTGTAAAATTAACATTATATATATGACAAATTAATGTGTTCAAATTAGGTTTTATTGAAAAGATGTAATTTTCATGTAAATATTAAGAAGTTCTTATTTGTTCATGATTGTAAAAAATTGGATGGGAAATATTTGTTTTATATATTTTTTGGGGGAAGAGTTTAGTTAATTTATACTTGTCAATTGAAGTAGAATTATTTATATTTCCCTTCATCTTTGAAGGGCTCCAAGAAAAAATGCTCTTCCAATTGAAATTAAGACCCACCCTTCAAATTTGATCATTGCTTGGAGCACCTAAGGAAACTAGCTCTGCTCCACCTAATTGGCATGGGCCACCTTAGGTGCTCCCGTCCCATCGAGAAAAGAGAAAGACTCCCTTGAATTGATTAATGACCCACTGACAGATGCAAATCCAATCCTAGCTTCTTTTTGCTTAGTTTATCAAGATAAGTTTTACAATTTTAACCTTAATCCCAAGCCAATGGAAGGAAGACTATAGATTTATATCTACTAAACGAGAACATCTTCATATTTATAAAGCATCAGTATAGATCCATCTTAAAAGGATCTATCAAGCACCGAGAGGGATCAAATCTCTCGAGGTGCAAACTCTTCCTCAACATTTGCACTCTTCAAATCAAGTGTGTAATGCAAGTTTATGGTTTTAATTTGTCTAATTTGTGTAGTTTTAGATATATGCCGTTCTAAATGTTTTAAATCTAATTTGAGTCCACATGTTATTTTTTATAACGGAATGTGTCAACTCCATGATGAACACGGAAAGAGTTACACATCCTCCTAATGAGTTGTAAAATGCACCTCTTCGACACAATAAAAAAAGATCAAATAAATTTTTTAAATATTTTAATTTTTATTTAAAAAATATTATAATATGCCTCACAATACTAAATAAATATATATCTTAGTTGAACACATAACTTCTGCATTATACCTTGCAACATTGGTAGATTGATATGCTTGTTGTATAACTTGCTATTTTAGAAATTTCTTTTAATAAAATAAAATTAATAACAACAAATTTAATGTGAAACATATATTTTTTAATTTAACACGAATAATGTTGACAACATTGGTTGATGTCAACATTATGCATATTAAAACATCGCTCTAATACTAAATTATAGAAATTTATACAAAATTATATATTTTATTTAAATATTTGGAAAATTAAAAACATAAATTATTTCTCCAACATTAAATATTAATAATTTTAATTTTTAAAATATTATAAAATTAATCATATAAATTCTTTCTCATAACTTTTATCCAAATATTAATGAATTAATTAAATTAAAAAATTTAGCTACACTAATCATTTTAATACTGGCAATGTGACACTCCTAAATAAAAATAAACCTTAATATAAGACTATTTTTTTTACACATTTATTATTTATAAATATTTATTAATATAATTTTGTGTAATTATAAATATATTATTTAATATTTATAAATATTTATTATTTATTAATATAATTGTGTATTTGTATATATATTATTATGTTTTTGGAGTAAAATTTAAATTTATTTTTGATTAGTTAAGAGAATATAAGGAAACAAGTTAACATTTCAAAATCTAGAGATATCTTGCTAGAAGTATGTTTTTTTATAGATCATTAATAGTTATTTTAAGTGGAGTGGTTTTCTTTGAATAATGGTGATAAATCAATTTATATTTACAAATAATAACTAATGATCGTTGTCTTTATTATTAATTTGAAAATTAAGTTATAATATATTTTATCATCTTTGAAAATATAATGTTAATTTTTTTAATCATATTTTTAAGAAATTTATATTACAAACATATAATTAATAATAAAACTTCATAAAATTTAAATGTGTAAATTGTTAAAAATGATTGGAATTAAAAAAATTATGTATATACTTTTCATGTATAGTAAGGAAATGAGAAACGTTTTTTTTTTTTTAAATTTCATTTTCAATTTGTTAGTCACCATTGAAGAGAATTTTTTTTGTTGTTGCAATTTTTAAACCTTTGCATTTTTTTGTTTTTTTGATTTTTACATTAGATTCTAATGTGTTATTGTTAATGTTTTATTTTTTTAATACATTGAAGGTATTGATATAATTATGGTGGGAGACTTAGTTTCTTTTATTGTTAGTTTTTTCATTAGGTTGTTTTTTTGGAAAGGGAAGTAAAAGCATGACTTTCATGAATTTGGAGTAAGAAAAATAGGTAGTGGTTGGAGACTTAGTTTCTTTCATTGTTAATTTTAACATTTAGTTGTTTTTTTTTTTTGGAAAGGGAAATAAAAACATGACTCTAAGAACTTGGAGTAAGAAAAGTAGGTAGAGATATGACTCAAATAACTTAACTAGGAAAGATAATTAGTGTCTCTGATATCATTGGTGAAGCAAAGCAATTGATGTTGTTAGAATCTTCTTTAAAGTTTAATATTTTGGTTAGATTGAAATAAAGAAGAAAAAGGGAAGAAAATGACAACCCAACAATGTGCATGGTTCTCAACCAGAGGACTTCATAATTATACAAAATAATTAGTTTTGTTAGAATTTTTGTTAGTCTTTAATCAATTTTCTAGTTGAATTAAAATAAGGAAGACAAAATAGGAAAAAAAAGTACATTAACATGCTTGATTCTTAATCCATTGGAGGCAGGCACGGGAAGAGTCATCTTTGATTGAGGTGGAAACATTATTAGAACTTATGCATGGGGTCTAGGCAAGTGAACGAACAACTATGTTGAATAGGCGGCTTTGTCTCAAGGAATGGAGTGCATGTTTGATCTACAAGTTGAAGATTTCATGGTTTTTGGTGCCTATCGAATTGTTATTCAGTCTATGAACAATTTGCTATCCAGAAAAGTTGCAAAGAATAACATCCAAAATAGAAATTTTCATTTCTTTCCAAATCTTTCCTATATCCAATTCTATCATGTTAGAAGTGGCCTAAATTTGACAGCGGATCGCATGGAAAATGTTGGTGCTAGATTAAAGGAGGGGGATTTATCCCTAGACGAATATCACTCTAAATTTAAATGGTGTCGCAAATTTCGAAGTCACCCTTAATAACTACATTGCCTAAGAGAAAGTGTTTTAATGATGGAGATCGCTGCTAGTTATGCGGCTCGACAGATGAAGATTGGTGTTAGATCTAGCACATAAGGGTCTTGTATCTTCTTTCCTTCATTAACTTTGCACATTACCCATCGTGATGTGCATTTGGGTAAGGGGTATGAAATCTGTTGGATAATAATGGCATTCCCATCGTCATTAACAGTGCGGGGGGATTTATGGGAGCTACAACTGCTTTTTCCTCATTTGCATTTCTCTGAGAACTCTGTAAGCAACAAGAATCTCCTGGCTTCAAAGGATATTGAGATGGCGGAGAAAGTTTCTATGAAGAGAAATGACTCAAACTGGCATGACCCTGGTTTGAAATATGTCATGTAGGAGATTTTGGAAATCAAAGAAGGAATTAATGACAGACCTCCAAAAAATGAACCAGTGCATTTTCTAAGTTGCAAAGGCTTTCTTGGAGGAGTCCAGGCAAATGGGATTAGATTTAATGCATTTTGAAATGCGTTTGGAGGATGACGAGATGGGGTACCGTGTTCAGACTGGCGAAGTGGAAGAGATGAAGAGGAGTGTGGCTGAAATGGAGCAAGTCTTAAGTGTTGGGTATGTGTTATATTCTTTGCATGTGTGTGGTAGGGGATGATGTGCCTGTTAGCGATGCACTTAATGATCCCTCTGGCACCTTCACGGAAACGACCGTTAGGCCGTTTCCGTTCGTGAGCGCAGCGATCGCCAAATTTTTTGGGCTATTTTCGGCTATTTTTTAGAATTGTTTAAAAATATGTAATTTAATCCTGGTTAAGGGATTGGGGTCTATTTTCTAATCTGGTTTAACAGATTAGGGTATTGGATGTTGCAAAATATTTATATTGTATTGTGAGTGATTCATAATGACTATGAGAAAATAAGAGGTGCAGCTCTAAGTTTTTCTAGTTTTCCCGGTTAAGGGTTTCCAGGGTAAATCTCTGTGTATTATGTGTGAATGTTGTGTTGTAATATTTGTTTTGCTTAGAACAATCTGTATTCTTTGCTTCTCTCCACAGGTTTAAAACTTACATGTGGTATCAGAGCTCGATTATTTCGTTTCAAGGGGATGCCTTTTCTACTGAGGTTCGACGCAGTTGATAGATCTTGGGTCTGTGATAAGCTTGGGTTCAGTGGGAGCTTTGCAGATTTGATTTGTGCATTTAAAGAGAATGATGAGCAGTTCAAGAATTGAGATCAAGAAATTTAACGGCTAGAAATTTGAGCTATGGAAGCTCAAAATGGAGGATCTTCTTATAGATCGGGAATAGTAGATTGTTGTGGATCCAGGTACACCACCCACTAGAACATCGAAAGAAGATTGGGAGAAATTAGATAGAAGAGAGAGGAGTACAATCCGACTATGCTTATCAGACTCTGCGTTGTTGAACGTATTTGGAGAAGAGACTGCGGTAAAGCTTTGGGAAAAACTACGGATTTTGTATCAATCAAAATCCCTTGTAAACAAGTTGTTTCTTCAAAACAAATTGTATCACCTCAGAATGGATGATAATGACATAGTGATAGAGCATCTGAATGTCTACAATACTCTGGTAAGTCAAATAACCTATGTTGGAATTAAAATGGCCGAAGAAGATAAATGTATTACATTATTGTGTCCTTTGCCAGATTCCTGGGACAACCTAATTGTAGCAATAGGGAGTGCTAATCAAGCGACTTTAAAATTTGATGAAATAGTATGATCCTGTCACCTACCCAAATTTATGGGAATTATTATTTTATTTGCAAAAATACTTTATGTTAATTTAAATTACAAAGTTTTGTAATTATGATCAGTTTTGATCATGGATGAATGTAATTACTGAATATTATTATTTAAATAAATTAATTAGGAGACAAACACCCAAGAGGACTATTGAATGAGTGTTCACTGACCCACTAGGAGGAATGGAAGCTGTCGGAAAGTATGGGACACATGGCAGTAGTTGCATCACACCACTAGTTGTTGGTTATGGGACAACTACCCCTAAAAATAGGGCATTATCCCCCAGGTGGAGGGAGTGAGCAGGCAGCTCATTTAATGACCCAGTAACATCTAAAAAGGCCTAAGCATCCTATAAAGGCAAATTCGAATTGGGCAGGCAGCCCTTAATCAATATTTCTGTAGAATATTTTCCTCTTGTGAATCAAGTGATTACAAGAGAGATTCGAATAGGGAGGTTAGTGGTGACTGTAATCTTGAGTCTGCATTATTACTGAGAGATATCAGAAATGCTGGTGCAAGTCTATTGGATTGCTATCTATTGAAGATTCAGAAGTGAATTGCTACAGCAAGAAGAAGTCGTCATTCCTAAGTTTCTTCCTCCTGGTGGTTCAGTGAACAGGCTCGGGGTTCCTAAGACAGTACTTGACTGTTTTCTAGAATTGGTTGGGTGGAACAGTCTTCTTGGGCTGTTTGTTGCCCTACAGATTTTTCTCAGGTTCTACAGCTTTTCTAACTTGTTCTCAGTAAATAATTCCGTTTTGTTTAACTAGTATTTTTATGTTTATTTGTTTTCGAAAAAGAATCTAATCTTAGAAATTGTTTTAAGTCTGAAAGTTTAAGTTTAATGTTGAAGTTGAATTGATAAACCAATACCTCTATTTTTCCACATGTTGTTTTGAAGCATCGTACTCTAGTAGAGATACGCAAATTAAAAATAGATTAGAGGATAGGCAAATGCCATTGATTCAAATAGATAGAACAGTGATTGAATTTGTTTTTTTATCTCAGCCCTATACTAAACAGTAACAACATTTATTTGATAAAATCTAGAAGATTATAAATTACTGTAGTGTTTCATACAATATATGTATCGTTCTCTTCTCTGTGTATGCACATTATAGTTTGTTCATTGTATTAGTTTGTGTAATATTCGAATGAAAATAGACAAACCATATTTATACTATAGCATAAAATTAAAGCAGTATTATTATCATTATTTACATGTTGTAAACAAAAGCATTTCACAGTCATCCTATATTCCCTAGTTTTCCTATTACATATGCTTACACACTGTTCTCATTTCTTATTCTATTTTGTTTTTATATATATAAATTTTATCTAAATCAAACAGATAACGGAGGTCATATAGATAATCTATTGCTGATAGTTATTGTATTCAATAGATAATAGAAACTATACGTATCATTTTTCTCTTTTGTTTTCGTTTTGCAAACTCTTTATTCACAGACTTAGAACCAAACCTATATTACTTGAAAGTTCATTTTCAGAATATACTTTACATAACTTATAACTAAATAAGTTCACAAACCCTAGTTTAGAAACACAACAAAAACCACTTTACATTCTACAGCACCTTATTTGCTAACTTAGACGATTTCTTCAGAGAATATATAGCACTTTTATTTAAGCATCTTTTAAAATCAAAATCTCGCAAACCCTAGTTTGAGATGAAAATCACATTATCCACTTACGGCCAAGACGTTAAACTCAGACATTTTATACAGAGATTCATAATACAGACTTGACTTATACATTCATGCCCTTATTTTGGGGTTGATACATTACTTAAATCAACAAGAATCGTCATTATGGGCATAGCCCGTTATTTCTCTCTATAGTAAAACAAAACTTACTCTAACGATTGTACAAAGAAATTTTTTAGACTACCATTACATTTTCGTGATCTTGAAATAAGTCTGACAAACATGATTCACATGATAAATTTCAACTATTTAAACCTAGACAGAGACACTGTGTTATCATTCTCAACAGACAGAGGTGTAATCTTTATAAATGAGCCTCGACTCTATGTTTCATCCATATCACTTGAACAAGATAAACCGTGGTTCAATACAAGTCTCTTCTATGAGTAAATAGAAACGATATGCCCAGAAAATGAAAGTTACATTATGTTTTTCCAAAACTTAAACAATGAAGTCATGATTCTCAGAATGAGATTACAACACTGTTTGCTAACAAAATTATACAGGATTTATCCCAAGTTCCAACAATTTGAAAGAAACCAAAAATTAACAAGCATCGACGAGTACAACTCTAGTCGGCAACATCAAACTTTAAAGTATAGAAACCAAGCATCATTCAAACGAACGCGAGTCTCGACAACGAACAAAAATATGTTTTTGTTTTACAACATAGCTTTGAATAAATAAACATGATGAGCCAGGGCAGACCTGCAACTCCATTCTTGAAACCCCATCAACCTTACAGAGCACCTACGAGGGTTTATGGGAAGACCCAGAGCTTACCGTTGGAAGCTTGCCCAACTTTATAAAACCATTGCTCGAAACACACCTTCTTAACTTGCAACTGACATGAAAACGAAGGTTAAAAGACTGATATCTTTGCAAAATGAGAATAGAATCACATTAAATGAATTATTCTTTCATTACAGGAATCGTTGTTCATTTAAACAAACGTTACCTTGCTGTGAAACTACAAAAGATTTTTCACCCTCGTCAGTTCTTTAATGACTCCACACTGGAAATGTTATAAGAAACTCTCGGTCTAGTTACACTAGGACAAAACTTCAACTCATTTTAAAAATGACGAGTTCCAGAAATTCAACCCTTGACAGTAGAAAATAATTACACAGTCCATCAAACGACGCTGTTGCAGAAGGGAGAGAAACTCTAACCCTCTCCAGCCAAAGGTCTCGAGGTCGAGCCTCATACACAGTTTAGGCTAAAAATTTGGTAGCTTGTCAGCCACAGGCCGAAAACATTGGAGACAATAACCCTCTTAAACCAATTTCGAATCCATTTGCTAGGGTTTTGATCTGATGATCCATATCAATGTTGATCAATGATCAGGCTTGTGCCAGCACACGTTGCATTGGGTCAAGAAACTCATGCATTCAATACACTATCACTTACACTTATGGGAATGCCACAGTGGATCGAGCTGGATCGTTCTAATCGTCCAACTCGGAGGGAGGCTAACTCAAAACAATGACACGATGGTCTCAACGTTCAACTTTACAATGATAATACATTACATGTAATGGCTTCGATCTTCGTCACCGAGAGTTATCATGCCAAGTCTTAAATGCAGATCGAAGGACGATATCCTGGTGATTCAGAGATCGTATCATATAAATGAGCTAGCACGTCAACCTGCCAATAATTATTGCATGTCAGTGTTATAGTTTCAACGTTACTGTTCGACCCTGATAATATGACATTAAAACATTATGCTTTGATAAGATGAATCACAATTTTCGTATGGTTCTAAGCTATGTCTTAGGTATGGTATCATTTGGCCCACGACGATTTACAAACCCTTTAGATCAACCTTCCTTTTTGTTATATAGTTCCAAGGTTCTATTTTGTGTAGAATTAAAATTAAATATAAAAACTCAAACTTATGACTTTATAACGTTACATGTTATATTGAGTCGGAGTACTAAGTTCGTATGGACTTGAGTTACACTCCACGTTTATCTTTCCAATGAATTATCAACCAAACTATTGTATAGTTCCAAATTTATTTAATTGTGGATTTAGTTAATAAAGATACCACTTAGATATTTAGTTAATAGGATAACTATGGTCATATTTTGACATAGTTCTCTTATGCCAATCAACAAGCAAATATAATCATGTATAGTTCAACATTATAAAATCATAATGGTTGTAGTCCATACACAAGAGACTTAACACTAATTAGTGATATCGTTAACATACATATAAATTCTACCAGTATGAGTATAGGTAGTCTTTAGTTTAGACATTTCTTGAATTCCTTTGGCAAAAGGGTAACACAAAGATAACCAAAGATTATGTACGCTTGTTTTATCTTCTCACTACCAACTTTAACAATGGCATTGAAGGTGCTTAGTTGCCTCAAGACAACAAAAAGACATCTACTATGACATTGAAGATCTTAGTGAAAAAACTGATAGCATAATGACGAACTTAGACGATACTGTTCTAAACACAATGAAGTCGTAAAATGACATCTGAAACAACAACTATTACAGTGGGAACCATACCTGCATACTCATGGTGGATCGCAAACTTATTTCTAACATTTCATTTAAATACGATTTTGAAATTGAACTATACACAGACTTTGTTTTTATGCAGCTTGAAATCTCTTACCTGTCGTTTGCACATAGGACATTCAAGATGCTTTAGCGTTACATCTAAGTAAGCTCCAGGGTACCTCGTAGGACACCCTTTCATAAAAAATCAAACTGTCAGTATCTATGCAAAAGAAAAACAGTGTCGCATCTAACTACCGATCTTTTAATACATTATTATAATAATCATGTTTATTAATTACACATTCAAGCTGTCATTATCATTATGCTACTAAATCAGAAATTAAATCATGTTTAGTATTAATAAGTGCATAATTAATGCTGTCGCAATCTCAATTTATTATTTCCACAACTATTATATTCAAATTAATGCTGTTATCAAAAGTTTAAAATTTTTATGAAATTTTGAGATGTTACATGTGGTGTCGGAGCACAGATTCGAACTCTAGGCCTGAATGAGGTCCAAAACACGCAGCAGAAAATTTTCATACAGCAGAAAATTGTACTAACTTGAAAATTTAACTATTATGTTACTTAGAAATTATCTCAGTTACAGGTATGGAGAACTCGGCTGAACATTTAAGCGACAGATTTCAGCCAAACAGTCACAGTTCGGGACAACACCATGTAGAGGAAGGTCACGTGGAAATAAATAACAGTTCGACGGAACTGTTACGTGCCTTTCAAGAATTAAAGGCAGAAATCAAATCTATGAAACAAGATAATGAAAGGATTCTGCAAGCACAAGAACAACTCAATCAAGTGCTGTTTGAACACAACCAAACAGAGGAATAAGAGAGAAACATTAAAGATATTTCCAAAGTTGAGGACATGCCTCATACTGATAAAAATCAGAACATAAAAATCAACGAAGTAAAAGACAGCTCAACCTCATCAGGAGATGCTATTGAAGTACGCAAAAGGAAGCGTAACTATACCAGTGACAGCAGTGAAGGGGACTCCAAACCAAGAAGGAAAAATCATAAGAAATATGAGCAGATTTATGGAGAATTCAAGAAGATAAGACCTCCAACTTTCAATGGGGAAATTGAGAAAGGTGAGACAGCTGAAGCTTGGCTATCAGGGATGAAGAAATACTTCCAGATCTACAACTATTCAGAGTTCTTAAAGGCAAAGATGGCTATATATAACTTGACCGAACAAGCGGATATCTGGTGGCAAGACATCAAAAGGGTAAAGGGAATCAAAGATAAAGATGTAAGCTAGAGTGCTTTCAAACGATATTTCAAAAAGAAGTATCTATCTGAACAGTACTATGAAGAAAAATCTAAGGAGTTCTACGATTTGATGTTGGGAGGTATGAACATGAAGGAAATGAACAGTAAGTTTATGAAATTACTGAGATATGTACCATATCTCATAGAAGAGAAACCAAAATTTCAAAGGTACTTAAGCTATTTACCTTTCAGCATTAAAGACAGAATTGAGTACGACAGTCCTAAAACATTGGAAGAGAATATGAGAAAGGCAGTTTTCTGTTATGATACCAATCAGAAAAGATAAGGAATGTCAAACTGGAAAAATCATAAGCCCAACAATTTTGAGCAGAAAAAGAAAAATTTTAGATTCAGTGGAAATTCCAGATTTCAAAGGAAAAATTCTCAGAACCGGAATTATCAAGGGAACAATTCCAGAAATAATTCACAACATAATTCTACAACACCCAAAAATGCACCTAATATTGCAAAGACCAGTGAGCCAAAGACACATATTAAATGTTTTGAATGTCAAGGCCCCCATTATGCATCAGAATGTCCCTTAAGGAAGTGGAAGGAAAATAACATCAACTCTATACAAACCAAACCTGCTATTGGAGATGTAGCAAGGGAGATGCCAAGAATTAACGCAACACTTGACAACAGGCAAGCAGATCATCAAATCTATATGGTAGAGATTGAAGGTATCATACATGACCATCCTGTTACTGTTTTAATTGACCTAGGTGCTAGTTTAAGTTATATATCACGAGATGTTGTGGAAAGTCTTAAACTGAAAACTGAAAAGTTTAGTAAATCATGGCTAGTTAGACTAGCAACTGGAACAAAGAGAAAAGTATCAGATTTTATAGAAAACTGTGTGTTGTCCATGAATCATTTACAAACACGAATCAAGTTGAATATTCTACCTTTAGGTTCTTATGATATTATCGTTGGGATGGACTGGTTAGAAGCCCATCATGTTATCCTAGACTGTTATGGAAAAAGTTTTACATGCTTAAATGATGAAGGGAAAGCTATAGAAATAAAAGGCATTCCAAGGAAGGTAACCCTTAGGCAGATTTCAGCCATGCAAGTTAAAGGGCAGTTAGGAAGGGATGCCAAATGTTTGCAGTAAACATGGTAAATGATGAGTTTATGGATAAAGAGGATAAACTGAAATTAGAGGACATACCTGTCCTAAAGGATTTTAAAGATGTATTTCCTGAGGAGATTCTAGGATTACCACCCAAAAGAGATTTAGATTTTACCATAGAGTTGATACCAGGAGCAGTACCAAACTCTAAAGATCCATACATAATGAATATACTAGAGTTAAACAAATTAAAATCTCAGTTGAAGGAACTTATTGACAAGAAGTATATTAGACCCAGTGTGTCTCCTTGGGGAGCACCTGTCATCTTTGTTAAGAAGAAAGATGGAACCTTGAGACTGTGCATAGATTATCACCAGCTCAATAAGATGACGATCAAGAATAGGTATCCATTGCCCCGCATAGATGATCTATTCGATCAACTGCGTGGAGCAACAGTATTTTCGAAGATTGATTTAAGATCAGGATATCATCAAGTAAGGGTTAAGGATGAAGATATTTTCAAGACAGCTTTCCGAACTCGGTATGGACATTACGAGTTCGTAGTCATGCCATTTGGCTTGACTAATGCCCCGGTTGTATTTATGTGTTTGATGAATAATATTTTGCATAAGTACTTAGACAAGTTTGTTGTTGTGTTTATGACGATATTTTAGTGTACTCAAAAAGCAAAGAAGAGCATGATGAACATTTATGGATTATCCTTCAAGTATTAATAGATCATCAACTATACGCCAAATTTAGTAAGTGTGACTTCCACAAAGACAAAATTCAGTATCTAAGACACATAATTTCAGCAGAAGGAATCTCGGTTGACCCTGATAAGATAAGGGCCATTAATGACTGGCCGGTTCCTAAAGATGTGTCGGATGTAAGGTCATTTATGGGCATTACGGGGTATTACAAAAAGTTTATAAAGAATTTTTCAAAAATTTCCAACCCCATAACTTCCTTACGGAAGAAAGGGAAGAAATTTGTTTGGGATCAGAAATGTGCTAAGATTTGTAAGAAATTAAAGGAACCATTGACGATAGCACCTATCTTGAAGATAGCTGACCCCAACAAGGATTTTGTAGTTTGTACAGACGCATGCAATGATGGACTCGGTGGAGTCTTGAAACAGGAAGGACATGCGATAGCATATGAATCTAGAAAGCTGAAAGTACATGAAAAGAATTACTCTACTTATGATTTAGAGTTATTAGCAGTTATTCATGCCTTAAAAATGTGGTGTCACCACCTTATTGGCAGAAAGTTTACATTATTAACAGATAACATGGGTCTGAAATATTTATTGGATCAGACAAACCTGAATGCTAGACAAGCTAGATGGTTGACATTCTTAAGTGAGTATGATTTCGAAATTCAGCATATTAAAGGAAAGGAGAACAAAGTTGCAGATGCCTTGAGTCACAAGGAAAAACTAAATTTCATTTCAACAATCAATAATTATTCAACTGATTTGGAAAATCAGATTCTGGAAAAAGGTGAAATAGATGAAGAATATAGAAAAATGAAGGAAAAGACAGCCAATAACAATTCTGAAAATTGTATGGCAGATTACAAAATTAAGGAAAATGGTCTATTACTGTATAAAAATAGATTGTATGTAGCAGATATACCAGAAATAAAATTTCTGATATTAAATGAGATGCATAAAAGTCACTATTCTAGTCATCCAGGATATCAAAAGACCATCACTATGCCGAGAAAAGAATACTATTGGCCCAAAATGAAAGATGAAGTAGCAGAATACATCGCAAAATGCTTGGACTATCTAAAGGTGAAGGTTGGACATCAACATCCTGCTGGATTGTTGCAACCATTACCAATACCAAGCTGGAAATGGGAAGTGATCAGCATAGATTTCGTTACTGGATTACCTAAAAATCAGAAACAACATGATTCTATCATGGTGGTGGTGGACAAACTCAGCAAAGCAGCACACTTTATACTAGTGAAGACCACACATAAAGCCCCAGATATTGCATAAATTTTTATGAAACAGATTTTTAGACTTCATGGAATACCGAAAGTAATAATTTCAAATCGTGACTCGAAGTTTACAGGAAACTTCTGGAGGTCACTGTTTAAGGGATTGAATACAACTTTAAATTTCAGTACAACATTTCACCCACAGACGGATGGGAAGACAGAAAGGGTAAATCAAGTGTTAGAAGATTTATTAAGAATGTATGTTAAGAATCATCCTGGTAAGTGGGAAGATTATCTGCACTTAGCAGAATTTGCTTATAATAATCATTACCATGCATCGACCAGACTTAGTACTTTTGAAATTCTTTATGGTAGGAAATGTAATACATCTGTTTCGTGGAATGATCCAGTAAATAGAGTTGTTTTAGGACCTGAATTATTGCAAGAGTTAGAACTAATTGTGAAACAGGTGCAAGGACATTTAAAAGCTGCCCAAGATAGGCAGAAAATTCAAGCAGATTCAAAAAGAACTCATAAAGAGTTCCAGGTGGGTGAACATGTGTTTCTCAAGGTAAGACCGAAAAAGAGTTCACTGAAATTGGGGAGCTGTGCCAAGTTGGCACCCAGGTATTGCGGTCCTTTTGAAATATTATCTAAGGTTGGAGCAGTGGCATACCAACTGGCCTTGCCACCTAACCTGAAAATACATAATGTTTTTCATATATCGTTTTTAAAGAAATATGTGCACGATACTACTCATGTTGTAAACTGGAATGATGTACAAGTGGGACAAGATGGAGATTTTCTAGTGGAACCAAATTGTATCCTTGGAAGGAGGGAAACTATTCTCCGGAATTGCAGCATTGGGCAAGTGAAGGTGCAATGGAAGCACCTTATCCCAGAAGAGGCAACCTGGGAGTTGGAGAGTAGTATGCGGGCAGCATACCCAACTCTGTTTCAAGAACACTCAAGGAGTGATTAGCCAACATCGAGGACGATGTTGAGACTTAAGGGGGGGTGTATGTCACCTACCCAAATTTCTGGGAATTATTATTTTATTTGCAAAAATACTTTATGTTAATTTAAATTACAAAGTTTTGTAATTATGATTAGTTTTGATCATGGATGAATGTAATTATTGAATATTATTATTTAAATAAATTAATTAGGAGACAAACACCCAAGAGGATTGTTGAATGAGTGTTCACTGACCCACTAGGAGGAATGGAAGCTGTTGGAAAGTATGGGACACATGGCAATAGTTGCATCGCACCACTAGCTGTTGGTTATAGGACAACTACCCCTAAAAATAGGGCATTATCCCCCAGGTGGAGGGAGTGAGCATGCAGCTCATTTAATGACCCAATAACATCTAAAAAGGCCTAGGCAGCCTATAAATGCAAATTCGAATTGGGCAGGCAGCCCTTAATCAATATTTCTGCAGAATATTTTCCTCTTGTGAATCAGGTGATTACAAGAGAGATTCGAATAGGGAGGTTAGTGGTGACTGTAATCTTGAGTTTGCATTATTGCTGAGAGAAATAAAAAATGCTGGTGCAAGTCTATTGGATTGCTATCTATTGAAGATTCAGAAGTGAATTGCTACAGCAAGAAGCAGTCCTCATTCTTAAGTTTCTTCCTCCTGGTGGTTCAGTGAACAGGCTCGGGGGTCCTAAGACAGTACTTGATTGTTTTCTGGAATTGGTTGGGTGGAACTATCTTCTTGGGCTGTTTGTTGCCCTACAAATTTTTCTTAGGTTCTACAGCTTTTCTAATTTGTTCTCAGTAAATAATTCCGTTCTGTTTAACTAGTATTTTCTATTTATTTGTTTCCGAAAAAGAATCTAATCCTAGAAATTGTTTTAAGTCTGAATGTTTAAGTTTAATGTTGAAGTTGAATTGATAAACCAATACCTCTATTTTTCCACATGTTGTTTTGAATCATCATACACTAGTAGAGATACACAAATTAAAAATAGATTAGAGGATAGGCAAATGCCATTGATTCAAATAGATAGAACAGTGATTGAATTAATTTTTCATCTTAGCCCTATACTAAACAGTAACAACATTTATTTGATAAAATCTAGAAGATTATAAATTACTGTAGTGTTTCATACAATATATGTATTGTTCTCTTCTCTGTGTATGCACATTATAGTTTATTCATTCTATTAGTTTGTGCAGTATTCGAATGAAAATAGACAAACCATATTTATACTATAGCATAAAATTAAAGCAGTATTATTATCATTATTTACATGCTGTAAACAAAAGCATTTCACAGTCATCCTATATTCCCTAGTTTTCCTATTACATATGCTTACACACTGTTCTCATTTCTTATTCTATTTTGTTTATATATATATAAATTTTATCTAAATCAAACAGATAACGGAGGTCATATAGATAATCTATTGCTGATAGTTATTGTATTCAATAGATAATGGAAACTATAAGTATCATTTTTCTCTTTTGTTTTCGTTTTGCAAACTCTTTATTCACAGACTTAGAAAGTTCATTTTCAGAATATACTTTACATAACTTATAACTAAATAGGTTCACAAACCCTAGTTTAGAAACACAACGAAAACCACTTTACATTCTACAACATCTTATTTGCTAACTTAGATGGTTTCTTCAGAGAATATATAACACTTTTATTTAAGCCATCTTTTAAAATCAAAATCTCGCAAACCCTAGTTTGAGATGAAAATCACATTATCCACTTACAGCCAAGACGTTAAACTCAGACATTTTATACAAAGATTCATAATACAGACTTGACTTATACATTCACGCCCTTATTTTGGGGTTGATACATTACTTAAATCAACAAGAATCGTCATTATGGGCATAGCCCGTTATTTCTCTCTATAGTAAAACAAAACTTACTCTAACAATTGTACAAAGAAATTTTTTAGACTACCATTAAATTTTCATGATCTTGAAATAAGTCTAACAGACACGATTCACATGATAAATTTCAACTATTTAAACCTAGACAGAGACACTGTGTTATCATTCTCAACAGACAGAGGTGTAATCTTTATAAACAAGCCTCGGCTCTATGTTTCATCCATATCACTTGAAAAAGATAAATTGTGGTTCAATACAAGTCCCTTCTATGAGTAAATAGAAACGATATGCCCAGAAAACGAAAGTTACATTATGTTTTTCCAAAACATAACCAATGAAGTCGTGATTCTCAGAACAAGATTACAACACTGTTTGCAAACAAAATTATATAGGATTTATCCCAAGTTCCAACAGTTTGAAAGAATCCAAAAATTAACAAGCATCAACAAGTACAACTCTAGTCTGCAACATCAAACTTTAAAGTATAGAAACCAAGCATCATTCAAATGAACGAGAGTCTCGACAACAAACAAAAAATGTTTTTGTTTTACAGCATAGCTTTGAATAAATAACCATGACGAGCCATGGCAAACTTGCAAATCCATTCTTGAAACCCCATCAACCTTACAGAGCACCTATGAGGGTTTATGGGAAGACCCGGAGCTTACCGTTGGAAGCTTGCCCAACTTTATAAAACCATTGCTCAAAACACACCTTCTTAACCTGCAACTGACATGAAAACGAAGGTTAAAAGACTGATATCTTTGCAAAATGAGAATAGAATCATATTAAATGAATTATTCTTTCAATACAGGAATCGCTGTTCGTTTAAACAAACGTTACCTTGCTGCGAAACTACAAAATATTTTTCACCCTCGTCAGTTCTTTAATGACTCCACACTGGAAACGTTACAAGAAACCCTCGGTCCAGTTACACCAGGACAAAAATTCAACTCATTTTAAAAATGATGAGTTCCATAACTTCAACCCTTGATAGTAGAAAATAATTACACAGTCCATCAAACGACGCTGTTGTAGAAGGGAGAGCAACTGTAACCCTCTCCAGCCAGAGGTCTCAAGGTTGAGCCTCATACACAGTTTAGGCTAAAAATTTGGCAGCCTGTCGGCCACAGGCCGAGAACATTGGAGACAATAACCCTCATTCATCAAACTCTTAAACCAATTTCGAATCCATTTGCTAGGGTTTTGATCTGACGGTCCATATCAATGTTGATCAATGATCAGGCTTGTGCCAGCACACTTTGCATTGGGTCAAGCAACTCATGCATTCAATACACTATCACTTCACACTTATGGGAATGCCACAATGGATCGAGCTGGATCGCTCTGATCGTCCAGCTTGGAGGGAGGCTAACTCAAAACAATGACACGGTGGTCTCAACATTCAACTTTACAACAATAATACATTACGTGTAATGGCTTCGATCCTCGTCACCGAGAGTTATCATGCCAAGTCTTAAATGCAGATCGAAGGACGATATCCTAGTGATTCAGAGATCGTATCATATAAATGAGCTAGCACGTCAACCTGCCAATAATTATTGCATGTCAGTGTTATAGTTTCAATGTTACTTTTCGACCCTAATAATATGACATTAAAACATTATGCTTTGATAAGATGAATCACAATTTTCGTATGGTTCTAAGCTATGTCTTAGGTATGGTATCATTTGGCCCACGACGATTTACAAACCCTTTAGATCAACCTTCCTTTTTGTTATATAGTTCCAAGGTTCTATTTTGTGTAGAATTAAAATTAAATATAAAAACTCAAACTTATGACTTTATAACGTTACATGTTATATTGAGTCGGAGTCCTAAGTTCGTATGGACTTGAGTTACACTCCACGTTATCTTTCCAATGAATTATCAACCAAACTATTATATAGTTCCAAATTTATTTAATTGTGGATTCAGTTAATAAAGATACCACTTAGATATTTAGTTTATAGGATAACTATGATCATATTTTGACATAGTTCTCTTATGCTAATCAACAAGTAAATACAATCATGTATAGTTCAACATTATAAAATCATAATGGTTGTATGTTAGGAACCCATGTCTTTACTTTGTTAGTATATTGTTGTTGGACGCATATGCTTTGTAAGTAGTCCCGTAGTATTTGCTGATCAATAGTTTATGTTATTGTTGTTGGCACATATGCTTTGTAAGTCGCCCGTAGTATTGTTGAGCCATAGTTTGTAGTGGCCCATGGTTTTGACCCATAGTATCTGCACCTAGACTTAGTATATAAGTGTGTGTTGAGACCTATGAAGGCACCGTGAAGTTATTTGTATTGAGCTTGATCATAGGAGGTTGCCCCCTCGAAGTGGCCTGTGATCAATATAAAAGTGATTCTGAGTTCTGTCATTTCTGCTATTTCGCATATTCTTATTAATTAATTGTTGCAGGTGCATTACATCTGGTATCAGAGCACTTTCTTGGGCTCGCTGGGTGAAATTTCTGCCAAATTTTTTTTCGCATCTATGGCAGGTTCGGATTTGGGAATAATCCCTATCCGCTTAACTGTGGGAAGTACTTGGGAATAAGCTCTAAAACTCATTGTGAGGAGTACCACAGGAACCCCGAAGTAGCTGGCCCATTGAGAGGACCTGCCAGTGAAAAGGGCAACGACCCCTACCTGATTGACTAGTTCCCACCCGTGAGGTAAACCAAGAGCTGTCGTTTGTGGCAAAGTGGTTATCAGTTTTACCTGAGCCATGGAGTGAGGGGTACTGCCCCAATACGCAAGCCGTCAGACAGCATTGGTGGCTGAGTGAAACCCCTGAACTGTTAGGAAGCCGCACATACCTGGGGTCCATATCTATTTTCCGCTGAACTGTTGTCGATCACTGCTGCACCATTTTAGATCCAGTCGTTCAGATCTATTTTGCAAGCCGTTGCAGATCCAGCCGTTTTCAATCCATTCGACGCCATTTCAAATCCCTTCCGAGCCGTAGCCGCTCCAGTCTAGAAAAAAAATAGTTTTTTCTCCATATCTCCCTTGTTTTCACTCTGTTTCCCTTGAAATTTTCGGGGAACCCCTGTCATCCCATTCTGCATATTTCATTCCTGAGGACCATGTCTCCAATTCCCCTTCCCAAAGCCCGAAATCCCACATTTGTCTATTTTTAGGGTTTGCCATAACTTCCTCAGATTTCACCCAATCACCTTCAAATTTTACCACAGAGTTCCCTTATGAATTCTACTTCTTTGTTCCCCTTTGCCAAATTTTCCCATTCTTTCACCCCGCTTCTAAAATCCTCATTTTTGATTCCCTGTCTATTCGACAGTGTCCAAAACCTAGTCAAACCCCAATTACCCTTCAGATTTTTTCCCAAGTCCAGATTTTCCTTTACTGAAGCAGTTTTTGTTTTTGTTTTCCTACCACACCGCCTCTAAAATGACCCCATATGAAGAAGTCTATGGTCAGGCACCTCCAGTTCTTCTTCCATACACCCCAACCAGTTCACCAGTTCAGGAAGTTGACACGATCCTTCGAAACCGCGATCAGATTCTTCGCATTTTGCGGGACAATCTTCACATGGCAAGAAATCACATGAAGCAACAAGCTGATCAGCACCATTCTGAGTGCACTTTTCAAGTCGGTGATATGGTTTTTCTTCGTCTCCAGCCGTACAAGCAATCCTCCCTCACACTCAAAGGGCGTCATAAGCTCGCTCCAAAGTTCTATGGGCCATATCGGATTCTTCAGAAGATTGGGTTCGTTGCTTATAAATTGGAACTTCCTCCTTCCCGCATTCATCCAATCTTTCATGTCTCTTGTCTGAAGAAAGTTCTTGGCACCAACATCAGTGGACAAACGATTTTACCCGAACTAGATAATGAAGGATTCATCCTTTTGGAGCTGGAGGCCATCCTCAATCGGCGCACTCGTCAGCTTCGCTCTCGCTCTATCACAGAGATCTTAATTCAGTGGCACAGCATGCGACTAGAGGATGCTACATGGGAACCAATCCTTCAGATTCAACAACAATTTCCACATCTAAAGCTTTGAGGACAAAACTTTTTTTAAGGGGGAGGGGATGTTAGGAACCCATGTATTTACTTTGTTAGTATATTGTTGTTGGACGCATATGCTTTGTAAGTCGTCCCGTAGTATTTGCTGATCAATAGTTTATGTTATTGTTGTTGGTGCATATGCTTTGTAAGTCGCCCGTAGTATTGTTGAGCCATAGTTTGTAGTGGCCCATGGTTTTGACCCATAGTATTGGCGCCTAGACTTAGTAGATAAGTGTGTGTTGAGACCTATGAAGGCACCATGAATTTATTTGTATTGAGCTTGCTCATAGGAGGTTGCCCCCTCGAAATGGCCTGTGATCAATATAAAAGTGATTCTCAGTTCTGTCATTTCTGCTATTTCGCATATTCTTATTAATTAATTATTGTAGGTGCATTACATTGTAGTCCATACACAAGAGACTTAACACTAGTTAGTGATATCGTCAGCATACATATAAATTCTACTAGTATGAGTATAGGTAGTCTTTAGTTTAGACATTTCTTGAATTCCTTTGGCAAAAGGGTAACACAAAGATAACCAAAGATTATGTAAGCTTGTTTTATCTTCTCACTACCAACTTTAACAATGGCGTTGAAGGTGCTTAGTTGCCTCAAGACAACAAAAAGCCAGCCACTATGACATTGAAGATCTTAGTGACAAAACTGATAGCATAATGACGAACTTAGACGATACTGTTCTAAACACAATGAAGTCGTAAAATGACATCTGAAACAGTAACTATTACAATGGGAACCATACTTGCATACTCATGGTGGATCGCAAACAAATTTCTAACATTTCATTTAAATACGATTTTGAAATTGAACTATACACGGACTTTGTTTTTACACAACTTGAAATCTCTTACCTATCGTCTGCACATAGGACATTCAAGATGCTTTAGCGTTACAGCTAAGTAAGCTCCAGGGTACCTTGTAGGACACCCTTTCATCAAAAATCAAACTGTCAGTATCTATGCAAAAGAAAAATAGTGTTGCATCTAACTACCGATCTTTTAATACATTATTATAATATTCATGTTTATTAATTACACGTTCAAGCTGTCATTATCATTATGCTGCTAAATAAAAAATTAAAGCATGTTTAGTATTAATAACTACATAATTAATGCTGCCGTAATCTCAATGTATTATTTCCGCAACTACTATATTCAAATTAATGCTGTTATCAAAAGTTTAAAATTTTTATGAAATTTCGAGATGTTACAGATCCCTTCTACGAGAAGAGATGAGGTGGAAAACCATGGATACTTATATCATGGATGCCTTGTCTATGAGAGGTTGCCCTCAGGAGATAAACAAAAATAAGGTATATGGGGGGAGATCTAAATCTAAGGGTAGATCTAAATCCCTGGGAAAATTTATAAGGAAGTGTTGGAAATGCGATAAAGTTGGGCACTATAAAAATGATTGTAGATCTAAGAATGTTGAGAAAGGAAAGGCATCCGAGGATACCTCTACGACAGAGGCAAAAACTTCCTTAGAAGAAGGAGGGGATGTGTACCTAGATTCCATTGGTAATCATTCCGAACATGATATATGGTTGATTGAATCAGGTGCGTCATGTCATATGACCCCTCATAGGAATGGTTCTATGAATATGAAAAGTACAATGGAGGCGATGTGTTCTTGGGAGATGATTCACCAACCAGTATCATTGGGCATGGTAGAGTCAAGTTTAAACTCAAGGATGGAAGGATTACAACTCTCCTTGTAGCACTACATATTCCAAATCTAGCAAGAAACTTGATATATATCAGAAAGATGGATAATGCAGGTGTAAAGACTGTGTGTGGAGATGGTGGTTGCAAAATGGTTTGAGGATCAGTGGTACTAATGAGGGGAGTTCGTTATGGAACTATATGCAAACTATTGGGAAGAACCATCATTGGTGAATGTAACATTTATGTTGTGCCTAAGGGGAGAGATACATAAAATAGAATCCTGACTGCATCAGGAGGAAAGACGATGCTATGGCATCAAATATTGGGGCATATAACAGAAAAGGGCCTTCGAGCACTACAAGGTAAAAGTATGGTTGAAAGTATGATTGATTGCACTCTAGATTTTGATTTCTATGAACACTGAATATATGGAAAACATAATCGAGTAATATTTTCATCTAGTTCTACAAGAGCAAAGGGAATTTTAGAGTTAATACACAGTGATGTGTTTAGACATGTTCATGTTCCATCACTAGGTAGATCTGTGTATTATGTTTCATGTATAGATGATTTCTCAAGGAACGCATGGATTTATTTCCTTCAAAAGAAATCTGAAGTATTTGCTAAATTTAAAGAATTTAAGGCTCTTGTAGAGAATCAAATAAAAAAGAAAATAAAGGTGTTGAGGAAAGATAATGACAGAGAGTTCTGTGGAAATGAATTCTAGGAATTCTGTAAGAAGTGCGGTATAGAAAGGCAGAAGATTAATCCATACACACCTCAACAAAATGGACTTGTCAAAAGGATGAGTAGGACACTGATGGCAAATGCAAGGAGCATGCTAGGCAGTGTTGGGATACGATAAGAATTTCGGGTAGAGGTAGTGGAGACAACATGTTACTTGGTAAATCGATCACCCACATCAACATTGGTTGACAAAACTCCACAAGAGGTATGGACTGGTAAGAAACCCTCTATTAAACATATGAAAGTATTTGGATGTGATGCTTATGTACATGTTCCAAAGGAGAAAATGAGTAAGATGGACAATAATGCTGAAAAATGTATCTTTATTGGTTATATAGTTGGTATGAAAGGTTATAAGATTTGGAATCCTTTAACTAAGAAGACTATTTACAGTCGAGATGTTGTGTTTAGAGAGGTCAAAGAACTTCCCAGACAGGAAGTGACTCCAATGGAAAAGGAACTAGAGAAGATATATTTTGAGTTAGAAGATGAAGAATCTGACTCAACGAAAGAAGCTAGATCAGAAGAAGAAGAACCTCATACCCCTATTTTGAGGAGATCATCTCGAGAAAGAAGACAACCAGAAAGGTATTCCCCTCCTGGTTTTCAGTCTAGTTTTGCTTTATCCATAACTGATGATGATCCTAGAAATGTGAAGGAAGATGTTGATTCAGAGGATAGTGATCTCTGGAAGAGGGCCATGCTTGAAGAAATGGATGCCTTGGAAAAAATGAAGCGTGGGATTTAGTTCAGTTACCTGCTAGAAGAAAATCTGTTGGAAGCAAATGGTTGTTTAAAAGGAAGTTAAATGCATAAGGTAAAGTGGATAAGTACAAATCCCACTTGGTAGCAAAGGGATATTCTCAGGTAGAGGGAATTGATTTTGGTGAAATATTTTCTCCAGTTGCAAAATTAACTTCTATTAGATTTCTTATTTCTATTGCTGCTATGTTTGATCTTGAAGTAGAGCAGATGGATGTGAAGACATTGTTCTTACATGGGGATATAGAAGAATAAATCTTCATGAAACAACTAGAAGGGTTCACAGTAAAGGGAAAGAAAGAGCTAGTATGTAAACTAAAGAAGTCCCTTTATGGTCTAAAGCAATCTCCAAGGATGTGGTACCAAAATTTTAACACATACATACTTGGATTGGGGTTTGTGAGAAGCAAGGTTTATCACTGTGTCTACTCCAAACAAGTTGGTGATCACTTCATTGACATAGTACTATATGTTGATGACATGTTGCTGATTGGAAACAACAAAGATGTCATATAGGAGGTGAACTCTCAGCTATCCTCCAAATTTGACATGAAGGATCTCGGTGTTGCAAATTTCATACTAGGAATGGAGATTAAAAGAGATCGTGCAAACATGAATATCTGGTTAAATAAAATAAAATATGTTGAGCCAGTACTACAGATATTTGACATGCAAGAAAGTAAGTCGGTCAAGATCCCTATACCTATAGGTGTAAATTTATCTGTAGATCAGTGTCCCAAGAGACAGGAAGAGGAAGAAGATATGGCTTGAGTTCCATATGCTAGTGCGGTTGGGAGTTTGATGTATGCAATGGTCTGTACCAAACCGGACATTGCTCATGCAGTGGGAGTATTGAGCAGATATATGTCAAAATCAGGGAAAGAGCACTAGATATCTATAAAGAGGGTCTTCAAATATTTGTGTAGCACTGCATATTATGAAATCTTCTACCAAGGAAGACCTGGACTAGGCAAAGTAATAAATGTACATGGATTTGTTGATGCAGACTAGGTTGGAGATCTTGACCATAGAATATCTACAAGTGGGTACTCTTTTAACCTATTTGGAGGAGCTATCAGTTGGATAAGAAAGAGATAGGTTGTAGTTGCACTCTCAACTACATAAGCTGAATATGGAAGCCATTCATGTAAGTAAAGAATTTGTATGGTTGTAGAGATTATGTTCAGGTGTTGGGTTTGTATAGAAATCTGTAAGGTTATAGTGTGACAACCAAAGTGCAATCTTCCTGGCAAAGAACCCTGTTTATCATGCTAAGACAAAAACTATTGATGTGCAATATCACTTTGTGAGAGATATGGTTGAAGACAAGAAGGTGTTGATGGAAAATGTTGACACCTTGAAGAATGTTACAGACTCATTAACAAATTCTGTCAGTACAGATAAGTCCTCTTGGTGTAGAGAATCTATGGGCATTAATTCCCTAAACCTGTGACTTTATGAGTACATGACTCATTGTTATGCAAAGAAAACAACAAGTGGGAGAATGTTGGGCATGTGTTATTGTTAAGATTCAATATGATAAGACAGAAAATATCAGCATTACATTCCATTTCACAATAATAGCATATACAAGATCACCGAAGAAACAACAAGCATAGCATAAAAACAAGAGACACAGATTTATCCTGAGAAACCCTCATGGGGTAGAAAACCTAGCAAAGCTTCCTCAATATAGATGACCAGCAATATATAAATATGCAAACCAAAGACATGATCTCCTACTCCTCCATAGCATACCTCTCTCTCACAAGTGCGCTACATTTCAAGTGAGAGAAGTGTATCAAATGAGGAACACACCTCCTCTATATATACACATCTCCGACTTGTACATTATATTAACTAGGTCAGCCCCAACTTTACCACTGGGTTAAATACCCCATTACAACTGACTGGGTTGACCCCACTAGGGTGTTCTAATAACCCTTTGACCCACATAACACATATAGGGCCGACCCCCACTAGGGAAGTTTAATAACACAAGTTACCACAACCCGATGGAGGAATAAACATCTCCGTATATACAATAAGATCTTCACAGAGGAATGAAACATCTCCGGAATAATAAAGTACAAATATAATATTATTTGAAGTTACAATATTTCAACACTCCCCCTTAACGAGAAGGATATTATAACAACATCTGCACGAGCAAGGAGTCATAAACATCATACATGATACATATATAAATCATTGGAAGCTTTCTCAACATCATCAGTAACTCAAGCAGTTACTGGAACATCAACATCTTTAGTACCAAGTCTTTATCTTCTGCAGCACTCGAACAACTACAACAATATCAACATCTGGATCCTCACGATCATCAACATCGTCATCACACAATCATCAATATCGTCATCACACGATCATCAACATCGTCATCACACGATCATCAGCATTGTCATCACACGATCATCAGCATCATCATCACACGATCATCAGCATTGTCATCATCATCGTCATCACACGATCATCAGCATCGTCATCATCATCATCATCACACGATCATCAACATCGTCATCTAGACCATCACGATCACCAGCATCGTCATCTAGATCATCACGATCGGCAGCATCATCATCTAGATCAACATTATTAGTATCCACACCAATACAAGTATACACATCATCAATACAAGTATCCTCATCAATACAAGTATACATATCATCAATACAAGTATCCTCATCAATACAAGTATCCTCATTAGTCAAGTATACACAATAGCAACATACCCTGCAACACACATGATCCTTCCTTTCGGAATTACGGGATCATGGACAATCCTTCCTTTTGGAATTACGGGATTCTAGGCCATCAACTATGGTGATCCTTCCTTTCGGAATTACAGGATCAGGGACAATCCTTCCTTTCAGAATTACGGGATTCTAGTCCATCAACATTGGTGATCCTTCCTTTCGGAATTACGGGATCATGGAAATCCTTCCTTTCGGAATTACGGGATTCTAGTCCATCAACTCTGGTGATCCTTCCTTTCAGAATTACGGGATCATGGACAATCCTTCCTTTCAGAATTACGGGATTCTAGTCCATCAACTCTGGTGATCCTTCCTTTTGGAATTACGAGATCCAATCCTTCCTTTCGGAATTACAGGATTCTAGTCCATCAACATTGGTGATCCTTCCTTTTAAAATTATGGGATCATGGACAATCCTTCCTTTCGAAATTACTAGATTCTAGTCCATCAACATTGGTGGTGCTCAGAAAATCCTTCCTTTCTAAATTACGGGATCATGGACAATCCTTCCTTTCGAAATTACGGGATTCTAGTCCATCAACATTGGTGGTGCTCAGAAAATCCTTCCTTTCGAAATTACGGTACCCAATCTTTATGGAGCTACCACACTTGGACGATCCTTCCTTTCGGAATTACAGGATCCTTGTCCAATACTCATATCTTAGATAATCCTTCCTTTTGGAATTATGGGATTCTTGTCTAAGGATCAATATTTAAGACTATCCTTCCTTTCGGAATTACGGGATCACTGTCTAAGGATGATCAATCCTGATCTATTTAAGACACCTCTCATGTCTATGGACAATGTAGTCCTATCACGTACATTCTGAACTAAATGTTCAGGGATGATGCAGTCCTATCACCAATTTTCGAAGACAGATGTCTACGGGTCAATTCAGGGGACCGAAGTCCAGGGATGATGCAATCCCTTTCGTCTACTAGGGACTTCTTTCTCGGAGACATATGTCTACGGATCAATTCTGGGACCGAAGTCTGGGGACGATACAATCCCCACCTGTCCACTAAGGACTTCATTCTCGAAGAATTAGGTCTACAGATCCTTTTAGAACATGTGTTCAAGGATGATGCAATCCCCTCGTCAACTTAGACCCTGTCTAAGGACCATCCACCAACCTCTCTGTTGGCATCACCAATATAGGTATCCACATCATCGACCTCACTGTCGATGTAAGCAATCTCATCATAAGTGACCACATCACTCCCCCTTTCGATGAGGGTCCTACCAAGCTTGTCTCAGAAAATACTCAAACTTTACTTGAGGTAGGGTTTTGGTTAGTACATCGGTAACTTGTTACAAATTCGAACTTCACCATATCTTGTCAGATCTCTACGTTCTTTATCATGGAACACTAGATTCTCTGCTATCTTGATACAACTCTGTTTGTCACATAGGATCACAGTTGGGTCTATCTCTAAGTCAAACAATCATGAAGCCATACTTCTTCACAACTAGCAGAGCAAGCATCCATATATTTCGCTTGTGCTGAGAGCCACACTAGACTACTTCCTGCTAAACCACAAGATCATGGTTGATCCCAGACAATAACATCCTCTCGATGTGCTCTTCCTGTCTGATGCACTTTCTGCTCAATCAACATCTGTGTAGCCATCTGAAGTCATGATCTCCAAGATAGCATAGATCAAAGTCTATCGTATCCTTTAGGTACCTCATCACATGCTTTGCAACTATCAGGTGAACACATCTAGTTTCCACTAGATACTGACTCAAGGTGTTCACAGCAAAGAATATATCTGACCTAGTATTCGTTAGATACATCAATGATCCAATAATTTGTCTGTACAGAGTTATATCCACTAACTCTGATGAGTCATCCGCTAACAGCTTCAAGTTGGAATTCATGAGAGTGGACATTCCAACACATCAAGTCCTTTTAATGTTTCTCGGCATACTTTCCCTGGTTGAGAAAGATTCCTTCTGAGCCTTGCCATACTTCCAGACCTAGGAAGTAATGCATCAATTTGAGATCTTTCATTTTCATTTCTGCAGCCATCTTCTTCTTTCTTTTCGAGATCTGTTTGTAAAAATAGATCATCCTCATATAGTAATAGTATGACAGGTTCATCATTCGTAACGGATCAGCTTTACTTTTGGTAAAGCCCAAGCTTATCAAGAAACTGTCAATTCTCCCTTTGTGACTAAACATCATTCACACTCTGCATTGAGTGATCTTTTGCATATCTATCTATGCCATCTCTCATCAGATGGGTCTACTGATATGAGCCTCAATATTATTCGAACTCTGTGGTGAGTTCCTTCTTGCATCCATGTCATCTGTGTATAGAAACCATATTCAACCTTGTAGCAAAGGTTGAGATCCACATCACCCATGGTAATCATTAAGCTCATCAATTGACTATCGATCCTGGGTACCCGAACAGAGCTTTCTTCAATTGAATCCTTGATTCGCACTTCTTCTTTAATTACATTATTAAGATAATGGACTTATCTAGCCGCTTGGAGCAAACATCTCGTCATGATTCTCTTCCTCTTTCTAAGAGAATATTCTAGCCACAAGCCTTCTATATTATGTTTGATTTGTAAATCTTCTTGTTGAACATCCATCATTTGTTCGGTGTTCATCATTCTTCATGATCTTTCCTACAAATCAAAATTAAGTACATGATTAGTAATACTCATAATCATCAAATAATGTTGACATGATAACCTATTATGCATACAGATATGATTTACATAGTTATGCTACTATCTTGACCAATACTTTGGCACAACACTTTTCCATATCCTGTATGCATACAATGGCTATCTAGATGCCTTCCATCTCTACCAGAACATACTATCGAGAGTGTGCATAACTCTCAGCATGTCAACAAAGAGGTTTCATTCTAGATAAGCAATAATGGAATGTTTGTCCAACTTACCAATCATATGCATATTAGTAGTATACTATTCAATGTTATATGAATGTTTACACTCAACATGATATATTCTAGGAATTCAAATATGCATATAACTATTACAAGCAATATCATTTACTATTTCAAATAACAACTCAAATACGTATCTTTTATGTTTGTGTGGTTGCCTCCCGCTTGATCTTCTATATGTCTTTTGAACTTCTATTCATTCTATACCACTGTGCATGCTCAGGTGTGCACTAGTGTCATCCTCATGATCTCATACACAAACATACATTCATTATTATATTCTCAATATTATCAAAACATTATAATTCTTGAATATGTATAGTCATGATCATAAACATTAGTATTCAAGGTTTCAGGGAAGTCTTCTTTTACTCATGCATATTCTTATTTGATTAGTTAAATCATCAATCAAGATAAGAGACATAATATGCATAAACCCTTGATTACTAACTTTATTTATAAGCATAACCAATCATACCAAGTATACTTATATAAGGGATCCTAACACAAAGTAAGATTCTAACTTGACATAGGAAAACATACCTGGATTAGTATACCTACTTAGTTATGTCTAACATACCTAATCAATATCTTCTTTGTTCTCTTCAATGATTTAGAGATCCTGTGCTAGAACCTGCATATCTCATAGGTTAAGCATAATAGAACAAAGTCATACATACCTCATAAATAGAACTTCTATGTGATCAAGGATTATGTATGAGTCTTTGTCTTCATGTTGCCATGGTCATGGAACTTGATTTGTCTTTCGTGATGTACCTGTATCTTGTTAGTAGACAACATCAACCTCATACAACACCACAGTGCATTAGTACAATCATATAGCCCTAATCAATGAATGTCTTCTATCATTCACATAATTTTACTAGGGTGATAAGACAATTCTAACATTAATCAAGATTGTACTAATAAATAATATGAAGACAAACATATTATGAACTTTAATCAAGAATCAGATTTCAAGACATACCTGTATCTTCTTAAGTCATACATGTTGAGACTTCTTGTAGTCTTCTTATGTAAGGCCTTAGCCTCATCTCCCCCTGAAGCTGGATCTGGAGCTCGATTAGGCTTTGTCAGAGAAACCCTAAAAAATTCAAAATTTGACTTTCACACTTCTAAATGTATGGAAGGATGTGTCTTGCTAAGCTGATCAAACTATCATACTTCAATTTTGAAATCTCCAAAATTTGACCCTTAAAATTGCCTTTGAAACTTCTGGATCTTTTGGACGGGATCCTGAACTAGGGTTTGATAAACCCCACTCTTCTGACCAATCAAAAGGTTTGATCCAAGGCTCTAAACTCTTATTTTTCTGAGGATCTTCCAGACGTGGTCACAGACTTCAAGAGTTCCAACTTTTGCTGAAGCCCTAAATTTTCACCTTTCCGATCAAAATCCCGAACTGGGGTTTGATCAAGCCCAGTCTTCTACCCAACAAAAAAACTTGATCTTGGTCTCTAAATTTTGATTTTTCTGAGTAGCATTCAACCATGGACTCTGATTCCAAAAATTCCAACTTTCTCTGAAACCCTAAATTTCAGAAGCCATGAATGAAGGTGCTCAAAAAAATAATTTTGTTTTGACAGAAATATGTACCTGATTGTTTCTACTGTAACTACGAAATTTTCAATCCACAAGGTCTGAAAACGTTTTCTATGGTATCCTGACCTGTCATCTTTCCATCCCGACAGGTCTAACCTCAATTGGATTCTCTGAGAGAGAGTTATGCCAAGTGTCGCAACATGACCTATTTATGGGATAAAACAGGAGAGCGAACTTGTATGGTGTGCCGTGTGTCACTGGTTCAACTTCGGCCTCTGAAAAAGTTTTATGAGATAGTACAGTTTGTGTACTACCTGTCACTTTTTACAAAATTTCATTTGGAGCTTACGATCCCAAGTTATGACCTTTTTTCCTAGGTTACCTGAATTTGACTGAGATCTGGAAGAGGCACAAACCCTAACTTGTACTGATCATAACTCACAAAGTAAAACGAATCTTAGGGTTCCCTTTGGAAAAAAGGTACCTGGGGATGTTATCTACGACCGATAAAGGTTTCAAACCTTGAACCTTCGCCAAAATGGATTTATAGCGAACGTTCCACGATGACTTTTTTTTTCTATATAAAACCCAAACCTTCAAATTGTTGCAAGTGAAGCAAGCGTCGTAAGTGCCATACATTGCCTTCCTTCAGGTTAGCTCTAATACCATGTTAAGATTCAATATGCTAAGAAATAAAATATCAGCATTACATTCCATTTCACAATAATAGCATATACAGGATCACTGAAGAAACAACACGCACATCATAAACACAAGAGACACAGATTTATCCTGGGAAACCCTCATGGGGTAGAAAACCCAGCAAAGCTTCCTCAATATAGATGACCAGCAATATACAAAGATGCAAACCAAAGACATGATCTCCTCCTCCTCCATAGCATACCTCTCTCTCACAAGTGCGCTACATTTCAAGTGAGGGAAGTGTATCAAATGAGGAACACACCTCCTCTATATATACACATCTCCGACTTGTACTTTATATTAACTAGGTCGGCCCCAACTTTACCACTGGGTTAAACACCCCATTACAACTGACTGGGCCAACCCCACTAGGGTGGTCTAATAACCCTTTGACCCACATAACACATACAGGGCCGACCCCCACTAGGGAAGTCTAATAACCCAAGTTACCACAACTCGACGGAGGAATAAACATCTCTGGATATACAATAAGATCTTCAAGGAGGAATGAAACATCTCTGGAATAATAAAGTACAAATATAATATTCTTTGAAGTTACAATATTTCAACAATTATATTATTTGCATGTGTGTGGCGGGGGATGATGTGTCTGTCAGTGATGCGCCTGACGATCCCTCCGGCACCTTCACGAAAATGGCCGTTAGGTCGTTTTCGTCTGCGAGCACCAAATTTTTTTGGGTTATTTTCAGTTATTTTTGGAAATTGTCTAAAAATATGTAATTTAATCCTGATTAAGGGATTGGGGTTTATTTTCTAATCCGGGTTAACGGATTAGGGTATTGGATGCTGCGGAATACCTATATTGTATTGTGATTGATTCATAATGACTATGTGAAAAATAAGAGGTGTGCCTCTAAGTCTTGTTGGTTTTCCTAGTTAAGGGTTTCCAGGGTAAATCTCTGTGTATTATGTGTGATGCTGTGGTGTAATCTATGTTTTGTTTAAAAGAATTTGTATGCTTTGCTTCTCTGCACAGGTTTAAACATTAAGTGCCAAGTTGTATGGGGTGAGTGGAAAGTTGATGGAGTTGTGTCAGACTACACATGGCATCATCATGAATGCCGCTGAGTGTCATGAAAACTATTTCATTCAATTAAAAGACATAATGGATGCAATGCAAGTTGACGTTAATGGAATCTATCCTTGGAATCACGAGCCCAAAGGAGAATGTGCAAAAGGAACCCCCATGGATGAAGCGTCAGTTTCTCAGCCCGAAGTTGAAGAAGTTATCACTCGGGAGTGAAGACCTTTTCTCCCTTTTTGTCTTAAGTTTCTAGATTTTTTTTGCATTTTCCTGGTAGGCCGATTTATCAAAGTTTATACAGTTAGAAGTGGAAGGTAAATTTTTTTAAAAGATGTAAAACTATTGAGCAAATGGAAGTTTCTATAGCTCTTTGCTGCACTGAAACCTTATATTTTGGACTCTTGTCTCTTATTTTGCATCCCTGGGGGCGTATGTAATTACTACTCTTTTATAATATAAATTTTCTTCTCGTTTCTGTTAAAAAAACATGCTTGATTCTTAATAATGATTAATAATAAATGAAGTCATGATGCTCTCAACAAGAATTGAGTTGAGTCCTTCCCGTAGCTAGGGTTTCCCTAGCCACCACCATCGTTGAGTTTGAAGCTATTCGATTAGCCATGTGAGATTAAACATTGAATTTTCGTAGAATCCTATGCACCATAGCTATGGAGAGATTTTGGTGGAGTTAGAATGGGAAACCCTTCTCATCCCGAGGTAGAGGCATTCAAATATCTATTAAGTCCCCTAAAATCAATGAAAGGAAGCCTGTTTTTTAAACTAGTAGATGTCATTCCTTGGCTAGACATTCCATCATCAAAGCCAAGGATAAAATACCTCTTTTGTATGAGAGAGCAATAATAGTAATGTCCATTGTCCTTTGGCCCAATCCTTAACCAATAAAGTCAAGAATATTAGTGCACCGCGCTCCCAAGATCCAAGGTAAGGTTTTCTCTTGTACATGTGGCCATGGATAGCTTTTGTTCATATTCATTAACAAGGAGGGACAAGATATGAACTTTAGATTTGGATCCTATTTCATGGGATCTAGAGGAATGTTTATATCCCATTGGCCCCTTGATTTAACCAAAAGATGGAGGATTTTGTAGCCCCTTTGTGGGTCAAGTTGCCTAATCTCCCTTTAAATTTTTTGGATGAATCTTCTCTCAGAGATATTGGAGACAAGCTAGGTCGATTTATCAATCAAACAAAGACAAAATAAAATTTATATTTATGTGCAAGAATTTGTGTGGAAGTAGACCTGGAGAAGGGCCTTCCAAAGGTAGTGCAAATCAACATGAAAGGTTGGAACCACCTACAAGCACTAGAAATATCAGCAACTTCCTTTCAAGTGAAATACTTATCATGAGTATGGAAAATTTTCAAAGGGTCACCCAAGAAAACAAGATTTTGAGCCCCCTTCAAAGTAGCCATTGGAACCATCCAGGGGAACATAGTGGGAATTATTTAAGAAAGTAAACAATAGGCACATCACTTTGAAGTCCAAGGAGCCACATAAAACAAAGAAAAATCTTATTGGATGCCCATCCCATCTAGAAAAATATATGAATCCCTTGGATCAAATGGTTCAAAGGGGTAAAGTGAGGGTGTAAAGAATCTACAAGAAGAAAAACTTGAAGGAAATGCGAAACCATTTAAGGCCCATGTGAATCAAAAGATCTATGACCAAAAAGTTAATAGAAGGGAATCTTCAACTATGCTAATAATTTTAAATTTTTTATCCATGTTCTCAAGAATTTGTAATAAAAAATAATAGTAGAAAAAAACATTTGTCTCTCTTCTTCCAGAGGAGGTAAGAACTATAAGTTATGATGAACCAATTTGAAGTTGGTATTACTAAGTTGGTTAATTCAATCAACATAGCCTAGATTGGGTGGTTGGGAATATTGGTTTTGATACTCCCCACCCAAGTTCAAATCTAGCTCATGACATGTTATGATGCACATTGAAGATACCTTGATTCTTCTTGAATAGAATGTGTTAATTCTTCTTGAATAGAATGTGTCTATTCTTTTCATAAATATAACCCATAACACCCGTGAACCACATTTAAAAAAAAAGTTAATTAATTCAATCTCAACCTTGTTTTTAAATATAATATGCAATATGTAATCCTTTGTATTAAAAAAAATACATAATTCTTAATAAGAGAATTGAGAATTAAACTACTTTGTGCAAATATTATAAAACATCAAAATCGGTATATAATCCCTAACAAACAAAACTCATAGTTAATATTTTAATATAAAAAATAAATATCAAACATATAACCTTAAAAGTCAAAATGGTAGATATCACATCCAAATGGGATGAACATATTGTACACTTTTTATTAATGGGAAAGAAATTAAGTAGGGTCAAAAGCATGGGCATGTATCTCAAGTAGAAGGTTGGGACTTGGACTCTTATGGAAGAGGGATGGGCATTAGCTTCGATGTCCATAAAGTAGGAGACTAGTGGAGCAATCACATTAAAAAAAGGCGACAAGTGTATGCGTATGCACAACAAAACTATAAAAAGGCTTGGACATATTTGCACGTTTATGTTCATGTCTAATAATAATTGGCATTAGGGAGTGAGTTCATATTTTTTCTCACTCGAAGGTTCCCCAATGTAGAATTATCAATTGAAATGGTAGTAAGTTATTTTGTGGGCCAGGTTTAATACTCTAATAGTTATTGTTCCTTTCCCAATGCCTCTAGAAGGTCAATCTATAATCAATTGTTGTGTTTGTAATGGTAAGTTAAGGCTTATGTGTTGGGGTTAAATAATAATTTTTATATAATATGTTCCTCTGACAAGGTTAATGTTCTCAAGTTAATATTGGCGTTATTTTTATGAAATTATCTAGTGGGATACTTTTTTTAAAAAAAATTTCACTCCACTCAATTTGTGTTAGTGGGATTCTTTAGCATGTATACATGTGGCACTTTCATAAGTGTATGTATGGTTTGATCATACATTGTCAGCACTTGGCTTTTAATGGGAATCCCAATGGGGTTTGATGTGCTTCCAATCTCCTTTACAAATGGACAATGTTGACCCACCAAACCTTGTGAAGTCGTTTAGTATGCATTCACGTAAGTATATGAATAAATATCTAAAGAGTTTATATCCCTTACCTTTTTATAATACCACTTATACCTTTAGTTAGGAGCAATTTGGATATGGATGTGAATCCTTCGAACCAATGCTCATCTCCATAATTAAACCAAATGCATATTAACTTACCTATCGATCTTAGTTTAACATGGGTTGGGGCGCATGGTTTTTGTCTCGACCTTTGTTTATAATTTTTCAAACAGTCATGTGTCAGATCTTGTTTTCTGTGTGATTAGATTGCCTTTAATGAGGGCTGAGATTTTCTAGTCTCACCTACCCTTTATGCTCCATTACATCTTTAGGGTTGGGGGCCTCCAGGTGAGGATGGTTAGATGTGTCTTAGGGTAATGCTTTGCTGATGGAAGGTATAAAGGGTTTTGAAAACCCTATTACTCCTAAGAAAGAGGTTTTTATTTCTCCCATCTCTTGATGTGGGAAAGGTGCTTGCAAAGAAGGGGCTTCTTTATCTACTCTATTTTCTCATACTATTTCTTCTTCTTGTCACCTCAACTGAGGTGGTTTTTTGAGAAAGTTGTGGGATGACTTCCTAGTAGACACTCCTTCTTGCAGCCGGAATTCTGGACAAAGAAATCCCAAAGGTATTCTCCAAGAATGAGTTGTGAAGGGAGCATAGTTCGTCAGTCTGTTAGGATTTTTTGGAAGGGATTCATACGTGTATTATAGGGGGGACATCAACTCATCAAACGTAGGCAGGCTGTCATGATGGTGGTGAGTGCTCCTCCTTCATATCTGAGCATCTTATTTCAAAGTATATGAACAATTGTGTTAAAAGAGGTGGAAGTGCTGAACTTAACATAGGGGGACGATGTCGAAATGTTTGAAGTCTTCACCATGACTGAATATGCACCGATGGGAATATTTATAGGATCTAAGGTCTTGTTATCCTCTTTTATGGTTTGGGAGGAGGAAAATTGGAAGGATTTATTGTGTTATGCTCCTCGCAGTATATCTCTAGCCAAAGGATGGCTAGGTATTTTCCTACAAAATACAGAGGATGCGTCCACGCTCTTGAGTGGTGTCTGGCGGAAGGAGTTTGCAGTCCTCAATATGCGAAGGTGGTGTCCTTCATTTGATGCGAGAAGGATGAAGGATTATACACACCCCACTTGGGTTAAGCTTCCATGGCTCCCGCCAGAGCTTTAGACCATGGAGATTTTGAAGAAAATTAGGGATTCTATGGGCATCTTCCTCTCGACCGACTTGTCTTTCCAACAAACTAGCATTATGACGGTGGCCAAGCTCCTTGTCAACTTGGACTTATGGGATGGATTGCAGGAGAGTATGGTGATATCGTAGGGTGATGTATCTCATTTACATCCTTTGGATTATATCGATGTTCCATTCAGGTGCAACCGATGCCACCTATATGGACACTTGGTTAAAGACTATAAGAATTATTTCACCAAAGAAATATGGAAGAATAAGAAGGTTGGGGTCATGCCTAATCAGAATGTGAAGGAAGCATCACTTGCCATCATCGAGGGTTTGACTCACACCATTGTCTCTTAGACTAGTGGAAAAATTCAAAAGTTCGACGAAAAGTTTCGGCGTTTTGTTGAATTTCATCGTTTCACATACTGTCGAAATTGTGACAAAAAGCACAATTTTCATTGCAATTGCGATGAACATTGGGAAAGTCGAAATACTGACGTGGAAATTCCAACAAAAATTGGGATTTTCATCACAATTCCAACGCTATGTGAAACGACAAAATTTAGCAAACTGTTGAAACGTTTCGGTGGAATTTTGAATTTTTCCACTAGTGTTAGGAGGAAGCATCTATGGACATATTGGTTGATGAAGCTGTCCAAGGGAACACAAATAACGCGCTTGGAATCTTTTGGCATACCCACCAAAGGATGATTATTTGAAGATTCTTTCTGTCCCAGGTAATACTGTGGATATTTCGTCTTCTGATTCTTTGAGTTTTCATGTCTATGGTTATAATCCCCCTTTAGGGTTTCCATATTTGATCCCTCTGTTAGTGAGTCATTTTGTTTCTCTTCAAAAATGGTTTGAGATTATATCACCTTCTTTATCGGGTAGGGTTTGTGTGGGTGATGATTATTTTTTTCTGAGTTTAATAGATTTCCTTTGAGTGGGTCGTATGTTGGTGCGCAAGTGGTGATAGATTCTTTCCCTAGTCCTAAGTCTTATGGTGTATTTTCTTTGTTCTCTGAGGATTTAGATCTTCCCAGTCTATCTTTAGGAATCTTCACCCGACCTCTTCTCCCTTGTTAACATATTTTTTAGTTGTCCCTTATCACTTGGTTCTGGAACCGAATAGGATTGTAGATGGTCATGCCCTTAAAGACCTTTCTTTTCAGTAGGTTCTTTCTCTTGAGCTATGTAAGAGGTTTGACCCAACTTTTGATATCCCCCCATTGCATGATGTTAGTCCTTCACATGACTTAGCATCTCAGGATATTTTTCATCTTTCCCCCATGTGTAATTTGGACTCATCTATTGGGGTTAGAGAGAGCTCTGATGGTTCTTCTTTTACAGGGAAGAATTTGGTTCTCCCTTCAGGATCACAAGGGAGACATAAGTTTGATCCATCTGTGGGTGGAGTGGGTATTTTGGGTCTTTATCAATATCTCAATGTTTCTACGAAGGATCATATTATGATTGAGGGAGGGAATGATAATCATTTAAAAGTTAATTCCGTTTTTTTCTCGCCCTGTACTCCTGCATCTGCTACATGGAAGAATCGTTACCCACTTCGAAGTAGACTTCTTAACTCTATTGTTTTGGGATATGGATCTCGGAGGGGGTTATCCATGGAACCTCAGTTGATATCTTCTAGGATTCGGGGGCGTAAATATATAATGGCATCTACTAGGGAGTAGTCTTCCATGGAGGTAAGATCTAATTAACAAAGAACTCTTTTTGGGAACCTTAGAGAAAGTATTCCCCAATCCCCTGTTTTGTAATGGTAATTATGTCCTGAAATATGTGAGGGCTAGGTCACCCCTCTAAGAAGAAGGCCCTGAAGATATTTTTTGGACTCTCATCATCCACAGGTGATTGTGCTTCAAGAAACTTTAGCAGTGGGTGATCAAATTCTGTCAGAGTTGAAATTTTTACTGCCAGGGTGGGATTTTACTTGTTTACATGCTATTGGGAGGTTTGGTGAACTTATCACTAGTTGGTACACAAATTCTCTACTATGTGTCAACTGCTGGTCTTTTTTTTTTGGATTGGGTAATGTGTTTTTTTACAGATAATTTGGTTGAGCATTTACTTTTCTCAATATTTATGGTCCAAATAGTCATAGAATGGCTTATTTGGAGAAAGTATTTAGCCTTGGTCATCACAGGGTGGACATATTTATTTTGGGTGGTGACTTGAAATTCTCTTTGGGAGAGATGGATACTTCGGGGGATAATGACCATAATTACCCTCTTGTTGACTATTTTGTGAGGAAAATTGAGGGGAACAACCTTTTTTATCTTCCTCCTGTTGATCTCCGGCCTACCTGGAGGAACATGAGGATGGGTGATAATCGAATTGCAAAAATAATTGATAGGTTCTTGCTAAATGAAGGTATTCTCCAGGGGGTCCCAATTTCAAAGCAATGGGTGGGAGAAGGGGGAGAATCTGACAGGGATAATTTTAAGAACCCTCCCCAAATTTATATGTATAATAAATGGGGAAATATCCCTGATATATAGGAAAATTTGAAGGCTATTTTATCAATAATATAATATGTATATATAATTTTTCGGCTAATCTTTCATTCCATTATAGAATCTTGTAAAATATTGTCGAATCTTTCCCTAAATGATAAGATATTGTAAAATCTTGGTGAATATTTCACCAAATTATAAAATATTGTAAGAACTTGGCAAATCTTTCATCGAATTATAAAACTTTGTAACATATTGGTGAATAGTTTGCCAGGTAGACTTAGCTTTTGATTCTACATATTACTAAGGTAGTGTAATAGAAGATCATATACTAGAGCTCAACTCTAGACTCTCTCGACTCCTAGACTCTCGAATGAACAAAATGCATGAATGAGGAGAGGCGGGATTTATTTATACATTTCGCAAGAAGTATTCGGTCACTCATAATTCAAGGTGTCAGTGAAACACAACTGCACTAACTAGATTCAGGGAAAGTGGGGACTCCACTTGTCATATGGTCCCTTAATGGTCCAACGGACATGTGGGGATTCAAGTCTGGATAGATCGACAAACTGATCAAATCGAACACTTTACACTGCTCCACTTTACACTGTGGAGTGACTATGGCACTCATGTACCATTATTACAACATGGAGTATCATCGAGACCCACAACCTTAATATAGTGTATGGTTTCCCAATTAGCATATTTTCCAAATCTCCCATTTTTAAGCTAGCCTCCAAGAAAAAAAATAGCCTACTTGTCTATTTATAGATACGAATACCACTTTTTCCTTTCTTTTGTTGACAATCAAAATCTAAATTATGTCACTTGATTAAGAATTTTTAGAGTTAGTTATAAACTTGCAATAGTTATTAGAAATAAGAACATAGACTAACAATAATAGAAATCACATTAATGCATCATCACACATATCATCAGAACTAATCCATTAAAGACTATTTTTTCTGAGATAAACTGAGGTGGTGTCCGTATCCACGTCCTTGAAATTTTCGAAAGCATGCAAAATGTGGTAAAATTGTTTTAGCACACTCATTGAATACAAAAGACAAGATATCAAATAGCATAATTTCTGCATCTCAGGTCAAACATGCCTTGTACATATTATATATAATCACGATGGAAATGAAGTATCATGTTCCAACTAAATTATATATTCATAATACATAACTAGATCCATTTCTGGATTATGATAGCAATTACACATCAAAACAAATAACCAAAAAAACATTTTCTGAACGACCCTTACAAAAAACAAAATACTGTAAAATAATACCAAACCCAACAAATTTAGGTTACAGATAAACTTGACGAACTTGTCAATACGAATAAAAAAGTATACTAGTCACGAACTTCTCAATACAAATAAAATAATATACTAGAACACTTTGGACAACTCTATAGGAAGACAATTCCAAAATAATGACCATTCCACTATAGCCCCACCATTATAATTAGTGTTCATTCATTTATATTACAAATGTCACAAACATAAAAAATATGAACATACACACTCTCATGAAAACCTCAAAGCCAATAAATTACAGAGCAAGATCCTAATAAAAGAACATTTTAAATAATTGGGTCAAATTTAGTTTGAATGTATCAAAACCATGTGGTGTCTCTCCATCAAGAGTAGTATCCACTGGCAATGTATAAATGTCAGTTGATGGTTTAAACACAAAAAGGCATAAAATAAATCATATCTTATGAGCTCTATAATGCTTTCACAAAATCAATACTCCTAGGATAGATTAAAACCCTAATAACACCAAATGATCCCTAATAATTAAGAGCGCCCTAGAATTCAACGAGCCTTAAAAAGCATCCATGATAAAAGGAAAATTTACAGTATAACAATCTATAGTAGCTGCAGATAAAAAACATAAAAAGCATACCACGTTAATTATTGGATAAAAATCATGATGTGAATATGTATTCTCTGATAAATTGCATGTGTGGCGTGCCCCTTTAAGACCTAATATTTCGGCAATGGAGATGTTGCATGAAGATTAAAATGTAGAGAAAACTAAGAAGGAAAAGTGGAATCTCATAAACCAAAACCTTCACCCTGCAAGTGCAATCTGATATGGGTCAACCATGAATCACTACAACCTTTATATAGGACAAAATCGCCCCTGACTTGCCCTCCAATACTGGAAATCGAGGGCTCAAAGAAGGTATCAACATAAGAATTGAATAAAAATACAAGATAATGCAACCATATGCCTGAATTATAGGGAAAATGGATGACGAAACAACCCCTGGGAGACTGCATTACTGAAAATTGCAGGTGAAGGAATGATTTTAGTAAAAATTCTCTAGAAATTGGGGGTGAAAGATAGAATGGAGGGAGATTTTGCTAAGGCGAAAATATTTTTTTTCATTTTCCTCATTAATATATGGGAGGCTATTCGTTTTGGATTTATTCCTTTTCTATTAAATATTGGACTAATATATTTTAGCTGAAAAAAAACTATTTCCACATAAGAAAATAGCCCACTAATTTTTTGTAACCCCCTTAATTAAGCCCATCAGCTAAATTTAGCCCATAAAATTATCCATGGACTCTGATTATTTCCCCATCTTCCTGGAGATGAAGGGGGATCAATACAAACCTCCTTTTCCTTTTAAGTTTAATGCTTCTTGGCTTGAAGAGGATGATTATGTTCAGAGGGTTAAAATGGCATGGTGACCTTCTGATCCACATTGTTTTTCTTTAGTTGTTGTTCAATTTTTTAATAACTTAAAATTGATAACATCCTTGATTATTACTTGGGAAGATGAACACAAGAAGAAGCATGAATACGAGTTAAGAATAATTGAAGCTCTGTTACTTTATTTTCATGAGGCACATCCTGAAGGTTTTATTTCTTTTGATCAGAAAATGACTATTGGGGAGCTTGAATCTAGCAGAAGAAATATTTTACAATAGAAAGAAGCTGCTATTAGATTGAAGAGCAGAGCTATTTGGCTCAAACATGGTTATGATAACACTAAATATTTTCATAATTTCTATAGGCACATAATTAATACTAATGCTCTATGGAGTCTAGAAGATGATGAAGGTGGTCAGATAACTGGTTTTAAGGAGATGGCTAAGGATGGTGTTAGTCACTTCAATAAAATGTACAAAAAGGATGAGAGGGATCCTATTGATTCTTTGTTGAATATTATTAATCATTACCCATCCTTTGCTAGTGCAGAGTAGAACTTAGCTTTAAAACAACCTATTTCTCTTGAGGAACTTAAATAATCTATTTGGGATATGCAAAATGACAAGAGTTCAGTCCCTGATGGGTTCCCAATGGAATTATTTTCTGGGTTTATGGAACTCTTCCATAATGATCTTCTTGCATTAATTGAAGAATATAGGGTAAAGGGAAGAATTCTTGTAGCCTTCAATACAACATGTATTTTTCTTGTACCCAAACTCAACAGAGCATCATCATTGGATCATTTTAGACCCATTTCTCTTTGTGATTGTATTTACAAACTGTCTGCAAATATCATTGCTAATAGGATCAGGGGGATATTATTAGAGTCAGTGTTAGAAGAACAATTTGTTTTTTTAGAGAGAAGGAAGATCCATGATGCCATTGGAATTGCTCAGGAAGTGATTCACACTGTGAAGGTGAATAAAATTCCAGTTGTTGTTATCAAAGTGGATTTATAAAAAGCATACGACCTAGTAGATTGGACTTTTCTTAGATTGGTGTTGTTCTAGGTTGGATTTGATCTTCCCATGGTCGAATAGATGCTATCATGTGTGGAGTCAATATCATTTGTTGTACTTATAAATTGATTGCTTCCTCATTCTTTAGGCCTGCAAGAGGCCTGAGAAAGTGATGCCTCCTTACCCCTCTTTTATTTATCATGGTTGTAGAAGGATTCAGTATAACTTTTCTCCATGCAAGAGCTACTAGAGGTCTGAAAGGAATAAAAATAGGAGGGAATGTATCTATTACTCATATACTTTTTGTAGATGATATCTTTCTTTTTAATTATGGATACAGGAGGGATATTCTAAAGATCAAAGTTCTATTGAAAATATTCATAGCAGCTATAGGTATGGTCTACAATGTGTCTAAGTCTTCTATATATTTAATGAATTTGGAACAAGCATCAATGGATTGGGTTTTCTCTCAATTCAATTTTACCCTGATATAAATCAATAATGGACTGAAGTTATATCTTGGGTTTATTATTAATCCAAATGATTATTTGAGGAAAGATTGGGCTTGGTTGGTTAGCAAAATTGAATGTAAGTTGAATCTTTGGTGTAATAAGTGGTTGTATAGAGGCGGTAGATTAGTGATAATGAAATATGTCCTTGAGGCTATTCTAGTTTATTGGGATTCCATTGCTTATATACATGTAGGAACTATGGAAATTATCCGAAAGATTTGTTTTAATTTCCTATGGAGAGGAGGAGAGGAACATAGATCTTTTCCTTGGATAGCTTGGAGGAAGCTTAATATTCTGAAATAATTAGGTGGTCGAGGCTTGAAATACTATCCATACTTTGTCAAGGCCTTAGAAGAAAAAGGAATTTGGAGATTGATTACAAGTCAAGGATTGTGGGTTAAAGTAATACAACATAAATATATTCATCCACTATCCATAGATGAGTGGACCAAAACAAGAAATAATGCCTCTAGGAATTTATCCACCATTTGTAAAGAAATGCTAGATGATTATGACATTTTTGGTGAATGGATAGCTGAGGACATTCGAAATGGAAGAAAATTAAGAGTTGGACAAGATCCTTGGCCAAGTAGTACAACATAATATAGTCTCCCTAATTTGATGATTGAAAACATGATGGATCGAGGTATCATTTATCTATCTTAGGTACATGATATTTAGAATTATTCCCCTCTTAGACAGAGATGGATTTCAATATATGTATTAGGATTTGAGAGTGAATATAGAACTTGTTGGAATAATCCTACCAAGGATTTACAAGCCTGTCATATTCACTTAAGTGACAAAGAAGACTCTTTGGTTTGGACTAGGAATGTAGCTAGAGGAACCTATCTTCCAAGTTTTGGATATAAAGTGGCCAGGGAAGACGAAGACCTCCCTGAACAAATGTGGTGGAATCAAACCATCTGGAAACTGCAATGCCCATTGAAGACTAATTTATTTTCTGGCTTTCTTTGAAAGGGGAAATTCCTGACTAGGATAGAATGATCACTTTTTAAGGCATAGGGCCCAACAATGGTCTTTATGCCAGGCTACATCTGACTCCATTAATCACCTATTTATTCATTGTTCATATATGATTTATATGTGGTTATTTGCTTCTTGATGCAGGAGCATTAGGGCCTAGGCAGATCGGTCGAGGTTGATCGACAGAAGGGGGCCAACCAGCGGGAGTGTCGATGACCATTGGTGCGGGAAGCAGGTTGACTTGTGGAAGTCAACAAGTCGAGTAGGGGTAGTTGATATATGATCGATCGGAGCAACGCAAGGGATGTTGTGTTGAGTTGAGAGTCGACAGGTTAGGATCGACAGACGACAGGTGAAGCGAGACGTCAGGTAGTCAACAAGAGGTCAAACTACGACATAACAGGTTTGGCGGAGCCAAGCGTAGAGGAAGGGGAGGAATTTTGAACCACAGTAGATAAGAAAGTAAGCCAACAGAAAGGTCGAGATGTGATCGACTACTGTAGCAGGGTCGGAAGAGAAGAAATTCAAGGGGACTGTACCCAGTAGCTATTCGGGGTTGCTGAGGAATTTAATACAGTTATTGTGAGTAGGTGAAGGACATGACAGGTGTCATCATGGACAGAGACTGTGTAGCACGGTTGGGAGCTGACAGTTGCAGGTCTGCAGGGTTTAGAAGGAACAGCGGACAGGAGGATGCGGGTCTCAGGGATTGCAGTAGTCTCGGGAACATCAGCAGCAGGGTAGAAGATGGTGGAGAGGAATCAGTGAGGGGACCTTCATCTTCATCTTCGATCTTGAAAGAGCAGCATCGGAGGGAGAGCAGAGTCGGGGAGAGTTGCGAAGAGTCACACAGGCCGAAGAGGAGAGAGTTGAGATCAAGCCATAGCTCAGCGTTCCGTAGTGAACCAGGAGAGGGTGAGGTTGATACACAGGGAGAACACACCACAGTTACTTCTGAGTTGTAACGGCTGAGGCCGATTGTAGTTAGTTATTTGTTTTTAGTTATTTTGCATTGTAACCGATTTCAAAGAAGTAATATAAGCCACTTATGGCATCTTGTTTTACACCTTGTTTGTGTAAGCATCGTAGTTTGTGCCGTGTGCATTGTTAAGAAGAACCTTATCTCTGTAAGGCGACTTGCATCAGTTGGTATCAGAGCCCGGAAGGAAGTCCAGTTGGGAAGACAACTATACCAACCTAACTTGCGTTAGTTGGTATCAGAGCGGAAGAATCCTTAGAGTTTGAAGGACATCAGTTGATATTGAGCCTGCAAGTGAGTTGCACAGCTCCAACTATGGTTGGGTAGAGTTGTGGACAACTTGTTTAAGTTCGATTGTGATTGGACGCGTGAGAGTTTCGGCCGAGGTTGAAAATGGCTCACAGTGGTGTCAATGTCTGAGGACGAAGGGCGCATGGCACAATAGTCATCACGGTGGATTGTGAGATGTTCGACGAATGCGTCAGAACGATGCGAACTTTGACAAATGAAGTCGCAGCGATCAAAGAAAACCAGAGACGTGGTTGTATTCCTGAGGCATTAGACCAAAACGACGAGGAAGTCGAAGAGGTAGAATCTCGAGAAGAAGCCATAGAGGAACCAGCAGAAAAACTGATCAAACTTTTGATAGACATGAGAGGTCAAGTGAAGATAGACATGCGTACGTACTCGGGAAGCCTGGACCCAAAAGATTTGATCGACTGGTTTAGAGAAGAGAAATACTTTGACATAGAGTAGATCGAGGACCCTAAACGGGTTAAGACTGCATGTCTGAGGTTGAAAGGTCATGCCTCGTTGTGGTGGGACAATGTACATGATAATAGGATTAAGAAAGGCAAGGAGAAAATCTAGTCTTAGGATAGAATGGTTGCCAAGTTGAAGGGGAAGTTCTTGCCAAATGACTATGTGATTTCCTTGTTCAGGAAGTCGTAGAACTTTCGACAGAAAGAAATGACCGTAAAAGAATACACAGAGGAGTTCTACCGATTTTCGATTTGGTCAGGACAAACTGATGAAGGAGAAGAAGTTGTCACCAGGTATGTGAACGACTTAAAATATGCTATTCGGGATGAATTAAGCATGTCAAGATTCAGAGCAGTCGGCGAAGCCTACCAGTTAGCTCTGAAGGCAGAAGAGAAACTGTCGAGGAAATCTGCAGCGACCAGAGGAAGGATGACTGGTCGGGGTGCAAAAACTGTCTCTGGGACAAAGTAGCGGGGATAGGAAGGAAAGTGTCGAAGACAACCGACATGCAGAAGAGACATCGACAAGGGAGAAAGCGCTAGAGAACTGACGCGATGGTCGTGAGAACTGCAGTCTAGGTGCATACAGTCGAAGTGGTCCATCTGACAAAAAGGGAGCTAACAGACCGGCCATAATCTGTTACAAATGTCATGGGATGGGACACAAGGCATATGAATTCCCAGAGAACCTACATGCTACAGAGGAGTCAAAGCCTAGACGTTGAAAAGAGGAGCAAGTCGAAGAGCAGGAAGAAGCGACATCTGACAGCAGTGGAGGTGAGAAAAGGAAGAACTGAAATCTGACGATTCAGAGAGCTTTGATCCATGAAAATCAACGCGACAAGACAAAGATGGCACAGCGGAAGGCGATCTTTCGAACGAAGGTGTTGATCGGTGAATGGCATTGAAAAACCATAGTGGATGGCAGAAGCACAGACAATATTGTATCGACAGAAGTCATCGACAAGATTAGGTTGAAGTGTCGAGAGCACCTGCACCCTTACAAGATCTCATGGTTGCAGAAAGGACACCATGTCAAGGTTACAAGATAGTTCCTAATCAACTTTCGAGTGGAAGGATTAGAGGATAGTGTACTGTGCGATGTAGTTCCCATGGATGCATGCCACCTGCTGTTAGGGAGACCATGGAAATATGATCGAAAAATGATCTATGATGGTCGATCCAACATAGTCATAGTGTGGAAAAGTGGCGTGAAAAGGACTCTTAAGCCGAGGTGAGAAGAGCAAGCTGATAGTAAGCACGGCGAGAGCAATCTTTTGGAAAAGCGAGTGTTGATGAGCACCGCGAAGGAATTCCTTGAGGAAGAGGATAGACAGTCGGGATGTTTTGCAGTCATTCCAAAGGGACCATATGTCAAGGGAATGACCAAGGAGGAGGATATTCCGGTCGAAGTCAAGAATTTGCTCGGAGAGTTTAGCGACATAATGGCTGATGAGAAATCAACGGGATTGTCGCCGACACGAAGCATATCCCATCAGATCGACTTGATTCTAGGGTCGGGTCTGCCAAACAAAGCACCATATAGGATGAGCCCGACAGAGGGTCAGGAACTCAACCGACAGGTCCAAGAGTTGTTGGACAGAGGGTTAATCAGAGAGAGGCTGAGCCCATGTGCAGTACCAACGGTATTGACACCGAAGAAGGGTGGAGAATGGATAATGTGTACAGACTCCAGAGCCATCAATAGGATCACGATCAAGTATCAATTTCCACTGCCGAGAATGGCCGACTTGATGGATTGCATGAGTGGAGAGACCTACTTCACGAAAATAGACCTGCAGAGTGGTTATCACTAGATTCGGGTAAGAGAAGGAGATGAATGGAAGACAACATCCAAGACCAAGGAAGGGTTGTACGAGTGGTTAGTCATGACATTTGGGTTGACTAATGCACCCAAAACATTCATGAGATTGATGAATGAGGTGTTGAAGCCATTCTTGGGAAAGTTTGTCATAGTCTATCTAGACGACATTCTGATTTTCAGTCGAACCAAGAAAGAACACTTGGAACACATTCGACAAGTATTGCAGAGATTGCAGGAAGAGAAGCTGATGGTGAACCTGCAAAAGTGTTTCTTCATGAAGAAGGAATTGGTGTACTTGGGGTTTGTAATCTCGAGCAAAGGGTTGGTGATGGACCCAGAGAAGCTAAAGGCAATAGTGGATTGGCCGGAACCAACAAGTACGACGGGAGTAAGGAGTTTCCATGGACTTTTCAGTTTCTACAGGAAGTTCATTCGGGGATTCAGTCAGATTTGTGCACCATTGACAGAGTGCATGAGAAAGGGTGAGTTCAAGTGGACGGACAAGGCCCATAGAGATTTCGACGAGTTGAAGGAAAAGGTCATTGAGAGCCCAGTCTTAGCACTCCCAGACTTTGACAAAGTTTTCCAGGTTGATTGTGATGCGAGTGGAACGACAATTGGAGCAGTGTTGATCCAGGAGGGCTGACCAATTGCATTCTTTAGTGAAAAGTTAAATGGAGTGAAATAGAGGTATTCGGTCTACGACCAGGAATTTTATGCTATCATCCAAGCATTGAAGAAGTGGAGGCATTATCTGTTTCCCAAGGAATTTTTGTTATACACAGATCACCAAGCACTGAGGTACTTGAACACTCAGACGAAATTGGATCAGTGACACATGAAGTGGGTGGAGCTGCTTCAAAGGTATATGTTCATGTTACGACATAGGTCGGGAAAGTCGGACAAAGTTGTCGATGCATTGAGCAAGAGAGTTGCACTATTGAGCACGATGAAAGTTCAGGCAACAGGGATAGAGTCGATAAAGATGGAGTATGAGACCGACGAGGATTTTTCAAAAGCATGGAAGGCTTGTCGTGAACCTTGGAGTCTCGACAGGACTCCATACTTGAGTTATTTTATTCAACAAGGCTATCTGTTCAGGGGAAGTCAGTTGTGTATTCCTAGAGGATAAAAAAGAGAGAACCTAATCCGAGAATTTCATAATGGCAGGTTAGCAGGGCACTTTGGCATCGATAAGACCAAAGCGTTGGTCGACGAGAAGTATTTTTTTCCAGGGATGTCGACAGATGTCGGAAAGTGGGTTCGACAATGTCAATTTTTCCAGTTGGAAAAAGGAAGCAGTCAGAACACGGGGTTGTATACACCTTTACCAGTACTATATACCCCTTGGGATCATCTTAGCATGGATTTTGTGTTAGTATTATCGAAGACCCAGTAGGGAAGCGACTCAATATTTGTTGTCGTCAACAGGTTTTTGAAGATGGCGCATTTCATTCCATGTAAGAAGACAAGTGATGCCATAGGGATTGTTGTACTATTCTTCAAGGAGATAGTCAGATTGCACGGGTTGCCAAAGAGTATCACGTCGGATCGGGATACCAAATTTATGGGGCATTTTTGGAGAACCCTATGGAAGAAGCTAGACACAAAGTTGCAGTTTAGCTCGGCATATCATCGCAGATAGACGGATAGACCGAGGTGGTGAACAGAAGTTTGGGAAACCTTATGAGATGTCTAGCAGCCGACAGACCCAAGTAGTGGGAAAATGTATTGGCACAGGCAGATTTTGCATACAACAATTCTGTGAATCGGTCGATAGGGTTGAGCCCATTCCATATTGTTCAGGGGAGAATCCCACATGGAGTGGTGGATTTGGTCGAGTTGCCGACGGAAACCAGGAAGAGTGTGGATGCAGAATCATTCGCGGAACATGAAGTTCACGAAAATGTGCAGAAGTGCATAGAAAAGAGTAACGCGGCGTACAAGTTGAGGGCCGACAGAAAGAAGAGGCTATAGTCGTTCAGAGAGGGAGAATTAGTCTATCCATATTTGCAGAAGGAAAGATTTCCGAGGGGAACATCCATCAAGCTAAAGCTGAAGAAGATAGGGCCATGCAGAATTCTGAAGAAGATTTTGGACAACACTTATGTGTTGGAATTTTCGGAAGACTTGAACATTTCAACGACGTTTAATGTCTTGAATTTGTACAAATTTGAAGAAGGGTCGAGTAGCGGAAGCGAAGAAGTGATAAGCATCGAATGGATGGATCCGATTCCAGACCGACACAAGGAAGAGATCGCAGAAGTAATCGAAGAGCACGAGGTTGGGAAAACGCGTAGCTCGCAAAAGAAGGAGTACTTGGTGCGATGGAAGTATGATGAGTTGCAGGAGGCGACATGGATTTTTGAAGAAGAGTTTAGGAGACTGACGGAGCAATCGAGTTCTTTTTCACCTGGGGAGTCTGATGCAGGGGCATCAGGGCCTAGGCAGATCAGTCGAGGTTGATCGACAAAAGGGGGCTGACTAGCGAGAGTGCCGATGACCACTAGTGTGGGAAGCAGGTTGACTTGTCAAAGTCAACAAGTCGAGCAGGGGAAGTCGGTATATGACCAACTGGAGCAGCGCAATGGATGTTGTGTTGAGTCGAGAGTCGACAGGTTAGGATCGACAGACGACAGGTGAAGCGAGATGTCAGGTAGTCAACAAGAGGTCGAACTACGACATGACAGGTTTGGCAGAGCTAAGCGTAGAGGAAGGGGAGGACTGGCGAACCGCAGTAGATAAGAAAGTAAGACGACAGAAAGTTCGAGATGTGATCGACTACTGTAGCAGGGTCGGAAGAGAAGAAAGTCAAGGGGACTGTACCCGGTAGCCGTTCGGGGTTGCTGAGGAAGTTAATATAGTTATTGTGAGTAGGTGAAGGACATGACAGGTGTCGTCATGGACAAAGACTGTGCAACACGGTTGGAAGCTGACAGTTGTAGGTATGCAGGGTTTAGAAGGAACAACAGACAGGAGGATGCGTGTCTCGGGGATTGTAATAGTCTCGGGAATAGCAGCAGCAGGGTAGAAGACGGTGGAGAGGAATCAGTGAGGGGCTTCATCTTCATCTTCGATCTTGAAAGAGCAGCATCGGAGGGAGAGTAGAGCCGGGGAGAGTTGCGAAGAGTCACACAGGCCGAAGAGGAGAGAGTTGAGATCGAGCCATAGCTTAGCGTTCCACAGTGAACCAAGAGAGGGTGAGGTTGACACACAAGGAGAACACACCACAGTTACTTCTGAGTTGTAACGGCTGAGGCCGATTGTAGTTAGTTATTTGTTTTCAGTTATTCCGCATTGTAACCGATTTCAGAGAAGTAATATAAGCCACTTCTAGCATCCCGTTTTACACCTTGTTTGTGTAAGCATCATGGTTTGTGTAAGCATCATGGTTTGTGTCGTGTGCATTGTTAAGCAAGAACCTTATCTCTGTAAGGCGACTTGCGTCACTTCTCAATATTATGGCATTCATTTTCTTTGGCATGGTGATTGTTTAGATGAAGCTTTTCAGTCATGGATTAATAATTCCTCCTTTTCTAACTATAGATATTTTCTAGTTCTTATGGTGTGGGGATTCTGGCTAGACATAAATAAGGCCATATTTCAAGCAATTGACATTCCATCTTTGACATTTGCTTCAAAGTGTGTGGTTATTTTGGATAATATTCCTCAATCTTCAGGTATTATAAAAACTAGGACCATCAGGGAGGAAGTCATTGACAAGACCGGTTGTTGGTGCTACTTTGATGGAGCCTCCCAAGGTAAGCCTGGGGAGGGAGGTGCAAGATGAATTAGGTTTCTTCCTGATACTATATGGTTTAAATTTGCAGTTGGGATTGGTAGAGCTACAAATAATCAAGATGAGATGAAGGCACTCATCATGGTCCTGAAGATGGATTTAAATAAAATAGTACATAATATTCAAGTTTTTGGTGATTCTCTTCTGGTGGTATATTGGTTTAAGTTGAAGAAGCATCCAAAAATTATTACTTTAAGGCCTATTTTTGAAGATATCCTCAGATATATGGGATAGTTTCAATCGATCACCTTCCACCACATCTATAGAGAAATAAACCAGGAAGCAAACTCCCTCCCCAAGCATGGAATACATGTGACATATGGTATGTGGAGGGTATGGGAAAGTAAAGAGAATTATTTCATAGAGCATGGACTGAGTCCTCATCTAGATTGACTTCAACAAATATTTTAAATGCATATCTATATATCCATATTGCTTTTCTTTTTTAACATCAAATACTCACAAAAGACATTATAGTGATGTATTTTTGTTATAGATGATTTTTGTTTGTTTGTTTGTTTAAGAATAGACTTTAAGGATTAAGTGGATAATTATAGAATATTATATGATATAAGACTTTATCATAGACATACTAAGATGAAATGTGCTCTCATGAAAGGTTACAAACCTATTTTGTACAATGTGATTCATTTAATATAATGGATTACACTTTTTTCCATGGAAAAAAAACCTATCTTTCCTAAAATTGCAACAACTCATCCTTAATTGTCTACATGACGAAACCACTTGCTATTTGAATTTCTCCCATCCTAATCTTTATTCCAACTCCATCATTGTTCTCCTATGAAATTGTGGAGAAGATTGGACCATCATCCCTAGATGTCAATGTACTCTTCCAACAGAATATTTTGCATATTTGTTGTGAAGCAATTAAACTAAAGTGACATTGATGCCAATTTCAATAAAATATAATTTACTATAAAATAAAAATTTACTATTGTATTATATTGTATTATATGAATATGTCATCAACCTTGAGAATTATATGAATATGTCATCAACTTTGTGATTTAGAGTTGTCATATAATGTTTAACTTCAGTTTTATGAAATAATTGAATTGTGATTGTGATTGTGAATACTTGTAACCATTAATGACATAATGTTTAATTCTTCTTTAAGGCAAATTGTTTATTGTCTCGCAAGATACAATAAGTTGATTAAACATGTTTACAAACCTAATTAAATTATTCTATGAGTGATTACACACTTTGATTAATTTTTTAAATCAAGTTCTTCTATTAAATGTTGTTTCATAAATTTATTCCTTTTTTTACTTAATAAATATTTTCGTGTTAATTGTTGATAATGATTATAAATTCTTGTATATTCAAATATAAAAACATATTTCAAAAAACATTAAACAAAAGTGAAATTGGAGTCAATTTCAATAAAATAAAAAATTACTATAAAACAAATATTTACTATTGTATTATATGAATATACCATCAACTTTGTGATTTAGAGTTGCCATATAATGTTTGACTATAGTTTTATGAAGTAATTTAATTTGGATTGTGATTGTGGATACTTATAACCAATAATGACATATAGTGTGTAAGTCTTGTTCAAGGTGAATTGTTTATTGTCCAACAAGATACAATATGTTGATTAAACATGTTTACAAACTTGTTTAAATGATTCTATGAATGATTGCACACATTTTTTAATTTCATAAATCAAATTCTTCTATTAAATGATGTTTCATAAATTTATTCCTAAGTAGTTTTACTTAACAAATATTGGCATGTTAATTGTTGATAATGATTATAAATTCTTGTATATTGTAATATAAAAACATATTTAAAAAAACATTAACAAAAGTGACATTGATGCCAATTTCAATCAAATAAAATTTACTATAAAATAAATCTTTACGATTGTATTATATGAATATGTCATCACTTTGTGATTCATATATCAATTAATGCCAAGTATAATATCAAAAGTTAACATAAACATATGTTAATATAATACAACACAAAGTTGTTGTAATAAACAATAAATATGACAATAAAAACATGTCATAACCACGTTTTATGCTTGTAATATTTAATGCATTTTAAATATGATGGTATTAAATGGTTGTTAACTTTTCATATCCAACATTATAAAATAAAGAAAAAAACAAAATTGGCCAAATATAGATACTCATAATAAAATGACACATCCACAATATAAATGTCAAAATAAAACATTTACATATCATTCTTCGTTTCCTGCATCACATTGATTACCTTCCTTGCTTGGCATTATAATATTGTTGTCCTCAAAAAGACGTTTTGATTTGGATCATGTCTCAATACAAACCACCAATCCCTATCTAACACATCTTGGTAAAAAACACTTTGTTACATTGTTTTGGAAAAACATAAGGTTCTTTAGTTTCAACTAACATTTTTTTAAAATTAATACATATTATCCCACTATCACGTTCTTCCTTTACATTAATTGGATTGAAGGTATCCCACCACTTGCACCTAAAAATAACACATTGAAAAGATGAGAAGTCCACTTGCATGATCTCTTGTATCTTTCCAATGTAACCTAAATATCTCTCTATTAGGTTTTGATCATGGTGGCTAGGACGACTAGATTGGTTGAACTCGACCTCCACTCCACAATCCTGTGTGATGTGTCCATCATCAAAATCCTCAATGCGATGATGATGTCCATATGCCCACATATATGGGAACAAATACACCTATAAAAATACAAACAAAGGACAATGTCATATGTCTAATAACACGAGAATTAGTAAAAAAATAATACATGTTACAATTAAAATGTGCATTACAAATTGAATGTGGTACATAGATAGATTATTACAAAGTTGTTGCACCTGATCCAGATGTTTAGTGCATCTTCTTTTCCATGTGGGTAATAACTAGATGTGCCATATTTCCTTGCGAAATGGTTAGCCACCCAACTATTGTGACATACCTTTGGCATATTTTCTTTTAAATTACCAGGGTAAAGCATGTTTTTACCATTCAACTGTTTAAATTATTCTTTGTCACTGTATCATTTCTTTATTTTCTCTTCATAGAATATGACCCTTTCTTGCATTGCCTCCGCATTGTAAATAATGAATTTATTTATGACATCAATTTCAAATTTGTTTATGTATATAAGAATTCAAAATGAAACATATGGGATAAAATATATATTATCAACTTAAAGGTAGAGAGATTATTACAAAGTTGTTGCACCTGATCCCTATGTTTAGTGCATCTTCTTTTCCATGTGGGTAACAACCAGACGTGCCATATTTCTTTGTGATATGGTTAGCCACCCAACTATTGTGACATACCTTTGGCATATTTTCTTTTAAATTATCAGGATAAAGCATGCTTTTACCATTCAACTGTTTAAATTATTTTTTGTCACTGTATCATTTCTTTCTTTTCTCTTCATACAATATGACCCATTCTTGCATTGCCTCCGCATTGTAAAGAATGAATTTATTTATGGCATCAATTTCCAAATTTGTTGATGTATATAAGAATTCAAAATGAAACATATGAGATAAAATATATATTATCAACTTCAACGTAAATGGTCACTCTATACAAAAATATAAGTGACTTACTCTTTATCATGCGCCCTTTTCTGTTTGTTTGGAGTAGATCCCCTTCCCTTTTGTCCTCATCTTGTTGGTCATCCCAAACCACTGCCGCTAGTGTTTTGCCAATTTTCTTGACATAGTCACTAGCGTAATAGAACAACTTGTATACTATGTACCCCTCTTCCATCGATCCCTTTGGTTTTTCCCTTTGTCGAACAAATCCCTTCAATATTTTCATGTACCTATTTAAGAAGAAAATCCAAAAAAATGAGAGCACCCCAATTAATTCAACATCATCATGTAGGTGAATTAGACGAGACCTGCAAGTCCATAAAACTTGATGGCAGTTCCTTCTCAAACATACAAACAATCTCAGCTATCTCTAGATGCCACAGTGGAATGCTAGTCATATGAATCTCCTTTGATGTGATCCAACGTACAAATACAGATAATTTTGATATGGTACATCGTAGGTCTTGGGGGAAGTGATAGTTTACATAACCACACATGAGAAAAGTATAATGGCACTACAAAATAAACACATACATAATTAATTGCCATAAATATACAAGTGCATAGTATATTTTAACCTATACTACAGAAAAAAAACTCATGTATTCAACATACGTACCCTTAGAAGGTTCAAATGGCCATGTGATTTCAACCTCGAAAAATGTACTTCTATGATGAAGCAATGCCATATAGTCAACCAATATAAAAATATTGCCTTCACACCCAATATAACATCCTTCCTATAGACAACTCATCCTTCTTTAAAATCCATGGGACATCACCTTCTTTAAAAGATCAAGAGGGACCAACCTCCCCTTTGCTTTATTTTCTTGGCCAATGTATCTTTTTTGTATTTGAAGAAATAAGATCTCTCCTAACAGCCAATGTGTCACCTTTTATCAATGATATATGCCTCCATAAAGGAGATGAAACATTTTTTAATATATGCATGGGATCTAGTAAGTGGGTAATCTTAAGATGATCCCAATATGGAAGCCCATAAAATATAAACTTCCTTTTCATCCCAATGGGAATTTTCTCAACCTAGTTGTCAAAAATTTAGGATCATCAAACATAGGTTCACCATTTTGATCAAAAAATTATGCAATTTCCTTTTCCTTCTGTGTGTTATATGCCCTAATCCAATATGTCGGTGTGATTATTTCAGCTATTTGGGTTCTCTCTAGTTTACCATTGAAAGCAGATGTAATTCTTCTATAAGGGTGGTATTCTCAAGGAGGAATACCCTTGAGTAGTCATACATTGGTTTTCGTAGGTGGTTGGACCACCTAGCATTTATAAAATATCCACAACATTTATATCCATGATACCCTTTTGTTACAAGACCTGCGATGTTATTGCATACATAGCACGTTAGTGTTAAAAAATATAGTTGCACTAAAGTAAGTATGCCAAATAATTTTACATATATAACCAAATCAATGAACATTCTTACCAGAGAAAAATCCTAGTCCTGGATAATCGTGTGTGGTGTAGACACATATGAAATACAACACAAAAGGCCTCTCCATTAAGATGGGTCTTTATACATCATATGCATGTATCCCTTCCCATAATTATTTAAATTCATCAATCAATGGTTGCAGGTAGGCATCCATTCTCTTCACTTGTCTTCTCAGTAGGTACTATAAGATCCAACATAATATGTTCATTCTTCATGGAAAACCATGGGGGTATATTGTTATTGATCACTACCACCTTCAAAAATTAATAGTTGGTGTTTTGGAGGAAATATGGGTTAACTCCATCCATGGATATGCTCAATATAAGGATCTGTACTTCATCATCGATATTACTAGGCCATGTATCCTCTATATGCTTAATGGTTATTGAATTTTTTGGGATTCCCATAACTCCTGGCTCACTTCTATGTGAGGCATGCCACCCCTGCAACACAACTAATTGTTTGAAATGAAAGAGCCTTTAAATCCTTGGAATTATAGGCATGTGCCTCAATATATTATGAGGAGGACCATGTGCCTTATCCTTATTTTTTTTATTTATGGTACCTATCATGCAGACATTCTAGACATATTTCTTTGTACGCATATTCACCTTTGTAAAGAATACAATCATTCAGACATGCATGGTATGATATGTACTCGACACCCAACCTTTTCATCATTTTCTTTGCCTCTGCTCAATTTTCAGGGAAGATATTATCACTTGGAAGTACCTTATCTTTGAGTAACCTATAATTAGTGGGAAATATTAATGTACACTATCATCAAGCATGCATAAAATCAACCATTTTCAATGTTCATTGTGTGGCAAGATTCCTTTAATAAGCAGGGGACTGAATGGTTAGTTACCTCAAAAGTGTTGAGAAACATGCATCTGACATACCATATATTGCTTTCAAGTTGTACAACAACATTCTTGTCCCTAGTTGGGTATACCTTGATCCATGTCCAAAGAGAGGGGTGATGTTTGCATATTTTAGTCTTTCGAAGAAAGTATCGACAATATCAACGTCATCCCCTAGTTCATTTTGCTAGAGTGCATGTAAAAAAATTATTTCCATGGCATGGATATCCCATAAGGAATCATCCATACCAACCTCTATATGATTACTGTCCCCAACATGTGAAGAGATAGTGTTATGATAGATCTTTTTAATTTGTGACTTAAGACGTAGTGGGAATTGAATAGGTGGTTGATTCAACCATGTTTGGTATGCTTCCTCTCTAGGTTGTTCATGTTTAATAACATTCTTTTGATTTGTCATTGTAGTGGGGTGCAATGGTAGATAGTAGATAGGTCGCTCGCCGTCAGAATCCTGATTGTAAAAATAGTGAACATTAAATCGATAATATTAGTAACACAATGCATTTAGTATGTTCAAACACTATACCAAACATTAATTATAAGCATGAAATTTTTTTTCTCAATAATAAACATGCAAATAACTGCTTTATAAAACAATTATGGAATTAAGCAATACATTTCCATTAGTTCCATTTAAATTCCAAAAAAAATTCACTAAATGATCTTTTTCTTATGCTCTAAGGGGATGTCTAAAGGTAGACCCAATGCAAGTAATTTTTGATGAGTTGTTAATAGTCTATGGAAGTTATCATTTTATAACAACTCGTTGCCAGGAGACAAACTATGTATTGTATGCACAACAACAAATATGGATTCCTTCCTTTCATAAAGAACTCTATGTCATTGTAGTGTTTTTAAAATGAACAATTTTCACTAAATACTGAGGACCTACAACTATTTATGAGACCTGCAATATTCCCATGAGTTCATGGAAGACCATCGATATAACAAGTTTTTCATGTCAAAGTTTCCAGAAGCATAACCGTTCATGCACATACTATACATGGAAATGCTATGTTTGTATTTAACAATATTCAAGTAATCATATCCACTATAAAGAGGACCACAAAATGGCATAAGTGCTACTAATTGTTTGGGAGGAACATATATATGTGAATGGATAAACAACCCAATATTTGCAACAACTATTTTAGACTTGATAATCATATAGTTACCACAAAAGGATAATTTTGTTCCAACATCAAGAACATGCATGGAATATGGCCAAGCACCATATAAGTCACGATTGTAAGAGGCTAATGGTATTTACTTTGAAAATGGATATGAACAAGGAAGTCATCGCTACCTTCCAACAATTGAACCAATCTTGGTGTGTATTTGGACATTTTCACTCTCAACACATACAACTTTTTGGATCTCCTAGTAGAGATGTTTTGTGTAGTATTGATATCATTCTTTAACTCACTAGAAATCTCCATTGAATCAACATAAGGATACAAGTTGGTCAATTTAGGATGAAACTTAGTACTTGATCTAGATTCCAACCTTTCAAAACATGAGCATATGGAAGTGTTCCTATGTGTATTTTCTAAATCACCTATTGGATGCTCGATCGTAGTGGGAGGTATTAAATCTTCAACTTTAGGTAGTTGATCATTAATATAATGGGACAATGTGACACGTTGAGGGTTCACCTTCAACCCTTTACATTTTGAACAACCACATACTACTGGTGTGTCATAAAACATATATAATTCACTGTATAGTACCGTCAACCCAAGTTGGTTGTTGGAAAATGGCATGCTACAATTGGCAGGGTAAAGTGACTTCCCATTTTCATCAAACATATATTTGCGGTATCTTTCTCCTGATAAGACCTTGCAAGATTTTTGCACTGGTGGAATATCTTGCACATCCAAACTTGATCTTGAATCATGATCTTGCAAAATTCAATGAAAATTTATTCAAATGCACGTGCATAATTGACATAAATTTAATTCGATAAATGAATCATAAGGAAAATATGGACTTACTGCAAATAGTGTGGGAGAACTTGAAGAAATCACAATGATATGGAATGAGTTGGAATTCGAAGAATTGGCCATTTGTTATTATAACTTTTTCTTCCATGCATTTGAGCAAAAACTATAATCAGTATGTGAATAATTTCATAAAAGAAAGTCTGGAAATCATAGAAAAATCTAAATTCAAACCAAATTTTGAAGGGCATTTAAAATTTATTGGTTCGCCATATCCATTGTTTATGCACCAGTGCACATTACTATATTAAATGCACAAATTATTTAAATAGTTATAAAAGTGACCTCCTTTTTTTTCCTCCGTGAAGCAAAACCTCCACAAAAATTTAATTGCGGAGGTTTATATTTGCATTTTCTGTAAAATTCCAAATCGACATGTTTTAGTTAAAAATTTCACCATGATGCTTTACAATATATAACACACCAATAACATCAAGTTAAAAAATCAATGCACATGTTGCGGAGGTCTACATTTTCTATTATATTCCTATTTGGTGCATTTTTTATAGAATCACACCAGTGTGTTTTACAACAAATAGTCCACCTAAAATAATAAGTAAAAAAAATAGCACACGCGTTTATCATCAATGCGTTGAAATATACAACAAAAAAATGAGTGGGAATTCATTTTTCTAAATGTGTGTTTATAAGAGAAAACCATAAGCCTTAGTTCATTCTTTTGGCATAATTTTGAGGGAAGATTTGAACAAAAAAATTTACCATCAGCGAATTTGGAGTGGGATTTTTTTTTTGGAGAGCCAAAGATACAAGAGATCACCGAAGGCCATATACAAATCTATAGAGGAGAAATTAAAGGTATGTGATTTCATTCTATTGATCATTTCAATATTTACCCTATTTGATTCAAACAATTTTTATTGCATTGTAAAGAAAGGGTTTCACAGTTACCTTCATTATTGTTAGAAACCCTATATTTCTTGTTCTTTCTCTTGATTTCCTCTTTGTATTTCATGTGTTGATTCTTTTTCTTTTAAGCAATATATTTTTATAGGGTTTCTTTACTTTCATATGGGGCATTTGGAAATCGTTGAAATGGGACCACTCATTGCATTGGATCCCAAACCCTTTTGCTGCCAGTTTAAAAAAAATGCTTTCATAGTTCGTGGTGTTCATTGTATAGATCTGTCGCAACAGTGTGTATATTCGATTAAAATGCACCACCTTGTCCAAAGTTTAAACAATGAAATTGCATGTTATTAATTTATTCATGGGATTGGTGGTGCACAATATTGTCTCAATGGTGCACATATTAGTTTGAAGCACACCAATTTGTTTAAAATTCAAATACTGAAACCTCAAATGATCAATTTATTCATGACTCTACAATGCACAATAGGTTGTAATGAAGGACATGTGTGCCTATTAATTTATAAAGCACCAAATAAATATAACTATCTGTAAAAAAAGTTTTTGAAATTCATATATGTACGGTAATCTTGCACTGGTGCGTATATATATTTAAAACACACCAATGCACATTATTTTAGTATATGCACCAATACTACAATTTGTAAATAATATTTCATGATTTCTATATCTAACAATTCTTGGTTTTTTTATATAGAAGATGGCTAATAGAAGTTCAAGGAAAACGACTTATTGCAGTGAGAACGATGGTAACTCATCCCAACAAGAAAGAGGGCAAGTTATTTATGTTTTATTAAAAATTTATATATTTGAGTTACATGTAGGTTTAAAATAATGATTTGTATTTGTTAATGTGTGTCATGCAAAGTAAAAACTTGAATAAACATGATAAGATTTTTTGCATCTGAGTGCAAAAGAGCATAGAAGATTTATGGAAATGTTGCAAAGAGATGAATCAAGTTGATCAAACAATAATCAACATTAAGTTTTTCTTTGGCTTTTTACTAAAAATGAATTTCGTAACATTAATTGCTAAACTATTTTAAACACTCGATTTCACATTTTTAATGTTGTGAAGGGATTGATAAAAAGAAAATATAATCTTTTCCAAGGAAGATAAATATTATGAAGGATGCAAATGATGATGACTTGGTCCTCAGTTCATCTGGAGTGGAATATGGAAGTTAACAAGAGAGGGGAATATTTTTACAAAAATACGAGGGATATAGTGGAAAGAACATATATACATACTTTCCACTCACACTACAACAATAAATCCAATGAATCCAAGAATCAAGTTATATATAAACTACAACAAACATTTCTAGAGAAATGGTTGATGAGACCTGTGAGACTTGCAATAGAAAAAATTACAATAACAAAAAGGAATCATATAAAAAGTAGTATTACTTAACATGCTTCCCTATAATATGTCCTCCAAGTTAACAAATTAGTTTTTTTTTGCTGTATGTACTTCATGTCAATTTAAAAAAAAACTACTATGCCTTTTGATTTTTAGGAACATTATGAAAAAGCTAGAGGAAAAATGAGGGGAAACCCAAAACATGCCAGTAGGGATGTCCAAAAATGTCTACAAGGAGATGGTAAGAGAAATGAGCATAATTTCATAGTGGGACGAGCCATCCCAACAACAATGTGCATCATAGGTATGTAATCATTGATTCATTCTTTTATGTACAACTAATTTAATTATTGCATGAAACACTAGTTTTCAATTGTTTTGTTGCAGAAAAGAAAACAGACCCATTCAACTCATAAGATAGGACCAAGGAAAATTTTAAGGATCGATAATTTTTTTAAAGTGTAGAAACCTTGACGAATCTTACCAATTCTTAAATTCCCTAACATAAAATGTTGGCTGATATTTTTCTAAAAAGATTCAAATTTCTAAGGATTCTATATAGTTTCAGGAAATTTTGATAAATTTTACCCCATGGAATTTGGACGAATCAATTTAGAAAAAAATGTAAAAAATTATCCCAAGGGCTAAATTTTGCCCCTAAATTTTTTCCTAGATAGGACAACAATAAAGATAAGAGTTTATCACACACTTTGTGAGTACTTACGATTTCTACCTTAATATTTCATAGTTGTTGAGATGTTTATATTTAAATATGTTGGGAACTTAATCCATGGGAATTGGTTCCATGTAAATAAGTATTTTTTAGTGTTTTAAAGAAGAAGACATAGAGTCTTTGAGAAGTCTATAAGACCTATTGGAAAATGAATTCCAAAGGTTACTTCTCAGTTGTATAAATAAAGTGGTTATGCTCAATAAAATTATTCTCAGTATTTATTCCTTTCATGTGGTATTAGAGCACATGATTTGCATAACTCCTATGTCACCTTGCCGTCCTTAGACTTTCCAACTAGTCTGCCACTAAGAGAAATTTATTTTCTATGGTGTGATTCCTTTGTCACCATCCAGACTTGACTATTATATTGTACTCTCGTACTCAGTCTACAAACCTGGGTGAATTTACCTTGAAACCCTCGCTCTCTATGGCCTCTCCATCTATGTATACCTCCATGCATCTCTCTCCACACAATATCACTCCCTTCACATAGTAGTAGCCTAGAATTTCTTTTCTTCCTTGCATCCTATCTCCTCTGGGTCTACATATCGGTGTCTTTGTGTTACTCTAGTATTGTATATGATAAAGAATTGAGTGTGCCATTCGAATCTAATTTTTCCCATAGGGTTTTATTAGGACGTGTTTTGATATGCACTGTGAATTTTTGTTCTGTGAATTATCTATTGAGTGCATATTGAGTCCCAACTCCAGCTTGCAACCAATCTCCATCTTGCGAACTTCGATTAGGGATTTTGTAGATATTCATATTCAATATTCAATATCTCGTGGAAAACTATGTGTGGAGGCACTTGACCCACTAGAATGACCTTTGCCTTTGATGCCTAGACTCCTTTTGACTTGGCACAATTTCCTAGAAGTTGGTGGATCCTTTCATGATGATCGTGTGCTGATTAGGAGAAGTTCGACCTGCTGCTCGGCCTAGCGACCACAATGGGAATATTTTTTATACCCACAATTTGAGATCTTTGTGTATTTGAAGTATGTTCTCTTGCAATTTGAGGACTACTATTTTCTTTTTAATTTTTTTATTGCACTTCTCGCAGCTTATGAAGTCTTTCCTCACAATTTTATCGCTTTGTTGTTCAGTCGTTGTTGTTGGGATATAGATATGGTTGTTCATGCCCTACATGCAGCTTATAACAACCCAGAGCATGTTGTTGAATATCTATATTCAGGCATTTCAGAGACAACAAAAGTAGCTCCTCCTGTAGCTCGTCCGACGCCTTCTATTGGTTAAGCTGCACACCATAATACCCATTGCATTGAAGTATGTGGACACTCAAGAGTGCACTCATCACACTGAAGTTCGTGGACACTCAAGAACACACCTCACATATTACATATCTCTACACTGGCGTATTGGAGTTGCGTATTGCAAGTTGTGACCTGAGTTCATAGGTGCACTTGTTTTCCACATTTTTATAAAGTTGTTATCTCCATTTTACGATTGGCTTATTTGTTCTCATACTATATTATTGAAATTGTGTGCAAAGACTATAGACTTACATCTTACATTACTTAACCACACAGATTGTATAAGCTATATATTGTAGACTGCGTGTATTGCAAATATTGCAGAAGACTGTATTGTAAAAGGTGGAAGAGACTCAAACCTATACCTAGTATTGTTTGCAACATTGTTTTCATTGCAGAGTGCTTCATTAAAGATGCATTCTCTGGCTTCCATTATTGGAGCAGTACTCATTGGCACTGACAACTACTACGAATGGCTAAGAAATATCAAGCACATGCTCATCTTCAACGATCTATGGGAGGGAATCTATGAAGAAGAAACCTTTGAAACAAAGGATGGTTTGATATTGACTACACCAAAACCACCTACAGTTGACAAAGAGCTTGGCATATATAAGATAAAATACAAGAAGGAATATGCATTGATTGCCACTATTGTAAGTGACGAGGTGACTCATCATATCTTTCCAATTAAAACCACTTATAGTTCTTTGAATAAATTGAAGGATTTATTTGACTCACACTTAGAATTAGAACTCATACAATTGTGTTAGTTTTTACTTGTTCAGCATATAACATTAAACAATCTATCAATGAAAGAAATACAAGCACAACAAGAACACAATGAACACAATATTTCTCTCGGGGAAACCACAAGGGAGAAAACCTTGGAAAAATTTTCCTCAATATAGAAATCACAAAGTACAAAAGTAAACCCCAAGACAAAATCAGCTACTCCTCCACTTGTGCGAACTTCTCTCTCTCTCCTATGCCAACTTGTGTGAGTGAGATGAGTGAGTACAAATGAGAGAGACATCCTCTATTTATATTCTTCCGTTGGGGTGAATTTTCCCCAACATGGCCGACTTCTCCTAATTGATTGGGCTGACTTGTCAAATACATAATATAATAATGTTTTATGGGTTCTTCTAGGCCGACACAAGACCTAGGGTTTACATTGACTCTTTCAATGACTCTTCCATTATTAATTACATCAATGACATTTCTCGAAGGAGGAATACAATAATACAATATACAAGTATCAAATGGAATATCTTCCACAGTTACATTCTTTTAACACTCCCTCTTAACTAGATAGGTATTCTGCGGGTAACATCAACAACTGCACAACTGACTTGTGAATCTCTATATGTTGCAGGAATATTTTGGATCATCATTTGTCTGGGGTATCATATACTGAAGTAGCATCATCAACATCTTCTGGAATGTCATCATTAGCATCGTCATCATCATCTACTGGAATATAATCATCAACAACATCCTCTGTATCAACAACATCCTCTGCTGGAACATCTTTTGCTAGATCAGCAACACCGTCAGTTGGAACATCCTCATCAACAACATCATCAACTGGAACATATTCTGTTGAATCAACAACACTGTCAGTTGGAACATCCTCATCAACAACATCATCAGCCCGAACATCCTCGTCAACAACATCATCAACTGGAACACTATCGGTCATCCATTATTGATCTTCAATCGCCAAGACTAGAATCAGTTCCGAAGAACTGGAACACTATCATTCATCCAGTACTGATCTTCAGTCCCCAAGACTGGTATCAGTTCCGAAGAAATGGAACACTATCAGTCAGCCAGTACTGATCTTCAGTCCCTAGGACTGGCATCAGTTCCGAAGAACTGGAACACTATCAGTTAGCCAGTATTGATCTTCGGTCCCCAAGAATGGCATCAGTTCCGAAGAAATAGAACACTATCATTCAGCCAGTACTGATCTTCCGTTCCTAGGACTGGCATCAGTTTCAAAGAACTGGAACACTATCAGTCAGCCACTACTGATCTTCAGTCCCTAGAACTGGCATCAATTATGAATAACTGGAACTCTATCATTATCTCTTTCGAGAGAGGTCCCTCTGGACCACACCAAGCTTATCTCGAAATTATTCCAACTTTATGCGAGACAGAGGCTTAGTCAGCACATCAGAAACTTGTTCCTCTGTAGTAACATACTTGAGCTTTACAACTCCCTTCTACACCATATCCCGAATATAGTGAAACTTGATCTCAATGTGCTTTGATCTATCATAGAAAACATGATTCTTTGTCATATTGATGCAACTCTGGTTGTCACAGAGTATCTCCATAGCATCAATCTATGCACCGAACAATCCTGCCAACATCTTGCGAAGCCACACTTCTTCGATACAAGATGAACAAGTTTCTACATATTTAGATTCCGCTGTACTGAGTGCAACAAAGGGATGATTTATATTGAGCCATGAGATCATGCCTGATCCCAAACTAAAGCAACATCCTGAAGTGCTTTTCCTATTTTCGGCACTTCCATCCCAATCTGAGTCTGTGTACCTGTACAACCTGAAATCACTATCTGAAGCATATATGAGTCCATAATGCAATGTACCCTTTAGGTACCTCATCAAATGTTAAACAACAATTAGGTGAACACTCCTAGGCTCCACCATATACTGGCTTAATGTGTTCACAGCAAAACATATATCCAGTAGAGTATTGGTCAAGCACATCAATGACCCAATAATCTGTCTATACATGGTGACATCTACTATCTCTGATGAAGCATCATTCAAGAGCTTCAAGTTTGTCAGCATCGGAGCATTCATGGCCTTACAATACAACATCCCAAATCTCTTTAAGATCTCAACTGTGTATTTTCCTTGACTCAGTAAAATCTCATCTGGAAACTGCCATACTTCAAGACCTAGAAAGTAATGCATCATACCAAGGTCTTTCATCTCAAATTTTGCTGCAAGCCTTCTCTTACATTTGTTGATGGGCTTGTCTTCTCCTATCAGGAAAAAATCATCTACACATACTAGTAGTATCATAGGTTCATCATCTGTAATATTATAATAAAGATTAGAATCTTCTTTACTCTTGGTAAAGCCCAAACTCATCAGGAAGCTATCAATTCTTCCATACCATGATCCGGGTGCTTGCTTCAACCTGTACAATGTTTTCTTCAGTCTGCATACATGTGACTTTCTATCTTCTGTTTCAAATCCTTTTGGTTGCTCGATATATACTTCTTATTCTATCTTCCCATTTAGGAATGCCATCTTTACATCCATCTGATGTAAATTCCATTTCATCTTGGCTGCCAAGGCAAGAATGGTTCTAGTTGAAGTATATCTGGCCACAGGAGCAAAGGTCTCCTCATAATCAATTCATTCCTTTTGTGAGAATTCATAATCAATTCATTCCTTTTGTGAGAATCCTCATGCTACAAATCTTGCCTTGTACTTTTCAATGCTTCCGTCTGCTGAGTGTTTTGTTTTGAAGATCCATTTTGATGATACAATTGATTTATCCTTTGGTCTTGGTACCACATCCCAAACATCATTCTTGATGATGGATTGGTCTTCATTCATAGCATCCAACCATTCCTTCTTCTTCGTTGCATCATCAAAACAAGTTGTTTCCTCTTCAACAAGGTTACACATCAAGGATACATAACTGGAGTATGGCCTTGGTCTTTTTCTTTCTCTACTGGTTCCTTCTAGGGCACCATATCTTCCTACATTTTGTATCAATTCTCGTGCCCAAGCTAGTATTCTCTTTCGAGAAATATCCTCATGAGGTATCTCCTCAGGTCTATGAGGTTCTACCATCTCATGATCCTCTGGAATAGGATCTTCTTCAATATTTCTAGCTGGTACTTTGTTTGTTTTTGTAATTCTAGGATTCTCCTGCTCCTCTTCATCCTCACGAGTCTTCTTGGATTTGTTGAAGGTTGTGTCTTCATCAAATGTAACATCCCGGCTGAGCTTGATCTGGAGGAATCCTGGGATGTAGATACGGTAAGCCTTAGATTGCTCACTATAGCCCACAAATATTCCCTTCTTTCTTGAAGGTTCCAATTTCGATCTCTTCTCCTTTGGAATGTGAATAAACATTGAACATCCAAATATATTTAGATGACTAACTTTAGGCTTCATATCGGTGAACATCTCTTCTTGGGTCTTGTTTCCAAGAGCACTGTGAGAGATTTTGTTATGTACATATACTGCGATTCTGGATGCTTATTCCCATAGATGCATGGGTAATTCTTGATCATGGATAATAGCCTTCATCGCTTCTATGATCGTTCTATTCTTCCTTTCATCTACACCATTTTGTTGTGGATTATAGGGAATAGTAAGCTCCCTCTTAATCCCTGCTTGTTTACGTAAGTCTTTGAAATCGCCTGAAGTATATTCCCCTCCATTATCTGAACTTAGAATCTTTATATTTTTCTCGGAGATGTTTTCTACAATAGCCTTGAACTCTTTAAACTTTTCAAAGACTTCATTCTTATTCTTCAGAAAATAAATCCATGTCTTGCGGGAGTAATTATCAATAAAGGAAGCATAGTATGCATACCCGCTTAGAGAAGTGGTGGACATAGGTCCACAGATATCTGAGTGAATAATATCTGAAATACCTTTCTCTTTGCTTTTTCTATTTGGAAATGGGTTCTTCGTACTCTTCCCTTGAGCACATCCTTTGCATACTCCTTCGTGATCCACCTATATTTCTGGGAGTCCAGTCACCACCTTACTTACTATTGGTAAGGCTTTGCAGTGTACAAGAGCTAGTCTTCTATGCCATAGATCACAAGGGCTCATGGTACTGGTCATCAATGTTGTATCTACATGACCCTTTAGTTTGTAAAGTCCTCCTTCTTCTACTCCAATGACTATTGCATCATCAATAGTCTTCCCCTTTGGCCACATAAGAACTTCACCATCTATAAATACAATTCGAAGACCTTTCTTATCTAATGCAGAAATAGATAGAAGGTTCTTCTTCAAAACTGGTACATAAAGTACATCTCTTTCATATTCATGGACTTCCTAGAGTCCAATTTATAAGAGGCTTCTCCCATTCCTTTGATGGGGTATTGATAATCATCTCCAAGCTTTACCTTGTGTGGAGATTCCTTTTGAATAAAATATGAGAGGGATTCTTTGTATCCCGTCATGTGCTTTGAAGCTCCACTATCTACTAGCCAAGTATCACTCCCATGAGATATTGAACCAGTGAGAGATGATATTAAAACATGTTCTTCATTGGATTCTTCATCATCTCTGGTTTTGACTTCTTCATCATATTCACTATCTTCCACTGCATGCGCATGAAACCTCTTCTTCTACTTCTTGTGATGTCCAAATTTGGATGGACAATTTCTTGCTAGATGTCCTGTCTTGTGACAAGAGTAACATTCAATAGAGTAGAGGTCTTTCTTGAACCTCTTGTTCTTTTGATATCCTTGAGATCTTCTGGGAGAGTGGGTACACAGATCACTCTTCCTTTTCCTTCCACCTTTGGCATAGGTTGCCAAAGCTTGATATTCATTGTCGTTTAGTTTCTCCTCTCTCACTGCTATTATTTATTCCTCTTGCACACATTCTTCCCATACCTGTCTTAACAGGATCAATTTCTTTCTAGCACAAATGCAATGAAAAAATGGTTCCCAATCTCTAGGAAGACCACTCAAAGTGGTCATCACAAATTCTGCATCCTCTACCATGTCTCCAATAGCTTCTAGTTGTTCTTTTATCTGGGACACTCTGGAGAAGTATGAGTGCATGGACTCAGACTTCAAGTTATTCACACCCTTGAGTTGATTTCTCAAGGTCATCTTCCTATTGATATTATTTCCTTCAAACGGGCTGGTTAGGGAATCAAACATCTCTTTTGGAGTCTTCTTGGAAGACACTTGGGGGATCAAGTGATATTTTATGGAATCAACAATGATCCTCTTTGCCTTGACCATATTATTCTTATGCCTAGCTTTGGCTTCATCTCCCTCTGGTTCTGTAATTCCTTCCTTTATATAGTCTTTTAGGTCATCTTCTTCAAGGATGAGCATGACTCTATACTTCCATGCCCTGAAGTTCTCATCTCCCTCAAGCTTCTCATCAAGCTTGGTATTGCTTGTCATCTTGATATAATGAGTGCTTCAAACGGAAATATAATAGATTTGAGACTTACCATAAAAGTTGTCCTTCTGAGAACTGCTTCTTCCTTGACCTAGGGTTTGTTGGAGAAACCCTAATTTTCCAACTTCGGGATTTTGGAAATATGATTGGATGAGCAAGTCCGCCTCCTCAAGGCGAGTTGATCAAAGTACTCCTTCTCCCAATTCTGTGAGCAGATGATCCAAAAACTTGATGCCCTAATTCTCCCTGGCTGTAGTGGGGGACCCAAAAATGAAAATTCTCAAAATGAAAATATGCTTTGATAGAAAGATGTGCCCTAGTGAGTCGAGTTAGATGCATTATCTTTTTCAGTTGATCTGTGGAGGGAGTTCCCAGAACAAGAAGCCCTAGTTTTTGCAGTTACGGAGGTTGCACAATGTTTTCTTTCAGGCCTGCTCTGATACCATGTTAGTTTTTACTTGTTTGGCATATAAAATTAAACAATCTATCACTGAAAGAAATACAAGCACATCAAGAAAACAATGAACACAATATTTCTCTCGTGGAAACCATAAAGGAGAAAACCCCGGCAAAATATTCCTCAATATATAAATCACAAAGTACAAAAGTAAACCCCAAGACAAAATCAACTACTCATCCACTTGTGCAAACTTCTCTCTCTCTCCTATGTGAACTTGCGTGAGTGAGATGAGTGAGTACAAATGAGAGATACATCCTCTATTTATATTCTTTCGTTGGGGTGACTTTTCCCCAACAGGGCCAACTTCTCCTAACTGATTGGGCTGACTTGTCAAATACATAATATAATAATATTTTATGGGTTATTCTAGGCCGACACAAGACCTAGGGTTTACATTGAATCTTTCAATGACTCTTACATTATTAATTACATCAATGACATCTCCCGATAGAGGAATACAATAATACAATATACAAGTATCAAATAGAATATCTTCCACAGTTACATTCTTTTAACAAATTGTTGGTGGAACTCTTCAACCTTGAGTTGAAGGACAATGATCCCATGGATTTAGCACATGAAATAAAATCCATTATGCATGACATTGATGCCACTGGAGTAAAAATAGGCGTTTCACTCACATCCTTTATCAAGGGCCTCTACCATTCATATCCACACTACCTCGATTCCTTGCAAGCTAGTGGTCAAATGAAGTCCCTCACATTTGACACATTGGTGGACAGGATTGCAGAATGTGAGAAAGCATTTAGAAAGAAGACAACTTAGCCTACCAGAGAGACTGTGTGTCTTGATTAGAAATAGAAGAAACAATCCAATGATTCGTTCAAAGGAGAATGAATTAAAATAGGACGTGGACAATGGAGTTGATAATGAGATTTTATATCTTGAAGGGGGTATCCCTATTTTGGATAAATCTCTAGAATCTCATTTTGCAGCACCATCTCCCCTCATGAATAAGTTACTACCATTTCATTGGAACAAGAGGTTCAATTGGATGATGTGATTGAGAGGATTGGAAGACTAAAACTTGAAGAGAATGAAGCACCACCATCTGAGAAACCTGGACCTTCATGAAAAGTTCTAAATGGGTCACAAGGAGACTTGAAAGTGCCCATCCTGATGAAGTTGGAAAGACAAGAACAAGAAGTTACACCATACAAGATGATTGATGGGAAGTAGATAATTCAAATTCAAGTCATGTCTCATATGATTGTGAATTGAATTTATTTGTTAACCTTGAACCAACTTCCTTTGAAAAATTTGTTGCTCGTGATGAATGGAAAGAAGCCATACAAAATGAGTATGATACGCTCATTTAATAATGGGACCTGGAAGTTGGTGGACCCTCCATTTGGAACCAAACCAATTGGCTACAAGTGGGTCTACAAGATCAAATACATATCAAATGTATCACTTGAAAAGCGCAAGGAGAGGCTTGTGGTGAAAGGTTTTGCACAAAAAGAAGGCACTGACTATGAGAAGAATTTATCCCCCACAACAAAATGGGCTATGATTTTCAATTTATTGTTTTTGGCTACACAAAATGGGTGGAAAGTTCATCAGATGGATGTGAAAATTTCTTTTTTGAATGGAGACTTGAAAGAGAATTTCTTCATGTCTCATCTAGAAGGATTTGTTGTGAAGGGGCACAAAAAATAGTTATGCAAAATACTCAAGTCATTATATGGTCTAAAACAAGCACCTCACACATGGTACACAAACTTAACCAAGCATCTTCTGAAGTTAAATTCCAAACGTTTTAACCTTAATGATGCAACATTGTTTGTAAAGAAAGTTAGAAGATTTATTGTCTATAGTGTGGTGTATGTAAATGATGTTTTGATGATAGGGAACAATGAAACCTATATTGCATCCATAAAGAAATAATTGAAGAAGGGATTTGAGATGACATATTTGGGAAACCTTCACTACTACTTGGGAATCAAAGTGACTCAAAATTCTAAGTACATATTCATCTCCAAGAAGAAATACATTGGAGAATTGTTGAACAGGTTCGGCATGACAGAATGCAGTCCTCTCTCCACTCCAATGGAAGATAACTTGGAGATCACATCAAAAGAAGGGAATGAATTTGAGTATGCAACCAAGTATAGGCAACTTATAGGAGGTATTATATACCTCACCACCACTAGACCAGATATTTCTTTCGCTATTGGGATATTTTCTAGGTTCACGCAAAAACCTTGTGAATTGGCATTGGCCTACTCTGAAAAGAGTTCGACAATACTTAAAGGGGACTTAATATTTTGTACTCAAGTATTCTAAAATGGATGAATTCAACCTTATTGGGTATTTTAATTCAGACTTTGATGGTGACAAAGATACCAAAGTGTCTATTACAGGCTACCTCATGGGTCTTGGATTAGCAACTATCTCGTGGAGATCACACAAACAATTAATCCAAGCAAATTCCACAGCATAGGAAAAATATGTGGCCACAACAGAAGAAACAAAGGAAATTGTGTGGCTCAGGAAAATAGTTGAATATTTGGAGGAGAAACAAGTGAATTCTACTTCTCTACTGATTGACAACACTTATGCAATCAAGTTGGCCAAGAATCCCAAATTCCATGATTGAACCAAGCACATCAACAAAAAGTACCATCTAAATCGATATCATTTGGAGGCCAAGACAATCAACTTGAGACATTGTTCCACCAATGAACAAATTGCAGACATCTTCACCAAATTACTTGGAAGAAAAAAGCTTGAAAATTTTAGAAAGATGCTTGGGCTCACGAACATCCCTTCAGATTAAGGGGGGAATGTTGGGAACTTAATCTGCGAGGATTGGTTCCATGTAAACAATTATTTTTCAGTTTTTTAAAGAAGAAGAGGAAGATTCTTTCAGAAGTCTAAAGGACCTCTTGGAAGATGAATTCCAAAGGTCACTTCTTAACTATATAAATAAAGTGGTTATGCTCAATAAAATTATTCTTAAGAGTTATTCATTTCAAAATAATTAATTTACACTTATCCATGGATGTATTCTAATAGGTGCTAACATACAAAGAAGATCCAACTGAAGAATTGATCAACATTAGGTTGTATGTGTTGTGAGTATATGTAGAAGTATTGAAGGGTTAATTGAACAATTTGTAAGTACCTATGTTGTTGAACTTCCCTCATTTTAGAGTTAATGGAATGACAAGAAACCTTTATGTTAATTATATCTATGCTTTATCATGGCATATTAAACATTCAAGAAACAAAATATGGAGTGGATCCAATGGAAGACATTTTGAAAGATGGCATGAGGAATGGTTTCGAAAGAATGTGTATGGTTTATGAAACACTTGCTTCTTTAGTACATTTTTTATTTAGACAATCATGTATATTCCACTATATAAATATGGTTATACTTATTAAACTTTATTTCTATGTTTGTAGATGGAACATGAAGAGCATGACTGCCAAACACAAGATGATCAACCAAATATTAGGTTAAATAACCCAAGTACAATATCACCTACAAGTGATGAAGAAATGAGGCATGCATGTATCTCAAGCGATGGGAACAATTCAAGTGATGAATGACAATCAATATGATTTAATGTTATTGCAAGTTGTATTTTTTGGAATATTAGTCTATGAAAATCAGGGATTTTGTTTAATGTACTCGACATATTGTCTTGCATGAGGACATGTTACCACAATAAGTGTAACAATTACATTTTTGACATTTTGTTTAATGTATTGGACATAGTGTCTCAATTGGATGTTGATGGGTTACCAATAAGTGTAACAATTGCATATTGTATGGATTTTGATTATTGTGGACCTTTACATTGTCCCATTTTGTATGATGATGAGTTTTTTACTCATATATAATTAATTGAGTTTCTTATTTTATTGCATTGTTTAATGTTGTAAAATGTTGCAGTGGCTGATTTATTAATATATGGATGATTTACATTGTTACAAAAAATAGAGGTATAAGACGTTTCATAATTCATAAATGCATTCATTATTTATCAAAACACAACAATTAAAATATACAAATTGATATTATTAAAAGATTATTTGATTTTGAAAAAACAATTAATTAATTTATATACATATCAATGTATTGTATTCTTTTGAACTCACTAAACGATGCGTACAAAAGAATACATCGGTGCGTTTTATAGATAACACGCACTAGTGCCTATTAAAAAAACTACTGCAGCGGTGCAACACGTTTCAAAATTGCACCAATACTATAAACAATAAATCATACAATTATATTTACCTTACCAGTGCTTTATATTTAATGAACTCATCGATGCGGTATATAATATATGCATCGTCATTTCATCCAAAAAAAATTAAAATTTAACATCCTTCTGATGTGTGTAATATGTGTGTGCACTTGTTCTTTCTATGTAATACATGAACCGATGCATTTTTTTATCTAAGTACCGACATATCTCCACCAATTTCTTAATAAATTTATCCCTCTCGATGCACATGTCTATATCTGCACCAGTGCGTTGTTTGCAGAAATAAGAAGAAAGCATCAGTGTGTTATAGGAGACTGAAAGTGGCATTGGTGCTCAATAATTAAATCGGCACCGGTGCGTTTGTCTGTTAGTACACCGGTGCAGATGGTTTTTAATACACCTATGCATATTTTGTAAAAAAGAACCAAGGAAAAAACCTCTGCTTGAACCTCCTCCCACCCAAATTTTTTATGTTATACAAGACATCCATTAAAACCACCGCTAAATTTTGCCCAATATTGTAACACTAAAGACCTCCACTACACGGTGTCTTCTTTATAGTGAAAGTTATTTACATATTCCTTCATAGAAAATATTTTCTTATTTACATATTCCTTATAGGCTCTTACATTTGAAGTAAAACAAATTGGTAATTATGTTTGTTCTAGTTATAGCACCTTTATTCACGTTTTTTTTTATTCTAATGCTTATGAAATATTTATTTATTTTTGGTTCTCATGGAACCTTTATTTCCTCCTTTGTCTTGTTATGCATAAGCATGGTAGGCTACAAATTGGTCTCATGACAGGTTGCTTATTTTATGGATATCATCTTTTGGGTGCTTTGATATCTCTAAAAAGTAATTAGAGTGTTCTTTGTGGAAAAAAATTCCGGAATCTCATTGAGACATAAGTAAACGAAAGTGGTAATTATGTTTATTTTCTTTGGCATATATTATTCGCATTGTTTTCATTTTGGTTAATTTTTTTTTTTTATTCATTATTTTATTTAGTTCTCCTCAAACCTTTATTTCCTCCCTTATGTTCTTATGAATAAGCCTAGAAAGCTACAATATGAATAAGCCTATAAAGCTACAAATTAGTCTCATCAGAGGAAGTGGATCATGGACATATTCATCATTGAATAGACATGTTATCAATTAATAGACATGCCATTATATCATATGGTAAATGATAGATGAGTTATGCTATTGTAGACTTTAATACACATATAAATAGGCACTAACATAGTGCATGAATGGGCTAAGAAAAAGGGATATTTAGCCCTATACAAGGGGAACACAAGCTTATTTCAACTACCTCTCCTCTTCGATTCAACTGAAGAAGAAAACAATTCTTATTTAGAGTGTATTAAACTTTGAGTGTCAAACTAATAGTCATCTATATAAAAACATATAAAACAATGGTCAAACTAATATCGATAACATATGTTCTATATTTTGAGTGTCAAACTGGTACTCTTTTTTGCTGCTCAGTGCCACATATTCCAAAATTTATTCCATGACACAATGATGAAAAGAATTTCACTTCTTCAATATAAATTATTTCTCAATTTGTTAATTGAGAGTGAAGTTTCATTATGTTTTTTATGACTCACGTTTGCTTTACTATTCCATTTTAAACATATGTATGTTTTTAGTAAGTAAATATACTTACTATATTTGTGTAGAATTTGGTTAATATAGGTATGTTTCTAACATTTTAGAATTTGGTTAATATATGTATGTTTCTAACAAGTAAATGTCTAAGATAAATTATTTTTCTACTATGTTATTTTTTACATTGTTTTTCTATTTTTTCAAAACAAAAATATTGAACATAGTTTTAGTTTGATTTTATCTTGTTTTTCTTTTTCTTTTTCAAAACCAAAATAGTTTCCATGAATGAAATTTTTTTTACCATGCCATTCTTCACCTTGTTTCTTTTTTTTCAAAACTTTTAGTTTGATTTTCTTTTTTTTCAAAACTTTTAGTTTGATTTAATTATTTTCATTGAATCAAACTTTACATTGTTATGAGTTGATACTTATTTTTCATTCCATTATTCTATTAAATCATTTTCTTTTTATTGGTGTGATTCATTTATTCTTACCTTGCTTTTCATTTTTTACTTTTATCGACATGCTTTTGTACATATTAAGGCAATTTATAGTATACCATATATGTATAGTCATATCCATGTGGGAGGTTCAACTTACCCTTATTGTCATCCTCTATCCTTATTTTAATTATTATTATGTTTGTGACATCTTGTAACAAATTTTCATATATTAGCGATTCCATGCAATTAATTGTTTTTCAATGGGCAAAATTTATAAGGTTTTCAAAGGTTTAGGTGTATATAATTTCCTCATAGTTTGGTGCGGGGTTTTGGTTGCCACGTGTCCCCCGCACCTGTCCTTGCTCGTGCTTCCTATTATTTCATGGTGCGTTGATCTAGGGTTTTCCAATGAGAACACTTGTCTTTGTTGGTTGTCCTCGTATTTGGTGTGTTTGTGCTATGTTGTCCTCGTATTTGGTGTATTTGTTGTTGTGCAAGATCTTTATGTTCTTTCTGCGCTGGCCTTGGGTTCCATTAAACGTTTAATTAAGATTCACACCCAGATTTAAAACATGCTGACAACGAAATATTGGTGCATACATTGATAAAGGTTACTATATGAGACCACACTTAATATTATGTTCAATGGTACCGAATATTTACCTTTCAAATGTGTCGGTTCTCTTCTCTTTGTCATGCAGTACTTGAGTTGTCCGTTTTAGACTCCTAATTTAGATATTTTGAATTTTAAATTAATCTCATTGAAATTATCCTGAACAAAGGAGTCGTTAACTGACCTTCGCTTTAATAAAGGGCATATACCCTAATTAACACAACAGGAATGTCTCTTGTTTCTATGCTACAGTTGGTTTCCAAATCTGGCTTATTATATGCTTTATTTAAAGTTGTCTGGAAAATTTTATTTTCAAATTAGGTTAATAAAAAATATCGGAGGATATAGTTTTAGATAGTTTTTGGATTTTAGATAGTTTTAATATTTTCGATTTTTCAAAGTTCTAGTTAGAGCATAGAAATAACTGTCTTTAAAGCTTTGAGATGTAAAATGATGCCTTATCTAATTTTCCACTAGATTTCTTAGCTGAAACGTTTCCCCAAAATAAGTTATTTTAGATCATTTTTACTACGTACGCCTTCCAAATCATTCATACACAAATCGTTATCAGTTTTGCTAATGACTCATGAACTTAAGCTTCTAAGTAGAACAATCCCGACTCTTGGAAGGTGTGCACGAGGGAAAGCTATGACGTCTTACATGAGCATGAGTTTGACCATCGCAGTTAATGATGGCATATAATCAATATGCATAGGAGATTCTAATACAACATGTGAAACGATAACTTCATACAGTCTCTATCAACATCTTATTACTTGTTTACGTTAATTTACATTTATGCACTAGTGTTTTTTTGCGTTGAAATTGAATCTGTTAATGTTTGGAATAGGCTTTTAAATAGCACTGAACTGTAATGCAATTAACTACAATTGTATATTGCTTAGGAATCTGTGCACGTTGAAAGTGGTGAGAGATTCATTGGGGAAATCAAGGAGACGTTCGACCCACTTTCAATGCCACATGGAGAATTAATAAGTCTCCTCTATTGATCTCCTTCAACACCATTGGATGGTTGAAAACATTGAACGTTTGGGCATCGAGAAAAATTTCCAAAATGAGATAAATCTTTCCCACGATTGTAATCAAGGTACCACTTCATATCCACAAGAGTAACCAACATGATATCATTCCATATGGCCCCACACTCCAAAAGATATGTAACCCAATAACTTCTCAACACCCCCAGTCCCCACACACAACATCCATAGGTAGTTCCACACCTTTTCTATCTAAAGTGGAGAGGTGGACAATCCAAGGACGTGACTCCCCCTAATCACTTTGAAACCTTAATCAAAATACTCCCCATTTATTATGTTGCTAGAAAAATAACAATTGCTTTTTTTATAAGATTGATCCGTACTGTTTTAATTTTTGCATTATAGTTCAACTTAGTAACATTGATTATTTTATTTGAATTATTTTAAAAAAATGATGAGAGATTTTGTTAATTTCGGTAAGGTCAACTCTTGGTCATATATTATTTCTTTCTTCATGGAAAATTTAAAAGGGACAAGGTTAATGCATGTCTTCATGGCGACCCACTATGCATATATTATACCTTGGAGCTGAAAAACACTATGGTAATGCTCAACAAATTTGCACTCGGTCCCCTCTTGGATAGTTACCCTTCCTAGTGACATCTTTAGGGCTCCAATCCTTCCAAAAGCCTCCATAATAGAAATCATTTGGAAAAAGGTCTTAGTGGGATGGTCCTTGGTTTTAATCTAGTGGAGCCGAGAGTGAGTTGAGAATGCTAGGTTTGCTAAATATCATCCACCATCAAGAAGTTCCTAGGCTTGGTGACTCACAATATTAGAGTTGCACCATAGGAATTGAATTAAATTAATTGAGAGACTTCTTTGAATTCTTCCTTAGTTGTTTTTTGGCATGAGTGCTGCACCACTACTATCTACCAACCAAACCCTCACAACGATGTTGTAATTTTACCTTATGGAATTTTTCCACTTTTCAATCGAACTATCCTCTCCCTTCATTTTGGGTAGTAGGTTCCAAATCCACATAATGACTTGGATCCTAGCTGGTTGTTGCAAATGGGAGATGTTAAGCGAGTACATAGAATTTGACAATCTCATCTTAGTTTCTCCCCCAAATATCAAGAACACAATGGCTTGGTTGTAAGAAAGAGTAACTTTTCCTAGCATTTGTGCTAGTCCACCGCCATCACAAGAGGAAAAGAAATTTTTATGTTCCAAAGGCATGGATCTGTCAAGAAATTTCATAACTCTCTCAGAGCTATCCCTAATGCTATACCAAGTGAACCACAACTTGGGTGAGTCTCATTTTTAGTACTTGTTGGGGTAGTATTGGCTAAGCCTAACCTTAAGTCCATTCCATGTTGTACATTCCTGTTAGGGAATTTAGACAAGGTTATCCCCAATTTTATAATCCTGAGAGCACACATTATTATAGTCACCACACAAATCCAATAAACTTCCAAGAGGTACTTAGCTAGCTAGCCCCACAAAATTGCAATGTTCTTTTCTTCAATAGGGGCATACAAGTTGGCAAGAACAAGGACCCTACCATTAAGACAAAGGAGCACCCACACCAATTTGGTAGAGGGATCAATGCCATGATCAATTATACAAGATGATAACTTAGGAGAGATAAGAGTTGTTTCCCCCTTCACCCTTCCTCATGCAAGTTGAAACATAGTTGCAAGAAGACAAATATAATCCAAGGTAGCATTTAATACAAAAACAATCACTTTCACTTCTTGCAAACACAAAACATTGAAATTCGAAACCAACAAGTGAACTCTATGAACCATGGTTTTCTTGACTAGGTCTAGAAGACCCCTCACATTCCTTGATACAGCCTTATTTGAGAAATTTCCATAAAGATGTACATACCCTTCCCATCCTTACTGCTTAACACTTGGTAATATCTTTTAGCAACAAATTTATTTTCCTCCATTGCTTTCATTACCCACCTATCTATGGTATTTTTCTTAGGTCTTCTCTTACCATCTTCAGTACCATCATTGAATTGCTTGTCAAGCCTCAAACGAGGAGACCATGCCCTTTAGCTACCCCATCATGGGAGAAAGTAGCATGAGTGGAGCCAATGGGTTACTTATTCATGGATTCATGTTTGTAGGCTTGGATGGAGTTGACCCAAAAATGACCATGCATATGCTTGGACAATTTACATCATCTATAGCAGTAGTAAGAGGACCAATCCATATCTAACATATATTCAACATTATCCCTCTTTTTTTGCATTATCATATAGATCAAGGGTTCTATAGCTCTTCATTGCTTCCATTCAATGTTGGTAACACAAAATAAATCATTATATAACTTGTCATATTTTATTATTCAAGCCATGGACTCATGAATTTTAGGTGAATACCCCATTTTACTAATTTCAAGTACTTATGAAACTTCTATTTGCATCCTCTGTCAAGGACATTTCCACAATAACAATGTTACCCTGATTTTCCTGATGCCTAGGCCCAACAAGGAAAATCTTGGAGCGAGAGTCAAGGCGGCAGAGCAAGAGCCAAGGCACTAGAGAAATCCTCCAACTTATGCATCTACAATATCTATTTTCATGCTCTGTCACGGACATTGACGCATGCGGCTCTTGTTTAATAATGTGTGTTTGGCTGAGTTGTGGAGTGCATGGGAAATGCCTACTACAAAATCCATGTCACTCCAATTCCACTTCTACTCAGGGTCATAGACTTTTCAAGATTGGATAAACAATATTACAAATTTCACCATACTCCCTTTACTCAAACAAAAACCCCACAAAATTTGAAGATTCATATTCCCATAAAAATGCACCACGATAGCTTAAAATGATATAACTTACATTCTACATTAAATATGGAAATTAGGAAACTTGTAATATGATTATCATATTCTTCCTCACATGAAGGAATGTGGATTTTAGTTCCACTTAAATCTACAAGGTTCCTAAAGAAGATTTATGTGAAACTGAGTTTTTACTGAAGTGATACATGTATACTCATGTATGTCCCAAGTGTACATAAAAAGATATATCGATTTGAGATAGTCATTTTTGGAAAACTATATTAGGGATATTTTTCCTCAAAATGATACACGTTGATATGACTCACAAATGTAATAACTTATCTATAATGGGATTTATGTAGAACACTGATTTCATATTGGAGGGAATTTTTTATTTTTACTTTTTAATTTCAAGGGTAAACTACTTCAGTAATACAACACATTTCGTTCCAATTGCAAATATTTCATAGATTCATTTTAGTTGAGTAATTATAAACAACCACCATCTCATTGTCCACTTTGTTTTCCACTTTCTAGTAAAGATGATAATTGATGGCATTTGACAATGTCTTCAAAATTTTCCAAATTCAACTATGATAATAAAATTTAGGAACATTCCACAAATATGAAGATGAATGATTGAGAGTGATATGATATATACACAGTAATTATGCTTAGTATGACAAAAATGATTATGATTCCTACACTCAGACATTAGGCAGTGATATGATTTTTACCCAATGAGATGATCAGCTCAGTCATGATTACATAGTCATAGCAATGATAGTTGATTTTATGAAAGTGACAGCTTGACAAGTGATGGACCTTGACACGACATCAGTTGATTGGTAGTGAACTAAGTTGTTGACAGTAATCAGTATGTAATTGCAAGCTAGTCTTGCATCTGAGGTTTGGACACCTCACCACTTATTAGTTGGTGCTAAGAAAACTAGGCTAGGCCTTGGAATAGGAGTTGGTGCTCTTTGGTCAGTTGGTGCTAATTCACCACCCCTCTCAGTGTGTCATTGTGTCCAACAAACCATTTTATTGAAATTATATTGGTTCTTGAATTCCAACTCATCAATGGCTCTTTTTATTATCGAGCCCATTTTAGACCCCAAATTAACTCCAATGTAAAGGACGTTCCTCCTAGCTATAGGAACTCTATCAAGCCATATGTTTCTAGACATATGCCACTCCCAAGATGGGGCTATCAATCCACAGAGGGAGAATTCCCAATTCCTTCCTTCAATCACACTCCCATACAAAATCACTTACAGTAACCGCTGGTGAGGAAACTCCCTCCATAACTGTCCTCATCCATGTCCTCATCCCCCATCAACCTACACTACACAAGGAATGGTACCCCCCTTCTCATATCCATAGTCCCTTAGGATATCCCCATCCCCTTCCAATGCTACAGCATAGGCTGGCGAGGGATTCTCCATGCAAAGGTCCCATATAGTCCAACTATAGGCCAAGTCTCTCTCACATGGACATTAAACCTAGTGGCACCAAATTATCTCAGTAACTTGTATGAGAAAGTACAAATTCACAGTATATCTTCTTTGGCTTCCAAACCAGAGCTTAGATGGAATTCTCTCTCCCTGAATGTTGGAGTGATTGAATCCATGAAAATGAGTTTTTAACATTATATATGCATAGTTTTGTCTTTACACATGGCTTCCCCAAAATTAGAGGCCACTTGTCCCTCTTAATACTCAATTAAGATAATTAACCCTTAATTAATTAAAGTGACCCTTGTAACCATGATTAAGGGACCTTGGGTTAAAAATGGTAATGAATGCTAGGGATATAAGCTAATATTAATTATTAACTAGGGTCATCACCCGTTAGCCCCCTCTCGCTCCCACCACTTGTGGATCATATCCCTCCATCTCTTCTTCGTCCTTCTTCACTTGCAGATGTTAAGGTTTTTTATATTAAACATCAAACACATCTATATATTTACAATATATTTGGTCATCATAGACCATTCATGTCCAAATTCTATCCTTTACATAATTACATCATATTTACATCTTGGGGTAAAAAACGAGGTGTTACATTTGTTGGTAGTACGGCTGCCGTTACACCAAAACCCGCAGGTGATTGGTAAACTCACCACCGCTAGATTTCAAGGATCCACAAGAGGCGATTAGTCCCTTGTCACAATACACCGGGGAGCGCTGACTACTTGCAATTTCGTGCAACAATCTCCCCCTCAGCGCGAGCCGAGTGTGTATCGAACTCGTGACCTCTAGCTCGGATACCAATTGTTGGTAGTACGACGTTCGTTACACCAAAACCCGCAGGTGATTGATAAACTCACCACCGCCAGATTTCAAGGATCCACAAGAGGCGATTAGTCCCTTGTCACAATACACTGGGGAGGGCTGACTACTTGCAATTTCGTGCAACAACATTCCCCTCCCCCTTAATTTATGCACCATCCTCAATGCATACCAACATTATGTATATGTACAAATTTTATAAAAGAATACTTCAAAATAGCTACAGGTATGCCTCCTGCATTGCATCCTCCAATTCCCACGTTGCTTCTTCACGGTCATAATGCATCCATTGGACCTTTACTTTCCCTATGGTTTGGTTCCTGGGAAACGTAATATTCCTGTCGAGGATGTGCATTGGCTACACCGAAATATATCCTTTTGATTCCACCTGAATCACAACCCAATCCATAATGTGGCTAGGATCAGGTATATATTTTTTCAATAATGACACATGAAATACATTGTGCACTTTTTTGCAAGTAGGCAATGCAAGGTCATATGCAAAAGGCCCTATCCTAGGAAATATCTCAAACAACCTACAATATATGGGTGCTAGCTTAGGAAAAATTCCCAAGTTTTAATGAACTCTTCTTCAATTTGACTTTCAGATATGCATGATCCCCAACTATGGATTCTCTTACCACTCTACCTTTGTCTTCATAAATTTTATGTCTATCATGTGTCGCCTTTAAATTTTCCTGATATTTACAATATTCTCTTCCATTTCCTTAAGAAATTCTAGCCCAATTACTATTATGTCTATTGGATTGTCCCAACTAATTGGTGTATTACACTTTCTTCCATTCAAGGATTCAAACAAACTCATCTTCAAAGAGGCATGATACCCATTTTTGTATGCAAACTCCAACAGGTACAAGCTTCCCATTTATATGTTTGATCCATCACATACATCCTTAACATATCCTCAATAACTTGATTAACTCTCTCAGCCTTCCCATCGGTCGGGGGATGATATGTTGTACTCAAATTTAGAATTGTTCCAAATTCTTTGAATAAACCTTTCCAAAAGTTTCAAATAAACTTTGGATCTTAGTCTAATACAATGGCCTTTGGTATCCCATGCAAACTGACAATTTCCTCCATATAAATCTATGTTATGTTAGTTTCCTTATGTGTTGACTTGATTGGAATAAAGAGGGTAGCCTTCATTAAATTATCTGCCACTACCATGATGGAATCATGTTGCTTCATTGTCTTGGGAAATTTAGTGATGAAATCAATGGGCATGAAATCCCCTTTCCATTCTAATATTGGTAGTGGTTGTAGCAAATTTGTTGGGTATCTACGCTCCAATTTTACTATCTAACATTCGATGCACCTGGTTATATACTCAGCAAGATCTTTCTTCATTCTTGGCCAAAAGTATTGACTTCTCACTATTAAAACTATATTTTGGTATCTAGGGTGTCTTGCATATGGAACTTTATGCATCTCATTCATTACCAATTTCTTTAATTCAATGGGATTTGTAACGTCCCCATTATTGACCCCATTAGATTCAAATGTAATTGATGTAATATTGTTATGAAATCATGGTGAGGAGCTCAAGGCCAAGGCCCCGCCATCGATTTAGTGATGCATATGGTTTGCGTGCTAGCAATGCACATTGGAAATTCAAATATCATGTAATATGCATTTTAATAAAAATACCCACAACTAGCTATGCAATGCAACAAAGAGATGGGGGCATGATTTCACAAGGAATTGGGAGGGGAAAACATTCAAACCCTTGAGCCACTAGAGTCAAGCCAAATGTCAATGAGGGAACCCATCAAACCCTCAACTACCCATGTTGACTTTTGTACCCAACCATTGATTTCTCCCAAGAGTTGGTTGGGGTAGTTAATGCCTTGGGAATGGGGAGGTATGGCTGGCCAAATTCGGGTATGGACAAGCCACCCTTCATGGAAAATCGTGTTTGTCTCCTTGGGAAAGAATAGAACCATGAAATTGCTCTCTAAGCCATTATGAAACCATCAGTCTTGCTCCCTCACGAAGCTCTAGCTGCCTGGGCATTCTCCTCCATGGTTTTCTGGGTTTCCCTCCATCTTTTTACCTGGGAAGGGGCGTTTTTGTATTGATTACCAGTGGGGAAGAAAACAAAACGTTTGTGGGTCTTTCTGGAGGTCGTTTAGGCCATTGGAAAGGATCCTAACCAGTGGAGAGAAATCGGTTTTGCTCCCTGGGGGTTGAAATCGAAATTCCACAGTTCGCTTGGGTGAACCACGAGTTGGGAGAGCCAATGTGGACCCTGTTTGGTGAACACCTCTATTGTAAATGTCTAACCCTGTCAATGATCGTTTTTGTTGTGAGAAGAAAGAGTATGTTGGGGTATGGGCAATGGGTAATCCATTGTTCTGGCTTGAGCTTGAGAATAAGCATCCATTGTTCAAGTGTAGCCTGATAAACCCAGTTGGACTGGCTTGGCTGAGATGAAATGGTTAATGGGCTGTGTGTGAGCTGGAATGATCCCTTTCCTTGTGAGAATCATGCCTAGCTCGGGGGTGGCCTTCAGACGGACTCAGTATAAGCTGTCGAAGAGCCTATGGCTAGGTGGAACGTTGCAGCGACATAGCTAGTTGCTTGGGCAGTTGAAAAATGAAGATAAGTGTTTTTATGCATCTATATTTATTTCTGCACTATATTAATTCAATAACTGTTGATATGCTGTATGCATGAGTAATGTGTGTGGATGTTTTAATTCCGTTGTGCATCATAATTGATTTGTTTTATATCTGCACATTCATAATTTATTTATATGAATCTAACTAAGGGGCTAAGATCATGGGAAAGCCCTGAATTTGGCATCATGTACCCTGCCTTGCATTGGTCGAATGGGTGGGTACGTGACAGGATTATGAACATAAACTCTATTTTTATACATAAGAAGTCCATCATCTTCCATCATGTAACCTTCATATTTCTAATGTACATTTTCCTGCTGCAATCCTTCTTTTATTTGAATATAATGTTCATCTAAGATAATAGCCTCAAGAATTCTAGTTCTTAAATATGATTTAAGCATGCTAATGGTTGTAGCATGCATTGCATATACTCTCTTGCTGAGTGTATCTGCAACCTTGTTCTCTCTCCCTTTTATTTGTTTGATATCAAAATCAAATTCACAGATATATTCCATCCATCTTGTTTGTTTGCATTCAAAGTCTTCTTGTCAAAAAAGTAATTTAACCCACTGTGATTTGTTCTTAATTCAAACTTCCTACCCATTAGATAATTACTCCACTTTTTAAGGGAATGCACTATAGCATCCAACTCTAAATCATGTGTGACGTAATTTTTCTCGTGTTCCTTAGGTGTCTATAGAGATTAGGGTTTCTGAGCTAAGTTCGGGGGTCTATGCCATGGATCCTCCCCCGCCGGACCCGGGTTGGTATGAGAGGAGCCTTCCTCTCTTCGATCGCTTCCATAGTTTGGTTGCTTCTCAACCTGTTTCCACCAAGCCAATGCCCATAAAAGATTCCAAATTTGTCAAGAAGTCAACAATTCCCGAAGTCAAGCTCTCGTCCAGTGCGTCCAAATGCAAAGCCGTATCTCTATCAAAAAAATAATTGGTTGGCCATTTCACTAGTTTATGGCCATCCCCCAGAGCTATTAAGGTTTGGATGAATAAAAACTGGCGGCCCTTAATACAGAGTGAGGTGCAGCAAATTTTTTGTGGCAAGGGTTTTTTCATTTTATTTTTTGAAAAAAAAGAAGACCGACATTTGATTTTCAGGAATGGGCCTTACTTCAAGGGTCCGAGAGGAATGTACATTAATAAATGGGACCTTTTCTTCGACCCATAAAAGACATTCCCTGAGCGGTTCCAGTTTGGGTCAAGCTCCTGCATTTACCACTTCATTGCTGGAACGATGAAGACTTAAAAGCAATTGGGAACTCCCTAGGGAAATATATAGAAAAATCGGAGCGGGCAGACCCCCCATGTTCTCTTGCGCAAGAATCTGCATTGAAGTAGATTTGGAGAAAGGTCTACCGAAAGCCATAAATTTATCAATGGAGGGATGGAATCACTTGCAAACAATGGGTTATGAAAAAATCCCCTTCAAATGCAAGGTTTGCCATGAATATGGACACTTCACAAAATTATGTCCCAAAAAGAAACAACAATAAGTTGAAGAGTTCCAAGGGGGGAATGGAATGAGGTTTCAAGGAAGAAAGGATCCAAAACCAACATCAACAATCCTCCTCAGTCCCCCTCTAAAATCAAGGGTGACGCAAATCGGTATCAAGCCCTCTCCAGCGAAGATAATGAGGATGAGAAAGGTCCGTCACAAAGAAATGAATAAAATAAATACAATGAAGCTTCATTGGGAAACAATAATAAAGAAAAAAGATATCCAACAATACCCACCCACCAAATCAAAGAAACAAGAAACGCAATCTCTCTCATCTTAGGGGGCTCGGTCACTAGGTCAAGGGTCAAGATAAATATGAAAGACACCTCTGAAAGTAGGGAGGAAGAGATGGAACCACAATCTAAGAAAGGGAGAAATATTAACAAAACATTAAGGGAACATGAAGCAGCCAGAGAAAAAGATGCAGGAAAGCAAACCAGCTTAGATCAAAATTTAAGGATCCTCTCAAATGGGAAGCAGATTCAAGGAGCAACAGATGAAAAGAAGGAAAATGTTGCAATCCACACCCTCAGGAAATAATGAAAATAGTCTCCCGGAATTGCAGAGGATTAGGAGGGAAGCAAAAAATAGAAGCAATTAGAAGAATTAGAAAAATGGAAAACAACACAATCTTCTTGATCCAAGAGACTAAAATGCAAGAGGAAGACAACATCTGCGCTATGAATAAGGCTTGGACAAATGGTGAAGGGAAAGCAGTGAGTGCTACGGGAGCTTCTGGTGGCCTCATCACTTGGTGGAGTAAAGGTACTTATAAATGTCACTCCATATATAATAAGCATTGGATTTTTGTTGAACTGGAAGATCTTTCCAAAAGTGAAAAATTTTGGGTTGGAAACATCTATGGACCTATAATAACAGGACATAAAGAAAATTTCTCAAATCATTTAATGGCACAACGACAAGGAAGAGAAAACCTCCCTTGTATTCTTGCAGGGGACTTTAATGTCACTATCTCTGCTGATGAGCGAAGAGGAGGGACACAAATAAGAGACCCCTTTGGGGAAAATTTGGAACACTTGCAAGTTTCATGGAACCTAATAGATATCAAACCAAAGCAAGGAAATTACACTTGGAACAACAAAAGAGTGGGTCCAGGACACATTGCGACAAGGTTGGACATATTTCTAGTAAGATCCTCTTTGCTATCTAAACCTTGCATTCCAGAATCCAAATTTTTATCCCTACAACTTCATATCATCGTCCTATCTCCCTCTACTTCGCTGCAGTAGGGAATCTTGGCCCTCTACCTTTCAGATTCAATCCTATATGGCTCGAAAGTGAAGAATGCATGGAGGAATTCAAATCTTTTTGGATCCAGTATGTACCAGGTTCCCCTGGATTCATATGGGAAACCAAATTAAAATATGTTAAAAAATCCTTAAAAAATTGGCCAAAGCATAACTATAAAGATCCAGGAGCTGAATTAAAAAAAGAGAACTCGAAGAACTTCAAACTGAAATGGAGATAGCTCCAATCACATGAGAAACCTTGAGGAAGGAAAAATATCTGGACAAAAAGATACATGAATATTCCAAAAAATAAGAAGAAGAATGGTGACTGCTGTCCAGAAGCCTATGGCTAAAGGGAGAGGATAGAAATACAAAGTTCTTCCATACCCAATGCAAGGAAAGGCGAAGGAAAAATACAATACTGGAACTAACAAAAGAAGATGTAGAAAAAATAGAAGAGCAACAAGGAATCAAGCATGGAATCAAAAACCACTTTGAACACTTGTATCAAGAATAAGAAGAAACAACTAGAGAGGAGATGGACCTAATGAGTTTTGACATCCGCAATCTCATTACTAAAGATAATAACAAGAATCTTCTCGAAAAAATTTATGAGGAGGAAGTTAGGAAAGTTGTTTGGTCTCTCCACCTAGACAAAGCTCCTGGGCCTAATGAATTTTCTATCCATTTCTACAGGAGATGTTGGTCTTTGATAAAAAAGACCTAATTAGAATGCTAAATTGGACCAGAAACATGGAATGAATTGGAGGAGAAACAAATTCCACCTTCATTGCCTTAATTCCCAAGGAGAAGAATCCTACCTCCATATGGATATTCCGACCAATATCTCTCTGCAATTATTCCTATAAGATTATCGCCAAGGTTATAGAAAATCTAATCAAAGGTCTTCTTCCTAATTTAATTTCATCAAATCAAGGTGGATTCATATCTGGAAGGAAAATCTACGACAACATCCTCCTCATTCAAGAGGCGATCTAGTCAAGCTTCCAAAACAAAGATTTAGGTATGGCAATCAAACTTGAGATGGAAAATTATTTCGATAGAGTTAGACATGAGTATATTTACATTGTTCTGGAAAGGTTTGGGTTTGCCAAGGAGTTTATAAATTGGATCAAAGCTTGTATTCAATCCCCTTGGATCCCTCCCTTAGTGAATGGAAGACCCACTTCATTTTTTCATCTGTCGCACGGCCTTCAACATGGTTTCCCTCTCTCCCCATTCCTATATATTTTAATGCAAGATTCTCTTAGCAAAAAACTCAATAGCTTTCTCTCCAGTGGGTCATTACCTGGGCTCGTCATAACAAGGAGAGTTCAACCGATCAATCATGCCCAATTTGCTAATGATACCATCTTATTGGGAAGTGCATCAATTCAGATTGCCAAAAGATTCAAATCCATTTTGGATCTTTACCTCAGAGCTTCAGGAGGGAAAATAAATAGCAGTAACAACAACATTTACGGCTAGAATTGTAGGACAACAACCATAAGAAGTTTGGCTACCGCTTTGGATTTCAAGATAAGTGTTGATTGAACCTCTTTTAAATACTTGGGAATTCCGATATCCCTTAAAAAATACTCCTCTTCTCTATGGAGCCCAATTATCCAGAAAATTTAAAAAAAAATGCATTCATGGGGAACACGATGGTTAAACTTAGCAGGTAAAGTCACTCTGATCAAAGCAGTCTTATCTTTCTACCCTGTCTTCACCAGGGCTATCTTATTGGCTCCTAAAAATGTTATGAACAACATAAGTATGTAAATAAGGAAATTCCTTTGGCAAGGAGGGAAAACCCAAAGCAGGGAATTCCACTTGGTCAATTGGAGAATCGTCAAAAAAAATAGAAAGAAAGGAGGACTAGGAATTTAGGAACCAACTTTAATGAACAAATCCTTAGGAGCCAAGTTATCCTAGAGGTTAATTTCGGGGAAAAAAGAATGGTGGAAGGAAGTCATCAGGAAAAAGTATACAATAAACTCTCATCTAAGGTGTCTGGATAACCTTATGGAAAGGAAAGGCACTAGCATATGGGATCTCATATACACCTTTGCTGGTCTAATAAAAGACAAACTTTACTAGATCCCAAGAAATGGGAAAAGAATCAATATCTAGACAAATAACATAATGGGATCTCAGCCTTTGATAACAAACCCAAAATTAGCAGAAATTAGACAATGGATGCAAAACAAATGCATTCATAAGCTAAAAGACTTCTCAATATGGGGGAACACAGGAGCTCAGGAAGGATGGTAGCGGTTGGATATTCCATAGAATCTCAAGCAAGACTTACCTCTTCTCCTGAAGTTTTTGCATAGGAAATACCCTATAAATATAAGGGAAAAAGAAAACAGAGGTTGGGGTCGAATAGGCCACTACTCAGTGAAGGAAGGATATGAAAGTTTAATCAACTCCAATGGCAATCTTTCTCAAAATATTTGGACAAAATTTTGGAACCCCGATTGCATCCCTATATTAAATTACTTTTGTTGGCTTCTTGCACACAATAAATTGCTAACGGCTGATAATATAAGTAAAAGAGGAATAGAAGGCCCCTCCAGATGTGAACTATGTAGAAATTCAGCTGAGAACACTCAACATCTCTTTTTAGAATGTGACTTTGCACAACAAGTATGGGGAAATGTACTAGGATCTCAATGGAAGGACTCAATAGACCCGAAGAAATTCACAATAATGGTAGAAAATTAGAGAAACTTCTTCCTGGTGCAACAAAATCCAAACCCACCATGGCTTGAATTTGGAAGTTGATTCCTATGAACATTTGCTGGTAGATATGGATAGAAAGAAATTAAAGTATTTTTTAAAACAAGAAAAGGGACTACATCAGAGTAACAAACAAAGCGTCAAATATGATTTCTAAAGCTCTCACAGTCAAAGGTGTTCATCTCCCCAACACTGAAGCACTATCCTGGAAATAATTTCAATGGTGCCAAATATTTGTAAAGGTGAGCTCTCTTCAGTCCAAACCTAAAAAGAATAGTTCTGACTGGGAAATTAGAAAAGAAAATGCATACTTCAACCAATGGTGGAAATCTCAATCAAGTTACACCGCTTTATTTGATGGGGATTCCAAAGGAAACCCAGGGGAGGCAGGTGCGAGAGGGATTATTTATGATCCAGGAGGAAATAAAATTATTTCTTATGCTTGGGGACTAGGAAAGAAAATGAATAATGAAGCCTAATGGTTAGCCTTGTTTCACTCCATGGAAATTATCACGAACCTCAATATCAATAAGCTCAAGGTCTTTGGAGACTCCATACACATTATTCAAAAAATGAGGACGAGGATCTCAAAAGGAGAATCTAAAAGCAATAGAATGCAAAGGAGGATTAACCATCTCTCACTCTCTTATGAAGTTCATTACCTCCACATTCTTCTGGAAAACAACAAACAAGCAGACGAAGTTGCTAATCAAGGAGCCAACCTTCCTTTGGGAAAAATCAAATACAACAATGGAAAGGAAGATTATAATATCATCCCCTAGGCATTGGTCTCATGGGAGGATTAGTTTGACAAGGGAAATATTGGTTAATGCTCCACCTATCAACTCGGTGAGGGCACGTTGGCCTTCATATGGACACCTCTTCACATGTCTCATTGATGGAGGTTTCCATGCTTCAACATTTATGAGGTCCTTCCCTCTCCACAGTATACATTTCTTCAGCGACATGACGAGCCCCTCCCGCTCCGAGTCCTCTGTTCACCTGCCCCTTTGGCTCTCTGACAGTCTGGAAAATCTTCTCCTTTCCGCCCACCTTCTTGTATCCCCTCCTTGAGCCGACGAAGACATCAACACTATGACCGGTATAGCATAAGGAATTGCATTCATGAAATCGAGCATTGTGGATTTCAAGGATCATCTACGAAGGGTTTATGAAGCAATTTGCACATGGATAAAATCTCACAGCGAGACGGCTTCGGATGTCAGGTACATTACTCAACAATTAACCTATCAAGACTCCCAGATAGATGATTTGGAAAGAAATATCTTTGAACTGATGGGAACTGTAGATGTTATCAAATAACAAGTGTTAAAAATGGATAGAATTTATCAATGTGGCCACCGTCAAGAATCCCCTTTGATGGATATGAAAATAGAAGAAGAAATCTCGGTGCAACAACATAATTATGGATAGAAAAAATTCTCTTCCTATTGGGTTCATTCCTCAGTTTTAAGTTTGAATGTTTTTTTGTATATTGTTAAATTTTTAGTATGTAAGGGTCTAGCCCTCCACTATAACTGCAAACAATAGACAGCAGCTAAGAAAGCACATTAGAGCCAATCTAGGAAAACTTACATTTCCCATTTTGAATTCTCACTTTTATACAAGGCTCCTTTTTTTTAATGAAAGGTTGTGCACAACCTTTTTGCAATATATACTCCTATACTCTGTTTCTGTTAAAAAACAAAATCTCGTGTTCCTTCAACTTACTAGAATCATAACAGACCATGCATGTCTATTTTGCATGAGTACTCCACCAATTCCTTCTTTGCAAGCAGTTTTGCATACCACAAAATCTTCATTTAATGGATCAGGAATTTTGGGAATTGGTGTACCAATGAATTTTATCTTTAGCTTATTCAAAAATTCTTCATAGTATGGTGTGAATTCAAATTTGACACCTTTCTTCTGTAATGAGGTAATTGGATATGCCACTTTTCATAAACCTTCTATGAATCTTATGCAATATCTTTCCAATATCATAAATGAACTTTCCTTTGATACACATATAGGTGTATTCATCCCGTGATATCTTCAATCCTCCTTGGATATACCATTATCCCTTCCTCATATATTATGTGTCCCAACTACTAGATTTATTTCTAGTAAATTGAACATTTACTCAACTTAGCATAAAGTGGATTCTCTCTTAGAACCTGTAGTACTAATCTCAAATTCTCCTCATGCTCCTCCATTGATTTTGAATAAATAATAATTTCATCTAAGAATACGATGACAAACTTATCCGAACATTATCTAAATATGCCATTCATTAAACACATAAAGGTGGAGTAAGCTAAAAGGTAAACGATTTGGACCTTTCTAGTGATTTTTGTCAGAATCTGGCAATGAGATTTTTGTTGAAATCATGATTTTCATTGTTCAAATTGCAATTTTGATTGCATATATGGATTCGACGCCTTCAATTACCCCTGGGGAACCCTGATTATGCAATTCCAACAACTTGAAACTGCAATTTCAACAACTTATTTCAGCCAAATTTTGGCTGGAAAAATTGCTAAAAAATGAGTGCAGATCATCGATCATTTAGTTTGGTAGATTGTGCATTTCTTAATCCAAATAGTAGTACTACAAACTCATAATGACCATATCTCCAGTTCTAAAAATTGTTTTACTAATTTCTTCATCCTTTATCCTCACATGATGATAACTTGATATCAAATCTATCTTTTGGTAAATCCTTTCTCCCTTCAACTGCTCAAACAAGTCATCAATTCTGGGAAAAAGATATTTATTCTTCACAATGACCTTATTTAACTGTCTAAATTCAATACACAATCTTGGTGTTCCATATTCTGATCCGCATCATAGTTAGCAAGTCATTGATGTCTATACAACTTCGACAAGTTTCGACTTGACATGACTTCGACAACTTCGACAGGTTCCAATTTCGACACAACTCCGATGAGTCTCGACTTCGACTTACTGCGATACGTTCCGCACCTTCGACATGTTAAACAACCTCACAGTTTGCGACATCAGCATTCAGCGCTGACATGCGACCAACGACTGTCAAACTTCGATAGACTATCTCTCTGTCTTCCAGTCGACTGTAACGGTTGAACTGTTGAAACCGTTCTAACTTCTTCTTGTAAATGAACGTAATAGGAAGGCACCCAAGTGTCTCAGAATTATATATAAGCATGTATAATAATGTAACATACATCAGTTTTGATATGTTTACATCTAATAGAAGAACAGTTCACATTCCTGCATATGTCTGTCTGTATTTGTACTTATCTGTGTTGCGTAATCCTGCTTTTGCTCATTTTGTTTATTAAAGCTTCCACCATAACAGAGCCGACTCATTCATTCGAACTGTTGTCCCCCTCGTGCTTCCTGGACACGACACATATCATTGGTATCAGAGCACTTAGTTTTTGTGCTTAAGTTCTGCGTATACACTTCTCTCGAAGTTACCTGACTTATGTCGGTTCAAACTCGCTCGCAATCTCAACAATCCAGGCAGACGCTACATCTAGAAATGACAGAACATACAATAGACATGCAGCCGATGAGACACCACAACTTATTGAGAAAGATTTGGCTCGACAACAGACTGAAATGTTTTCCCAGTTCAACGAGATTCTCTTACAATTCGCTTCGACATCCAGAGGATCCTCGATGAGAACTCACTCCGATAAAATCATCCCCTTCAAAGTGCAAATGAATCTGGACATACCGAATCTTGAAGGTAAGATTGACACGGAATCCGTCGACAATTGGGTGCAACAATTGGAATCCTATTATGATGTAAATCAACTCTCCGAAGATGAAAAAGTCACCACTGCATCCTTAAAGATGTCAACCTCCGTGCACTGCTGATGGGAGAACCTCTCAACAAAGATGGAGAAAAGCGGAGACCCCATTGACACTTGGGATAAATTCATCGAACATATCTGGAAGGAATTTTACCTTCCCAAATACCTCGAGCAGTAGTATAAGAAGTGGCAACAGCTAAGGCAATGGAAATACCAATTAGTACAGAGTTACACCGACGAGTTCTACCGACTCATGGCAAGACTTGACGTCCAAGAAGAAGAGAAATTGCTTGTTCTGAAGTATACCAGCGGATTGTCCCAATACATCTAGGAGGAGATGGAATTTATGATTGTCAATACGCTTGCGGATGCTTTCACTACGCCATCAAACTGGAGACCAAGCAGAAAGGAAAAGCACATTTCGTGACAAATCCGACATTAGGACGACCACCCGACAAGAAGGCACCAGCCGACTTCGACAAGTCAAAATCTTCTCAGCCGACACCCGCCAAAGCCAGATCACGATAAGAAGCTTTTTCACAGGAGGTAACATAGCAAACAACCGCTGAACGAAAAATGGTGAGATTACCACCACTCATCTTGGCATGATACGTTTGAATGCGAAGCTCAGAAGACATTTTTGACAAAAGTGTCGACCTCCGACGCATTCGACAAGACGGTGGAAGAATCTGATCCAGATGCAACGACCCTTTTGACCTCGACCACTCCAGCAGCCTCGACTATCATTGACGAGGAGGAACGAGAATGCCTGTTCGATACACGGATATGGATCCAAAGCAACCCATTACATCTGATTGTGGACAACGGCAGCCAAAAGAACTTTGTTTCAGAAGATCTTGTGAAGAAATTAGGTCTTGTTACCACTCCACATCCTCATCCTTAGAACATCGATTGGATGAAGGATGGACAAGAACTACGGATCACTCGACAATGCAAACTCACCTACTTCATAAATCCTTTTGAAGATGAAGTAATCTGTGACATGGCGCCACTCTCCATAGCCGATGCCCTGTTTTGGAAACCTTACCTCTGGGATAGACATGGAAGTTATTAGTCGCGACCTTAGAAGGTGATTTTCAGAATCTAAAATCGATGGTTCAACATACCAAAGCGTCAACCTACACCAACGATTGCAATGATATCTGCCAAATAGACAAAGAAGCTCAACAATCATGCTCAGAAGTTCGCATTAATCATGATTAAGCCACCACATTCTAAGAATACTGCAGCAACGAGTCGAGTCACCGACGAATGCAGCTCCTAACAGAAGTAGCAAGTCGATCATATTCTTGATGAGTACCAGAACCTCTTTCAAGCTCCAAATGGAGTACCTCAACATTGCCAGGTAAAACACTCCATTGAACTTGTTCCTGGTTCTTCTTTTCCTAACACATCTGTTTACAGAAGATCCATTCTTGAGAATGAAGAGATTCATAGACAAATCCAAGAATTAATCGACAAAGGTCACATCCGACCCAGCTCCTCTCCTTGTGGAACTCCATTCATCCTATTTTCGAAGAAAGATGTGGCTTGGCACATGTGCATCGACTACAGAGCTCTCAATAAAATATTGGTGAAGAATTGGCACCCTCTGCCACGGATAGATGAGCTCATCGATTGTCTAAAAGGTGCTAAATTCTTTACTAAGCTCGACCTCAAGTCGGGATACCATCAGATTCCAATTGAGCCCTTAGATGTGTGGAAAACTGCTTTCAAGACCAAGGAAGGATTGTTTGAATGGTTAGTCATGCCTTTCGACTTAACCAATGCACCTGCGACCTTCATGCGACATATGGATAACCTTCTTCGACCTTTCATCGACAAATGGGTTATTGTCTATCTCGACGACATATTGATTTCCAATTGATCATGGGAAGAACATGCTGGACATCTTCGACAGGTCCTTGACACTCTCCAGCAACATCGACTTTATCTGAACATGGACAAGTGCTCTTTTGCGATGAACAACATCAAATATTTGTGGTGTGTAATTGACTCTGCAGGCATTGACGTCGATCCAGAAAAAGTACAGATCCTCAAAGATTGGCCCATTCCTAGAAGCATTCAACAACTAAGAATTTTTCTTGGTTTGGCGAATTTCTATCAACGATTCATACTCGACTTCAGCCACATAGCCTGGCCCTTGAATCAGTTGACGAAGGGAAATGGGAAAACTGTCTTCCAATGGACAACAACACAACAAGAAACTTTTGAACAACTCAAACACAGGCTCTGCACTGCACCAGTACTTGTGTTACCTGATTTGCATCAGCCCTTTGATATTGAGATGGACGCATCAGACTATGCCTTGGGCGCAGTGATCACTCAGTTTGGTCACCCAGACACTTTTCATTCCGAGACTTTTAACAACACAGTTAGAAGATACTCGACATACGAGAAAGAACTGTACGCCATTGTGCAAGCTCTCAAGCAATGGAGGCATTACATCCTTGGCAAGGAAACGGTCATTCTCACTGATCACAAGCCTCTACAGTTCACTCTGACACAATCAAAGTTGTAGACAAACTGACAACTCAAGTGGATTAATTAGCTAAAACAATTCCAGTTGGTGATTAAGTATCAGAAAGGCAAAGCTAGTGTCGCCGCAGATTGCCTAAGTTGACCACGCATTACTCTCCTTTTGACAGTGATGAGTATGCAAGGATACAAAATGACCACTTGGCCACAGTTGTACGAGGACGACATCGAATTCTCAGCACTCTATCGACAGTTACAGACTAACAAGTCGTCGACCTTAGACTCCAACTACTTCCTAAAAGTTACCTTGTTATACAAGCTTGGAGAGCTTTGTGTACCGACCGGTGAGCATCGACAGCAACTTATTTGGGATGTGCACTACAACAAGACCACAGGACACTTTGGAGTAGCAAAGACACTTGCTATTCTGCAGAAATATTTCTTCTAGCCTACACTTAAATCCGACGTCAACAAGTACATTCGATCATGCATGGTTTTTTCCATTGCTAAGCCACCTAATCGACGATAGGGATTGTACACACCTCTGCCAATTCCTAGTCGACCATGGGAATCTATTTCTATGGACTACTTGACAGGTTATCCTACTACCAAACATGAGCATGATGTGATATTAGTAGTATTCAATCGATTTTCCAAGATGACCATTCTCATACCATGTAAGAAGACCACGACAGTGCATCAGACCGCTCATCTCTTCTTTACACATGTTTGGAAACACTTTGGTTTACCCACAACCATTATTTCCGACCGAGATGCCAAATTCGTCAGCATCATTTGGAAGACCGTCTGGCAACAGCTAGACACACGACTCTCATTGTCGACAGCTTTCCATCCTCAAACCGACGGATAGACGAAAGTTGTGAATCGCTTGGTAGTACAACTGCTTCGCATGTACAATCACCATCATCGACGCACATGGGATGATAGTCTTCCATACATTCAACACAGATCTACAGGCAAGAGTCCATTTGAGATCTGTTACGGATTTCAACCCTCAGCACGTATCGACTTGATCAGCTCCTCGACATAGCCAAAATATGACACAGACCACAACCAGTGAGAAGTTGATAAAGCAGTCAAGTTTCGAGAACAAATTTGCGACATCCAACAACAAGCACAGGATATGTTGCACAGAGCAAACGAGAAAGCTAAGGCCCGAAAAGACAAGCATTGTATTCCTCATACATTCCAAATTGGGGATAAGGTCTGGCTACATCTTAAGAAGGAGTGCTTCACAGGTCCTTTCAAGAAGTTAAAACCTTTGAGATATGGTTCGTACAGTATTCCTTCATGCCTGGGCCTGCATCCAGTCTTCAATGTGGATCTACTTTGACCATACCATGCACCCTTGTTGGAACAGAATGACTTATCAACAACAGCACCCGAATACATCCATCCAAATGTTTAGGATCCTCTCCCTTGCGACACCATCGTGGGACGACGAGTACGCCTTACAAGGATGAACACAATTCCCTTGTTTCAGGTTTCCAAAGCTAGCCAGCTCCCATCTCAAGGAAAGTGGTACTCTGTTACTGAAGTGACCGACAATTTTCCTCACCTTCGCGAGCAAACAATGGAGACCATTGTTTCTTAAGGAAGGAGGTCTAATCTGCATCATAGTTGGCAAGTCATCAATGTCGATACAACTTCGACAAGTTTCAACTCGACATGACTTCGACAACTTCGACAGGTTCCAATTTCGACACAACTCCGACGAGTCTCGACTTCGACATACTGCAACACATTCTGCACCTTCGACATGTTCAGCAACCTCATAGTTCAGGACATCGGCATTCAACGTCGACATGCAACCAACGACTGTCGAACTTCGACAGACTATCTCTATGTCTTCCAGTCGACTGTAATGGTTGAATTGTTCAAACCGTTCAAACTTCTTCTTGTAACTGAACGTAACGGGAAGGAACCCAAGCATCTCAGAATTCTATCTAAGCATGTATAATAATGTAACATACATCGTTTTTGATCTGTTTACATCTAATAGAAGAACAATTCGCATTCCTGTATATTGCCTGTGTGTATTTGTGTTTATCTGTGTTGTGTATTCCTGCTTTTGCTCATTCTGTTTATTAAAGCTTTCGCCATAACATAGCCAACTCATTAAGTCGAACTGTTGTCCCCCTCATGCTTCCTGGACACGACACGGATCATATTCCTTCTCATAGTAATGTTTATATAAATACTTTTGTTGAAATTACCTCTTGAATTGCTTCCATGTGATCTTCTTCTCCTTGATATGATTTACTTGGACTAGTTGATCCCACCAAATGGAAGCCTTTCCCTACAAATTGTAAATGGATATTCTAGCTTCCATATTAGAGGAGTATTTATGTAACTTGAGGTACCTCCTCATCCCTAATAGCTAATATTCAACATATTCTCCTCTCTTATGCTCACCATCAAAACCAAGTGGATTTATTTCTAATCTCCCCTTGCAACTCTTTCTCTACATGTCTTCATTTATGATGTCAAGACGAATACATCTCTAGGATGCTCCTTGATTCTTCAGATGAGTAGGAATTTTTGGTTGCATGGGGTGGTGAGACATAATGCCCAGGACTCCTGGTAGCACTCTTGGAATGTCTTGATATTTCATAGGATCTCTTCCTATACTATTCTCTATATTATTTATCATGGAATGAGGTTGATCCAACCTACATTTTCCTCTGCAATAAATTCATGCTTTACATTAGTTGGGTATTCACTTGGTTTGGTTGTCCTTAATCCCTATGCATTCTTTCGTTATCATCTCTACAACTCTATACTTCCATCCTCAATATTTTCATGGTTTCCATCAGCTCTATTGGTTTAGTGTTAGCTATGACATGCCCATTAGATTTTGTTTCCCATTCCCACACCGATATTATTCTTCCAGATTGTATGGAAGTTCCCCTCCTCCCATTTTTAGTTCTTCAATTTTGTTCTATATTGTGCTATATGCAAACCTGTAACATGTAGAAAATTGTTGTACCTAGTATACGCAATGTGTTCATACATCGAATCTGTTAGTTGAACTTTGTTTCCAAAATTCAATAAAAAATTTCATGCATATATAAGAATTCTGGAAATTATTAATTTCACCATTTTGACAAATTATAGCCACGCCCTTTTTCTTGTCCAATTTTTGAGAGGGTATAACACACTTATTCTTGATCTAATTACGGTTATTTATCCTCCTACTGATACTCTTTATGATGGTTATACCCTCTCTAAATTCTAAACTCGGAGCTAAAAGTTACAACTCTCCAAAATTAGCATTTTTACCCAATTTTGCATTATTCTTGTAGCTACACTTGAGCTCAAAAACCAAATTCAAAGATCTGTAGAAGAAAATTCATGAAGATATATATATATAGGGCATTTATAGCCCATAAGATTCTAAGTACTTAGAAACTTTTGGATCCCTCATCTAATGTACCTTCCAATTTTTATTAAATTCTAGAATTGTCAACTTTTAACTTTTACATTTCCTCCAAAATTGGAATTTTTAATGAAAAATGCTATCTCACATACTAAGTATTTCTGGGGAAAAATTCATATAGGGCATTGATAGCCCATAAGATTCTAAGTACTTAGAAACTTTTGGATCCCTCATCTAATGCACCTTCCAATTTTTATTAAATTCTAGAATTGTCAACTTTTAACTTTTACATTTCCTCCAAAATTGGAATTTTTAATGAAAAATGCTATCTCACATACTATGTATTTCTGGGGAAAAATTCATCTAGCCAAACTTTTTCATCTAGATGAGTAGGAAAAATGTCGAGTTCATAAATTGTTCTGGTTTCACCATTTGTGGTCACTTTTATCTCCTCCAAATTTTCCAAAATCTCACTTCCACACACCCAATCAGTTGATCTTGGCCTTCCTTTGCACCTAGGATTCACACCTTTTGGAAATTGGCCATAACCCACCATATGTATCTATGTGACTCGACCATGAATGCACCACAACAAAATTAAACCCCAATAGAGCCTATGTTCAGTCACTGGTTGCGTGTCTTCAAAAAACACTAATTCAAAATTTCTATAAAATTGGAGTAGAATGGGCCCATGCCCCTCATTGTAAATTCTATAGTCTTCCTTGATGGAATCAAAATGCTAGTGGTTTCATCAAATTCTGAGCTAAAATACTTCTATTATGGCCGAAACAATTTTTCTAAAGTGGCATGGCATGTTCATGTTGATGTGTCAACCAGGTCCTACGTGTCATCATCTAACCTACCCATGTCATCCTTTCATACCTCCTCATCACCTTCCTCTGTCATCGTGACCCCCCATTGTCTTTTTTCTATTTGCATGATTTTCAAGAATGACAAGTCTGGGGGGTCCCATCATTTATGACATCACCCTATGTCACTTTACCAGTTATTATATATAAATCGTTTTAGATCGACGATAAAGTGGTATGTCAAAACTACCCACAGGAGTTAGAGTCCACCAACAAGTGCCACGTGGAAACCATGGTTTTGGAATGTTGGCTCATTGAGAAGGATTTAAAAGTCGAGCATGTTGGCGAACCGCAATGGATCGAGGACACTAATCTTGAACAATCTCCACCATTAGATATACCCTTCATACATGGGTTCCACCTATGCATAAGGATCTTGTATATCACTGCCACTTGTTCATTCACTCTACATGGCTGACCCACGTCATACCTCCTACCCATGTGGTATTTTTGGGACCCACATCAAATTTTCCCCAAAATTTTTAATCACACACACACACACATAATCTCTTAACAAGTGGCTTCTATGAATTTATACTTGTGGTTTTCTTCTTGACATATGGTCACCACACAATTACACATGATGTCCATTGTCCCATCTGTAATTTTCCCATCGACTAACGTTGTTGTCCCTAATTTCATCACTTACCAATTTTTGTCAATTAACAAAATGATCATTTTGACAGAATTCGAAGTTTGCCCATGGATTTTCACAAATAATTTGAATGTATCCCATGCAAGATGCTATGCTATATTTGAGACCACCACCTGAGCATTTCCACCAACATATAACGTGCAACTTGTGTTTTTTCCCTAAATTTTATTCATAGGAATTTTGTCAAACATTTGGTATGCAATCTATTATCCTTCACCCGGATTACTCGGAACCACATGAAACCTTGGAAATTTTCTTCTTCTACCTTCCATATCCAATCCAATCATTCAAACAACCATCTAAATATCAATTACACATTTGAATTTAACCCTACGAATAATTTAACATAAAAAATTTCCCAAAACTTTTATCTCATGCATTTTATCTAACACTTCTCATGCAACCCATAATTATGCCTATAGAATTCAAATACATCCCATGCAGTGCTGCAACTTGAGGCTCAGATACCACATTGTCACATACTTAGTAGCCTCTTCACAATGTTGAGACCACAGAGTACTCAAATCCATGTATAAATTCTACATTTGATACATAATACATATTTTATTTCCATTGATTTGATATTTCGTTAATTTAACAATTGAAGTAAACATAAATATAGAAATGTATTAACCAAATATACTCATTCTAATTTATGCAAGTATTTATAATGTGAATGAATTCAAACCATGCTAGTAAATCCATGCACTGAATCATTTTCATTAACAATAATTTAACAAACACATTACATAAAATATATTTCACGACATTCAAACACAATGGGCATGTATCTTTATAAATGTCCTCCAACCAGCTGCAAGTAAAGGGCGTTCCTCCTAGCCGTAGGCACTCTGTTAAGCCATTTATTTATTTGACAGATGCCACCCCTGAGCTAGGGCTATCGGTACACAAGGGTTCAATTCCAAAATCCTTCCTTCAATCACAATCCCACATGACAACACTTACACTACCAGCTGGTGAAGAAACCTCCTCCACAACTATCCCCACCCCTACACTCATGCCCCATAATCCTACATAACACAAGGGATGACACCCCCTTCTCTGATTTGTGATACTTGGGGTTGTCCACATCCCCTTCGAGTGCTCCAACATAGGCCAACCATGGAGTCTTTGTGTAAGGGTCCCATACATTCTAGCCGTAGGCCATGTCTCACTCACATGGGAATCAAACCTAGTGGAAATATATTCTCCAAGTAACTTGTGTAAAAAAGTAGAATTCATGGTATCTCTTATTTCGCTTACGAACTAGAGCTTAGATGGCATGCTCTCTCCTCAAATGTTGGAGATACTGAATCCATAAAAATGAGTTTCTAACATTAAATATGCATGGTTTTGTCTTGACTTATCTTTGGATATGGTTTCATATATCAATTTGGTATCTCACTAGGCCATGACCTAAAACTACTACTACTACTATTACTATTATTCCTATTATTTCTAAATAATCATTTTATCTTTTAAGTTTGATTGTGTATTGGTATTATTATTATTATTATTATTATTTCTAAATAATCATTTTATTTTTTAAGTTTGAATGTGTATTGGTATTGATAAGTGCATTCTTATTTTTATGAATATTTATCATATTATAGATAAGAATAATCTCATGGTGTATTGGTAAAGGGATTATTGATCCCTAAGCATACAAATTCTTTCAATAACGCACTACACTTTCTTCGAGGTGTGATATTTTGTAAACACGCCATCACATAGTGCATAGTTAATAAATCCAATGCCTTGTAATTAGACTGTTTAGCTTATTTAGGATGTCTGAAGCTTCAAATTTTTTTGATGTATTTGTGTATATATACTGATGATGATGATGATGATGATGATAGTTAACATCCACTTAGACCAATTTTGGTCTATAACACCTGTTGATGCCTCGAAAATCGTAGCATCAATCAGCAACGGATTCTCCCCGGTAAGCAAACCCAATTAGATCGCACACCGTTTGGTGTGGGGAATCCGTCCGGTTAACGGTACCGGCTACCGTAAGAGTTAAAGATTTGTATTCTTTGCACCAGTTGCGGCCCGATCCACCATTTATGTATTTTATGTTAAAGATGATATGCAAGTGCTCTAAGCTAAATGCAGGTAAATAATCTAAATTAATCTAAAACTGTATAAGCAAATCTAATCTATCCTTGCAAGGAGCAAACTTTAAAGATGAGTAATAACTGAAATAAACATCTAAATATCAGACAGATAGCTATTTAATCTTAAAGATGCAGTTCCAATAGAAGATAAAAGATATTAAAGATAGCTTTAATTCAGTTAACACATTCCATTACTCATTTGAGATAAACATCTTTGCACAGAAAAATAGGAGAACATTCATCACATAGAAGTAAGTCATGACAATAAGGAAAGATCTCACAGTAATGTATAGATGATATAGGAGTAATCCAGCAAACATTTAACACATCCTTCAGGAAAAATGCAGTCTCCCAGGATTTCATTAGGCAAATTCAAATTTCATATACATGCAGTAAAATAGTTCACATACAAGACAGAAAATGTCTTTCACCTGCAAAAAAGTCCCTTCTATTCTCTAATCCTCTCTATATATAGCTCTACAAAATGCTCCTTGAGCTGACACCTGTCTCTATTCCCTAAATCTTTTAATTTTCTTTTAAATTCCCTTTTACAAAATGAAATAATTAGTGGCTTCCTTTACACAAAAAACAAAAATGGGACAGCTGTCCCTTTGACTTCACGACTTGACAAAAAAGAAACTTTCAACATATGGTGGCTGCCAAGTTAGCTTTCAGGCGGCGCTTCTGCTTCTGTTGGAGCCTCTGTCCCAGATGGCGCCCCTTATTCGATTGATGATTTAGCTGTTGCACGCTTATCTTCTTCTGCTATGTAACTGAACCAAATGCCTGTATCCCTTATAACAACATTGGCAGGGGAAGGGAGCATGATTTTCTTGGATATCACATGCTTATCTAGTTCTTCTTCAATGTCCTGCATTTCTGTCACTGCAGTCTGGAGAATCTTATGGAGCAGGTGAGAATGTACGTAAGGCAGCACGATACATTGATGAAGATCGTCAGTCGTTAGCACATCTATCCTCCTTACATATTCCATTTGGATGCTCAGTTCATCTTTCAACTCAGACAGGCGTTGCTCTTTGCTTGCAAAATATTCAAGAGGCTGGGGAATTGCTACTTTGCACCTCTCATGAACTTCTTGAACCTTCTGATAGAGGCTATTGCACTTCCCAATATTTATCTGGATCACATATATCAATTTTTCACCGCAACTTTTACAAAACTCCAAGAGGCCTATGTATTCTTTAAATTCAGCCACAGATTTGAAAGGGAGGTGTTTGGGGAAATCCACCTTTCCTTCTCTCCATTCTATCTGCCTCAAAATATCATCCTTAACCCGAGAGTATTTCTTCTTGAGCCTAATAGCTTCAGAGTTAATCTCCTTCATTCTAACAACCATGGCCTTCAGCCTGCAAATCTCTTCAGTAAGACGTTCTTGTGACTCATGCGTTTGCTTTAGTATGTCACAAGATTGCTCATGGAAGGGAGTCATGTCCATTGTCTTTCTATTTGCTTGTTCCAGTTGTTCATCTATCAACTCCTTCTCTTCCTCTAATTGAATGATTCGGGCTTCGAAATCATTCTTCTCTCCTTCAACTATCATCATTTGGACTACCAGGTGTTCTTTCTCCTCCTCCAGGTGCTCATATTTATCTGACAATTCCTTTTGATCTGACAAAAGGCAATTGTATTTACTCACCACGAGGTCCCTATAAGCCTGCTCGTTAGCCACGGTGTGTTGCAGCATACGATCCCTTCTCTTGGTTGTCTCAAACTCTTTTACCATTTCGATTACGTTATCTTCGCTTGCTTTTGCTGCCACTATAGTAGCAGATGCCATAGCCACAGGAACCTTCTTCTGGTTTTGCATAACAGTAGTTTCTCGCCCGGTAACGATGTCTGGGTGAAAAGGTTTCTTCAGTCTTGTCTCTAAATTTAGCACAATGGATTTCCTTTTCTTATTATACAAAAATGTATCCCACTGAGACACAGTATGATCTTCTGATGGAGTGAAAGGGATCAGTGGAAGACTCTCTATAGGGATATTCTCTTCCGCGGGTGGGGTCTGGACCATTTGGTATGAGTCTACCTCCATGTCCTGTGTGTTAGAACCACCAGCTTATGCATCTTCATTTGCTTTATTTTCTCTCTTGGTTTTGAGCTATCTTTCAATTTCTTCGGCCCTTAGTTGGTTCTCAACCGCCTCCCTTTCTTCCTGCTCTTTAGCAACTTCCTGTATTCTTATCTTTTCTAGATCTTCGTCTCGGAGCCTCTGAGCTTCTTCTTCTTGAAGTTTAAGAGCTTCTTCCTACTGAAGCTTAAGAGCTTCTTCCTGCTCCTTATGCAACTTATCAGAAGCTTCCTTTTGAATCCTTTCAGCTTCCTCTTTACTCCTCTACTCTTCTTTGGACTGAGCTTCGGCTACTTCTTTCTCCTTCAATAGTTCGGCTTCATGGGTACCTTGGGCGGCTGTGGAGCTAGAACTGGCTCCACCTTTGAGATCGCGGAAAATTTGAAGCTTGGTCATGTTACACCTCTTCATCTTCATCATAGTAATGAGCATAATCAAAGTGGGCATGTATCTCTCTGCAATGTTCTGCAGCCTTGTTCTGGCTGTCATTTCTATGGAAGACCACTTCCCCGAAGTGAAATCCTTTTAACTCCTGAAAAAAATCTTCGCCGATGCAACCTTTGCAAACTTATAAGCTCCAATATAGAAAGGCAAAGGAGGAAAAGAAGCCTTCTTCAATCTATTCAAAAATCCGCCAACTCCATCAAGAAAAACTTGTCTGACTGCTTCTTTCAAGACTATGTAATTAGTGGCATACCTGGGAAAGATATATGGTGGTTTGGAACCTCCATATATTCTGATATAAGTACCCTTCTCTGAAAAATAGAAGTCACCGTAGCTTTCCATGACCTGCATGGCATTCTCGGATAAGCAGTTGGGTTCTTCATTAAACATTAGCTCGTACAAAGGTATGATGAACTCTTCGCAAATGAGCTTGTACTGTGTCCTGTAATTTTGGGCCCAAAGAATTTTATAAGAAGTGTACACTGGGGTGTTGGCATGATCCCAAACACAACCTAATTTTGGGAAAGGAAGCTTTGCAAGAATACAATCAATGAGATAGGAAGACATGTAAAATTCTGACTTCTTTAGGATCATCCCTTCTTTTGCAGCGGCTATGGCGGATGAGAGACTATCAGAGAGGATAGTTTCCCAATTAAATACTATTCCCTTGAATGCCACATAGTGAATTATGGGGACCCATTGTATCCTATAAATGGTTGCGTCATCCATGCCAAAAATTCTACTTAACATAAGGGCGATCATCCGGAAAGGGGCCCTCGGGTTCTAGACTTCATACTCATCACTATCCTTTTTTCTTAGCTGCTTTCCTGTGATTAATAGCTTTTTAGCCATCTCAAAATTATCCATCTGGAGCTGACCCAACCACTCGTCGTTCAACTGCTGCTGAGGACGTGGTAACTTGTAAGCTGTTGCAATGTAGGCTGGATGAAACGAGGCAAAAGCCTCTCCCTTGCTATTGGATAATACTCTTGATTCAGGGTCTGCATGTTCATGGATCCATCCGATCACTTCGAAACAAGGAAAGAGCTTTGGGCACATGGAAGCTTTAGATATACCAGAGCTTATGATATTTTGGTATAAGTAGCCTTCCTCTAAGAGTGCTCCGGGGATATCTTGGTCTCTTACCATGCGGTATATATCTCCCCACTTGGCTTCAGGAGGGACACCTGTGATAGACTTGGTGTCTTCGAACAAAGTTTCAACTCTTGCCTCTACTAATTCTAGCTCAGTCATCTTAGATTTCCTTCTCCTACCCTTTAACATCATGGCTTAATCATGTCCAACAACCATGCATGAGTAGACATACAATCGAGCAAAACGCAAGAATATCAAACATTGGACTAGCATAGATATAGCAATGACAAGCACGTGTAAAAGTAATGCATTGTAAAAATAGAAATAGGAATTCAGATTTTACTAGATGAAAAACCATGCTCCTCCTTAGGATGATAAGCTGGGTTGGGGAAGACGCTAGTGGTTTCAGAATGAGACCTGGCCTGATACTTCCTTAACGAGAAAACGTGAGTGAAGTGATGGGTAAATGCTACTCAGGAGGCTGAGCATTGCAGGTTTAAGGGACTAGGAGTGGGTTTTAAGGGCTAACGGCTATGAGCTCTACGCTTGGGAATGGCCAAAACAACAAAAGGCAAAATGACTACAAGCCATGCATCTGGTGCGGCGATAGCAATGCCGATACTGTCCTGATAGCAAACGAAAGAGAAAAGCAAAAAACAACGTTAGAACCACCTACCTAGCAGAAAATGGTTGGCCCTGACACCAGTTGACTATGTTGCAACCGGGCTGAGCTAGAGCGGCTTAACGCAGTATTTAAACGGGGTTTTGACAGCATAAAAAATAAATCTACCAATGAAAACTAAACCGCCCAAACCCTTTATATAAAGGTCGACACGTGTGTGAATTCAATTGGGTTGGTGAGGTTTTAAAAACGGGGTTTAAGGCATGTACGGTAGGGGTCACTTCAACACACTTTAGCATTAAAAGTAACCGCCGAAATCGGAAAGAAATGGCGAGTTCGCCCGACAATTTGCGGCGAAAAATTTTGAGTCGCCAGCGGCATTGCGGATGAAAAGGCTGAGTTTGGCCGCCCGTTGCTGTGAGAGTTCACGAGTTTATCCGACGGATTGCGGATTTGGGCCTTAATAAAGACATGCGCCCGTTGCGGCGATACAGTGGGAGTTGTTCTGACGTTGAGGTGGAACTAGTCGATTTCACCCAACGTTGTGGCGGAACTTCGCGAGTTCACCCGGCGCAAAAATGGTTTCGTTCCTTAGTGAAAAAAAACAAAAACTGCCCGCCCATTGCGGAAAAACCTTGTGATTTGTTCTGCCGTTGTGGCGAGACTCGTTGAGTTTGTCCGCCATTTCGGATGAACTTGGTGAGTTTGTCCGAAACTCGCAAGCTTAAAAGACTTAATCAAAAAGAAAGCACACATTGCAGCGGAACTTGCTGAGTTCTTCCACTATTGCGGTGAAACTTGTTGAGTTCTTCTGTCGTTGCGGGTGAAAAAGTTGAGTTTCGACTCAGAAAGAAAAAGATAAAACAAACTCAAAACTTATTTCTCTAGAAAAACTAAGTATAAAAGACCATCTAGGAAATGTTTTAGCTTCTAAGTAAACTTTTCTAAAAACAAGGAGAGGCCCCAATATTTACAAAAACTTTGTGGGGGATGTTGCATCAACACAATTTGTGATTCTCTGGTGAACACAGATCTCTGAAAAAGAACTCTCCTTAGGGGTAGAAAACTTACAAACTGTTGATTTATATGGGAAACAAAATGTCTTCATAGTTCAGCTTCCATGAATACAATGATCACTCTTATCATCATGGTCATTTTGGGAGAGGGAAACTTAGAATCATATTTCCTTACAACTCTCTTAGGGCCTGAGTATGGAGTTCATTTTAGAATTATGCCTTTCATATGTTAGCTAAACAGACTCCACAGGATCATAACAATATCTCACAGACATATTCGTTTGTTCCTCATTCCCATGTTATTTGCATCTTTTTGGATGTTTCTTGATGACTTTTGTCATTTGAGTATTCCAGAAATGAATTTCTTCAATTTTCATATTTGATTTTGGTTCTTCAATCCATAATGTCCTTTTGTGTGAGTGATAAGTTTGTTTGATTATCATGCTTCACAGACGAAGAAGAACCTTGCTGAGATGATTTATTTGAACAACTTCCTTAACTTAATGTATTTTTCTTTTCTCTACCATGCTTTAATTGAGGCAATAATTTCTGGAAATCAGACTCTTTAGTATAAGCTCTTTCACGTTCATTTGTAGCATGGGATCATTTTAAGTACCATACATCTGTGAGACATGATTTCTTTCCATGGGTCTCTCAAGGTGAAATCCTCGAGACAGGCATTTATGTTAGAGTGGATGGAGCCCCAAGATAGTAGGAGAGAAATTCTGAATCTTAGTTATTTGGAACGGGGTTACTTTGACCAATCAGAAAAAGGATCTCTAAATTCCTGGAAACTCAATAGTGAAAACAAAGTTACAAATTTCTTTGTAAGCAGGTTTCAACCTTACAAGATTTTGAATTTTGTTCGAAGATCTATCTTACCTCTTCACCAAAAGTTGAGTTGGGCTTTATTAATGAAGAATAAAGAAAACTCTAAACATAAAGCAAGGTGGAAAGCAAAACAAGCTGACTGACGGAAATAAGAGAAAACAAAACCAAATAAGAAAGCAAGAAAGAAACAAGACTGTTTATTTATGTACAAAGAGCCCTCAAAGGACTAAGCAAAGTACTGCATCAATGCGAGGCCATTGAGAGGTAGAGTCACTTCCTCTCCTTGTAAATCTTTTAGCTTATATGTCGTCGGGCCAGCCTTTTCAGAAATTTAGTAAGGGCCAACCCATAAATGTTGAAACTTTGTATGCATTCCCTTACCTTTGTGTGGATGGTCCCATTTCAGAACTAAGTCGCCTACTTCAAAACTTATTTTGCCATACTTCCTTTTATCGAACCATCTTTTGACTATGTCTTGGTGTTGGTGGAATCGATCTTTGGCTTTATGCTGGGATTCTTCAAGTTTCAGTAGGGTGTCAATTCTAGACTGTAAAACTTGACTGTTGGAACCTCGGGAGGCTTGGGCCAATTGCAAAGATGGGAGTAAGATGTTGGGAGGGAGGATGGCTTCTCTACCATAGACAAGGGTATACAGGGAAACCTCTAAATCATTCTTTGGAGTAACCCTATCTGCCCATAATGCATTTGAGAGAGCTATGTGCCAACTTCTCTGATTTTCAATCACAGTTTTCTTAAGAATCCAGATGAGGTTTTTGTTTGAAGATTCAGCTAATCCGTTTCCTTGGGGATAATAATTGGTTGAATAATGTAACTTAATTCCTTTCTCATAAAAAAATTCATTTATCTTAAAGAATGAAAAATAAGTTGCATTATCAAAGACTAGGGAAATTGGAAACCCCAAACCTAGTTATGATGTTCTCCTTTAAGAAACTGATAACTGCATCCTCGTTGATTTTGCGCAATGGGACAGCCTCTATCCATCTTGTAAAAAATCTATGGCTGTCAGGATATACTGGTGTTGTAGAGAAGAATTCGGTTTTATTTCTCCAATGCAATCTATGCCCCATTTTTCGAAAGGTTCTGAGATAATAACTGGCTGCAGCAGTCCTGCTGCTTTTGGTAATTTCCTAGCACTTCTTTGGCATACATCACAATTTCTTGCATAGGCATGAGCATCTCTGAACAAGGTGGGCCAATAATATCCAGCCCTCAATATTTTGTGAGTTGTTGTATCTCCAGAGTAATGTCCCCCAGCAGGACCATCGTGTAATTCTTTGACTACTTTACTTGTATCATCCTTCTCTAAACATTTGAGAAAAATGCCATCATATTTTTTTCTAAAAAGTACTCCATCAATGATTTGATAAGCTGCTGATTTCAAACGAATTTCCCTTCTCTGCTTAGAACTCCAGTGCTCTGGTAAGTATCCTTGTTGCAAATAGTGCACTAGGTCTCTATACCAGGATTCGCGAGTCGTGAAAATAGGGCATACCTCAACCATGTTTAGTTCAGCTTCATTTTCCCAGCATTTCTCTTCATCAACTGGATGTTCAGTGAGCAATTTACATAGGCCCTGACCTTTAATGATAGTAGCTCGTTTAAATTGTAAATCATATTCTTGAAGAGTCATGACCCAGTTTCCTCTTCTTTCTCCTAGTTCCTTTTGAACGAAAAGAGATCTGACAGCGGGGTGGGGAACTACAACTTTAGTTATGTTCTTAAGAATATATGGCCTGAACTGCTTTACCACTTTGAATACGGCATATGCTTGTTTTTCTACAGCAAGATAGTTCAGTTCAGCGCCTTGCAGACTAGTGCTCATGAACAAAATTGGGTATTCATCTCCTGATTCTACCTTTTGCGTGAGCACAACTGTGAGAGAGTCATCTAAAGCAAAGGTATACAAAATAAAATCTTTGTCAAAATCTGGACTTCTTAGAGAGGGAGCATTAGCTATGGCTGCTTTGATATCCTTAAATGCATCATTTTCCAAGTCTGTCCATTTGAACTGTACACTTTGCTTGACCATTTGCTGCAAAGGTTTAACGGTTTGTGCGAAGTCGGGAACAAACCTTCGAACAAAATTGATAGTGCGCATAAACGATTGCATATATTTTTTGTTGTGGGGCATGGGAATTTTGTTGATAACTTGCACTCTCTCTTGATCTATTGAAATTCCCCTTTTTGAAATTATGTGACCCAAAATCTTACCCTCAAGAACAGTAAAAACACTTTTCTTGGGGTTTAACGAGATACCATACTTCCTGCAACGATCGAAAATCGGCTTTAAATGGAAAACATGGTCTTCTCTCTTCTTTGAGAAAACTGTCACGTCATCTAGATAGACTACAACACAATGACCACCCAATCCTTGAAAGGCAATGCCCATTGCTCGTTGGAAAGTAGCTCCTGTGTTTATCAAGCCGAACGACATTCTTCGGTAGGCAAACATTTCCCACTTAGTGCGGAAAGTAGTTTTAAGACAATCTTCTTCGGCTACTAATACTTGATTGTAACCAAAGAAACCGTCTAGGAGAGAGAAAAGTTCTGACCCTAATACCATCTATAGAATTTGTTCCATTGAAGGCACGGGATAGTTATCTTTATCAGATGCTCTGTTCAAATTCCGGAAATCAACACATAATCTTATTTATCCTGACTTCTTCCTTATGGGAACTAGATTAGAAACCCATTCTGAATGCCGAACTTTAAAAATGATCTTAGCACCTAATAATTTCTTCAACTCCTTTTGAATTAAAGGTTCGAGAGTAGGATGCATTCTTCTCAATTGCTGCTGAAACGACTTAGCGCCTGCTTTCATTGGTATGACATGCTGAATGATGCGGGTGTCATATGTTTTCAGATCTACATAATTCCAAGCAAACACATCTTTGTATTGCCGAAAAATCCTAATGAACTTATCTCTTTCACCCAGTGAACAACATTTACCAAGATTTGCATACTTTGGTTCAGCTTTTGTGCCCAGATTTACCAATTCATGCTGCATAGAGGAGCTATGAGTTTTGACATTTGCTGGCTTCTTGAATTTGCTCTGCAAATCGAACAAACTTTCAAGTGATCTTACTCCCTTGGGCATGAAATTTCCTTTGATTGCGTCCTTGTTTTGCAAATCATAATCATTGTTTTCTTCATCTATAAAAGCCTCTTGGAACATGTTTTCATTTGTGAGGAAACTAATGATATGATCATCATCATCAAAAAATCTGAAATTTGTGATATTATCTGGAACAGAAGGCCTGAAAACCAATTCAATAGAACATTTATTATTAGTAGGCACTAACCTAGAAGCAAAAATCGCTAATAAATCAGCTGCAGCATTCTACAATCTAGGAACAAATGTTATATTAAAAGCATCAAAGTGCATAATTAAATCCCATACCTCAGACTGATAACCTTTCAAATGTGGTGAAAGACAATGAATTGTATCTCTCACCTATCTGACGACTATTTCCGAGTCACCAAATACTTTGAGGTATTTAACGTTCAAACCGATGGCTTTCTTTAATCCGTGGACTAAAGCTTCATATTCAACAGTGTTGTTAGTACAATCAAACTCTAATCTACAAGACAAGAAATGTTTGTTGTTTTCAGGATCAACTAGAACACAACCAGCTATGGATCCTTCTTGAGTTTTGGAACCGTCAAAATATAAAACCCAAAAAACATTCTTTGATCTAACTAAATTAGTATCTTTACCATCTAAGTCAGTAACTAAACTAACTATGTTACAGTCAATATCATCATTCCGAGAAAATTAAAGGAGATCAGACTGTTCATCTAATTCATGGCTAACATTTTTTGATTGATAATTACCCGACTCGATTTCTAAGAAATAATTCCTCAAGATCATAGATGAAAAAGCTACAGCTTCATTCTTTTCCTCTAGCTGAGTTATGTTCTGCTTCATGTGCAGTTCTCTTAGTACTTTAATTTGATTTTTCCTATTCTGATATGGTAACCACAAGTGAGACCAGTCAGTTGCAAAATAACCATTAGTTTTGTAGACCAGTCCCTGCTCAAGATCAAACCATAAGCTTCAGGAATATCAACTACCTTATATCAATGAACTGACACACTCTGGGATCTGTTGACAACCTGATAAGCATTTCTTTCATTTCCCCAATGACTTTAACAGCAATTCTATCTAGTTGAATAATCTGAGCTGGGGATGGGATTGGCTGCCCATTAATCCTTTTGCAAATTGACAGTGGCATGACATTTGAAGATGCTTCGGAATCTACCAAACAGTTATGCACATTGTGATTGAAAATTTTAAAAGTTAAAAGAAAAGGCAATGTTTGGGATTTGGATTTCCCGCCAATACTAGCTTCATTTATTTCAGGATCTTCCTAAGTATTTGCTAACGGGGTGCTAGATTGGGGATCAAGCGCCTGTAACAGCTTCTTTTGTTGCTGAGGCAAACTACACATATCAAATATAGAAACATTTGCTTTTACTTTCCTTATGTCTTCAATTATATCATATCCCATGTCACATTCTTTTACAACTTTTGGTTGATTGTATGTCTTCTTTAAAGTAGTTTTTGGTTGCTGAGTTGTTTCCACGTTTGGTTGTTTGTTAGGTATCTGGCTAGCTTTAGGCTATGGTGGAATAACCGTGATGTGCCTTTTAGGTACTTCTTTGCAGACTTTAGGCTTGGGCATAGTTGAGCTTGGAATCGGATCAGCGATTGGACCTTTATTGCGAGTATTGATGTTCGCAGCTGAGACTTGGATTTCTTCAGGATCATCTTCAATTAATTCAGTTAAAGGCACCCAGTCCCATAACACCATAGTGGTGTCCGGAGCGGGTTCCTCTAGTTTGAGAATCTACTCTTCCAGAGGATTATCTTGATCTGGTATTTGTGCGTCCAGCATTTGGTTCATTACCAAGCTCATTGAATTTATCCATTGAGGACAACTTTTTTCAGAGTGTGGTTCTTGATGAAAGGTGCAGAAATGTTCCATTCCTACTTCATTTAAATTTAGAACAGGAGAGTTGTTTGTAGGTGGATGAGGCTGATCGTTTTCCTCTCTTTTCTTGTAGAAGGGTTTGAAAGGATTCCTAGATGTGCTAGCTGCCTTGTCCTTTTCAAGATCTACAATTTTGTTAGACAATTTCTGCATCATTTTGACTACATTTTCCATATCTGCTGATGGCTCTTCTTTATTCCTAGTAAGCAGCAAGGTTTTCTTAGTAGTTGCTGGTTTTGTTTATGCATCAAGAGCATGTTTAGCAATGTTGTCTGCTTCTTCCTCTACCTTCCTAGCTTCTTAGAAATTTTCTATTAAGGTAGTTTTCTTAGTTATTTTGACAAACATTGCTATAGGAGCGTCGAGTGTTGTTGTGTAGTATTCTACTAAAGATTCTTCTGCGAGTTTAGTTGCCTCACTAAAATTGTTTAATAGTGTAGTGAATATTTGGTTAAATTCTTGAACCTTTTCTTTCTTCTCCATCCTCATGGATAGTAATTCTTTCATAAGTGTAGCTACTTTTTTCTGATTTCCATATTTTTTTTTAAAACATTTTTCAAATTATTCCCAATTTGATATCGAGCTAGCTTGTAAACTAAAGTACCAGGAAGATACCTTGGGCTCGAAAGTATAGGGAAAGAGTCTACAGACTACATCTTCGTGTTGTACATTCAAAAGGTTCAGAGCTAAATAAAAGCTCTTAAGGTGATCTTCAGCCGAGATACCTTTCCCAGGATCATACTTGGGCAAAACTTTCTCAGGATACTTAGGTAGATGTGAAAAGGTGCAGCCAAATTCAATGCTCCTCTTTCTCTCCATGCAAGTACAACCATGGCTCCACATGGCGAGCTAGGAAGAGAGTCGTGTGGAGTATGAGGTGGAGAATTCCTCGGAGTGTGAGGTTCTTCAATATTTAGAGGATTTTCGATTTCAACTTCTCCAAGAGGCTCTCTGATTTCTTCTCAAGATAAATCCACTAATTCTTCAAAGTTCTGAACAAGAACTGAATCACGTGTGTATTTCCTTTCCCATCTAGGAGCTCTTCTTCTAGGGAGAAAAGGAATCGCATTCAAACCACCAAGCTTCTTAACATAAGCATGAGTATGTCTTCTTAAGTTTGCTACTTCAACAAAAGGTATAGCATACAGTGTTTCTTGCTGTTCAAACTCAGAATTAAGATCTTCTTAATTTATTATTTCCAGATCTGAATTGTCTGGTATTGTTGTTTCAAGCAGTTTTCCAGTTGGATCTCCTCTTAAAGAAAAGTCTCCTTTATCATCCATGCACTGGTGGCCCTCCTTCTAGCGCCAAAAACTGTTGATGCCTCGAAAATTGTAGCATCAATCAGCAAGGGATTATCCCCAGTAATCAAGCCCAATTAGATCGCTCACCGTTTGGTGTGGGGAATCCGTCCGGTTAACCGTTCCGGCTACCGTAAGAGTTAAAGATTTGTATTCTTTGCACCGGTTGCGGCCCGATCCACCATTTATGTATTTTATGTTAAAGATGATATGCAAGTGCTCTAAGCTAAATGCAGGTAACTAATCTAAATTAATCTAAAACTGTATAAGCAAATCTAATCTATCCTTGCAAGGAGCAAACTTTAAAGATGAGTAATAACTGAAATAAACATCTAAAGATCAAATAGATAGCTATTTAATCTTAAAGATGCAGTTCCAATAGAAGATAAAAGATATTAAAGATAGCTTTGATTCAGTTAACACATTCCATTACTCATTTGAGATAAACATCTTTGCGCAGAAAAATAGGAGAACATTCATCACATAGAAGTAAGTCATAACAGTAAGGAAAGATCTCACAGTAATGTATAGATGATACAGGATTAATCCAGCAAACATTTAACACATCCTTCAGGCAAAATGCAATCTCCCAGGATTTCATTAGGCAAATTCAAATTTCATATACATGCAGTAAAATAGTTCACGTACAAGACAAAAAATGCCTTTCACCTACAAAAAAGTCCCTTCAATTCTCTAATCCTCTCTATATATAGCTCTACAAAATGATCCTTGAGCTGAAACCTATCTCTATTCCCTAAATATTTTAATTTTCTTCTAAATTCCCTTTTACAAAATGAAATAATTCGTCGCATCCTTTACACAAAAAAAAAGGGGGACAGATGTCCCTTTGACTTCACGACTTGACAAAAAAGAAACTTTCAGCATATAGTGGCTGCCAAGTTAGCTTTCAGGTGACGCTTCTGCTTCTGTTGGAGCCTCTGTCCCAGATGGCGCCCCTTCTTTGATTGATGCTTTAGTTGCTGCACACTTATCTTCTTCTGCTATGTAACTGAACCAAATGCATGTATCCCTTATAACAACATTGGCAGGGGAAGGGAGCATGATTTTCTTGGAAATCACATGCTTATCTAGTTCTTCTTCAATGTCCTACATTTTTGTCATTGCGGTCTGGAGAATCTCGTGGAGCAGGCGAGCATGTACGGAAGGCAGTACGATACACTGATGAAGATAGTCGGTCGTTAGCACATCTATACTCCTTACATATTCCATTTGGATGCTCAGCTCATCTTTCAACTTAGATAGGTGTTGCTCTTTGCTCAAAAAATCTTCAAGAGCATGGGGAATTGCTACTTTGCACCTCTCATGAACTTCTTGAACCTTCTGATAGAAGCTATTGCACTTCCCAATAGTTATCTGGATCACAGATATCAATTTTACACCGCAACTTTTACAGAACTACAAGAGGCCTATGTCTTCTTTAAATTCAACCACAGATTTGAAAGGGAGGTGTTTGGGGAAATCTGCCTTTCCTTCTCTCCATTCTATCTACCTCAAAATATCCTCCTTAACTCGAGAGTATTTCTTCTTGAGCCTAATAGCTTCGGATTTAATCTCCTTCATTCTATCAACCATGGCCTTCAGACTACAAATCTCTTCAGTAAGCCGTTCCTATGACTCATGTGTTTGCATTAGTATGTCACAGGAATTCTCATGGAAGGGAGTCATGTCCATTGTCTTGCTATTTGCTTGTTCCAGCTGTTCATCCATCAACTCCTTCTCTTCCTCTAATTGAATGATTCGGGCTTCAAAATCATTCTTCTCTCCTTCAACTATCATCATTTGGACTGCCATGTGCTCTTTCTCCTCCTCTAGGTGCTCATATTTATCTAACAATTCCTTTTGTTCTGACAAAAAGTGATTGTATTTATTCACCACGAGGTCCCTATAATCCTACTCGTTAGCCATGGTGTGTTGCAGCACACGAGCCCTTCTCTTGGTTGTCTCAAACTATTTTACCATTTCGATTACGTTATCTTCGCTTGCTTTTGCTGCCGCTACAGTAGCAGATGCCATAGCCACAGGGGCCTTCTTCGTGTTTTGCATAACATTAGTTTCTCGCCGGGTAACGATGTCTAGGTGAAAAGGTTTCTTTTGTCTTGTCTCTGACTTTAGCACAATGTATTTCCTTTTATTATTATACACAAATTTCTCCCACTAATACACAGTATGATCTTCCGATGAAGTGAAAGGGATCAATGGAAGACTCTCTATAGGGATATTCTCTTCCGCGGGCAGGGTCTGCACCATTTGGGATGAGTCTACCTCCATGTCCTGCGTGTTAGAACCACCAGCTTGTGCATCTTCATTTGCTTTATTTTCTCTCTCGGTTTTGAGTTGTATTTCAATTTCTTCGGCCCTTAGTTGGTTCTCAACCGCCTCCCTTTATTCAATCTCTTTAACAACTTCCTGTATTCTTATCTTTTCTAGCTCTTCGTCTTGGAGCCTCTGGCCTTCTTCTTCTTGAAGTTTAAGAGCTTCTTCCTGCTGAAGCCTAATAGCTTCTTCCTGCTCCTTATGCAACTTATCGGAAGCTTCCTTTTGAATCCTTTCAGCTTCCTCTTTACGCCTCTGCTCTTCTTTGGACTGAGCTTCGGCTGCTTCTTTCTCCTTCAATAGTTCAGCTTCATGGGTACCTTGGGCGGCTGCGAAGCTAGAACTGGATCCACCTTTGAGATCATGGAAAATTTGAAGCTCGGTCATGTTACTGATTCCTCTATACTCCTCTTCATCTTCATCATAGTAATGAGCATAATCAAAGTGGGCATGGATCTCTCTGCTATCACATCCCCTTCCATCAATCCCGTGCTTGGAAGGAAATGTTACCAACATACCGGGCTTATTGACAATCTCAGCCCCATTCATTTTGCTAATAATTGCATGGATAAATAAAACTTGTGCATACATATTCATACTCAACAAGCACAACGGAATTCAACACTATGTATGCACACAGTTTCATCATGCAATGAGCATGTAAACAACAGTCATTAATTAAGACATTGTAGAACATGGAATTAACACAACTCAATTAATAAACACAGCGGAATAACCATATTAACACACACACGGACTGGAATGCATCAGCATATTTCTTCCAGGAAGAATGATGAAACATTCATACAATAATCAATCTCATTCTCATGCTATGCACAGGCTTCATGCCAAGTAGTTGAGATAATCATTTCATTCAATTTACATGAATAATTAGACTTGCAGAACATAACACATAATGATCATAATTTAAACCACAGAGACTACTTATCTTTGATATGAAGTTATCCAACAACTGGCTAGGCTGGATGAAACGAGGCAAAAGACTCTCCCTTGCTATCGAATAATACTCTTGATTCAGGTTCTGCATGTTCATGGATCCATCCAATCACTTCGGAACAAGGAAAGAGCTCTGGGTGTGTGGAAGCTTTAGATATACCAGAGCTTCTGATATTTTGGTATAAGTAGCCTTCCTCCAAGAGTGCTCCGGGGATATCTTGGTCTCTTACCATGCAGTATATATCTCCCCACTTGGCTTCAGGAGGGACACCTGTGATAGACTTGGTGTCTTCGAACAAAGTTTCAACTCCTTGCCTCTACTAATTCTGGCTCAGTCATCTTAGCTTTCCTTCTGCTACCCTTCGGCATCGTGGCTTAATCCTGTCCAACAACCATGCATGAGTAGACATACAATCGAGCAAAACGCAAGAATATCAAACATTGGACTAGCATAGATATAGCAATGACAAGCACGTGTAAAAGTAATGCATTGTAAAAATAGAAACAGGAATTAATATTTTACTAGACGCAAAACCATGCTCCTCCTTAGGATGATAAGCCGAGTTGGGGAAGATGCTAGTGGTTTGAGAATGAGACTTGGCCTGATACTTCCTTAACGAGAAAACATGAGTGAAGTGATGGGTAAATGCTGCCCGGGAGGCTGAGCATTGCAGGCTTAAGGGATTAGGAGTGGGTTGTAAGGGCTAACGGCTATGAGCTCTATGCTTGGGAATGGCCAAAACAACAAAAGGCAAAACGACTACAGGCCATGCAGCTGGTGCGGCGATAGCAATGCCAATACTGGCCTGATAGCAAACGAAAGAGAAAAGCGAAAAAAAACATTAGAATCACCTACCTGGCAGAAAATGGTTGGCCCTGACGCCAGTTGACTGTGCTGCAACTGGGTTGAGCTGGAGCGGCTTAACACAGTCCTCAAACGGGGTTCTTACAACATAAAAAAAAATTAAAAATCTACCCATGAAAACTAAACCGCCCAAACCCTTTATATAAAGGTCGACATGTGTGTGCATTCAATTGGGTTGGTCAGGTTTTAAAAATGGGGTTTAAGGCATGTACGGTAGGGCTCACTTCAGCACGCTTTAGCATTAAAAGTAACCGCTGAAATCGGAAAGAAATGGCGAGTTCGCCCGACAATTTGCAGTGAAAAATTTTGAGTCGCCAGTGGCATTGCGGATGAAAAGGATGAGTTTGGTCGCCCGTTGCGGCGAGAGTTCATGAGTTTATCCAATGGTTTGCGGCTTCGGGCCCTAATAAAGACGTGTGACCATTGCGGCGAGACTATTGGAGTTGTTCCGACATTGCGACAGAACTAGCCGAGTGAGCCCGACGTTGCGGCGGAACTTGGTGAGTTCACCCGGCGCAAAAATGGTTTCGTGCCTTCGTAAAAAAAAGTAAAAACTACCCGCCCATTGCGGCAAAACCTTGTGAGTTGTTCCACCGTTGCAGTGAGACTCGTCGAGTTCATCCGTCGTTTCGGATGAACTTGGTGAGTTTGTCCGAAACTCGCAAGCTTAAAATACTTAATAAAAAAGAAAGCGCCCATTGCGGCGGAACTTACTGAGTTCCTTCGCTGTTGGGGCGGAACTTGTTGAGTTCTTTCGCCGTTGCGGGTGAAAAAGTTGAGTTTTGACTTAGAAAGAAAAAGATTAAAAAAACTCAAAACTTACTTCTCTAGAAAAACTAAGTATAAAAGACCTTCTAGGGAATGTTTTAGCTCCTAAGTAAACTTTTCTAAAAACAAGAAGGAGGGGACCCAATATTTACAAAAACTTTGGGGGGGATGTTGCAGCAACAACAAAACCTTAAGAAAGAAAAGTAATGAACTGCTTAGTTTGATTTAGAGTTTTATTTCTATGCTCAAAATGCTTGGAGAGGAGCGTTCCTAAATTACTATAGTTTTGATGAGATAGAAGGTTGGGCCGGTCTTCGGTTCCCTAACCCCTAGGGAGGATCCCTTAGTCCTCTCTTACCATTTCTCAACCTACTCTATCCTCTTGTTCCTATAAATATGAAGCTCTTTCCCATTCCAAAGGGAGGAAGCCTATAGCACTTACATGCTGGTGGAATTAGCCTAAAATATCCCTATCCATCTCTTGGGAGGCTTACATTTCCTTTAGAGGCATTGACTTAAGTTGTTGGAAGAGGATTGCAGCGTTAAGGCTTGGGTTGTAACATCACTCTACTTTGTATTTCCTACCTTTATTGACAATAATATAATCTCTTTCCATAAATGTGTTCATGTTGATAGCATTTAGATTTTACTTCCTTAACCGTTTGCTTAGATCAGTTAGTGTTTAGATGTATTGTTACCACTTGTTTTGTTCCCACATGATTTGACAGGTTTTACAGCTTGGATTTGACAACCGTGGAGATTGGAGCTGGAAAGAGGAGATAGATCTACAGATCCGAAGGTAATACATCTATTAGACTCAATCTCTAATTGATCTAGGAAAGTAATATTATGTTCTATTCTTATTTGTTCTAGATTCACTTAAACTAGGGAGATCACGCTCGCTTCCGCTCGAGTAGATTGTCCAATAACAAATATGGTGACCATACTAGGGAAATACTTTGTTTTGATTTCAATTTGAATGTGTTGTTCTTTGATTTCTTAATGACCCATTGCTTTGACTCCTGAGCCTCTTTTCACTATCATATTTTCTTCTTGAAGAGTCTATTGACCTTCTTTGAGTCTGTTTGAATCATTATCAATCCATTTAATTGTTCATTGTTTAGATATTTTTCAATTTTTGCATTGGGTTATTTGCTCGATGCACCTGGGTAATGAATCCAATGCTCATGTTCATCCAGAGCGCATTCTTCCTTTAAGCATCCTGCGCCATCGACGCTTTTTCCGATCTGATAGTTTGTGCCGCTGGCGCTTTACACTTGTATACAATCTGCGCCGGGCGCTCTGCACCTAACCACAGACTGCGTCGATCTTTCAAGCTTGGTGCTTGGTCTATCCACTCTCCAAATTTTGATTTTGGTATGATCCACAGACTTCTCTATGTTGTACCTTCCAGTCAGAGGCCTCTTTACTCAGCATTGATTGTGTTTGGATTGCTTGTGTTGATTTTTGGGTTCCATTTGGTCAAGTGAGAGATCTGGTGGCGGTGGGTAATTTCAATCCCTCACGGTCATCCACTCAATCTTGCATTCCCTGATCACACTATCAGATCTATTCACCATGCTAGATCTGACCCCAAACCCTTCTCACGCTTAGTCATTTCATTTTGATTGCATTTGATTGATTTTGAGTGACTTCAGTGTTTTTGGTTTCATTTGAGTGCTTGTCATTTTTCTTTTGAGAATTTCTAAGTTACCAATGTGCTACAATTAGTCTCTTTTTTTTTGCTATTTACATCTGAAAAGCATATTCGTTATCAAATCTTGTTTTGATACACATATTGGGAAAATAAAAAATGTCTCATTTTATTTTTTTCAAAGCCATTTGGAAATTATTTTAGGATGGTCTTCACGCATTAGAATTCATTATTTGTCAATCTTTTGAAAAGGAAATTAGTTCATTGTAATTTTTGAATTGTGAATCCTTCATCTTTTTGAAAAATCGGTGAATTTAAGCTTTTACAAAGTAGTTCCAAGTTGAAGCATTTTATGCATTTTTTATCTTCTTATGTTTTTTAGTCCATTATTGTGAAAATTGGGAGTTAAAGGCATACTAGATAGGAATTCTCCTTTTTCATGCTTAGTCTATTTCTAGTTGGAAAAGACAAAAAGAAAAAGAATTTTGATTTGGTGTCTTATTCATTTTTATGTTTTATTGGAAAACGAAAAGAGTGCTTTGATAATCTTTGGTAGATTTTGAACTTTTTGGGATTTTTGTCTTATAGAGGTCATTGGAAAAAGAATTTATCCTTCCCTTACATAGATTTCATCAAAATAAAGAGTGCATTTTTCATGTAGTTAGGATTGCATTATGTTTACATTTATGTACTCACCTCATGCATTCACCTAACCGTCTAGATAAAATTTACCGGTAGAACTAGGTTAAAATTTACTAGTAACTTGTGTGTTAAGTTAGTGACGTGTTTCGGCTTCATAAAACGTGGCAGCTGTCGTTATTTGTCTGCAGTGCATCCCGGGGGCACTGTAGTTCTTCCACGTACCAACTGGTATATCGAAGGCTCTTTCACATACCTTAGGGTATATCAAAAGGAACTTTACGTACTCAGTAGTATATCGGAAGGCTCTTGTCATACAGTTGTGCATTAGACAACACCACTACGGATTTGAGCTCCCACGTACCTTGCGTATATCGGGAGACACTCCTAGGATTCCTGAAACCAACCTAGCTAACCATTTGGCCATATTGGTAGAGCAATACACCGAGAACAACACTCGGGGAGCTAATAACGCACGTGCTTCTAGGTAGTCAGGTTATACGGTCAAGGGTATGGTCCTAATCCTCCCTAGTTAGTGCTCTGAAAAAATTGGGCCAAGAATAATTGTTGGACCCTGGGGTATATTGCGAGTTGCGAAGCCTTGACAATCCTGTGAGGTTCCATACTTTTGAATCCACACCTATCACATAAGTTTGCTTGTGGCCTTAGTTTGTGTAGAATTTTTCTGGTTTTCTTTTTCTTTTGTATAGAAGACATTTAGGAGAAATTCTGCTTCGGCCATTATGGCTGAACAACCTTTGAGAAGGTCCCATAGAATTTTAAACTTGCCACCCGAATATCCCCTTAATCAGGAGGTAATTTCGAGTGTAAGTATGGATCCACCAACTGCTATCATATCACCTGAAGCAGAAAACTCCACCATGGAGTCAGGAGAGAATTTATTTCCTCCAGGTTCGCCGACCTCAAATCCTCCTAGTTCTGAGGCCATGGAACCATCTACTTCACGAGACACATCCTTCCATCGTTCGTTGGAAGGACAACCTGGGGCCATAGATTGGTTAAATCCATCCTAGGATGACCATGTATCCGCAGCATTTGGTCCATCTGCATCTTTTTGGGAAACATCTCTAGGACAACAAATGGATCATTTTTCCATCTCACCTCCCAGTTGGGGTTCTCATGAAGTGCTCCTGGCATCCCTTCGTGACCGTCTGAACCGGTTACATACAATCGAAGAAGAACTTAGAAGACAAATTCTCTCACGAAGGGATGAGGACACAGAGGTACCCACATTTAGACATACCCCATTCCATTCTTTATCTTATGATTCACTGGAAATACCCATCAATAACATGACCACTTACGAACCTGGTCAACGCTCATTTCCTGCAAGTACAACTCTTAATCAGGAGACCAATTCTATACCTCAAATGACTCAATATGTTGAAGGACAACAGTCCAATACCCCTAATATTACTACTGGAACATTACCCACCCCTCCCCCACCCCAAAACTCACGGGGAGGATACTCTTTACCCCCTAATTTTATCACAAGTAGTGTTCCTCCAATGGTTGGTAATCAACAACCCATTATGATTCAACCATCTATAAGTGGTCAGAACATTGTTATTGGGGGGAAACCCCTGTTTTCTAGCCATAATACGAGTGGAGGACTACCAATCGGTCATTCCATTGGAAATTCATTACCCACTGTGGGATCCACCATGGGATTATCTCATGCTAGGGGACCATCCAATTCAACTCAACCACCATGGATTCAAGCGTATCTGTTGGGATTTTCCTATACTCCATCCTAGTCCTAACAACATTTTCCATTTTTTCATTTTCAGTCATGCATGCATTTTGCATGTAGTCATGATTTTGCATGCATGCATGCAAATGCATGCATCCTAGTCATCAGTCCCGACACCTAGCCCTCAGTTAACTAGCCTAGGGAGCTTCTTTCTAATCAGTTTTATCCCTCCTAGTGCTTAGTGCACCCTCCTTTCACCTACCACTTGTGAAAGGTGCCCTCTCTCACCTACCACTCAATTGCACTTCAGTTAGTTGAGTTATTTTTAGATCTTTCCTTGATTTAAGGCTAGATTGACTCCTCAACTGACTGTATCACTCCGATGGACCTCCAGTGATACTAGACTGCCTATTATGACTCCAGTTAGCTCCTCATGTGCCCTCCACTGAGCCTCCTTCATTCAGTTAGTGCCTCAATGTGCCAGTTACACCTACCACACTCAGTTAGACTCAGTTTGACACCTGGTTGACAGTTACTTGTGCATTGATGACTCCACTGATGATGATCAGGACTCCTAGTTGTTCTTTGATGACACTCCATTGATCTGATGATCACTCCATGAAGGCTAATTCGAATTGCCACCTTGGCATTCGAATCCTCACCATTGTATTATTTATTTGTCCATATTATGATTAATGAATTAGTGTGTGATGTTATTCTGCTTCTATCTGAGTTCTACTATATCATAATTATGTTTCTCCTTTACACTGCATGACCACTCTTCTTCTATTTTCCTGCTTAATCTTAATATTTCTTGTGAGGTATACATCAGCTCCTAGATCTGCTGTGAGGATTTTCACATGGTATCAGAGCATGTTGAGAGTATAGTCTATCTCCATTCCTGAGAGTTTTTTGCAGGTTATTATCAAGATTTCGAGTGCAGAAGTTGCAGCAATTTCTGCACTTTTGCAGTAGTAGCAGTTGCAGACATTTTCTATTGTTTTTGCAGGCCTTCTACAACTTCCATGAATCTGGACGAAATTCCTCCTCTTTCTCCATTCAACTATGATGAATGGAAACCAAAAATGATAGCATATTTGAAGAGCCATGGTCTCTTTGATTATTGTTTTGAAAGAGAGTTTGAATCCTTTGAAGAGGAGAATGATTGGTTAAATGAAGGTAACAGAGCCTCTAGAGCAATGTTGCTTGCTATGTCTTGTTGTATGGTAATCGATTTCCTTAAATCTGTTGAATCTCCAAAAGAGCTATGGGCCCATCTAGATGAAATATTTTGCAAACAGAATGAAAGGATTGGTGCAAACTATTCTGAGAGCAAGCCCAGTGATGCATTCGCCCTCCTTGATGGTCTCTGTGATCATGAATCAGTATCAAACATATCTCATATTGAAGTTGTCCACAAAGAAGAAGAACTTGCAGATTCTACACTCATGCTCCAAATTTCTTCTATTTCCAATTATGTGCCTGCTCACACTCTAGAAACTGCAGAGGTTCTTAAATCCTCTCTTGCACAAGAGTCTGTTGGTTTGCATCATGATCTATTGAATGTTTCGGAGGTCAAATCAGCAAATGGAGGTAATGCATTCGCTCTCCTTGATCACTCACCTCTTATGTACTACTATATGATCATTTGTACATGCTCTCGGAAGTTTATTGAAGATGTAGGGCACTGCCATTCACTTGGGATAATTTCTCATGCATTTTATGGTTTTTATCTCACCTCTACGGGTTCAAAGGAGATCTCAAGAAACCATTCATTAAGTCTTGGAGCTAATTTAAAATCCAAGCAATCACTACTTGGGATAATTTCTCATGCACATCATGGTTTTGATCTCACCTCTAATGGTTCAAAGGATATCTCAAGAAACCATTCTTCAAGTCTTGGATATGATTTGGATTCAAAGCATTCACTATCATGTGATGGTTCTTTTGGGCATAATCTCACCTATGATGGTTCAAAGGAGAAAACAAAAGAATATCTGCACATTCTTGGATTTGATCCTACCTCAACTGATTCGAATCACAGGTTCCATGCCCATCCTCATACTTTTGGATTTGTTCTCATCACATTCGATTTGAAGAGCAAGTACAAGCACATGCTTTTTGAGCATGAACCACTTCTTCCCAAGAAGAAGATACCTCCATACATATGACCAAGCATCACACCTGCTTGATTTTGGAGCATTTATTTTTGGTGTGCCCTACTGTCTATTTTGAGGGGGGTATTTTTCCCATGAGGTTTTCCCCATTTCCTCGATTTATTGACTGTTATTATTATTCATTGTATTGGGTGACCTTTGGTCTCAGTTACCAAGTCCCAGGATGGATTAAGGGGGGGTGTTGGGATTTTCCTATACTCAATCCTAGTCCTAACAGCATTTTCCATTTTTGCATTTTCAATCATGCATGCATTTTGCATGCATGCATGCATCCTAGTTATCAGTCCCAGCACCTAGCCCTCAGTTAGCTAGCCCCGGGAGCTTCTTTCTTATCAGTTTTAGCCCTCCTAGTGCTTAGTGCGCCCTCCTTTCACCTATCACTTGTGAAAGGAACCCTCTCTCACCTACCACTTAGTTGCACTTCAGTTAGTTGAGTTATCTTTAGATCTTTCCTTGATTTAAGGCTAGATTGACTCCTCAACTGACTGTATCACTCTAATGGAACTCCAGTGAGACTAGACTGCCTATTCTAACTCCAGTTAGCTCCTCATGCACCCTCCACTGAGCCTCCTTCATTCAGTTAGTGCCTCCATGTGTCAGTTACACCTACCACACTCAGTTAGACTCAGTTTGACACCTGGTTGACAGTTACTTGTGCATTGATGACTCCACTGATGATGATCAGGACTCCTAGTTGTGCTTTGATGACACTCCATTAATCTGATGATCACTCCAGGAAAGCTAATTCGAATTTCCACCTTGGCATTTGAATCCTCACCATTGTATTATTTATTTGTCCATATTATGATTAATGAATTAGTGTGTGATGTTATTCTACTTCTATCTGAGTTCTACTATATCATAATTCTGTTGCTCCTTTACACTGCATGACCACTCTTCTTCTATTTTCCTACTTAATCTTAATCTTTCTTGTGAGGTATACATCAGCTCTTAGATCTGCTGTGAGGATTTTCACAGTATCCAAGTAATATTAACCCTACGTCGGGACAATTTAATCCCGGAAATGCACTCTATGGGATACCTTATCCCAGAAATCCATACACTCTATTGGGACATCATAATGTTATACCAAGTGGACCCCCACCAACCTTCTCTCAAGTCCCACCACCCCCACCCCCATTCGGTCCACCTCCACCTCCCTCTGGAGACGGCGGGCCCCCATATCATTCCGAAGGGGGCGGATTTCCACCCTCTGGCGGAGGTCCACCTCATTCTGGTAGTGGGGGCACACCACACTTTGGTGGTGGAGGCGGAGGCCCACCCCCTTCCAGTGGCGGAGGACCCCTACCTTCGGACAGAGGCCCTCCTTATTTTGGAGGTGGCGGACCACCCCTTCTAGTGGCGGAGGACCCCCACCTTCTAGTGGAGGACCACCCCATTCCGGCGGAGGCAGTGGAGCACCGCCCTATTTCGGTGGAGGCATTGGAGGACCACCCCCTTCCGGCGAAGGCGGTGGAGGACCACCCTATTCCGGTGGAGGTGGTAGAGGACCACCTTATTCTAGCAGCGGTGGAAGACCTCCACCTTTTGGAGGAGGCCCACCCCCTTCTGGTGGCGGCGGAGGACCCCCGCATTTTGGTGGTGGACCACCTATTATGGCGGCAGACCTACATATGGTCCACCACCCAACCCAGGAGGCACACCCCCTTACGGCCAATTTCCTTCGGGAACACCTTACAACTAGTCGATGCAAGGTCCTACTGGTCCATATATGCCATATCAATACTATCAGTATCCGCAGCCAAATCAACAACTACCATTTTTTGCCACTTTGGACCTACCCGACCTGTCTCATCTGACTAATGATCCCATCCTACATGGTTACAATTGGCCACCCATTCTGGTCAAATTACCGTCAGATATCCCAAAGTTTGACGGCAAGCCTGGTGAAGACCCGAAAAACCAGGTGATGACATACAATTTATGGTGTTCAACAAACTCCTTGATGGAGGACTCGATCTGTTTAAGGTTATTTCAAAGGACTCTCACCGACCTAGCTACCAAGTGGTATATTGAATCACCACCGCACTCATTTCCTGATTTTCGTACTCTAACTTTGTCATTCTTAACCCATTTCCAGTTACCCATTCGATATGAGACTGGTACAGACTTACTGACTTCTCTCCGCCAGACCACCGCGACTCATATATCTGATCATATCCATGAGTGGTGGAGGAGACGGCGTCTTATTAAAGCTCCCATTCTAGATCAACTACTAGCTGACTAGTTTACCAAATCTCTTTTACCGACCGTAGCTAGAGATGTAGCTATGGGCGGGGCCATCACCGAGGAACAGGCTATCCCATTACCTCGACCTTGTTTATGCCCAATCCGACACCTTATATGACATTGTTCCTGACGCACCCAGGACCACTTACGATCCTACAAAACCACCCCAGGGACCTCATGCCGATGGCATCATTGGTTCCGTCCACTCCCAGCCTCCCACTCAAACCGGTGGATCATTGAACCACCACAGTTCCTCTCCACCCTCGCCACAGGCTAGCAATAGCACCACCAAATCACCCACTCTTGCTCCCACCGAGGAGGTAAATTCTATTCAATCAACTTCACCTCAAAAATCCAGTGGCAAGAAGAAAAACAAAGGTAAACCCAAGAAATCTTCTAACCAGCAGGAGCACAAGACCACTCCTGAAGACACGAAACATAATCGAAAGCTTAAGTATCCTTGTTTACTGTGTGGTGGTGACCATTTCTCCAAAGAATGTCCCCACAGAGACAAAGTGAAAAAGTTTCTTAAGGGAAACCCCACACTTGCAGTGCTCAATGATCCCTTCCCCACCCAGAATCAACAAATGATCGCTCAACCTTCTCCTTCCCAAACAGAAACATCATCCACTACGCATGTTCTCATGATGCGTAGTGAGACGGTTAACTTGAATACACACTCACGATCCTATGACTCAGTCGCTCTGAAGGAACCCTTTGGAAGTAATACTGAAAAATATTCCACCTCCATTCTGGATGTTACAGTGCCACCATCTTCTCTCACCATCGATAAGCCTTCATTAGACTCTCAGTGTTGCATCCGCTTAAGAGTACGATTCAAAAAACAATTTTCAATCCTAATGCTCGGGCAACTCAGAACTATAACATTGTAGAGGATTTGGCGCAAGCTCCTTGTACCATGTCGACACTTGAGGTCTTACAAAATTGTCCCAACCAACGTAAGACTCTCCTTCTTGCCGTTGGCACCGTAGATCTTGATTCCTCAAATACAATCATGTTTCGACTTGAGTACTTTAAACCGAGGCTTTCCCACCAGCTGCATTTCCAAATTGCCACGAAATTTGCTGGGAAGACAATCCATCGTACTGTACTAGACGAAGGTTCCTCTACCTCGTTCATGTCATTATCTTGTTGGAGAGCCATTGGTTCTCCTGAGTTAAACCGTTCTCCCATTACCTTGAAAGCATTCGACGGTCGTGGATTTCAACCCCATGGGCTATTACACACCTTAGCAGTCAATTTGGGGGGTAATACTGTAACCATTAATGTGGAAATAGTCACAGCCCCGTTGGATTATAATCTCTTGCTTGGTCGTAACTGGTTTTACGCCATGACTATGGTCACGTCATCTGTCTTCCAATTTGTGCAATTCCCCCATCAAGGCCAAATTGTCACTATCGACCAGTTGGACTTCTGTACACCAGACACCGCTACTCATCCCAAGGATAATGTCCCTTTGTTAGGGCAATCTTCGCATCTATATGAGAGCGTGGGGGTCAGCCTCATAAAAGATTCATCTCTTATGGGTGTCTTTCCAACCCTAGATCCCCCTAACCATGTTTCCTCAGTGAACATGATATCCTCCATGATTCCATCTTCTTCCAACTCTATTGATCAATGGCTTGTGCCCGATGAGGCCACCATGTAGTTGATTGGAGACACTATGCCTCTTTCACCCACTGAAGCTACTTATGAGGCTATCCAGTCAGCACCTGAGGACCACCTAGCCGTGGCCTCCACACCTTGTTCTCTACAGCGGACGTCATCTCTACTAGATCCTCTACTCTGGACTTTTCATTTTGACGAGTCCATTATGGAGATTATGAGCATAGATGAACCTCTGTGGGAATACCTTCATCATAAATCGTCTTTCCTACCCTCATTAGAATCTGTAGAGAATGCCATCCCCACCATTTTTACACCAGATGTCTATCCTTGCCCACACTCACTAACCCTCACTTGCGATACAGTTACGGAAGGAAACATGGCAAACATCACGCCCACCATTCCGATTGACATCCCGGTCACACCCGAAGTCGTGGAACACATCTGCATTGGCCAGACTTGCTCTCCTGAAGAGATCACCACATTTACGACCTTATTTAAACAATTTCGCAACGTTTTTGCATGGACCTATGAGGAAATTCCTGGGATCGATCATTCTATTGTCTCGCATGAGATCAAGACTTATCCCGAAGTTAAGCCTATCTGCCAAAAATTACGACCAGTACACCCCCAAAAAACTATGGCAATTAAATCTAAGATTGAAAAGCTCTTGAAGGCCGGCTTTATCTATCATGTTCCTTTAATAGAATGAGTCTCCAATGTCGTCTCTGTGGCCAAAAAGCAAGGTACTATTCACATCTATTTCGACTATAGGGATATGAACAAGGCTTGTCCTAAGGACAATTACCCGACTCCCTTCATCAATCAGATAATCGACAATTGCGCCGGAAGTGTCATATTCTCATTTATGGATGGATTTTCCAGTTACAACCACATTGATATCCACCCAACCGACCAACACAAGACCACTTTCATCTGCCCTTGGGGTACGTTTGCTTATCGTAAACTCCCCTTTGGTCTTAAAAATGTTGGTGCCACATTCCAGCAGGCCATGTCGTATGCTTTTCATGATGTGAAGGACTTTGTGGAGCCCTATCTTGACGATCTCTCTGCCCATTCGCAGCATCGCGAGTTCCACATAGATCATCTGACGGTTGTATTTCTCAAATGCAGGCGGTATAACATTCGTCTAAATCCTCACAACTGTACTTTTTACGTCGAATAAGGATGCCTCCTAGGTTTTATCGTTTCAAAGGATGACATCCACCTTAATCCCTTAAAGGTGGAAGCAATCATTTCTCTCCCACCTCCTACTGACGTTACGGAACTCCAAAGTTTGGAAGGGAAGGCAACTTGTCTACGGCGTTTTGTCTGTAATTTCGCTCAAAAGACACAGGGCTATATGCGATTATTGAAGAAGGATGTCCCTTTCATTTGGGACAACCAAGCCCGACAATCCTTTGACAACTTAAAGTATGCCATCAATCATGCTCGTTGGTTGTGGAGCCATATCTTCCAGTCTCCTAGATGATATTGTCTCAGTCGTGATATGCAAAAGGGCTGTACATTCATTCCCCAACCTTGGAGTAGTTTTTGCCAACAGTTTACGGGCCCATGGTTTTGGGTAACCCCTGGTATTTTCCCATTGTATTTCCCCTATAAAAGAAAGACATTGTAACACGGATATGGTTGATGTATTAGGTATTATGGATTGAAAATATCTCTGAGATCGTGAAGAGAGACTGTGAGACAGTGAAGAGGAAGTGCAGTCGATGTGCTGCAGGTTGTATCCCTTCAACTTGTCGGATGATATAATAATAAGGACTGAAAATTTCAGTGTGGACGTAGCCCATCTTGGGTGAACCACGATATATTGGTGTCTCTCTTGTAATGTGTCTGTGTGATTATATTTTCATTTATGTTTATTGTTATTGCTCTGCAAACCTGTTTTTCTAACAATTGGTATCAGAGCCAAAGGTCTATTTGGCAGATAAACCCGCAGGAAACTAGGGTTTCTGGTTCGAGTGGGAGCAATGGCGGAAGAAGGAAATTTTAAGGTCGAAAAGTTTAATGGCCAAAACTACCAGTTATGGAAGATGCAAATGGAGGACTATCTATACCAGAAGGATCTATTCCTTTCATTGGGAGGAAGAGCAGAGCAGCCGACAACTATGAAGGACAAAGAATGGGAGGTTCTTGACAGAAAGGCACTGGGAATAATACGGCTATCACTAGCTTCGTCGGTGGCTTTCAATATCTCAAAAAAAAAGACAACGAAGGGTTTGATGAGCACATTGGGTAAGTTGTATGAAAAACCCTCGGCCTCCAACAACGTATTTCTAATGAAGCATTTATTTAGTATGAAGATGTCTGAAGGTAGATCTGTTGTTGATCATTTAAATGAATTTAATACGGTTACAAATCAACTAAGTTATGTAAGTGTGAACTTTGATGATGAGGTTAGGTCTCTTCTAATCTTGTGCTCATTGCCAGAAAGCTGGAATGGCTTGGTCATGGCTGTAAGTAACTCTGTCTCTGGTTCAAACACCTTGATATTTGATGATGTTGTTAGTGTTATTCTTAGCAAGGAAATGCAAAGAAAAAGCACAGGTGAGACATCAAGTAATGCGTTGACCATGGAGAGCAGGGGAAGACAAAGGGAGAAAGGAAAGAGCCAAGGTAATCGTGGCAAGTCTAAAATGGGTAGATCCAAGTCCATACTAGGAAAAATAGAGTGCTATAACTGTGGAAAGAAAGGACATCTGAAGAAAGACTGCAGATCTCTAAAGAAAAAAGGAGATGGACAGCAGGAAACTATCCAGGAAGAAAATGTAGCAGGTGATGTGTTACAAGATGCTTTGATTCTTGCATTAGATAATACTGGTGATTATTGGGTAGTAGATTCAGGGGCTTCATGTCATGCTACACCCCATAGGAAATATTTTCATGATTATGTTCCAAGCAATTTTGGACATGTTTTATTGGGTGATGATGAGCCATGTAAAATTGTTGGAATGGGTAAGGTATGGATAAATTTAAGAATGGAACTGATTGGCTGCTAAAAGATGTAAGGCATATTCCTGCTATGAAAATAAATATGATCTCAATAGGGTAGTTGGGAGATGGTGGTTGTCTATCTACGTTTGGAGAAACGTGGTGGAAGATCACTAAAGGATCAATGGTGATAGAAAAAGGAGACAAGGTAGGTACGTTGTATTTATGTCCTCATAATACTGACCATTATATCTCTTTAGCTTCCACAGGAATAGATACAGCATTGTGGCATCATAGGCTTGGCCACATGAGTGAGAAGGGGATGCAGATTCTCCACTCAAGGAAGTTGCTGCCAGATTTGAAGCAGGTAAGTTTGGAATTCTGTGAGAACTGTGTTTATGGAAAACAGAAGAGAGTTAGATTTCTCAGGGTTGGGAAACAGAAGAAGAATGAAATGTTAGAGCTTGTGCATACAGATGTATGGGGACCGGCTCAGTTACAATATCTCGGTGGGTCTCATTATTATGTTACATTTATTGATGATGCAACTATAAAAACTTGGATTTATTGCATTAGACATAAATCTGATGTGTTTGCTACTTTTAAGAAGTGGAAAGCTTTGGTTGAGAATGAGACAAGAAAAAGGTTGAAGTGTCTCAGATCTGATAATGGAGGTGAGTACTGCGGCAAGGAGTTTAATAGTTATTGTTCATACCATGGGATTCGTAGAGAGAAGACAGTCCCAGGAACACCACAAGAAAATGGTGTGTCAGAAAGGATGAATAGAACGATTATGGAGCATGCAAGGTGTATGACATTGCATGTAGGGTTTCCCTTACAATTTTGGGCAGATGCTGTAAATACTGCTGTTTATTTAATAAACAGAGGGCCTTCAAGTGCTTTGGATGGTGGTATTCCAAAGGAGGAATGGACAAATAAAAAGGTAAACTACTCATTTATGAGAACTTTGGGTTGTGAAGCATTTTTCCATATTGATAAGGAAAATAAAACAAAGCTTGAAGCTAAATCCAGGAAATGTACCTTCATTGGATATGGGGTTGATGAATTTGGTTATCGTTTATGGGATTATGAAAATAACAAAATCATCAGGAGTAGAGATGTGATATTCAATGAAAAGGTCATATATAAAGATCAGTTGCAGGGAAAGAAATAGGAAAAAGAAAACACAGAGTACACAGTTCTTGATGAAATTAAAGAAAATGAAGTTCCGAAGGTGCCAGAAAATCAAGAACAGCAGCAAGTACTTGAAACTCCTGCAAGTGTAAGAAGATCTACCAAGTTAAGTAGACTCCCTGAACGATACTCACCTTCAATGTATTATTTATTGATGAATGATGCTGGTGAACCAGAATGTTATGAAGAAGTAATGCAGGTGGAAACTAGAAAGAAGTGGGTGCAAGGCATGAATGAGGAGATGGACTCATTGGTAGGAAACTAGACTTGGGATCTGGTTCAGTTGCCTGCTGATAAAAGAGCATTGCGAAACAAATGGACTTACACATTGAAGGAAGAAGAAGGAGGTAAGAAGCGGTACAAGGATAGCCTTGTTGTAAAGGAGTTTGCACAGAAGAAAGGTATATATTTTGATGAAATATTTTCTCCTGTTGTTAAAATGACTTCAATTAGGACTATTTTAAGTCTAGTGGCGGTAGAATATTTGCATCTTGAATAGTTAGATGTAAAAACAACCTTTCTCCATGGGGATTTGGAGGAAGATATATATATGCAGCAGCCACAAGGGTATGAGGTCAAAGGGAAGGAGTATTTGGTATGCAGGTTGAAGAAGAGCTTGTATGGCTTGAAGCAAGCTCCAAGGTAGTGGTATTTAAAATTTGACAAGTTTATGACACAACAAGGTTATAGTAGATGTCATTCTGACCATTATGTTTATTTCAAGAGGCTAGACAATGAAAGATATATTATCTTGTTATTATATGTGGATGACATGCTTGTTGCAGGGTCTAACATGTAGGATATAAATGTGCTCTAAAGGAAGCTAGCTAATTCATTTGTGATGAAGGATTTGGGTGCTGCAAAGCAAATCCTTGGTATGAGAATAACAAGAGACAGGAAAAATCACAAATTGACATCATCTCAGGGTGAGTACATACAAAAGGTGTTGGAAAGGTTCAAAATGCGAAATGCAAAGCCAGTTAGTACACCTTTGGCCAGCCATTTCAATCTAAGTAAGAAAATGTGTTCCAAGACACAGGAAGAGATAGATTACATGTCTAAGATTCCCTATGAATCAGCAGTTGGCAGCTTAATGTATGCCATGGTGTGCACAAGACCATATATTGCACAAGCAATGGGAGTTGTGAGCAGATATATGAACAATCTAGGTAAAGAACATTGGAAGGCAATACATTGGATTCTCAGGTATTTGAGAGGTACTACCACTCAGGCATTATGTTTTGGAGGTTCAGACATTGTTCTACAGGGATATGTTGATACAGATATGGCAAGTGATAAGGATAGTTGGAGGAGCACCACAGGGTATGTTTTTACTGTAGGTGGAACAGCAGTAAGTTGGATTTCGAAACTGCAAAATGTTGTTGCACTTTCAACAACGGAAGCAGAGTATGTTGTTGTTACAAAGGCTAGTAAAGAGATGATTTGGTTGCAGAGGTTTATGGAGGAATTAGGTAAGAAGCAGAAGGATAGAAGTTTGTATAGTGACATCCAGAGTTCCATTCATCTTGCAAAGAACTCAGCATTCCATTCCAGGACTAAACATATACAGCTCAAGTACCATTTCATATGCTCTGTTCTGGAAGATGAACTGTTGAAGTTGGAAAATATACATACTAGCCAGAATCCTGCAGACATGTTTACAAAGGTAGTGACCAGAGATAAATTGAGTTCCTGCTCGGTTTCAGTTGGCCTTCTAGCATGAAGGTGAAGATGAGAAATTTGCCAAGTCCAAGATCCAACAAGTACAACAGCGGTGGAGTTGTTGTGATCAGTCTCCAAGTGGGAGATTGTTGGTTGTGGAGCCAGATCTTCCAGTCTCATAGATGATATTGTCTCAGTCGTGATATGAAAAAAGATTGTACACTCGTTCCCCAAATTTGGGTTTCGGGGTAGTGCCTCAAAAAAGGGGGTCTGGGGGAAGCGCCCCCGAGAAAAAAATTTGGGGTTGTTTTCACCAATAATTTACGGGCCCATGGTTTTGGGTAACCCGTGGTATTTTCCCATTGTATTTCCCCTATAAAAGAAAGACATTGTAACATGGCTAGGGTTGATGCATTAGGTATTATGCATTGTAAAGATCTCTGAGATCATGAAGAGAGACTGTGAGATAGTGAAGAGGAAGTGCAGCGGCTGTGCTACAGGTTGTATCCCTTCAACTTGCTAGATGATATAATAATAAGGACTGAAAATTTCAATGTGGACGTAGCCCATCTTGGGTGAACCACGATATATTGGTGTCTCTCTTGTAATGTGTCTGTGTGATTATATTTGCATTTCTGTTTATTGTTATTGCTCTGCGATCCTGTTTTTCTAACACTGTGCTCCAACCGCCCAATTACTACAAGGATTACATCCTTTATCTTGTTGCTTCCGCCACCACAATCGCCATGGTATTGGTCCAAGAAGACAACAAGGCCCAGGAACATGTGATCTATTACCTTAGTAAGGGTCTTATCGACTCTGAAACCCGTTACTCACATGTCAAGAAACTCGCTCTCGCGGCAGTCATTTCCATCCAAAAGTTTCGTCATTATATCTTACTCCACACCACCACTGTTATCACAGACTCGAACCCCATGTACCACGTTCTTACACATCAAGTGCTTGGGGGCAAGTATTCACATTGGATTGTGATACTTCAGGAATTCGATCTCCTCTTCGAGAAAGCTAAGTCAAAGAAATCCCTGGTGTTTGCAGAGCTCATTTGTGATCTTCCCCGTGTTGATACGGGAACCAAGCCCATCGACTCCCTTCCAAACGAGTCGTTGTTTCTCATCAGCATGTCCGACCCATGGTATGGAGATATTACGTTATATCTTCAAACCCAACAGTTCAACCCACATTTATCTCATGACTATAGTCGTCGTATTCGCCACCATGCCAAATATTACTTGATCATCAATGATGCTTTATATCGACGTGGCGTAGACTCTATACTTCAACGCTGTTTAACTCATGAAGAGGATGAACATGTACTGAATGGCTGTCACTCCAAGGCTTGTGCTGGTCATCTTTCTGGGATGGCTACGGCCCAGAAAATACTACGCGCAGGATACTACTGGTCTTCAATATTCAAAGGTTGTATTGAGGTTGTTAAGAAGTGTCCTCCATGCCACTTTCAATTTAAGAAGCGCTCCCATCCAACCCCTCTCCATCCGGTTATTGTCGTCGGAACCTTTGCGAAATGGGGCATAGACTTCATGCACTGTAAGACTACCTCGTTCGAGGGGCATGGTTATGTCATAGTAGCCATTGATTACTTCACTAAATGGACCGAGGCTATGCCTACATATAACGAGGATGGAAAAACCGATGCACTCTTCATGTTTAACCATGTCATTGCACGGTTCAGAGTTCCACAAGCGATCGTTACCGATCATGGATCCCACTTTCAAAACAATATGGTAGATGAATTGAGCGCCAGATTGGGTTTTCATCATGAGAACTCAACTCCATATTACCCACAGTCCAATGGACAAGTAGAGGCCATCAATAAGGTCTTGAAAACCATGATTCAACGCATGGTGGGTACTCACAAATCAAAATGGCACAACATGATCTTTTCTGCCCTTTGGGAATATAGGACCTCCGTTAAGACTGCCACTGGATTCACACCCTTCCAACTAGTTTACGGATTGGAGGCAGTTTTACCGATAGAGTGCGAGATTTCGTCACTAAAAATCGCAATTGAACTTCTCCCACACACCACGGCCGAGGAAGAACGCTTTCTTTACTTGGATAAACTCGACTAAACCCGTCGCGATGTCGCTCTTTCCAATGAAATACACAAGAAACAAATTAAGGCCCAATACGATAAGTCAGTCCCACCTCGTATCTTTAATGAGGGGGATCTGGTCCTCACATATGACCAGAAACATGATAAGCTGGGGGCAGGCAAGTTAGAGTCCATGTGGCATGGACCATATGTTGTGAAACATGTATTGGATAATGGAGCTTATGAGCTCAAGGATTATGATGGAATATCTCTGGGAGAGCCTCGCAATGGGCTCTACCTGAAGAGATACTATGCCTAAGTCTTTTCACGCATAAGTACCTTGTATATACTGTACATGATGTGTGTTTTTGTGGTGTGACACTTTGCTTTAAGTGTGTTAGGATCTTTGTTTTTTACGCTTATGTCATGTCCTGCCTACGTGTGCAGATGACAACCTGCTTTGGATTAGCGGACGGCTCCAGCCGGCATACTCGCAGTCTCACCTCGGCATATTGGGTACTTTATTCCCCTACCAGCGAGCTCATTAGTTCGGGAGGGAGTTGTGTAGGGCATGCAACAAATAATGCCGCTGAGTATCACGTGGTGATTGGAGTCTTAACTGACGCTCTTTCCCTGGGTATGGAACACATTGTTGTCCACCTCAACTCACAATTAGTGGTCTCCCATCTCAACCGAGTCTACACCATCCGCGATCCCATGTTACTCTGTCTTTTTCGACGAGTACGTCTCTTAGAGAGGTCCTTCGAATATGTTCAGTACCTGCACATTTCAAGAGACATGAACACGGTTGCGGACTCCATGGACAATTTCATTTTTGATTGGTACATTGCACACACATAAAATAATCATGAATCATAAAAATGGCACAACATGTCTATAGTGCACAAAAACAAACACATAGATAAGGTCCCACATTCATCCATAGAACACCATATGTATAAAATCCGCCAATAGTGTCTATATATATAAATCGGTATGAAGTACAAAAATGGTAGTGCTAATACAAAATCTGAAGCATGGAAGCTTTCAGTGAATATCTCTGATACAAAATCTGAAGCTCATAGCTTTCAGTATATACATATAAAACATGAGATAATCCCTAGTTTGCTCATGATATCAGATCACGACCCTCACCACTTTCTGGAGCAGCGTGCCGAAACGCAAAGACACCCCGACCGTAAGCCACTTGTAGCGACAAGGTAGATCACGGACACTTGGCTCCAGGATATCCAGTGTCATTCTGCGAAGGTTCTCCTCGACCTCATCCATCTCCTCGATGGCATATCGGGCCGTGGGACCCATGTCCAACACCACCCCTCTCCACGCGATAAGGGAGACTCCAACTAGTCACGACGAACCCACATCTACATCAGACATATGAAAATCATCAGCACTACTCCAAAAAAATCATAAATATATAAAATGAAAAACACAAATAGTAGTTGTTCTTATTGATATAACCCCACTGCACTCCCTCAGGTAGCGCCAGTTCAGGGTCCCCTCTGAAATCCATCCCATCATGCGGATAGTCCTCGACCGTGAAGAGTTGTCCTGTCAGCCATGTGAAGAAAATTGTGCTGAAACTAATAATAGGACCCCCGCCACCATGGCGGGCCATCACCTCAAACCACCTGGTCATGTGAGGATCTTGATTATCTCGATCATCAAGGTCTACCTGTGGACGTAAGTGGGGCACTCGCTCCAGCAAGAACAATATCACCACTGAACCATAACCAAATTGCTTCACCGCCCCACGCCGGCATTTGGTCAGCTGACCCCATAGACTGGTGAGGAGCCCCTCACACCAATTGAACACAGTGGGATCCATACACTCCTCGGCATACATCATCTATAATTTGCTCGCCAAATGAGCAGATCAACTATCGGCCACCCTCACGATGGTAAATAGCACAGTACGAAGGGCTCGGTATCGAACGTCCTTGATGGGAATCTACCCACCAGTCATCTGAGTGCCTGGAGTGCACCATTGATCAATCATGCCATCCATAGTGTGATCACCCCCTCGTGATCCAGTAAGGGACACAAGGTTTCCCCATCAGTACAACCCTATTACAAAGTAGATGTCCTCGACATCTATACTCAATGTGTGCACACCAATCTGAAAATGTTGTTGTACTGGATCCCAACATTGGATCATATGTGTCAGCATTGGTACTTGGGCCCTCATGGACAACACTCGGAAGTACTTAAGCAAACCAAAATTCCTCAATGCGGCTATGCATTGAGGATCATTTTCAGCTTGGGCGTCATCGAGCTCGTGCTCACGTTCTCTCCACTCGAGGACCATTTTGGTCACTGCAAACCTGTCAAAAAGGCCAATTAAACACCATTAGGACCCTCCTCAACCATCAAAAACTTTTTTTTGGGTTGGGTATTGAGTTTAATATGTGGGTTTGTGCTGGCACAAATCGTCCTTTCCAACAGGGTGTCACTGGCGCAAAGCATCCTTTCGGGTTTTGAATTGGCGCATACCCGGCATAGTTCTCGAAAGGGAGGATTGTGCTGACCCGCAAGTGCAAATCCCCCCACATAAGAAGCTCAAAACCCAATACAATGAAATGAAAATGCAAAAGTAAACCATTGAAAAGTTAAAGGGCTGATTTTAGGGTTACTTGTGGCTAACGACACTCGAAACAGTCGATCACAGCTCCCGGAATTAGCAAAAGAAAAACGACCCCAAATGGCACTTCTCACCTCTCCAACTTGGTAAAAAACAAATAGTAATTATTTTTTACTTTTTGCCCATTTTTATAACAAAAAAGAGCATATTCCTTTATTAATTTTATTCCATAGTTGGTTATTTTTCTATAGTTGGGATTATTTCTATTTGATTAGTCACTTTGACCTAGTTTCAAAGCTTGCAGGTGAACTGTTAGGTACCTTATTAATACTGTTTTTCACAAAAGTGGTCATCTCATGCCTATTATCAGGTATGAACAACTCGTAGAGCGTTTTTATGTCATTATTTCGCTCATTAAATTCAATTATTAATGACGCCGAGCTAACTCTTTGTTCTTTCTCATGCTCGTAAAACGATGAGAATAAGTCATCGAGTTATAGTTTATAGCGTTTTCGGTCTCGTTAAACTTCCACGAAAAAGGAACCCCTCGGAATCTTTCTTTAAGCTCTTTTCAGGCTCTCGAAATACGAAAAGATTGCGAAGCGAACTTGAGGTGTTCACGCTTATGATAGTTTACCCCTTTTTCGGGCCAGGAGGCACTATTTACGAAAAAATAGCGCTCCATCCAATCATGGTTGGAAGAGTTCTCTCTCGCATTATTTTACCCTTTTTCGGGCAGAAAGACTAACTTTACAAATAAAGGACATTTGGAGTCTTCTTTCGTTATTTTCAGACTCTCTAAACATGAAATGACGCTGAGTTTACTTTCTATGGACTCGTTAAAAATTGACATTGAAGGGCTCGTCATGGGATGAACCCCTCCTATCCTAGGTTCACAAGCTCGTTAAAAACAAGCATCTGTTTACCCTCCTCGAGCTCGTTAAAAACAAGTGAGGCACTCATCAATCATGATGGGGAAAACGGAAAGATTTTGTATTACACTATAATTTACGGCAGTACTTAGTCTCTCTTGAACATGGCACTCATTTGCATTTGCATTCAGTACTTGGGTAATCCGTTTGTCTTCGAGTCCTACTGATTTCATGAGTCAGGTCGCTACCTTGGGTCATCCAAAGAATTCTTCCATTATCAGTTGCGTTAGGAATTGATACCAATCTCATCATGTCAATACTGACAAGTCATGCCATGCCCATGTTCAAGAGATGTCCATTACCCATCACCCGCAGTCAGTACACCTTCGACCATGTTGGTCTACCTTGAGTCAATCTTACATGTTACTCTACTGTCCGAATTACTCCAAACATCTGTTATCGAGTTTCGTGTCGATGATGAGGGATTCATCATGGCCCTCCTTCGATAGATTCATCCTTGTCGACTTCAACACATCATCCGAGGTTTGAATCTAGAAACTAGTCAAGTACCTTGGGCCTGCATGCCTCAATGGCGGGTTACCTCGCTTTCAACATGATTTTACATCATTGACTCTTGATTGAAGGATCCTGTCGAGTGTTCGACCTCAACTCATTTATTCGCACTTGATGGTATGTACTATGATACCTTGGGGATCATTGACATCAATGGTGATTTCCCTCACACTTGTTAACGGTATACATCAATGACCGGTAATCAAGTGTTTTCTACCATGTTCGACTCCAAGACATTGTAATCACATGGATAGATTCGTATCATTGCGGGTTCAGCTTTAAGACCCTGGGGAAAATCATGTGTTACCCAGGTTGCAATGGATATTGTTTGAGTCATATTACACTGATCCACTTTGTATTGGTCGTGGTTGTGTTATCATCTCATCATGTATCTACGCTTGTGTCTAGTAGCCATGATTGTGCTCAGTTGGTCTTTACTACCAGGGATCTGCATTGTATTGGTCGGAATCCATGTCGTGAGTCATGTGAGACTGAGATATCAGAGTCAGTTGTACTGCAGCAGCATCCTCTAGCCGTCAAGTCCTTTCCATCCATATTTCAAAGCATTTAACATGTCTTGTTCTTTCAGCTTCGTGCTTTGGGGGGCATTCTATTACACCTAAATCTCGTCATCATGAGTCTCATGTTAACTCAGTGCAATAATCCCTAAGGTTTCCCCGATCAAGAGAGTCAACTGGAGCAATTTGTTAAACTTTGTCCACAATTCCTAGTTGGTTTGGTGCAGGTTTCCTTCTAGTGGAAAGCACCCAACTAGGTCAAGCACAGATTGTCATCTGAAAGACTGCACCGGTGGCTCAGGTTTCCCTTGTGCAACCTGCGCTTTCCCTCTTAGGCGCAAGTTTCCTTCATGCAGAATGCACCAAAGTTATTTAAAGTGGATAAAGGGTACCTTTGAGCGAATTCTCGAAGGTGGATGAGGTGGATCTCTAATCCTATCTTGGAGGTGAGCTGGCCTTCGGTTCCCTAACCCCTAGGGAGGATCCCTTAGTCCTCTCCCACCATTTATCAACCTACACTGTCCTCTTGGTCCTATAAATATGAATCTCTCTCCCATTCCAAAGGGAGGAAGTCTATAGCACTTACATGCTGGTGGAATTAGCCTAGAATATCCCTATCCATCTCTTGGGAGGCTTACATTTCCTTTGGAGGCATTGGCTTGACTTGTTGGAGGAGGATTGCAGCGTTAAGGCTTGGGTTGTAATCATCGCTCTACTTTGTATTTCCTACCTTTATTGATAGTAATATAATCTCTTTCCATAAATGTGTTCATGTTGATAGCATTTAGAGCTTACTTCCTTAACTGTTTTCTTAGATTAGTTAGTGTTTAGATGTATTGTTACCACTTGTTTTGTTCCCACATGCTTTGACAGGTTTTACAGCTTGGATCTGACAACCGTGGAGCTTGGAGCTGCAAATAGGAGATAGATCTACAGATCTGTAGGTAAGACATCTATTAAACTCGATCTCTAATTGATCTAGGAAAGTAGTATTATGTTCTGTTCTTATATGTTCTAGATTCACTTGAACTAGGGAGATCATGCTCACGTCTGCTTGATTAGATTGTCCGATAACAGTGAATAGACTGAGTTTGTAGGTGTTATCTACCACCTTCTCCAATACCTCGAAAGGGCCATACATCAAAACCCTTGATCTTACTAGGACCCTGTAGTATTTCCTTGTTCAGGTGTAACCATACTCTGTCTCCCACTTTGAATGTTTTTTCAACCCTATGTTGGTCATTTATTACCTTGTACTTTTCCTATGACTTCTTCAGTTCCTCCTATAATTGTAAATGGATCTTCCTAATCTTATCAATGAATTTTTTAGCTCTTACAACTTCACCTATGGTGTCTTCCCCCACTCCCACTTGAGTCCATAAACAACATCTAGAGGTGAAGGTGGTAAGTATCCAAAATATGTTTCAAAAGGGTAAGTATCCAAAACAAGTTTCAAAAGGGGACTTCCCAATGGAAGTATGGACTACTCTGTTATAAGAGTGTTGGATGTAGATCATTTTTCATCCCAAGTATTTGGATGCTTCTAATTATAACCTCTCAAAAGCTGCACCAAAGTCTTGCTTACTACTTTTGTTTGTCCATCTGTATGTGGATGGAATTTTGCAGATCTCTTAAACTTAGTGTCCATCTTTTCCCAAAGTGTAGTCCAAAATGTACTGAGAAATATGGTATCCTTGTCTGAGATGATGTTCCTTGTCATTCCAAAGTGCAACTAGACCTATTCAAAGAACATGTTTTCTACTTCCTATCCTTTTATGGTATTTTTACAAGGCATAAGAATGCACATCTTGCTAAATCTGTTTACTAGCACAAATAAATAGTCATATCTCTTCCTAGTAGTTGGAATACCACCCAAAATATCCATGGAGATGCTCTCCCATGGTCTCATATGAACATGTAAGGGATGGTATAGACCATGCTTCCTATTACTGGGCTTTCTTGTACAACAAAGTATGCATCCTTTGATAAATCAAGCTACATCTTCTTGCATTCTAGGCCAGTAAACATACCTCCGTAACTTTGCAACTATCTTCCCTACACCAAAATTCCATGCAACTTTGGAGGTGTGTGCCTCTCTGATAAATTGCAATATTTCACCTTGAAGGACACATGTATTTTCCAGCTTATAGATTAACCCATCCTAGAGATGATATTAATCCTTGTTGTCACATTATTCTACATGGAATTTTCCTTGAAGCTACTAAAATACCTCCTTGAAGTCCTCATATTCGGTGTATTCCTCCTTGTATACATAATGGGTGAAAGGCTACATATGCATAAGAGTTCCCAAAGCTATAATATTGGTTGTAGGTGGTCTTGAGAGCATGTATTCTAACTTGTTTGTACTTACCTTCTTATAATTGATGACTAGATGGGATTTTTGTAAGAATCCAATCCACTTATAATTCCTGGTCTGTTGTACCTTACTCTGGGCCTACAAATATTGCATCGGTTGGTGATCAGTGTGAATGATGGTCTCCTTACGCATTAGATAGTGCTTCCACTTCTTAATAGCTTGAACTAGGGCATAGATTTCCTTATCTTAGGTAGGGTATTTTAGGTTTCCCCCGTGAAACATTTCATAATGATATCATAATGGCCTCCCTCCTTGCGTCAAAACCACTCCCATAGCATACCCACTTGCATTTGTCTCCAATTTGAAAGGATTCTACAAATTAGGAAATGTGAGAACAGGTGCTTGATTGATCTTTCGTTTGAGCTCTTCAAAGGCTTTTTGTTAATCCTTCCCCCACTAGAACCCCTTGTTTCTAGTTGTTATGGCATGGAGAGGTACAACCATAACTAAAAATAAACCTATGAACTTCCGAAGGTATTGTGATTCCCCCATAAAGATCCTAACTTAAATGGAATTGGTAGGATTAGGCCACTGAGTGATGGAATTCATCTTTGCATGATCAATATTAAGTTCTCCTCCACCAATCACATAACCCAAATACACTAAGGGTTGATGAACAAATTTACATTTCTTTAGCTTTGCCAGCAATTGTTTTTTTTTTCAATGTCTCCAATAGGATGTGATATATGATATTCCCAGGTAACACTATAAAACAATATATCATATAGATATACTATAACCATTGAATCTAAGGGCATAATACATCTTTCATCAAACACATAAATGTAGTTGGTTCATTACATAATCCAAATGGCATTACTAACCATTCATATAGACCTTTCCTAGTCTTGAAGGAATTTTTACAGGTTCCTTCTTCCTTTACTTTTATTTGGTGGTATCTCAAGTTGAGATCCAACTTGGTGAATTACTTGGCATAATGAAACTAGTCCAACAGATCATGGAGCCTAGGCAGAGGGTACCGATTCTTGAGTGTGATATTTTTAAATGCTCTGTAGTCGATGCACATCCTCCAAGTCCCATGTACTATGATGACAAGTGACTCACAAGGTGAGGTGATTGGTTAGATCACGCCCTGCTCCAACAAATGTTGCAACTGCTTCTTCACTTCATATGCTTCTATGACAGACTGTCTATATAGTTCGATGTTCGACAATGGAGAATCCAACAATAGTTGTATCTTATGCTCTACCTCCCTCTTAGGATATAGCCCCTTAGGCTCCTAGAACACTTCTCTATATGCCTGCAAAAGGATCTCCAACTGGTGTTTCTACTATTTGGTACATCCCTCCAGAGATTCCTTCACTTTTATCAATTCACCTTCTTGTTGATTTTGTCTTAAGAAAAGCAATACAAACTTCCTACTTGAAGTGATCAACTTTTTTTGCTTGGTTAACACTTATTAGAGAGATATTCGATTTACCTTGTGTTTGTTGATGATGGAGTATTTATCATCCTTGATCAAGCAGTATTTGTTGGCTCTTCTCATGAATATCACATCCCTCATATACATGTAAGGGATTCTGAACACTACACCAAAAACTGCCAGGGGTACTACATCTACCACCACTTCATCAACATAGTCTGTAATTAGGGAAAACTTGATCTTGCACTACTTCATGACTCTGAGTTTTACATCCTTATTTAACCATCCCAATGGGTAGTGACTCGGATGATCATGTACTTCCAATCCAAGCTTACGTACAAGATCCTCTTCTATGAGGTTTCCTTGCGAACCAGAATCAAATAGAGTGTTGATATTGGTCTTCTTGACCTGGATCTTGATATGGAAGAGTTTCATCATATATTTCTCTTCCTTAGGGTGAATTCTACTCAGATTTTCCTTCTTCTGCACTATGGTACAGATAATATTCTCATCCACATTCGAGATGCTTTCTAACTCCTTGCTTGACTCTGTGGCTAGAAGGTTCTTTTTCTTGGTATCCTTCTTGTGGTTCTTAGGGTTTAGCTCTAGATGTAGCTTCCAACACTTTTCTTTAGTGTATCCATCAATATTACAATGGTTAGAATGGTTTTTTGAATCCTTGCACTAATGTGTTGTATCTTTAGTCTTCTTCTCCTTTCTCTTCCACTTCTTTGTCCCCTCCTTGATAACATCTTGACTCTCTTTCTGTTTTTAACCACTTGGTTGTTCTTTCTTCTAGCTGATGTTTTTCAAGTATTGTGCTTGTACACGGGATTCATCAATTGACATGGGATTGAAGAGCATCACCTACCTCTGTATCTGACTATAAAAACCTCTTAGATACTTGAGGAGTACATCTGGGTTCTTGGGTGGGATACCCAACATGATAACTATCTTCTTGAACTCAGTGGTCTATACGTGCACACTCTGCCCCTGCCTTTACTTGAAGTAATGCCAACAAATCCACTGATCCTATACATAACCGATAGGGTAGAACTGTGACATTATGAGGGTTTTAAATTCCCCCTGCTTAGTTATTGGTGGATCACCCTCCAACTTAATGCTTCTGTGTGGATTTCCACCAGGTTAATGCATATCCCTCTAACTTTAGTCGAGAAAATGAGATATTTTGATCCTCAACTATTGGATGGATGCTAAAATAAACCTCCAACTCCTGCAATCAATGATTAAGTTTTAGAGCATTGATATCACCTTGATATGGCTTGATGTAAACTTTCACTTCCATCTTGAATAGAAATAGGTAATGAATATTGGTATTGGACCTCAACTACTCTCTCTTGGGCTCTTTCGTTGGCTCCTTTTCTAGGTCACTATTATCTTTCGATCGCCCCTCAAATCCAAAATTTGAGTTAGAGCCTCCAAAATCTATGAAAGGTCTGAACTTGCTCTTCAGAGCCACCATGAGGATTGACATCTTATGTGAGGTATCAACAGTTGTATTTCTAGTGTTGAAAATCACTGCTCATAATCGTTCATTGCTCCTTGAACAAGTCCATACGCTATGGCTAGGGTTTGAATACTTTTTTTAGAAACTACTGGATCATGTGATTACCCACAAAACCCAAAATAAAAATTGCTCTAATACCAATATGATCCGTAAACTGTTGTGGATATTCCACTTGATCAATTCGTTGCAACGGATCTTACTACTTAGTTCATTGTGTTAATTTAATTCCATAAATATTTAATACAATGAAATTGAAAGAGAAATAACTAGAGCAAATAAGTACATAATCCACACAAAAACACAATATATACCCTGGGAAAATCCATGGGGAAAAACCCATCCATAAATGAGGAATATTCCTTGCTCTTCATATCAAAATGGAAATACAAAGGATATGGTACTCTCTATGGAGTTACCTATGACTTTGCGGCCAGAATGGTTACTACAGGATCTCCTATCTCCTCTGTCTTGCTTTAATATCCACTCCCCAATTTTATTTGTTGAATTATGGAACAATACAATACGTCAAAAGAATGGACCCCCTTCTTCTCTTGACGACCCAATATTTAACATAGACTGATAACCGTCTAGGGTTAATTTTAGTGTTTTTGCATGCCCCAATTCCCAATTAGGGTTAGAGTATTGGACCTTCTAGAATGTTCTTGAAAGTCCACACATGACTAGCTTCACATGTGCGAGAAATGAGAGCTGACATGGAATCCACTCAATACCATGCAGGGAAAATTTGAAGGATCCATAATTTTTTCAAAGTGTGGAAACCCTCGTGAATCTTACTAATTCTTAAATTTACAACCATAAAATGTTTGGCGATATTTTTGTAAAAATATTAAAATTTCTAAGGACTTTACATAGTTTTTGGATAATTTTGGCGATTTTTAGAGTAAAAAAAATTATACCATGGAATTTGGGTGAATCACTATTGAAAAAAAGACAAATTGACGAATCTTTTTTTGGAAAAAAATGGTCGAAAAATAGCCCATGGGCTAAATTTTTCCTGATACCATGGTGGTCAACTGGATAGGTCAACTTGAGAGAGGCATAACTTCTTCATATGGACTCCGATTGAGGCAATTCTTGCATTGTTGGAAAGGCATCGGTGTGTATAATGCAAAAAAAAACCTTCCAATTGTTTTGTGGGGGAAAACTGATGTTTAAAACCTCAAAAATGGCCTTGGAAGATTTCAGACAGTTTTTTGACCCCAAATATGAAAGTGAGACATGCCCCTTAAATGGGCCCTACAAGCCAATTCATCCAATATTTTGACCTCGGAAGTTCCAAATAGATGACAATTCATATATTGATCCATTCCGGATCAACCAACCTCACTTGAACCTTAAATGGTTTTGATTGGAATTTAAAAAAATTTACAGAAGTCTCTAGTCTCCCAAATTATTTAATTTTTTCTTGTACAACAATATATAGTATTATAACAATGAAAAGAAAAGCAATTTCCCTCATTTTATATTGTGTTTAATTTATTTTTTATTTGTAAAGTGTTATTAATACCATTTTGGTTGTTAGAAGTTTTTCATTACTTTACATCGATTTTGTTATCTTTACTTTTGTGTATTAAAATCTTATATGTTGTCGTGAATGATTTTATTTTTTAATATGATGTAGAAATTGAAAGTAAATTTTATTACTAGTTTGATCATTAGGTTATGACTTTAAGAAAACTGAAATAAATATGACTTGAAGCATTGGGACTCGGAAGGGAGTCAATGCCTTTGATTTCAGTTGATAGTGCAAAACAATTAATATTGTTAACATTTTGATTAAATTCCCATCAATGTGATGGTTGGATTAAAATAAAAACGAAAATGAAAATCCATCTATCTACATCATCTTCAACCAAAAAAATATTATCAAATGATAAAAACCAATGGTTGAATTAAAATAAAAAGTAAAAGAAAAACAAAAATGAAAATCTATCAATCTGCATCATCCCCAACCAAAAAATATTATCAAATGATAAAACCAAAAGATATTATTAAATGATACAAAGTAATTAGTGTGGTTAGAATCTCCATTTTTTGTTAGCCAATATATTGATTAAATTGAAAGAATCTCCATTTTTTTTGTTAGTCAATATATTGATTAAATTGAAAGAAAAAACACTACATTAACATGCATGATTCTTAAAAAAATTCTAGAAGTTAAATATCCTTTTACTAATATTGCAAAGCACTCAAATTGATGTATAAATTTTAAAAAAAAAAATTTAGAATTAATTATTTAAATATAATAAAAAATAAATATTTATTTTTAAATTTATATTTTAATTTATATGAATGAAGATGTTGAATATGCTAATCAAATTATAAAAAATATAAAATTTTAATGATAGAAAAAGTATGGCCATGTATCTCGAGTCGAAGGGCAAGATTCCACGTGCAAATATCTATAAGCATCAACATTAATGTCGATCAATTCATGGATACATATCAAAGTGAACAAAGATGACAACAGTATGTGATTACACATCTAAGATTGGAATATTATATATATGTTTATATCTTAACATTTTTATATATAATTTTTATGATGACTAGTAGTAAGGAGTTTCATAGCCGATTTTTATACTAATAGGTGTATATATCTTAGAATTTGGGGTGGAATACCATCTATGTTTTTCTTAGATTGAAGGAGGATGGGACAAGTGTATCGTCCAAATTGATTTTATGGTCATCATTCAAAATACGAAATAAACAATTATAAAAAAACAAAATATAAAAAATATCTAGTAGCTAATGCATTGATAACTCATAGCTAATGCATGGATAACATGTAGTGACTAACAACCCATTTAAATAAAGAAGGTAACAGATAGTTGAGGCATAGATAATAGGTAATTACAACTAAGCAAGGAGAACAAGTAATAGATGACTTGTTCATGGCACTTAACTTGTGACCTATCGGTGTTCACTGGCCACAAGTTAAGTCGTTGTGCTAGTATCTTAAAATTTTGGCTTGGACTAGCACCTATGCTTTTCCTAGATTGCACTAGGATGAGACACATGTACTGTCCAAATTGATTTTATGGTAGTTGTCTAAAATTCCAAATAAACAATTATCAAAGAAAAAATATATAAAAAATAACTAGAAGTTGATGCTTTGTGGCAGTTAAATAAATATGGAAGTTCCAAATAGATGACAATTCAAATATTGATCCATTCCGGATCAACCAACCTCACTTGAACCTTAAGTGGTTTTGATTGCAATTTAAAACAATTTACAGAAGTCTCTAGTTTCCCAAATTATTTATTTTTTTCTTGTACAACAATATATAGTATTATAACAATGAAAAGAAATGCAATTTCTCTCATTTTATATTGTGTTTAATTTATTTTTTATTTGTAGAGTGTTATTAATACCATTTTGGTTGTTAGAAGTTTTTCATTACTTTACATCGATTTTGTTATCTTTACTTTTGTGTATTAAAATCTTATATGTTGTCGTGAATGATTTTATTTTTTAATATGATGTAGAAATTGAAAGTAAATTTTATTACTAGTTTGATCATTAGGTTATGACTTTAAGAAAACTGAAATAAATATGACTTGAAGCATTGAGACTCGGAAGGGAGTCAATGCCTTTGATTTCAGTGGATAGTGCAAAACAATTAATATTGTTAACATTTTGATTAAATTCCCATCAATGTGATGGTTGGATTAAAATAAAAACGAAAATGAAAGTCCATCTATCTGCATCATCTTCAAGCAAAAAAATATTATCAAATGATAAAAATCAATGGTTGGATTAAAATAAAAAGTAAAAAAAAACAAAAATGAAAATCTATCAATCTGCATCATCCCCAACCAAAAAACATCATCAAATGATAAAACCAAAAGATATTATCAAATGATACAAAGTAATTAGTGTGGTTAGAATCTCCATTTTTTGTTAGCCAATATATTGATTAAATTGAAAGAATCTCCATTTTTTTGTTAGTCAATATATTGATTAAATTGAAATAAAAAACACTACATTAACATGCATGATTCTTAAAAAAAAATCTAGAAGTTAAATATCCTTTTACTAATATGGTAAAGCACTGAAATTGATGTATAAATTTTAAAAATAAAATTTAGAATTAATTATTTAAATATAATAAAAAATAAATATTTATTTTTAAATTTATATTTTAATTTATATGAATGAAGATGTTAAATATGATAATCAAATTATAAAAAATATAAAATTTTAATGATAGAAAAAGCATAGCCATGTATCTCGAGTCGAAGGGCAAGATTTCACGTGCAAAGATCTATAAGTATTAACATCAATGTCGATCAATTCATGGATACATATCAAAGTGAACAGAGATGACAACAGCATGTGATTATACATATCAAAGTGAACAGAGATGACAACAGCATGTGATTACACATCTAAGATGGGAACATTATATATATGTTTATATCTTAACATTTTTATATATAATTTTTATGATGATTGGTAGTAGGGAGTTTCATAGCTGATTTTTATACTAATAGGTGTATATATCTTAGAATTTGAGGTGGAATACCATCTATGTTTTACTTAGATTGAAGGAGGATGGGACAAGTGTATTGTCCAAATTGATTTTATGTTCATCATTCAAAATACAAAATAAACAATTATAAAAAAACAAAATATAAAAAATATCTGGTAGCTAATGCATTGATAACTCATAGCTAATGCATGGATAACATGTAGTGACTGACAACCCATTTAAATAAAGAAGGTAACAGATAGTTGAGGCATAGATAATAGGTAATTACAACTAAGCATGGAGAACAAATAATAGATGACTTGTTCATGGCACTTAACTTGTGACCTATCGGTGTTCACTGGCCAGAAGTTAAGTCGTTGTGCTAGTATCTTAAAATTTTGGGGTGGACTAGCACCTATGCTTTTCCTAGATTGCACTAGGATGAGACACGTGTACTGTCCAAATTGATTTTATGGTAGTTGTCTAAAATTCCAAATAAACAATTATCAAAGAAAAAATGTATAAAAAATAACTAGAAGTTAATGCTTTGTGGCAGCTAAATAAATATGTAGTTGAGGTATTGATAACATGTAGTTGAGGCATAAACAATCGGTGATTACAACTAGGCATAACTTTTTTGTGACCCTTAACTTGTGGCCTATCGGTGCTCATCAATCACAAATTAAATAGTTGTGCTAGTTTTTTTTTTCAATGAAAATGCCTATTAAGTACAGTAGATAAAGGTTACGAAAAACATAAAATGCTCATCATATGGTATGGTTCTAGGGATAGTATATCTCATCACTGTTTGGTGTACTTATTTAGTTGATTTAATCAATGGTATAGAGAAAATTAGTTGGTATTTTGCATTTTATTTTGTTTACGATATTAATCAATGGTGGTGTAGAGTAGAGTAGAGTAAAGTAGTTTGATATTTTTCAATGCATAATTTTGAGATTATGCGTTTAAATATTATTATTTATGAATTGATGGATTGTTAATATAAATAATATAAGAAATGTAATCAACATTTGTTAATTATGTAGTTCTAGTGGTTGTAGGATAAAGTGTTATCCTCTTTACGCAAGTTCTATTCACATACATAATATGTTGAGCTCATAATGAAGTGTAATGACTTCAAGTCATGTTGTTAACTTAACCTTGTGAAATGAAATATCCTCGAAATGAGAAAAAATACCATATATATATATATAATCAACATCCCTTGTTTGAGCTTCCTCTGGATCAACAATGATAATGATGATGATGACATTTTTTTGGAATGAGGACACAGACTTAGGCTAAGCAGCGCCCCTACGGGGCTTCTATGGACCAGATCCTCTTGGAGGCTTCCACCATTGGATGCTCCTCCCTACCGATGGATTGTCTTGAGCCTCTTCGGCTCAACAGTGGAGGAAATGGCATTTTGTTTTGTTGATGGGGATGCGGTCTATGGATTAGCAATTGTGTTGTGGGTTGTGGAGCGGTACTCCAATGGAGGCAGCCTTCATTTGCGGCTCCTCCCTTCAGCTGGCGTCCAATACTTCCAAGAAGCCCACATTTCTTCTCCGTGAGTTCTCTTTACTACTAGACGGTGGTACTATACCTCATCTCATTGTGGCGACTCTTTTGATGTTGTTTCAACAGGGCATATATTTTGGAGTTTTGTTTTTTCCTGCGGTGGTGGAGATGGCCATGAATGGCTCACCGAAGAACACATTTGAAGATCCTGGATGGGGAATGAATACTTCTCAAAAGATGCCAATGAATGATGTTGAATGGAGAATTTGCTCGCAAAAGGGAATAAGGATGTCAGTTTACCTCGATTATCAATCGGGTTACACATGGCCTCTTTCTTTTTTTTGCTCATTTGAGTTGTTTTTTTGTTATAGTGCACTTGTTTCCATGTTACAGGGTTGGCCTCTTTCTTTTTTTGTTCATTTGAGTTGTTTTTTTGTTATAGTGCACTTGTTTCCATGTAACAGGGTTGTTTAGTGATATAATTTTCTAACATCTATATGCTTTTTTAGCAAAGCCTTTCTGTGTTTATGCATTTACAAATCTGTGGTTTTTTATGTAAGGCCGACAGGTCTAGGAACAATGTGTTATATTTTCATTAATAAAATACAATCTTTTTTCCTTGGAAAAAAAAACTTCTCATTGACGTAAAGGTGAATTACTAAGATTTTACCTTTTGTAAGGAGATATTAGATAACACATTGCTTTCATAAGGAGATAAAAGAGAATGCATCGGCATATTTGATTGTTGGGTAGATTTCATATGCATCATGATATATTATAGATAGTACAAATCATATGGTTTGTCTATCATTTTCGAAAAATTTCACTTTTGGTTATTGTAAAAATACATTCTCTTAGTTTTATTAGTCTTTGTTTTCCAATATAGATGTAGGGACTTTATAAATTTTAAAAATCAATTTGTTGCATTTTTTTATTTTTTCACATTAATCGAAAAAGTTATTATTTTTTAGAAAAAATTTAAATTGTTTTTTTAAAGGAATCATTTTCCCACCCATTGATGTATAATGGCACTTTTCAATACCAATCAATTATTTCTCGGTGTTATTTGGCCTCATATCGAGGCTAGTGAATATTCAAAGAGATTCAACCTAAATTTCTAATGAGGAAAAGTGTAGTACATTAAAATTGGGAGATTGTAAGTATGTTAATGTTAGAAATTAATTTAGCATTAAATTTAACATTTAATTTTCCATTTTTTATGTGCTTTAAATTTATTTATCTTCTTGGTTTTAATGAAATTTTTTCTTGGTTGCATATGTCACAACCTTTTCTACAATTTAAACACTTTTTATGCTACACTTTCCATGACCTTGACCTGATTGCACTTGCCACCTTGACTTACACTATATTTACAACACTTATTGAAGATTATTCTTGATAAGGTCTTACCCCAGTTTTCATTTGATTAAAATCGGGTACAAGGAAACATAGATTATTGAGCTCATGGTGGTGCCTTGAATAGTTGTGTTGTACATATGAACTTAAAGGAAAATACAAACAATTGAAGCATAGGATGGCAGGAGCACACATCATAAAGGAAGGGTCGTTGGTTGGCCAAGAGTAAACATAAATTAGGATGGAGTTCGATCAGAGAAAATATCATCTAATATGGAGAATACATAACAACTAGGAGAGAATACAAAACATTGGAGAGAAACACATCAAGAAAACATAGACTGACTAGGGGAATACAAAACGATCGAAAGGTATACCTGAAGATTTTATCTCCACTAATAAATCATTAACAATTGAGGAGGGATCAAATTAAGATACAAATAAGTTTGAGTGACTCACCTCCATTGCACGATCTACTAGCAAACTACCCACATAAACAACGGTTTGAAACCTTGATTGTGCTACTTTTGGGGTCACCATATCAAATCCAACTCCAAGCAATTATCCTCACAGTCATTCCAAGAGGAAGGAGGAACACCTTGGATTCAAAAGGAAATAAGACCAACTTTGCAAGATTATGATGCCTTCCAGGCATAGTTGTACATAAAAGCATGAAAGAGACTCTTATCCACTTGGACATAATTAGACATATATAATCTAGTCATCAAGTCTTGTCAATTAATAGCGAACAACAAGAGTGTTTCTTCATTTAGAAACATATCTTATTTATAGTGTACAAGGTACATGCCTCTTTGGCAATTTACCACTACTTATGTGTTTTGTATAAAGATGGGTGGACATAGTAGCTAACATGATTCCAAAGTATTTAGTTAGTAGGGAGCTATATCTTGTGCCAATTAGAGATTCACTCTCACGCACCAAAAGTAAAGGCAATATTTCTATTATAGTCCATTAGTTGCACTAGATATTATGACGGAGTGAAGGCATATCATTTTGAGATCCAAAGACACACACATTTATTAAGAGTATTGATATTGAAATAATGGGAATGTAAATAAGGAAGGTCTAAATGAACTTTTTAATACCTGTTCATCGTTGTCCTCCTGTGTGCCCCTTGCTCTTGATTCAAGTTTGGATTTTTGGTAGTATACCCTCCTCCTTCCTTGAATGTCCTTACAATTCCTAACGTCAAAGTAGGTAGTTGGGGGAAGAAATTACCTTCATTAAATTTTTTTGAAACAGATCAAGTGATTAGGTATCCTTCCTACCTAGTTTATATGTTCATATTTTACCAAAGTTCTCAACTCACCCACCTGAACTTACAACAAACCCATGAGGCTAAGGCTACTAGAAGTATGTATTGGTTGCCTTAGTGAAGAAAGGGGAGGCTAGGTAATCCCTTTCCAAGTACATCATCCAGTCATCAAATCCTTGAGTTTGTAGAGTGGAGTTGAAGGAAATGAATGATGATTTGTATAAAGCATTGTTTAAGTAAAATGTGGAATTCTAGTTCTCCTTATTTATGTTGCATGCAGAGTGTGGAGGCCACTAATGCAAGATCATGATGAGGAAGCTGGAATTGGAACTAAAACTCGATCTCATCATGATTGCTCACTCTATTTAATTCTTGTATCCTTGTATTGTAAACTAAATGATGGATGCAGCTAGGTGATATTAAGAACATGGTCTTTAAGGAATCTTTTAACCACCTCGTGGAGTACAAAAATTGAAGCATCCCAATCAACATCTCCATTTCCACTTCTAGAAATAGATCCAAATCCAAATACAACTTTTTTATGATTCATGTGCTTTCCTTAGTCATTGTTACATTCATTCCCTTAACCACCTTCTATGTTATTTCTCATTCCATAGATTCATTTCTTGGTGTGAATGAGTACTATGTGATACATATATCTCCTAATCTTCAATAAGGTCTAGAAAGAATGGGGAACTTATCTAGCCAAGTGAATTCAATAACATAACTCTTGAAACTCCACTTAACCATTGAATTCAAAAGAGTTGCATTTGTCATGTATGAGTACGGTACACATTGGGTTTCATGCTTGACAAGTATGCACTTTAACTTACATATGTGACTACACCAAAGTCTCAAAGTATCCATCCAACTTTAACTTCTAACTTGCCATCCTAGGTCAATATCCTAAAATTCAAATAGGCATGTCTATTCACCACGCCTATCCATTAGTCATCTATTCATAAGGCCAATCCATATTCACATTATCTGGTCAATTCACAAAACATGATTTGTCTCACCCCATTTCCACTTGTTGATGTAATCACCTACTTCCTTTTGTTGTCAATTTCTAGATTCATATGTATATGATAAACAACTATATTCCTTGAATTCATTTCTTAATGAAAAATGAATAAGGATGTTGGTGTACATGCACATTTTCCCTATCTTTTCCTCTTTTTAGGGATAGGGGTTCTCCTAACTTGAGCTATCGCACCCTTTCAGGGACAAGGGTGCTTTTAATTGGATTTATTCTCCTGTTTTAGGGACAAGGGAGCTTCTAATTGGACCTATCCCCCATTTTTGGGACAAGGGTGCTCCTAATAGGAGTTATTCCACTTTTAGGAAGGAGGATGCCCTCACTATATTTCTCCCCCCTTTTTAGGGATCGTATTGTAGTTCTACCCTTATATAGGATGAATGCACCCTAGTTTTCTATTTTAGATTGAGTTAGACTTTAGTTAACTCATGCATGCCTTATTTAACTACCTACTTGGTGTTCTAGGTCTAGTTAACACTAGTTTCTCATGCATGATTGATTTAACTAACTAATGAGGTAGTTCTAGGGCTATTTAACCCTATTTGCTCATGCATGTCCAAGATTACACCTCATAGGGGCACACTTGGCTACTCTAGTCTAGTTAAACACTAGATTGCTCATGCATGGCTATGATAAATACCTCACATGAGTACACTTAGCTATTCAAGGAGTTTTCTCTTGAGTTTTCACTAGATCGTATGCTTAATCCTAGCTTGGTTACCTATATATTGAGGATTGCATCTCATTGATGTGTATTATTGAGCATTCAATTGATTAATAAAGATTGCATTGCTTGAATATTTGCTTCTCTTATCTTCTCTATATTTCTAACTATATTACTTCTCCATTTATATTAAGGATCCACTGGTTCAAAATTTCACATGGTATCATAGATATGGTGAATCTAAGGGAGTAGTATAGTCTATAGGTATTTATCACAAGAAGGCCGCACATACATTGATTTTAAGCATGTATTTTCTCACTACTCATGCTATTACAAAACAATTTCCATATATTTATGTAAATATATATTCAATATATCAAATTGGTCTTTGAAAGAATTTGATTTCACTTCTTGGTTTAGGAGATATCATCAAACGAAGCTTTGCAGGTATTTGACACAATAAGGTTGCACACACCTTGGGTTTCAGTAGGCATTTTCTCACTCTTTAGGCCCACTATATTTGGAAAATGATTGTAGAAATATATTACTTGTAGTTATGAGGTGCTGCAATGACATTGATATTTTAGCTTCAATGGATCTAATATTGGTTCCTCTTCCAACCCCATTCAACTATCATGAGTGGAGAATGAATATGTTAAAATTTCTAAAGAGAAAATGCTTGTTTGAAATAACAATGGGAACTTATCAGATTGAGCCAGTGGCAATTCCTGAGAAGCAAAAATTGCTTAATAGGTGTGACAAATATTATGGGTTAATATGTCTCAATTGGTCTCCCAATGTTTTTTTTACATTGAATCTATTAAATCACCCAATTAAGTATGGACCACATCGAAATGATTATTTAACAATAAGGATGATCTAAGGGGACACAATTGGGAGAATGAGCTCGCTAGTGTGAGTCATAGCAATTTTGACACCATCCATAACTTCCTTACCATGCTAGACAACATTGGAAAAGGGGACTTTGCTTCCTCCATGGTTGACACTGCTGATGAAGCGAATGCTTTTTCTGTTGATGACACTTCTATAGAAGAGGATTATGCTTCCTCTAATGCATAAATTGACTGTGTTATGGATCCAATAGGTTTGACTTCTACTACTACAAATCCTATAGCCTTGAATTATATTGCTATGATTCTTCTTCTACTTTAGATGATGATGAAGTGGAGGATGCGATAGAAGTTTCTACAGATCTAACATAAATACCACCATGGACATGTCAGATTCCCCAAGAAGCAAGCTACATGGTTGCAAATCCATCCGACACCTGGAGGATGCATCCACAGTTTTGGGAATCTCTATTGCTTTTATTACAACTACTATAAATCTACAGTGCCTTAATGAGGGCACTGAAATTCCTAAGTGGGATGAAAGAAAAAGTAGCAGCTTGGATTTCATGGGATCCACCACTTCTAATCAGGCAGGTGATGCTACATATCGCCAATCCACTTTATAACACTCATTAGAGCACTTTATTGAATTTCCATCATAATATCATGCTTCATTAGCTTGTCATCAATTTTGGATCTTGGAGACTGACAACCGAGCTCACATGGGAGTGTAAGAGACCTCCACCATAGAGTAGGCTACATAGCCTTCTCAACATTATATTCTTTTGGGGGGGTGGGGTTTTCTCAATGGGTTTTTCCTCTTTCCTCACTTTTCGAGGATAATTTTTGTACTTGGGTACCTAACATGGCTTCATATTGTTGGGATTCAATGTTTTATACATCACACTCACCTAAGTTAGGCTTAAGGGGGGTGTTTGTGTACATGCACTATTGTTTTCCATTTCTAGGGACAAGAGCACTCCTACTAGAGTAATTTCCTTTTTTTGAGGGGAACGAGCTCACTTACTTGAGTTGCTCCCTATTTTAGGGTTTAATGCACTTCAGTTGGTATTTCTAGTGATAGTTATCCCCAATTGCACATGCATGGCCTAGTTAAATACCTAATAAAGCCTCACTTGGCTATAATGATCTAGCTAACTCATGCATGCTCTCGTTAACTGCCTCAGAGGGGCACACTTGGCTATTTTGGGCTAGTTGACTCTAGAGTTTTTAGGCATAGCCTCATTAACTACCTCATAGGAGATCACTTGTCTATTTTGGTTTAGTTAAACACTAGATTTCTCATGCATGGCCAAGATGATACCCTCACAAGGGTGCACTTAGCTATTCATGGATATTTCCCTTGATTTTTCACTAGTTATTATACTTATGCATGTAATTAAGTTGATTTTATCTATGAAGGCTTGCATCTCATTACTTCAGTGATGTATAATATTGAAAATTCAATTGATTAATAAATATTACATTGGTTGGATCTTTGAATTTCTTATATTTTCTATATTGCTAACTACATTACTTCTCCATTTAGATTCTATATTTTGTGGTTCAAAGATTTTCATGGTTCAAAGATTTTGTGGAAAAGACCTATGGACTGTATCCTCTTGGAGGCTTCCACCATTGGAGGCTCCTCCTACAGATGGAGGTCATTTTTTTTCTTGAGCCTCTCCGGCTCAATAGTGGAGGAATAGTGGATGAAATGGCATTTTGTTTTGTTGACGGGGATGCGGTCTATGGATTAGCAACTGTGTTGTGGGGTGTGGAGCGGTACTCCAATGGAGGTGTCCTTCATTTGTGGCTCCTCCCTTCAGCTGGCGGCCAATACTCCCAAGCAACCGACAGTTCTTCTCCATGAGTTCTCTTTACCACTAGACGGTGGCACTATACCTCATCTCATTGTGGCAACTCTTTCGATGTTGTTTCAATAGGGCATATATTTTGGAGTTTTTTTTTTCCTGCAGTGGTGATGGAGATGGCCATGAATGGCTCACTGAAGCACACATTTGAAGATCCTAGATGGGGAATGAATACTACTCAAAAGATGCCAATGAATTATGTTGTATGGAGAGGTTGCTCGCAAAAGGAAATATGGATGCCAGTTTACCTCTATTATCAATCGGATTACACACGAGCTCTTTCTTTCTTTTGCTCATTTGAGCTGTTTTTTGTTATAGTGCTCAATGCTTATACTTATTTCCATGCAATAGGTTTGTTTAATGATGTATTTTTCTAGCATCCAGATGCTTTTTTAGCAAATCCTTTATGCGTTTATGCACTTACGAACCTGTGGTTTATTTTATGTAAGGACGACAGGTCTATGAACAATGTGTTATATTTTCATTAACAAAATACAATCTTTTTTCCATGGAAAAAAATATTCAACTTCTCATCGAGGTAAAGGTGAATTACTAAGATTTTACCTTTTGTAAGGAGATATTAGATAACACATTGCTTTCATAAGGATATAAGGGAGAATGCATGGGCATATTTGATTGTTGGGTAGATTTCATGATATATTATAGATAGTCACGGAAAAAAAAAAAAAATATTCAACTTCTTATTGAGGTAAAGGTGAATTACTAAGCTTTTACCTTTTGTAAGGAGATATTAGATTTCACATTGCTTTCGTAAGGAGATAAAGGAGAATGCATGGGCATATTTGATTGTTGGGTAGATTTCATATGGATTATGATATATTATAGATAGTACAAATCATATGGTTTGTCTATCATTTTCAAAAAAAATCACATTGGTTAATGTAAAAATACATTCTCTTAGGTTTATTAGTCTTTGTTTTCCATAATATGGATGTAGGGACTTTATAAATTTTATAAATCAATTTGTTGTATTTTTTATTTTTCACATCAATCGAAAAAGTTATTAGTTTTTAGAATAAATTTAAATTGTGTTTTTAAAGGAATCATTTTCCCACCCATTGATGTACAATGGCACTTCTCAATACCAATAAACTACTTCTCAGTTTTATTTGGCCTCATATCGAGGCTAGTGAATATTCAAAGAGATTCAACCTAAATTTCTAATGAGGAAAAGTGTAGTACATTAAAATTGGGAGATTGTAAGTATATTAATGTTAGAAATTAATTTAGCATTTTTTATGTGCTTTAAATTTATTTATCTTCTTGGTTTTAATGAAATTTTTTCTTGGTTGCATATGTCACAACCTTTTCTACAATTTAAACACTTTTTTTGCTACACTTGCCATAACCTTGACTTTATTGCACTTGCCACCTTGACTTACACTATATTTACAACACTTATTGAATATTATTCTTGATAAGGTCTTACTCCAGTTTTCATTTGATTAAAATCAGGTACAAGGAAACAAAGGTTATTGAGCTCATGGTGGTGCCATGAATAGTTGTGTTGTACATATGAACTTAAAGGAAAATACAAACAATTGAAGCATAGGATGGCAGGAGCACACATCATAAAGGAAGGGTCATTTGTTGGTCAAGAGTAAACATAAATTAGGATGGAGTTCGATCAGATAAAATATCATCTAATATGAAGAATACATAACAACTAGGAGAGAATACAAAACATTGGGGAGAAACACATCAAGAAAACATAGACTGACTAGGGGAATACAAAATGATCGAATGGTATACCTGAATATTTTATCTCCACTAATAAATCATTAACAATTGAGGGGGGATCAAAGTTAGATACAAATAAGTTTGAGTGACTCACCTCCATTGCACGATATACTAGCAAACTAACCACATAAAAAAAAGGTTTGAAACCTTGATTGTGCTACTTTTGGGGTCACCATATAAAGTCCAACTCCAAGCAAGCATCCTCACAAACATTCCAAGAGGAAGGAGGAACAACTTGGATTCAAAAGCAAATAAGACCAACTTTGCAAGTTTATGATGCCTTCCAGGCATAGTTGTACATAAATTCATGAAAGAGACTCTTATCCACTTGAACATAATTAGACATATATAATCTAGTCATCAAGTCTTGTCAATTAATAGCGAACAATAAGTGTGTTTATTCATTTAGCAACATCTCTAATTTATAGTGTACAAGGTACATGCCTCTTTGGAAATTTACCACTATTTATGTGTTTTGTATAAAGAGGGGTGAACATAGTAGCTGACCTTATTCCAAAGTATTTAGTTAGTAGGGAGCTATATCTAGTGCCAATTAGAGATTCAATCTCATGCACCAAAAGTAAGGGCACTAGTTCTATTATAGTCCATTAGTTGCACTAGATATTATGAGGGAGTGAAGGCATATCATTTTGAGATCCAAAGACACACACATTTATTAAGAGTATTGATATTGAAATAATGGGAATGTAAATAAGGAAGGTCTAAATGAAATTTTCAATACCTTCTCATCATTGTCCTCATGTGTTCCCCTTGCTCTTGATTCGAGTTTGTATTTTTGGTAGTATAACCTCCTCCTTCCTTGAAAGTCCTTACAATTCCTTATGTCAAAGTAGGTAGTTGAGGGAAGCAATGACCTTAATTAAACAATTTTGAAATAGATCAAGTGATTAGGTATCCTTCCTACCTAGTTTTTATGTTCATATTTTACCAAAGTTCCCAACTCGCCCATCTGAACTTACAACAAACTCATGAGGCTAAGACTACTAGAAGTATGTATCCGGGTTGCATTAGTGAAGAAAGGGGAGGCTAGGTAATCCCTTTCCAAGTACATCATCCAGTCATCAAATCCTTGAGTTTGTAGAGTGGAGTTGAAGGAAATGAATGATGATTTGTACAAAGCATTGTTGAAGTAAAATGTGGCATTCTAGTTCTCCTTATTTATGTTGCATGCAGAGTGTGGAAGCCACTAATGCAAGATCATGATGAGGAAGCTGGAATTGGAACTGAAACTCGATCTCATCATCATTGATCACTCTATTTCATTCTTGTATTCTTGTATTGCAAACTAAATGTGTTAGAAAAACGGGATCGTAGAGAAATAACAATAAACAAGATGCAAATACAAATTACATGGACACATTACAAGAGAGACACCAATATACCATGGTTCCCCCAAGATGGGCTACGTCCACACAGAAATTGCCAATCCTTATTATTATACCATCCAGCAAATGAAGGGATACAACCTGCAGCACATCCGTTGCAACTTCGTCTTCACACTCTCTGAGTCTCTCTTACACGATCTCAAAGATCTTTACAATGCATAATACCTAATACATCAACCCTAGCCGTATTACAAAGTCTTTCTTATAAAGGGGAAATACCATGGGAAAATACCACTGGTTACCCAAAACCATGGGTCTGTAAACCCCGAACCCCCTATTGCGTGTGTCGGGATCATAACCAAACCTAGGGTACAAATACGGTTGAATCATCATCTATGAGACTGGAAGATCGGGATCCACAACCAACAAAATGATGGATGCATCTAGGTGATATTAAGAATGGTCTTTAAGGAACATTTTAACCACCTCGTGGAGTACAAAAATTGAAGCATCCCAATCAACATCTCCATTTCCACTTCTAGAAATAGATCCAAATCCAAATACAACTCTTTGATGATTCATGTGCTTTCCTTAGTCTTTGTTACATTCATTCCCTTAACCACCTTCTATGTTATTTCTCATCCCATATATTCATTTCTTGGCGTGAATGAGTACTATGTGATACATATATCTCCTAATCTTCAATAAGGTCTAGAAAGAATGGGGAACTTATCTAGCCAAGTGGAGTCAGTAACATAACTCTTGAAACTCCACTTAACCATTGAATTCAAAAGAGTTACATTGTTCATGTATGAGTACGGTACACATTGGGTTTCATGCTTGACAAGTATGCACTTTAACTTACATATGCCACTACACCAAAGTCTCAAAGTATCCAATCAACCTTAACTTCTAAATCTCCATCCTAGGTCAATATCCTAAAATTCAAATAGTCATGTCTATTCACCACGCATATCCATTAGTCATCTATTCATGAGGCCAATCCATATTCACATTATCTGGTCAATTCACAAAACATGATTTGTCTCACCCCATTTCCACTTGTTGATGGAATCACCTACTTCCTTTCGTTGTCAATTTCTAGATTCATATGTATATGCTAAACAACTATATTCCTTGAATTCATTTCTTAATGAAAAATGAATAAGGGTGTTGGTGTACATGCACATTTTTCCTATCTTTTCCTCTTTTTAGGGACAAGGGTTCTCCTAACTTGATCTATCCCACCCTTTCAGGTACAAGGGCGCTTTTAATTGGAACTATCCCCCCGTTTTAGGGACAAGGGAGCTTCTAAATGGACCTATCCCCCATTTTAGGGACAAGGGTGCTCCTAATAAGAGTTATCCCACTTTATTAGGAAGGAGGGTGCCCTCACTATATTTCTCCCCACTTTTTAGGGATCATACTGTAGTTCTACCCTTATATAGGATGAATGCACCCTAGTTTTCTATTCTAGATTGAGTTAGACTTTAGTTAACTCATGCATTACTTATTTAAATACCTACTTGGTGTTCTAGGTCTAGTTAACACTAGTTTTTCATGCATGACTGATTTAACTACCTAATGAGGTAGTTCTATGAACAGTTAACCCTATTTGCTCATGCATGTCCAAGATTACACCTCATAGGGGCACACTTGGCTACTCTAGTCTAGCTAAACACTAGATTGCTCATGCATGGCCATGATAACTACCTCACATTGGTACACTTAGCTATTCAAGGAGTTTTCTCTTGAGTTTTCACTAGATCGTATGCTTAATCCTAGCTTGGTTACCTATATATTAAGGATTGCATCTCATTGATGTATACTATTGAGCATTCAATTGATTAATAAAGATTGCATTGCTTGAATCTTTGCTTCTCTTATCTTCTCTATATTTCTAACTATATCACTTCTCCAGTTAGATTAAGGATCCACTGGTTCAAAATTTCACATGGTATCATATATATGGTGAATCTAAGGGAGTAGTATACTCTATAGGTATTTAACACAAGAAGTCCACACATACATTGATTTTAAGCATGCTATTACAAAATAATTTCCATATATTTATGTAAATATATCTTTAATATATCAAATTGGCCTTAGAAAGAATTTGATTTCACTTCTTGGTTTGGGAGATATAATCAAACGAAGCTTTGCAGGTATTTGACACAATAAGATTGCATGCACCTTGCGTTTCAGTAGGCATTTTCTCACTCTTTAGGCCCACTATATTTGGAAAATGATTGTAGAAAGATATGACTTGTAGTTATGAGGTGCTGCAACGACATTGATATTTTAGCTTCAATGGATCTAATATTGGTTCCTCTTCCAACCCCATTCAACTATCATGAGTGGAGAATGAAGATGTTAAAATTTATAAAGAGAAAACGCTTGTTTGAAATAACAATGGGAACTGATCAGATTGAGCTAGTGGCAATTCTTGAGAAGCAAAAATTGACATGTTGGTAGTCATTTACAACCCTTAGGAATGATATGCCAGTGAACAAATGCATAGTTTGGAGTGGGCTGAAAAAAAGCACTAGCTTGTCCTTATTATCTGAGGTAAAAAAATTTGAATGGTTGATTAAGGATTTTACAACAAATACCCTAACTCATTATGCCAGCACATCACTTCAAAGTTGCCCTTGAGAAATAGTATGTAACTGTCACGTCCCCTTCCATCAAATCCGATGCCAAGAAGGAAACATGACCAATCTGTCGGGCTCATTTGACAATCTCAACCCCATACATTACTCATAAATTCATAACAATTAAAAACTTCTGTGTGCATACTCATATTCAATATAAACACAGCGGAAATAAACATATTTGCAAGCACACAAACAGTAATGCATTATCATATCTACCACAGGCATATGATGGTTCGTCATGCCGAGAATTCCATCTCGTTCTCATGCTATGCATAGACTTCATGTCGATTTCATTAAGACAATCATTTCGTTTCATTAACATGGGAAATTAACATTCAGAACTAACACCCTACAAAGCACATAATGCATATAATGTAAATCACAGAGATTAGTTATCTTTGAGAAGAAGCTGTCCCAACAACTGGCTATGTGAGAGCAACGTTCCACCCAACCATAGATCTCTTTCCAACCTATATTCTTTCAGCTAAGAGATCACCCCCGAGCTGAGCTGTGTATCCACTAAGGAGGAACTAGATGGGCTCACTCACAGTCATGGTTTCACTCAAACAGTCATGCTAAGCCAACACACAGTTGGGTTTATCAAGCATGCAATAGGAAAAGGAGGAGGATGCTTGTAATATCCCGATTTTTACCCCATTGTATTCAAATGTGAATGATGTAATATTGTTATAAAATCATGGTGAGGATCTCAAGGCCAAGGCCCCCGCCATTGATTTATTGATGCATACGGTTTGCATGCTAGCCAGGCACATTGGAATTTCAACATCATGTAAATATGCATTTTAATAAAATACCCACAACTAGCTATGCAATGCAACAAAGAGATGGGGGCATGATTTTACAAGGAATTGAGAGGGAAAACATTCAAACCCTTGGAGCCAATCAAGTCAAGCCAAGTGTCAATGAGAGAACCCATCAAACCCTCAACTATCCATGTTGACTTTTGTACCCAATCATTGATTTCTCCAAAGAGTTGGTTGAGGTAGTTAATGCCTTGGGGAATGGAAGGTATGGTTGTCCAAATTCGGGTATGGGAAAGCCACCCTGCATGGCAAATCGCGTTTTGATGCTTGGGCAAAAAAAGAGCCATGAATTGCTCCCCAAGCCATCATCCATTGCCCAGTTGCTCTCCCTCACGAGTTGGGAGATACCTGGGCGTTTTTCCCCATCAAAATTGGGTGTTTTCCTTCATTCTCAGCTAGGAGAAGGGCATTTTTGGTGTTGTATGCCAATGGGGAAGAAGGGGAGTCGAATTTGGGTTCCATAGAGATCATTTGACTGTTGAATGCTTAGTTAGTTGGGAGAGAATTCATTTTCCTCCCTGTGAATGTTTTTCCCCATCCCATAATCCATTTTTGGCTAGAAACGAATTGGGGAAAACCCATGACCATCCTGTTGTAAATCCCATTGTTAAATGTGTATCCCTGCCCAATGATTGTGCTTGCTATGTGAGAAAAGAGTATGTTGGGGTATGGGTTATGGGTCTCCATTGCTTTGGCTTGAGCTTGAGTGCAAGCATCCAAGGTTTAGAATTCACTTGATAAACCTAGCTGTGGACTGGCTTGGCTTAGATGGAATGATTATTCGGCTGTGTGTGAGTATGAATGTCCCCTTTTCCTTGTAGAAATCATGCCCAAATCAGGGGTGGTCTCTGAGTGTTGAAAGAATACAGGCTGGGCAGAGACCTATGGTTGGGTGGAACGTTGCAGCGACATAGCTAGTTGTTTGGGACAATTGCACAACGAATATAAGTGTTTTCTGTCTATGTATTTACTTCTGCAATATTTAAATTGATGATTGTTTTGATATGCTGGATGAGCAAGAATTGTGTGTGGATGATGTTTTTAAATTCCGCTATGTATACTTGCTTGATTTGCATCTGCACACATTGGTTTTTAATGGTATGAATCTAATGAATGGGCTGAGTTTTATGTCAAAGCCCCACAGATTGGCATCATGTTCCCTTCCTTTCCTTGGATAGATGGGTGGGTACGTTACAATGCTAAGCCAGTGAGCTCAACCACAGAGCTACAAACATCTCAAGCTAAATTCAAGCAATCCAATCCTCTATTCAAACATCCACACTTGGATTTCTCACCATTCCGTCAACGAATAACTCAATCTCGTCACTGAGTTTCTGGGCTATCAAAACTAGGTTTTCCAATGGATTTCGAGGTAGCTAATGCTCTCAATTTCACCCCAAGGTTCATACCTATGGATCCCCCATTGGATTTCACTATCAAATATGAATTCTGGGCGTTTTTGGCACTTCAAAACGTGGGTTCTTGCAAAGTTGCGATTTCTGGTTTTTCTCCATGCTAGGAATTCATTTTTGGATGAAGATTGATGCTAGGATGTTCCACACTGGAATTGGAATGAGTAAAAAGCAACTCCCATGAGGTAGAGTGACTTGTGGTACAATAAAACATAGCCCATACTCTTCCATACGAATTTCTGGGCTGCCCATGCTCCATTGAAGCCTTGGACTGAAATCTTCAACTACTTCCATACAACAGAAATAAATGTCATCAAGGAAAGTCAAATGGGTTCTCACAATGACATTTGGAAGCATATGGTTCATCCCCACAACCCCCTCACCACTCCCTAGTGGATACACATGTCCCCTTCTCATTCGTTGCTTCCATAGCCAGTTTTGGTATTTTATTGCATGATGTTTATTTACATCATTTTTACAATGTTCCATGGCTAAATAGCACATGGGTAACATAATATTTAATACTTGCCCTTTTAAATAAAATTCGAGCTTCCACTATCAGGGCCTTGGCCTTGAGCTCCTCGCTAGGAAAAGATACATCACATGTATACAATATTTCCATTAAAAGCTAATATATTCTAAGGGTCAAAATGGGGTATTACAGTAACCCAATGCATGCACAACATGGAACAAGCTCATAAGAGATGCTAGTTTTCACTTATTGTCTAGGGAAAAGAGCTTCAAACATGTGACCATTGTTTTTACAAAAAAACCTTGGCCAACTCCTATAACATATCACTTTAAAAGTAACATGTTGGTGATTTTCTGCAATGTTTGAGGAATGCTTATGCAACCATGTGTCACTCTCACATACTAGTGCTCATAAGTGTTGGTCACCCTATATGCTAATTAATTACAACTAGCACACACGACGCTCAATATAAATTGTCAACCCAGGGAAGTCTTTTATTTCAATGGCAATAAGCACAATCTATGCATAAACATTTCAAGTAGTTGATTAAGTAAATAGAGATAAATAATCCTACCTATCTGCTCAAAAAAACTCACTTCATAACTAAAGCTAATCTAACTTATCCATCTAGGAATTCAAAGTACAATTACCTGCCTACAGATATCAACCCAGCAGTTACTGATCTAAGAATAAAGATGAACTAGATTACTTTTGCAAGAAGTTAAATCCTATAATTATCAAACTACAGTATTCAATCTCTACCGAACTGAGTCATCTAGTAGCTACTGTAACTCAATCACAATCTGTCTAATCTAATGAATTCAGGAAAGATACAACAACAACTAGAACTAGAAATAAGCTTGAACTCTGATTTGATTAATATTGGAAATCCTAGAAACCATAAATGACTGAAAAGAATTAAAGTTGAGCTTGGTTGTAACAACTAATTCTAAGACACCATGCATCAAATAAACTAACCTATGCAGTGGATTGTCACACCACACAACTGCAACTACTCAGGATGCAATCATAAACTACCAGAAACAAATGCAAGTGTTAATCTATTGTTGCAGCTTGCAGTAACGCGTCTAATGCAATTCCACACCACACAACATAAAGGAAATTAAACTACCTACTTAACTCGGAAAAATATTTGAGAAGGCAGGCCCTGGTCTTCTAACAGAGATGTAATATCCTTGGGAATATTTCACCAAGATATTAACTCCACTTCAAATTTTTATCAAACTTACTAGTTATTTTTGTATCAATTTCTCTGAGCAGAGTAGGAAGTAAGTGATGGGTACTGAGGTAAGGAATGAGGATGGTGGGACGAATATTCAATTCTGGAAAATGTATGGGGTTAGGTGCAGTAGCAGGTCAAAATGTCATATCAGAAATGTCATATGCACCATGTACCAGTACCTTTCACTTTTCAACAATAGGGCTAGTCTATTGCCTACTTCGAGGCTTCCTGGGTAGCTGGCATATGCATACTAGACAGGTGGGGATACTGGGGAGTAATGGAAAAGGTAATATCAGTCAAATAATCTTATATAATGTGTTGGAATGATTTACCAATGAATTGGAATGAATTGGAATGGTTTGGAAGAGTATTGGCCAAAACTAGCTAGTTAGGACGACCGAGAAGGAGAAATTACAGTTCTTTCCAAATGGCCTGAAATACTTCCAAAAGCTTATGAACGGAGTATGGGGATGTTAATTACTGATATATTGACCATACCAAAGCATTAGAACAAAGAAATACATTAATGGTTAAACATGTTGAGAGTTTCACTAAAACTAGTCAATAAATAATGCCCATTGAGCTAGTTTAGGGTCAAAGAAGGGTAAAACTTAGTAAAAGAAATAATACTCTGTTTTTATGACTGAAATAGATCTTTTATAACTTATTTAATATTGTATGGTTGAAATTACAAAAAGATATTACAAACATTTTCTACCCTCCTTCGCTGTAGTTCCCCAATTGACTAGGAAAACTAGTCTCAATCTCTGGAGGTGCCAAGATCACTAGTAAAATTCATATATCAGTCCAGAACGTATATAAACATATGGTAATAGTACCAAATGATTTTTGGGTCGAATTCACAAAAGTGGAAGAATTTTTACAGTAAAATTCATCAAGGATTGCACAGGAGACCTTCCACATCTAGTTTTCCCCCACAGGAGAGGAGAAAGGGTTGGAAGGGTAGGAGAAGGGTCATATCTCTTATAAACCTTAGTGATGAGCTGCTACAGGTCCAGAATAGATCCCATGGGCTGTGCACACCTTATTTGAGAAGAAATGGACTCCTCCTTCATGAATGAGAGCTTTCTCTCCACTGGAATCACTAGTTTTCCTCCACAAGAAAGGAGAAAGGGTTGGAAGGGTAGGAGAAGGGTCAGATCTCTAATAAATCTGATGCATAAGCTGATACAGGTATAGAACAAAGTTCTTGATCTGCACATTGTCCTCTCAGCTGATTTAGTCTCCTCCTTCAAGAATAGGAGCTTTCTCCTCAATAGATCTTCAACTGCCTTCACTACAAACACTTCCGGATGATAGGATCTCTTCTGATGGTTGCATAATCTTCATGGATGGCTGATAAACATCTGATCAGCAGTAATATGAACCTCTGGAAGTATACTGGATACCTGTCAAGAACTTGGGGCACATCTCCCAATTTTTTTTAGGAACATCTCTCAACACTAGAGAAGCTCAGAGCTCTGAAGCAAATTTCTCAAATGATCAAAAGTTGTCAAATGGAGTTGGTTGGATTCTTTTATAAACTTCATGATGACCTGCTAAGCAATTTCTTGGCTTGGTGACCTGTGAGAGTAGGTTACCCACTTGTCCATTCTACTCCAAAGCCATGAGGGTGCATTTCTTGAGGAGAATAACAACTTCTGAGCTTTCAAAACTTTCTTTCCTTCACCTCCTTCACTGAATTTGGGCAAGTGCACTTTAGGTAGCTTTTCTGGTTGTTGCTATTTTCTTTCTAAAATATTTTATGAATCTTTCCACTTCCTTTACTTTCCTCTTTTCTGCTTTTTCCAGTTTTTTTGTTTGTTTTTGTCAGTTTCCATTTCGTTTGCCTTGTCTTCTTTCCTCCATTAGATTCCTTGCCTTTCCTGAGATTTGCCACTAAGGCAAAATTGATCCTCTTGACACCAATTCGAATTTACTAAGAACATCATTACCACTTGCTAGTATTTATTAGCAACATTTATTATTAAAATATTACCATTTTCAGAATTAATTCAGACTTCATAATTTAATTAATTAATTCAGAATTAATTAACCACTATAGTAATTGCCTCAAAATTTCCCCATTAATTCAATTCTCATTTAATTAATCACTTAGACTCAGTCATGGGGTTAATAAATAAATGGGGGGGGCACCTTGTCCATTTAATTCCAAAATACAACCTTAGGCATCTTCCATAAGGTAGTTTCCATACTTGCTCATTATTTAAATAGTTATTGCTTAGGTGACTTAGGCCAAAATTACCCCATGGACCATAGCAAAATTTGGGAGCATGACAATCCTCCCTTCATAAGACTGCTTGTCCTCAAGCAATGTCAGGATTCCACCAAGCTTCTGCTGCAGCACTCTGATTATAATTGTCCCCATCCACTGTACAGTCTGAAAATTAAACTTGGGCCTTCGCAAAAAAAAAAATTGAAGGAAAATTGCACTGTAATCTATATCTGCAATTTAACCAGCAATGAACAAAATTTTCCACCCAACTAGGATGACTTGAGTAGAATTCCTGGATCCCACTGTTTCTCCTGTAAGGACCAAAAATTTTCTGTCACCTTTGGCAATCTGTCACTCCCATGAATTCCAGGATCCCAAAGTATCAACTCCAAGCATGTGGATTCCCTCCACATAGGCCAACTTCTGCAAGTAATCATTAATTTATCTTGACAACTTGCCTGCTTGGATGCCTTCCCTTGACCATAAGCAGAAACATTTTTGCAAAGAGATTTCATGCTTGTCAGGTAATCTTTCACCCAATCCATATGTGGACGAGTGACATCAAATGGCTACAAAATACATCTTTGTTGTTGCTCACAATTCAATACAATGTCAGTTATAACAAAAAAATTATTGCAAAAACAAGTGAACCTTTTACCTTCCAAGGTCTTCACTGCAATGTTGCCCTTACCCATCCCACCAATGGATGGATAAGCACTTATATTTGCTGAATCGTATGAAATGTGATCAACCATATGCATGTCCTCCTCACATAAAGAGAACTCATGATCCCTATGGAACTCCACAAGTGTTCCTCTCTTCATCCAATGGCTAAACTCTCTACCATTGATCCAAGGGTGCCAAACTCCATCAAATGACCCACACATTGAAAGTAAGTGTGGATCTGATACCTCCTTGTCAAAAGTGGCTGCACACACATGCATGGGCTGATTCCACTGCTGCGGGTTAAGGAACATGTCATCAGCCTCGATTTTAGGATCCTCCTACTCATCATGTGACACCAAGAGGAAGAATCATTTTACCCAATTTTCATTCCCACAATTTGTGGTTGAATGTGAAGTGGGGAATGAAGGGTGGTGAGCCATGCTTCTGAACATTCCATCAACCTTTTCTGCACTTTATTCCAGCACATACTGAACAGACTGCTCCTCATGGTCCATGCACTCATGAGGTTCCTCCATAGATATTTTTATGTCATTTACCCAAAAGGGATGACTCTCAGGAAAAATTGAGGATTCGGTCAATTCTTGTCACTCTTGTTGGAATTGTTCTATCTTCATTTGTGATTCTAAGAGGGCACTTTGTGTGTATCTCAAAGAATCTCGAGTGGCCAACAACTCACTTTTGAGCTTGTAATTATCTTTTTCGTATATGCTAATACTCTCTCCATCATGCAGTGTTGCTGCCCGCAATAACTCAACAAGCTCAAACATGTAATTTTTATCTGAAAGCAATTGTGAGAAATTACCTTTGGTTGTGGACATTTCTTTCTGGATATTCTCCATGGCTTCAAAGAAAGATTGGTCTTCCATTAAAGCAGCTTCCCAACACAACTTTGACACTGAAGCATGAGTTTCGTGGAAAATTTTCAAGGCCTCTTGGATCTTCTATTCATCCATCTTTAAAGATCATGCAAGAAGATGAGGTTCTTGCAGATGTTCCTCCTCTTCATTTTCCATCATCGGATCAATTTCACGCAGTTCACTTGAGGTTTTGAAATCTGATCTATATGTTGTTGCTGCAATATATTCATCTTTCAGGTCCTCAAAAACATAATTTGGGCTGCAACATAAGTGCTCATTCATCCGCGGTGCAACATAAATATCTTCTCTCAAGGTTTCAGCCTTCATACTTCTTTCATTTTTTACACTAGAATTTTGAATCTCATCACTATGGGGCTCAACCATTTTGAACTTTTCAATGGAAGTGGCTGCCACATCAGATTGAAATAATGACACATAAAAATCAGAAATTACTAATTTACCAGGTGTCATGTTCTCCTCCTTATGTGGTGGAATTTTGATGGCTTGTTCATCCACCCATTTTTCTGGTTCACACCCCACTGAGATGTGCTCAATTTCTGCTTCCTTGCGAGTCTCAAGGAGTGATTGTAAATCTGATTTATGTTCCTCCTTTGGATCAGATCCAAAAGATGTCTCACCTTCATCAATCTGTCCCATTTCTTCTGTACTTGTTTTGAAATCAACCATTAAAAGATCGAGAGTGATTTTACCTCCCTCGTCACCAACAATCAAGTGTTTCACTGTTGGATCTTCTACTGTGCACTGACCTTCTTCATCCACTTCTTGGATTAATGGGGCACCAGCAAGGTCTTCTTGTTCATTTCTTTCCAATAAACTTGATGTCTCTCTACATCGTGTCGTGCTTAGATCACAACCTTTGGACTTCCTTCTTGAAGGAAAACCAAACAGTCTCCCAATGCTTGGCCTTGCTGAAAATTCCTTCTTGATTCCTTTTTCCTGAGATTGGGATGGATCCATATGTAGGGCTGCAACTTCATCTTTATTTTTTCCTACTTCTTCTCCACCAAAAGAACTAGGTGGCTCTTGGTTTCCTCCCTTGATTTTTCTTGGCTGGGAGGACACATCTTTATCCCCCCCTTCTATCTTATCTCCTAGGGGTAAAGATCTTGCCTCGACTTCTTTGCACACACCATCAACCATATGTGCAATCCTTATTTTTCTATCACTATTGTAGGGGTCTTTGAACAAAATCTGAATCTCTAAATCACAATAGTCTCTAAAGTTCAGGGACTTCTGAACCTCCTTCTTCAAGGCAGAGTACTCCATGAAGTACTCATAGGATTTCTTTGGATTCCTTCTTTTGAGTATTCCTTAATAATTCCAATTAGTCACAGGTAGGTAATTTCCTATGTCCTCTTCAAACATTTGTTCAACAGAGAAACCATATTCAACTTTCTGCAAATTAAAATTTCCAACAGGGGTTAAAGGCTCCTCTTCATATGGCTCAAAAATAAATTCTTCTTCTTCACTGACTGGTAGGAGCCACATTTTGCATATATGAGAAGATCTTCAATCTTCCTTCCATCAGTGAGCTTCTTTCTTTCCACGAGGGTGAAGGAAGGTGCTCTGATACAACCGTAATATCCTTGGGAATATTTCACCAAGATACTAACTCCACTTCAAATTTTTATCAAACTTACTAGTTATTTTTTTATCAATTTCTCTGAGCAGAGTAGGAAGTAGATGATGGGTACTAAGGTAAGGAATGAGGATGGTGGGATGAATATTCAATTCTGGAAAATTTATGGGGTTAGGTGTAGCATCAGGTCAAAAGGTCATATCAGAAATTTCCTATGCACCATGTACCAGTACCTTTCACTTTTCAACAATAGGGCTAGTCTATTGCCTACTTCGAGGCTTCCTAGGTAGCTGGCATATGCATACTAAACAGGTGGGGGTACTGGGAAGTATTGGAAGAGGTAATATCATTCAAATAAGTTTATATAATGTGCTGGAATGATGTACCAATGAATTGGAATGTTTTGGAAGAGTATTGGCCAAAACTAGCTAGTCAGGATGACCGAGAAGGAGAAGTTACAGTTCTTTCCAAATGGCCTGAAATACATCCAAAATATTATGAACAGAGTATGGGGATGTTAATTACTGATATATTGACCATACCAAAGCATTAGAACAGAGAAATACCTTAATGGTTAAACATGCTGAGAGTTTCACTAAACTAGTCAATAAATAATGCCCATTGAGCTAGTCTAGGGTCAAAGAAGGGTAAAACTCAGTAAATGAAATAATACTCTTTTTTTATGACTGAAATGGATCTGTTATAAATTATTTAATATTGTATGGTCTAATCAGAATATTACAAAAATATATTACAAACATTTTCTACCCTCCTTCGCTGTAGTTCCCCAAATGACTAGGAAAACTAGTCTCAATCTCTAGAGGTGCCAAGATCACTAGTAAACTTCATATATCAGTCCATAACGTATATAAACATATGATAATAGTACCAAATTCTTTTTGGGTTGAATTCACAAAAATGGAATAATTTTCATAGTAAAATTCATCAAGGATTGCACAGGAGATTTTCAACGGCTAGTTTTCCCCCACAGGAGAGGAGAAAGGGTTGGAAGGGTAGGTGAAGGGTCATATCTCTGATAAACCTGAGTGATGAGCTGATACAGGTCCAGAACAGATCCCATGGGTTGTGCATACCTTTTCTGATAAGAACTGGACTCCTCCCTCATGAATGAGAGCTTTCTCTCCACTGGAATCACTAGTTTTCCTCCACAATAAAGGAGAAAGGGTTGGAAGGGTAGGAGAAGGGTAAGATCTCTTATAAATCTGATGCATAAGCTTATGCAGGTCCAGAACATATTTCTTGATCTGCACACTTTCCTCTCAGCTGATTTAGTCTCCTCCTTCAATAATAGGAGCTTTCTCCTCAATAGATCTTCAACTGCCTTCACTACAAACACTTCTGGATGATAGGATCTCTTATGATGGTTGTATAATCTTCATGGATGGTTGATAACATCTGATCAGCAGTAATATGGACCTCTGGAAGTATACTGGATACATGTCAAGAACTTGGGGCACATCTCCCAAGGTTGTTGAGGAACAACTCTCAACACTAGAGAAGCTCAGAGCTCTCAAGCAAATTTCTCAAATAATCAAAAGTTGTCAAATGGAGTTGGTTGGCTTCTTTTATAAACTTCATGATGACCTGTTGAGCAATTTCTTGGCTTGGTGACCTGTGAGAGTAGGTTACCCACTTTCCCATTCTACTCCAAAGCCATGAGGGCACATTTCTTGAGGAGAATAGCAACTTCTGAGCTTTCAAAACTTTCTTTCCTTCACCTCCTTCACTGAATTTGGGCAAGTGCGCTTTAGGTAGCTTTTCTGGTTGTTGATATTTTCTTTCTGAAAGCTTTCCTGAATCTTTCCACTTCCTTTACTTTCCTCTTTTCTGCTTTTGGCAATTTTTCTGTTTGCTTTTGTCAGTTTCCATTTTGTTTGCCTTGTCTTCTTTCCTCCATTAGATTCCTTTCCTTTCCTGAGATTTGCCACTAAGGCAAAATTGATCCTCTTGACACCAATTCGAATTTACTAAGAACATCATCACCACTTGCTAATATTTATTAGCAACATTTATTATTAAAATATTACCATTTTCAGAATTAATTCGGACTTCGGAATTAATTAACCACTATAGTAATTGCCTCAAAATTTCCCCATTAATTAAATTCTCATTTAATTAATCACTTAGACTCAGTCATGGGGTTAATAACTACATGAGGGGGCCCACCTTGTCCATTTAATTCCAAAATCCAACCTTAGGCATCTTCCATAAGGTAGTTTCCATACTTGCTCATTAATTAAATAATTATTGCCTAGGTGACTTAGGCCAAAATTACACCATGGACCATAGCAAAATTTGGGGACATGACAAGAGACGCCGTGAACTACCAAAAATTAAGACATAGAAATATGAAGAACTCTGCTCTTTATATTAAAGATGGTAATCCACAGTATCAGCTCTTTGTTACAGCCCGTACAAAATGATAATTAACCAACACCAGACTCTAAAAGCCTTCCCATATTTATACATGCAAAGTACAATTCGTGATCCACTAATTTCATGCAGCAATGAAGATCTCTGATCTTCATGCTGCGGAGTTACAACTGAACGGTTACATCCGTATTGAATGAATTCGTGTTAACAATCAAATTGACACCCTTAACTAAGTGAAGTAGCAACATATGTTTACCCATGCACCCACGACAGGACAGTCATGACACAAGTTCAATCAAAGACGAATCCTCTCTGAGAAATGCATTAATTGTGTTTAAAACATCCTAAGTGGAGCAAAAAGCCTAAAAACTATTCAAAAGTGGGTTTTCACTTGAAAATAATCAAAATGAGGAAAATGACTAATCCCACATTTAGAAAGGCATGGGAGGCATGCTAAAGGGAGGTAAAAAGAGCAAAGACATGCTGAGGAGATTCTGAAGAAGGAAAAGAGCTCCAATTCTTCAAGAGCAAGGATGAAGGAAGGAGAATTTATGGCAAGGGAGGAGGCACTCACACTAGGATTCCTGGTAATCATGTATCTTCCCCATTGTTTTAGCATGAATTGATTCAAGTTTCTACCATTTAAGAGTTTTTTTTTGCTTATCATGCATGGTTTTAATTCCTAAATGATTTTAGATCTTAATGAGTTTTAATGAACAAACCTAGATCTTTAGAACTTGTGATAATGTATTCATCTCTGACGTAGAGACTCACCATCTCTTAGCAAGATAGTTAAACTAGTATAGACACATCTTTGCACTAATTACTGTTATCAGATTGGTGACTCCGCTGCTTGAAAATTCCTGATATTTCATGATTTTTCTTCATATTTTGGTGATAATCCTCCTTCAGATCTACTCGTTTATGCTTTAAAGCTCTGTACAGCATTTAAAGGTCTTAAATCTGCCTAGATCTTGAATTCGGTGTGCTCCATTTAAAACTCTGTGATTAAAAAATTTGCAAATGATAAACTCTGAATGGATACCTTAATGCTCTGCGTGCTCATTCACTATGAATATTATTTAAACTTTGACAATTTGAGAGTTCGTAGATCTATGCATTTTTGTTTTTAGATCTCTGCGTTTATAGATCTTTGCAGTTAGTTTAAACCCTGAAGAGCTAGGCGCGTTCTTTAAACTTTGAACATCTGGAAGTTTGTACATCTCTGCTTCGAATATTTCTTGAAGAGTTCATTTATTCGTGGTGTATTAAAGCCCTCACCCCAGCTCTAATTTGAGCATTGAAGGATGCCATGACCAGTAGTAAACCTCAACATTAATCTCAGCTTAAAACCTTTAAAGCTCTGCGTGTTTTCTGGTAAATGCATTGTCAAAACTGCCAACTCTGCATGAAAATTCTTAAAGCTCTGCTTTGATGTTAAAATCTTTAACCGATTTAGATCTCTGTTGTGTTAAAACCTTCAAGATTCTTTCCTCTACATTTAACTGTTCTTCAAACTCTGCGTGAGATCTTTTAACTTTGATGAATTCTTTAAAAGTCCACTTGAATTTTACAAGTGTAAACTTTTTGTGTAGAAGTCTTAAACTTTGCCATACACCATCGTTGAAGGTCACTTTAATCCCAGCGTTGAATAAATCTCAGAGGGCTCTTCCCCAGTTTTAAATCCGCTTCGACCTTTAATTTTGTCAACCTATCTCAGCTAGACGTTGAGACCTCTATGGATCTTTTTTGTCGCAAGGAAATGAGCACCGTGCAGCTTTTGCCACTGGTTTCCCCTTTGTTTAGCCTCTCCTTCAACTCGGTGATGCGTTTTTTATTCGATATCCATGTTCCTACAGGGTTTTCCCCCCGCATGTGCATCAAAGCCTCATCTAGATCCCCCCTCAGCGTGCATTCAGATGGTGAATCCCTCGCTATTTTGATGCATCTCGATGCCTGAATCTTATCTCTGATCTTTAATTTGTTGATCTTTACATGTTGAAGATCTCTGCCTTATGGGTTTGATCAATTCATGTTCATCAAAAGTCTATCACTTATTGACTACTAACAATGTCATCACCAAGATCCATGGCGAATGTGGGAAGCATTTGACCAGCGATCAGGCAAAAGTCCAGTTTAGAATTTCAATTAAGACTGAGATTAATTTAACAAATGGACAGGGCTCAGGGACAATCGCCATCGACCTGGGAACCATATAACTTTTGAATCCTGTTTACATATCCCAATATTGAATGGCGATTTCCACAGATTCAGAATCCAATTTTTAATCTAACCTTAAAAGATCTCTACGGATTTGTTTCAGAATTGAAATAGCATTTTGATTTCGATTTTGAGATCTCAACATTCAAGGTTTCTTTAAAAAGATTTGTGAAACGTAAATGGTAGTTAATTTGTGAAGTTTAACCTCTGCCATGAGATTTTTAAAACTCTGCTTCTTAAACTTTGCGTGTGAAGTCGAATCCTAGTTTTGAAACCTTAATCTCTGCGTGGTTCTCTCCAAGCTATGCGTGGTGAATTTTTGGATAATAGCACTCTGATTTCTTCACCCTCTGCGTTGAATCTTCTGGATATCTGAGATCTCAACTCTACCGCTGCGTGTTAATTCAAGCTTTGCATGAATGGTTGAAAGCTCTCAATAGCTCTGCCTGAGTTGTTGCAATGTCTCTGCCAGCTCCCAAAACCCTGCGTAGATCTAAGATCTGGAAACCCTTCAAACTCTATGTGTAAGCCCTGTGTCAAAGGCTAAACTCTGCCATTTTGAATCGTGATCTTAGCAAGTGAATCGCAGCTCTGTGTCTCATAAGAAGAATTTGATTGCAGCGTGCTCTTAGCAAGTGTTTGCTAATTTTTGCGTTTTGTAGATGGTCACTACTGAGTTTCTATTCAGATGCCCCCAAAATACATGATGCCAGGCAAAGTCTTTGGCTGCAAAAATTGATTGAATGGAATGCTGATCCGTGAACAGCTACACGTTGATCTCAGTGTTTATCTCAAACATGAAAACTCAGAATTACCCTTCAAACCTGCCTAATTCTCTGCAATTTTAACACCTGCATGCTTCAAATCTACTCCTTCAATCCTAATTTAACTTAGAGTTTGCTCCACGGTCACTGGGGATTTCATTACATGCTAGAGTATGCAGCATTGTGCGTCGGATTGTGGAGCGTGTAACCTCTACATGCTGCATGAAATGCCAGAACGCTGTTGATAGGCAGAACTGCCATTCGTTGAGTGTTGGTTTAATCCTGCCTAGAATGCTGCATAAGATGCTAATCACATGTTAAAACGCTGCCCAACGAGCGAAATAATCGAGATGAGTTCGTTGATCGCAGGCCGCCACGTATTCTGTTGATCCAAGCTGTCCGCAAGTGATTGGAGGCTGTGAATGCCACAGAGACTTTGGAGGCTTCCACACATATGATGAAATATAGGAAAGTGGATCCGTGTGCTTGACGGGACTCGTTTACTCATATAAAAGTGGATTTTGGGGTTATAAAATGATATGTGTGTTTTTTTTTTCCTTTCTTTGGGTGTGGAAGAGAAAAAGTCTTTTGCATTTGAAACTTACATCAACATTCTTTTTCTTCTAAATATCAGTTTTTAATCCTTTGTGAAAAGTTTGGATAACTTTGCTTAAATGGGAACTAAACACCCTTTCCATTGGATGAACAAGAATTAAAAAACATCTTGCAAAACTTGTGTATAGTTGAATTACAAATCTTTTTATTTTTGTTTAAAAAGAATTCAAAATTGTCCAAAGATTTGACATACTTGGGGTTAAAGTCTTTAATTTTGGATTACCAAAAAAAAAAATTGCAAAGTTTTTAAAATCCTTAATTTTGGATTAAACAAAAAAGAAAAAATTGTAAATTCTTTTTTACATAGTTCAAAGTTTTGATGCAAAATCGTTCATTTTGGATTACATAAAAAGATTTGCAACATTTTTTTAAGTTTGGTGTATATTTTGGCTTAAACTTTGAAAAGTTTGGATTAAATGAGGATGTGTAGAATCATATGCCTTTAAACAAACTTCAAAAAATTTCCTTTATATTTTGATTCAAATCTTGAGTTTTGGATTAAAAAGAAAAAAAAATTGCAATTTTTTTGACATAGTTTGATTACAATCTTTTGATATTGATTCAAAAGGAATTAGTTCATTTTTCTTTTGAAAAATTTTTAAAAAGTTTGATTAAATTGAGCTATGCCTTTGACAGCACCATCTACCCACATTTGCATTGAAAAACAAACCTGGAACGCCACATTGTGAGACAAATTGAAGACAATCTCTTCCTAACAAACAGACATAAACTTTCATTTAGTTACATTTTCGAAGTTGAAATTGTCTTCATAATTTGCATGCATAATTAGAGAGAATTGTACCTTTAGAGTTTAGTTTTCTCGAGATATATTGTGTATGAGGCACCGTATCCTCTTCACTCGCATCTCATGATGATCTTTTGAATGAGAAAGTGTATCTCGATTGTAATAGTTTAGGGGTTGATTTTCAAAAGCATCTTATATTGAGCCACCGTATCCTCTTCACTCACACCCTCGGGCGATCTTGTGAATGAGAAAGTGGATCTCAAGTGTAACCGTTTAGAATTTAATTCAACAGCATTCCAAAGGGCTCTGCATATCCTCTTCACTTGGGCTTTCGGGTGATCTTGTGAATGAGAAACAGGGATCCCCTGTGTAATAGAATTAGATTCACTTTTACTTGAGATATCTGTTTAGGTTACATTGATCATCAAACATCGATTATTATCCATATTTCGGAAAAAACTGTGCATGAACATAAGAAATCTACCAAAAACTTTACACGCCTGAAAGAAGCTCATGAACCTCTAACCCTCCTTCAATTAGGATATTCATCGAACTGAAAGATAGCATAGTGAGCATCTTGCATTGTATGGTTCATTTTGTTTTCAAGTCGAAACACCATCAGTTTCACTTCCACTCCTGAGACTAAGCAAACTTCCACTAAAATTGGTGCTTAATCTAAAATTGACAAACTTTTGATTTTTATATCACCAAGTAGTTTAGGTTAGTGCCCCGGATTAGGTTTGGAGAGTTAACACTCCTGGGCTGCAAAACTTTGAAACTAGCATTGATTAAAGAGAGTAAATCCATTAGTCGCAAAAAACGCTTGATGGGAAAGTGCTTCTGAAACATGCGTCAAGCACGAGGTCAATCTGGATAAGTAAGGGTGGTTCCCCCTTCTTGCTTATTTAGTGGGACATGAGCTTATCGACGGGATTCTATGTTCAGTGATAAGTCATCGGGGTGACATCAATGTTTCTAGAGTTTCTGGTAATAAGAGTTGTCCTCAACTTACAACTGTCCGCCCGGCCGTCGATTGTGAAATGGTAACTTTAGTGGCTATTCTTAGGATATCACATAGGCTGTTGTGAGTGGGACACACTTGCAATACCTGAGACAGACTTTGGAACTTTTACTCCTTGGGAGGGTGAGTGGTCATGAACCAACACTTGTACCCCTGGCGATTAAAGTTTATTGTAACTGTTTCTCACACCTTCGCTCCTAGCAATTGTATGAGGACATGAAATCCCTCAGCAGCTACTAGTTTCGGAAGGCCCTACAATCCAGCTTTTCACTGAGCTTCGATTCTTTGGAAGAGTAGTTTGCTTGCTTGAAATCTCTAGGGAATTTTTACTGTGTGGACACTTTTCATTTTTTGAGTCTAGACTGCCTTAGTATTGTTTGATTCAAACTATCATTTTAAACACATCCTTTTATCAACTTCTTAGAAGTGGCTACTCTCCCGATCCGCTAGTCACGGCGGCAGTGAGGTGAGTCACCGAAAATTGAAGGCCCTGCTACATTGCAGAGACAGACACAAAAACCACATTCTAATGACTTGGAAACATAACTGATTTTCAATTCAATTAACATTACTCGAGAAGAACAACATCAAATCAACACTAAGAATTCATCGTCACATCACGAACTGAATACAGACGTAATTGATAACCTTACTCTAGTTGAAATTGAAACATTGAAACATCACACACATACTCATGAAATTCCTCATTTGATGAGTCTTTCAGAACCAGTTACACTTACTATTCATGAGTCACTGGGTGATATCAAATCTCTTTCTGAAAGTTTGCATGACATGCACAATCCAACACAGGACCCCATGGCTTTCTCAAACATTGGTTTTCCATATGGATCGGCTAATCAGGGTCAACACACACAAGTAGTAAACCAAAGTCCTCATGGTATACAAAACACTTGTCCAAATTCTACTTCCGGGGGCAACCCTTCACCATGGAATGGTAATATTCCTGGCGGAAGCAATGAACCATGGAACATTTATGCCAATGGGGGCTATGCTCCTCAGATTAGTGGAAATGCCCCGGGGGGTTATCTTCAGAATTATCCTAGAACAATGCCTAGCAGCAATCCACCTATCAACCCCATTCCGCCATGGAGTGGGGAGGTTTCAGGAAGTATCCAATCTTCTTGAGGACCACCTTCGCAAGGAGGAAATCAACCTTGGAATGCTTATCCGAACCAAGGAAACATTCAATGGAGTGGTCATGTTCCAACTAATAACCAATCTAATTGGGGCCAACCCCCGCAAGGGGGAAATCCACCCATGAATGCCAACCAACAATGGAGTGGTAATGTTCCACCAAGTCATCAATATCAATGGAACATACCCCCGCGAGGGGGAAATCCACCTATTAATACTATCCCGCAATGGAATGGTAATGTTCCACCAAGTCATCAATCTCAATGGAACATACCCCTGCAAGGGGGAAATCCATACATGCAACCTAGTTCACAATGGACTCGACAATATTCAAAAAGTAACCAACCCTTTTGGATGCCACCTCCACAAGAAGGAAGTCAACCTTGGAATGATTTTCAATACCAAGTACAACCGCCATGGTATGGTTGGGATCTGGGAAGTAACCAATCTTCTTGGGCACCACCTCCGCAAGGAGGCAATCCACCCAATGGTCACGTTTCAGGAAGTTGCCAAATTTCTTGGGGTCAATCTCCGCAAAGGAGAAACCCACCTTGGAATTCTTATCACACCCAAGGAACACATCAATGGAGTGGTCAGGTTCTAGAAAATAACCAATCTTTTTGGAACCAACCTGCAAGACTTGCGTTTGATCCAGCTAGGCTGCCACATGAACCTCATGTCAATGGTATGATAGATTCCGTCAACCATCCTGAACAGATTACCCCACATCCGGGACAAGTTTCTATTTAGAATTCACAACCCACAGCTAGCCAGGCAATGCAGGAACCTGCTAATCCTTCCAACAATTTCGACACCCTCACAGTCTCATCCATAGACTTTAGAGGAAAGAAGAAGAAGTACAAGAGTAAGCAAGATGATAACTCTAGGAAGAGAGATGCACCAACTATGCTTCAATGCGGTGGGAAACAACAACCCACTATTTTGACACCGGTACCTCCTCCAGGGGGCAACCAGCCAAACCCCCCGCAAGGGGGCAATGATCCTAATGCCAATGTCTTCATGTGTGATCCTGAGATGAACATTCAAACAAGACTTGATTCTTATGATGTCTCTCCTAGTACACCAGATCAGTCGAAATCACAACCAGATGGTTATCTCTACATTGAGAAAGCAACCATAGACTTAGTACCACACCCCCCCAAAGGTGTTCTACGTAGAACAATACATAATCCCAACACGCGAGCTACTTAGAACATTAATGTTCTTGAGGACCTAGCTCATGTACCATGTGCCATGTCGGCCTTGGAGGTATTGCAATGTTGTTTTGTGCCAAGAAAGGAACTATTTTCTACCATTTGTGTTGTTGATCCATCCGATGAAACTTTGATCACATCATACATAGACCATTCAATATGTAGGATCCTTCCCGAAGTTGCTTTTCAAATTAAAGTAACGAATCATGGTAAGAACATCTATCTAACCATAGTAGATGAAGGGACCTCAGCTTGTGTAATGTCATTTCCATGTTGGCAAGCATATGGATCACCCCTATCTGTCGTAGAAGTTTCAAACCAAGCTACTCAAATAGCTTCGACAGATTCAGATCAAAATCTTCCCTTGATGGAGGAATATGATTCGGTTACCTGGCCCATTTGGGCTGTGAGATTATCTCACATGACTTCTCGAATTACATTTTATCATCAAATGAAGATATCCCTGAAGTTGTAAACATTTGGTTGCACTCACCTAAGATCATCTTTTGTGGGGCCACTGGGAGCATACTTGATATAACTCTACCCAAGTATAGGAGCATGATCTGCATGTTCCTCAATCTTATTTGGTATATTTGGAAACTTGCATATAGGTTTAGGCCATCCCTTTGTGAAGATGCATTTAAACCTTTTGCAACCCAAATTTGCCATAGGGTTGAACCTGTTGGAAATCAGTGGGTCCGCCCTTCATATCTGTATTTTCCACCATTTCGACGGCAGAGCCTACCGAACATGGGACACCCTAGTCAGCAACCCATTGCCATTTTGGTGCCCATGCTGCGTTATTCTCATAGGCTTGGGAGCCCTATTAGTCCCATAATGACTTGGAGTTTGAGACCACATATTTCTCTTTCATACATTTCTGACCATATCCTGATGGGCTCCCAATTTTTTGTCATTTTACATAAGCTTGCGTTAAAATATCCACTTGAACATCCATGCAAACTACTTCGTTGCTTATTGCTTATGTTTCTCATTTGCCTGTATAGTCACTTTCTGTTACAAGATGCCTATAAACCATTGCTTATGTATATTTGACCCATACCCATGAAGGAAACATCTGTAAGAGTGTACATAACTAGCTCGGCCCTTGTTTGCAATACGGATCTTTGCCTTGGCCTGACTCATGCCCTTGACATTGAGGCGCATGCCCTTGAGACACTCGTTTCCTCTAATGTATCATAGCATGCTTTATTCTTTTTTCAAGCTAATAAATGAAAAAGGTTAAAAAAAATTGGAAAACACGAAAATCCAAAAAGGGAGAGACTTGAATCACTTCATATTATAAACTTTGAAGAAAATGGCAATAGTCAGTCCTTGTCGCCCTTGAACACGGCACATAATATTGTATCCGCGGTCACTACACCATCTGCATTTGCCTTAGGAAACTGTACCAGTATTTTGAATAGATCTCCACCGATGGGTTATCCTTCCCGTCACCAATGGAGATTTCGTTAATACATCTGGCATTAGTGGATTTCATTAAGGTCGGTTACTCAAAGTCCTATGATTCCAAGTGTCCATTCTGCGTCATGTTATGTGTTCAAGGGAAGTCCAAATCGAGTCGGCCATTCCTCAAATATTCCTGACCAATCATGTCGGCCTTCCTTGTGTCAATATACAGTGTTGGATCTTGCATTTCTACCAAATTATACCATACTATTGATCTTTTTTTCGTATTGGTTGATATGGGATACATCAATGCCCTCCTTCCGATGGATCTATTCCTATCGACATCAAATCATTATCTAGGACATGGATCTAGAAACACGAGAGTACCTTTGATCTTGCAGTCAGTAGCGACAGGTTTCCTCGCAAATGACAGTGGGTATACATCAATGACTCCTGATTATTCGATTCTACAAGTGTTCGACTTCAGAACATCTATTCACACTTGCTAGTTTGTACTCAGTACCTTAGAGTCCATCATTATTATCGGTGGGTCTCTTCGCATCTGTTAACGGTATACATCAATGACCGGTAATCATATGGTGTTTTATTATGCTCGACATCACATCACTTATTGGCATGATATAAACTCGTACTATCGTCAGTTTGTATTGAAGACCTTGGGAAAAACAGTTGTATCACTCAACGATGCATTGCCCGAGCTGCACAAGATTAGACTACCATGTCAGAAATTCAATAAAGACTTTGTTCTCACACTCATCAAAGTGCAGGTTTACATTTTCAGAAAAAATTTGCTTTTGACATGGATCCACTGTGTATTGTTCGTGGCCATGCTTGTTTACTGCTGAGCATGGGTATTCCCGCCTTAGGAAGATATTATATATTTGAGAAATTGCAATGTTTTGCAGGTGTGATCCTTAATCCTACGCCCGTGAGTTTTCCTTCCCTTATCCTTGCTTTGAACGATAGAGAGTATCAGTACAAAGAGTATCAGTATAAAGAGTATCAGTATAAAGAGTATCAGTATACCGAGTATAAATTTCAGTAATGTATTTTAGCCCTTAGCTCTACTTCGGACCTCACACATTAGGGGGAATCTGTTAACAATCAAATTGACACCCTTAACTAAGTGAAGGAGCGACATATGTTTACCATGCACCCGCGATAGGAAATTCATGACACAAGTTCAATCAGAGACGAATCCTCTCTAAGAAATGCATTAATTGTGTTTAAAACATCCTAAGTGGAGCAAAAAGCCTAAAAGCTATTCAAAAGTGGGTTTTCACTTGAAAATAATCAAAATGAGGAAAATGACTAATCCCACATTTAGAAGAAAAGCCTAAGTCCCATTTCCCAATGCTATATAAGAAAGGCATGGGAGGCATGGTAAAGGAAGGTAAAAAGAGCAAAGGCATGCTGAGGAGATTCTGAAGGAGGAAAAGAACTCCAATTATTCAAGAGCAAGGGTGAAGGAAGGAGAACTTATGGCAAGTGAGGAGGCACTCACACCAGGATTCCTAGTAATCATGTATCTTCCCCATTGTTTTAGCATGAATTGATTCAAGTTTCTGCCATTTAAGAGTTTTTTTATGCTTATTATGCATGGTTTTAATTCCTAAATGATTTTAGATCTTAATGAGTTTTAATGAACGAACCTAGATCTTTAGAACTTGTGATAATCTATTCATCTCCGACATAGAGACTCACCATCTCTTAGCAAGATAGTTAAACTAGTGTAGACACATCTCTGCACTAATTACTGTTATCAGGACATTGGACATGAAGGATGTTATTACTCTGGCAGTCAATGGATGAACGGATTAACCAATTGGGAGGCGTCCTGTCTATTGCGGCAATGCTCTGTTTCAGCGAAGCCCTGTTACAGCTCCACGTGGAAAGGTGCATTGTTCCCATTAATGTGAGGAACTAAATCTGAAGAGTAACAGCTGGCACCATGTGTGATTCTTTCCCAAGGCATTGCAGCTGATACACCTTTGCTTTGATCTTGACTTAATGAAATCAACATAGGTTAGCATAAATCAAAGGCTAGAATTCATAACCATAACAATCTTAGGCATTAAATAAATGAAGCAATAATGAATTATACCTTGTCATGATTCTTGATTGATCTGGAATAAAGGCATGTATATGGTTTATGGAAATAGGGTGTAACAGGGCAAAATGATATAATAAGTGTGGTCAAAAGGGGGCAATTCCAGGGCCCAACATCTCCCCCCAACTATCCAATTTCATGTCCTCATGCAACAACTGACTAGTCTGAATCTTAATCTGATCCTCATTCATATTATGCAGATGAATTGAAGGGAATAGCAGGTTCCTGACCTGCACCCACGATTTCATTAAAAACAAGCATAACAGTTTCTCCTTCCGTCACTATTGTAATAGCCTTTGTCTATCTTTCAGCTTTGAAAATTAATCGTTGGAGACGCTATTTCTTGTGTAACAGCATCCCCCTATCCTCAGCAGCTTCAGCCTATGTTGGATTTTAGCAGATTTTCCAATAATGTTGGTTCTTATGTAACAACATATTTCCTTTGTATCTCAATCTCAACATCTTCTATCTGAGTTGTATTTCCAACAAATTTTTGAGGACGTTGGTTCTTGTGTAACAGCATCCTGTTTCTCGATTCTTTTTAGCCTGTTGAGTTTGCTTCACTGTCCTCAAAAAGATGAGACTAAGCCCAGGAATGGTTCCTCTGATTGTTTTACTCCTACAGATCTTTGTACCGCTAAGTTCAGCACTGTAACTTTATGCCCTGCCAAATTAAATATATCTCCACATTCTGGGCATATCATTTATTTTCGTCCTTCATTCCCCAGAATGGAAGATAAATTCTCTGGTTGGTCTGCAGCCTCCACCATTCTATTCACATACTCCTTTGTCTGCTTCCTGCATGTTTCCTTCCATCTCTCTAATTCTTTGCGAAGCATTTGCACCTCCTCCTTTAACAGCTCATTTTCAAAAAGAAGATTCTCTATTTGAGGTTCTTCTACAGTAGGTTCTTCTATATCAATAGGTGGTCAAGGCTTAAAGATGGGAATTCCAATATTTACCCCGATCGAGTGACCCGCTTCTACTGCAATAACCATTTTGATTCTTCTCTTTTTCGTTGGGTTGTAAGTCTGGCCCTTTCTCATTAGACCTTCCTTTCTCCTCTGAAACAAGGAAACTCTTATCACTTCAAAAACAGGGCCGAATCCCTCCTCTTGAATTAATGTTCTTCTTTTTTCAGGGGAGGATTCAACATTCAGAACTTCTAGGCCACTTCCTGGTACTGCTTTTTCTTGATGTTCCTCTTCTGCTATTTCAGTTTTAGTTGCTCCAGTTTCAGCCTCCTCTATATCTATCTCATTTCCATAATCCAATCGAGCTTCTGGTGTTCCAACCCTCCCCCCAACTGAGTTTGAGAAAATCCAGTCCTCATCCAGTATTTTTGCAGAAAATTCACAGGGTACCCCTGGATGAACCAGAAATTGTTCCCATGTCAAATTGTGGTGTGCAAGGGCCCGCAAGACTAATAGTTTAATTAGCCCATGATTTGAGAGGGATGATAAGGGGTGTTGAGCACCTTTATCATAGTAAGCCATGCATTGCAGATATTTAAAAAGATAGTATGGCATATTTAACAGCCTGTGATGTCGTAAATGTGATAGGAGGAAGAATTCATAAATGTAAACAACACTGTACCTCCCCTCACATGTGATGTATTTCTTCAAAAAGAGTGCAATTTGGTTCCAAGGACTTGGAAGGGTCTCCAGCGTTGTTCCTCTGCCCCGTGGTCGAACACTTTCTCCTGCTGCCAGAAAATATTCAGTTGCAGTCAAATGATGGTGCTTCCGACTAAACCAACACTGCCCGGTTCTGGGCAATCCTGTTACCTATGCCAGGATTGCCTCTGAAACATCTATCCTGATACCTCAAACCTCTGAATGGGTGGAAGTCATATTTTGAGCAAATTCAAGGGCTATTTCCTCTTGAAAACCATTCAGGAGTTGGAAGTAAAATCTGTCCACCCTGCTTCTTGAAAGATAGAAAAGACTTCTCTGTTCTTATACATAGATTCTATTGTTAGAGGCTCATATCTCACAGGGATACCCATACTGCTGAGCTTCTGCGAAATATTCTAGCGAGTGCACCATTTACAGTTTCAAACGTCGAGCTGAATGCATGCAAACATGGTTGATGGATAGTCGAAGTTTGAATTGAGCATTTTTGGAAAGGTGGAATAGTTAGTTTTTGAATAAAATCCGTGGCAGGATTATCACACAAGTTGGGTAGAATGGCGGTCATAATCATAAGTATGAGTAACAGCTTAAACGTGGTTTTAGTTCAATTGATTGGCTGCGGATGGATGACAGGGATAAATGACCAATATAATCATTATTGCTTGCGACATTGGTGTATGCCTAATCATGATTATAGTTAGAACCCATACCTTTAAAATTAATGCTCAAGTCGTCATTCTGCCATGGTGGTTCTATCTCACAGTCGCATCACTAGTAAAATAAGCACATGTCTCCATGAGTTGGCTATCATTGATTGGACAGATAAGGTGTGTCAATGTTGATGTCAATCAATAAGAGTGCATGGTGATTGTGGAGCAAGCTAACACGGGTTGGCAAAGATAAGTCGAAATTGTAGGACTTAGGAGGAATTGCAGCTGCAGTCTTATGACAATTTTAGCAGAGTTGGGTGAAATCTGGCGGAGTCACAGCTGCAAAAATTGGCAGAATGGACAAAAGTAACGAAGTTGCAGCTGCGTGAAAAAGGTGAATTGGACGAAAAATAGCGGAGTCGTAGCTGCAAAAATTTGGCAGAATGGAAAAAATAATGGAGTCACAACTGCTGGAAAAAGGAAAAAAGGATGAAAATAGTGGAGTCACAGCTACAAAAATTGGCAGAATGGGAAAAAGTAGTGGAGTCACAATTGCGTGAAAAAAGGAAAAATGAGCACGGTATGGAGTCGCAGCTACGCAAAATGGAGTAATAGGAAAATTCTCAATTGGCTGCTGAAAGTTGACGAATCGTCCATCTTCTTCAAGGAGCTTATTCGATCGAGAAAACAAGATGAGGTGCCTACAATCGTTTGGCCGAATGACGACCGCTGCTCCTCAAGTCAATTCCTGTACACAATTCTTCAAAAAAAACCCGATCAAGCGTAAAAGGAAAAATAAAATTAAAAAAAAACAATTTATTTATATACAAAATGATGTGTGGAAATTGCAGTTTCAAAAATTCATAGGGGTTGAGAAAATCCCTGCCCTGGCATTAACTGATAATCTGGATCAGCTGCAACATGTGAAATGAAGGCATTCTTTGAGATCTGTTTGTGATACAGTCGCAGCCGATGACCATTGGAAAATAATGGTATCTTGTTTTCATCAATGGTGATCAACCAAACTGTTCCATTATCAAACACTCGATCTATCTGATAAGGTCCCAACCAACAGGTGCGCAATTTGCCTTTGAAATCCCTCTTAAACCATGAATCATATAACAAAGCCCAGTCTCCTTCTCGGAAGACTTTCTTCTTTATAAATTTATCATGCCATTTAGAGCATTGTTGTTGGATTAAAGCTGTATGATGCACTGTGGTTGTGCGCTTCTCATCCAATTCATTAAGCTGATTCAGTCGGTTCCTCTGAGCTTCTGATAAATCAAGGTTTGCTTCTACAACTGTCTTCAAAGTTCTGATTTCAAATTCAATCAAGAAAACAATATTTTTGCCATACACCAATTCATATGGGGAAAAACCAGTGGTGTTGCACCATGTAGTGCGATAGGCCCATAGTGCTTTTGGAAGTCTCTCAGCCCAATCTTTACGGTGGCTTTTCACTGTTATTTTGTTAAAATAACCTCGATGACCTTATTTGTACTTTCCACTTGGCCATTGGCCTGTGGGTGATATGGCGAAGTTATTTTGTGTTGAATGTGAAACTTCTGTAACAAGGCTTCCAATTTGTGAAACATGAACTGTGGTCCACCATCTGTAACGATTTCCTTGGGTACTCCAAACCGAGTAAAAATCTCTTCATACAGGAAATCAATTACTGCCTGATCATTAGCTTTGACCAAGGCTACAGCTTCCGCCCATTTGGTCATGTAATCTATGCAAACCAAGATGTGAACTTTTTATTTTGAGGGAGGGTTAATAGGCCCTACGAAATCCAGAGCCCATCTATCAAAAGGTTCAACCACAAGTTGTGGCTGAAGAGGCATTTCATCTAGTCTGTTGGGCTGGCCCATCCTCTGGCAGCTATCACATGCCCGAACATACTTCTTTGCATCCCTGAACAATGTAGGCCAGAAATATCCCATCCTTAAAACCTTATGACATGTCCTTTTGTCAGGAAAGTGTCCCCCACAGGGCTCATCATGGCAAGCTTTCAGGATACTGAAGATTTTATCTTCTCTTACACATCTTCTGATTTCTAAGTCAAGCCCTGTGTAGAAAAGATGTCCATCGATCCAACAATACCTAGCACTCTGTTGTATGATCTTTCTTTTTTCTCTCTTCGAAGGATGTGCTGGAATCTTACCTGCAACCAAAATGTTAGCAATATATGCATACCATGGGGAATGGGCTGATACTACAAACAAATGTTCATTAGGGAAGTAATCTTCGACTGGTAAGTTTTCATCATTGTTAGTAAGTCGAGATAAAACGTCTGCAACAACGTTTTACTTCCCTGGTCTATCAATAATTGTGATGTCAAAATCCTGTAACAGTAGCAGCCATCTAGTTACTCTAGCATTCGTGATTGGTTTATTCATTAAATACTTTATGGTTGAATGATCAGTGTGCACAAAAGTGGAATATCCAGTAATGTAGTGTCTAAATCTGTTGATGGAATAAACTATGGCAAGGAATGCCTTCTCTGTGATAGTATAGTTTAGTTCAGCAGGGGATAGGTTCTTACTAACGTAATAAATTGCATATGGGGCATGACCTTCCTGCTGTCCTAAAACTGCTCCAATGGTAATGTCTGAAGCATCTGAAGAGATATGAAAAGGCAGAGCCCGGTTGGGCACTCATAAGATGGGTGTTGTAGACAACCTTTTCTTAAGTTCAGTAAATGTTGTTTGGCATGCATCATTCCAAACAAACTGTGCATCCTTCATCAACTGGGTGAACGAAGGAGAATCTAGTTTGGAAAAAATTTCTATGAATCTTCTGTAATAGCCAGCATGCCCTAAGGAGCTACGTACATCTTTTTGTGTTCTAGGAGTTGGTATATTTTCAATTACCTTAATTTTGGATGGGTCTACCTAGATACCATCAGAAGAGATGAAGTGCCCCAGAACTATTCCTTCGCTCATCATCATATGGCACTTTTCAGTGATTAAAGATAGTTGGCTTTGTTCACAGCGTTTCAAAACATTTTCTAAGTTTTTCAATGCTTCTTCATAACTACTACCGTATGGAGTGAATTCATCCATAAATACTTCCATGCAGTCATTTACCATCTATGAAAAGATTCCAATCATTGCTCTTTGAAATGTCGCTAGTGTATTGCACAACCCGAAAGGAAGTACCCTGTATGCAAAAGTGCCCCAGGGACATGTGAAAGTGGTTTTGTCTTGGTCTTCTGGAGCAATCTGGATTTGGTTATAGCCACTAAAGTCATTCAGAAAGGAAAATTACTTCTTGTCAAACAAGGTATCAAGGACCTGATCAATAAAAGGTAGGGGAAAGTGGTCTTTCTGCGTTGCTTTGTTCAATTCTCTGTAATCCACGTAGGCTCTCCATTTCCCATTCTTTTTTGGCACAATCACAAGTAGAGAAACCCACTCGCTATCTGAAATTGGGTATATAAACCCTGCTTCCAAAAGTTTATGGATCTCCTCTTTCACTATGTCCCTTAGGTTCGGGTTCATCCTTCGTTGTGGTTGGCACACTGGCCGGGAGTCGCTCTTGATATAAATGTGATGGGTACACAGATTAGAAGGAATACCCTTCATGTCTGTGTACTCCCAAGCGAAAGATCCTTTGTGTTTTTTTAGCAGAGTGACCAGTTGTTCCATCTCATTAGGCACAAGGTTCGGATTGATGTTCAATGTCTTTCCTGGCTCAATTTCTACTGGGACACTTTTTGAATTTTTAAGTACTGGAATTATATTGGCATCGCTAACTAGAGTTTATTCCGTAAGATTTTCTTGTTCTTTCTCATCTAATGTACTGTCCAGAATCTGGTAAACATGTTTATTGACGGACATGGGCTCACTGATGAAACTGTTAATGGTATCGTCCTATGTTTCATCTTTAAAATTTAAGGCTCTCCCTATCATTAATAATGGTTGAACGCCTTCCTCCTCCTCCAAATCCACCGAAAGTGGAGTTTCAACTTCTGTGCTTGGTCAGGATGGAGGATATAAAGCCAGGCTTTTGATTTTAGTCCCATCTGAGATGGTCATGGATCCTGATCGACAGTTGATACAGGAGTCCGCTGTGGCTAACCAAGGTCTTCCCAGGATCAGCGGGTGTCCCCCCAACTGAGACTTCGGCTGTAACACCAAGAAGTCCGCAGGGTATTCCCACGAGTCAACAGAGATTACTAGGTCGTCCAAGATTCCCTCAAGCTTGCTGTCAGCAAGTTCTAAGATGGTAGGGGTTGGCCGAAGGTTAGTGAGTCCAAGTTTCTTCACAATTTCTATGGTCATAGCATTGATAGTCATGCCTAAGTATACCAATATGTTGGGGATTTGCATGTTTCCTACGTGAACTGTAACAGTAGGATTTACAGGATCATCATATTTTTCCACAGGAGTCTTCCCCATTATTAATTCGGAAAGCTTTCCCAATACATTGACAGTGGGAGGATCCCTAGGCTTCCTTCCTAGTTTCTTTACACATAGATCCCTAATGGTTTTGGCATAAATGGGCACGTCATGGAGGGCCTGTAACAGTGATATTTTTACATACAAATTCTTTAATTCCCCTAAGAGATTGAATCGAGGTTGTTCCACTGTTTTCTGCAGGGCCAATCGATCAAGATAGGGCGGTTCTCTTATCGATTTTGTAGGTTGTGCTTCATCGTGTGTTACTTCTTGAGTTTCAGCTACTGTTTCAGTAGGAATGTCAACATACTCAATGATGGGGATTGCTGAGTTAACCATATTCTCAAAGTGTTGATTCACTCCAGTTTCAGTCACTGGGGATGGGATATCCTCAGTGATGATGGGTTCCACTACCCTCCCTTATCGTAATTGTATGTCATTGTAGGGAATTTGGGAGATGGAATACGCAGGCATGTTGGCAGTCTCAAATTGATGAACTGCTTTATTATTTTGATTTGGGTTAGGTTGTACAGGTAGTTGTGGTCGAAGTGGTGCATTCATAGGTGCAGCGTTGTTTTGGAATTGGAGCTGTGGTTGCTGATACGGTTGGTGAGGATACTGTTGAGGAGGGTACTGTTGATATTGAGTCTGGTGATGAGGAAAGTTATTTCCTTGGTAAGAATTTCTCCAGTTGGGATTCCAGGGAGCTTGATGGTTCGATTGTTGTGACCATGGTGTCCAAGAGTTAGGATTTTGCATTGGGTTCTGAGATGGATGCCACTGGTTATTAGAATAATGTGAAGGTAATTGTGCATTCATATTATTTATATGATTCATACCATTCATATTATTCAAGAAAAATGATGGATATGGATTCATACCTTGATTTCAAGGCTGCCAAGGTTTCTTCTGTGCAATAAAGTAAGACTTGATTTCCTTGGTATCATGCTCCAATTCACATATCCGACATATCTCTGCCTTGTCCAACGGGCATTCTTTCAATGGGTGCTTTTTTCTACATTTAGGACAGAATACACCTAGTGTAAGATCTTCTACTGGTTGCCCTGTTTTGCTCTCAAACCATCTAACTCTAAGGAAATGGAGCTCATCATATTAGTTTTAAAATTCTCCAGTAAGTTTCCTATTTCTGCTCGAGTGGCTCCTCCACTAGCTTACTTCTGTGTCCTAGTGAATACATCCTGATCTCGATCCGTGTCTTGTTTGTTAGTTCTAGAGGATCCCCTTGAATACCGTCAACATAATTCAACGATCTTCTCGAAAGGTTCCTTTGAGATATCCCCTTTCCCCAACAAATTAAACATATCAAGGCAATCTTCTCTAATTCCTCGTAGCAAGATAATCTTGAGTACATCTTTTCCAATCGCAGTGTGGCTAGACCTTTGTAAATTATACAACAATCTTTCCACAAAATCTTCCAAGCTCTCCTTTCCTTTTGAACCATTTTAAACAACTCTTCATTTCTATCTTTGATTCTACAATATTCTTGATATTTAGAAAGAAAGGTTTGTTTCATTTGATCCCAAGTAGGAATGGTCTCACAACCTAGACTCATGAACCAACGCAGAGCATTTCCTTTCAAGGTGGCTGGGAATAGTTTCAACTTCTGAGCACTGGAGGTATAGTCATAAATGCGGTAGAGGATGTCAAACTCAAAAAGGAATTCATCATGATCTTCAGAAGACTTACCATGGAAATTCGGGAGAACTAATGGTGAAATATTTTTCATAGGAGCTGCCCCAGGTGTCTGGAGGATAAGGAATTCAGGTGTGACCACAGTGTTACTAGAATTATTATCTTTCACTTCCTCTTCACGATTCTCCTTGTGTTCATTCTCTCCTTCATGTTCTCTATTAGTCATGTTGTTCCAAAATTCAAGGGATTTCTTTATTCGTTCTTCCTTTGCTTTTGCTTCTTCTGCTTCCCTCCTTTCTTCTTCTCGCTTTCTCTCTTACTCTGCTTCTCGGAGAGTCTCCAACCACACTTCTTTAGTAACTTTGGTCCCGTTAATATGATAAATCTCCTCTCTATCCGGTGCACCCACAGCACTTCCCTTGTCTTCAGGAGGTTTCTTCTCTACAATGGGAGTAGATGGTCTCGTTGCATTCTCCACAATTGATGTTGAATTCTCAAGATTGGGAGGAACAAAATTTCCTCTTCCTATAGACGTCCGCGGTGGTATGGTGGAATAATCAGCTCTAGCAATTATATCGTCGATAAAATTTTGTCTTCCCAGACCTGTGTTACGGCCTCGACCTCTTCCACCTGCAATGTTAGTATTCAAAGGGGGTTCCCGATTTGTTTTTCTTATATTCATGCATGTTGTAAATAATCAAACCAAAATGTAATCAAAGAGATCAACTACTAACTATGTCTATCAATTACCATCCCCGGCAGCGGCGCCAAAATGTTGGTCACCCTATATGCTAATTAATTACAACTAACACACAGGACGCCCAATATAAATTGTCAACCCAGGGAAGTCTTTTATTTCAATGGAAATAAGCACAATCTATGCATAAACATTTCAAGTAGTTGATTAAGTAAATGGAGATAAATAATCCTACCTATCTGCTCAGCCAAACTCACTTCATAACTAAAGCTAATCTAACTTATCCATCTAGGAATTCAAAGTACAATTACCTTCCTACAGATATCAACCCAGCAGTTACTAATCTAAGAATAAAGATGAACTAGATTACTTTTGCAAGAATTTAAATCCTATAATTATCAAACTACAGTATTCAATCTCTACCAAACTGATTCATCTAGTAGCTACTGTAACTCAATCACAATCTGTCTAATCTAATGAATACAGGAAAGATACAACAGCAACCAGAACTAGAAATAAGCTTGAACTCTGATTTGATTAATATTGGAAATCCTAGAAAGCATAAATGACTGAAAAGAATTAAAGTTGAGCTTGGTTTTAATAGCTAATTCTAACACACCATGCATCAAATAAACTAACCTACATAGTCGACTGTCACACCACACATTTGCAGCTACTTAGGATGCAATCATAAACTGCCATAAACGAATGCAAGTGTTAATCTACTGTTGCAGCTTGCAGTAACACATCTAATGCAATTCCACACCACACAACATAAAGGAAATTACCTACTTAACTCGAAAATCTCTGTGATAAGGTGGGCCCTGGCCTTCTAACAGAGACGCCGTGAACTACCACAAATTAAGACACGGAAATATGAAGAACTTTGCTCTTTATATTAAATATGGTAATCCAAAATCTCAGCTCTCTGTTACAGCCCATACAAAATGATAATTAACCAACATCAGACTCTGAAATCCTTCCCATATTTATACATTCAAAGTGCAATTCGTGATCCACTAATTTCGTGCAACAATGAAGATCTCTCATCTTCATGCTACGGAGTTACAACTGAATTGTTACAACCGTATTGAATGAGGCCGTTGAACATGAAGGATGTTGTTACTCTAGCAGTCAATGGATCAACGGATTAACCAATTGGGACACGTCCTGTCTGTTGCAGCAATGCTCTGTTTCAGCGAAGTCCTGTTACAGCTCCACGTGGAAAGGTGCGTTGTTCCCATTAATGTGAGGAACTAAATCTGAAGAGTAAAAGCTGGCACCACGTGTGATTATTTCCCAAGGCATTGCGGCTTATACACCTGTGCTTTGATCTTGACTTAATGAAATCAACACAAGTTAGCATAAATCAAAGGCTAGAATTCATAACCATAACAATCTTAGGCATTAAATAAATGAAACAATAATGAATTATACCTTGTCAGGATTCTTGATTGATCTAGAATAAAGGCATGTATATGGTTTATGGAAATAGGGTGTAACAGGGAAAAATGATATAATAAGTGTGGTAAAAAAGGGGCAATTCCAGGGCCCAACAATAAGTTCCTCAATCCTCTCTTAGTTGTCTCCCTAGTATAAAATCTCAATCCCTAGATCAGTGGGTTCATGTGGAGTTAAACTCTAGATATTTTCTAATCTAGATTTGCTCCAAAATTAAATATCTCTAATTTATTTATTTTATATTAATTTAATGCATGTCTTCCTAAATCCATGGGTGCACATGAGTTTTTACCTCAACTATCCCCCCTTTAATATTTGCTCAATTTAAAATACTTTCCCCTTTATTTATTCTCAAATTTAACATTTACATATGCATAATTCAACTAGGTGTTTTAAATGTTTAGTGCAAGTATTTCCATTCCCTGTCGTTGTCTAAGTACCACGTCTATGGGTCCTCCTGACAACTTCCTTGTCCTTGTCCTCGTGTGGGGAGTGCTATGTAGCGATTCGGAATCATGACCATAATCATATGACTACATTTCCATGGATACTAGTAATGGTGATTGAGGAATAAGATCTTCCTTATTGCGCGTCGCTCAACACGTCGTACGCGACCAAATCGTTGTGGCCTCTCCTGTATGGAAACGCACCCCCGGGTGAGCTGATAGGGATTCTGACCCGTGCGTGGAGTGTTATTTCAGGGTTGACAGACTGTCATCATACCCCTATGTATGTTTCTCGTTCTTTATGACCTCTTTTTATTCCAATTGAGAGTCAGTCGGTAATTCGTTTTACCTGCTATTGCACACACTCAAAGCGCACATTAGTAGCGCTGCACCATATAAAGTGTATCATCATGTATTTTCATCTTTATTCAATTCTATTTAAACAAATGTCATTTATTCACATCTATGGAATCAAAAGCATCATCTCTTTCGGCATTCATTCATAACATAATCTTCAATTCATATTTCTCAATCAATTGAGCATAATCATCATTTGCTTGTCAATCTGCAATTGTTATTCAATCATAATAAAGCATAACACATTGTTCAAATTTATTTAATCGGGCCACTTCAATATTAGTACCCCCAATAGTCTATTCAATCAACTATATTAAGGCAGGCGTTACATATGTCTAAATGGTTTTGAAGGTGAACAAAAAATTCAAGTAAAAACCAACCATAAAAATATTTGAACCACAAACACCAAAACATCATCCAAAGATTAGGATTTCAACCAAAAGATTGACATTTGTTAAGCATTTAATATACATGATATACATACCAAATCATATGTACCTACAATGATCTCATTTGAGATAGACACCCAGTATTCCAAGTAATTAATATACATATTTATCTACAATGATCTCATTTGAGATAGACACCCAGTGCTCCAAGTAATTAAAGAGAATTTATTGGATTAACTTTTGCAAAAACAAACTCCCACGTAGCTTTATGTTTTACTTTGGATAAGATAGCTCTAAATAAGGAGGCATTAAAGGGGTATGTGGCACTTAAGAGGTTACCGAAGGTGGTAGTGATAACCAATGGAATTCATGAAAATTTAAACATGTTCTTATTTTTCAAAAGCTAAAGCGATAGTGAAGAGGATATATAGTAATATAACCAATGGAATTTATGAAAATTCAAATATGTTTTAATCTTTTCAAAAGCTTGAAAATAAATATATGTGCAGCATAACACACCAAACAAATTGGTTTTCACCATCAAGTCAGAGTGAAAGTGGTTTGTTATAGCACAAGGTAAAAAAACAACTTAAAAAGGTGACAATGAAGGAAAATGGATTTAATGAACGTGGGATTTGTCAAAACATAAAAATAACTTAAAAAGTGACAGAGTAAGTAAATGAATTTAATGTAAGTGATAATAAGATCTCAAAATTGAGATCCAATTATATGCAAGAAAAATAAAAATAAAGGTTTCAGTTTATTTTAATTCTTACTATGATGATTATTTACAGTTGTCTATGTTTAAATTTGGAAATAAAAAGGAAAATTAATAGTCAAAATTCAACTCATAATAAGTCAATGAGTAATTCATTATAATAGTTCGCGGCCTTTCATAAGGGTTAATAACCCTTTTAGACTTGGCCTTCTACACTAATAACCCTTTGACTCATCCCAAATGCGGGTGCCACCAAGACACGAGGGGGGCACGTGCTGGAGGGTCCTCGGCATGGGAGCCTGAGATGTGGAACCATGCACCCCATACACTTAACGGCTGGCTTGCCTCTCCCACCTGCTGATTAATGGCTCCTTTGCAAAGCTTCACCTAGACGTCCCTTCACCTGCTAGTTGGACATGATCCTAGTACATTCCGCCCTCACGTTGGCCCTCTGCGCATTCAAGTCGGCTCTCTACACATTCATTTCGGCTCTCTGCACAATCAATTCGGCTCTCTGCACATTAATATGGCTCATGCGAACTTGGGTTACCATCCATTAAACAGGCCTACGAATAATTATGACTACATTCTCTTCATTCCTCCTCAGTGTTGGTTCTGCACTGCGAATTTTCGTTCTCACCTGTGGATTTGGGTGTGGCTTCACTCTGTGCTCTTCGGCATGACCAGGCCACGTGACAATTCTCATCAGGGAAGTGGGAGCCGGGGAAAAAATCAGTGCCCTCTTGCTACCGGCGATGGTTACGAAACTGGCATCTCCTTCACGGTCTGCAATCTGATAGATGAGTGGGAAGCGCAGCTAGTGACAGACCACTTAGCCTCAGGCAACAATGGCGGCAACATCAACCATTGTTGGATTATGAAGAACATGCTTGGAAAGCTCATGGATGACATGCTCAACAACTAGGGCTCAGCGAGAAATATGGTGTTGGCCACCAGATCCAAACTCATAGAGATGCACAAATGCCTGGCAAATTTGGATGCGACCTTCTCCTGGAACCAGCTCGCTCTCGGAGTTCCTGGTTCGACTATGGCAAACATAGGAAGTGGTGGTGCCTCGGCTGCTGGCAGTAGTGCCTCCGGCGTCCAGACCGTCAGTGGTGCACCCTCGGAAGGGCCTGAGGCTCCTCCAACTCCGTTCCCGATCTCTTCCACCATTGGCTCTCCTTCCAACAAGAAATTATGCAGCCAAGCAGAACCTGGCCTCCTAGATGCTCGTAAGACTGAACCACTTGTTGTCAAGCTTCCTGAGGATGAATTTCCGGGTGGGTGCCCCACCCTGGAGGAATTCCCTCCTGAATAACTATCTTCATGTCTGCACGGAAGACTGCTTGGAAGATTGGTTCTCTCTGCTCCTTCCAACTTTTTTGCTACAGTTGCTTCAAGCTTTTTTTGTATAATTTGATCATCCACAGTGCACACTATGCTCAGACAGTATTTTCTCGGCCTTGTTGTAAGAGACAGTTTTTTTGTATGGCCTTCAAAACTATATGTATTAGTTTTGTTATCTTCGCTAGACTGGGATGGTTCCATTATCCCAGGCCGCCTCAAAGGCCACCATGCTATGTATTTTTCTTTCTTTTTTCTTAATTAATATACTGTGCAGATTTACAAACAAAAAAAAAACCCTTTGACTCAGATATACTGAAAGTTTTCATAGGTGTAATTAGATCTATTATAACTAGTATTAATTATATGTACAGTATAACAATACATGGTCTTGTGATTATTTAATAAACCTTCTTAACTTGGATATATTCACAAAAATTTTCATAAATTCAAATATATGTATTTAGATATATTATAACTACAATTATTGCAGTTAGCATCATTATTAATTATTGCATTGAGTATTTTTTTGTAATTAGGGGAATCGACAACCGGGATGGGGTTGGTACTCGCATGACACAAAGTCCAGGTCTCCAATCCCATTCGCTACCACTATATCCCTAGGTGCAACCACTGATCCCGCCACAATGGACCACGGGTTATACAGGGTTTGAACCAACGACCTCCTTTACAAGGTTTACACAGGCTTGTCGGTTGGTCTACACCCCAACGGGCATTGCATTGAGTATTATTATTAATTATATGTACAATAGAAACCATACATGATCTTATGATTGTTTTTATAATTTTTTATTTTTTAATTGACTTAATTTCTTTAACATTTTTTTTAAACCATATAAAAATTATCATATCAAAACTCAAAGCTAAGACGTAGTTAAAATTTAAAATATTTATTTTCTAAACGCATAGTCTAAAAATTTAATGATTTGGGTCGGAATAGGTGGATTTTTTTAGCATGATTATGAAAAAAAACGCTCGAATCCAGGTTACAACTGTCAAGTTCTGGAATTTTGGGTGCCCTGTGATTTCAGAGGACGTTGAATTCACTTTTATCATCAAAATTATGATTAGAACACAATTGAATTCCAATTTTACAAAATTATTAAAAAAAAAAAAAAAAATTCCAAAGGATAAAAATGACCATTCCACCCAAATCATCTTAGAATTTTTACTCGTCTCCTTTTCTAAACCAATTATTTGATATATAAAAGACATGGTTAAACTATAAAATCAAAACATGGTTGTGTTTTAAATTTAAAACATGGTTATAAAAGAGTTAATATGAAGTCAAAATAATTGGAATACAATTACAATATAACGAGGGCAGGTATGATAATATAGGATATATACACCTATATATTAATGTTTATGGTTAAGTATGGCATTAAGAGGGTTTCCATAAATTGTATTTTCGGGTCATAATGGCCAAAGTCCCTAGATATTGTCATAAACACCATAAAGGTAAAGGTGAATAAACCATTCTCTGGAAAAAAGGTGAATAAATAAACTTTTACCTTTTGTAAGGAACGTTTATATTTTATGGATGTATTGAAAATAGAGAATGCAAGGACATACTTGATGGATTCATGAAAAATAGAAATAATGCAAGGACATACTTAATGCATGGATGGAAAAAGAGAGAATGCAAGGACATACTTGATCACTGGGTTGAATTCATATGGATGGATGGAAAATAGAGGGTGGTATAATGAAGATTGCAAGGACATTATTTATTACTAGGTTGAATTCATATGAAGCCAAAAAAATCATCCTTCATATCTTCCCATTTGATGGTATACATAATCATGTAGATATGTTATCATGCTCAATATCTTCCCCATTGATGGTACAAAACAAATCATGTAGATATGTTATGATGCTCAATCGTTCCCATCTTTCCCAATTGGTTAAGTAAAAGTTAGTTCCCTTAATCAATATTTCATTGATGACTAATGTATTTAATTAATTTTAAATTGCATTTTTCATTATACATCGAAAAGGTCATTGCAATGAGAACTTCATTTAGTGGTTTACCTTTAGTTCGAAGGGATAATAATAAAAAACCAAGTCATTAATAGTGTGGGTCAAGTTAAATAGCGTGATAATAGAAGTATATGAAAGTTGGTATATTGGGGTAAAGTTAAATAACATGATAATTATTATTCTTTATTAATGTTTTTAGAGAATTAATTTATTGTAAATTTATAATTAGTTAATTTGATGTAGTTTAAATAGTTTTTTTTAAAGGTGGTTTACCATTTGTTAGAGGACTAGTCCATCGGTATATGTGTCAAGATCTGATATTCCAACACAAGAATCAAGGTATGGCCAGATTTACATAATCTACACATTTATTACAAAGGAGCTCAACCAAAGCATCATGATAGTTGTGAGGAAAATGTGTTACTCTTTTTATAAATAGTTGTGAGGACAATGTGTTCCTCTTTTTATTTTATGATATTTACTCTATGATATCTTACTTTATGATATTTTTAGTTGTGAGGAAAATTTTACTTTATGACTTCTTTACTCTTAGTGAGTTGATTTTTGATGAGTTATATATGATTTATTCATGAGTTGTTGACTTACCCTATGCCTTGAAGAATTTAGGGTTTTCAGGGCTACCATCTTTAGAATGAGGAGAAGTATCCATGCGTTTCTCCCACGAATATAGTACATGGAAAAATAAATAAATTGTTCACAATTAGTTGTTGAGTTGATAGCAATAGTTTTTCCTAACAAGAGTGTTCTTATCTTAGTATTGACTCTACATTCAAAAAATTCTTTGTTGGACAACCCCCTTCATTTATAATTGTTAGAGGTTCAACTTCTACATTTGTGTTTACATGCCTCCTTAGCATGTATGTAATTGGTACTTTCATAAGAATTATGCATAGTTTGGTCATATATTGCTAAATCTTAACTCTTGATGTGGGTCTAAGTGGGTTTAATGTGGGTCCAATATGGACAATTTTGTCCCAATAAACCGTGTGAAGTCCCTAAGCATGTATTCACTTGAACTTATGAACAATGTTTAAGAGGCCATTTCCCTTATCATTTTACAATACCTCTTAGATATTGATCACATGCCATTTGTATCTTTAGCAACAAATGGGGATGTGGATTTAAATCCTCTTAAACAATTATCATCCCATCACTCAAGCCATATGAAAATTGACTTATCTTTCTTAAAATTGCATAAACTCACACTTAATAGCATACATGTCAAAACTATTATTATCTCATACTTTCCTAGAATTATATACATTTATTCCAACTTCATCAACATTCTCCTTAAGGAAGCAGAAGGGACACTAGACCATCATCCCCATGTTTCAATGAAATCTTTCAACGAAATATTTTGTACATTGTATTATATCAACAATTATCATTATATCATAATTTGAAAGATTACAAAAGTTTAATTCACACAACCAACTCCAAAATCCAAAATCTAATCTCGCTGAACAATTAGATTCACACTCCCCATCTATATATTGAAGCTTGAGGTACAATGAACATGTGATGTAGTACAATGAAGAGTCGAGCCAATCAAAACGCTAAAAAAGATTCCCACTTCCCAACTGTTATGACAAGATATTCACCATGTTTAATTGGATATTCAACATGCTTAATTGTTGATACATCTCTCCTATTATGATATCAACTTCTGTAGCCTTCAAACACCAATAAATTGTATTTAGAAAAAATGTCCCATTAATTGAAATAGTTTTCTTTGAAGATGTAGGCAAATTGGCAAAGTATAGTATGGTCCTAAACTATAATACACGAATCGAAATCAACAAAAGAGGGACCGATTTAGAAAGTGTAATAAGAGAGACAAAACATTGATTTGGATTAGATTAAGGCATTTTTGTCATATATAAGTGACATTAGAGAAATAACATTGAGGCTGGTGTTACTACCAATTTTCAAAAGTAGGAGATAATTAATCTTACATAATTTTAAGAGATGTTGAAGTTTTAAATAGTGAGGGTCTTATTTTGTATTTTTGGAAAATTCCGTGAAAAAATTTAGGGGATGTTTTAATATATTTGTGGATAATGATTTTGAGTAAATTTTTCAGTGTATATTATTGTGTTTTATTAAGGGATATTTGAACTAGGTACTCGATGTCATTGAAATAGTTAAATATTCAACAACAATAATGATCATCAGTTAAACTAACCCCCTGAACTATAGAGAACAAAAAACCTTATTACTTGAACATGTTATGGTTGACAAAGTCCTTGATCATCAAACAAAACATCTATACTTATTATAATATTCTTCTCCTTAGAATCTGAAACTATTATTGTAGGACACTTATTAAAAGTGTAGATTGTTGTGTGAATTGCTTCAACCGAAAACTCATTTCTAAGTTGCTTTGTTTTCAACATACTTCTAGCCATCTCAACAATTGTCCTAATCTTCCTTTCTATGAAACAATTGTTGTTCATGATATTACACAATAAGTAGTTACTAGTAGTGCATCTATCCAAGCATATTATACAAAAAAATAATATTCAAACAAGCATGCATAGAGAGAGGAAAGAGAGAGAAAAGTAGTCGTGGAACCAACAAATACACTTATATTTATTATGTGATCAATCCAGTAACTCCTTTACATCACAAATTTATGTCTATAATATATATGGTTACAATCATGGAAAGTAGTTACAAATTCCTTAACTACCCTGGTCAGTCGACCCAACCAAGCAATCAACCAAGCCAACTATTATTCAAATATATTCCCTAGTCAACTAAGTCAAATAGGATCCTCCAACAACCCCCCACCCTCAAACTTTTCTTCACCCCAAAGAAGGGAGGAGATGAAAAGAATTTATAATCATTTTTTAACAAAAATACTTCAGTCCTTTATATTTATGATTTGTCAACCTATACACTATTACTATCACCCGACTAAGGTGTAGTCGACTGTTGGTTCAATGATCCACTTGGACAGAAAAAATTAAATCTTGGCATAAGTGGTGAAGCTTGTTGTGGGGGTGGAGGTAGTGGGTCCTTAACAACATCTATGTGGGTTTTAATCGGATGTGGGGCATGATTTTTCTTAGTCAATTTTCAAAATCTATCCACTCTCCATAGGCTCTCTCGGTTGTAATGTTCATTTTCCACATTTCTGATGGATATTTCATTTATGAGCAAATCAAGGGTGTAGCCATGGGATCTGCGCTCTCGTCAATCATATTGAACTTATTCATGGAGAAGTTTGAAAAACTAGCTTTAGAGTCCTATCCTCTAACATCCAAAATGTGAAAAAAATATGTTGACAACACACATGTAATTTGGCTGCATGGAAGAGATAGCATAAAGGGTTTCTTTGAACATCTAAACAGTCGTTTCGAGAGCATAAAAGTCACTATGGAAGTGGAGAGAAAAAAAGCATACCTTTATTGGACATTCTCATATCCAAAAAGGATGATGACTCTCTCTGTAACAAATAAAATAATATATAAACATATCAATAAATAAATAATTAAATAATAAAAGAAAAGTAATTAAACAAATATTAAATAAAATTGATATGAAATTAATTGAATAGATGGATACATACCTTTCAATTGAAAAGACACATAAGACCATATTTAAATGGTCCTGTTAGAACATTATTACACCTTAGGACCTTAGTCATACATCACTTTTTTTATTAATTGGTCCAAAATAGGTTAATAATTACAATCCCAGGTTGTTAGAAGTTAGTTGGGGCTAATTATGACCATTCCACCACTTCTGGGCCAAAATGTGGTCAAATATAGTTGTTGGGCGCCCTATTAATGGCCACCTCCAGCATTTATTACCAACTCTTGAGCAAAGGTTCCCTGTTTCCCTGTTTTAAGGAAGTTGTCTTTGACTTAAGGTGCCCATACATTGTGTGTGGACATTTTGGCCCTTTCTTGGTTGTTTTGGCCTATCCTTGGCTACCTAAATTCCACCCAATCTTATCCACTGCATGTGTGAGCCTAATTTATGTCTTCCCGTGCTCACCCAACGTTCACATGGACAATTCGTACATGTTTGGGGTGATTTGGGATCCTATTGGTCAACCTAGGGGTGATTGAGGTCCAATCTAAGCTAGCCACTTGTAGCTTCCTCCAAAGGAAATCAAATTCTTCCAAATGTTATATAAGTATGTTCACAACTCATTTCCGGATTCTACAGATAATACACCTGCTATTTGATCATTTGTATCTCTGGTTTTTAATCATTTGTATTATTGGTTCTTTATCATTTGTGAGTGGTTTTTTATCATTTGTTTTCCAAAATTCCTTTTTACACTATTTCTTGCATACTAAGCCAAATTTATTGATTGTGAGGTAATATTTAGCTACTAGATCCTACTTTGATTAATATTTCACATGGTATCAGATCTCTTGGAGCTTCTATTCGAACGAAGATTGTTTTAGAAGTGCACCAGAAGTAGTGGAGAAACCACAGAAGTCCTCGGGGCCATTGCCTTGAAGCCATTGGATAAATACTTTGGATTCTATCCAAGGTGTGATGCTCTCCTGAATGTTCCTTCTATCAAGCAGGGTTCAAATCAGTTAGTTAGGTTCCCCTCCTGAGTGTTGAGAGTTTGCATTGCAGGTTCAAAGTGTACATTGTCACCAAGTGCGCAAGCTACAGAAGATGGAGCAATCTCATGTAAATTTGCTCACTCCATTCAACTATTTTGAGTGGAAGACTGAAATGGTTATCCAGCTGAGATCCAAGGGTCTCTTCAGAATCACCATGGGGATTGAGGTTGATCCAAAATCTACAGTAGATAATTCCAAGTTCTTCAACAGAATGGATGAAGCATTTGGCATGCTTTGCCTCAGTATTTCAAGAGACCTCCTGTTTCATATTGATAGTCTTACTACTACAAATGAAGTATGGCTCAAGCTTGAGTCAATGTTTGGGAAGATTGATGAGATGAGGGGCCAACAACTTGAGAATGAGTTGATCTAACTGAGTCCAAGCAACTTCAAATCTATCCAGGATTTCTTCACCAAGTTCAAAATCTTGGTTTTGCAAATCAAACAGTGTGGCATTGATAAGAAAGAGGAATAGTTGGTTATGTCCGTCATTTCGAAGTTGGGTCCTAAGTATTCAGTCTTTTTCTCTACATTTCACTCCACCAAACTTACAGTTCGTAATTGGAAGATGCCATCTTTGGCCAATTTCATGTAAATGCTAATTCAAGAGCAAGATAAGTTGGTTCTAATGGGTTCCATTAAGCAAAAGGACCAATTTCTTGCTGCTGGATATTCGAAGAAAGCTAGAGGCAAGCAAAATCCCAAGGGTTCGAAACCACAAGAGAAGAAGAAAGACAAGAGAATCCCAAATCTTCTGATGGGGGTTCGAATCCCGTCAAAGACAAGGGAAAGAAGAAATAAAAGACCAAATTCACTTATTGTCAAAAGGGTTGGCATCCTGAAAGTGCATGCATGAAGAAAACTATTGATATTATGACCCATCTCCCACAAAAGAATAACATTCCTCTTCTAGAAAGTTCAAAGAAGAAGGAGGGTGTTTCTAAAGACAAGTAAAGGTGCCATGCATTGATGGCTAGTACCTCAAAATATTCTTCTTTCATCAAAGATTCAGGTGCCTCAAGGCACATGGCTTCTACAAGAGATTCATTCTCTACTCTTTCTCCTTACAATGGTCCTTCCATTCTCATGCCAGAGAGGATTCAAAAATCCCAACTAGAGGCATTGGGAAAATCACTCTAGAAAATTGGTACTTCAGTAATGTACTGTATGTGCCAGATCTTGCAGCCAACTTACTCTGTTTACCAAATGACCCACACTGGTTCGGCCAAGAGAGTGATCTTCACTCAAGATGATGTGGAAATTTCAGAAATTTCTACTGGCAAAGTTGTAGCAGTTGGTGTTGTAGACCATGATTCTAGAATGTACAAGTTCTCTCATTTTCTTGAGTACTCTTCTCCAAATGCACTTCTGTCACATGATAATGAAGTCAACAAAATTTTGCATGAGAGGTTTGGACACCTCAACTACAGATATCTTCAAGCATTGAGCAAAGAAGACATGGTTGAAGGCCTTCCAACAATCAGATTTTCCAAAGGAACTTGCAAAGGGTGCATTGTTGGGAAGCATGTAGAGTGAATGTATGAGAAGGGGAAGGCAAGAAGAGTTGATCAACCTCTTGGTTTGGTCCATTCATATATGATAGGACCTCTTCCTACACCCTCCTATGGAAACTCAAAGTATGTCTTAACTTTCATTGATGACTTCTCAAGATATTGTTTGTTGTTCTTTCTCAAGCAAAAATCTGAAGTCTTCCAATCTTTCAAAGTTTTCAAAGCTTCTGTGGAAAAATTCAGTGTGAAAAAGATGAAGGTCTTGAGGAATGATAATGGAAGAGAATATGTGAATAAGGAATTGTATCAAATCTGTGAATAAGATGGCATTCAAATGCAACATTATGTTCCCTACACAACCCAGCAAAATGGTGTTGCAGAGGGCAAGAATAGAGCATTGAAGGAGATGGCCACATGCATGATGGAGGCTGAGTATTTGTCTCCTAGACTATGGGTTGAAGCCATAAATTGTGCTTCATATGTTCATAACAGAGCACCACATAAATCCTTGGAATGCATGACTCCATTTGATAATTTTATGGGACACAATCCAAATGTGTCTCATTTCAGGGTGTTTGGCTCAAGAGCATGGGCTAGAATACCTCCAAAAAAGATAAAGTCCCTGCAGCCCCAAAACAATGAGTATATCATGGTTGTATATGCATAAGATGCAAAGGGAAACAATCTCTTTGACCCCTCATCTCATAAAAATTTCATTGAGAGGAGTGTTCAATTCGAAGAAGAGCCCATGCATGCAGCAGAACAAGGTGATGGGGAATGCTCAAACCCCCTGTATGAAGAGGATGTAAGTGATGATTATTTCTCTGATATTTCTGATTCTGATATGGAGGATGAATATGAGGATATGGATGTAGATCATGACCCTCGTACAAGGCCCAAGTGGGCTGAGAAAACCATACAAGCTCCTGGTGAGCTTGCAGGTGATCCATAAGATCCTAGGAAGACTAGATCACAGTTTCACAATGCCTCGTCTTCTTGTGATCCATATATTCATGGGATATGTTTTCTTATGCTTGTATCTGATCCATAATCATATGCAAAAGCATCAAAAGATCCAATATGGAAAACAACCATGCAAGAAGAGATGAACTCCCTCCATGACAATGAAACTTGGGATTTGGTCCCTCTTCCTTCCAAGAGGAAACTAGTGCAATGTAAGTGGGTTTATAGGACCAAGATGGCCTCTGATGGTTCTGATATGAATTATAAGGCCATTTTGGTGGCTAAAGGATTCTCTCAAGTCCATGGAGTGGACTATACAGAGACATTTGCACCTGTGGCAAAGATGGACTCAATCAACCTAGTTTTGGCCATTGCAGCTTCCAAGCGATGGGAGGTTCATCACATGAATGTGAAGAGTGCATTTATTCATGGGAATATTGATGAGGATATCTATATGCAGTATCCTGAAGGATTCATTGCAGATTCCACACTTGTTTGCAGGGTGAAGAATTCCCTTTATGGTCTCAAGCAAGCTCCTAGAGCTTGGTATGCCAAGATGGACAATTTTCCGCTATCACAAAAGGTTTGAGAGATGTAAGTCTGATCCAAATGTTTACATGCAACATGTTATTGATATGATTTTGATTTTTTTTGTATGTTGATGATCTATTGATCACTGGTAGCTGCACAAAATAACTAGGCTCAGTTAAAGCTGCATTACACAGTGCATTTTCCATGACAGATCTAGGATTGTTGAAACAATTTATGGGTTTGGAGAATGATCAAACTTTTGATGGGATCATTACTTATCAATATAGATATGATTCATATATGTTGCATAAGTTTAAAATGGTTGAATTTAAGGCTGCAAAATTCTCATTCCTTTCAGGAGTTAAGCTCACTGATTGAGGTTCTTCACCATTGGTTGACAGTACATTGTATAGACAACCAATTGGGAGCTTGTTGTATCTCACACACTCTCGACCAGATTTGTCTTATGTTGTTGGGGTTGTCAAGGCACATAAAATATCCTCATGAGGTCCATTGGAAGGATTCCAAAAGGATCTTGCATTATGTGAAATGTACCAAGTAGTTTGGGATAGACTATGCAGCCGGTTCATCACTTGAACTAGTTGGTTTTACTGATTTTGATCGGGCTGGAGATAGTTCTGATCGAAATTCTACTTATTGTTATGTGTTTATTCTTGAACATGGTCCCATTTGCTGGTATAGTGAGAAGTAGCACACCATCTCCTTATCTTCAGCTGAGGCCAAATACAGGGGAGCAGTGAATGCAGCTACACAATATGTGTGGTTGCAAGGCATTCTTGGAGAGTTTGGATATGTGTTTGATTCACCCACAACCATTTGGTGTGATAATCAAAGTACAATCAAGATCACCACTGATCCAGTACAGAGGCAGAGGACCAAGCACATAGATATTCACATGCACTACATTCGAGGCTTGGTGCATGACTAGATTATTGCATTGCAATATTTCCCTTCTGCTGAGCAAACTGCTAATATCGTCACCAAGAGTTTCACTGAGACTCGACTTTCACTTACCTTAGATCACTCCTTGGGGTGAGTGATGCATGGTGAATACTGGTACATTTTCCAGATATGTTTCATGTCCATTTTAGAGGGGAGTTTTTATTTCCCATGTGGTTTTCCTCCTTACCTTGGTTACATGGACTAATAAAAATTGTTGTTGTAAACGGTGACTTGAGCCTTAGTTGCCAAGGCCTTAATTTTGTTTTGAATACCAAATTCTAGCTCATGGGGGGTATTAGAACATTATTACACCTTAGGACCTTAGTCATACATCACTTTGTTGATTAATTAGTCCAAAATAGGTTAATAATTACAATCTCAGGTTGTTAGAAGTTAGTTGGGGCTAATTATGACCATTCCACCACTTCTGGGACAAAATATGGTCAAATATAGTTATCGGGCGCCCTATTAATGGCCACCTCTTGCATTTATTACCACCCCCTTGAGCAAAGGCGCCATGTTTCCCTGTTTTAAGGAAGTTGTCTTTGACTTAAGGCACCCATGCATTGTATGTGGACATTTTGGCCCTTTCTTGGTTGTTTAGGCCTATTCTTGGCTACCTAACTTCCACCCAATCTTATCCACCACATGTGTGAGCCTCATTTATGTCTTCCCATGCTCACCAACGTTCACATGGACAATTCGTACATGTTTGGGGTGATTTGGGAGCCTATTGGTCAACCTAGGGGGGATTGAGGTCCAATCTAAGCTAGCCATTTGTAGTTGGATCCAAAGGCAATTGAATTATTCCAAATGTTATATAAGGATGTTCACAACTCATTTCTGGGTTGGACAGATAATAAACCTGATATTTGATCATTTGTATCTCTGGTTTTTTATCATTTGTATTACTGGTTTTTAATCATTTAGTAAGGTTAGGTGAACATTGCGTCGACATTAGACATAATAGAATCAAGAAATTGGATTTAGCCGAGCACTCACATAATATAGGACATCACATATGCATTGAGGACTTGAAGACAACTGCAATAATGGATAATTACAGAAAAGGAGGATATTGGAAGCCTTGGAGATTGTGGTGAACCCTAATAATTTAAATAGAAATGAAGGTTGAACAATCAATGAAGCATGAAAACCTATTTTGCATAACCTTTGTAATGTACCCACGTTACACATATACATATGTACGATGTATGAGACCATAAAAATGAGATTTTATTTTTATGCATACACATAATTACAGTGTAAACCTATGCAATTAAAACAATTTCCTTACGCACCTAATTAACAACTTCATTATCCTCATTAGTTTCCCATAAACATAATTCAAACACAGGCAGCCATAAACATGCCATCCGCACCCAGAACATATCAGAATTTAATTCTATATTTTCCTAATTCTCGATGAAGACTAACGATCCCTTAGTGGGGTGAAGGATAATTTATAAGCAAACATAAGAAAAACACAGAGCTAGATAGACATATCAAATCTTGTTGAGTCAACAACGTAAAACAACCTTATTCATGGGAAAACATCCAATCATGCATACTATCATTATACCCAGATTTATGTCTATATTTATATGAGAAAGACATGAGATTTCCATTCATAAAAAGGTTATGACAGCATAGGAAAACAGGAGGTGCATAATTAAGTATAATCAACCCTTCATTCACATACCAAATTAATACAGCAAATAGCTTATCTGAAATTCACATGACCGTGGCAACTGGCTGCATGTGAGCCACGCTCCACGCAACCTTAGAACTTGTCCAACATGTACTATTTCAGCTCACAAGTTCACCCCCGAGCTGAGATCCAGACATTAACCAGGGATATCTCACTAATTTTCCCCAACAAACCCTTAGAGTCTCAGGTGGAAATAACAAGGATGAAAGTATACACGGGGCTCAGCAAATAGCAGTTTGGTAACCAATTCCTTGTCAATTCCGCAATTGACCCACCTGATTTCCTTCCCAAATGTACAGTGACACATTTCACTGCAAACGTTGGGATTCTCTCTAGGTTCATTGCCAATTTACTGGTGTATGCAACCAAGGAAATCATGGCCAAAACGGTTTAACTCAGCAATTCGGGTTTAGGTTCATCACAGGGAATTCTTCCCAAGATTTCTTCACTCTCTCCAGAACTCAAAGACACATAGTGATTCTCTTCATTGTCCCTATCTGAATTCCTCTTAGATTCTCTCCCTTCTTCGCGGACTTGGCAGACACTCCCCCCCCCCTCGTGCTCTATGTGCATCCTCCTGCGTTCCTTCTCCAGACCACCCAGGCCGTGCGTGTAGTAGCAGCCTGCCCCCACTTCTGCCTGGATCACCGAGGAAACCCCGTGTCCTCCTCTGGGCGCCCATGTGGCTGTCCCTAAAGGAACATGTTTCCTTCCCCAACCTTAATCATGATTAACCACTTAATCATAACATTAAACAATATTTGATTATTAAATACCCCCATTGAGTTTAAGGCTTAGAAGTATGGGTTTTTTGGTTTTATCATAAGGTTTATAGAACAAGGTTTTAGGGAACAAGGTACCTAAGTCAACCTTACCCCCCTCACAACCCTTGGTTAATATCTGGATCCCCTCTTCAGCGTATTGCTCCTCATGCATCCAACTAGTGTTTTTATTAAAATATTAGCATGCTATGTACATACTCATAGCCACAATGTTCAAATTACAATAACAACACTAACCTAGGCCAAGGGGTGTTACACTTCCCCTCCCCTTAGAGTCTTCATCGTCCTCAATGATTAACATTGTATCAAAACATATACAAAAATTAACTACAGTAATGTTTTAGTATATATGCATTTTCAAAATAAATGTGGATACCCTTCCCGCATTATATCTTCCAGTTCCCAAGTGGATTCCTCAAGACTGTAATGGGTCAGCTGGACCTTTACCTATCCTGTCCGATGACCCTGTTCCTGACTATCTTGCTTCTGCAATCCAATATGCAGATTGGTTGAACCTGGATTTCCCCTTCGGGTTCCATCTTCAATCTCGATCATAGAATATTGATGATCAGCTTGGCGATTTTCCAATGCTGCATATATGTGAGGAACACTTCCAGCAACATCGCCAACAGTAGGGGATTCTTGCATATTATACACATTGGTTCATTTATTTCTTCTGTCAGGACATTTGTTTAAGAAGTGATCACCACCACATCCCCAACATTTCTGTGGCTGCTTTTCCTTTGGCAGATCCATTTCCTTTGAGTCTTCCCACTTGGAAAGTTTCTTAATGGGATGATTGGATGAATGCTTCTTCATTGATCCACTTTCCTTTCCATTGTTGATTGTTCCCATAATTATTTTTACCTCTCTTTGCAGACAAATAGCGTCCTGCAAAGCCTTTTGGTTCATCTCATTCTGTTGCCTCTGTAGCTTGAGAATATCCCCAAGATTTCCTTAGGTCTTGGAAATTGTTTGCAGGAGGTTTTCAGCCAAATCCAATAGCCTTTGGTCTGCTTCCATGGTCAATGTGCACAGTTGGCTCTCACTTTGCTCACAAGTATGACTTGCTTTGTAACAGCTGCAACAAATTAACTTCAATTTCTCACCTCTCTTTTTTGCAAATGTACTTTCTCTTCCTTTGCGAGGAGTGGGGTTCCCTCCTCTGAGTTGTCAGTCCCTCGATTTTCCACTCCAATCTCTTTCACATTACACGTATGCCCTATTTGGCATAAATTTTACTATTTCACTCACATGGATTTCCACCATGTAGTGCAGATGAGGCATCCTCTTATTGTTGGGATTTTGCAAGTGGCACCACTATGCCCATTGGTTTTATGCTTGTTACCATAACATGGACACCCACTTACTCATGTCCTCCTGACACAATTGTATACAATCCAACAGTGATTAGCAATCATCAGTAGTTTTCAAATATGAAATTTACAAGTCTGAAATGGACAATCTGTTCTATGCATAACTAATTTTACAACCATAAGATCATTCTCATGAGGTTTGACTCTTGCACATGGTAGATTTTCAACCTTCATCATGGACTTACCCACCTTGTCATGTCCAAAGCAATCTACCTGAAATCTGAACTCAAACCAGTCAAACACTTTGGGATTCTTTCATGCACATAACATTTTTATTGTAGTAGTCATTAAAGTGATTTTTCATAATTATAACCACCCACATTAAGTTATCATTTAACTAGCTTTCATGGCTTAAAAGAGTTATCAACCTTTTGAATTTAAGGTCTTATTACCTTTACTACCCCTTTCTTGAGTATCAACTAATCACATAATGCACTCAATAATTAATCATATCAATCGCATGATATCCAATATAATTGAAGGAATTCTTACCAACTCCTTTCTTAGCTCATACAGACACAAGCATACCTGCATAAATTCCGCTGCTTACTCTAATTTTACCTGAGCAATAGGTAACTTGTGAAGCTAACATGATGCTACCACCAACCCTTGAAATTTTTCTCCCAAGGATAGTCTATCCTCTTTAGTAATATGATCAATATCTTCCCTAACACACAATATATTAACAACTGCATTATCCCTTGTCCATCTTTAATACAAATGCAGTCATCAACACATGTTCAACATATCAGATATCAATATCATACACATGTTCAACAGATTGCAGTCATCAACACATGTTCAACATATCAGATATCAATATCATACACATGTTCAACATATTTCACACGCATGACTTTTACACATATCCATGCCTAAACACAACTCTTTAAGCTAATCCCGCAACCTCATCAGGTATATGCCTAAACATATTTATATGCATTCACACAATGCATCACAACATGTGCAACCACACACATGTATGCACATTCACAACTTTTACACAAACTTTTATATGCATTTATTCAATGCTTAATCACAAGATTTACAAGATCTTTTTAAGGTACATTTACTAAATGCACCCAACGCACTGCCACATTGATCAAGAATATCCATGTTCCAACACAGGTTTCCTACAATGGTAAGTTGGACATTCTAGCCAATATTCCAACGCCATGCCCAGTCATCTCCCCAATCATTTGGTTGTCTATTTGATGCCCTCATTCCCCATTCAACAACACATCTCGAGTTTTCTCTCTCCATGTTTGTTGGAAAGAGGTTTCATCCTAATTTAACACCAATAGGGAATTAATGGGTGGTTTTTGTAGCACTAAAGCATTACCACAACAAGACCATAAGTCCTTACTTGCTTGATTATCAACCCATAACCATTATACACATGGCATAATCTACTTTCATATGAATGCATTCAAAATTCTTAAATAGTCACATGATAACATGCCCTGTGGAATGTCATTCACACAAATGCATTCACTATTATATGCATTCCTTTGTATGATGACTAAAACATGATTAAAGGATTCTTACCCATCCTTTCTCATCACTTAATAATATTAACATTATGAACCTTACCTGCAAGGATACCATCATCCTACTGATGTTACCTAATCAATTGGTTTCTTACTAAGGACTACCCAGTCCTTTCACCAACCTCTTGATCATAGATTTGTTGCTCCAGTATTCCTTCGTAAGATTGCTTTTCACGGGCAACATCTTCAGCCATGATTCAATTGTCTTTGGTCCTATATCCAATACCAACAACAATGGTGATCATCAATCACAACAATTATCATTAGTGGCCTATTGCATATGTAGAACTCACTATTTTACCAACATGCAATCTCACACACATGCACTACACATTCTCATGCACTATGTAGTGTCTATTAATGTGCCCTTTAGTGCATATTCATTTCATCTACATGATCTCTTGCACTTTCAACATTCCTATGCCTTAATTTATGCACATAGATTCATAAAATGTAAATACAAGGCAAGATAGGGTTTAAGGAATTTTTCCCTCTTCCCATATTGGAAGTCACTTGATGTATCTGATTTTGCAGCTGAACCAAATTCTGCATTAATGTTGACTACTTTGGTTCTGTTGTTTCAACTTTGCAAAACTCTTTGGTTTCCAACCTGCAATTCCTTAAAGATTTGCACAACATCCACGGTCCCTGTCCCACCTAAGTGACCGATGGATGCATCTCCATGTACTTCACAGCCAATTTGTTCAACAAGATTAGAGAATTTTGGATCCTCTATCATTTCTTTAGTTCTAATTGCATATCTTTACTAACAGTCTACAATTCAAATGACTGAATATTCTTGTATAATGCTAGCAATCTGAAATTTTCAATGATTATTAGTCTCAAATTAATTGCAACATATATTCGAATATCTCTTTAGGAAAATAATTTCAATCCCAGAGGACTAAGAGCTGCAACTAACGCTCTCATACCAATTTGTAACGTACCAACATTACACATATACATATCTACAATGTATGAGACCATAAAAATGAGATTTTATTTTTATGCATACACATAATTACAGTGTAAACCTATGCAATTAAAACAATTTCCTTACGCACCCAATTAACAACTTCATTATCCTCATTAGTTTCCCATAAACATAATTCAAAACACAGGCAGCCATAAACATGCCATCCGCACCCAGAACATATCAGAATTTAATTCTATATTTTCCTAATTCTCGATGAAGACTAACGATCCCTTAGTGGGGTGAAGGATAATTTATAAGCAAACATAAGAAATATACAGAGCTAGATAGACATATCAAAGCTTGTTGAGTCAACAACATAAAACAACCTTATTCATGGGAAAACATCCAATCATGCATACTATCATTATACCCATATTTATGTCTATATTTCTATGAGCAAGACATGAGCTTTCCATTCATAAAAAGGTTATGACAGCATAATCAAATAGGAGGTGTATAATTAAGTATAATCAACTCATCATTCACATACCAAATTAATATAGCAAATAAGAGCCACGCTCCACCCAACCTCAGAACTTGTCCATCTTGTACTATTTCAGCTCCCAAGTTCACCCCCGAGCTGAGATCTAGACATTAACCAGGGATATCTCACCAATTTTCCCCAACACACTCTCAGAATCTCGGGTGGAAATAACAAGGATAAAAGTATACACAGGGTTCAACAAACAGCAATTTGGTAACCAATTCCTTGTCAATTCCACAATTGACCCACCTAAGTTCCTTCCCAAAAACGTACAGCAACACATTTCACTGCAAACGTTGGGATTCCCTTTGGGTCCCATGCTTCATTGCCAATTTACTGGTGTATGCAACCAAGGAAATCATGGCCAAAACGATTTAACTCAGCAATTCAGGTTTAGGTTCATTACAAGGAATTCTTCCCAAGTTTTCTTGACTCTCTCCAGAACTCAAAGATACACAGTGATTCTCTTCATTATCCCTATCTGAATTCCTCTCAGATTCTCTCCCTTCTTCGCGCACTCTGTAGACACTCCCCCCCCCCTCGTGCTCTGCGTGCCTTTTCTAGACCACCCAGGTCGTGCTTGTAGCAGCAGCCTACCCCCACTTCCGCCTGGATCACTGAGGAAACCCCATGTCCTCCTTTGGGCGCCCACGGACTGTCCCCAAAGGAACATGTTTCCTTCCCCAACCTTAATCATGATTAACCACTTAATCATAACATTAAACAATATTTAATTATTAAATACCCCCATTGAGTTTAAGGCTTAGAAGTATGGGTTTTTGGGTTTTATCATAAGGCTTATAGAACAAGGTTTTAGGGAACAAGGTACCTAAGTCAACCTTACCCCCTCACAACCCTTGGTTAATATCTGGATCCCCTCTTCAGCGTATTGCTCCTCATGCAGCCAGCTGGTGTTTTTATTAAAATATTATCATGCTATGTACATACTCATAGTCACAATGTTCAAATTACAATAACAACTCTAACCTGGGTAGGGGGTGTTACAACCTTAATCAACGTTGATGGTCCCTCATTGAAGACAGGTCGGCCCCATGAGATTTACCATGCATGGAGTATTATTAATGTGGGTAGTTGGGCATTCCCCATTTTGTGAGCGTAATTGTCTCTTGGTGATGGTCCCGGATTTTGGGACTGAAATGTCGAGTTTCCAAGAACTTGTTGACGCCGAGGTTTGGCTAGAATGAGTCCAAGGGTCAACACAAGGATAGCAATCCGATCCAAGAACTCCAGGAAACCCTCACAATAATTTCCCTATTTCCCAGCCATTTGGGATGATTGCTTCCAATAGATTTAAGCCTCCATTAGCCTTATCATTTTTCTCCCAAATGAGACTTATTGGTTAGAATGAAAATGGGACTAAATGTGAAAAGTCTAATGAAAGTAGTGAAATCTTAGATTCACAGCTCAGGCAGGAACACCTACTTGAGATAAGTTATAATTAGTTGATTAGGTTATGCTTTTAAAATGGAATATAACAAAGCAATCAGAAAGAAACATCTTCCTGGTTATCTATTGAACATTCACTGATACTAGCTAAAATGAGACATCAATTAACTTATATCAGTTTAAGATTGTAGAAACAAACATCTAAAATAATAAAGCCTACCATTTAATGAAACTATATAGTTAGTATATTAGAATGCTAATAATTCACAAGGAAAATTTGACACGAACAAAAATAAATGAAAAACATTCAAATTACCATGCCATCACAATTCATCCAAAGAAAAAATTCAAATTGATTACTCATCTTCTGCAATTACTGAAATCTGAGATAAATTAGGCAATAGATGACATAAAAAGAACACAATCAAAGAAAGTAAACTTTATCTGATCATGTGTTGGAATCAATTGCAGGCAACATCTCAACTTTCATTAACAAGTGTGCAAAAAAATTACATACTGATATCAGGGAGACAGTCCATTCTACAAACACTGATACAAGAAATTACATCAATAGTTCCCCCTCTTCTGTCTCTCGAGGCCCAAATAAATACAATTAGATGAAAAAGATAGATCCTCAAAAGAAGGACCAATTTCTTATATCTAAACCAAAAAACACTAACTACCTTGATCTCGATTGGTTACATAATCTTTCCATTCAAAGTAAATATTCCACATTTCAATGACGTCGGGATAACTAGCATGTTCAAGCTGTAATTGATCCTTGCATAAGTAAGATCTTATTTATTTAGCTCAGATTTTGGACAAGGAGTTGAGGAATCCTTGCAGCGTGGTTTCCAACTGACTAGGTGTCAAAATAAAAGACCTAAACAACGAGATGTCCAATTGAGTAGCATCCTGAATCATCTCTGTTGTTTGATTTATCTGTTCATCCATTTCAACAATCCTTAGTTTGTTGTCACTGACTCTGCCAACTCAACAAAAGCTGGTATATCCATGCTTTCCATATGATTGTCTGTCAACATCCATTTCCTAGCACATATTTTTTGGCGCTTCTCAATCATATGAGCCACCTCATCACAAACAATTCCCCAAGACTTAATTGAAATTTGGATTCTCATTAATTTGACTGAGTCCAAACGAGGCAAAGTTTGTGAGGCATTTTTCAAATGAGCTTTCCATTCACACAACTGCTCATAAGATGAATGTGCTTTCTTCTTCCCTTCAAAATGGTTAGCAAGAATATCTGATAGACATTCAAAGGAGTTGAAGTCATCCTGGATCTCATTAATACCTTGAAAACATAAAGTCTGAGTATGTCTCAACTTGTCATTATAAGAATTAGCTTCATCCTTAAATTCTTGCACAATTAATTTAAAGAAATCATAAAAGGCATTGTAGTCTTTTAGTTGTTCAATCTGCATGTTAACATCAGCAAGGCTAGTGGCCTGTTAAATTACCTTAGCCTCTTAAATATCATTTTGTTGTGATATTTGTTGAATCTGAGCTTGCAGGTTTTTCACAGTTGAATCATGTTGAGATGTGAGGTCTTCGACCTATTTGGTCCAACTCTGATGGATGGAGTCTTTCTCAGCTTGCAAAATTGAATTGCTGACCTTTTATTCTTCCAATGTTTAGTTCAAAGTAGACATAGAATCAAAGTTATCCCCAACAAAGCCCCCATTGTTGTAGCAACTTCTATTGCTTCCCTCTAAGGATCATCAGTTTCCTAGTTCCATGTGACCTGGTTGGGGACTGGCCCAACCTGGAATTCACCTTGGCTGTTCTCTTTAGGATGTTTTCTCAATATTTCCTTTCTCCTCTTGTTGAAACAATAATCTCCCAATACCACGACAACATCCTCACCAAAATCTGTTGAGTCTTCAGCTATATAAGTTAACAGTTCTGTGGAGTGAATGATAGGTAGCGATTGGATTGTTATGGTAGTTGTTGACTGAGGTGGATTTTGGGATAATGGTAGGTCAACTCGAGAAGAATAATTTGTAGGCAGAATCGCAGAAGGAAGTGCAGTAGGTTGAACATGAGGGACATGCAGTTGGAGTAGGTGAATCAGAAGATTGAGTTGTTGTTTCAGGAGGATTGGGGGTAGGAGATAGATCATGTGGTGAATTTGAAGTAGACTTTTGAATAGGATCATCCACACTAGAGGTACTTCTGAAAGGCCACTATCAGGAGATAGATGAGGAATATTACCATTAACAACTTGAATGGAGTCCATAGTAGATGTCTATGAAAGTTCTTGGACTACTGGTGTTGGATTAATTACTTCTACGGGTTTTTCATTCTCCAAATCAATGATGTCACTATTGGATGTATGAAGTGGAGGGTTGAAAATCAATTTAGATGGCTTTTCAATCTTCACAGATAGATTTGGGATTACTCTAGGAACAAATATAGCATCATAAATAGACTGAGTATAGGCATTTGAATTACTTTGAAGAGATTGAGTCTGTTGTATGAGAAGGTTGAGATTCTGGATGGGAGTGGTAGAGGGAACATCTGTCATAGGTTGTTTTCCTTGCTTCTTATCCAATTCGTGCTATGTACTGGGCTGAGATGAAGCTGAGCTTAAAACTATGGCTTTGCATCCTCCATGGATGCCCTAGTAGCATCTTGTTGTTGTTGAAAATTTATATTTATTTCTGCCATTGCTTTGAGTTTTTGTTGCCTCTGTGCTTCATGCACAATAATTCTATGGTCGACATCATCCAATTCACTAAGAACCTCTTCAAAGCTACGTGCATTCTGATACAAAGAATCATCAAGCTGTAGTTCATGCACATAATTAATTTTTAAATGAGCCTATATAAAATGCTCTGCTATAAGGCCTTTGGGGTTATGCATTCTCTTCTCTGCAAAATCCAGTTTCAACCAGTCAAATTCCTTGGAAAGAGCGATGCCATGAGTTGCGTTCTAAATAGTTAAATGCCCAATATATAAAGGGAACTTAGGCCAATCCCTCCTCTTTGAAGAATGGAATTGACCATGAAATCCATCATAGAATATCTAGAAAGCTACCTCAGATATGACCATCATGTCAGGGACAATCCTTGGCAGCAAGTGAACTGATTTGATACCCCAAATTCTGATGTAGGTGAAATATTCCCCAATATATACCAATCTCCCGTGGTGGAAATTAAGGAGATGACATTCTCTAAAACCCTAGGTGATTTCTTCTTGAAAATGACAAAGTATACATCACTGATAAATTTATCACATATATCATAAATGTAGGGAGCGTAGTTGTCTTCCTAGAGGATCAAGCAATAAATTTGGATAGGGGGTTTCTCCCTAGTCCAATGCCAGCTCATAGCAGGATAATAAAAGGCAACACAAACAATATCTATCAGGTATGCTAACATATAAAATTTGGGATTTTTGATAGCTGGTATCTTTTGTGCTTGGGAAATAGAATCTATGAAAGTAACATACAAGATTTGGGACCAGTTGAATATTTTACCTGTCATAGTTATGTAATGGCCTAGAGGAACCCATTCCAATTTGATATATTGGCAGGTATCTGCACCATAGAATCATCATAACATGGCCGCCAACAGTTTGTATGGCTCTTTGAGCAAGATAATTTGATATTGCATGTTCGGCTTCAGGATAAAGGTGTCAGGGTCAACCATCCATGTTTTCAGGAGGACATCGGGTTCATATTTGCTCTCTAACACCCTAATGAAATCCTGTGTTAGGAGTTGGTGCAAGGCCTTTAAAGCATAGATTCTAGAAAAGGTATCTAACTTGAAAGGGGCATAAACCACGTGGTTTGCATCCCTGAATGTGTCCGTTAGGATGTCTACATAGTCTATCATCCATTTCACCATATCGGTGTATGGCATGATAGTAGGTCATGTAGTGATAGCATGGAACTAATATTTTCTTATGTTTTAATAAATCGAGGCCTCCTCCTTGAAATCTAAAAAATCATCCATGTCGAAGATGTTGTAGATCCTAGAACAGTCCAGGAAAAGCGTGTCGACGACCCGTGCATCAATGTCTAAGTAGAAGCCAAAATTAGGGTCCTTGAGCTTCAATTCCTTTGTATCAGCTTTGGACTTGGTTCATTTGGCCATGACAAAATAGAGATGGTCCTGCGAATGACAAAAACCTCAATTAAAATTCAAGACATAACAATCTGTAAAATCTTAAACAAAATGATATATACCTGCTAAATTATGAAACCAATTGAACGAAATTGATACAATTCACTCGCAAAAACAAGGGAATCTGAGATGCCATATTTCAAGTTCACTGTGTTCTAATGGCCGAACGATTCAAATTTTGATTAAGTAAACCATGGATCAGGACCGCATCAATTGCTCATTAATTGCAATCCAAATGCCCTGAAATCAACGCTTAGAGTTTAATCGATGAATGATTTCATTAATTAGGCTCATATTTCAAAAACATTTTGGAACGTGTGAAAACATAAATTTTGAATGTGGAATGCAAATTCCAGCGCGGGACTCCGAAAAATCGAGAGTCAGGAGTCGAGAAGAAGATTAATACAATGATAAAAAACATTTTGACCTTTGACTTCCACAGTGCATGATTATTGGAAAAAATCGAGAGTCGGGAGTCGGAGAAGAAATTATTACAAAAGATGCTAATCTCTCGACTCCCGACCTCCACAAATTTATCTTAAGTTGGAAAGAGTCGAGAGTCAGGAGTTGGGGCTAAACTTAATACACAGGTTGATAAACTTATGAATTCCAACTTCCGCGATTGGTCAAAAATTCGGAAAAGTTGGGAGCTAGAGGTCGAAAGTGAAATCAAAATTATAATGATAGTTTCCACAACTTCTAACTGTCGATATTAAAGTAGAAATAAGCGGAGTCAGTAAATAGGAAAACTTCAATTAATTTTAAGGAATTTGGCACCGACTTCCGATTGTCGATGTGATCAAATAAAAGAAGTCGAGATCGAAATGTCGGGATTGCTGTTACAGACATATGACTTTCCAAACTTCCGACTTCTAACTCAACTATTTCTTAACTTGATAAAGTGAATTGAAATGGTGGAAGGCTAAATTTGTTTCATATTTTACTATGAAACATCATTAGGTGGGTTTTAAACAAACAAAGTGCTTTGAAGAAAAATAAACTTAGTGAATAAAAAAAAATTCAATAGGGGATCCCATCTTATCTAAAGAACATGGGATTTGTTGTGTCTACAACAAATGGAGGTTGATTGGGAAGAACCAGTTATCTTTGTCTGGTCATCATAACCAGTCATGGAGGAGATATAGGCAAAGTTGTTGGCATAGGTGACTGATCTAAGGGATTTCCAATATAGACCCAGGTTCTTTGCGGTTTTAACTTTAACCAACAAAACCCCTTTTCACCGACCCTTTCGGAAACAACCTGCGCGCAGGTTGAGGTCTCACCCGAGGCGAAGCTATGGGGGTGTTGCAGAATCAAGTTTCTACAGCAAGGTGATGAGTTGATGGGGAAAATATACTATGCAGCACGCTATAGAATTGCGCTGCGAATCGAGGGCCGCCTGATAAGAGTCTTTGTTGCGGGTTGATACCCATTCCACTGACAAGTTGCGCACCCAGCACATCCACGGACTGCACGGGTCGCCCTTACTCACCCGAAGGGACAATGCAATAGGATCATGCACTCCCACTTCGATGACAATCGTATTAAGGGTTTTCCTTGGTACTTATTACTTTGATTACTACTAGTGACTATTTAACCTTCTACTTGATGCAATCAAACAAACTATCAGTACTGTGCCCTTCCGGTGTTACACATTAACAGAACTTATGTGACCATTCTTGACTTGCATATATGTTTCTCCATGGCTGATACATTCACAGACTTAGAATACTTCACACTCATCAATCATCCATTCATAAAATACTTAACATATTATCCCCATCTTTCTTCTATAGCAAATACATACAAAAGCATTAACCACCCAACTGATAACTGAGAATTCAAGCATACATAGTAAGCAAACAAATAGTGAAAAATACAAACACATAGACAGTCTCACTACACAAGATTTAACGTGGCTCACCCCCCGGATGGAGGCTACGTCCACAAGAACTGTTGTTAAATTAGTCTTTGGGAAGGGTACAATAGTTCTTGGTCTGCGCACTCAGCTGCAGACTCTCTTCTCTCTCCAAAGGCCTCTGCGCACTCAGCTTGCAGAGCCTTTACAAAATTGTTCCTCAACAGGAGTTTATCAAATCAGGAATAAGAACAATACAAAAATGAAGAGTAACCCTTTCCCATACAAAAATGCCTTATTTATAGATCATGCCTATTCGTCATGTCTTTACAATTCATAGGCAAAAACCCTTAGGTTTCCAAAACCCAGCGTGGCTAACTGCCAACCTGACTGTAGCTGTCGACAGCTTACTCCTCCTACTCCAGGCCGTCCTGCTTGGCCACTCGTGGCTCACACACTCCTCTGACAGCCGCAGTCCTCAAAACGGTTACAACTGCATCGTGGTCTGTCTCTTTCTGCCTCTTCCACCTGCATATCCCTGTCGACGTAGTGGCCTAGCTTCTCAATTGCTTGCCGCCACTCTTCCAAACAGGTCTCTTTCTCCTTCCTTCATCTGTCTCTTTGCCAAAAATAGGTCACTTCCTCATCTGACCTTTTCTTATATCATCTTACCAAAACTTATTGCTGCACGAGTCCTACGCATCAGCCTGGCTGCGTAACTAAATATGCCCAGCAAGCTGCGCACTTAACCATATCATGCTTTTCTAGTGCGCAGCTCAAAATTGTGTTCCAAAGAAATGGTACCTACTTGGGCCACGCCCAACAGGCCCCTAACACTTACTTGTGGCTCGTCCCAAGCCACTTTAGTCCAGTTGCTCCATTTGTGCTTCTTTTGAAATTCCTTCCCATGCAGTGAATTCTTCAACTGTTGTGCTCAGCTATGCAACTACCTATTTTAATTCCTGCTCGCACTCCTTTACTTTGTCAAGCCTTTCCTGTGAAGCAGATTCCGAAGTTTCTTCCTTGATATGATTTTTCGATGTTCGAAGTTCTTATAGTTTTTCCTCAATGTCATCGGTCAAGGTAAGCGCTTCTTCCATTAGTGGCTGCAACCTGGCGAAGGTTTCAGCTTCTTTCACTCTCAAGGCCTCGATTTCTCTCCTTAATGCCTTGGTCTGCTCAAAGGCCACCCTCTTTTGGAGGACCGGCAAGTCCTTCATGGATGCATCTATGGCATCCAACTCTTGTTGCTTTTCCTTCCTCTCCTCGTGGATATTCTGCAACTCCGGACTATCTTGTAGTACGCTCCACACATTGGAGACATCGTTTGCCAAAATCTGGCACTACGCTACTGTTGCACAGAATCTTTGCAGGGAAGCCCTTATTGCTTCTGCTCTTGTTTCTTCTTCTTGCCTCTTTGTGTCCACTGGCTGTCATGCTACTAGCTCAGCTATTTCTGCCTGGTGAGCAGCCTTCATCCTTTCAACTTCATCCTTGTGGGATATCTCCAGCTCCCTCATCTGTTCTTGTAAACTGCTCATGGTAGCACCTATCTGTAGGATGGTTGCCTCTATATCGGGCTCTTCTTCGACTGCGGGGAGCTTCGTGCAGACACCCGACACTGCTCCTCTGATCCTGCACTCATTTCCCTGTGTGCACTGAAGCTCCCTTTCCTTGTGCTCGCATTCTCCTTGTATTCGGCAGTAATTCTCCTCATGTTGCAGGCACTGATTGTGTGGAACTATGCCCTGCTCATGCATTTCATGTGATATTTGGGTGTGCAAGTGATGCAACCCTTTAACTGTAATCATGGCTATGTTTAGTTCTAGCTGCTGCAGTCGTCTCATGGATTCTGTCATTTCATCTGTGGGAAATAGAATGGACGCAGATGCAATCTTGATGATGCGTGCCCGTGTTGTGAAGTCAGGTGTCCTGCGCATCGTGTCACTTTGTTCCCCTACTTGGTCGTGTCGGTCGGTCTCCCAAGTAAATTCACGGTGGAATTGCTCCATCCTCAAGACCAAACTGGTCAATTTGTTAATGCTTTCTCGGACCTGCACCTGATCTGGCTCGTCCCGTTTTCCCGTAAATCCAGGAAAATATTCTAGGTGCGCAGTTATCCAAGATGCTATCATTTCATAGTCATCGTCATGCAAGACTATGTCCAAAGGTTGTTTCTTGGCCTTAACCTTCTTCTTTGGTGGCTTCTTAGGGCTTCCAATGCCCGTCTCTTTTCTCTTGTCGCCAACTTGTGGCTCTTTTCCTGTTTCGCTTGCTTGTTGCGCAGGTTTCGAGGTCGAATCACTTTGGACTTCCGCATCCTCTTTGTGGTCTTCTTCTTATTCTTCATCCAATGGGGTGATGACTGATTCTAGTGCATGTTCTTTCCATTCATCGGGCCATTCCTCAATAATGAGCTCAATCATTGGGATGCCTAACTGATATTGTCCCTCAAACCATTTTTCTGCATTCAAGCGCGACTGAATAAAGATTGAATTGAGCCCGGCTTCAAAAAACATGAATGGTTTATACTGGGTGGTAACTTCTTTCGTGATTCGCGAGGTCTTCTCAATCATGGTGCGCAGCTGCTCGAGGAAATTGAAGAATTGTAGGTTATTAACCCGTTGCTTCTCTGAATTTGTAGACGACCACATGTTTGCAAACCACACTACGCAACAGTCATCTTGCACTACTGGTAGGCCGCACTGATGATTGGGTTCTCTCCATCCCACAAAGGTGATGAGGACCAGCAGCCAATTAAAATAGAAGGGAAGCCCCTTATCCTGGACATCCTCGATGTCTAATAATAACTCGTTCAGCAGGAAGTTGGCCCAATTGTATTCGTGGCCATCCATAGTTTTTGCAGCTAAGGCTACAACCGAAGCTGATACTTGTGCAGGTCTAGATTTCCGTAGAATTCTTCCTGCCAACAGCTGAATCATGAACCACAGAGGTTCTTTTGGAATGGGGTCAGTCTCATGGTTCCTCTAGCCAAATTAAATGTTCTCTTGATATTTGCAGCCAATTCTTGATCATCCTTCTTGCCCACAAACTCTTTGGAAGGGTCGTCACCCTTCTTGCTCAACCCCGTGATTCTCGCTATGAGGTCCACAGTAATATTAACTTTGAAATCTAACCAAATATATCCCTAGTGCATGCAAGAAAGTAAAGTACGCACAACGGCTTTATATTCCTTGTTGCGCCCAAAATGTGGGATGCGTAACAGGTTAAGCAGGCTCGCCCGGTGTAGTGGCACTGCCCAATCCGTAGGCACAATTTATGCCTTGTTCGTGGTCGGATTGTCAACGCTGCACATATATCTATCAACTTGTAGATGGGGGAATCTCTAAGCATCCTACAAATTAAAATCAGTCAGCTTGCATTCCATGATCCTTCCCAGTAGATCATCTCTCTGTCGCACGTGCTTCAGTATTGGCAGCATTGGAACTTCATATTGTGGGTTCTTTTGCAGTTGCAGCTCCGGGGCATGAGTCTTCTTGGGGCTGAAATACTTAGGAATAACCCATACTGGTGGAGGTGGGTTCCCCTGCGGAACCTACTTCGGGGTAGCGGGTGCCTCTGGTTTCTACGGCGCTGCCATCGGCTGCTTATCCTTCTTTTGTTGTTGTTTCAGATGGCTCGGCTTCGAGCTCTGAGATGGTGCAGGATTTTCTACTGAACCTTTCTTCTATTGAGGCTTCATGACACCGCTTATGCCAGAACGTCTGAATGCACCCAAAATCTCTTCTAAGCTCAGCTCGTCGGACATAAACGCAACGGATATTAGCACTCTCGCTACTGCGACTCTTAAGCTCTTCACACTTGCTAAAATTTGAATTTCACGGTAAATTTACATAAGGGAAAATGTATGGGTATTTATAGGGCATGCGCTGATGTTACGGCCGTTAATGAATCACCTGGGAAGTAAATGCTGCAGTAATGCTTACAAATCCCGTATAGATCTTCCTGGAATGTGATATTGAATGCATCAGGAACGGCAATATTAGGAATTAAGTGCCAATCCCATGGGATTAGATTCCGCCAGATCATTGATCTCTTTCTGTCGTTCTTTATGTCGTGTCATGTAAACTTTATTTAATTGGTGGGGTGGGCCGACAGTGCCAGGATGCCTGATAGCCGGTTAGACTTTAAATCCCAAATCCGTCAGGCGGATCCCATTATGACCCTGGTCACTTCAGCCTTTACGATGCTCGACTGGATAGGTTTTTTCATAAATGCGTGATTTGGCTGGCGGCATCCTTTTGACTAACAGTTTAATACCCTGTTGACAACTGTTGCGGTCATCTTTTCTTGTCCATATCTGTTGTCTGTTCTAAGATTACGGCGTGAATTTCTCATGCTTGGCTTTGTATTTGCTACGCACCTTCAGTTGTGCCACTTATCTATGCGCGGCTATTCCTCTTCCTATTAGAAGCGACCTCCTTCTCTCTTTTTTTTTTTTTTTTTAAATGCGCAGCTTCAGCAGTGCTGCGCGGTACACCTCCCTGGATCATACGGGACTCTGCGAAGCAGGCTATCATGATAAATCTTTAGTCTGCTTCCATTTATCAAACTGGGAAAGGCGTCTCCGACTAAAGTGGCTAGCTGAGCTGTGCCACTGTTAGTAACATGCATTACAGTATATGGATCAAGCCAATGCATCTCAAATTTCCCAGGAAACTTTGTAAACTTGCTATCATACAGGAGGACTAGATCACCTACCTGGAAGCACTTGTTCTTGATATGGCGGTCATGCCATGCTTTTTCACGTTCTTTTTGTACTTTTTGGTGGAAGCCTGTGTCGAAGCGATCTTCCTCCAAACCAACCAAGTGTAGCAGCCTTTCTTCTAGCGCTGCGCGATCTGCCATGCTGGTATACGCAGCTATTCTCAGGCTGGGAACGATGCACTCCATTGGCATTATTGCTTCTTGTCCATAGGCCAACCTGAAGGTTGTATGGCCAGTCAGTTTCTTACATGTAGTCCTATATGCCCATAATACAGATGAAATGCGTAGGTCCCAATCGTCCCGATTGGCGTTGCATATCTTGATTAGTGCATTCTCCAGTACTTTGTTAAATGCTTCAACAGTTCCATTCTCCTATGGATGATATGGTGTACTGCGTTGATGGTGAATGTAGAATTCCTCGGTCAAAGCTTCAATAGTTCTATTCAAAAAGTGAGTGCCCTGATCACTCATCAAAATCTTGGGGCATCCGAACCTTGTCAGGATGTTCTCGTAGATAAACTCTGCAGCTGTAGTTGCGCTACAATATTTTACTAGCTTTGCTTCTACCCATCTGGTGAGGTAATCAGTAGCAGTAATGATGTACCTCGCACCAGTTCATTTCCCTGGTGGGTTAATAGGACCCACAAAATCAATAGCCCATTTCTCAAATTCTTGCAATGTTAACTGCGGGTTTAGTGGCATCTCGTCCCTGTGTGACGCCTTTCCTATCCTTTGACACACATCGCAGCTCTGGCAATGTTCCTTTGAATCTTTATGAATCGTAGGCCACCATAGCCCTGTGCGCAATATTTTATACGCGGTAGCTCTTCCTACGTAATGGCCTCCTGCGACTCTTGAATGTGCATCTACCAATATGAATGGTTTCTCATGCTCTAATACACATCTGCGCAGTACTTCATCCGGTCCCAACTTATATAGATGACCTGCAATTATAATCAAGTCTGTTGCGCGCACTACCAACTGCTTCTTTTGCTGCGTAGTGAACTCTGCGGGTGCGAACCCGGTAGTCAAGAAGTCAATGATGTCCTAATAATAGTCATCGGCAACCTATATAGCAAACAGCTATGCATCGGGTAGATTGTCCTCCAGATTCGTCAACTCTTTCCCTGACTCAATCCTTGATAGATGATCAGGTCCCAAATTCAACCTTCCTGGCTTAACCATAATTTCGAAGTCATACTCCTGAAAGAGGAGTAACCATCTGCATATGCGCCCCCCTAACACTGGCTTATTGACTAAGTATTCCAAAGCAAAGTGGTCAGTGAACATAGAAAAATGCGCACCGAGCAAGTAGTGCCTGAATTTCTGCAGTGCATAGACCATGGCGAGTCCTTCTCGCTCAGTGGTGGTATAGTTATTCTCAGCAGATGATAACTTTCTACTGGAAAATGCAATGGGATGATCAATACCTCCCTCTCTTGGTTGAGCAAGAACGACACCCAATGCTATACATGAAGCATCCACATGGACATGAAATGGCTTCTCCCAGTCTGGAAAAACTAGCATTGGCATAGTGACCATCTTTTCTTTCAATGTATCAAATCCTTGTTTGCATTCTTTGTTCCAGATGAACAGCGCATCTTTCTTTAGCAGCTTCTCCATAGCAGCGGTTATCTGCGCATACCCTTTTATGAACTTCCTATAATAGCTGGTATGCCCTAGTGTAGTGCGCAGCTGTTTGACTGAGTTTGGTGTAGGTAAATTTACAATGAATGTGATCTTGGCAGGATCGACCATCAAGCCCTGCTTGCACACAATGTGTCCCAACAAGATTATGTAGGGCACACAGAAGATACACTTCAAATTCAAAGAAATATGATGCTACCTACATTTTTCCAGCATCATCCTGAGGTTCGCAGCATGGTTCTTCAGTAACCCGAAAATAGTCCAATCATCAATATAAACCTCTAAAAACTTATGTATGAAGTCTTTAAATGATGTGACGACCACTCTAGAAAATATGGCAGGTGCGTTCTTCAGACCGAAAGGCATCACTGTGTACTGGAACGACCCCCATTCTGTAGCAAAAGTCATCTCGTGCCTATCTGCGTAATCAATCCTGATCTGATGGTAGCCAGAGAATCCATCAATAAAAGAATACGCCTCATTTCCTCCAACATTGTCTAGCACTTCATCAGTAAAAGGTGTAGGAAATGGGTCATGCATGGAAGCGTCATTCAACTTTCTGAGATCCATGCAAATCCTTATCTCACCCTTCGTTTTCTTATCTTGGATAACCATCGGGCTTATCCACTCAAATTCTTCAACTAGTTCAATGATACCTGCATCAAACATCTTATCGAGTTCTGCCTTAACTCGTTGTTTGTAGCACAGGTTCAATCTATATGGTCTTTGTTTCACAGGCTTCATGCTAGGCTTAAGAGGAATTTTCATCACTCCTAAGTCTCCCAATATTCCTTTCATCTCTGTAAACTTGGTCGGGAATATTTCTCGATATTCCTGTAATATACCCATGACCTACTCAACTGTGTCTTCATCCCAATAGTCTTTGATAGCTGCGAACTTTGGTTCTTCGTTAGTGCCAATGTTCACTTTTCTTGTTTTCACTGGTCCACTCATATCTGGAATTTCCAATGGAGGTCCTTCTACCTCGCGCGATCCTTCTGACTCAGGTATCTGTATATTGCGCGGGTCCTCCTCATCACTATCTGCTTTATCCTCGGGTTTTCCATCGATGTGATAATAATCAAGAGCATGTTCTAGCTGCTCCTCCCATTCTGGCTATAGGCGCGCAGGTACACTAATTGCTCCAAATAATTCTTCTAGGGTCATATTTCCCTGAGTACAGTCTGGTCCGAATATTTTTTCCTTAAGAACCTGCAATGCATCATTGATGCTCAGATGTTCATCGTCGAAACTGAAATCTTGCTGGAAGCTCGCAGTTAGGGCAGACCAGTCCATTGTTCCTCTGCGCAGTTCCAGGTCTAGGTACCACTTCTTTGGAATCAATTCTTCCAATGTGTACACAAACAGATGCACCCATTCTGTTTGTGGCCTTTCCCTCCATGCTTCTGAACAGACCCAAAGATGCTCTCTTGGATCTGTCTATCCATTATATTTCTCAAATGATAGGGTAACCTTATCGGCAAACCAAATTTGCATCTTAATTCTGCACTGATACCATGTTGTCAATGTCTGCTTATGCACGGCCTACCATCTGGCAAGTGTATCGCGTAGTGATATGTCTAATGCATGTAAGCGGTGTTCTTCTGCAATTGCTGTAGTATATTCATTGATAAAAGAATAAACGTTAGAGAAACCATCATAGTCGGGGATTGGGCTTACCTCCTTTCCAATCCAGTGCAATGACTTTGTGATCCGTGCACATCTCCTAGCGGATACTTCATGCAACCTGCTTTGCCAGTTTTCTAGTCCTGCATCAAAGTCTGAGATGCAAGAGCTGTCGCAGCGCCAGCTGAGTGTTCCATCCACAGTTGGAATGACATAATCAACAGCATTAGTCGTCATCTTGTACATACGGTCCAAGTCTTGGGCTCTGGATTCCTCCTGAATCGGTTCAACATATCATTCACCCTGAGAGGGATCCAATGGCGCGATGACCCTGATATCCTTGCCTTCAAATATCATTTTCATAGTCTTTAAATCAATAATGGCAGAGTTAGTCATTGCCCAATCGATACTCAGCAACGCTGGATAAGGATGGATGTCATCCACGATTTCAATTACATCGAAATCTACGTAGTTGCGCACTCCGTCAATGTCAACAATGGTGTTGGGTAACCTACCCAAAGGTATAACTATCCCTTGATTAGCCATTCTTAACTGCAGAGGTGACCATTGTAACTTTGGTTTACCCATCTGATGCCATGTCTGCTTGGTCAAGACATTTACTTCAGATCCAAGATCAAGGATGATCTCATCCATCTCGTAGTCCCCAATCTGTGCAGTTAACCTGATTTATCTCCCTGTTCTTTTGGGACTCCTGATGTTATGGACGGCGCCCTGCGCATCCCCCTTCTCACTGTGTGGCTCGTACTAGCTGAGTAGTTTTTCAAATTCCATGAAAGCATTTGCACTCTTCAATAACTTCATGCAACTCCGTAGGAACTGCGCAACAGAGGTCCCTGCATCTATTGCAGTGCTTGTCTGATCATATGCTACTGGCATATCTGCTATTTGCGGTGCTTCACTGTGCAACGGGATTCTTGTTGACTGAGGTTCTAACTCTCTAAGGATATCCTGCGCTTCTGTAAATGCTCCTTTATTTTTCTGAAGGTCCAAACCTGGTGCTTTCCTAGGAGCTTTTCTAATCCATACTGGTTCACCAATAGTCTTCTTAGGATCGCAGGTTCCAGAGGTCTAAGCTTCTGCGCCTTCGTCCCTTCCTGTATCAGCACCACTGCACGTTACAACATTTACACTTGGGTCTGCAGATCTTCTCTCTGCTGCGATCAACTAAATGTTGGGATTTGGTGGTTCTGTCCTCCTTCGTTTCTGCATTTCTACCTCAAGCACAGGACAGTCTTCAATAACATGTTCAAATAATTTACAATAATTACATGTAGTGCATGGGTTGGTACAGTCTCTAGATACGTGACCTGGCTAGCCACAATTATAACAAATTACCTGGCCGCGTCCTCTTCCCTGCGTCGGGCCGACATTTCTTCCTCTCCCGCGGTATCCACCACCATGGCCTTTATATCCTCCCTTATCATAGTGGGCGTTTTCTTGTTTCGGCTGATTTTCTTCTTAGACGCGGTACATTCTAGCACCTTGCATCATTTCCATCTCGCTTTCTTTCATTCATGAGCTCATATGCGCGGCAGTTGGATTCGTCATGTCCAACTGATTTACAGAAATTACAATACAAGCTCTTAGGTATCTTTACGTATTTCTGTATGAGATAACAGTCCTCCGGCCTGTGTCCTCTACTTCTACAGATTTCACACCATGGCGCCTGATTGTGATTCATATTCATTGGGTTTGGTACACCACTGTCAAGATAATCTTGAAATAGAGGGCAATGTTCTCTGGTGTGGCCCTCTCCTTTGCATCCTGTGCACCAAACTTCACGTTTGTGTTCATATCTCTGTTCTTTCCCATTCTTCATACCTTGCAACTCTAACGTCAAGGTGGTCAACTGGTTATGGATCTGTGACATCCCATAACTACTCTCTCCCATTGGTGAAGCCTGCAACTTCATTGCGATCTCTAAGGCCTCTGCCTGCGATGCAACCTTCTGCTGCATCAATGGTTGTCTGATGTGGGGCAATAGCGCAGCGATGAACCATTCCTGGTGCTGTTGCGGAGCTATAACAAAGCTCACTTGGTCTAACGATGTCTTAAATTTTTGGTCAAATTCCCATACCGTTTTGGTAGGCTTTTGCTTAATTTCTTTTAGCTCTGTTATGCACTGCGACTCGAATTTCGGCTTCTTAAACTCTGCGGTGAGTGGAGCATTAATTTCTGTTAGGGTTCTCGGCTGTGCCTGAGAATATTTCATAAACCAATGCAAGGCGTGGTCTCTGAAAGTGGTGATGAGTTGCGCTCTCTTCACAGCATCATCCTGAACTTGCTTTACACTCCATACGGCTCCACATAGAAACTAGTGTTGATCGGGGTCTTCTAGACCCGTTCCTTTGAATATCGACAGTTTTATATCATTATCGGTCATTCTCCTTCCTGGTTGTGCAGCGCTCTGAGTAGTGCTGACTATCTGCGTGGAAAAAATAAATGTGGTACTCGGGATAGTGCTGGGAATACTACTCTGCAGAACATTCTAAGATTGGGTATTCTGAACTAGAATAGTCTGGGTCGGACTGGCCTAAGCACCAACTCCTATGGTGTCAACGTTCTGTGGGGTGGGCTGCACTATGCTCGCAGCGGGTGGGTTCTAAGGTGTAATAGGGTGGATGGTGGCTGATGGTGGCGCGATCTGATTGTTAAGATCACATGGGATCTTGGTATCTACGTAGAGTCCAGGTCCTCCAGGATTCTTTTCTTTATTAAACTTATATCTCTTTCCACTTCTCAGATTATGTATCTCTTCGTCGGAATCACTAAAAATGCTATTGACCATGACAGATTCAAAAATATTACTGCATTCTTAAAACGCCTTTCTCAGCTAAAAGCATTTTAATGTATAGACTGAGATTGTTCAGGTACTTACCTCTGAATCCTTCGAAAAAGTATGCTTCGGCTTGACTGTAGGACTTTAGCGTGTCTACAGCAAACTCGGTCACAAATCCTTCAAGTATGCTATCAACCTAGAAGTCGACTGCTCACGATAGTGGGTTGTCTATTGCTTTGAACTGTGTCATGAGCTTTGAAGTCCACTCTGTAGGTACTCCTCCTTGAAAACATGTTTTCTTTTCTGAGAGTCGCGATATCCAAGCGTGTGGCTCGTTTGGGAACGAAGCCGAGAAAATCTCATGAAAATCTCTCCACAAGTATCTGTTCAACCACTGCACGTCTGATAGACGCGGATGTCTGTTATCTTTCTTTGCGAAATCTCTCTCGATCTTATCACACCAATTCGAGATCTCCTTCTTTTCGGGATGCCAATTGTCTGAACCTTCTGGGAACTGATATTCGTTGTCATTCATTACTTCATCCACTCATCACGGATTCTTAGTGTGGCAATGGAACCATTTGTTGGCATAGGTAACTGATCTAAGGGATTTCCAATATAGACCCAGTTTCTTTGCGGTTTTAATTTTAACCAACAAAACCCCTTTTCACCGGCCCTTTCGACAACAACCTGCACGCAGGTTGAGGTCTCACCCGAGGCGAAGTTATGGGGGTGCTGTAGAATCAAGTTTCTACAGTAGGGTGATGATTTGATGGGGCAAATATACTACGCAGAGCGCTATAGACTCACGCTGAGAACCGAGGGCCGCATGATGATAGTCTTCGCCGCGGGTTGATACCCCTTCCACTGACAAGCTACGTACCCAGCGCATCCACGAACTACGCGGGTCGCCCTTACTCACCCAAAGGGACAGTGCAACAGGCTCAAGCACTCCCACTTCGATGACAATCGTATTAAGGGTTTTCCTTGGTACGTATTCCTTTCATTACTACTAGTGACTATTTAGCCTTCTACTTGATGCAATCAAACAAACTATTAGTACTGCGCCCTTCCGGTGTTACACATTAACAGAACTTATGTGACCATTCTTGACTTGCATATATGTTTATCCACGGCTGATACATTCATAGACTTATAATACTTCACACTCATCAATCATCCATTCATGAAATACTTAACATATTATCCCCATGTTTCTCCTATGGCGAATACATACAAAAGCATTAACCACCCAACCGATAACTGAGAATTCAAGAATACATAGTAAGCAAACAAATAGTGCAAAATACAAACACATAGACAGTCTCACTACACAATATTTAACGTGGTTCACCCCCCAGATGGAGGCTACGTCCATAAGAACTGTTTTTAAATTAGCCTTTGGGAAGGGTACAATAGTTCTTGGTCTACGCACTCAGCTGTAGACTCTCTTCTCTCTCCACGGGCCTCTGCGCACTCAGCTTGCAGAGCCTTTACAAAATTGTTCCTCAACAGGAGTTTATCAAATCAGGAATAAGAACAATACAAAAATGAAGAGTAACCCTTTCCCATACAAAAATGCCTTATTTATAGATCATGCCCGTAGGTCATGTCTTTACAATTCATAGGCAAAAACCCTTAGGTTTCCAAAACCCGGCGTGGCTAACTACCAGCCTGATTGTCGCCATCGACAGCTCACTCCGCCTGCTCCAGGCTGTCCTGCTCGGCCACTCATGGCTGACATGCTCCTTTGACAGCCGCAGTCCTCAAAAACGGTTATAACTGCATCGTGGTCTGTCTCTTTCTGCCTCTTCCGCCTACCTGTCCCTATCGACGTAATGGCCTAGCTTCTCAACTGCTTGCTGCCACTCTTCCAAACAGGTCGCTTTCTCCTTCCTTCGTCCGTTGCTTTTCCAAAAATAGGTCACTTCCTCGTCTAAACTTTTCTTATATCTTCTTACCAAAACTTGTTGTTGAGCGGGTCCTGCGCATTAGCCTGGCTGCGCAACTAAATATGTCCAGCAAGCTGTGCACTTAACCATATCATGTTTTTCTACTGCGCAGCTCAAAATTGTGTTCCAACAAAATGGTACCTACTTGGGCCATGCCCAACAAAAGTTCTGAACTCTTACAAAAGAGCCTCTCAACTTTAATAGTTGTCCATCTTCGTAACCAGTCATGACGACCTTGTTGTTAGAGGATTTTCTTATCCACAATCCCATCAAACATGTGGATGGAATGGCCTTGCTTTCGAATCTGCACTAAGGACAGCAAGCTTCTCTGCAACTCAAGAAGATAGAGAACATTGTTTAATATGAAATCAGGAAATCCAGGCAATTTTAGCCTGATTGAACCAATTCCCTGTGGTTTGAGGCTAGATTTATCTGCAAAGTATACTATTTCATTCGCAATGTCATTCAGTTCCACAAAGCAATCTTTTCTAAAATTCACATGAGATGTTTTACTAGTATCAAGCAACCAACAATCTTTGTAAGGTGAAAGAGAAGTCATTTCATTAATTCCAAGATTGCAATGTGCAACGATACAATGAGCAAAATCAAGGGTTTTACCACCCTCTTAGTTTTTATTCTTATCTTCTTTATTTTTTCTACCTTTGATGGAGTTCCAAGATGCCCAACATTGATCTGCTTCATGTCCATTCTTTCCGCAGTGTGTGCACTTCACATCTGATCTTTTGCTTGAGTTGTTTTTTCCTCCTCTTCCTCTCAAATTTATTCTTCATTTGCCTCTTTTGCTGCTATCGCCCATAAAAGACTCGTAAGGCTTGTTCTTTGTTTTATGAGCAAAGCAAAGAGATTCTGTAGTACTTTCACTTGTTTTCTTTCCAAAAGCTTTCTCTCTGTCGGCAATCTTTTCTACCAGAACTTCAAAGGTGAGGTCTTTGAACTTGTCGCTTGCTTGCAAGGATTCAAGGTAGTTTGAGTGAGTGAGATACATAAATTTTACAAATGCTGCAAGTGGAAGGTCTGGTTTCGTACCAGAGGCTTGAATCTTGTGCATGATGGCTTTTATTTCAGATGTGACCATCATGGGGTCATTATATTTTACTTCAAGACTGAATAAATTTAACATTAATTGAATGACTTCCATTTCAGAGTGTTAATCATACAAATATTTTAGAGTTTTTAAGGATTCATAACATGTCTTTGCAGGAATAATATGTTGGCTCACCTCTTCATTGACAGTGGCATAAATCATAGCCAATGCTTTCTTGTCTCTAGACTGCCAAATAGAAAGTTATTTCTCTGATGATGGGGGATTTGGAGGTGAATAGATGACAGTGTCTTCGTCTGTGATGGTGGTCTTTCCTTCGCAAATGTCATCCCACAAGTCATTGTAGACATATGCAACCTTGATCTTCCTCCACCATTCTGGAAATGTATCCTTGCCAGTGAGTATAGCACCAACAACTAATGCTATTGAGTGCATCTTAAACCTGCAACTTATACAATTCTTTAAAAAAAATATAGGATGGAGGCTTAAAAGTCCTTCTCCTTTGCTTACATGTTGCCTGCAACAAATTATTCCACTCTTTTCTCGCTCTCACAATTACAATGATAGTCTTATTACAATGCTTCTTCAATATAGATAACTATTACACATTATAAAGATCCCATAGTCTTCAAACAATGCTTTACTTTCACAAGGATTGCAAGCATAAAAATATGCAAAAATTGTATTAAGACTAATGCAAATACCAAAGCTCCAATGAGAAATGAGCGTAGGTCGCAGCTTTCAACACTTCGCAGCTCTTCAAATATGGAGTCGCAAGTCGCAGCTTTCAATGGTTGCAAAGGAGGAGAGCTAGAAGCTTCATGGTGAAACCTCCAATGGACAAAAATGGATGTAGCCTTCAACACAATTAACTCAATTTACAAGATGTAGCTCATGATGCTTCAACGCTCATGTCACAACTCTTTCACTCCAACATAGCTCTTCTCAAGAGCGCAACCCTTCTTTCCACGAGTTGGCAGCTTCAGCTCCAGCTCCAAGAAGATAGCTCGCACCAGATGGAAGATACCTCCACGCAAGTCGCAGCTCTTTGTTATGTGATCGCAGCTCGCAGCTCGCAAGTATCTCATCACACCACGCCAAATCGCAGCATAGCTCACAAATTAGAGTTTTGCAGCTCTATGATATCAATGTGTTGCTCACTCCCACTCCAAATAACAAGAAGTAATGATGGATTTTCATCTCTAATGGAGTAAGTGTGGTTGCAACACCAACACGCTCTTCACACCGCAAGAGTAACTCCACGCAGGTCGCAACACTTGAAGAGATCACAGTCCTTCAACAAAAAACCGCATCTCACAAAATGGAGCAATTCTCACATAGAGTGTTAGGTCAAACTTAGGGTTTCCAACGGTCACACAAATTACATCAGAAACATTATACCTCACACTCAGCCTTCATGTGATAAGATCGCAGCTTCACAAGTGTTGAGGTTGCAACATCATTTCTTCTTTACAAGAGAAATATTCATGCAGTAGTAGATTAGGGTTTCCACTATGCGTGGTTATAAACTCTAACAAATTGGTATTCTACAGGCTCTCCAACACCGGTAGTATCACCAAAGCGTGCAGAGGACAAAAACCAGAAAAAACAAATTTTCGAGGCGTTGGAAAAATGAATTTTTGATGCAGTGATGGATCACCAAAGCGTGCAGAGGACAAAAGCCAGAAAAAACGTTATCTATGTAGAGGGCATGCAGAGCGGGACTAAGGGGAGCAGAGGGCAGAGAAAATGAATAGGAAATCTGAAGCCAGGAGGGTGCATAATGGCAGAATGCCAGAGCTCAAAATAGCAAGAGTTATGGCAGGCAACCAGGCTCATACCACTTGACGGTAATAACTCCTGGATTGTTTATTTTATTCATCAAGCATTATATTTATACAAAGTATTTCTAACCTTTGGCATTCATATTCCAAATAGTACATTAGAGTCTCCACTAGACTCTATGTCTTCCAACCAAAATGGAAGTTTTATTTATTTACAAATTACCCTAAGGATTCTAACAATATCAATTGTATCAAAGTATAATATAGTTGAATTAATTTCAAGTGACATGTTACCCTTAACAACTCTACAATTTGCAATTGGACTTCCACAATCCCTTAATGTTTAGTAAAAAAAACTGTAAGTCTTTACTAGTGAAATTTCAATCACTTATGTATCCCACTTATCAATGGAGGAGTTTACTATCAAACTTTTTTAAGCACTAAATTCCCAAAAGAGCATAAAATAAAAAAGAGAGAGTAATCCAATGCCTTAAGAATGAAGTAAGGAGATGAATAAGAAGCCTCTTTGAGGGGAAACCTCCCCATGCTATGTATAAAATGCAAAAGACAAAATGAGATGATCCTAAAGCTAGATCTTCGTGGTGTGTGTGTGTGTGTGTGTGTGTGTGTAGAGAGAGAGAGAGAGGCTACAATTACAATTCTAGTTGACCATATAATTACAATTAAGGTCCTAGTTGAACAATAAATACAATACTAATATAACAATGGAAATATAATGTCATGATATATAGGTATTAACACTCCCCTCCCCTTCAAATAAGTGTTGTCCTTAACACTTAATTAATTCTAGATGTTTATGCATGAAGAAATCACCTTCCCATGTCACCTATTCTATTGGTAAGTTCTTCTACTTGATGATGTACTCAATAATTGCTCGATTTCATAGTTGATTGATCCTTATCTCAAGGATTGTTTCAGGTTCTAGTATCAATTTCCTTTCTTCATTAATCTCTAGTAAAATAGTCTTAACAAGGATCTTGTCACCAATCACCTTTTTTAGGAAAGAAACATGGAAGAATGGATGTACACATGAACATGGAGGCAACTCCAACTTTTAAGCCATTCTTTCAATCCTCTGCAACAACTTATAGGGACCATATTACTTGGGTGCTAATCTATTGTTCTTCTTTTCTTGCTTGAGGGGCATATGTTTGTATGGTTGTGTCCTCGAAAATGCCCAATCCACCACTTCAATTTTTTTCACTACGATGTTGATTTGCTTGTTGGTTCATCCTATTTGGTGTTGTTATCTTTCAATAGCTGGAGAACCTCTTGTGGGTGCTCTATGTGATATTCCACTACTTGAACCTTAGCTTTTTGTATAAAGGATGATGTGATGGAAAGAGGATGATAGCCATAAAGTGCTATAAATGGTGACATTTTTTATGAAGTATTGAAGGATGTGTTGTAACACCATTCTTCTAAGGGAAACCACTTGACCCATTGCATTTATTTATCAAATGTAAAGCAATGAAGATACCCTTCTATGCATTTATTCACAAGCTCACTTTTCCCATTAGATTGAGGATGGTAAGAGGAGCTATAAGCCAATTGAATGCCCAAACAAGAAAATATTTCATTCCAAAAGTTACCAGTGAAAATTGGATCTCTATCACTTACAATAATCTTGGGGATTCCATGTACCTTCTGAATTGTTTCCATGAATGCTACAACTATTGTACTTGCTTTAAAAGGATGAGAAAGAGTGCAGAAATGGGTGTATTTTGTGAGTCAATTTACTACTACCATGATGTAAGTCTTTCCTTCTAACTTTAATAGACATGTGATAAAATCCATTGATACCTCTTCCCATTGTTGACTCGGTATGGATAATATTTGTATAAGACATGTTGTCTTAATTGTCTCTCCCTTGTTTTGTTGGAAAACCAAACATTCGACCACAAAATTCTGGAAATTAGTTTTGAAAATTTCCTAGCAAAAAATCCTTCTTGATCTCGTGATACGTTTTAAAGAATCATGGATGTCCCCATATAGGAGAAGTGTGCAATTCCAAAAGGACCTTCTATTTGAGTTGGTAATTCTTGCATAAATATAGGCAATTCCATTACCATAGTGAATCATTCTTCCACATAAGTTTATCTAGTGAACCAGGGTCCTCTTGTAGTTGTTCAATTATCTTGCATGCCTCATGATGATGTTTCCATTTTTTCCTTGCTTCTTCCACCCAATTAGATTGCATAATGGAAATAGAACAAAGTAAGCCCTCTATGTCATCTTCTTTTGAATCTTGAAAGTGCATCTATCACCACATTCAGTTTTTATTTTTTGTAGACAATTTCAAAGTCATAACCTAGCATCTTCGTAACCCATTTTTGTTGCTCTTCTAAATATATAATATTTGTTACAAGAATTACTTAAGACTTCCATCATATGTTCCTACCTTGAAGTGCCTTCCTATTAAATTAGGGTGTCATTCCCTAATTGCCTGCAATATGGCCAACATTTCCTTTTCATAAATTGATTAGAGCAATTATTTCCTCTTAAGTTAGCAACTTTCGAAGGCAATGGGCCTTCCTTCTTGTATTAAAACTGCATCGATTCCATGCCCTAAGGCATTGCATTCCACAATAAATATTTATGTGAAGGCAGGTGTGGCTAATATAAGAGTTGTACACATAGCCACTTAAAGTTTTTCAAAAGTTATAGTAGCTTCTTGAGTTCAACAGAATGTCTCCTTTTTCAATAAATTTATTAGAGTAGAGAGCTCTACAACTGAATGCCATGGATGTCTCTCCCATTTCTATGAGTTGGTGAAGCTTAATTGACAGAAAATGAAGGTAATTACCTTATTTTCCTAAGAATCAAAGCAATTTTCATGAGTTTGAGAAGGGGGGGAGGGAGGAAATTACCTCTTTAAGCATGCCAATTGGTGAGATCCCTTATGCTTGAGCTTTGCAAGCCTTTAGGCCTCCATTACCAGCAACTTACTATGAATCCTTACCTCTAGCATTCATCCTTACCTCCACTTCTACCAACAATAACTTGAAAAAATCTTGAAACTAACTACCATTTTGAATTTGCAAACAACTCGGAGGGAAAATTTGAATTCAAAAATGGGGGGTAAAATAGAATTACTTCATATTGATTCAAATAAGAATGATACTTACAACCTTGTCTTATAGATGCCATTCTTCTCCTTTGCTTGGATCCACTCCTCTACCATCCATTCCCTTGATGCCCAAAAGACTTTGTAGTAGAAAATCCTTTTGCCTTCAATCCCACAGCATAACCTTGCTCTCACTTTCTGTATTTTACTTTGCCCTAAACGCATCCTTTTATAGCATTGGGAATTGGGAACTCAGGAATCAAACTTCAATGTGGGATAATACATTTTTCCCGAGTTTTGATTTATTTCATAAAAAACCCACTTTCTATAGTTTTTTCAAGCTTTTGTGTCATAAAATCCAAAATTTCAGGCACAATTAATGCATATGCCATACATTTATTCCCACTTTCAAGTGGTAGAGACTGGATCTAGGACATCACATGGGTAGTTCAATTATTGAACCTTGCCTCTTTAGGCTACCTATGTCTTCACTCAATCCTTCCAATTGTGGATGTAGTGGTCAGATAAGAGAGGACTATCTCTTATTGTACTTTAATTTTTGTCTTCATATTACGGGCGAATGGTAAAATGTGCTTCCAACCTTCACTACTCAAGGGTGTTAATTTGATTATTAACATATGCTTCCTAATGTGTGAGGTACAAAGCGATGCTGAGGGTCGGAATACACTATCTCTTCAATTCTTATACTCTTCAATGATCTAGGAAGGATGACAAAGGAGTAGGATCATGGGTGCAATAGTTGGAAAATCACCTGCAAGTTAAACAAGGCAATTTCTCAAATATACAATATCTTTTTGAGGTGGGTATACCCATGCTCAGTAGTAAACAAGCATGGCCATGAAAAATACATAGTGTATCCATGTCAAAATTAAATTTTTAGAAATAAAAATGTGCACTTTGATGAGTGCGAGATCTTCATGGTACTTTAATCTTGTGCAACTCGAGCAGTGCATCGATGAGTGATACAACTGTTTTTCCCTATGTATTCAATACAAATCGATGATAGTACGAGTTTATATCATGTGAATATATGAGCTGATGTCAAGCATAATAAAACACCATTTGAATACCACTCATTGGTGTATATCATTAACATATGCGAGGAGACCCACCAATAACGATGATGGAATCCAAGGTACTAAGTACAAACTAGTAAGTGTGAATAGATGTTCTGAAGTCGAACACTTATAGAATCAAATAATCAGGTGTCATTGATGTATACCCACTATCATTTGCTATGAAACTTGCAACTAATGACTACAAGATCCAAGGTACTCCAGGGTTCCTAGATCCATTTCCTAGATGATGATTTGGTGTCGATAGGAATATATCCATCGGAAGGAGGGAATTAATACATCCCACATCAACTAATATGAAACAGAGATCAATAGTATGATGTAATTTGGTAAAGTTGTGATATCTAACACTGTATACTGACACAAGGAATGCCGAGATGATTGGTCAGGAATATTTGAGGAAAGGTCGACATTGTTTTAACTTCCCTTGAACACATAACACAATGTATAGTGACACTTGGAAACATAGGACTCGAGTAACTAACCTTAACGAAATCTACCAATTCCATATGCAATAACAAAATCTCCATATATGATAGGAACGATAACCCATCGGTGGAGATCTGTTCAAAATACTGGTACAGTTTCCTAAGGAAAATGTAGATGGTGTACATATAACTGATGCAAGGATATGTGTCATGTTCAAGGGCGATAAGGACTGACTATTGCCATTATCTTAAGGATGCAATATGAAATGATAAAGTAATCCCCTTTTTTGGATTTTTGTGTTTTCCAATTTTTAATACCTTTTGCATTTATTAGCTCGAAAAAAGAGTAAAGCATGCTATAGTAGATTAAAGGAAACAAGTGTCTCAAGGGCGTGCACCTATATTTCAAGGGCATGGGTCGGGCCAAGGCAAAGATACATATTGCAAATAATGGATAAGCTAGTTATTTGCACTCTTATGGGTGTTTCCTCCATGAGTATGGGTCAATTATACAGAAGCAATGGTTTATAGGTATCATGTAACAAAAAGTGACTAGAAAGGCAAACACACAACATAAGCAATAAGCAACGAAGTAGTAGGCACATATGTTCAAGTGTATATTTTAACACATGCTTATGTAATCCTACACAAAATTGAGAGGCCATCAGGATATGGTTAGAAATGTATTACAAATTAATATGCGGTCTCAAACTCTAAGTCATGATGGTACTAATAGGGATCCCAGGCCTATGAGAATAACTTAGCATGGGCACCAAAATGGAAATGGGGTGCTGACTAGAGTGCCCCTTGTTTGGTAGGCTCTTCTGTCGAAATGGTGGAAAATACATATATGATAGGCTGACCCACCAATTTCCAACAGGTTCGATCCAGGGGAAAATTTGGGTTGCAGAAAGTTCAAATGCATAATAATAGAGGGATAATCTAAACCTATATGCAACCTGCCAAATATACCTGATCGGATCGAGGAACATGCAAATCATGCTACTATACTTAGGTAGATTTAAACCAAGTATGTTCCCAGTGGCTCCACAAAAGATGTCCTTAGGTGGGTGCAACCAAATGTACATAACTTCAAGGATAGCTTCATCTGATGATAAAATGTCATCCAATAATTCATGTTAGCTGGGAGAGATCACAGCCCCAATGGGACAAATAACTAGATCATATTCCTCCTCCAATGGAATACTTTGATCCAAATTCGCCAAATCCATTTGAATAGCTTGGTATGAAACTTCTACGGCAGATACGGGTGTACTACTCTCAGTTTCACCATGTTCCATGGAATTAGGTAACTTTCTATCATTATTTTGGACTAAGGTGCCTTCCTTTAAGGATCCCTCTTATGAAGTGAAACCTTTCGTTGTGGTGGCATTAGGGAAAATTTCCAATGGAAAGTAAACCTCTAATATTATAATGAAAGGTAGATTAGTTTGTTGGGTAGATATTGGTGCAAGCCTTGTCCTAGAGTAAGTGTTTTGCTTACTCTTGTATTTCTTCTTCTCTCCTCTATATTCCATAGATTGGACTATAAGGATTTCAGAAGCATGGGAAGGATTAGCACTTTGCTCACCCTTGTATTTCTTCTTTTTTCCTCTTGGGTCTGCAACTTGGACTGTAAGCATTTCAGAAGTTTGGGAAGGATTAGCATGTTGTTGCATTTCCCGGCCAACTATACATTGCGAATTCTGAACAAACATTTGTCACATTTTCTGGGTAATCTGATCAAGTTGTTACACGTGGTGGCCTACCTAGATTGGACGCAAGTCTTATAGATCGGCTCCAAAAAGATTGGTTACTTCCTAGAACCTGACCAGTCTATTGACAAATGGGGTTAATGGGTGGATTGGACCCTTGCGTATTTGGGCCCCAAAAATATTGGTTACTTCTAGGCACCTAACCACACCATTGATGTGGTCCTTGGGCATGATAAGCATTCCAAGGTGGGTTTCCCCCTTACAGAGACTTCCCCCAAGAATATTGGGTACTTCCTAGAACATGACCAATAGGTGGATTGCCCCCTTAAGGAGTTGGGCCCTAAGAATATTGGTTACTTCTTGGATCCTGACCAAACCATGATGGTTTTCCTTGGGCTTGAAAATCATTCCAAGGTAGATTTCCCCCTTGTAGAGGCGAGCTCCAAAAATATTGGTTACTTCCCAGAACTTGGCCACTCCATTGAGGAATGGGGTTGATAGGTGGATTGCTTCCTAGCATGCTAGCTATCAGGGGTATGGGATTTCCCCCAGGAATTATGCTAGGATAAGTTGGAAGATAACCCCCCGAGACATTTCCACCCATCTATGGATGATAACTCCAATTGGCATTTATGTTCCATGATCCATTATTTCCACTAGGAATATTACCATTCCATGGTGAATGGTTGCTCCCAGAAGTAGAACCTGGAAAAGTATTTGGTATACCAAGAGGATCCTGATAGAATCCTTGTGTGTTTTGACCTTGATTAGCCGAACCATATGGAAAACCCATGTTTGGTAAGGCACACCCACTAGTAGGGATGCCTACAGACGAAGTGGACGTACTTTCAGGATTGGAACCCGGAACTGTACCAACTGGCACATAAGTACTAGTTGAACTTGTGCTAATGACACAAATATTAACTATTGGGATTGGTTTAGAGGCCAAGGTGGAAACATTTTTGCCTCCTATAGCCATTTGAGGTTGCGTTGATGTGATCCCTTGAGCTTTTGAAGAAGCCATAGGGTCAAGTGTTGTATTCTGCATGTTATTCAAATATTTGAAAAGAGGATTATATAATCCAGTGACTAATTGATGTGAAGTACAACTAGGTATGAAGGACCTCTTAAGGGTGGGTTGACGTGAGTATTTTTGTCATTACTTAAAGTTTCAATTTCAAATGGAGCAAGATCATCAACTATTTTTTTATTCTCCTCATTATGTCACGGTGAATTTTTAGTGTTTGTCTCATGTTGTCCTTCTCTATAAATATCAATTGAATTTAAAAGTTGTTTAGTTTCCAAGTCACTAGGATGTGGTTTTTGTATTCATCTCTGTAATTTAGCGGGGTCTTCAGATTCTTGTCACTCGCCTCATTGCCGCTGTGACTAGCGGATCGGGAGAGTAGCCACTTTGAAGTTTTAATGTAAGGATTTGTTTATTGTGGTATATTTAACAAAAATATAATCAAGATTCAAACAATCCTAAATGCAATCTCGACTCAACAAAAACAAAGTGTCCACACAATGAAATATGTCCTATGAATTCAAGCAAACAATCTACTTTTCCAAAGAACCAAAATTCTTTGAAAAGCTGGATTAGAGGGCCTTCCGAAACTAGTATCTCATGAGGGATATCAAGCCTCAAATAATTACTAATAGCGAAGGTATGGGAAACAATTATAATAAACTTTAATCACCAAAGGCGCAAGTATTGGTTCTAGACCAATCACCCTCCCAAGGATTAAAAGCTTCAAATTTTGTCTCAGGTACCGCAAGTGTCCCCCACTCGCAATAGCCCATGAGATATCCTAGGAATAGCAACTAAGGTTACCACTTCACAATCGATAGTCAGGTGGAAAAGTTGTAAGTCTAGGAAAATGCACATAAACTAGATACTCCAGAAAGCGATGTCACCCGAAGGACTTGTCACTTAGTTGGAATACCATGATGTGCTCATGTACCACTAAACAAGAAAGAGGGACGGTACCACCCTTACTTATCCAGATTTACCTCATGCTTGACGCGTGTTTTAGATGTCCTTTCCCGACAAGCATTTTTTGCTAATAATGGATTTAATCACTCATTAATTAATGTTAGTTTCAAAAGATTGTGGCCCTGGAGTGTTAACTCTCCAATCCTAATCCAAGGCCTTAGCCTAATCTTGTTGGTGATATGAAAATCAAATCTTGGTTAGTTTTATATTAAGCACACATTTTAAAGGTAATTTGCTTAGTTTCAATAGTGACAATGAAACTAGTGGTGTTTAGACTCGAAGTATTGAACCAAACAATGCATAAATGCTCACTACTCTATCCTTTAATTCGATGAACTCTCTAAGATACAGAAAAGTAAGAGGTTCTCTATAGGTCTTTCAAACATGCAAGTATTGCAAACTTTTCAAAAAGGAACCATTCTTTTAACTTGAAAAGGAATTTTTCCAAAAAATGACGTTTAAATGTCACAAATTGCTACTTTTCTCTCTTCAACAAGTTTTTGAAGCAAGGGTTCAAAAGGTTGGTTTCAGTTTGTGAAATGTATCCCAAACTTACTCAAATCAACTTAATTCGGAATTAAATCTTGAATGATAACTGTTTCAATTAATTTTGGTTTCCAAAAAGTCTCTCAAACTAGTGTTTCAAACTTGGAATTGTGGTTCTATCTTGGTTTACAAATTGCATAAAGTTCTTTCCAAATGTCTGAATAAGTGTCCAAGTCAAGTGAAGTTCTTCAATGTCTTGAAAAGGTGATGCAAAATTTTGGTAAATTGTTGAGTTTTTGGAACAATTCTTCATTGAATTATGGTTAATTATTAATTTCAAGAATCTTTTTAAACCAAGCAATTACCTCATTTGAAATGAATCCAACTCTTTACACTAGGGATCCCTATTTCTCATTTGCAGGACCACTTGAAATCGCAAGCAAAGAGGATATGTAGAGCCCTTTTAAGTTCTATGAATTAAACATTTACACTTGAGATCCACTTTCTCATTTGCAGGGCCACCCGAAAGCAAAAGTAAAGAGGATACTCGTGGCTTGAAAAATATGCTCCAAACTCATATCTAATTTATCACACTTGAGATCCACATTCTAATTTGCAGGACCACCCTAAAGCACAAGCAAAGAGGATACTTGTGGCTCGAAAATATGCTCAAAAATCAAATCTAAACTATTACACTTGAGATTCACTTTCTCATTTGTTGGACCACCCAAAAGCGCAAGCAAAGAGGATACTCAAGGCTCGGGTACAATGCATCATAAGAAACTTTGAAATTGAAAAACATATCTCTAATTGTATTAAAAAATATCAAAAATTAAAAGATCCAAACTAAGAAATTCACCAATTAGTCATTTTCTCTTGTTTTTTAGGGAATTTTTTTTTAAACTATCTTAGGTGTAGTGTTCAAATTTTTGAAATTTTGTGTCAAAATTTCTAAAAATATTTCAATTTTTTTCTTTATTGTGATTTAAAGTGTGTTTCAGATCTGCAAATCCATGCAACTCAACAATTCATAGACCTAAAGGTTCTTGAAAATAGTAAACTATGTTTTTCAATTCTTCGAGAATTTCCTTACAAACTAGTAATTAAACTTCTTAAATTTTGTGAAATCAGTTAAAATTCCAACTATTAAAGGTGAAATTAAGGATCTAAATACTAAATATCTCCCAAAAAATTCATATATAAGCAATATTGGAAGAAAATTTTGAATTCAGAGCCAAAAAAACATCAAATTATGTCAATTTCCATTTTTTTTTTGGAGGTTCTCAACTTTAAATTCTCCAAATGAGATGCTCCCAAATTCTTCCAAATATTCTCCTAACTAATCCTAACAGATGTCTAGAGGATGCTGCAAGCCTGCAAAGTCTAAATTATTAACAAATTGAAGGCCTAAAACAACGAATTACATTTTCTTATTTTTGACAATTTTTGGCAAATTAAGAACACAAATCTTCAATTCATTTATGAAATCATCAAAGTTCATTAAATGGAGGTATGATTCAGGATATAAAGGTCTTATCATAGCTTTCCCAGCCTGTAAGAAGAGAAAAAAATGAAAGAAACTCAAGATCTAAGTCAAAATTGGGTCAAATCTCACTTCTTGGGAGTGGGCACTATTGTTTGCACAGTGGCCTGTGTTCTAAGGTTATGGACTCCCCTTTGCTTAAGGTAGGTCACGTCCCTCTCAGGATAGGGATAGTATGTGATTGTCATAGCTATAGATTGCGTCCGACGTGACTGTCAGTTCTGTAAGATGCGTCCGAGTATGGGAAAATCAATAAAGATAGATCTACGCGATAAAAAAAAATCCAAATCTTTTACTCCAAAGAATTAATTATGATGCACGGTAAGGATTTAAAGGTTTTTAAACAAAATTAGAGAAAATATTTAGAGGATATAATAGCAAAACACCAAAATTAAGGGAAATAAATTCAAAAAAATTTAAAACCCTCTCAAGTATGGTCACCAATCTGTTAGTAGAGAAATTTACAGCTGAATGCCGTGGATATCTTTCCAATTGCTATGAGTTGGTGAAGCTCAACTAACAGAAAATGAAGGTAATTATCTTTTATTTTCCTAAGAATCAAAGTAATTTTCATGAGTTTGAGAAGGGGGGAGAGAGGAAATTACCTCTTGAATCATGCCAATTGGTGAAGATCCCCACTTCTTGAGCTTTGTAAGCATTTGGGCCTCCCTTACCAGCAGCTTGCCATGCATCCTTAACTCTACTTCAACCAACAACCATTTTAAAGGTAATTTGCTTAGTTTTAGGAGTGGCAATGAAACTGGTGGTGTTTAGACTCAAAGTATTGAACCAAACAATGCACAAATGCTCACTACCCTATCCTTTAATTCAATGAACTCTCTAACATACGAAAGAGTAAGAGGTTCTCTATAGGTCTTTCAAACATGCAAGTATTGCAAACTTTTCAAAAAGGAACCATTCTTTTAACTTGAAAATGATTTTTTCAAAAAATGATGTTTAAATGTCACAAGTTACTACTTTTCTCTCTTCAACAATTTTTTGAAGCAAGGGTTCAAGAGGTTGGTTTCAGTTTGTGAAATGTATCCCAAAGTGAATCAAATCTACTTAATTCATAATTAAATCTTGAATGATAAGTGTTTCAATTAATTTTGGTTTCCAAAAAGTCTCTCAAACTAGTGTTTCAACCTTGGAATTATGGTTGTATCTTGGTTTACGAATTGCATAAAGTTCTTCCCAAATGTCTGAATAAGTGTCCAAATCAAGCGAAGTTCTTCAATGTCTTGAAAAGGTGATGCAAAATTTTGGTAAATTGTTGAGTTTGGGGAACAATTCTTCACTGAATTATGGTTAATTATTAATTTCCAGAATCTTTTTAAACCAAATAATTACCTGAAGTGAAATGAATACAACTCTTTACACTGGGGATCCCTATTTCTCATTTGCAGGACCACTCGAAAGCGCAATCAAAGAGGATACGCATAGCACTTTGAATTTCTATGAATTAAACATTTACACTTGAGATCCACTTTCTCATTTGCAGGACTGCCCGAAAGCACAAGCAAAGAGGATACTCGTGGCTCGAAAAATATGCTCTAAACTCATATCTAATTTATCACACTTGAATTCCACATTCTCATTTGCAGGACCTCCCTAAAGCACAAGCAAATAGGATACTTGTGGCTCAAAAATCAAATCTAAACTATTACACTTGAGATTCACTTTCTCATTTGCAGGACCACCCAAACGCACAATCAAAGAGGACACTTATGGCTCGGGTACAATGTATCACAAGAAACTTTGAAATTGAAACAAATATCTCTAATTGTATTCAAAAATAACAAAAATTAAAAGATCCAAACTAAGAAATTCACTAATTAGTCATTTTCTCTTGTTTTTTAGGGATTTTTTTAAAAATTATCTTTGGTGTAGTTTTCAAAATTTCTAAAAATGTTTCCAATTTTGTATTTGTTGTGATTTAAAGTGCATTTCAGATCTACAAATCCATACAACTCAACAATTCATAGGCCTCAAGGTGCTTGAAAATAGTAAACTATGTTTTTCAATTTTTTGAGAATTTCCTTGCAAACTAGTAATTAAACTTCTTAAATTTTGTGAAATCCGTTAAAATTCCAACTATTAAAGGTGAAATTAAGGATCTAAATACTAAGATGTCCCAAAACATTCAGATCTAAGAAATATTGGAAGAAAATTTTGAATTCAAAGCCAAAAAAAATCAAATTATGCCATTTTCCATTATGAGATGCTCCCAAGTTATTCCAAATATTATCCTAACTAATCCTAACATATGTCTAGAGGATTCTACAGGTCTGCAAAATCCATATTATTACCAAATTGAAGGCCTAAAACAACGAATTACAGTTTCTTGGTTTTTGACTTTTTTTTGCAAATTAAGAACACAAATCTTCAATTCATTTATGAAATCATCAAATTTCATTAAATGGAGTTATGATTCAGGATCTGAAGGTCTTATTATAGCTTTCCCAGCCCATAAGAAGAGAAAAAACTGAAAGAAACTGAAGATCTAAGTCATAATTGGGTCAAATCTCACTTCTTGGGAGTGGATGCTACTGTTTGCCCAGTAGCTCGTGTTCTAAGGCTATGGATGCCCCTTTCCTTAAGGTAGGTCACGTCCCTCTTAGGATAGGGATAGTATGTGACTGTCAGAGCTGTATATTGCATCCAACGTGACTATCAGGTCTGTAAGATGTGTTAGAGCACGAAAAAATCAAGAAAGATAGATCTACGTATAGAAAAACTCCAAATATTGGATCTAATAGCAAAACACCAAAATTAAGGGAAATAAATTCAAGAAAATTTAAAACCCTCCCCAGTATGGTCGGCAATCTAATAGTAGAGAACTTTACAACTAAATGCCATGGATATCTCTCTCATTGCTATGATTTGGTGAAGCTCAATTGACACAAAATGAAGGTAATTATCTTATTTTCCTAAGAATCAAAGCAATTTTCATGAGTTTGAGAAGGGGGAAGGACAAAAATTACATCTTGAAGCATTCCAATTGGTGAAGATCCTGAATGCTTGAGCTTTGCAAGCCTTTAGGCCTCCTTTACCAGCAAATTGCCATGCATCCTTACCTCTATCATGCATCCTTACCTCTACTTCTATCAACAATAACTTGAAAAACGATTGAAACTAACTACCAATTTTGAATTTGCAAACAACTTGGAGGGAAAATTTGAATTCATAAATGGGGGTAAAATTGAATTACTTCATATTGATTCAAAGGAGAATGATACTTACAACCTTGTCTTACAGATGCCATCCTTCTCCCTTGATTTGATCCACTCCTCTACCATCCATGCCCTTGATGCCAAAAAGCCCGTGTAGTAGAAAATCCTTTTGCCTTCAATCCCATAGCATAACCTTGCTCTTACTTTCTATATTTTACTTTTCCCCAAATGCCTCCTTTTATAACATTGGGAATTGGGAACTCGGGAAACAAACTTCAATGTGGGATAATACCTTTTCCCCAAATTTTAATTTATTTCATCAAAAACCCACTTTCTATAGTTTTTTCAGGCTTTTGTGTCACAAAATCTAGAATTTCAGTCACAATTAATGCATATTCCATGCATTTCTTCCCACTTTCAACTGGTGGAGACTTGATATGGACCTTCAAGTGCATAGTTCAATTATTGAACCTTGCCTCTTTAGGCTACCTATGTCTTCACTCAATCCTTCCAATTCTAGATGTAGTGGTCAGATAAGAGAGGATTGTCTATTATTGATCCACCTCTGAAGTCAATTGGCTTGTTTCAACTACTAGACCTAGTCCTAGTCGACGACTTCTTAGCACCATAGTCGAAGACCGACGACTCCAGCACACTTAGTCGATGACGACTATTGTGCATCGATGACAACTGACCGACTACGACAGATTGTCCCTCTGTCTTCTTGTCGACTGTGACGGTTGCACTTATCAGACCGCTACAACTTATTTTGTAACTGAATGTAACGAGCAAGTAGCTAAAGCATTCTCAACACTCTATATAAGTATGTACATTATTGTAACATAAAAAGACATTGATGGAGAAAAAATGATAGCAAAGTTTTTTATCCAAATTCTTGCTTTTTTTCTATGGATATTCTTGATCGTTTTCTTGTTCTGGATTGTCGACTTAGTTAATTTGCTTCTGCCATAACAACCCTCAACTCATTCAGTCGAACCTATTGTCCCTCGTCGAACTCCTATGAGACGCGGATCATTGGTATCAGAGCTTGATCTTGCGTAAGTTTTGCGGAGATAGTTCTTGTTGAAGTTACCTGACTTGTGCATGTTCAAACATGCTCACAAACCCAGCAATCTGGATAGATCCTACCTTCGACTTCTGAGTATCTACCAACTCACAACACTCAACTGAAGATGGCAAAAGAAGCAGACAATAAATATGCAACTGAAGATACAAAGCGACTCATTGAGAAAGCACTTGCTCGATAATGAACTAAAATGTACGAGCATTTCAATGAGATTCTTGCACGAATCACTAGTTCATTTGGCTCGACTTCAGTTAGTAACCCGATAAGAAATGCAGTTGACAAAGTCAGTCCTTTTAAGGTACATATGAACTTTATATACCGAATCTAGAAGGAAATATTGATGTCAAATTTGTAGACAACTAGATATAGTAGCTGGAATCCTATTTCTCTATGAATCAACTCTCATAAGTTGAGAAGATCACCATTGCATCCTTGAAAATGTCAACTTCTGTGCACTGTTGGTGGGAGAATCTATCGATAAAAATGGAGAAATAAGACAACCCCATAGAAACGTGGGATAAATTTGTCGAGCATGTCTGAAGGGATTTCTACCCACCCAAATACATTGAACAATAGTATAAGAAGTGGCAACAACTAATCCAATGGAGTGACCAATCTGTGCAGAGCTATACCGATGAGTTCTATCGATCGATGGATAGAATTGGCATTTGGGAAGAGGATAAATTTCTTGTTATGGAGTAAATCAATGGATTTTCGCCATACATTTAGCAGGAGATGGAGTTCCTTATTGTCAATACGCTCGCAGATGCATTCCATTGTGCTAGAAAGCTTGAAGTGAAGCAGAAAGGAAAAGCACGCCTCACGACTAAGCCAACGGGACGACCATCTAACAAGAAGTCTCTGTCGTCAACCAACTCTAACAAGTCCAAATTCCCGTCTCACCCAACTCCGCCTATGCAATATCAGGGTAAGAGACCTACGCAGAGAGGTAATAGGGAATGTAGTAAAAAAAAAACCTGCCAGGAAATGGTGTGATTACCACAACTCATCGTGGCATGACGCGTCTGAATGCAAAGCTCGGAAGACATTCTTAGTGAAACTGTCTACATATGACTTGACTAACAAAGTCATTGTGGAATTCGAACCAGAATCGTCGTCTCTCCTGGCATCGACACCGACAACTCCAGTTGCCTCAACTATTGATGATGAGGAGGAACGAGAGCTTCTATTCCATACACATATATGGGTTCATAACAATCCTTTGCATCTGATTGTGGATAATGGTAGCCATTTGAACTTTGTTTTTGAAACTCTTGTGAAAAAACTTGGTCTTGTCACTACTCTGCATCCTCAGCCTTATAACATTGGTTAGATGATGGATAGACAGGAACTTCGAATCACCCGACAATGCAGACTCGCCTACTTCGTTAAGCCTTTCAAAGATGAAGTACTCTATGATGTGGCACCGCTCTCAGTAGTCGATGATTTGTTTAGAAATCCATACTTGTGGGATCGACATGGAAGTTATCAATCACGACCGCAGAAGGTGATTGTCAGAATTCAGGATTAGTGGTATGGTATACCAGAGCGGCGACCTGTATCGACAGTTGAGATGGTATTTACTAAACAGGTTAAAAATTTAATCAACCATGCTCATAAATTGCATTGATCATGATTAATCCTCAACATTCTAGGAAGACTATAGCAACTAGTCAACTCTCTGAAAACTGTAGTCCTCGACAACAGCAACGAATCGACATCATTCTTGAAGAATACCAAAATGTGTTCAAAGAACCAAATAGAGTACCTTTACACTGTGAGGTAAAACACTCCATTGAACTCACTCATGGTTCTTCATTACCTAGCACATTTGTCTACAGGAGGTCCATTATCTAGAATGAAGAGATTCGTCTATAGATCCAAGATTTGATTAAGGGCCATATCTAACCCAGTTCCTCTCTGTGTGGAAGTTTAGTTGTTCTTGTTCAGAAGAAAGTTGGGACTTGGTGCATGTGCATCGACTACAGGGCACTCAAAAATATTTCGGTAAAGAATTGATACCCTTTACCAAGAATAGATGAATTGATTGATTGTCTGAAAGGTGCTAAATTATTCACTAAACTTGATCTCAAGTCAGGATATCATCAGATTTCGATCGAGCCCTCCGATGTATGGAAAATTGCTTTCAAAACCAAGGAAGGATTGTTTGAATGGTTACTCATGCCTTTCGGTTTAACCAATGCACCTGCAACCTTCATGCAATACATGGATGACGTTCTTCGACCTTTTGTTGGAAAATTTTGTATTGTCTCGATGACATCCTGATTTTTAGTAGATCATGGGAGGAACATGTTCGACAGCTCTAGCAAGTCCTCAACACCCTCCGACAACATCAACTCTACTTGAATTTGGAAAAGTGTTCATTTGCGATGGACAACATCAAATACGTGGGGTATGTTATCGACTCTGTAGGCATTCACGTCGACTTAGACAAGATACAGAGCCTCAAATATTGGCCAATTCCTCAAAACATTCATGAACTAAGAATTTTTCTTGGTTTGGCGAATTTTTATCGATGATTCGTACTTGGCTTCACTCATATAGACTGGCCTTTGACTCAACTAACTAAAGGAAGTGGGAATACTATCTTCAAGTGGATGCCAACACAGCAGCAACCTTTTGAGAAGCTCAAGCACAAACTCTATACTACACCAGTACTTGTTCTACTCGATTTACATCATCCATTTGAAGTCGAAACCGATGCCTTCGACTATGCTATGGGTGTTGTGATCACACAAGACGGCCACCCAGTCGCATTACACTTAGAGACTTGCAATGACACTGTTTGGAAGTATTTGACATATGAAAAGGAGCTCTATGCCACTATACAAGCTCTTAAGCAATGGAGACACTATGTTATTGTCAAGGAAACGGTCGTTCATACCGACCATAAGCCCCTACAATTTTCTCCATCCCAATCTAATATACAGATGACCAGACAGGTCAAGCGGATTAGTTACCTACAATAGTTTCAGTTGGTAATTAAGCATCGGAAAGCCAAAGCCAATGCAGCAGTTGATTGCCTTAGTTGACCACCGGTTACTTCACTTCCTACAGTCTTAAGTATGCATGGATATGACACCATTACTAGGAAACAATAGTATGGACAAGATGTTGATTTCTCAATGGTGTACCAACAACTCCAGACAGGTCAAGCGATTGCTCTCGACTACCACGTGAAGGACAACTTGTTTTACAATCTTGGACAACTTTGTGTACCAACATGTGAGCGCCGACAAAAGCTCATTTGGGATGCACACTACAACAAAAATGCAGGACATTTTGGAGTAACAAAGACACTCGCTATACTCCAAAAGTACTTCTACTAGCCTTTACTCGAGACAGATGTCGACAAGTATATCAAGTCGTGTGTGGTTTGTGCCATCACCAAGCCACCAAACCGACGACATGGTTTTTATACACCCTTTCCAGTCCCTAATTGAAAATGGGAATCGATTTCCTTAGACTATGTTACTGGATATCCTATTACCTGACACTAGCATGATGCAATCCTGGCAGTGGTAGATCGATTTTCCAAGATGGCTATCCTTATTCCTTACAAGAAGACCACACTCACACAACATATTGCTCAGCTCTTCTTTGAGAATGTCTGGAAACACTATGGCTTGTCGACTTCAATCATTTCCGACCACGACTCCATATTTCTAATCACTTTCTGGTAGACGCTCTGGCAACAGTTTGACACACAACTATCGATGTCAACCGCATTCCATCCCGAGACCAATGGACAAACAGAAGTTGTGAATCGCCTAGTAGTACAACTACCCCGCATGTACAATCACTAGCATTATCAAACATGGGATGAAAGTCTTTCATACATCTAGCATAGCTATAATCACGCACATCATAGCTCTACAAGCAAGATTATGTTTGAAGTTTGTTATGGATTTCAACCCTCGATGCCTCTCAACTTAGTCAACCAGCCGACTGCCTTGGTTGACACCGACCATGGACATCGAGAAGTTGAGAAAGCACTCAAGTTCAAGGATCAAATTTGTGACATCCAGAAGCAAGCATAGGAGATGTTACAGCAAGCTAATGCGAAAGCTAGGCCCGACACAACAAGCATCGTATTCCTCATTCTTTTCAAGTTGGAGATAGAGTCTGGTTACATCTCAAGAAAGACAGGTTTACAAGTCCATACAATAATTTAAACCCTTTGATATATGTTCCTTACATCATTCTTGGGAATATTGGGGAAAATTATTTTAAGCTCAACATTCCTTCATGCCTGGGTTTACATCCAGTATTTAATGTGGATCTACTTCGACCATATCATGCACCATTGCTTGAACAAAGTAACTTGAAGATGACAGAGCCTAAAGATATACACCCATATGTTTAGGATCCTCTACCTGGTGACACAATCATAGGCCGACGAATACACCGTACAAGGACGCAAGCAATTCCCTTGTTTCAAGTGGCCAAAGTCAGACAACTTCCATCCCAAGGAAAGTGGTATTCTACTGTTGAACTGACTGAGAATTTTCCTCATCTGCATGAGCAAGCAATGGGGACCATTGCTTCTTAAGGAAGGGTGAATGATACACCTCGAAATTTGATTAGCTTGTTTCGACTCGTAGGCCTAGGCCCAATCGACGACTTCTCAGCACCGCTCGTCGAAGACCAATGACTCCAGCATGCTTCGTTGACGACGACTATTGCGCACCGACGACAACTGACCGACTACGACAGATTGTCCCTTTATCTTCCAGTCGACTATGACGGTTGAACTTCTCAAACTGCTAAAACTTATTTTGTAACTAAACGTAACGGGAAGGTAGCTCAAGCATTCTCAACACTCTATATAAGTTTGTACATTGTTGTAACATAAAAAGACATTGGTGGAGAAGAAATGATAGCAAAGTTTTTTATCCAAATTCTTGCATTTTTTCTATGAATATTCCTGATTGTTTTCTTGTTCTGGATTGTCAACTTAGCTAAGTTTCTTCCGCCATAACAACCCTAGACTCATTTAGTCAAACTTGTTGTCCCCCGTCGAACTCCTGGGCGACGCTGATCACTTATTGTACTTTAATTTTTATCTGCATGTTGTGGGAAAATAGTAAAATGTGCTTTCAACCTTCACTACTCAAGGGTGTTAATTTCATTGTTAACATAGGTGCTACTATTTGACCATAGTTCTCGACGAACTTGTAGTAGTATCCTGTCAATCCTAAGGATCCTCTAAGATTCTTCAAGGTTTTAGGAATTGGCTATTCCATGATAGCTTTAATTTTGTTAGTGTCCACTTTGATGCCTTTGTGAGATACAATATGACCCAAATATTCCACTTCATGAATCCGAAAGGCACACTTAGAAGGCTTGGCATATAATTGGATCTCCTCTAATAGTTTTAAGACCTTGTCAACATATTGTACATTCTCTTCCCTATATTTGCTATAGATTAGCATATCATTAACAAAAAAAATTACTAACACAAATTTTATGAGGAAGGGTTTAAAAATAGAATTCATCAAGCTTTGAAATGTGCAAAGTGCATTGGTAAGGCCAAATGGCATCGCCAAAAAATCATAATGACCTTCATGTGTTCTGAAGGTTGTTTTTAGAATGTCTTATTTCCTCATTATGAATTGATGATATCCAGAACGAAGATCAACTTGGTAAAGAAAAATGCTCACTATAATTCATCTAATAATTCATCAATAACAAGAATAGCAAACTTATCTTTAATCGTCACCTTCTTGAGCTTTTTATAATGTGGACACTTATGATATGAAACTTCTTTTTGTGAACTATTGCCATTGGTGCAAAGAAAACACATTGGCCAGGTTGGATGATGCTTGCATCTAACATTTCTTGAACCATATTTTCAATCTCACTCTTTTGTGCATATGGGTACCTGTAGGGTCTGATGTTAGGTGGCACACTTCCTAGTTGCAAGTGAATAACATGATCATGATCCCGAGTAGGTGAAAGAACTTTAGGCGTATCTTCAAATACCTTGGAATGATTGTTAATAACTTTTTGGAGATGCACTGGAATAGATGGTATATAACATATAGTGAGTATAATTGTGCAATTACTCCATGGTATTCCTTTTTTAACAATTTTGTCATGCTCTTGGAGCTTATCACTTTAGAGGGTTTCCCTGGAATACCTATGATTTCAATTTCCTTTCCTTTTGAAGAGAATCTTATGAAAAGTTATAGATAATTAAGATAAATTATTCCTAATGATTCTAGCCATTGTATCCCTAGTACAACATTATCACCACCCATTTGGATTACAATCATTGGATTATCCAATAAATACTCCCCAATATTAAGCTTGAGACTATGGAACTTCCCTGGGCAATTTATGGTGCCTCCATCTGCAATCGTTACTTGAAATTCCAATGTTGGATATAGAAATCAATTGAGAAGTTTGACTAAATGGCAATTACTAAAGTTATGGGTACTACTAGACTCAGTCAACATTGTTACCTTTTTCTTTTTGATATATCCTTATATCCCGAGGGTTTGAGGAGTGATAATGCTAGCTAATTAATGGAAAGATATAGTTGGGGATGTATTTTCTAGATCTAACTCTCGAGACTATTTCAGTTCTAGATATTCTTCCTCTTCACAATCTATGTATAATAATTTCTTCTCACTACACTTATGCCCCTTATTGTAATTGCTAACATAATCAAAACATAGCCCCTTTTAAGAGAGCGAAATTGTACGAACCGCCACGTGTCCAATTTTGTTATTCTGCTTTAATTTTTTTTTACCATAGACACTATGGTTCATATTCCTTTTGATGCAATAGGTGGCACTCAATTTGGATCTCGAGAGCTTCAACTATACCTATTTTACCCATAACACTTGTTTGAGACTATTTTTTGGACTAGTCAAAAACACTAACTTCCACCGACTATAACTCCAAACTTATAACTAACTATCTGAAATTTTTACCGTAGATACTTCACTATGTCCTCTGAGGCTCCTCTAAATTTCATTGTCTGAGACATTCTTCGAGGCGGAAGCCTCCTTATACAGTGTATCAAATCCACAAGACAAGATGAGATTATCCTAAATCTGGGTCTCCTTGGGGTGCGTGCGTGTGTGTGTGTGTGTGTGTGTGTGTGTGTGTGAGAGAGAGAGAGAGAGAGAGAGAGGGAGAGGGTACAATTACAATTCTAGCCGACCATATAAGTACAATTAAGGCCATAGCTTACCAATAAAGACAATACAATAACAATGGAAATGTAATGTCATAATATATAGGGCTTAACAGACTCTCAACATGGATTTCTCGAAGACACCTAGATGCATTTATGTCACCCTTCAAATGACCCATTACCTGCACCACTAAAATTGAATGAGATCAAATCATAACATATGAATATAGATATGAGCTATAATTAAGCATTACATCAAATGAAATTATATTGGTTTCATTAATCTTTGCAACATTTAGTTTGGCTTCCATAACCTCCCTCTTTATTTAGTCAACTCCACCTATGAGTCATGCATTTCATGTCATCCTGCCACAATTCATACTTGCTTTCCATTATTCGTAATAATTTATCGACATATTATCAACTTATATCATACAAGCATCCAAATTATCATTTATTAACCCATTGACGTAAGCAATCAAGACATCATCAAGTTACACGACTAACTACTCAGTTATTACAAGTACATAAAGTCATCCTTAGAAAACATTTCACATGTCACAAGTATATATATCCACCCTATATATAAATATAAAACCCATGAACACGTTAACAAATTTATGGTTAACCTCCTTATGTTATTCCAATAGAATTAAGCAAGGAGCGGCGTTACATAGACATCCCATCCTATAATTGATTAAATACATCAATCAATGGTTGTAGGTAGACATCCATCTTCTTTACTTGTCTTCTATGAGGGACTATAAGAGCCAACATAAGATGTTTGGAACAACCATGGGGGTGCATTTTTATTGATCACTACTACTAGCCAAACAAAATAGTTAATGTTTTGGAGGGAATATGGGTTAACTCATCCATGGATATTCTCAATTGAAGGCTTTGTACTTCATCCTTGAATTTATCGAGCCATGTATCGTCTATATGCTTCAGTAGCTATTGAATATGTTGGCATTCACATAACTCCTAGCTCACTTTTGTGCGAGGCATGCTACCTCTACAACACAACTAGTTCTTTGAAATGGTATTGCCTTTGAATCCTTAGTATTATAGGCATGTGCCTCAATATCTTATGAGGAGGACTATTTTCCTTACCCTTACTTCTTAATTCATGGTACCTGTCATGCCCAGATTTTGGACATATATCTTTGTTAGCGTATTTGTATCTATATAGAATATACTCATTCGAACACACATTATATGAAATGCACTCATCACCCAACCTTTTCAATGTTTGCTTTGCCTCTTTGCGGTTGCTAGGCAAGACATTGTTGTCAAGCAAGACATTATCAAACAAAAATATCTTATCTTTGAATCACTTGCAATTAGTGGGAAATGAAAATGCACACTATCATTGAGCATGAATAAAATCAACCCTTTTCAATGTTGATTGTGTGAGAAAGGTGCTCAAAATATGGGGGACTTGATGGTTGGTTACCTCAAAAGTGTCGAGAAACGCGCATCTAACATACCATACATTGTTTTCAAGTTGTACAATAACATCGTTGTCCCTAGTTGGGTATACTTTTACCCATGTCCAAAGAGAGGGGTGGTGGAAGAATGTTTCAGCTTTTTGAAGGAGGTATTGATGACATGAGCATCATCCCCTAACTCATATTGTTGGAATGCATGCAATAACATCCCTCCATGGAATTGACATGATGTAAGAAAGCATCCATACGAACCTGTATTTCATTGCCTCCATCCCCAACATGTGAAGAACTAATGTTACTATAGACATTATGAATTGGTGACTCAAAATGTAGTGGGACTTAAATATGTGGTTGATTCGACCATGCTTGGTATGCTTTCTCTCCAAGTTGTTCTCCTTTAGTAGTCTTCTCTCAATTTGACTTTGTAGTGAGGTGCAACAATAGATGGTGGATAAGTTCCTTGTCATCAAGATTATAATTACAAAAATATTGAATATTACATCAATGATATTAGTAAACACATTGTATTTAGTATGTTCAAACATACTAAATCTTGATTATTTTTATATTATATCAAACCTATGAAGTTCCTTTTTTATTTTGCATTGTCCGGCGAGCTTATTTCATTTTGATGATGATATATGAGTCCACTGAGACAATTAATGTTCTCATGTTTAAAGAAGTTGTAACCTTAATGCATTGAAGAAGGGAATAAGTCTTTGCTTAGTTATTTATTGATGTACCTAATTCCCATTTGAAAATCATTTCTCAAGTTCCTCTGGGAAAACACAATAATTAAAATTCGAAAATCAATATATATTATACAAAATATTTGATTTTTTATAATTATTTGACATTAAAAAATAATAATTAAAATATGGACATATTGGTGCGTTGTATTTTTTGAACTCATTGAACAATGTGGGGATTCGTAAATAGTAAATAGTGCATTTATAATGCAATTACGCATTGATGCTTTTGGATGAGTTGACTACATTGGTGCACATACACGTTATAGACACATTACTGATTTGTATTATGACAACAACGTTTCCATTAATGATATTATTAATGTTATTGTTACAATATATTACAGTGTGCAAAATAGGATACACATCGATGTTTTTCACAAACTATGAGCAGAAGTGCGTTTTTGAAAGTAAACACACCAGTGTTGATACATATAGCAACAACACTGTTGTTGTCATCACATCGCCAACGTTAAATAACACTTTGGTGTGCATGGTAATATAGACACTGATGCGTACTTGTATACAATATGCACCGAGTAGTTTTTCATAAACTATGTGCACCGAGGCATATGAGAGATGAACGCACATTGATGTGTTAATGAGAATAATCAACATTAGGGCTTTGAAGACAAAATACACACACTAGAATGGCATGTATAGATTTCAGGAACTAGTGTGTCCTATTAGTCTCTATCGTAGGCATAGACTATATGTTCCGCTTTCTACTATTAATTTACTTTGTATAGAAATATTTCTAAAATTTGATTATAGTTTACCTAATGTTGTAAGAATTTATTTATTTATGTGTGTTTATTTAATAAAATATTTTAATAAGTGTATACATCTTATTGGTTGAAAGTGCTTGAAAAGACCATTTTTATCATTGGCGCGTATTAAGAAAAATAAAAAATAAAATGAAAATAGAACAAGACTTTAAGCTTGCAAATGTTAACATCTAAATATTTTCTTTCTAGTGGGTGGATTGACAGGTATACGGGTCAGTTTGACAAGGGCTAAAAGGTCTACAAGCTCCCACTTCCAGCCAGCTAATGCTTCTAGTATTTTCTAAATTAAAATCCATTTTCATTCTAATGCATAGGAATTATTTCATTGTTATCCTTTGTGAGATTTCTCCTATATTACCATATAAAATTAGATGTGCATTATCCACATATTAACAGGTCCAACTATGCTGGGAGGTCCTTGTTCGGTTAGTAGTATCCGGCATTATTCCAACTTCCATAAGATATTATTAATTGGATAAGGGGAATTTTCTTGTTCTTCAGCTCTGGCCATTGCATTTTGATATGCAAAAAAATGGTTGTTGTTATTTCACCCCCTTTTCAGGTTACTAGACAATTCGAGTTGGAGGATATTCTCAGTGCTTCTGTTGAAATGCTTGGGAAGCCTAGCTTTAGAAATGCATATAAAGAAAGTTGTGTTGGAAGATTCTAATGTTGTTGCTGTGAAGAGTTTAAAGGATGTGCACGATCTGGGTAGAAGAGATTTTGAACAACATAAGGAACTCTTGGGAAGGATGCGGCATTTGAATCTATTGAGCTTAAAGGCTTATTACTATGCAAGTGATGAGAAGTTACTTGTTTATGATTATATGACAAATGGAATTCTATACTCCTTTCTTCATGGTAAGTTCATCATGTTCTTCTAGTTGCATTCTCCATTAGCCTTCTTTGATTATTGTATGTTCTTTTCAATATAAAAATGATGGTTGTTGGCTTTTAGAACCTGGAAATATTTCATTAAGATGATTGTTTATTTCTTCTTTCACTGGAAATAGATTCTCATGCCATTTTGAATATTGAATTTTATCACACATTTTGTTTTTAAATTTTATCTCTGACCATTTATGAAGCTATCAAATGCAACTTTGATGTAAGTTTGGATCGTAGAAATGTGTTTGGAAATTGACCCTCTTTTACCAATTTTAGATTCATTTCTCTTTTTTTTGTTATTGCAGGCAATTGTGGTCCTCAAAGAACTCCTCTTGATTGGAAAACTGGAATGAAAATAGCATTGGGTGCAACCCATTGTTTGGCCTTCATTCACCACTCCTGTGAATCTCCCAAGCTAGCCCATGAGAACACTAAGTCGTCCAATGTTTTGCTCGATAAGAGTGGAAATGCTTGTATCTCATACTTCGGTCTTGTTGTGCATAATAGTCCAGTGTTTGATGCATCAAGAACTATGGGATATAGGGATCCAAAACAGGCTGAGACTAGAAAGATATCTCGAAAAGCAGATGTATATAGTTTTGGACTACAACTCCTCGAGATTTTGAACCAATGTTGTTTTTCAATGTTTAAGCTTTTTATTTTGAACTAGTGTTGTTTTTCAATGTTTAAGCTTTTTATTTTGAACAAGTGAAGCCAAATTTCAAACTTAAATTCTTCGTATTAAATATCTAACAACGCCGACTCTTATTAGACATTCGAGTTTTCATCCTAACTTTTCTTATTCTTATTAGAAATCAATGTTCTCACCATGACTTTGGAGGTCCACATCAGTGATTTTTTGTGACGCTATATTTTTATTCAAAAGCATTGGGAATAATTTAAACTTATTTTAGCCCTACCATTAAAGCTAAGTAATGGCCTGGCCGAAAAGGTTGGGCATTAATGGCTGACTGCAAAGGTTGGGACCTACCCTCCTTACATTTGCATGTGGTTTCTATTTAATTTACGAATTGTGTTTAAACTTTACTACGCAGAACCACCTCGATCACAAAAACTTGTATTTTACGAAGAACATATGTAGTTTTCGATCCTTGGGTGGTGATTACATCTGCATGGTTTGGTGCTGCACTCCAATAACATAGGAATTTCCGATCTGGTTCGATCTTCTTTCTACAGTTCAGAAGCTGCGACGAATACTGAAGAGGCTCGTCCAGAAGCTACGATGAATACTGAAAGGGTGCATCCTGAAGCCACGACAAGTTATGGACAAATGAATTATGAAGCTCCGAAGTGAGCATTCTAAGTATATTGTAATGAATAATCATGCATTAAAAAGTCAGTGCAACCATTAAATACTTTGCAGGGTCCTTGACGCTTGCAGGAACTGCAGGGTGAGTACAATACATCAAGTGATAGTCGAGGAGAAACCGAAAGGGCAGGAGGTCTAGTGGTCGATCGAAGGCTCACCTACTACCTTTCATAAAACAGGTTCTTTCATTGTGGGTCGATGGAACCGACGGCAAAGTGCAGGTTTTCGTGTTACCATTGCTGTCTATTGAGGTTCTGATTTGGTTGCATGGCCGACTGGGTGGTGCTTCATGGATGCATTGTTGCATATATCAATAACGGAGGGTTCGCGCCTACCTTTCCTCTGCTTGATAAATCGATCGACCTTTCTCCTTCACCTGCTTTCCAGATGCGAACAGTCCAAGCTTTGTCATCCCCTCCACCTTTGTAATCTCTTAGACTTAGCATCCCTGTGCCCTCTCTTCGGCTTCGCATCCTCGTGCCCACATCTCATAGCACCCATTCTAAGGAGAACCCTCCAACTGCAGCTTCCGCTCGCGTGAGGGACCACCGTTGAAGGAGACACATAAACTCTGCTTTTGCACAGGATCTGCTCTTCTGCATACAGGGATTTTGTTTAGGAGAGTAATTTTTTATGATCGGTTTGATACTGTCATTGTGCACAAAGGCCATTCGTAGCACTATTGTTCTCATAACACTTGTTTGAGGGAGAACCCTTCAACTGCAGCTTTCACTCGCGTGAGGGACCATCACTGAAGGAGAGACGTAACATTTCAGAAGAGAAGAGAGGATACTATGCTCAAAAGGAACTAGTGAGCATTGCATTCCAGGAACTGGTGAGCATTGCATTCCCAGTCGAGCTATTCCTTTCAAAACCTAGGCATTTGAGGTAGAAAATAATATGGTAGCATTCATTTTTCAAAAGTGATTCAATGTTTTTACTGTCTACATAAAATATATAAATAACAAATTTCCTGTATAAAATATATAAATAACAATTTTTAACAATGAGTGGTCCGTCAAATAACCTGGACCGACATTGACATCAAAACTTGAGTTTGGTTTTGTAAAAAGAGTAAGGGTAGAATATATGAATGCATAGAGATGAAGACATATCTGAAATGATTTCCATCGCCTGTGCCATTGCCATATGTTTGTGACACTCCAAAGCCTCCCCATTCTTCCCTAATTGTAAATATGTGCACCCCATCGACCGCTTCTCATCCCCATTACCTGAGAAGAAAGTCAATGCCCTGCGAGGCAGCCTCTCCCTCTGCTAGGTGCGTTTGTGGATGAATGTTCCAGCTTCTGAAGAATTTTTATGAGTTCTTGGCAAGATTCAACGGACTGTTTTCTCTAAAGCAACCAAATGAGACAGTCTGTTGGAGTCTTGGAGATCCTAGCACTGTCGGACCATCGGGAAGTGATACCCACCTGACCAAAGCAGGTGACGGATCCCCAGGGATGTTGCACCTGGCATGCATGCACCAATTTCGTGGGTCACACACAGGGCCGATACAACAAAAAAATTAATTTACGGGATAGTTGAGGCGACGGAAGGATGGATTGTGTTTGGTATACGCTCTTTACCCCAGCCATGTGGCCTTCATGACACACGCACGTAAATGCTAAAGCTAAAGCTTAGTTATAATAATTTTTTTTATTATTCAGATACTGATCCCATCCATAATATGAGTGAGCACTATCAAAATTCCACCTAATCGTTGTCACATACATGGATCTAACAAAGTTACTAAGGGAGGAAGAAAATGGTAAAAGCAACTTATTTTAAACTTTAAAGTGCATCCCGTGTTTGACTATAATTCAAATCAGTTGAGTTGCGAGCGTAGTCTTGAATATCTGATTGCCTTGGGTTATGAACAAATTGTTAGCGGGCTAATAAATATGCCTAACAATCATGCGAAGCACAGATTAGCAACCAGGACGATCATTGCAACCATAATGATCATTTTATGCACGATTGCATCGGCTTTAAACAATCCATTAGAGGATGTTAATGATCTGCCCATCACAATGTTGTTTTCCATCATTCCACAGTCAGAGAGCTAGCTAGCCTCCCTCACCTCAGCTCAGCTCATCGGATGAGTAGAATATATATTTTTAGTTTTGTGGAAGATTAGGAGTGTGTATGATTAGCGAGCTAGTAGCCCCATCTTCAATCAGAGATACTTCGGTTGTTTCGAGGAAATCCCAGAGTATCATTGTATCTTTTTCCACATCTCATTCCATCTAAACTATTAGACTGATTTCAATCAATTTTCTTCTTGTGCAGGTGGCAGCACTTAGGGAAGATGGATGCCCAAAATTTTGGGTTGCTACATCTGATTATTTTCAACAACAAGCTGCACATGGAGTGGTGTGTATCCCAAATGACATAAATTGCATCCTTGGTTTATTCATTATTTTTTTAATAAAATTAACCCAGTTTCTTTCAACCCCAAAAAACCTCCAAGAATTGTAAAACTGTTTGAAAGACAAATATACCATCCAGAACGATTGTTTTGTTTTATTAGTATCTACATTATCTGAAATTACCCAGGTCCCTGTCACCGATTTTGGGGTAATCTAATCCTACATAAGGATAATTTTTTCCATGAAAATTTGAGTGCAAGATTTATAGTGTTGTTATGATTTTCGTGTATGGTGAAACGATGTTGTTTGGGTTTTTATTCAATTTTTAAATGCATAAAATTTATCCAAAATCCGAGATATAGAAATGATCAAAAGTTGTTAAATTTTGAAAAGAGTTTATAATTTTAATTTTATTAGACAGACCCACTGAATAACTGGGAGATGTGCGATAACATCTGACTTTATATGACAGAACTGATACTAATGGAGCTCCAAGAACAAGATACCAAGGAGTACGTTATTATTTGGATTTACCTGTTACAGGTGCGCATCATTGAATTGATATTCATGGAGGGAAGGATTGGAGGCTCCAGGAAATGCTCCAGAAATCGTGGTTGCTCTGTAGCTCGTGCAGACAATTTCTGAGATCATGGAGTTCTTTCCCCCTGGAGGGTTTCTCCTTGGATCGGGCTCGGAGGGCCATCGAGTGCTGATGATGGTGTGGGGGTTTTCTTTAAACAGCTGAGCGGATTGGCGCTGGCACCTATTGGCAGTGATCTATTTTCAGCTAGCTTTGGCCAGGCGTTGACAGATATTGTGTGCGAATTGGGAACTGGCCGTGAGATTCGCAGGCACCATCTGCTTGTGTATTGAATCTTGGAGTCGTGAGGAGTTTTTCGTTGTGGATTGCAGGTGGTTGCTTGCACCCTGCAGTGGTTGTGACGGGAATCCCAGGGATGCGCGGGGTTCTCGGAGGTGCTCGTGGTGTCGATTGCAAATTGTGTGTTTTTTGGCTTGGGGGCTGGTCCCTTGCTGTCCCTGGAGTTTTCTTCTTTGATTACTGGTCTGTCAGTGATTTTGATGCTTGTCTGGTGCCAGGGTAAGGTATCTGGCTGTTTATGGTGCCAAGGATTGGGGATCTGGATGTATTGAGGGAACGGTTTGGGTGGAATGGAGACGGATCTGGCATACACCTCGGATGGGGACCATATTAGAGGGAATTCTGCTGCTGGAGTTGACTTTGCGGAGGTGGATGGATCTGGGACTTTTTCTGGGCCCGAGGCAGTGCAGGAGAGGGATGGGCATCAATTTGTATCACCTACCTCTGACAGGGAGACTATACATCGAACTGGGGTTTCTGCAAAGATTGATTCTCATCATTTTTCTGCTAAGAAGGTTAAAGCTCGGATGAGAAAGGATAAGTTGGTGCTGGGAGTGGATGTTTCGATGGATGAGGCGGAGGATTTCACTCACATGGCTGTGGTTGGACATGCTCGGGGAAGAAGAATTGGTCACGATTTCCTACAGCGTTGGGCGGCTGAGCAGTGGAAGGATTTGGTGTCCTCAGCCCCTGAGATACGGATGCTGACGAAGGGATGGTTTTCATTCATTATTCTGAACAAAGGGGAGGTTGATGCCGTATTGAGCAGACATTGGTCGATCTTGGGCGTCCCTATCATTCTGAAAAGATGGACCCCCTTTTTCGACTCTAAAACGGAGAAAATCGATGCAGAACCGCTGTGGGTGAAGCTTCCAGGGTTCCCCATGCACATGTGGAATGAGATTCGGTTCGCTGAGATAGGGAATTTTCTCGGTGAATATTTGTGTTCTGATCACTCCCATCACGTGACAGGAAAATACACGGTGACAAAGATTTTGGTTAAAATCGACCTTCGCCTGGGTCTCTCTGCTGAGATTATTGTACAATCCAGGGATGGGGACTTCGTTCAACTGCTGGATTATGTGGGTGTGCCTTTTAGGTGCCACAGATGCCACGCTCTTGGACATCTGGTTGCCGGCTGCCCCTTACCGTTTCGGGCCAGTAAGCCATTGGTAGATGAAGGAGTTGATGACCGTGCTGATCCCAAGTTGACGGAGAACCCTCAGGCAGTGATAGATGAAGGCAGTGGGCCAGCTATTGATCGTGGAATGAACTCTGATTCTGTGATACCTTCCGCAAGCCGCGTGATACTTGGAGATGAGGCATTTTTGCCTCCCTTGGTGAACATAGAAATGGAGGCATTTGGGTGTGCGGTTTCGGCTGATGTGGGGCCCTCAATTACAGCGATTCCTATGACTCTGGACAACAGCAAGCTTCGGGAGATGTCCATATTACGAAGGGACTCATCAGCGACTCCTCAGGGTATGTCTCATTCCTTTTCACCTGCTGATCCCTTATCTGTTATTTTTGATGATTTGGGGGGGGGCTGTCATGGGCCTCCTCCACTAGCATGTACTGTTTTACCATGTCCTACGGATACATGTCTGTTGTCTGATGCGGAAGGAGTTTTCTCACCATCTAATGTATCCCCAAAACACTCCTGCTGTTCTGAGGGACGTAGTATCCGCTATGCTCTAAGAAATAGGGAGATTGCTGTTGACGGATCGGGGGGAAAGGGCCTCCCTGATCTGCCTTATACTTTGGGGGGAAGGGGGAGGGGACGCAGATCCCTTTTATCAAAAGCACAAGACCGGGCTAAAGTCGATTTAGTGATGGGCACACAATCTTCTATTGAGTGGGCACTTAGAGCAGCAAATGCCCTGGATGGGGGTCTCTAATGAAAATTATGTCCTTCAACTGTCGTGGGTTGGCGAGCCCCATTAAAAAATCGTCCCTTAAGAGGTTGGTGGACTTATATCAACCGGATGTTTTACTGTTACAAGAAACTTTGGGTGGCAGTGAGGATGTTGTTCGGACTTTAGAATCTTTGCTTCCAGGATGGAAGTTTGTAGGAGTGGATGCACGGGGACGCTCTGGAGGGCTGGCCTCGGGGTGGAAGGTGAAGAGCTGTAGATATGATTGTTCTTGGGGTATATCTTCTGGTATTGGTTTGGAAGTTTGGGATGCTGAGATCGGCAGGCTGATCACGGTTCTCAATATCTATGGGCCATATTCTAATAGGGTTGGTTTCTGGGACTCCTTGTTAAGTATGAATATTTTTGAAGGCAGGGATGTGATATTGGGAGGGGATTTAAATCTTTCACTGGGGTCTTCTGAAGTGTGGGGGCCTCGGGCTGCTCCGGATCCTATGGCAAATTTTTTCATTCATTCCTTCGCCAGGAAGGATCTTCTTGACATACTCCCATCCAAGTTAACTCCAACTTGGAGGAATAAGAGAACTGGGGACCATCGGGTGGCTAAAAGACTGGATAGATTTCTGGTGGCTGATGTGTTGGCACTTGGGGTTGATGTTGTCAGGCAATGGGTAGGGTCAGGTGGGGTTTCTGATCACTGCCCCATCCTACTGGAGTTACGAGGCAGAAGTACTAAACCACCTAGTCCCTTCAAATTCAATCCTAGCTGGCTAAAGGAGGAGGAATTTCAAAAATTGGTACAGGAACTGTGGGATCATCGATCTATTGATTCACAGGAGCATGCGGGTGCACACTTTCACCATAATCTACAGCGCATTAAAGAGGCCACTATCCTTTGGGCACAAGAAAAAAGGGTGAAAGATGATCAGCATTTGCAGGCTGCTGAGTTGAATATCGACAAATTACTGCACAGTCAGGGAATGGGTTATATGGATGATATGCAGAAAGGTGAGTTATTGGAGTGGGAACGTCGCAGAAATGTGATTCTGTGTGAGCGAGAAGAGATGTGGAGAATGAAAAGCAGGGCGATATGGCTTCAGTGCGGTGATGAGAACACAAAATTCTTTCAAGCATTTGCAAAAGGGAGAAAATCCACAAACTCTATCTGGGAACTATCATCAGCTGAAGGGGATCGGGTCTCCAGTTTTAATGGATTGGCGGAGCTGGGTGTTAGACACTACAAAGATTTATTCACTGCACAAACTGGGGTCTCTATTGCTGAGATTATACGTGTGACTCAGCTTTTCCCTCGTTTTGTGGGGGAGGAAGAAAATCGAATGCTAATGGCTAAAGTGTTGCCGACTGAGCTCTTACTGGTTATGCAATCCTTTCAGAAAGATAAAAGCCCTGGGCCAGATGGCTGGCCTATTGAATTCTTCTTGGGATTCTTTGACTTCTTCGGGGAGGAATTATTGAATGTGGTGGAAGAATCGCGAAAGGCTGGGTTTGTACATGGTCCTTTTAACTCGACCTTTATTGCTCTTATACCAAAAGGGGACAAGCCTGATAGCTTTGATGAATTCAGACCTGTCTCTCTTTGCAATTGTATCTATAAGATCATCTCTAAGGTTATGGCAAGCAGACTCAAGAATATATTGTCAAAGCATATCTCTTGTGAGCAATTCGGATTCTTGGAAGGGCGACAAATTCATGAGGCCATCGGTGTTGCCCAGGAAGGATTACACACTCTGAAAGTGCAGAAACAGAAGGGTGCTGTGATCAAGATTGATCTTTCAAAAGCATTTGATAGAGTTAGTTGGCTCTATATACGGATGCTTCTAACTCACCTGGGTTTCTGCTACAAATTTATCAGATGGATTATGGCCTGCATCACTACGGTGAGTTTTGCTGTACTCATCAACGGTTCTGCCAGTTCATTCTTCCATGCAGGAAGGGGCTTACGACAGGGATGCCCACTCTCTCCGTTGCTGTTTCTCCTTGTTGCTGAAGGACTCAGCCGTTTTATTCTGAAAGCAAAAAATGACGGTTCCTTTTGAGGAACATCCATTTCACAGGAGACTTTCAGAATGGCTCAACGACTACCTTACAGGATATTGGATCTTGATGATGGCTTAAAATACCTTGGCTTTCACCTGAAACCAAATTCTTATCTGAAGGCTAATTGGCACTGGTTAATAGCTAAAATTGAACAGCGCCTACATGGATGGAGTCACCATTGGCTCTCTCGGGCTGGTAGGCTGGTTTTGATTAAATCAGTTTTGGAAGCAATTCCGGTGTATTGGCTGTCTCTTGTTTGGATTCCTAATGGAGTTTTGGAGCAGATCCGTCGGTTGTGTTTTGCTTTTCTTTGGAAGGGTAAGTGTGACAAACGAGCGTTGGTGTGGGTCAGATGGAAAAGAATTGCGGTTCCAAAAGCACTGGGAGGATGGGGGTTAAAAAATTTATTTCTGTTCGGCAAAGCCTTGGGGGCCAAGGTGTCGTGGCGACTTATACATACACAGAGCCTCTGGACTAGAGTGGTATATCATAAATATATTGCCCCTCTAACTCTACTCGAATGGATCAGGCTGGGCAATAAATCGAGGGCAAATTGCTCTGTGGTTTGGAAAGCGGTGGTGAAGCATTTTCATTTGGTTGGCTCAGGATTAGTGTGGAGGATTGGAAATGGGCACCTCACACGTATCGGACTGGACCCTTGGGTTGGCTGCAGGGGAGGTCATTCTCTACATGTGGATTTGAGGAATTTTTTGGCAGCTCGGGGATGTCATTTCTTGGCGGATATTGCAGATCAGGGCACTACGACACTATGGCATCAGGGGTGGACCTCTGCACAGCGACTTGGGATCCCTGGTGATATGCAAGGGGATTGGGATGATTATCTTCGGTTATTAAGACACTCACATATTCGACTTACAAATAGGATCGATGAACTTATTTGGGATCATCATCCCTCTGGAATCTACTCCCCAAAGAATGGATATATACAGCTGACTGTGGATGTACATAACAGGGGATTGGCGTGGTGGTGGAAATATCTGTGGAAGTTAAAATGTCCTGGTAAGGCTAAATTGCTATTCTGGGCTATTTTGGAAAAAAAGGCCCCTACCTGGGACATACTGCAAAAACGTTTCGTATTGGGACCGGGTTTCTGTCCACTCTGTAGGGAGGCGGATGAGACAATTACACATCTTTTTGTACATTGTCGGTACTCTTAGGCAGTTTGGACTGACGCCTGCAATTTCTTGGATATACATGTGGGGTGGCAGGGTACGAGTGCAATCGAAGCTTTCCAATCGTGGTGGGCAACACATCGGAACTCATCATTCCGGGCATTCCCTTGCATTTTCGCCTGGGGCTTATGGATTAACAGAAACAAAATTATCTTTCAAGATAGCAGGGTCCCGATGGCGAGCATCGTGGCACAGGTTGTGTCAATTACACAATACTTCAAGGAACCTGTTCATGTGGATAGATTGTGATCTGTGTGTGCGGAACAGATTGACCGATCCAAGCCGTGGGCTTATTTTGACGGCGCTTCAATCGACCATCAAGCGGCGTGTGGAGGGGGGGGGTGTTCTTTTCAAATCTGAGAACCAATACTTTCATCTAGTGGCTGGTTTGGGGAGGGGGTCAAATAACTATGCGGAACTTATGTCTCTCAGGCTGCTGATGTTATTTGCACTCGAACAAGGTTGCCTAACTCTACAGATTTTTGGCGACTCCAGGATAGTTATCGATTGGGCAATGGAGATCACACAGTGTCATGTGATGGTTCTATTACCTATCCTGGAGGAGGTGATTCGTTTAAAGCTGTTATATAATCAAATCTCTTTTACACATATCTACCGGGAGAGGAATGGGATGGCAGATATGCTCTCAAAAGAAGCGACGCAGCAGCTACTAGCTTTTGGCACATGGAGGATAACTACCCACTCACCTGAGGGTATCTACTGTTATTATCACAGACCTTTTCACGAAGATTTTGAGCCAGCGAACTGAGCAATAGCTCAGCTACTGTGGACCTGTGATGGATACTTTCAATTATGTGTACAGTCTCTGCTAATAACTGGTTCTACGGGCTGTATGGATCAGCGATCGCTTGCTTCGATCAGCGATGGACACATTCATTCTTTTCTATGACAATAAATGTTTATATGCAATGGGATAATTGCGGGTTGTATGGACAGCCGGATACTATGATCTTGTTTTAAGTTTGGGACATATGATATGTGGATAATCTGGGACAGTAAATATGTGACAATGTAGGGATCTTGTGATTCCCTTACATGTGCAGAATGTAATTTTGTTCATATTATTTTGAAATAAAATTACGACTTTTTCCAAGGAAAAAAAAACAAAAAAAAACTGGGAGATGTGCAACTCTTGTGGGTTTTTTAAATGGTGAACTTCATTATTCTCATGGTTTAAGTAGTTCTTTTTTGGTTTTCAAGTGAATTTCAAAATTTCAACCCATTGTTCCATGTTTTCGATTTAAAATGGTTTCTTTTGCTGGTAATGATGATACACATTTGGGTATTATAGATATTATTAGTTTGTTGCTCAAATACGAGTCTTAGTCATACCTTGGCAACTTCTTTATATAGTATTTTTAACTTGGTTATTGTATGGACTTCGTGAGCATTGGGACTTAGGTTGGTTGAGCATAGATACACTTTTAAGGCACAATTACATATTATCTGTTGCTTTTCTTTGTTTTACAAGCATCCGGGTTTTACAAGTACAGTATTTGTAATAATTTCAAGATGTCTTATGTTATTTAAAATATAATTACTAATCATGTCTCATCTAGTTTGTACAAAGGGATGGAATGTAGCTAAATATAAATTGCATATGGGATTATATGTATTTTTTAATTTGCTTGAAAATTTGTTGCTTCTAATTTTAGTTCAATCAAATTTTGCACCAACAAAATTCATGTAATGTCACCTGCAGAATATGATGTAATAAATTATTTTCCACTATTATAAAGAAATCAAGTATTTGATGGTTAGTGACATCACCAGGGAGACGTATGATTAACATAGGTTTGTTGGTTCATACCATATTTAAATTCCCAATCTCAATTCGTTTTGACTCTTTTCCACGATTTGTTTTTAAATTTAACGAGGGATGTGGCAGAATTGTATTTTTGATGGGAAATCATATTTCTCTCTTGTGAGTCCACTAATATAAGGCATTCTATCAAATTCCCTAACCTTAAGGTAAGACATTATTTGGAAGTTCAAACTCTTTTCAACGTTCCTTTAAACTCTAATTTAATTATTTTTAAATATCCAAGTTTGTCATCCCGATTTGAAGCAAACTAAGAACATACTCAACCTTCACCCATTCCCATCATTTACTTCTAATTTTCGTCATCTTGAAGTGTTGTTGTGCTAACTATTTATTTAATGTGAACAATAAATACGACTTGTACAACAAGAACAAGGTGAGAGTTGATGTGGAGGAAGTGAAGGTATATTATCAATCACCCATTGATAAGGTTGGTTTTTGGATTCATATTCATTTCAATCTCTGTCTTAAAAAATTTGGGATGGTTTTTCCAGTTAAGATTTAAGTCTAATTTTACAATCTTATTGGTTTGTGCAGTACTTCCCTTCAAAACTGGTTAAGGTTGGTTCTTGGATTCATATTCATTTCAATCTCTTCATCTTAATAAATTTGGGATGCTTTTCCGAGTTAAGATTTAAGTCTAATTTTACAATCTTATTGGTTTGTGTAGTACTTCCCTTCGAAACTGGGATGGTGCAACCTCCAAGAAGAATATTATTTCCATTAGCACCAGAAGCACCATGGCATATTCCACTAGATTTTTACAAGGAGTGGCTGGGCCATGTCAAGAATCATGACACATTCCAAGTAAAGATTGTAGATTAGACTTTAAATAGGAGTGAGTAGGTCATGTTAGATAGTCAATGTCAAAAATCATGATGGACTAAGAATAGTGTGGATTAGCTTTTTATTAATCCTAAAATGGCAAACCATTAAATGTTTGCTTCAATTGTAAAAATATTTCTTCATACAAGTTCATGAATGTGCTACCTCCATATATGAGTATTATTATTTTTTTTCCAATATTATTTATTATTTTAATTAGTATTATTTATTATTTTAATGGATGTGGTTTGTGCTATGTTACATAAAATGGTTAATTAAATAATATTTACTTCAATTGTAAAATTGTATTTTTTTATATATATAATACGTATAGAGCTTTCATTTATTTGTTTGTGCAATGCATAATTTCTCTATTTAAAATCAAGATTCCTATAAATAAGATTATAATTTCAACAATTTTTTTGTCATATATATTTTTATTTTAAATTTTAAAGAATATGTTTTTTTTTCCAAGGAAAAAAGCGTAATTTCGTTAAAGATAATCAAATAACATATGCAGAAAGGCTTCAAGAGCCCTTTCCATTGATAGCTTTCCAGCTTCAAAGAAATAATTGATACCAAAGCATCTCCCGAAATAATACCCAAAAAACTGAAATGCCCTATGACAGAGCATCCATGTATGGTTCAAGAATATGAAATAACCAACTCATATAGAGCTAAAAGAAACAAATAAAAACAAAGCCACAGATGCAGAGGCATCAAATGGAGACCCGAAAATGCAGAAACGGATGGATTGTGGAGCCAACGACATCTTGAACTGAAGAACCAGCAGTGTTGTCAAAAGAAAAGTTCACACCGCACCGTGAAACATCCAACCAAATTGTCGGCTTGACAATGTCTGCCGATCGGTGCCGCCGCTAATAAAGAAGGCTAGGAAGCCCGCATCAGATCAGATCTCCACCTCCAACTAGTAGCAGTCGATGCCCCCGTCGTGGACACATTTCCCTGCAAACACCCCTTAGCACTTAGATCAGCGGCCGCCGCCACTGATAAGCTGGTGTCCCGCCTAGCAATGGGTCATCGCGCAAATACTCCACCACCTCTCCGCTTGCATTGAGCCGACCACCCATGTCGCATAACCTGCAAGAAGACTACGAATGCAGCCATTGCCACCGCTAGAATCCGCACACCACCGCGCCAAAAGAGAGTTGCCGCCGCCGTCGAGCAGTAGCCACCATCACCTATGCGTCGTGTACACGCTACCATGCAGCACACCCTGGTCACAAGAAGCAAAGGAGAAGAAGGATGGTGGCCATGGAAGGATCCATGGCCATCGGTTTCAACAGGGTTCGACTCTCAACCCTAATCCAAATGCCACAAACGCGATTAGGTTTTCAGCTTCTCAATTAAATTTTTTTCTTTCTTTAAAGAATATGTTATATTCATTGATATAAATTTAATTTAAGAATTTTGTTGTGTAAAAATACAAATTTCTAACAAATTTAATAATAATTTTTTAGATATAAATTTTAATTTTAAAGATTATGTTATATTTATTGATATAAATTCAATTTAAAAAAATTCTTTATCAACAACATTTAAAATGATTTAAGAGAATTTACTTTTTATAGATTTTAAATTATTTAATATTTAAATTGTTGAAATTAAAAAGAAAAGAGTAAATCAAGATGCAATCTCATTATTTGAAAACTTTGTCTTATATATTTGAGTCCATTTAAAACTATCTATATAATTGAAATTAAAAGAAAAAATTAGATAAAACTTTATTTAAAAAAATCCTCTAAAAAATTAAATTTATTATGTTTTTTAAATTTGTTATCTAAAAATTTGATTACAGTTGTATCTATGCCCTCTCACCAAATTAGTAATAGATCAATTGTTTCATTGAATTAAACCATTATTGACCTCCATCAATTGTCCACAACTCCAAGCAAATAGCTCATCCATACAACTTTCTGTGAATAGAGAATGTGGCAATGTCAAAGACATTGCCACCACGTGGCTCTTGTATTAATAATTTGTTTTTTAAGTTTTTTTTTATAACAAAAACGTATATTGTATAAAAAAAAAAGCTGTGCTTTTGAACCAAATTGGCTATGAGCAGTTTCAGCAACACTTAATAGAGAGCCTGTAGAGACCATTATTGTATGATATTGTGTTTGAATTTCAATATGCCTTACATCTCATGCTAAAAGAGCTTAATACAAATAAATAAATTGAATAATGCATTGAGTTTGTTGATAACAATGAAAAAATGAATGTAACGGTCAGAAATTGTAATGAGTTTCAAATACACAAGGATCAGCATTCTGCTTCATACATTGAAGAAAAATTGAGTCTTCTGCGCTGTTGGATTTGATGAAGATGATCTGCATTCCAAAAATTGATAATAGACCAACTCACTGTATAAGTCTGGAAGTATTCTGCGGTAGAAGAAATCCGAATTGTGCTAAAAGAAGATGCCCAGAGAATTCAATTACTAATGATCAATTGGATGTGTGACAGAGCCTGTCCTGTTGTAGAAATGGATAAACATTTTCATGGAGTATGATGAAGATCGTTGTCGATACTGATTTCCTTGATATAAAAATGAATAAGCCTTCTCATGGAATGTAATGTATTTCACTATCTGCACTAGAGATTTGAAGAATCCCTTGATTGAGCCTGCTGGCTGCATTCGCTTCAGTGTCAACTTCGTTGTTTGAATTTCTTAGAATATGAAACGCCTTAAAATGAGTAAACATACTTGAAATATGCCTTATTCGCTAGATAATTCAGTTAAGAGCTAGATTGTTGAAGCTGGAAGTAGCATTGAGAGCTCTGATGATAATCATAGAATCTCCGAAGACGTATAAGTTGTCGATCTTCTGTTCTTTGGCTATTTGGCATCCTTTCATCAATGCTAGGGCTTCTGCTATATTGTTTGAGCAGATGCCCAAGCCCCATCTAAATTCCAGTCTTATTGCACCTTCCTTTGTCCACAAGACTCCCCCTGCTCCTGCTAATCCAGGATTATTCTTGGATGCACCGTCAAAATGTAAGCTATCTATATCCTGACTGTTTCTCCATTCTTGGAAATCGGTGTTAGTTAATCTAAGTTGCCATGCTGAATGATTTCGCATTTGTGGCTCTTTGCTTGGATAAGGAATGGAGATTCCAATCCAATTCTTTTCATTGTTGTTGAGGGTTGCTTCAGTCTTGTACTTAGAGATTTTGAGGCGTTCAATTAGTAATGCTTTGGCTTGGCCTGCGATTTGTAAGGGAGTGAAGTGCTTATCTTGAAAGATGGCATTATTTCTTGCTGTCCATAATTTCCAGCAAGTATATTTAGGGATGGAGATCCAGATGTGATACCATGGATTCTTAGTGGGGAGGAGAGAAGGATAAGTATATTTCCATTCATTGAAGAGTTGGGTAGTGGAGATGAAAGTGGGCATGATAATATTGAGGTCATGGAGTAATAGTTTCCAGACAAGCTTGATAAAATGACAATCCAGAAAGAGGTGGGTGAGGGTTTCAAGACTGTTGTGGAAGAGGGGGCACCAAAAAGGCCCATGGAAACCTCTATTGTTGAGGTTGTCTCCAGTAAGAACTTTGCAATGGATTAAGGTCCATATGAAGAAATTAATTTTAGGTAGCCCTAGTGGGTCCCAAGCAAGTTTCCATAAATATTTTCTTGCTTCATCATGGGTCTGGAGAGCTTTGTAGCCGAGAGCAGGGGTATATGAACCTGTGGGACCCCAACCCCGATCATCTTTGGCCATGAGATGTATGGGGGCACATCCTTTCAGGTTTTTGGTGAGTATGGTATTGTCGGCCTCAAGATGTGGGCTGATGGTTGTGTTATTCCATCTTTGCAAATTGCCCTGAGTATACCATGAGCTGAAGTCTTTTAGTGTTGTGATTCTATGTTGATTGAGCCAGGGTGCAATATTCTGTAAATCATGGGAACTTTGAAGAGCATCATTGTCCATGATCTTGTCCGTGAATATTTTGATTTTCCTTCCATTGCCAGGTACCCAGTAAAGGCCTTTTGAGAAAAACTCCAAAGCTGCCTTGCATAGAATCCAAGTGCTAGAGCCTTTGGAGATTGGATTATGGTCGAGACATCTTAAATTGGTTCCATATAAATATTTCTTTCTGAGAACTTGACTAACTCGATGGCCTTTATTATGCATAATTTTCCAGAGGATCTTGTCTCCCATTTCCAAATTTGCATGGTATGGATCGTGAATTTGGAGGCCCCCTGAGGATTTTAACTGCTTAATGGTATCCCAATTCACAAGATGAATTTTGTTTTCGTTGTTTTTCCCGCCAGACCAAAGGAAATATCTTATTAATTTACTCATCTAATCTGCTACTCCTTTTGGGGCAAGGAGGATAGAGAATTGGTAGATGGGTAGAGTTGAGAGGACAAAATTTACTAAAATTAGTTTTCCGACCTTGCTAAGCCAATGGCCTCCCCATCTTCTAATTCTACTTTTAAATTTGTTGATCGTGTCCTCCCAATTTCTAGAATTTGCTTTACCGTAAGTGATTGGGAGGCCTAGATATGAGGATTTGTCCCAATGAGTGTGGACTTTGATGCCAATAATTCTATTGATCTTGGCTGCAACATGATTGTTTAAATTCCAGTAGTAGACTGCACTTTTTTGCAGGTTGATCTTACCTCCCGATGCATTACAATACAAATTGAGATTGCGCTTGAAATTTCGGGCTATAATAGAGGATGCTCCACCAATTAATAGAGAATCATCAACGAAAAAGGATGTGATTGATTGGATGGGAATCAAAGGTCAAATGGAGTCCGAGGAGGGAGGCGGTGGCAATTTCATGGTTCAGTTTTCAACTAAGTGATTCTGCCAGGATAATGTACATAAAAGAGGAGAGGGGGCAGCCTTGTCTAATGCCATGCGTGGCTTGCAAAAAGTCTGTGGGACGGCCATTAACTAGGGGATCTATCCAGGGTCTGCTTATGCACGCTGAGATCCAGTTGATGAAGGTTTTATCAAATCCAAAGCGTGTCATAAAATTGAGGAGAAAAGAGTGCTTGACATGGTCATATGTGTTGGCCATGTCGAGTTTGATTAACATACCTTTTTTCCTTTCGGAATCTGCTTGAATGGATTGCTTCTTGTACGAGGATGACATTGTCAAGAATTTGCCTCCCTTCCAAGAAGCCACCTTGGTTGTCGGAAATAATTATGTTAAGTAAAGGCTTCATCCAGTTTGCAAGCAGTTCAAAGATAATTTTGTAGGAGGAATTGCACAGTGATATCGTTCTGAATCTGCTGAAGGAACTGGGGTTGGTTTCCTTTAGGGCAAGGAACAGAAATGTGTTGTTCGTGCATCCACTGATTTTAGCTTTAGAATGAAAGTTCCTTATCATTCTCATGAAGTCTTTTTTGATGTGCTTCCAACATGCTTTGTAAAAATGCATGGAAAAACCATCAGGACCCAGTGCTTTGTCAGATTCGAAGGAGAGAATAGTGTTGAATACAACTTGCTCGATGAATGGTTTGACGATGTTGAAATTGTCTTCCTACATTATTCTCTGAGGGATGTGCTCCAACATTGCTAGCTCCTCGTCACCTTCAGCGTTTCTATCATCTGCGAAAAGATTGGAGAAGTGGGTGAAAGCAACGTTTTTTATATTCATGCTTCCAGAAACCTGCACGTCGTCCTTTGTTTTGATTTAAGCAATATGGTTGGTTGGCTGTATAATTTTAAATTGCTTATGGAAGTAATTGGTGTTCATATCACCTCCTTCGAGCCAAATGCACCGCGACTTCAACCTCCAGTATTCCTCCTTAGCTCGAAAAGCATGATATACGTTGGATTGCTGAGAAACCTCATCGTGAAGGGTGGTTGTTTCGATAGGACGAGTTTCCATTGCTAACTGAAGGTTTTATAGAGTTTTCACGGCGTCCTTGCTGGGAAGAACGGTATTTGGGCTGTTGGATTTGGCCCATTTCTTGAGCGCATATTTGCTATTTTTTAACTTCTGTTCCCAAACATAGCAAGGGAGCCTGAGATGGGGATTTTTGTAACATCCCAATATTTTCATAAAAAAATTTAAATCGGCATTAATTGTTAATAATTGTAAATGCGGAAATAAAAAATGCTTATAAGGACAACATTAATTACAAAGTCATTTAACACAGAAACAAATAATTATTAAGACTCTTAACTAGAGACAAATTAATGACTGCGACACGTCATTTTCCTGTTGAAAGGCTTACGACATTGTTTTTATCGGTGTTGACTGTGACTTATGATATTTTGCGATAGAGTTCTACTGACTTGGTTCTGACAGTTGCTTTCGATCATGATGCAAGGGGACCTACGAGGTACCCTGAGGTTTACTTATCCTACGTTTAGCTAAGACGTTTGTACCCTATTCCATGTGCAGAATGTAGGTAAGAGTTTCTTCGGCAACTAGCATTAAGGGTATTTATGTTTTAAAATTAGCCATCAAGTTTTGGTAGAATTTCTAAGTTCTCCCCTTTGCTTCAAGTATGGACCTAAGTCTGTCCTAGATGTTCTATTTGACTAAAGAAGTACAAAGTACAAAAGCTAGAATGATTGATATCCTAAATGCATTCAATAGTAGAATCATTAAATGGGAGATTACTTGTGCTTGAGAAAAATGTTGGAGTATAAATACTAAGTTATGGACATCAAGTGTTAGAATAATATTATTTACATTTGTCATTTCAATACCATCATATAAATGGACTTAGAAATAAATGCGTTTGAATCATAATTCCCACTATAAAAATCATGGTCCTATTTTCATAGGTTAATGTCATAAAATCATTATAAAAGTTCCTATCCTTCTATCTATGAATGCATATAGTATTGAGTGAGACAAACACATGAAATTACCATTGAAATTTCTTCTTTTGAAAACTCATAATATAGGTTTTAACCTCTTTGTGGATTTAAAAAATAGTACCGTGTAATAAGGTATGATTCTGCAAGGCTTTGTTTATATATAAATAATACAAGGACCAAGGGATACACCCTAACCAAGTCCTATGTGTGTGGTTCCTATACAAAGTGCGACCCTCGTCCATTTATTTACGTGACAAATATATTGGAATGGCTAAGTTTTTTAACAATACAAAAGAGAACTATGCAAAGTAACCTAACCTTTGTTCTAAGTATTGATATAGTATGCTATTACACCGCACTATGAATTCGTTGGTAAAGTGATGAGCTGACAGGTATTAAATTCATGACGGCAGGTTGACAGTGTCCTAGACAGGTATTAATGTTTGGGTCTAAACCTTATGATGGAATTCCATGTCGTCAATCCACATCATCCAGTTCACGTGAACCCAGGTGAGTGCTATGGCAAAGAATCCGAGCTAGTTAAAGTCTTGTTCGTTGGCAGAAAGTGTTGGAACTGTCGTGGTTGTATCATTTATGGAAACATTAATGTGGTGGTTGGCCACTTTCCCAACGTACTCAGTTGGCAACAATCTATATCGTCGATTTTGTGATTCTTGAGATTGTAATGCGAAACCCTAACTGCAACTACAGCAAGGTCGATCCACATTCCTAGGCATTCATTTCGCTAGGTAGTGGTCTAAAGGAGGGGCCGACCGGCCGAGGAACTTAGGGTTTTAAAAGATGGAAGTTTGCTCAGCTCGAACCCGTGACTTAAGTGCATTCAACCTGCAAGTGGAAATCATGTTAAGACGTCGAGGCTCGGTGGTGGAAGTTGCAATAGCTAGTGTGTTGATAGGTTGAGTTTGTAGCTGGGTCCTTTTTTGTTTTTACTTCGTGAAAGAGTGAGAGACACTATTATCAGTTTGCTGGAATATGCAAACGAGCTAGGGCTCGATTCTCTGGTTCATAACAAGGTCCTCGGTGTGCAGCTCATGGTTGCTGCAGAAACCATCTAGCTTCATCGTTGGCTAGGTGAAGTGTTAAGTCTAGAAAACTGTGCCGTTGAGGTAAGGTATGTAACTAAAGTAGCGAGAATCTTGTATTGTTTTAGTATTTAATTCTGCCTTCCATGTTTTTAACCCTTATCCAACTGTATCTCGCAGGAACTACATCATTGGAGGGCTTCCTATTAACAAGCACTCATCAAGGACGGCTGCGATCCCTTCCTGGTAAGCCTCGGTGGTCCTCAAAATCTCGTGGGTGCCCCTTTTGCATGTTTGATGGTGACTTACTATGTGCCGAGAGTTGGATCTATCCAACCTTGTTTCGACGATGGCCGAGTGTCGAGTTTTTAAAGTTTTAAATGATATGGACTGTACAGGGGGTAACCCTCGTCGGTTTAGTTGTTTCTCGGCTCAGTAATGATTTTACTGTAGTATTGTAAGGGACTTCGAAATGATTTCTACGTTGATGGTTGAATAAGGGAATAGACCCTAAATGTTTTGGAAACTAGAAAAGTCTTTTATACAAACTCTACTGAAGTTTTTGATTGTGAATACAACGCCTAAGAGTTGAGGTTTTGCTTGCTCCTATTGCATGAAAGCTCGATATGAATGAAATGTTACCATTTGGTTAGAGTATGGTTTGATATCCTGTATAAATAATTATTAGGGTGGTGCCGAACAACGATGGTTGTTTGTAGTTAGTTGCTTCCTGTACTTCGTCATTGTTGTTGCTATTTATGCTTTGGAAAAATGCTAAGATGAGATTCAGCCGTCAAGTGATTTTTGGGTTGGCTAGGCCATGGTGTTCATTTTTTTTGTTTTCAAAGAACGAAAACCCTATCTCTGTAGATTGTGTTTTACATCTTGCCTGCACTGAGAAATGAAACTGAGAAATGGGCTTGACTTGGATATGAATAGTTTTGATGTTGAAAATGTTTATTGTAGGGTTGTAAACTAAATAGACGATGATACAAAGAATCGTGCTTTCTGTTAAGTCATGAAACGTGGCATGTTGATAATCATACCTTGAAATAATAGATAGTAATAGAATAATAATTCAGGGTTTGGAACCCATGTCTGCTATCACTTCTGAAATTTAATGTCTAAAGCTTGCCATGAATGGCTTGAAGCAAAGCTTATAAACTGTGCATTAGAGAGATATTGCAGAGAACTAGAGTACGTGATAACATAGGGTTGGATACTACTGTGTCGATATCTAATCAATCACATCGGAAAACGATAGGCAATGAAGAAATAATATGTGTAATTATGATCGATTTTGTATAAAGATTTGTTTTGCAACTTCTATAAATCTTCAAATGCAAGTGCTTGGGAAATATGAATTATATAACGTTGGAATGCATATGACCATTGACTGAATTAGATAGGGTTAAAAAGAAGTATACATTACTGTGCAGAAACAAGGGTGTTCTTCTTTTATTTAAGAACTAGATGAATGCTATGCCTCTGTTTATGTTATACAGTAATTTGTCCTGCGTTATTATTTAAACATATGACAGAAATTAACAAGAGCACTATTATAATCATATTTTCCATCAATTGACATTCAGTCTATGTTTAATCTATTCTAAACTACTCTCCTCTGTACTATAGTACGGTGCAGAAACTAGCATGTGGAAAAATACAAAGAAGGATTTTATTCTATCAGTTTATCTAATCATCAATGTAATACAGAACCCAACATCTTTAATGTAAAAACAAGGTTGACAGATATGAAATATAGAACCTAAACCAGTAGATAAGAGAACAAACACCCAAGAATCATGTTCCACCCAACCTGCTCCTGAAAGCAGTCAATATTCTTGTCTTAGGACCCCCGAGCCTATTCACTGAACCACCAGGAGGAAGCAACTTTGAAACTTAGGTCCTCAATCTTGCAGCAGCAAGTAGTTTATCCAGTCTTACAGACTCAGCAGTCAAAGAGACCTGCACCAGCGCCTCTAGTTTTCCTTCTCAGAAATAATTTGCAGACTTACAATTGCACTCTCACATATCCTCCCTATTCGAATCTCTCAGTCATCACCTGATGCACTTGAGGAATATTTCTGCAGAAAATATTGTAAGAGCTGCCTACTCAATTCGAATTGCCTTATATAGGCTGCCTAGGCCTTTTAGTGATTAACTGGTCATTAATGAGATGCCTGCTCACTTCCCCCACCTGGGGAATAATGCCACAATTTTAGGGGTAGTTGTCCCATAACCAACAACTAGTGGTGGAGTGCAAATGCTGCCATTTGTCCCATGCCTTCTAGCAGCTTCCATCCCTCCTAGTGGGTCAGTGAACACTCTTGTAACAGCTTTCTTGAGTGTTTGTCTCCTTTTCTAATTTATTAAATAATAATAATAAGTCATTACAGTTATCTTTGACTAGATTTGGTCATAATTACAAAAAATTTGTAATTATAATTTAACATAAAGTATTTTTCAAATAAAATAAATATCCTCGAGATTTGGGTAGGTGACATACAACCCCCCTTAAGTCTCAACATCGTCCTCGATTTTGCTTTATTCACTCTTTGAGTGTTCCTAAAACAGAGTGGGGTATGCTGCCCGCATACTACTTTCCAACTGCCAGGTTGCCTCTGTTGGGCTAAGGTGCTTCCATTGCACCTTTACCTGCCCAATAGTGCGATTCCGGAGTAGAGTTTCCTTCCTTCCAAGTATACAATCCGGTTCCACTGAAAAATCGTCGTCTTGTTCCACCTGAACATTATTCCAATTTACAACATGAGTAGCATCGTGCACATATTTCTTTAAAAGTGAAACGTGAAAAAATTATGTATTTTGAGATTTGAGGGCGAGGCCAATTGATATGCCACGGGTCCAACCCTCGATAGAATTTTGAAAGGACCACAATACCTGGGTGCCAGTTTGGCACAACTTCCCAATTTCAAGGAACTCTTTTTCGGCCTTACCTTAAGAAAAACATGCTCACCAACCTGGAACTCTCTATGAGTTCTTCTGAGGTCTGCTCAACTTTTCTACCTATCTTGGGCAGCTTTAAGATTTCTCTGTACCCGTTTCACAATTAGTTCTAACTCCTGCAACAATTCAGGTCCTAAAATAACCCTGTTAACTGGATCACTCCAAGAAACTAGTGTGTTACATTTCCTACCATAAAGAATTTCAAACGGGCTAAGTATGGTTGATGCATGGTAGTGATTGTTATATGCAAATTATGGTAAATGCAGATAGTCCTCCCACTTACCAGGTTGATCCTTAACATACATTCTTAGCATGTCTTCCAAAGTTTGATTCACCCTTTCTGTCTGTCCATCTGTTTGGGGATGAAATGCGGTGCAGAAATTTAAGGTTGTATTCAACCCTTTAAACAAGGACCTCCAAAAATTTCCTGTAAAATTTGAATCACGGTCCGAAACTATTACCTTCGGTATCCCATGCAGTCGAAAAACCTGCTCCATGAAAATTTCTGCGATGTCTGGAGCCTTATGAGTAGTCTTTACAGGAATAAAATGTGTTGCCTTGCTAAGTTTATCCACTACCACCATGATGGAGTCATTCTGTCTTTGATTTTTTGGTAACCCAGTGATAAAATCTATACTTATGATTTCCCATTTCCAGTTAGGTATAGGTAATGGCTGTAATAATCCAGTAGGATGCCGATGTTCCACCTTTACTTTTTGACAATCAAAACACTTAGTTATATATTCTTCCACTTCATCCTTCATTATGGGCCAATAGTATTCCTTTCGTAACATAGTGATGGTTTTCTGATAACCTGGATGACAAGAATAATGGATTTTGTGCATCTCATCTAAAATCAGAATTTTTACTGTTGGTACGTTGGGTACATACAATCTGTTTTTGTACAACAACAATCCATTTTCCTTCAAACTGTAATCTATCATAGTATTTTCATAATTGTTTTATGTTGTCCTTTCATGTAGTTTTTTGTACTCTTCATCCATCTTAATCCCTTCAAAAATTTGATTTTCCAAATCTGTTGTGTATGTGCTGATGGCTAAAATAAAATTTATTCTTGCGTTACGACTTAACGCATCAGCAACCTTATTCTCCCTCCCTTTAATGTGCTGAATTTCAAAATCATATTCGCTCAGAAAAGTTAGCCATCTAGCTTGTCTAGCATTCATATTTGTCTGATCTAGTAAGTATTTCAGCCCCATGTTATCTGTCATTAAGGTAAATTTCCTGCCAATAAGATGGTGACGCCACATTCTCAAAGCATGAATTACTGCTAATAATTCCAAATCATAAGTAGAGTAATTTTTCTCATGAATTTTCAGTTTTCTAGACTCGTATGCAACAGCATGTCCTTCTTGTGTTAGGACTCCTCCAAATTCATCATTACATGCGTTTGTACATACTATAAAATCCTTACTAGGATCTGCAATCCTCAAAATAGGTGCTATGGTTAGTAATTCTTTCAACCTTTTAAAATTGTCTGCACACTTTTGATCCCATACAAACTTCTTTCCCTTTTTTTGCAGGGACGTTATGGGGTTTGCAATCTTTGAAAACCCTTCAATGAACTTGTTGTAGTATCCAGTAATACCCATAAATGATCATACATCCGACACATCTTTAGGGATCGGCCATTCATTAATGGCTTTTATCTTAGCGGGGTCAACCGAAATTCCTTCCTTAGAGATTATGTGTCCAAAGTACTGAATCTTGTCTTTGTAAAAATCACACTTATTGAACTTAGCATATAACTGGTGATCTCTCAGAACTTGCAGAATGATACACAGATGTTCATCATGCTCTTCCTTGCTCTTAGAATATACTAAGATATCATCGATAAACACAATGGCGAATTTATCCATGTATTTGTTCAGAATTTTATTCAATAGGCACATAAATACTGTCGGGGCATTTGTCAACCCAAACGGCATGACCACAAACTCATAATGTCAATATCAAGTTCTAAAGGTTGTTTTGAAAATGTCTTCATCCTTCACACGAACCTGATGATATCCTGGCCATAAATCAATCTTTGAGAATATCGTTGCTCCACGCAGCTAATCAAATAGATCATCAATGTGGGGCAACGAATATCTATTCTTGATCTTCATTTTATTCAGTTGACGATAATTTATGCAAAGCCTTAAGGTGCCATCTTTGTTCTTAACAAAAATGACCGGTGCTCCCCAAGGAGACACGCTGGGTCTTATATACTTTTTATCATTTAGTTCCTTCAACTGAGATTTTAACTCATTTAACTCTAGTATATTCATTCGGTATGGAGCTTTAGAATTTTGGACTACACCTGGTATTAACTCAATAGTAAAATCTAGGTCTCTTTTACGAGGTAGCCCTGGAATCTCTTCAGGAAACAAATCTTGGAAATCATTTAAGACAGGTATGTCTTGTTTTTCAGTTTGTCTTTTGTAGTACTTAACTCCTCATTTACCACATTTACTGCAAACATTTGACATTCCTTTCTAATTGCTTTCTTTACTTGCATAGCTGAAATCTGTCTAAGGGATGTCTTTCTAGGAATACCCTTCACTTCGATTGTCTTTCCTTCATCATCTAAGCACGTGAGACTTTTCTCGTAACAATTCAGAATGACATGATGGGCTTCTAACCAGTTCATTCCAATTAAGATGTCATATGATCCTAAAGGTAAAATATTTAATTTGATCTATGTTGTTAGCTGATTCATAGATAAAACGCAACTGTCCACGAAATCATAAACCTTTCTTTTTGTTCCTGTTGCTAGTCTAACTAACCAGGATTTATTGAATTTTTATGTTTTCAACTTACAACTTTCTACAATATCTGGTGATATATAACTCAGACTAGCACCTGGATCAATCAAAATAGAAACTGGATGGTTTTGTAGCATACCTTCAACCTCTACCATTGAGACTTGATGATCTGCTTGCCGATTGTCTAATGCCGCATTAATTTTGGGTACTTCTCTTGCCACATCCCCTACAGTAACCTGTATGGAGTGAATATGGTTAGTTGTCTGCTTCCTAAGGGGACAATCTAAAGCATAATGAGGACCTTGACACTCAAAACATTTTATAGGTGGTGATCCGCAAAATCGAGCAAGCCAAATCTAAGCAATGCTAAGACTAATCTGAAATGCAAGATAAATCTGAATACTAAGACACGCTGAATACAATAATGGAGGGTGAGGCTAGGAGAGCCTCACCTCTCAAACTAAGAAGCACAATAAGAACTCATATCTCTATCAACAGCTACTAGAACAATAGAATGAGAAGAAAGAGACAAGCTTTGCACAAACAAGACTGATTGTATTATGAGGCAGGGTGCCTTTTTATAGATTACAAAGGGAGAGCATATTAAATGCTATTCATTATTTTAATAATATATCTAATCTAATATTATCTCTAATACATTAAAACCCGATATAATGAAACTAATACTAAAATGGGGATTGTGGGCCTCCCATACAGACCAATTCCTCCCGGTTGAAGTGGAAAGTGTCCCTGCTTTCCTTCCTCCCGGTTGAAGTTTGAGAGCACTGTGGATGGAGTGCAGACTGCCATGTCTGCTCAGAAGTTGTAGTGATTATAGAACAAAAGGATTGTTGATGTTGCAAAGACTGGGAGGGTGGAGACACCTGGCTGCCCGGTGAGTACGGCTGAGACTGAGAGGGTGGAGACACCTGGCTGCTCAGTGTGCTGTGCCGCATAGTTGGGGAGGGTGGAGACACCTGGCTGCCCCAAAGTGAAAGAGAACCCTTGTGAACCAATGAAGAGGAACCTCTGGAGAGAGATGGCAAGTGCACAAAACTGAGTGAAGTGTTGTAGAGTACTACTGTTGGAGGAATAGCAAAAATGGAACTTTGAAAGAGAACCCATGAGCTAATACTGCTGCAAGGTGAAACTTTGAACCAAAAATGTGAAACCAATGTTGTAGAGTACTGTTGAAGCTTGTTGAAGATGCCATGTTGATGATGGCTTGCTGAAAAATGCGAAATGTGCTTTTGAATGATGCTGAATATGCCATGTTAAAGATGGCTTGTTGGAGAATGCCAAATGAACTTCTGAATGTTGATGAAGGTTCCATGCTGAAGGTAGCTTGCTGGTGAATGAAGTGCTAGAATGGTGAAATATTTTATGAAGAAAGCCCAGTTCCACGGTCTTTCATTATCACTGGATCTACTGTCGCTGCATATTTTACGATCATTGCAACAATCAATGGCCCCAGTAAAATCGAGAGGCCCAGGCCCACAACCATATCTCTGAGAAAAAGCCAAAAGGGGGCTACGTTGATGATGGACAGCGTGGAGGATGATCCAGACGTGAGGATAGAGGCTGCATGGATGATAAACAGCGTGGAGGATGATCCAAACGTGAAGATAGAAGCTGCGATGAAGCTGGCGAAAGGCGTGAGTGTTGTGCGTGAGAGTTGGGAGCAATGTAGAAGTGGGAGATAGGGTTGCGTGGAGCTCTGGGCGTGTAGCAGTGTGGAGGCTTGGACTGAAGGGTGGTGGAGCACGTTGGGCGTGAATGGTGAAGGGATGCGTAGGAGCTGATGAGAGATAGGGAGATCATGAAAGGGGAAAAGAGAAAAGCGTGCAAGTTTGAGTGCTGGGTAGTGATGGCAGCTGGAGAGCCTGATGAATGATGGAATCGTGTAGAGCATGAGCAGGAGGACGTAGGAGTGCTGGGCGTGCAAAAATTAACGCGTGCAAGGAATGGAGGCAGCATGATGAGGAGGAGGGGGCGTGGAGTTATGGTAGCATGAATGGTGCGTGAAGCAATGAATGCGCGTGGGTTGAGGGATGAATGAAATGGAGAGTTGTGGAGATGAATGTGTGGAGATTAGGGCAAGCTGGATGGTAGAAGCGTGAGCTAAGATAGTGTGAGTGTAATGACGTTAGGGTTAGGTCGTGGTAGTGAGTGTGAATGCGAAATGGGTGGAGAGGCCGCGTGCAGGATTGGCGTTGGGAGCTGGGAGTGTAGCGTAAATATGGGGGGGTGTTAATGGGACTGATGGTTGCCAGCAGGAGTGGAGGAGGATTAATGTTGGGCTGAGGAGCGTGAGTGGTGCAGCAGCAGCATGAGGCCCGCTGCTAGGGTTAGGTGAACGCTGAAATGAGAGGACGCTGCTAGGGTTAGGTGAAGGCTGAGATGAGAGGACGCGCAGATGGGGGGGGCTGGGCGCAGCAACCAGCAAAATGGAAAATGGGATGCTAAAGAAATGTGTGGAGGATGGCTCAGATCATGCAGGAAATAAACCAAAGATACCAAAAAAAATACCTAAATCTAAGAAACCAAAAAAAAACCAAAAAAACTCAACCTAGATATTAAGAAAAATAAAACAAGAAGCTTTTTAAACCAGAATGATCAGGTAGAGGAGCGAACTGCTCTGATACCAATTGATCCGTCGTTCAGGAGGAAGACAGATCTGAAATATAATGATAAAACTAAATACCAAAACCAAAGCTGAATACAACAATGGAAGGTGAGGCTAGGAGAGCCTCACATCCTAAACTAAAACACAATAAGAACTCAGAACTCTAACCAGCTACTACACAAACAACATGAAAGAGAGACAAGCTTGGTGCAAACAAGAATGATTCTATTATGAGGCAGGGTGCCTTTTTATAACAATTATAGAAGGAGAACAATAAATGCTGCTCATTATTTAATACTAAGATATCTCTAATAATCTAAATCAACTAATTCATTCAACTAATACATTCTTGGGAATAGAACCCAAATAGTGCCTAATACATGACGGGGGAGTGTGGGCCTGCCATATGGATCATTCCTCCCGGTCTAAGTGGAAGCCATGTTTGCAAAGAAGAGAAACCATATGTAGAAGAGGTGCCGCTGTTGCAACTTGATGAAGATCCTGATGATGCGTAGATGGTGAAAGATGCGAGCAGGTGGGGTGCCTATATAGCTGATACTGAACATCTTGTGAAAATAAACTTGAGGGAGAGATCTGTGTACCTCCTCTCTCTGTGGGATGTGGAGGTTTGAGCTTGGACGGAGCAGCGTGGGGAAGAGCGTGAAGGCGGCTGCGTGAAGGGGAGAGATGGCAACATGAGAATGGGCGTGTAGTCTGGGTCGTGGAGGAAGATGAGTGATGTGCATGAGAATGAGCTTAGGGAAGCGTGAATGGAGGAGAGATGGTGCTGAATGCTGAGCGTGGATGGATGGGGAGAGATGGCGCTGAATGCTGGGTTAGCTAGAGCACGGGAAATGCTGAGATGCTGGGACAACGTGTCAATATAGGCAAGGAGAAGGCGTGAGATGGATGGGGAGTGCAGATGAAGTTATGGCAGAGCGTGAGAATGGGAAGGTAGGGGAGGCATGATAGCTGAGGCAGCCTGAGCGTGACAGGAGGAATATATGTGGGTTATCATCTTCAAGAGCTGTTGTTGATGAACCCAAGCTACCTGAGGCATACACTCTGTCATATTTGTTCAGATGCTGCACTGCACTTTCTGCTAACTCATTCCAAAACAACAGCTCCATCCATGTAGTTTTATCAAAAGCACAACTCCTGAGTGCAAGTGTAGTCCATGCAAGTTGTTGGCCTGAGTTTGTGTATTTGAATTGCATTTCCTGACTTATCATTCCTAGCGTATGCAACGTGTTTAAATTCTCCTTTTGCCATGGCACCTCTAGTGGTTTAGGAACCTTATCAATCGCTCGTAAGCTTTCGCCATCGTTATATTCACCGTTATCTTTGGACAGCGGCTTAACAGTAGTAGAGGGAAGATGGAATGTTGGGGGATCGAGCAGGCCAGATCTAAACAATGCTAAGACTAATTTGAAATGCAAGATAAATCTGAATACTAAGACATGCTAAATACAATAATGGAGGGTGAGGCTAGGAGAGCCTCACCTCTCAAACTAAGAAGCACAATAAGAACTCAAATCTCTATCAACAGCTACTAGCACAATAGAATGAGAAGAAAGAGACAAGCTTTGCACAAACAAGACTGATTGTATTATGAGGCAGGGTGCCTTTTTATAGATTACAAAGGGAGAGCATATTAAATGCTATTCATTATTTTAATAATATATCTAATCTAATATTATCTCTAATACATTAAAACCCGATATAATGAAACTAATACTAAAATGGGGAGTGTGGGCCTCACATATAGACCAAGTGGATTTTGATCATTGGTTTTGGCAACATTGGGAACATTTCTGGGAGCTGTAAATTTCTGCTGCTAATTATTTATGGAACTGTTCCCTTGAGAATTTCGATTATGAAATTTTTTCTTTTGGAAACCAGAATTGCCACTAAACCTGAAATTTTTCTTTTTTTGCTCAAAGTTACTGGGTTTATGATTTCTCCAGTTAGATACTCCTTCTCTTTTCCTGTTCTGATCAAAGCAAAAAGTTGCTTTCCTCATGGCTTCTTCTAACGTTTTTGGGTTATCGTACTCTATTATGTCCTTGATGTTGAAGGGTAGGCAACTCAGGTATCTTTGAACCTTCGGTTTTTCTTCCACCAGTTATGGTACATACCTTAGCAAACTTAAAAATTTGTTGTTCAGTTCTTTCATGTTCATCATTCCCAGCTTTAGATCATAGAATTCTTTGGATTTTTCTTCATAATACTGCTCAGATAAGAATTTCTTTTTGAAGTATCTTTTAAAAGTACTCCAACTCACATCTTTGTCCTTAATGCTCTTTACTCTTTTGAGGTCTTGCCACCAAATATCTGCCTTCCCGGTCAGATTATAAATTGCTATTTTTGCCTTTAAGGATTCTGAGTAATCATAGATATGAAAATACTTCTTCATGCCGGACAGCCATGCCTCGGCCGTCTCTCCTTTCTTTGTTTCGCCATTGAAAGTTGGGGGTTTGATTTTCTTGAACTCCACAGATATCTATTCATACTGTTTATGGCTTTTTCTCTTTGGCTTGAAACCTCCTTCACTGCTATCACTAGAATAGTCACGTTTCTTTTTACGTGGATGCTTGGCAGTTCCTGATGATGGCGAGCTGCTGTTTACATCATCTGTTTTTACTTGCTTACTCTTGCCCCCATAAAATGAGTCTTCAGTCTTGGAAGTATATTCAACTTCTCTATCCCGTTCATTTGTTGGGCCATGATCGAACAATACTTGATTTGATTCCTCTTGTGCTTTCAAAATTCTCTCATTGTCTTGCTTTACTGATCTTATCTCTACTTTCAACTCTTGAAAAACACGTAATAGTTCTAATGAATTGTCATTTAGATTGCCATGGACTTCTCTTTCATATTGTTGTCCCGTACTATGGTTGTTTGGTGGAAATCTGTCCTCCATATGTTCAGTTGATCCTTCCATACGTGTAACTTAAAAACAATTTTCTGTATACCACAAAATAATTTAAACTTGAGATAGTGAAGAATTTCGCAGTCATAAAATTATGTTGCGTGTTTCTTGGACCTTTTTAGGCCTAGAGTTCAAACATGAGCTCTGATACCACATGTAACATCCCAATATTTTCATAAAAATTTAAAAAAATTTAAATCGGCATTAATTGTTAATAATTGTAAATGCGGAAATAATAAATGCTTATAAGGACAACATTAATTACAAAGTCATTTAACGCAGAAACAAATAATTATTGAGACTCTTAACTAGAGACAAATTAATGACTACGACACATCATTTTCCTGTTGAAATGTTTACGACATTGTTTTTATTGGTGTTGACTGTGACTTATGATATTTTGCGATAGAGTTCTACTGACTCGGTTCTAACAGTTGCTTTTGATGATGATGCAAGGGGTCCTACGAGATACCCTGAGGTTTACCTAGCTACGTTTAGCTAAGACGTTTGTACCCTATTCCATGTGCAGAATGCAGGTAAGAGTTTCTGCGGCAACCAGCATTAAGGGTATTTATGTTTTACAATTAGCCGTCAAGTTTTGGTAGAATTTCTAAGTTCTCCCCTTTGCTTCATGTATGGACCTAAGTCTGTCCTAGATGTTCTATTTGACTAAAGGAGTACAAAGTGCGAAAGTTAGAATGATTGATATCCTGAATGCATTCAATAATAGAATCATTAAATGGGAGATTACTTGTGCTTGAGAAAAACGCTGGAGTATAAATACTAAGTTATGGATGTCAAGTGTTAGAATAATATTATTTACATTTGTCATTTCAATACCGTCATATAAATGGACTTAGAAATAAATGCGTTTAAATCATAATTCCCACTATAAAAATCATGGTCCTATTTTCATAGTTGAATGTCCTCAAATCATTATAAAAGTTCCTATCCTTCTATCTATGAATGCATATAGTATTGAGTGAGACAAACACATGAAATTACCATTGAAATTTCTTCTTTTGAAAACTCATAATATAGGTTTTAACCTCTTTGTGGATTTAAAAAATAGTACCGTGTAATAAGGTATGATTCTACGAGGCTTTGTTTATATATAAATAATACAAGGACCAAGGGATACACCCTAACCAAGTCCTATGTGTGTGGTTCCTATACAAAGTGCGACCCTCATCCATTTATTTACATGACAAATATATTGGAATGGCTAAGTTCTTTAACAATACAAAAGAGAACTATGCAAAGTAACCTAACCTTTGTTCTAAGTATTGATATAGTATGCTATTACACCGCACTATGAATTCGTTCATAAAGTGATGAGCTAACAGGTATTAAATTCATGATGGCAGGTTGACAGTGTCCTAGACAGGTATTAATGTTTGGGTCTAAACCTTATGGTGGAATGCCCTGTCGTCAATCCACATCATCCACTTCACGTGAACCCAGGTGAGTGTTATGGCTAAGAATCCGAGCTGGTTAAAGTCTTGTTCGTTGGCATAGAGTGTTGGCAATGTCGTGGTTGTATCATTTATGGAAACATTAATGTGGTGGTTGGTCACTTTCCCAACGTACTCAGTTGGCAACAATATATACCGTCGATTTTGTGATTCTTCAGATTGTAATGGGAAACCCTAACTGCAACTACAGTAGCGTCGATCCACATTCCTCGGCATTCATTTTGCTAGGTAGTGCATTCTAAGGGAGGGGTCGACCGGTCGAGGAACTTAGGGTTTTAAAAGATGGAAGTTCACTGAGCTTGAACCCGTGACTTAAGTGCATTCAACCTGCAAGTGGAAATCATGTTAAGACACCGAGCCTCGGTGGTGGAAGTTGCAATAGCTAGTGTGTTGATAGGTTGAGTCTGTAGCTGGGTCCTTTTTTGTTTTTACTGCGTGAAAGAGTGAGAGACACTACTATAAGTTTGCTAGAATATGCAAACGAGCTAAGGCTTTATTCTTCGGTTCATAACAAGGTCCTCGGTGTGCAGCTCGTGGTTGTTGTAGAAACCATTTGGCTTCGTCGTTGGCTGGGTGAAGTGTTAAGTCCAGAAAACTGCACCGTTGAGGTAAGGTATGTAACTAAAGTAGCGGGAATCTTGTATTGTTTTAGCATTTAATTCTGTGTTTCAAGTTTAACCCTTATCCAACTGTATCTCGCAGGCATTGCATCATTGGAGGGATTCCTATGAACAAGCACTCGTCAGAGGCGGCTGCGATCCCTTCCTGGTAAGCCTCGGTGGTCCTTGAAATCTCGTGGATGCCCTTTTTGCATGGTTTGATGGTGACTTACTATGTGCCGAGAGTTGGATCTATCCGACCTTGTTTCGGCGATGGCCGAGTGTCGAGTTTTTAAGGTTTTAAATGATATGGACTATAAAGGGGGTAACCCTCGTTGGTTTAGTCGTTGCTCGGCTCGGTAATTATTTTATTGTAGTGTTGTAAGGGACTTCGAAATAATTTCTATGTTGATGGCTGGATAAGGGAACAGACCCTAAATGTTTTGGAAACTGGAAAAGTCTTTTATACAAACTCCGTTGAAGTTTTTGATTGTGAATACGACACCTGAGAGTTGAGGTTTCGTTCGCTCCTATTGCATGAAAGCTCGATATGAATGAAATGTTACCATTTGGTTAGAGGATGGTTTGATATCCTGTTTAAATAATTATTAGGGTGGTGCCAAACAACGATGGTTGTTTGTAGTTAGTTGCTTCTTGTACTTCGTCATTGTTGTTGCTATTTATGCTTTGGAAAAATACTAAGATGAGATTCGGCCGTCAAGTGATTTTGGGGTTGGCTAGGCCACGGTGTTCATTTTTTTTGTTTTCAAAGAACGAAAACCCTATCTCTGTAGATTATGTTTTACATCTTGCCTGCACTAAGAAATGAAACTGAGAAATGGGCTTGACTTGGATATGAATAGTTTTGATGTTGAAGATGTTTATTGTAGGGTTGTAAACTAAATAGACGATGATACAAAGAATCGTGCTTTCTATTAAGTTATGAAACGTGGCATGTTGATAATCATACCTTGAAATAATAGATAGTAATAGAATAATAATTCAGGGTTTGGAACCCATGTCTGCTATCGCTTCTGAAATTTAATGTCTAAAGCTTGCCATGAATGGCTTGAAGCGAAGATTATAAAATGTGCATTAGAGAGATATTACAGAGAACTAGAGTATGTGATAACATAGGGTTGGATACTACTGTGCTGATATTTAATCAATCACATCGAAAAACGATAGGCAGTGAGGAAATAATATTTGTAATTATGATCGATTTTGTATAAAGATTTGTTTTGCAGCTTCTATAAATCTTCAAATGCAAGTGCTTGGGAAATATGAATTATATAACGTTGGAATGCATATGATCATTGAGTGAACTAGATAGGGTTAAAAAGAAGTATACAGGACTATGCAGAAACAAGGGTGTTCTTCTTTTATTTAAGAACTAGATGAATGCTATGCCTTTGTTTATGTTATACAGTAATTTGTCCAGCGTTATTATTTAAACATATGACAAAAATTAACAGAGCACTATTATAATCATCTTTTCCATCAATTGACATTTAGTCTATGTTTAATCTATTCTAAACTACTCTCCTCTGTACTATAGTACGGTGCATAAACCAGCATGTGGAAAAATACAAAGAAGGGTTTTATTCTATCAGTTTATCTAATCATCAATGTAATACAAAACCCAACATCTTTAATGTAAAAACAAGGTTGACAGATATGAAAGATAGAACCTGAACCAGTAGATAAGAGAACAAACACCCAAGAAGCCTGTTCCACCCAACCTGCTCCTGAAAGCAGTCAATATTCTTGTCTTAGGACCCTCGAGCCAGTTCACTGAACCACCAAGAGGAAGAAACTTAGAAGGTTAGGTCCTCAATCTTGCAGCAACAAGTAGTTTATACAGTCTTACATTCTCAGCAGTCAAAGAGACCTGCACCAGCACCTCTGGTTTTCCTTCTCAGAAATAATTTGCAGACTTACAATTGCACTCTCACATAGCCTCCCTATTCGAATCTCTCAGTCATCACCTGATGCAATTGAGGAATATTTCTGCAGAAAATATTGTAAGAGTTGCCTGCTCAATTCGAATTGCCTTATATAGGCTGCCTAGGCCTTTTAGTGATTAACTGGTCATTAATGAGTTGCTTGCTCACTTCCCCCACCTGGGGAATAATGCCACAATTTTAGGGGTAGTTGTCCCATAACCAACGGCTAGTGGTGGAGTGCAAATGCTGCCATCTATCCCATGCCTTCTAGCAGCTTCCATTCCTCCTAGTGGGTCAGTGAACACTCTTGTAACAACTTTCTTAAGTGTTTGTCTCCTTTTCTAATTTATTAAATAATAATAATAAGTCATTACAGTTATCTTTGACCAGATTTGGTCAGAATTACAAAAACTTTGTAATTATAATTTAAGATAAAGTATTTTGCAAATAAAATAAATATCCTCAAAATTTGGGTAGGTGACAATTTTCCACGCTTGTTCCACGGTGTCCTAGAAACTAGCCTGTTTGAGCCATTGGGGGTTGAACTTGAAGGGGATAGGCAAAGATCCTCAATTTCAGTAAAGTGAAGTTGGATGGGTTTATGATCTGAAGCAAGGTTGGCAAGGATGCTAGAAGAGATGGTATGGGTGTCAGACAAAAAGGTGTCGTGGACAAGGAATCTGTCCAGTCTGGCCATGATATTTCCCTTGTCGAGACATTTATTCGACCAAGTATATTTTCCTTTTTGGGGCTTGATATCGATGAGATCCCATGCATAAAATAGGGCTTCAACCCGAGGTTTGAAGTAGTCGTTTCCAATTAGACCACCTTTCTTTTCAGATTTGGAGAGGGTGATGTTCATATCACCGGCTAGTATGATGTAATGATGCTCATAAGCCTCCATAAAACCTTCAAGTAGACTCTAGCAATCATGTTTCTCATAATGTAGATTGGGTACGTACAAGTTGAAGAGAGCGATGTGCTTGTTGCTCTTAAGGTGAGTGAGATCATTATATATCCAGTGTTGAGTAGCAAAGGATTTGTGGATATGGAATGCATTGGATGACCATAAGGTTGCCAGTCCCCCAGAAGCTCCTCTGGCACTGACTGCGCAGCCTGTATTTTTCTTCCATTTTTCTTTTGCAGTAGCTAAGACTGTGTTTTCATCGATTTTGGTCTCCTAGAGTAAAAGGAGGTCGGGCATGTCGATTTTTTGAAGATCTTTTACTGCCTCAATCTTGCAGGGATTGCCTAAACCTCTGCAGTTCCAGGAGACCAGCTTCATCATTTAGGGATGTAGATGGAGGAGGGTGTTCCTCTTGCTGGATCTCCGTATTTCTTTCCTATTGTCCTGGTTCTAGTTTTTATGATGAAAGCCATGTCTATCGTGGCTTGGGATCCTTGAATTTTTTCACGCTCGACTTCTTCCTCCCTTAGATCTTTGGTAGATTTCCATCTTGGATTTTTGGAAGATTTATTGATGGGTTCTTCCGAGGAGGAGGAAGAGGTAGGGGATCTCACTTTAGTGATTTCAACATAGGAAGGAGCCTCTTTGATCATATGTGATCTGATGGGGCTGGGTATATTCTGAGACGAGGGATTCTTCGGCATTTCAGGTACAATAGGAGATGCTTGGGGATCTTGTTGTTCACGTATTTCTCCTTCTTCTTTAGCCTCGGGGATGTCATGGATCTCAGGTGATTCGAGGGCTTTGAATCTGTTCCTGTCTTTGGAGGTCGATGGATCGTGATGTTGCTGATCTGCCTTCTGCATGTTTAGACTTTTTGAGTGGGGCTTCGTCCCTGATTTGGAATTTTTTTGGATTGTTGTCCATTGCTCTTTCCTTCGATTCGATTTTGGATCCGCTGGTTTCTTTTTGCATGATCGGGCGAAATGGGCATATTCATGACAAAACTTGCATTTAAACGGGATTTGTTCGTAGTTGAGTTCTTGTATATGAGACTAGTATGCTACTGTGAGATTTATTTCTTATGGGAAGCCGTGTTTCATATCTACTTCGGCGCAGATTCTCGTGCATGAATATTGATCTTTTCGGTCAGCTTTGTTGATGTATTTCCCCAATGCATTTTCGATCGCTTCTAGGGATTCTGTGTTCCAGCAGTGAAGGGGTAAGTGAGGGAGTCTCACCCAAACGGGGAATGCGGAAGGGATTTTGAGGGATGGATCGAAGTTCGGGGTCCATCTGTTCATATATAGCCCTCGTGGTCCCATGAAATAAGATCCGTTCCTGAAAATGAGCTCGCGATCCTATTTGCACTAAAAAACGAAGGCGAAGTAACCTTTACCCAAGAAGAAGGATTTCACATCTTCCGTGATCAAGGGTTTCTAATTTTTCTGAACCCATGATTATGTGGACTTCGGGGAGGGCCAAAGACCAGTGACTTGGCCGATTAGAGCACGTTCAGATAGGTTAAGGGCTATCTTATAGGGCAGATCCACCAGCAACGCGACAGTCGGGATTTCGTCGAGTTTCTTCACAAACTTTTGTTGAGCGGAGGATAGGGGATTTTTGCCAGTAGAGGCTAAAAGTTTCATGAAACTGGTCAGATCGAGGGGGTTGTCAGCTCCCGAAGCCATGAGAGGAAAAGGGAGGAAGCCCAGGGAGAGGGGCAGGAAGAAAGACAGATAGGGAGAACTCTTTCAAGGCTGGGGGAGTAGTAGAATGAAAAGAGGAGAAGGTGAACAGAAAAAGAAGGAGGAGCCAGGAGGGCCAGGGGCCCGTGACCAGGAGAGCCAAGAAGGAGCCTGAGAGCGAGCAACACAGGCTTTCAGTCCCTGTGTGAGGGAGCATGCAGCCTCAGGACACAACCATTGTTTCAGCGATGCATGCACGCAGCCTCAACAATTATTTCTTTCGTCCAACGTGAATCGCCCCACATTAGTCGTTTTTTAAGTTTTTTTTTTTCATTCTTAACTTATTTCCTTAATTTTGAATATGATATCTAAAATAAACCAACATTTTCAAGACTCAAAGTCAATAAAACCACATACTCATTAAGAAATACACCAATATAATCATAAACTCGGTGTTTCTTTTTTCATTTTAAATTTTAAAGGGCTTGTTCATTCAAAGATTTAACATACATATTTGTTTAAGGTTTCAAAGTATTTGTATAAACACTTTCTGAATATGTAATGGAAAATTTTAAGTGTAACTAATAACTATTTTTAGTCTTTTCTTTATTTGGCGATACCATTTAATGAAAAATTTTAAATTTCTTTTGGCGGTACCATTACAACTAATTAATGGCCTGATTGCAGAGATTGGGCTTACCCTCTATGCTTTTGCATGTGGTTTATGTTCTTTGTAAAATACAAGTTTTTGTTATCGAGGTTCAACCACTCTATTTATCACTGCTTGAGATTTAATGAAAGTGGGCCACTCATTTGTACTTCCCTATGAATAGTATAACGCACTTCACTCTATAATATAATATTTTGATGGATATCCCTATGTTTAGTACTATTGTCATCTTAGTCTTTCTTTTTATTTTTAATTGTAATTTTTCAACACTTTATTGAAACTAAAATAATATAATAATATTATAATTTGTTTTAAATAAAATAATAATTATATTAAAATTTATGTCATGGGAAAGAAAGCCATTAATATTATTTTGTTTAAAACTTTTTTATATTAATATTACATTTTTTATCACTATTTTTCAAATAAAGATAAACTCATAAAATGTAATATTTTGTCACTCTAAGAGTGACAAACTTAAAATGTAATATCAAAAATCTAGAATATATAATATTTTTCAAATAATAATAAACTCAAATGCAATATTCAAAATATATACTATATAATATTTTTTATATGGTAAAGACAAAGGGACAGATCCTTTAAATAAAAAACGTGGAGTTTTTCCTTGGTAGGTAAGGTTCAATATGTCTTTGTTTCAAATGTCACTTGTAATAGGTTTTCACACAATTTTTGGTACACATAAAGAACAATGTTGTTTTAGGCATAAACTATTACTTGTGTTGAAGTAGTATAGTGATTAATTAGAACAACACTATAAACAATTGAAAATTCGATAGTCCTTAATTCCCGGAGTTGTTAATTTGAATGTTGCATGTACATTCAAATATTCGATATGTTTTTCTAGAGAGCCACAACTGCTATGTATGGTAGTCAATCCATTCAATTTTTCCCAACATTTTAATAGAGTGATTTTAATGAGACAATTGTTCTTGAATTATGAGTCTTAAACATTCTTACTAGATTTCTCATAATTAATTTCTCGTTCATAAGAACCATGTCTAAATTTGATGAATGGATAGTGGCAATTGATTGATTGTTGGTCAATCTAATTCAGTAATGGAGCCAAGGGAATCATTGATTGATGTTCTACATTCGAGTATAAATATGAAACAATAGTAATATACTAATAAGACACATATCGATAGATAGGTTCTGAACTCTTATTTGTTGAAGAGAGTTCTCTCTTTAGAAAATGTGCTCTTAAATAATGACTTTTTCTATGAAAGAGTAAACATAGTTTTGTTTTATCTGTTTATTTCTTAACCTAGAAGGTAGGGACTAAACTGCACGAGCTCTTGTTTTAATATTATGCATCAGTGAGTCATACGCTTTCCGCACTAGTGTGTGTTGTGGATATATGCACAATAGTAAAAAAACTTCCGCTATAAGCTCCGCCCGCCCAAAGTTTTTTAATTATAATGAACATACGTTGCAACCTGTGCTGTAAATGAGGGAGGTTCTAGTGGAGGTTTTTTTGATAATTTTGTCCAATCTCAAAACACGAAAAATCTCTGCTAGAACATGTGTTTCCTTGTAGTGAGGAAGGTGTCCCACCACCACCACCAAGTATCTTTCACAAACCACAATGCACTGTTTTGACATGTATTGTGTCGGTGTTGGTTCAATTTAATGCACCTTTAAACTATTCATGTAACTCATGTTAATGCACCTTTAGAATATTTATCAAACTCAAGTTAATGCACCTTTAAAGTTATCAAGACATCCACACCCAATCCCAAACTAAGAGCTTAACTTAGTTTTTTTTAATGGCAAAACCAATCATAACTCAATTTTCAAACTGGAAGTGAGGATGATCGTCACTAGTTGCTATATGTAAATGCGAGGTGACTCATCATTCTTATTCAAGGAAAACCATGCCACCTAAATTAATCCGCTGCTGGTCCATTACAGGGTAGACTTCCACTCCTGCCAAATGCCTCTGAGTCTTAGGCTATTAAACTGTTTCGTTACATCTGAGAAATATAAACTCTTAGCCAATCAAAAGTAGTTTTAAGTCTTACTCCAAAACCAATTAAAAGTTCAAATTGATAGAGCCGATATCGTTTTCCATAAAACTTTGGTAATAAAATAATTTTGATTGAACAAAAAGTTAATATGGGGTAATGTGGAAGTCATTACAATAGTAATGCTTTTGTTAGGCACTAATATATCAACCATGGCTTTTATGGGTGGTAGCTCTCTTAAGGGAGTAGTTGAGCCTATTGAAGATGTCTTCATTTCTCCCAGGGGGCAGTCTAGGAGTATCTACCATACTCTATTTTTTTCTTCATCCTCATGTTTTCCAATTTCTAGTCTGAATCTAGGGGAGGCTGTTGATGCTGTGGAACATACTTCCAAAATGCCTTCAAAGTTTTCTTTGTATTTGATTATGGTCAGAAGCTTGGGTTTTCCACAGATCCTCATAGATACTTCCGAAAGCCTAAGAAGCCTTTTTGATCCAGTATAGTGGATGAGATTCATGGTGATCTCTTGCAGAGCCACTCTCGCAAGTGCTCTTATAGGCTAAAGGGACGTAAATCTGCGTTGGCTCAGGTGAGGGATCAAGCAGTTTTGGATGTTCATGTTGGTCATCAACTGACTATCAAGGGGTCACTTAGAGCAAGACAACCCACTGGACCCGGCTATCCCACCTCTAGAGGATTCTTTTAAAAGGGGGGCTGTTGATGTTGTGGAACTGACTTCCAAAATGCCTTCATAGTTTTCTTTGTTTTTTTATTATGGTCAAAAGCTTGGGTCAACCATAGATTCTCATCGATACTTCCTAAGGCCTAGGAAGCCTCTTTGCTCCGGTATAATGGATGGGATTCATGGTGGTCTTTTGCGAGCCACTCTCCCAAGTGCTCTTATAGGCTAAGGGGACATAAATCTACGTTGGCTCATGCGAGGGATCAAGTGATTTTGGATGTTCATGCTGGTCGTCAGCTTACTATCAAGGGGTCACATAGAGTAAGTCAACCCCATGCTCTCCCTATTTGATGGCATTTCTTGGTTTTTATATGTAAGGGCTTGGGGCTGCCCTCAATGAATTTGCCCTATTTGGATAGCTACGACTCTTTCTTTAGCAATTTTTTTGATGTTTACAAGATTCAAAGTCTTGGTGCTATTGAAGTTTATATTTTGGGAGGGATCTAGGTTGTGGATTTACGTTTTAGAAGTTTTTTGCTCCAAGCGGTTGATAAGCTGATGTTTTTAATATAAAGCTTTTTACCTGAGCGAAAGTGATTTTATTTTAATATAATGAAACTGCAAATTATTTTCTAACCAAAAATATAAGCCAAGGAAAAACTTTAACCAATCCTACTCATAGGGTTATGAACTTGTAAGCGGGGTGGTTGGTGCGGTCAGAATTATATTTAATGATAATAAAGTTCAAACCCACCTACTTTCTTCACACTTTAGAATCTTACTATCAATATTTTTATTGAATAAAAAGATGGTGTAAATTGTGTTTATTAACCTACTTTCTTCACACTTTAGAATCTTATTATCAATATTTTTATTGAATAAAAAGAAGGTGTAAATTGTGTTTATGTCAATAATAGTTAAAGATTAAATTTACATTTTTTTCAATAACTTTTTGGTTTCAGAATGCATAATCAAATATCAAACCCACAATTTTTTAACTCTTGAGTTTCAAAACCCCAAATGAAGTTAATATGAATTCAAGTAAATGACCGTCCCCACCCGAGTTCGAACCCATGTCCACCTTTACATGACGCCTTCGGGTGCCTCAGCGTCTTTCAATGAAAAACAGGTTATGAACCGCCTCATTGAAAGACATATAAAGGAAGAGAGGAACATATTTTTGGGATGATATCGATACACCTTAATTCATTCAAAAAGCTTAAATGCGATAATTCAGAGTCAATGAACCGCGAATATAAATTTCATATATGTATTTATGGTTAACGAAAACACGTGTATTACTGGGAAATTTACACATAACGGAACGACTTCGTTACAGAATATTTTATACATATTCGCTTGCACATCATATGTCGGCAGCGACTACTGTGGTGTGATATTCAGCTCAGTATTTCCCTTTGCGCATACACTCTCACTTACACTCACATCCAAGTAATGGACAATCATTCTGCACCAGTTGGTGATCCAGCGTTGCTAGTTGCGGCAGCTTCAGAATTTGCAGCATTCCCAGGTATTACCATGCCATTTTTCAAACAATGTTATGCTAATTTGTTCAATAACTGCAACACTGTCAAACGATTAGCTTAACCTAAAATTCTGCGTGAAGCGCCACTAAAAACTGCAGAATGAGTTTATATAAATATTACAGTCAGTGTTATTTTCCGGCTTTCTTCAGGCTATCTGAGTGATGCCGCCGTAAAGGAGTTTCTGGATCGATTCCCGCTACATCTGATCTTCATGTGAGTATTCCACCCTAAGCTCTCAATTTTTTTTTGAAATTTGAAATTTTTGTTTTTTTCATCTAAACAATAATCTATGGCTTTATATTCTCTAAACACTTCAAGACACTGGGATTCAAGGGGGTAGGGAACTTTCCAATGCCTTAGTTGTTGGACAGGACAATATTTATGTTAAAACAGTTTTATTACTAGATGAGCTATCGCCTCTTACTTCAAGTTTCATTTCTGAAATCCACCCCTTTTATTCTTGGATTGGGACCAAGATTGTTTTTGTCAAGGGCAGGCAGGAACGTGATACTATGGCTTCTCGGCCTAGGGTAACAGCTCGGTCAAAAGTAGGTTTACTGAGCTATATTGTATCCACGTGGAACTGGTGAATTTGGAATTGAATATTTATTTGCCTTGAACCTGCACCTCCTCCCCTGCAATCTTCTACCCCTACCACTGCTCAGTACACGTGGTTCATTGATTTCACATCAGTATTATTTGAATTGCTAAAAACCTTATCAAAGAAATGAGATTCAAACTGTGTTAGCTTTCTCTCAATAAACGACTCTGCAATATTTGTTCTACGTTCTTCGGTCTCTCTCGAGGAGCAAAGCACCAGTCGATCGAGTTTTAATTGCAGAGAGACTATCCTTACTAATGTTGACATAGCCACAATTATGTTGGTTTGTAGACACCTGACATCACGTTGACCTGGGATTTGAGCTTGGAATATGTGAGCTAGGTAACTATTGACATTCAAAAAAGCTTGAAATGGTGATCTTTATGTCTTTAGTTCCTACTGTTAACATTCAGAAAAAACTTGAATGGTGATCGTCCTGTCTTTTGTGTCCGATGTTTGTAGCATCGGACAGGTACTTCCACATGGTTTTATGTCTAATAGGTGGAAGTCATCACCAATACCTTTCAGACTTAGGAAATTCACTTTAATTAAGTGATTATTAAAGTGAATGCCTTTTTAAATTAGTTGAGAGATCAATTTAAGTAAATTGCCTAAGTTTTAGGCACTAGTGACAGAAGTTAATTAAGTGAATCTTATCCATTAATCTCAAGTAAACGAGATATATTCTCAGTCGTTGGAGATAGTAGGGTTTTGGTTCTCAAAATTATAAAAGGCAGCCTAAGTGAGAGGAGGGTACACACACAGGGAGATAAGAGATCTCATTGTATTGGTTGGAGAAGGATTCTCATCCAAGTGTGTGGGGGCAGGGTCCAAGGAAAGGAGCAAGGGGCAACAAAGGAGTAGCAGCCATGTGTGATAGGCTAGGCTATTTTGCTGTTTTGTATTATTCCTCAGGTGGGCTTTTATCCTAGGATGGGAGCCCAGATTTTGTAATAATAAGATCATCTCAGTACTGGTTTTCCCTTGGGGGGTTTTTACCCAGAAATTATGTGCGCACATGTGTTTGGTTTCCTGATTTGCTTTCGCTGTTTTATTCAAATTGTTAAAACCAACCCAGTTGTGCTTTTATTCAGTAAATCTGTAGTAGTTTACAACAAGGTATTTACTAGGAATTACTTGTTGGGTGCTGGGTCATAAACAATTAACATGGTATCAGAGTTGAGGCTCCGATGTAGAAATCAGTTGCACAGGGATCGTAATTTTTGTAGTGCAGAGATTCTTTTATTTTTGCAGGTTTGTGGGTTATTAACTTACAAAAAAAATGAAAAGAACAAAAAAAAGCCGTATGGGCTGTATAGGTGTAGCCGTACGAATGTACGACGTAGGTGCTGTAGCAGCTGCGGATTCACGTAGAGGAGGAAGGTGGTGGCTTGGGCAGGGTGCGTAGGTGACCATTGGAGGAGGAGACGTGGCTATGCAGGGACATCAAAACAGTGACCCACAACGCATGCTAGCAGAGCCACCAGTAGAGGTTGCAACCGCCAGGTAGTAGAGGCAGTGAGAGACAACAGAGGAATCAGTGGGCTGCAGCCGTCGAAGTTTGCAACAGTCACTAGGAGAACAAGCCGTGTGGGGAGATGCTAGAGAGGGCGGAGGAGTTGGGAAGCAGAGGATCCAACGGTGGTGGTGCTAGCCGACAGCAGGATTCGTGGTATGTTGTAGGGCGGTAGAGTGAGTAGGGTGGCCATGGGAGAGAAGGGTCGTGGAGCCGCAGCCGACAACCACAACTGCCAACTAGTGGTCACAGTAGCCACAATCGTCAACTGGCAGCCGCAACAACCAACATATAAGGTAGCAGCGGGCGAGGGCGATTGGGTTGCAGAGGTGACAGTTGTTGGGTAGCAGGGCAAAGAAAGGGGCGACAAGTGATTTGTGGGCGGAGAGCAGGACGACTGGGAGGATTGCGAGTTGCAACTACTACCATAGTCACCAGGGCTTGAGTCAGGCCATAACAATCGCTAGCAGGGCAGAGGGCAGTGGTCGGGCTGTAGGGCAACTGTCGAGAACACCGGGCAGACCCTAGAAAAGCTTGGGCATAGTCAAGGCAACAGGACAGCCATTGGGCAGGTTGCAGAGATCATAGGCAGGCCATGGGTAGACCACAGGAAGTATAGGCAGTAGATCTGGGCAACTTGTAGCAGGTTCGAGCAGTAGATCTGGGCAACGAGTAGTAGGTTCGAGCAGTGGGTAGGGTCTGGACAACTAGCAAAAGTTATTAGATCAATTTTGTGGCTAGTTTTTAATTAGTTATGGTAACAACCAATCTCAATTTTGAAGACAGGTTATATGGGGCATCTAACTTTCTGGCATGGAAGGCTAGAGTAGTCTTGTTGTTGAAGGAGCATGATCTTTGGGGGATTGTGGAGAAAACAATTACCAAACCAACAGATCTAGTTGATTTAGCGACCTATGCGAAAAAGGATATCAAGGCCCAGAGAGTGATCCTAAATGCTGTGAAGGATCACTTGATTCCTCACGTAGCAGAGAAGACAATGGCTTATGCAACAAAGCTCTAGTGGACTTGTTCCAGAGTGACAACATGAATAGGAAGACGATCTTGAGAAGCAAGTTTAAAGATATCTAGATGTCAAAGATTGATAATGTTACTAGTTAGCTCATGAGGATCGCCCAGATTCGTGATCAACTTGTCATCGTTGGGGATAAGGGTCTTGACGCAGAACTCGTGATTGTGATACTCAATGGTTTCCCCAACTCTTAGGATCCATTTGTCAAGGGGATTGTAGCTCGGGAAAATCTCCCAGATTGATAGAGGCTTTGGGATGATTGCATCTAGGAAGAGACTCAAGAGGAGTCTAAAGCTTTCAAGCAAGAACATGAGGATGAGGATAACTTGACTCTTGTCAGCAAGGCACAAAAGAGCAAAGGACAAGGTTCTAAGGGCAACAAGGAGGGAGCATTCTCACAGCTAGGGAAGAAAGACTTGAGTAAAATCAAGTGTTTCATTTGCCGCAAGAATGGGCACTATGCATCTTAGTGTTTGGAGAAGAAGAAGAAGGGGTAAGAGAATACACAAACAACAACATCAACAGAGATGTAGATGATTGAGTTTGCAACAAAGTTTGAGAAGGACTTCTCACTAGTCTCTTGCCTCTCCACCAGCACCGACACAAGGAGTGCATTGTACTTGGATAGTGGTGCATCGCATCACATGACAAAAGCATGGGAGCTTTTCACTAGTCTAACGGAGGAGGACTCAGGGACCCATGTGGAGCTTGACGATGCCAAGTATGCATTGAAGGGGGTGGGAACTATTTGGTTCCAGCTTGAGTCAGGAGGTTCGTTGGAGGCCTAAGAGGTGCTTTGGGTGCCAAAGCTGAAGAAGAATTTGCTCTCATTATCAGTTTTGGACTAAGAAACCGGACACGTCCATCTAGGGCCAAGTGTCCTGTGGGGACGTGTTGGCATGGACACGACTCCCCCACGTGGGGGACACGACTTTTTTCATGTCCTGATTTCGGGACACTCGTGTCCTGTCTCTGCACACCGTGTCCCAACTCGTGTCCTGTCTCTGCACACCGTGTCCCAACTCGTGTCTTGTCTCTGCACACTATGTCCCAATTCCAGGACACTTCCGCAGGGCAAAAGTGAACCCCGGGCCCATAAAAGTTGATTTTTTTCTTTTTTTTTGCCATTTGTGAATTGAAGGGAGAGTGAGGGAGAGCTAGAGAGAGCCCAGACTTGGTTTTTTTGTAGGTGAAGGAGTTTCGAGTTTGTTTTCTTGCAGGTGAAGGGATTATAATTTCTATTGAATATTTGTAAATGTTCTAGTTTCTAAATTTTATTGGATCTATATGTCTATATTTTTAAATTTTAATATATTTTAAAAATATATATATGTATATAAAACGTGTCCTTCGTGTCCTGATTCCGGGGGTCACCGTGTCCCGTGGGGACACTCGTATTTTGGGGACACTCGTGTCAGGTGATTTAGGTTTTGGAGAATAGGGGTTTTGCCATCATAATCAAGAAAGGGAAAGTACTCATACATCCAGAGGGAGCTAGCCTTGACATAGTAGTGAGCATTGGGGTTAGAGAGGACAAGTTATACAGGTTGAAGGGCAAGCCTGTAGGTGGATCCAAGGGTATCATGGATCATGGATCGATGCTAGTGCTAGAGGATGAGGAGTAGGAGGCTCTGAAGGGTGAGCAAATTTCACAGACTTCTAGTGTGGGGGAGTCAACCTTCAGATGGGAAGAGGGAGTTAGCACCTTCTAGTTCCGGTATAAGACTCATTTGGTATGAACTGACATTGAGGGATGGCTAGGAGCAAGTTGAGGCTCTTAGGAGCATAGTTTGAGAGAGCAAGCCTTTGAAGAATCATATTGCAATCATGAGTATCGTCATTGATGATGAGCTTTCTAGTTTTGAGGAAGCAACAGATCAATAGGTATGGCAGGATGCTATGGTGCAGGAAGATGTGTAGGATATTATACCAGGATCGGAGGGACAACCAGTTCCAGGTGGCTCTTCCAGAAGTACCTTCCTTTTTAAGAGGGATTGTTGATGTTTGTAGCATTGGACAGGTACTTCCACATGGTTTTGTGTCTAACAGGTGGAAATCGTCACTAATACCTCTCAGACTTAGGAAATTCACTTTAATTAAGTGATTTTTAAAGTGAATTCCTTTTTAGATTGATTGAGAGATTAATTTGAGTAAAGTGCCTACGTTTTAGGCAATAGTGACTTAAGTTAATTAAGTAAATCTTAACCATTGATCTCAAGTAAATGAGATCTAATCTTAGTCACTGGAGATGGGGTTTTAACTTTTGGTTCTTCTCAAGATTATAAAAGGCAGCCTAAGTGAGAGGAGGACACACACACATGGAGATAGGAGATCTCATTGTATTTGTTGGAGAAGAACTTTAATCCAAGTGTGCAGGGGTAGGGTCCGAGGAAAGGAGTAAGGGGCAACAAAGGAGTAGCAACCAGGTGTGATAGGCTAGGCTATTTTGCTGTTTTGTATTATTCCTCAGGTTGGCCATTATCCCAGGACGGGAGCCCAGATTTTGTAATAATAAGATCATCTCGGTACTGGTTTTCCCTTGGGGGTTTTTACCATAAATTATGTGTGCACGTGTGTTTGGTTTCGTGATTTGCTTCTGCTGATTTATTTAAATTGTTAAAACCTAGTTGTGCTTTTATTCAGTAAATTTGCAGCAGTTTACAAGAAGGTATTTACTAGGAATTAATTGTCGGGTGCTGGGTCATTAGAAATTAACATTTTGTTCCAAAGAAATAGGGACATTGATCTTAAGAAATAAGGACAATAATCTTAAGAAATAGGCCAATGTGAAACTTTTTTGTTTGTTTATTTCAAATTAAAGCTTCCTTTTAACTACTAATATAACAATATTTACGTCTATTTTATACAAAAAAGTTTTTTTTTTTTTACTTTTTGGTTTATTTTAAATAAAATCTTCCTTCAACTAATATACCAATATTTACATCTCTTTTATGCAAAAAAGGCCCTCAAATGCAACCTCCACAAACTCTATCAGAGCTCAAAAATCAACTTGTTAAGTACCAAATGTCCATAAAAGCATGATTCAAATGAAGCGAAAATTGAACGAAAAGCCCTAGGCCTTAGCATAAATACGAAGAAATCATGCAAAGCATTAAAGCACAATTCCATGAAGTGAAAACTGAATCCAAAAGCTCTAGGTCTGAGCATAAATACGATGAAATCATGCAAGCCAAAAGGTTGACATCAGGTGGAGGCTCATCTTGGTCATTCGGTGTCATAAATGTTGGACACACCGAGCACACCGAGAGGGGGGGGTGAACAGTGTGTATAGCTTTTTATTACTTTTTCAACTTTAACAATCATCAACTGCTTCTTCAATACATCATTCATTAATGTATTACCACATTATCATTATATCATCAGCATTATTAACAATTACAGCTCATCATCACATATCATCATATCATCATCACATAGGAAGCATAGCAAAACACAGTACACAAGATTTTTACGTGGAAACCCAAGTCCTGGGGGAAAAACCACGCAAGCCTTTATAATAATAATTTACCAGCAACAACTGGAAGGAGGCAACAACCCCCTTTGTTACAAAGACTTCAATTCTCCAGCTACAACTGGAAGGAGGCTACAACCCCCTGGTTTACAGGCTACAACCTGAAGGAAGCCTTAGCTCCCTATATTTCCTTGCCCCGTCCTGCCACCCTGATACGAAGATGAATCAAAACCGCACTGATCCTGCGGACCTATTAACCAACACCTGCACCACACTGCTCAACCACTGTCACTGCTCATCAACTGACCACTGTCATCAATTGTTCACTGCTCATTCACTGCTCATCAACTGTTCACTGCTCATTAACTGACCACTGCTCATCACAACTGTGCTACACTGTTCATCAACCTGTACAATCAATCTGTGCAATCTAGCTGTACCAATCAATCTGTCTGATCTAGCTGTAGCAATCAATCTGTCTACATAAATCAATCTGCTGTTCACATCATTCGAGTTAGTCAATCTGAGTTTAACCAACCGTACACGAGACTCAGTCCACCTGAGTCAAACCAACTGCTCATACAACTCAGCCAATATGAGTCAGACCAAATGCACATGTAGTAGCCTGTGCTAATGCTGCTCAACTGAACCAATGTACTCACTCCTAATTACCACTATTCATCATTGTACTATTGTCATCATTGCATCATTTATAATTCTATATCATCACACATTGTGTTTTCATCATACATCACTGAGTATCACTGTGTAAACATCACTGAGCATATCAAACTGAGCACATCACCGTGTAAACATCTCTCGCACATCATACATAAACTGAGCATCTATCACTGTGTTTCATCATACATATATTACTGTGTACTAATTGTCATGCCACTGAGTGTATTTTACTGAACATACCACTGTTTAAATATTACTAAGTACATATGTATATGCCACTGTGTAAAATATATCATGCATATATCATTGAACATACAAGTTACTGTGCATATCACTGTCATATCATCATATCACTGAGTAATCTGAGCCTACTGAGCATATCACTGATCATATCATCATATCACTGAGTAGATGTTACTGTGTGAAGAATACTGAACATACCACTGTTTCATCACTAAGCAAGTCACTGTGTAAGCATCACTGGATCACTGAATATATATCATGCATTTACACATCACTGTACACTCACTATACATTCACTGTACATTCAAATATATATACTTGTACTGTTCATAATCTTTTATACATACTTTATTACTGTAGACAACCTCAGACTGTGTACATACTTCAAATCACTGTAAGGAGCTTGATTTCAAACCAGAACTGCTAGGACCGTTCACTCTTCAAAAACTGCAAAAACAGACTTATGTGAAAGCTGCCACCAAAATTCCTCAGACCAAGAGTTAGAGCACACTCTTCTGCTGCAACAGTCACCACCGAGACCCAGCTGCTAGGGGTTTAATAAGATCATCGAATTTCAGACTGTCCATAAGTGTCCACTGACCAACAAATTTCAGACTATCCCCAAGTGTGATAATTACATACTGTCTGCCTTCGGATTCCTCTAGAGGTCTTGTCCAATTGTGAAAGTAAGAGATAATACATAAACCACCTAAAATATTTAAGAACCAATCATCACCGAAATACTATTGTCCATCTTCCTTCAGCGAATTTCAGAGCTATATACACCAACGAATTTGCCTCAGTCGAAATTTTTGAGCCTGCTTTTTTTTTTTTTTTTTAAAAGTGAGTTTTCCTTTGTATTTATACACATTTCCAAAATATATTACTGGGCCGACATGCATGGTTTAATAAAATATATTTTAATATTAATTAAATTTTATTTTTTGTTTTTATCACACACACTTCTTAATGAGGCCGACTTTACCATTTGAATTTTTTTTTTTAAGTGTTTGATGCAAGGTTTCACACATAATTTAATTTAAAAGCAAGATTTACTTTTAAAATAATAAAAGTACTTTTTCCTTGTCCCCTTTTAAAATTTAATGTTAATTATTTCCTTTAGTTTAAACTTTTTAATAAACCTTTTATTAATGCTTTAAATAATATTCTATTACTTATTTCATTATTAAAATTTGTTAATAAAGATGGGCCAATCATGTAATTAATTTCAAATTTAATTTTAATTAAAAAACTTTTAAATTAAGAAATCTTTTATTAAATATTAAATAAATTAAAATTCTTTTGATTTAAGAATACTTTCATTTAAGGGCTTTCAACACAATGTGGCTTCATAACCATATGTCAAGTGCATGGTCAAACTTCAACGTGACCACTAGTGTATGGGCTTCAAGGTATGACTCCAAGTAGGTCAAATTTTTCTTTGTCACTTCAAAGTTGGAGGGCTTCACCACCACATGTATGGGTTCCAAGGACTTCGTCATTGGCTTCTATGAATTGTCCAAGAGGGCTTCTTTGTGGGCTTCTTCCTGCTACACCTATTAACCTTAGGGCTTTTCTATGCCACGTTGAGGACTTCCTTTCATCAAGTGTGTCATATTCAAGAGCATCATGTGTGAGGGTTCTAGGACCTTTAACAATTGTACAAGGGTATCATAGGGGCTACAAATTAGCATACATAAGGATTTTAAGGTTTAAAGGTCTTCAACACCATAGCTATATGTCCAAGGGCTCCATATTCCAAGTTTGTGGGCTTAAGGACCAAATTAACACATCATCCAATCATGCAACATAGAGACCTTCAATCAACATACAACTAGGAGCAGGGGATACAACAATGGACTCAACTGGGACCAAGATACAGCTTAGGGGCACTTAACCAAGTTAATGGTAGCCAGGGCTTTTGCCATTGCCCCAAGGCCTCCAAGGGCTTCAAGCTTGGGCTTGGACAAAGTCAAAAGGTCTCCTCTTGACACAGACAACCACAAACCAAACACTAACCCTCAGGGGCTCCACAAGGGGCACCAAGACGCAATTGTTGGCATCAATGGCCAGGCACTGTTGGCATCAATGACAACTTAATCAACAATAAATACGAAGAAATCATGCAAAGCATTAAAGCATAATTCCGTGAAGTGAAAACTGAATCTTAAAGCTCCAGGCCTGAGCATAAATACGAAGAAATCATGCAATAGTAACCAAAAGGTCGACATCAGGCGGAGGCTGATCTCGGTCATTCGGTGTCGATAGAGGCTCATCTCGATCGTTGGGGGGTGGTTCCCAACCAGATCTAGTTGGAAGCTTGACATTAGGGAGAGGGTCATCTTGGTTGTTGGGGGTTAGTAGAGGATAGACAATATGTTATAACAAAATCATAGTTCCATGAAGGGAAATCGAAGTCATAAAGACTTGGGCTTGGGAATAAATGCAATGAAATCATGCAACAATGGCCAAAAGCTTGACATCAGGTAGAGGCTCATCTTGGTTGTTGGGGGTAGTTAGATGCTCATCTCAGTTGTTGGGGGTTAGTTCCCAACTAGACCTAGTCAGAAGCTAGAGTCTAGACATTAGGTAGAGGTTCATCTTGATCATTGAGGGTTGGTAGAGGTTCTTCTTGATCTTTGGGTCTCTACTTGGTGTATCCTACATATCATTGTGAGGTTTGGGAGGCTTGGTTCACTTTGAGATGTCTGGGCTAGCATTGAGAATTTGTCATTGGGATGGGTAGGGGTGAACTACGTCTTTGTCCAATGCTATGACGTGGCCTTCCTTCTCCTTTCAGCGATTTCCTAGATCGAATTGATTGGGCAGGGATGCCTTGGGTGACTTCTTGCTCATTGTTAAGGTGTGTAGCTTGGACTGGAATTTTCGCATAGGTTCAATATGAACATGCTGGAAATAGTTAGAGTAAAATTTATTTTGTATAGTAATAAAGTGAAAGACTTATATTTAGATATTGAGTGCAATAAAGTGTATTTTTGATTTTTTATACATTATTGGTTTAGACTAATCTCAATCATACACCTCATTGTGAAATTAGGGTTTCAACTCAAGGATAAAGGCAGGTCAAGATAGAGGGTTAACACATACATTCAGAGACAAGTTTCCTCGAGAGGTGATTTAATTCATTTGTGTAGAGTTAGAGCATCAGAGAGGAGCCAAAGTCGGGAATTAGGTAGAAAGTAGCAGGTGGGTCCATATAGGTGAATTTTGTATAGTTGTACAGATTTCGTATAACTGTACAGAACATGTCCATATCGTGATATAGGCATGCCATACAACAAGGAGTTTACAACAGGTTGTTTTTCTCGTTTTCGCAGGTATATTTTTTCCTCAGTAAGTGTACAGGTCTGTTTCGTTCGGGTGTAAGGAAGGATCATATTGGTTGTTGATGCACATGTTGCTAGAGATGATGTTGCTCCAGCCTTGAGCTGTTGACGATGATGATGTTATTCCAGCTTTATGCTGATGAGCCAGCGTCATGCTGTCGTTGTTGATGTATCAGTTTTATACTGATGATGATTGTTGTTGTTTCAGTATTTACTTACTGATGATTGATGTTGTTGTTTCAGTATTTACTTACTTACTTACTGATGATTGATGTTGTTGTTCCAGTATTCATATACTGATGATTGATGTTGTTGTTCCAGTATTCATATACTGATGATTGATGTTGTTCCAACAAATTCTTTTTGAAGATGATGATACTTTAGCTCTGTACTGAAAATGATGATGATGATACTTCAGCTCTGTACTGAAGATGATGAAGATGATACTTCAGCTATGTGCTGAAGATGATGATGATGATACTTCAGCTCTGTACTGAAGATGATGATGATGATACTTCAGCTTTGTATTGAAGATGATGATGATACTTCAGTTCCAGTGCTGCAGAAAATGATGTTCCAGCACTGTAGCAGATGATGTTCCAGCACTGCAGATGATGATGATCCAGTGCTGTAGATGACGATGATCCAATGTTGCAAATGATGATGTTCTAGTGCTGTAGATGATGATGTTCCAGCCTCGTGCTGCAAATGATGATGTTCCAGCCTCGTGTTGCAAATGATGATGTTCCAACTCTGTGCTGCAGATGTTGATGATGTTACAGCAAGCTGTTCCAGTTGTTGTTGAAGAACTTCCAATGATTTATAGATGTACCAACCAATGTTCCATATGATGTTGTTGATGATGCCTCCTCCTCCCTCCTTCTGATGATGTTGTGTAGAGCCACACATGTTGTTGTTGTCAGTAGAATACCCTTCTTGTTAAGGGGGAGTGTTGAATTAATGCAACTTCGAAGAATATTCTACTTGTACTTTATTATTGTAACTCCGTCGGAGATTTTTTACCTCTGTTTGGGGATGTCATTATTATATTTGGTCATGTAAAAGTCATGAGGTAAAACCTCCATTGTAAGTCGGGTCAATAGTACCCAAAAGAGTTTTTTATTATTATTATTTTGAGTCTTCCTAGAGAGGTTGGCCTAGTCAAGTTAAGTGAGGCCGACCTAGTTAGGTTATTTGTCAAGTGAAAAGTAAAGTATAAATAGAGGGAGTCTTTTCCTCATTTGTACCATTCACTCACTCATGCATTGCGCATTAGAGGAGAGAGGAAGTTTGCGAAGGAGGAGGAGGATTGGCTTGGCTCTAGAGTTTGGGTTTTTGTCTCTCTTCTTTGTGAGACTTATTTTTGGGCATTGTACTTTGGTAATCTATATTGAGGAAGTTCTTACTGGGTTTTCTTCCCCTTGAGGGTTTCCCAGGATATATTGTTGTGTACCTTGTGATTGTGTATCTTTCAGAGATCCTTGTTATGCTGCTATTGTGAAAATGTATTAAATGCTCATGAAGTTAGAATTTAGTCTTTAGTGGCATATAATCTTAACAGTCTCGAACACCTGTCATATGGCTCGAAGCCCCACTGTCAATGTACCAAGTGGAAGGAGTGGTGGAAGCACTCAACGAATGACCAACCAATAAGGAATACTGTGTCTGATCCTCCACATCATTGCTGGTGATAGATGCTCTCTCTGTACAACCAACATAGAGAGAAAACTCTCCCTCAAATCTTGTAGCAAACTCATCAATGTCAGCTGCTGTTGTCGTCTGCTATTTCTTCTTCTTCTTGTTCGGACACTATCCAGCATAGTGTACAAACTTCTAGCAAGCAAAGCATTTTACTTTGCTCATGTCTTTCTTTTGCTCGCCACTCTACTGCTTGGCCCCACCCTTAGGGCCCTTCTTGAACTTCTTTTTCTTTCCTTTCGCTGCCAATGCTACATTCTCTTCATCCTCCCTACTATGAGACAAACTACCCTGTACATACCCTCTTCGGGTCTCCTCTGAATGAAGTTGTCCTAGAGACGATCCCAGGAAGGCATATGCTCACGAGCAACTATGGAGTCCACAAATATACTGAATGGCTTTGTCACGCCATTCAATGCTATCCGCACCAACTCACTGCCATGTACAACCTCCCCAACTGCTCCGAGTTCATCTCTAACCTATGTGATCCTAGTAAGGTATGAAGCCATGTTCTCTCCTTTGTTCAGGCGGATGCCTTTTAACTTTTCTTTCAATACCATCTTTCTGTTTTCGTTTGAAATTTGGTAAAGATTAGTTAAGGCGGTCCACATCCGAAATGCATGGTCTTTTCCTGTAATGTGTGGGATCACATGATCCTTCACGGCATCAAGTATGATCCTTCTCGCTTTTACATCCTTCTTGAGAAAAGCAGCCTTATCTGCAGCATCGGTAGGTACTATGATTGGATTAGTTGTGGTACTATTTAGTATGTCCCATAGTTCATTTTCTTCCAGTATCAACACTATTCTAGCCTTCCATGGGCTAAAATTTACAGCCCCATCTAACCTATCTTCTATTCTAAGTCTGGTGGCCATAACCCCAAACTGTCCAAGAACCTATTTCCTTCAGTAACCAACTGTTCTCCCTTCTTTTCTAAGTCTGAAATTTCTCTCTGAGGTTTACTTTTGCCCTTTATTTATGCTCTAATACCATGAAAATTTTTGTAACCCAAATCTAGTTTCAAGTTTAATTTTTCACATAGAGTTTAATGCCCAAACCCCATGACTGCATATTAGCTTCAATGCATAAAAATTTGATTTTTCTTGAAACACATGGAATTTTTTTCAACTTTAAACAACTCAGAAATTTTATGACAGCCAAACAACAAAAATTAAAGACTCAGAATTTTAGCCAAATAGGCTCAGGAAAAACCCCGAAGGGAAAACTTGATAGGAGAGAAAATTTTATTCTTTTAGAGAAATTACAAAAAATTTATAGCAGTACTTATCTCCCTTTTTTTGCCTTGAAAAACGTGCTAGTATCTCATGACAGTTTGCTGTACGACTTGCTAATTGACTGGAAAATCAACACCTCGAAATTTGTGCTACACGGCCCACACGTATGAGGCTGTGTAGAATTCTGTGTTGCATATTTCTCGAAATTTGTGCATTGTAACAACTTATCTCTGCCTCGAAATTTGTGCCCTGTACGGTCATGCTGATAGTGATAGATGCTGTACTTTACCTCAAAAACTGTGCCAGAATTGTGCCTCGTTTTCTGTGTAGCAGGGCGACCAAGTTCAATACGGCCTCACCTCGATTTTTGTGCCAGCCTTTTTCTAGAAGCTCGTGCCATCTCCTTGGGAATTGTGCTCATCTCAAGCTCCTTGGGATTCATACTAGAATTTTGTCTCTTTCTCTCTTGGTCGAATTCTCTTCAAACCCTAGCTTTCTCTCTTTTCTTTGCTCTCCAAATCTCTTAGATCACAATGATTGAATGAATGCCTCAATCCCTAGTTTCTTCCCTTTTTGTTCATGGTAACTTTTTCTTGAGATTCAATGGCCAAGATTAGATCTTGGTTTAATGAGATCTAAGGCTCACATAAAAGGCTCATTAATAAATTAATAAATGAATTTAATGCACTTTTCACTTAAATACATTAATGATCCTTTTTTTCTCACCTACTTTATTTCTCATAAAGTCAATTGAAAATTAGAACCATGAGCAAACTTTATAAAGTGGCTTTAAAATTATAAAGTGCTTCTCACTTTAATAAAGTAACTAGGGACCACATTTAATGTTTTATCCACCCCTAGTCATCACAAGGTGGAAAAACACTTCCTTGGTACTTTTTCAACATAGTTGTCCAAGGAGCTAAAGCAACAAAGGAGGTTTGTATCACCATTAATGAGGATAACAGATTGATGCAAGCATTGAGGGCAACCTCAATTCGATTGTTGTTGCCTTCGATCTTCCAGAAGAAGATTCCCTTCTCTTTCTTGGGGATGTTTCTGAGATTGGTGCATGGGGGATAATGACCTTGGTGGTTCCTTGGAACTCTATGGCAATGGATGAAGCAACATTGCTCAGTGTGTTCGGTTGTTTCGGTGAATAGTTGATAGATTCCTAAGATCTTGCTAAAGTGGTAGCTGTAACAGTGGTGGAGAATGTTTGGGTTTGGCATTCATTCTTTATGATTGAATGATGAGTAAGGAAACCACCATAGCCCGATGATGTTGTTACCTACAACCATACATGTGTAGGATTTGGCACACGAAGAATGTCATACAGGTGGTTATTAATGCCCACCAAGGAAGTCATTCAATCAGTCTTGTTGCAGAGGCAGAGTGTTGGCTAGCACGTACAACAACAAAGAATTGCGTCCATGTTGAGAAGCGATTCATCTGAGTTGTGGAGAGCAGTCCACACTTGCTCTTGTAGATTTGCTGTGAGATTGCGTAATGCTTGCTCAGATGACATAAAACAAGCAAATACCAACATTCGACTTAGCTTCATTGATATGCGAAGATGGATCGTCGCTAAGTCTGAGAGGGAGATGGGAATGGATGTTGAGTTTAGAGTTCAGATCAGTTGATTACATAGAGCTAAGAGTCAATGAGCACACTTCTCCAACGGGAACAAGCGAGCCAGAACCAAGACCCGAAGCCATAGCCAGGATCAGAGCCAATAGCCAAAGCCACGATCTCGAGCCAGAGCCAGAGTCAGAGTTGTGGCCGAGAGCCAGAGTTAGAGCCCACATTGCAAAGAAGAATATAAAATGCACATTGATCTAGTGTGGTATCTTTGAGCTTTTGGAGACCAACGGCCTCTCAATGGGGAGGTGTGATCCGAAATGGATTTGAATGAGAATGGTGTAAGCCTCAGTTCCTGCAAATACATTCGACAATTAAATGTATGAAAGGCAATGTAGCAAACATTGTAGAATAAAAAACAAATGAAAATGAATGAGACAAATGTGAGGAAAAATAGATTAAATGAAAACAAGAAAACAAAATAGGAGAGGAAGTTTACAAATGGGAAATGGAGGATTATGGCTATTGGCTTTCCCTTACCCCCCAACTCTCTCTATTTCCTCCTACACTTTTATTCTCTAAAGGGGACTTTTGGCGAGGATGGAAAGGGGAGTAAGAGGGCCATGAGCACACATTGTACCATAGATTGTTGAAATGAAAATACTGAGCCCCATTTGAAGTTGGTTTTCCCATTTGGGTTTTTAGGGTAAAATCTTATTGTTTATTATGAGTTTTAAATTTTGTTGATTGATTCCTGTGTGGGTGTCTTTGTTGAATTCTTTTGAGTTAGATGCTTGCCTCGGTTTTGACATAGTGCTTTGTAGATCTCATAGAATTTAATATTTTAATATTTGGTGATTCCTATCAAGGTCGTTGCATGTTAGCTTTAAGGGATTATTGCTTGGAACTGTGTGATGCACATGGCGAACAACTTGACAAACTCGTAAGTGGTAATTGTTGTCCACTGAGATGCACACCAGCAGCAGAAATCTTTCGAAAGTTGTCTCCCTCACTAGAAGTGAGGAAGAGGTGTGGCCTTGGGGGCATGCAATGAGCCAGGTACTATCACCTGAATCCCAGCTCCTCCGTTTAGGCTAACTCCTAACGAAGCCAAGGGGGGTAGTCCCTACAAAGAGTTTAACTATGGCTCAATGTGTTTTTAAATGTGTTGAGATGTGTGGTGATGCGGATGGGTGTTGTGTAGGAGTTTTGAAGATGAAAAGATAAGATCACAAATTACTTTAGATAAAACACAAGGTAAAACGCAATCCACGTTGCAGCACAAGATTACAAGATTAACAGTATATCAAAGACTTGCGAAGATGAGATGGCATCCACAGATAAATGACTTAAATGGAAAAATGGCCCAATCAACATGAATGTATGAAAATGTAACAATTAGACCAACAGTGCCTTATGGAGTAAAAAATTATATAGTGTTGGGGGATGCTGAAAGTACAAGTCTTGGAGAACTTGTTCGTGAGATCGTTGTGCAAATTATCTTGGTAAATTAAAAGTTTTAGTGGTCTTGATTATTAGGATAAGAACAATGAGGTAAGCAAAAGTCCGGAAAGTTATACTTTCAGTGGCTTCCCCTTTTGATGGTATGTTGGTCCGCCCAGAGTTCAAGGAATAAGTGTCTAAAGACTTAACCACTCCGATGTCTAGACAGCAGATGACTCCGGCCCCACCAAGTTTAGGAACTTTGCCCACTACTTGAGTATGTCTCGAATGGTCAACGCCGGTTCGTTGGTTGTAGGGGTGAAAATTTTATTACGTTGTAGAAATTATCTCTAACACCTTTCTGAGTACTAGCCCAATCCTTTCAGGTTGGCAGAGCATACGGGTGTTAGATAGCAACCAAGATAAATTATTATGTGAGTGTGAGTTGAAATATTTTATTGTTGTTTAAGCACACAGTTCAACTCTCTGATAGAGAGTGCTCTTGACTTCGTCTTATGACAAGGTTCAAGAGACTTATTTAATCTAATATGCCTAATGCAATGGGGAATGCAAATTAAAAAATGCTCTCCGATAGAGAGTGCTCTTGACTTGGGTTATTTCAAGTTCAAGAGACTTTGTTTGTTTATTAGAATAGAGGCAGCTTGCATAAAAGAAAAGTGCACTTTCTGAAGTAAAACAATTGATAAATATGATAACAAAAGTACGCTTTCTAAGGTCAAGATTAACCAACTAATCTAAGAAATAAACAAGTGGGGTCAACCTCCGAACAAGGTGACCACTAGAACCACCAGTCCTTGAGAACTTCCAGCTAGCTGAATTTCGACAAGGAGTCTAATGGGGATAGAGAAGCCGCCACAAAATAATGAGGCCCTTCTGGGGCCATTGGGATTTCATCCCAAGGTTGCTAACTCAGGACAATACTTGGAAGAGAGTTTTAATCTAAGTACAGAAATTGAATTTTAATCTAAATGACTTGAAGTAAAACTAACTAATCATGCATGGACAAACTTCCCCAAATGGGGAAGGGGAAACAATGTGTGGGAGGCCTTATCCCACCTAGCCCTTTTATTAATCAGTTTACAATATTTTGGATTTTCAACCTTTAGAAGAAATAATAGAAATGGAGATGAACTTTGAAACTCTTAAGAGTTTTACAATCAAAAGGAGAGTATTGAATTTATTGGTTTGAGGTTTGGTTCCAAGCTTCCTTTTGTCTTCTTGTAATAATTTTTCTCTTCGCTTGATTTTCTCCTTCCACTTCAAGTTCTCTTTTGGATCTAGCTTTGTCTCAAACCTACGCACAACAAAGATTTCAAACTACAAGCACCCTTTAGCATTAGTCCTAATCAAAAGAAAGATAGTAATCAGAACTATTTGAACTTAGGCTTGCAAAGTGAAGTTTAAGATGCTAAATGGCATGAGATTCAACTTTAAATTATTTAAATGATAAAAACGGACCAGCAAGCAAACAAAGCCTAAAACACTAGAAAAGAGATCTAAACTATGACAAAAATGGAAATATTTTTTGTAGGCAACTTTAATCTTTTGAATGAGAACCACTATATGAATCAAAATTAACAAAATAACTGTAAGCTAACACTTAAAAACGAATTAGATCTAACAATGCAACCTATAAACAAATAACAACTAATTATCACTAACAATTTAAATGTTGTTTTTATGTGGTTTTTAGGGCTTCTTGGAGATGGACGAGAGGAGGGACCCAAGAGGGCAAATGAGAGGGTGAAGGAAGCTAACAATGGAGATGGACGAGAGGAAGCTAGGAGGCCAAAAACGAAAGGTAGAAGGAAGCTTAAGGTGGACGAGAGGAGAGAAGAGGAGTTGGATGGAGAGGAGGACGAATGGGAGAGAGGGAAGGGCAAAAAAGAGAGCAAGGAAGATCTAGGGTGATGGACGAGACTAGAAGAGGGATGAATGTCAAAGCAAGGAGGATTCAAAGAGCAAAGGTGGAAGCTAGAAGAAGTAAGCTTAGGGTAACCAAGATAATTGTTTTGAAAGTTGAAAGTTGATGGGTGAAGCAAAATCTCCTCGTTCTTATGCTTATAAGATTGAGATTCCTTTGGCCACAAGTAGAGTGAAAGTGAACCTGCAAAAGATCTTAACCCTTGGAAGACACCTGCAAGACAAATAAGCTCAAGTGAAAAGAGAAGATTTATGATTGCATGTGCTAGATTATTAGCCTTCTTGAAACATAAATCAAAACTTAAGATTCCTAAGCATATGAGTAATACACAATATCACCTCGAATTTGGGATGATGCATGGCCACCAAGAGCCTCCACGAATTGACCTCCAAAGTCACAACTTTATTAAATATCAAACAAGTTACAATTCCTCTAGAGTTTCTTTGCTAAATAATCCATGAGGAATGAGGAGAAATGATCTCATTATATAACACAAGACAAGTCCTAAGCTACCCTAAGTCGAATTGGCATGATGGAAGCCAATGGCACCTAACACAAATTGAATCCCAAGTCTAAATCCCAATCACCATCAAGCTTGGAGTGCTAACTCCAATCCATAACTCAAACTAGCATTGAATTAGGGTGGGGAGGTGGCCTCCACCTAGGCAAATCGCCCCCCATCCCATTCTTGGAAGTATCACCATCAAATAACAATGTGCCATGTGGTAAGCTCAAGCTCCAATAGAGGTTGACGTGAGCTAGTGAAGGATGGCGTGAATCCTTGTGTGGTGAAGCTTGGAGCCTTGTGGTAGTTGCAAAATCGAATTGCTTGGAGTTAGAACTTGAGATATGCCTAAATTTTAGCAAAGCACTCACTCTTCCATCAATGCAATACCACCAATCCATTAATCACATGCCACTTCACCCAATTCGCAGATTTGAGGAAGGTGGGCAAATTCACTTGTGTTGACTGTATACCTGACTGGATGATGACTGAGATAATTGGAATCTTCATTAATGTCCAGTGCCAGGTCAATTAGCCTTTTATTTTAATCCATTTGGATTATCTCCAAATATTCAATTTTTTATATTTTAATTAATAATTTCTTTGTAAATGGCTTTTTTGAGAAATTATTAATTATGAGGCTGAATTGACATCCGAAACTTAGGATAAACTGGTCCAGGGATCATGAATGATTTTTGGCTTAAGTTTGGAGCCTTCAATCACTGAATTCGGATCCCGGATGACTAACATATTACAAATTGAAATTTCTCCATTTAAACTATGGAAAAATTTATTAAAAATTTAAAGAATAATTAAAAACCCAAAACCGGAGGACCCGATAAATTTTTTTCGAAATTTTTTTTGAGGGTCCTAGGGACCTAGGACATGACCAAAACCTATTCTAATAGTGTCTAGTAGGCTTATATACATGAGTTGGACTCTAATAACCCCCCATGGCTAAAATTTTCAAAATTGGGCATTCTAGCTTTGGAGGAAGCAGGAGAAAACCTCATCGATTATAGCTCGGCTATAGGCAAAGTATAATTGACAAGGGAAAAAACTCCTTGGAATACCTTAGTTGCTTAATCAAGTCATGGGGAACCGAGACACTCAGAATCCTACTAGCACACTTTATTACAAACCCCGTGGGGCCATGGTCATGTTGACTGAAAAACAAAACTGACTAGCCAAAATTGGCTAGGCACAAATGCTGGATCATCTGATACACTGGAGTACAAACATTCATCATGTTTGTCAAATGGTGGCTCTTCAGATAATCCAACTATGGTACAAAAAGTTGGTAACAGTTATATTTTCTTACAACTCGATTCCACCACCATCTGATTGTTGAATGGAAACGAGTCCTCTATCGCTGTTGCTTGTTGGTAGTTTTGATGGCTGTTGGAATGGCCACAACCTTCATTTATCCTCGGCCGCTCATTTGAAAGCCAAAAATATCAATGGTGTGAAATCAAGGGAACGTTGGCCATTGTTTCTAAACCAGGAATGAATTTGTAACATGATGTGGTTGTTACCCACTCAGTCCAATGTTATCGAAACCGGACCGGTCATCGAACCGACGAAGCCCAAAATGTGAACCGGACCGGTCATCTAACCGGCGAAGCCCAAAATGTGAACCGGACCGGAAACCGGAAAAAAACCGGTCGACTGAAAAATACATAAAATATTCATATTTTGTAAAAAACATATATATTTATGTGCATACATATGAATCCAATCCATTAATACACGAATATGCAAAGTTTCTCATATATATAGCAAGTATGGGTGCAAATAACCAAAACAACACCTATTGCAATACATCTCTGAGGTTATGAACTGAAGTACATCAACAAAGAGGCTCGAAATGGCCCCTACAATCCAAAAAGAAACCATAGTACTAATGAATAACAATAAATTGATCATAGAAGCATAGAAATTTTTTGTTTTTGTGTTTAAAAAAAAAAAATCAGTTTCGTGGGTCCACTGTATGGACCGGCCGGTTTTGACCGGTTCCGGCCGGTTCGACCGGTTCCAGCCGGTTCCATACCCGGTTCAGACAAAAATCCAGTTCAACCAGTTTTGGTCCCTGACCAGACCGGTTACCTCTGTAAACCGGTCGGACCGGCCGGTTTTGCCGGTTCCGATAACACTGCCACTCACTACCTCCTCCATGAGTCGTTGGATACGTTGGGGGAAGTGAGTCATTACCAAAGCACACAAGCACAAAACACTTAAGTTGGATTATCAGCATCCGAGGAAGAATATAAGCCTTCAATAGATCATAGATGTTTGGATCTTCTAGACTAACTAAATATTTAGGATAGGCTGTGGCAAAACAAGGGCCATGAAACAGGGTACTTGGGTACGTCAGGGGTACTGTAGTCAGTCACATCATACATGAATATTTTTGATTTCTTCACAAATTACAAATCATGATTCATAATTCTAAATTCAATGATTCATTGAACAATGAACATTCATAATTTCATATTGAAAATTTGAAACATAAAATTTGATAAATCATAGACTCATAGTTGATATCAAGTGGAAGACTGGAAGTTACATAAAATTTGATAAATGATTAAATCACTGTACCAGGCAGCTGTAACAAACAATCAAACTCAGATCTGAAGGTACACTTGAAATCTGATTTTAAACACCTATTTGTACTGCTGTTACAGGCAATAAAAAGTTGCAAATATATTCCTGGGTTGATGTGAGTGTATTTCTCAGTATTAAATAGATATGTATATTTTTTATGTGCACATTTGGTAGTCAAATTATGCTCCATGAGTGTTGAACACAAAATCATAAAAACATTCCTTGTAAATCAATGCAAAATCAGTCTACCAGATTTGGACAATATTCGGTGGAATTTGAACAGTGTTGCAAAGTGTTTGACATAAGTCCTGCCAGACTCCATACACAGTTTAGCAAAATTTAGTTCAAATTTGGTTGGGGGTCATTACATTTTCCCCAGTGGATTTACATTTTGCTGAGTCGGCTACCCTCGGAGTACCCAAACATGGGTTACGCTGAACCATTTAGCCTATATGTACCCCTTTTTTTATAACGGCATCTTTGGTATGTGTAGTCACTACAGGGTACGGCAAGAAACGTACCTTACAAGTATCCAAGTACCTAGTACGGGCACGTGTACCCCTGCTACACACACACACATATATATGCTGGAGTGTGGAGACCAAAAGTCTTGTTATGGAAGAGCCACCTGGGTGGTGACATGAGGAGCAGGGGTGGGAAAGGAGGAGATTGAGAGTGAGGACGTTGATCTGCCAGCCTCGACACCACTTTCTACACATAACACTAACCAATGGTCATGCACCTCTAGCCATAGGTTTTCTTCTATGAGAAGATGAGCCATTCCTTTTCCTGTAGAAGGGGTATAGGAATTCGATAGCTAGCTCTAGATTAATCATTATGGATGACTCATGATGATATATATATGTGTGTGTGTGTGTAATTTTGTATTTATTAGCCTTGAATGTACAACGGGTTTGGTATTGAGTGTTGATGTTTGAACTTTTATTTATCATTTGGCATCAACTACATCATATATATAGGTGTTTTATCCATATTTACGTGCCATTGTGCTTATTTCATGTTGTTGTTGGTTTTCATTTAAAAAAATGAAAAAATGAATTTATTTTGTATTTTTTAATGCTTGGCACGGTTTGCCAATTTTTGCCATTTTTTTCAGCAATTTTCCTTATGCTGATGTTTCTGGACTTTTGGGGATTCTTTGCTGATGCTGTTGTTTTCAATAATGGTAAAAACTCATGTATTTCTCTGTCAAATACGTCTTAGGCACATTACATCTTTTATAGTGTTTTTATAATGGTTAAACACACAACACTGATATTGACATGAATTGTTACATATAAATCATGTCATGCCACTAACACTAACATCAGTTCACTGATATAATGTGATCACATAATACAAATGTTCACTTGTAGGAGCACGTTGTTTTCTCCTTCAACATGCGAGCTGTGTATCATTTTAAAAATTGATTTAAGGAATATATCATATCCTATATTTGCCATTGTCTTTTTTAACTAATTTCTAGCATGGACTTTCTCTGTCTACATTTGAGATAATATTTTCATATGCAGATTGGCTTACATGGTTGAGTTTATCATTATATTAATTTGCAGTGCACTCAAAAATGGGTTCGATGATTCTGGGCTTGAGGGTTCCTTGGTTTCTTGCTTGGAAAGGATTTTGAAAACATCATATGGAGTCTCTCTTCTTCCTCAGTGTGTGGTATGTTCAAATGTCAATGTTTTTACCAAGCAATTCAATGTTTAAATATATTTTTTAGTTCTTCAAGTGTTTATATAGACCAACAATACTATTGTCAATTCGGATTACTAAATTTTAAATATATTGTTGAGACATTAGGAGAAATTGGTCTTCAAGTGTTTATATAGACCAACAATACTATTGTCAATTCGGATTACCTCTCAACTTAAGTGATGAGGACCCACCATCTGTTAGAATGTGGAATGTTGTGTCGCATGGGCAATGATATTGTTGGTTTTGCAGATTTGTCAGGCAAAAAATTGGCTCATGTGATCAGTTTAACAACTGACATGGACAGACACGTCGCAGTGTTGTGAGCAGTCTTTCGTTGACTTGGGCACTGTTACCTCCCACACCTGCAATTGTTGTGGTAAAGCCCGAAAATACAATTGCAACCCTAGAGGAACTCAAGAGGCTGCACACTGTCACCACAACAACCTTCTTCACACTTAGGCGGGCTCTCCTCTGCTACAAGGGGGTATCCCTAAGAATAGGTTTGCCAAAAGATATACTATGGAAGCTCAAGGTGAAGTGAAGAGTTAATCTTTGGCAAAACATAAATATAATACGGTTGTATTGATAGGGTGATGGTAGACCAAAATTGGTGCCTATCCATTGGGCAAGTGGATTCCAAAGATAACACTAGGAGGGTCGTTTTCTTATGTGATTATGAAAGCATATAGCTCGAATGAAAAACCTACAACAATCCTATCTCGCTGTCTACTATAACATGAATTTCTTGTGAGTAATCTGAATGACAAAAGACCTCCAAACATGTTTGATGGTGTGTCTACTAAAGGGTAATGTAAATGTGTATCTAATCCGAATAAAGACAGAAGGTACATAGATACATTTCCAGCAAGACACAAATATTCTAAAGGGGGAATGAAATACAATTAAATTCTTCTAAGCAAGGAACATAGTTACCCAGATTATAGCCCTTCACAAGACATTTGATACAAGAAACTTCAACATTAATCTCACTTGAAATTAAATGCAAAACATGTGCCTCAACAAGAGAAATCCATATCTTGCATTGCATTTAGGATGTTCAACTAACCTCCAAGAGCTACTCTTTAAATAGAGTTGAGCTCCATCTCCTTACAATAAACAATGATTTGTTTTGCTAGATCCACTAATCTCTCCAGAAATAATGATAAGATATTCTTGGAGTCTTCTAGATCCATGCTTTTCTTCAAGGAAAACAATATAATGATGGTCTCTCACATAACCAATTCATGTGACAAGTCAAACAATGATAAAATAATGGGAGTTGTTAGTCCAAGTTTATCTTCCCAAGTGATTGATCATGTGAGCAAGCTCCATTGTATCCTCAATCCTCTCTAGTAGAAGTCACTCCATTAACATATCCTCAAATAATGTGCAATAACCATCAAAAGGGGCATGTGTGGCTCCTCAATAAGGTGGACCAAGTAAACCTTCTCAAAATAGCATGTGTGGCCTCCTAGATCTAGGGTTTAAAACCTCTTAGATCTCCTCCAAGGTGGACATCCCATCAAATGTGGTTGACCAAGTAAAAACCTATCCGAGGTGGCATATGTAGCATCCTTAAAGTGGATGTCCCATCAATCAAGTGTATGGAAAGGTGTGCAATAAAAAGCTCCATGAGCTTTATGTCCCATCATCATGTGTGAAATGAAGACCCCACAAATGGACATATTTCTTCTTCTGGGGTTTTGACGAAGTAAAACCCTATCAAGTGGCATGTCTCATCAATAAGCATGAACTTCTTCAAGAGGCATGTGTAGGTTGACCATGCAAAACATCCCATCAAATAGCAATAAATGTTGAGTGTTTCACTTCATCACGGAGAAAGCAACTTAAAATAGTAAAGCCGTCAAGACCGTCCTCTCCAAAGCATAACTAACTCACCCTTCAAGGTGTTTTTTTTTCCTAGAAAAAAAAGCGTAATTTCATTTCATCTTATAGAGTACGAAATTACATTGATCGTCTTCACTCTTAGAGAGTGTCATGCTGATCTGATAAAGTTCTATCTGTATGCTGATAACTGGTTAGATCATGATGTTCTCACCACGTGAGCATTAACATCTTTTACAAAATAATATAAATCGGTTTGGCTGTGTTGAACAGTTTATAAAAACTATACAGAAAGTATCCAAAGCTTCATAAAAAAGATGACAAAATAACCTGATTATGAATTCATTTTCCTGCATAAACTTTTTTGCACATACATACTTCAAAAAAACCCTAGACTTCCAAAATAAACAGCAGCAAAAAATATGCATGATCTTCATTCTATAAACGGATGATGGTAGAAGTCCCTGCCAACCCCTTCCCGAAATTCTTTGATTTTCCAAGTCCCAACGCCCAACAACAACCCCTCTTTTGAAGCCTTGTCCGCTTCTGAGTTGTTCTCACGAAAAATATGCTTGCAAGTAAAAGTATCAAATGTGAGAGTGGCATTCTGTACTTGATCCAGGACAGATGATAATCGCCGATTGTTACACTGTTGAGTACCAGAGACCCACTTAATCACATTTAAAGAATCACCATATATAGTAATGTTCCTGATTCTTTGTTCCAAAGCATAAGAGATAAGGTATCTAAGACTCAAAATCTCCGCCCAATTGTTGCTCCCCCTCCCAAGTCCCAACGACATCACAAAGTAATGTACAATAGACAGAAAAAGAAGAGCCCCACCCCCACACTGTTCATTCTGACAAGCACCGTAAAAAAAACCCCATGGCTGCGAGTGATCAATATTCACAGGCTGTAAAACTGTGGAAGGAGGTGGTTGTGTAAAGTGTTTGAAAGACAAGAAGATCCCACAGCTATTTATAGCCGTCAGTGCAGGAAGTCCCTCAATATCAGAGAACAGTCTTTTGTTACGTGAAAGCCAAACCCCCCAGATGACAATTAATGGAATAGCTCTGTATGAATTAAAAATTGGATTATGATACCAGCAACTCCACGCATCAGCCAAAGAAACCCCCGTCCAATGAAAAGGGACCTTAAGAATTTTTGAAACAATAACCCAGACTGCAGTAATATACGGGCAGGAAAGAAACAGGTGCAACACGTTCTCCTCCTCCCAACTGCATAGGTAGCATCTTCCCGGACACTGCATACATTGACGCTGAAGAAAATTCACGTCGGCACCCTGTTAGCCAATACACACCACATAAAGATGCGAGTCTTATGAGGGCACTGAAGTTTCCACAGTTTCTTCGACCACCAAATCGGATCCTGTGGCATATGATCCTCATTGATCCAAAGGTAACCTCCTTTGGGTGTATAATTTCCGGAGGGGTCACCATCCCATACAAGCTCATCCTCCTGCTCGCACAAATATACATGATCCATACAGAGTGCTCTCAGATATAGTCCTAATTCTACCTCCATATGACCCCCCAGGCCAAAATAATTTGCCGACCTCCAAATAGGGCTCCCCAACCACATATTCCCGGGATCTGCCAACTGATAGAGAAAATGGTATCCCCTTTGTGCCAAAGCCTCGATCGTCCCTTCAGACAACAAATGTTGTTCTTCACAACCAACCCACGGATCACTCCCAATCCTCACCCTCTGTCCATTACCAACATCCCATACCAGGTTCTGTTCTATGACATGAAAAATTGCTACCACAGCCTTCCAGATGCAAGAACCACTAGCATGAGATTTAAATGGAGAGCGGATCCAATTTTCAATGGAATCAGGCTCAATATATTTGTGGGCCATAACTCTTGCCCAGAAACCCCCGGATTTAATTAACCTCTAGCCACACTTTGCTGCCAAAGCTTTTGAGAAATGGAATATGTTCTTCAAACCCCATCCACCTAAAGCTTTTGGAGCTGCAATACATTCCCATTTAACCCAAGGAGTGACATGGGCATCCTCCTTACCACTCCAAAGAAACGTGAAACAAATCTTCCTGGCTTGATCCAAAATGCCTCGAGGAATCCAAGCCAATGACAACCAGTAGATTGGTATGCTTCCAAGACAGATTTGACCAAAACTAATCTTCCTGATCTCGAGAGCCACTTGAAGCTCCAACTTTTCAAATGTTTTTCCAATTTCTCTAATAGCCATACCCAATCCTGCTTCTTATGATCATTAGGTTTCAAATTGAAACCCAAATACATTATGCCGCTCGAAAGGGTAAGAAGAGTGAAAGGAAAAAGTTCAGTACATGTAAGTAGCTCGTCCTCAGTTAATAAAGAAGCAGTTAAAGTAGATTTTCCAGCATTAATATCCATCCCAGTAGAAAGAGAGAAAAGATCTAACATTTCCTTCAGTTTGAGTGCTTCTCTTCGGGAACATGAGCAAAATATGAGGATATCATCTACAAATAGAAGATGAGTAGGATGTACACCAGGGGCTACTAATATACCATCAAAAAGACCTGATCGTCTAGCATCCTTAATAGCACGACTAAGACTTTCAGCCACCAGCAAAAATAAAAGAGGAGATAAAGGACAACCCTGACAAAGGCCACGTCCAGAGTGAAAAAAGGGGGTTGTTGCGCCATATATGAGGACCGAGAAAGATACCGTAGCGATGTAGCTCATTACCCAGTGGATAAAACCAATATCAAATCCTAGATGTGTGAGCAGAAGACGAATGTATAGCCAGTTGACCTTATCGTATGCTTTGGAAAGATCTATTTTTAGTATAGCCCCTTTCATCTTCCTGGTTTTTATACTATGTAAGCCCTCCTGAGCAATCCCAATAGCTTCATGAATTTGACGACCTTCGAGAAACCCAAATTGTTCCTCCTAAATATGAGTGGAGAGGATGGATTTGAGTCTACGAGCAATGATTTTTGTGACAATCTTATACACACAGTTACAAAGAGAGATAGGTCTGAAATCATTGAGTGTAGTAGGAGTGTCCACTTTTGGAATAAGAGCAATGAATGTGGAATTGATGTTGGCTGAAATCCTGCCTATCCTCCTAGTATCTTCAACCAGTTGCAAAAGATCATCACCAATAATGTCGAAAAGCGCAAGGAAAAATTCAGTGGTCCAGCCATCCGCCCTAGGACTTTTGTCCTTTTGAAAGCTACTAAGAACCTCCTTTAATTCATCAGCCGATATGTTTTCCAGCAACATCCTGTTATCCTCCTCCTCAACAAAACGAGGAAACAACTGTGCAACCTTGATCACCTCCTCAATATTCACTCTGACACTAGCTTTAAAAAGATCATGAAAATGTTGAACCCCCACTCCAGCCATCCCCTCAAATGTGGAATGTGTATTACCCTCCATATCATTAAGACTCCAGATAGTATTAGCAGATCTCCTTCCTTTAGCATATCTATGAAAAAATTTCGAGTTTTCATCCCCACTTTCCAACCAGATGGCCCTGCTCTTCAAACGCCAAGTCTCTTCAATGTTCAGGAGAATAAGATTCCTTTGTTCCTCCAGACGAACAAGAGAATCCTTCGAGGCTTGAGAAAGATAACCTCCCCCTAGGCCTAACGAGGTGGAAGCGATTTCCTCTTCAATCAACTTTAAATCCCGCTCATCCCTGATTCTCTTGTCTGCAACACATAGTTTGATCGGTCCCTTGAGTGTTTTAATATTCTCAGCAAAATGAAATGCTGCAGAGTTATAGTTACCAAGCTGGTAAGGAATCCATAAATTGTGAAAAAGATCAATGAAAGTGGGATCCTTCAACCAAATCTTGTTAAACTTCATTGGAGCAGGATGCTTGTTAGGGCCAGCCTTCAACTCCAGAAAAATAGGTTCATCATCTGAGCATCCCCCTAAACCAATCCACTGCCTGATGTAGAAAAAAGAATCCACCAGCTGCTCAGAGATTGAAACGATCCAATCTCTTCGCCACCCTTTCCACCCCCACCCTTTTGTTCCTCCAGGATGGCTTTAAGCACACAGGTTCAACATCAACCAAATTACCTTCAGTCAATTTTCTAATGAAGAATGCAGTTAGAGGATCCACATGTGCACGTGGCCCCCAAACCTCTGCCTAACCCAGAGAGAAATTAAGATCCCCACCCAGGATCACCGAGTCACCCTTAATTACTGCCCTGGCCAGTAACCGCTCCCAAAATGGAGCTCTATCACAATATGGCCCATAGATATTAGCAATAGTAAATTCTTTGTCTGATTCCAAAGATCGACAAGACATCCCCAAAACCGACTCCATCCCCCAGAGGCAAGTAACACAAACCTTCGATTCCCTCCACCCAACCGCCAGACCCCTTGAACGCCCCCTAGCATCAGAAGCCTCAAAACACCAGCCCGGGAACCAAGACTTCAACCTTCCCAGAGCCTCAACACCTCCACACATAGTTTCTTGTAACAACAAAATATCTGGATGCTCATGTTCCAGCATCCGACGCAATGCTGGTCTTTTAGAGGGACCAGCAAGACCTCGATAGTTATAGGACATGAATTTCATCGGTACCCTTCTCGATGGGCATTCACCGCTCTAAGTGCCCTTTCAATTGAAAGTTGTTTACCATTCCTAAGGTCCGAGCATGCACGAGTCTTAGCATGAGAGATATATGACTTCCGACCTCTAACCTTTGCCAACCTAGGTTTGTCTTTCCCAATCCCACCAGCAGAAGGCTTGGTCATGGAGCAAAGGTAGTAACCAGACTCAGAAGAGCCCGAAGGGGAAGTGGGCTGTAATACTTCGGACTGAATCACAAGGGGAACTTCAAAGTCAATAACAGGAGAAGTCTCCAACATAAGAGGTTCATTAGGAGGGAGCTTCAGTGGAATACATACAGAGACAGAGGTAGGTGACAAAAATTGTGACGAAATTTGTAAGTTTTTGAGACCTTCCACCCAATCAAGACTCGAAAAAGATAAGTTCGTAAAAAAGAAATTAAAGGAAGGAGTAGAGCAGGGAGAAGAAGAAGTACCAGCTGCTAAATCCAGCGAACGTAGCAGAGTATTCTGTATAACTTCAGGTGCCTCGTCCGTGAGAGGGGTATGTCCAATTTCTTCTATCTCCACAAAAGATGCAGAGTCCGGCACAACCCCGTCCTCTCCCAAAGGAACATCAACCCCCACACTTCCGATAGGAGACTCCAAATGCTCAGGCACAGAATGACCACCATTAATACCTTCCGGTTCCGAACAACCTTCCTCCTCCAAAATCCTCCTCTTCAAAGAAGACCCAAATCTAATACGCACCGGAAGAGGGCAATCAATGGCCGGATGACCATACTCATGGCAGCGTCTCCACCTAAACGACACATTTTCATAATCGAGGGTTTGAGGAAAAATATACGGACCCCAACATAGGTCCATACCATCAGACAATCCATCTCTAACATTGATATTGACCAAGATTCTAGCTACCTTCTGTATCGAAGTCGTAATGAAGGAGAAATCAACATCCAAATATGTCCCCAACAAATTACCAATCCTCCTGAAATGTTCCTCGGCCTAGTAATGTAACGGGAGCCCCAGAAGAGGAACCCAGAGCGAGATGGTGTCCATACGCGCTCGACTGGCATCAAAAAGAGGAGTCCACGGTTTAAGAAGTAACGACACATTAACCATGCTCCAATTCATGCCTAAAACCACTATGCATGTGCATCCGAGGAGAAATGGAAAGCAAACCACCCCCCCGAGAGAGCCACTACTCTCGGGACGTACCCATAGTGCCCTGATTAGGCCCCAGAATCCCACTGAATAACATTTTTTAGGGCCACCGACCTTCCATAAACCCTATCGACCAGAACAGATTTAACCATTACAACAATTTGTTGAAATCCGATATCCTGCCCCAGTGAATAGTTTGGAGCCTTACCCATGTTCTTAAGCCATTTCCTTCTCCCCTTGGCTCGCGAACTATGTGCCCCCAAAGTCGCAAAACCCGCATCCAGATCACAAATCCTCAGTGAAGAAGCCAAAGTCGGACTGGGGAAACTCCATTGTTCAGCAGAGCCCAGGTTAGCTGCTAGAAAACCACCAGAAGAGGAAAAATAAGAGTCCCCAGCAGCCGTGACAATCTTAGCCGGTAAAACACCGCTTACACCAAGAATAGACGTTCCAATGGATGAACCACCAGATGAATTTAAAAACTCCGGGACACTCCCAATCTCCGAAATCAAAGCAACATGTGAGTAATGAGTTAGGTTGGTACCCTGATATCCCCAAATGTTGACCCCCCTATCCCTGCGGCCAAAACTTCATCTAACACAGTCGTCTGCAGGGAAAACGTAGACCTTCCCAACACAGAAGGTGAAACAGAGCCCTGTTCAGAGGCTATACCAAGGATAGATTTGGGATCCGACGGCTAGGAGCTCCCTTCCCCACAACCACCAAAGAAAACGACACCATTATTAACCCTTGGATTGCCAGGTGGCGACGACCAAATATCACAATGCCATAAATGATCACTTCCATAGTTGACTTCATCGAGCAGCTCCATAGTAGAAAAACAATAAATACCTCCAAAGTGTGTTTGAGCATGTAAAAATGATTTTAGTAATGGAAAACTTACCAAGTAATAATAAAACCCATAAACATACGAACCTCCTCCTCGAATGCCGTGCGACCTTCCTTATAGTGACAGGGTTACGGTGTCCCTGCTACCAGCAGAGAGCTAAATCGTGCTTGCCTCCATCAGTCCAAACCCTAGCCTCCACCCTTGCAACCACAATGTAACCCTTCAAGGTGTTAAGGTCCACTACAACTATATCCATGAAGTAAGGAGTCAACAAATAGTATCCATCCACAAGGCTTAACAAATTTTCCCTTGAAGGTGCTAAACCCACTGAATCACGTGCATGAGTGGATCCATATAGTAGGGGGTCAATCCACAAAATAAACTTCATTAAAGATGAAGTGACAACTCATTAATGCCAAAGAGTGGTCCCCAAAGCTAGGATGCCTCTTGAACCACTTTCAAAGCACGGTCTTCAATGTGTAGTAGCTTTCCAAAAGTGTGCCAGGAAGGTGTAACGTCCCCTTCTCTCAATTTGACCAAGGGGAGGGGACATTAACTAAATTTGGACTTCCAAATTTTGCCCATAACCATAATTACAAATTCATAATAATAAAAACGGGTGTGCAGATGCATGATTAAAATACACAGCGGAAATAAAATATCTACACACATCTAGCATGCATATGCAAGCTTAATCATTACAAACATCAAATAAGCATTGCAGATTCAAATACAAAAGAATACTTATCTTTAAACAAAGAAGATCCAAGCAACTGGCTATGTAAGAGCAATTTTCCACCCAATCGTAGCCACTCTATCCAATATATACTATTTCTGCTGAGAGGCCACCCCAAGCTAGGCTGAGTCCACTAGGGCGAAGGAAACACCTATAGGCTTCTCTCTCTCAGCGCACAACCCATTCTGCTCTCTATGCTTAGCCAAAGCTCATATAGAGCTCTACAGGGATCTCACTCAGCCATCACAGCCATGGCACTCCCACCAGTTGCCCCACACAACACAAGAAAGGCATTTCCCTTCATTGATCCACATTTCCATAAGGAAATCTAACCCTACAGTTCTTACCAGTGTGTGCAGTAAGAGTCCAACCTGCTGTATTCTACCGGAGAACCTCCTACAACATTAATTCATGGCTTCTCAAGCATCCAAAAGTAGCAGAACTCAATTGGTAAGGGTTCTTGGCTTGCCCAACCTTTCTGCTCACCTACAACCATCTATTTTCCGTTCAAATCTATAGCTCTGTCTCCAAATTCGAATTTCTGGGTTAAACACACTTTGGTAATGGTCATCAACAACAATAGGAAGCTCTACGTAGTGTAGAAAACTGCATGAGAGAATGATAGAATGAGTGTTGATTCCAAGGGATAAGAGATGATGGTGAAAAGGCAACTGACATAGCTTCTGACCATAGAAGAAAGGACACCTAGCAGCTGACATAACTGTCACAACCCTCATGCTTCAATAATTGCATGAAGTGACTTTTCCCACTAAACTTCACACATGCATTGAATGATTGGGTTTAATAGTCAAGAGAAGGTAATTAGTTCATTATAGCACATGGTAGAATTTGGATGATTACTAAGGTTGACACATGGCAACAAAGGATTTGGTTTCCCATTGATCCCCTTTCCTCTTCCCCTCTGGTGGAATTATAGCCCCTCTAGTGCTCTTTACATAGCCATCTTGGACCATTTTATTATTTTACAACATAATATTTACATATATTTCGAATTGGCATGATAGGCCAACCATACGGTCCAAAAAAAATATATACATCATACATGCCTAACCATTCACTAGTCGAGCCTTGGCCTTGAGCTCCGCACTAGGAATCCATACTAGCATATTTACATCATTTACATAATTTTGATTAAATACATTCCAAGTCAAAACTGGGGGTATACCGTATTACAGAAGGAGTCAATAAACAATATAATAATCATCCACATGCTCAGTCATAATGAAGAAGTAGATCTAATTCCATGGAGGAGGGGACGAATCATCACTTCAAGCAATAAAATATGATAAAATATAGAGTGCCTCAACATATGTGCTAATGAAGGTGAGCACTCCACCTAGAACCGTGCTCCACATCATAATAAACTAATCCAAATGTGAAAGCAACCCACAAAAGCAAGGGCGTTCACCCCAATAAGCTCAAACCTCCCTAAATCAAGCCAAATAAAGCCATTGTGAAGGCTAAAACCATATGAATAGGGATGAATATGCAAAGCGCTCTCCAAGGGTATTTGCTGCAAATGCCATCCATTGTGATGAAAATCACAAGTGTAACTCTCATAAAATATGATGGATAACAGTCATAACGTCTAGCTGATTATTACATTGGTTGCTAGCAGATTGTAATGTTCGTAGCATATTGATATGTTGTGTTTGAAATGAAAAATCTGGGCAGCCACTAACATGAAAGATATGACATGTGGAGCGTGATAGTGACTTGTCAAATTTGTTATAGCATGAACAAACATTGGGAGACATTGCTAGATAGATGGGCTTGCTGCAATCAGTATGTTGGAAGTTGTCCAAGTGTGGTAAGACACTACAAATTAAGATTTCTAAGTGTGTTAGACATTAGTGTGAATCGTGAGAGGTAGATGCAAGCAAGCACATATTTGTGTTAGGTGTTAGCTATTAATTAAGCTAGTTGAAAAGTAAGCATGGAAGAGAAGAGAGGAAAGGATAGAGAAAAGAACAACAAAACAATATTTCTTTTGTTCCTAGGGATATTATCGTTAATGAGACATTGGTAGGTTGGCCATAGAGTTGGGGAATATTTGGTAGGGAGGTTGCTAGGTAGTAGAAATCATTGTTGGAGGTGAGAGTACACTCCAATCCTACTACAAAGTGTGAGGAGTTAAACATCATCGGTAGAGGTCATTGATGTGCTCCGGGATACAGCTGTAGTGCTAGGTTATATTTGTTGTTTTGTTGTTCATTGAACGATGTTTTCCATGCAGGGGAGAAGGAATATATGAGGTACGCTTGTCTTGGGTTTCAAGTTTGGAATTTTTTTCTTCTAAATTCAGTGAAGGATTGTCTAATCCATCACATCCCAGAGAAGATGACTAGGGAGATGCATACTACCATGGTCACCTTGTGTATTGGAGTGAGAGCGTGTGTAGGAGAATGCTTATGAAGACCAAACTAACTAGTACCTGCATGAGCAAGATTGATACCAATGTTATCGGAACCGGACCGGTCATCGAACCGGCGAAGCCCAAAATGTGAACCGGACCGGAAACCGGACCGGAACCGGCAAAAAACCGGGTAAAAAACCGGCCGACTAAAAAATACATAAAATATTCATATTTTGTAAAAAAAACATATATATTCATGTGCATACATATGAATCCAAACCATTAATACACAAATATGCAAAGTTTCTCATATATATAGCAAATATGGGTGCAAATAACCAAAATAGCACCTAGTGCAATACATCTTTGAGGTTCTGAACCAAAGTACATCAACAAAGAGGCTCTAAATGGCCACTACAATCCAAAAATAAACCATAGTACTAATGAATAACAATAAAGTATAAACTGATCATATGCCACTACCTTGAATCTAAATATAGGAATATGCATTTCTTAACTAGCCTTCAGCTGTGGAAGTATCCTGATACATTCTGTTAAATGTCAAAATATTGAGGGAGATTCACCTGTTGTGTCAACATATTTAAGCTGGTCAACTTAGGAGGAGATGGTCAGTGGAGGAATGCAATAATGTTTATATGGGAATCTTTGGATTGGACAAGGATATCCTTGATGGGCTTACTGTGTTGCTTGGTCATGCATGTTTATGAATAGTTAATCAGATCAGATGTTTGTGTGGTAGCTGTAGCTAGTCGTCAAAAGCATGCAATGGAAAATTATGCACTTTATTATTTATGCTTTCTGATAATGCTTAGGAGCAAAGTCTGGCTACAATCCTGATAGCTGATAATGAGCTTCTTGTTTGAAATGCCTTCTGTCTTGTTTGAAATGCCTTCTTTTCCACAAACAAGCAAAGGAAAAGCACAATAATTAACATTAAGTTTTGTTTTTTTAAAAAAAATTTGAAATCCGTGGGTCCCCAGGCCGTGGCCGTATGGCAGGGTACGGACCGGCCGGTTCCGTACGGAACCGGCCGGTTTGAAAAAATTTCCGATTTTCAAATTTTTTTGCCCGGACCGGACCAGCCAAGCCTGTGAACCGGTCTGACCGGCCGGTTTTGCCGGTTCCGGTCCGGTTCCGATAACATTGATTGATACTATAGCTAGTTATTTGATGAAGATCACTTAATTGAGAGATGAACTAGGTGTATTGGTGACAAGGTAGAAAATAATGAGCTAGTTTGGATCAATATGAATGGATTTTGTCTACCTTGGCATCTTTTTGGATATTGTATATGTGCTAGTAAGAATCTCCTTTCATACAAAAGTTTGTGGGGTGACTTTGTTAAGGAGGAGATGAGATTAGAGATAGTTTTAGCTAGCTATGGGGATGTGCCAGACCCAACTCTTTTGGCAAAGGTGAGGAAAGGAGGAAAGAAAGCATGATCGGAGAAGGGTCAAAAGAAGAGGAAAGGCTTGAGGTCTTCTAACTAGCAGAAGAAGGATTCGAAACAACTATGCTTCTCAGTGTCTTGAGAAGAAGAGGGAAGGTAAGAAACAACAACATCAATAATTTGTAGGAAATGTAGAAGTTTAATGTGTGGATGGTTGGATTGCTAGGCTTGATACAACCTTTGCCATGGTGCCATGCCTTCTTGGCAACACATTTTTAGGTCTTGGGTGGTATGTTGATACTGGAGCCTCAAGACATATGACAACAAACATATCTAGTCTTCTTTAGGTTAGAGGAACAGGATACCGGCATGTAGGTGGAGCTTGGCGATGATGGCAAGTACCTAGTGACTGGGTTAGGTTCTACCTCATTTTGTGTGCCAAAGGAGTAATTTTGGAGCTAGATGATATATTTTATGTTGTTGGTGTTGTATCCCAAGTTGTCCGCAGCATGCTTGCCATGATATACCAGAGTGAAGGGGTCTTTTGCTATTGTAAAAGGACAAGTCTGGGCTTGTTTATGTAAAAGTGGTGGTCTAGCGGGGCTCAAAACCCATGGTATGGTCATGGCAGGTCCTCTTAGCTTTCATTCCAGGAAGTGTTGGCCAAATGGCATTGCTGACTGCCTCTTGATGGGAAGAAGTCCCTCGTTTTGTTGGGCCATTTGGGCCCTAGGTTGGTGTCTGGTGCTTCTCGGGATGGGTCCATAAGGACACATGGCTTAGGGGATCCTAGCTACGTTTATGTTTTGCTATGTATGAGGTGATTACACGTCTAAGGTTTGTCATACCCGATGTAGCACACCTTCTTTATGCCCACTTGGAGCTTCTTCTCCATTGTATGATCCCTCCTCTTGGTACATATGTGCTCACATCACCATGATGTCATCCTCATCTAGAGAGCTCTACCTTGCTTAAGGGGAGGACGTTGAGGGATATTCTAAATTATTGGTGGTAGTTGGGGTATGACGTCCTCCGTGGCTCATCATTTCACTTAGATGAAGCCAATTGCACCATTTTATCATTGTTATTAGTCTTTTTGTGGTTTAGTCCCCAACTTGGCTTTTGGCGACTCCGATTCAAGAAAATAAAACAAAGTACTTTACAAGGGAAAGTACGCAAGGTGAGCTTATTTCTGTCCTTGATCCTGAGCTTGTTGATCGAAGAAAGAAGCCTTGTCTCCAGGCAAGGGAGATAAGCAACCAATTGCCTCTTGAAATCCTATTAGATATTCAAAATTTATTCACTGATATTCGTGTTATGACACGAATCCCAATGGTTGAATGGAATAATGCTTTGTATGGTGCATTTGATTTTACTAACATACCAAATTATCCAAATGCTTTGCGAAAAACAAAGGGTTTCCCTAAGGTATGGTGCATTTGATTTTACTAACATACCAAATTATCCAAATGCTTTGCGAAAAACAAAGGGTTTCCCTAAAATTACTGGAAATGATGCTATTTCTACTAAGGATCATTGAGATGAGTTTATATCATTCTTGCAAAACAATGATATTAATGATCTTTATATAATGTTCAAATGTTTTGCATTAAGTATGAAGAAGGAAGCTCATAAATGGTTTATTTGACTGACTAATAATAGTATTCTACCGTCCAAGGGTTGAAAGGTACATTTCTTAACAAATGGACAGAGAAGAAAGATCCTTGATTATTGATGCATGCTCTTACTAACGTAAAGAGGAATGAGAATGAAAACATTGATGAATTTGATCGCAGGTTTGATGAGATTTTACAGGGTATTCTTTAGAGACACCAACCAATTGTGCCTTTGGTTTTGATGTATTTTGTGGATGTGTTTCAAGGTGAATTTCGTTTCTATCTCAATATGAATAAGCCACAAGATTTGGCGACTGAAAAGCAAATAGTAAGAGATTTGGATGATAGTTGGAAAGCATTAGGCAAGCCTGATATGTTACACCAGCCAAGAGCTAAAGGTTGAATCCAAAGCAAAGTTAGCATTGATTTCCGAAGCGGCCCATGATCCCATAAATCTCCTGCTTGAAGAATTGAAGAAGTTAAGGATGAATTTGACTCAACAAAATACCTCATTGCAAAACATGATAGTGCAATTAGAAAGAAATCAACAACCTAGGTTTCCTCCAAAGAATTTGAACAAGGGACCTCCACTAAATACAAGGCCTCCTACATCTTTGGAACCAACAAATATGGTGAGTGATTTTCCTTCCTTTTGTAGAGCTTGTTAGGCCCTCCACGATGAAAAACATATGCTCAATATCTGGAATGCATAAAGAACAATGTTCCATTTGACGAAGACGGTCGCAAGTATGTAATAATTTATTTGAAAATAGGCAACAATTCAATTTATCTAACGAGGACATACATGAAATAAAAAAGAAATCTATTGAAGCTGATAAAGCTACAAAGCTCTTGGGAGAAATGCCCTCGAGAAGAGATTAAGAAGTTGTATGAGATCCAGTTCAAAAGCTCGACTTATCAAAGTTAGAGGAAGGTTCTCCTGCAAGCAAGCCAATCACAGGCTCCTGAAAAACCTAAAGATAAAGCTCTTCCCCAAACTCAGGTGAGTTTAAGTAAGTCGTCAATTGGTTTTGATGCTAATGCAAATCTTAGTGTTGATGTTTTCGGATAGGTAAATGCCTTGAAGGTTACTCTCCTGTTGGTTGAGTTGGTGAAATTTACATCGATGAGAAATGAAGTGGTTAAATCATTGGGATTGGTGTTGTGAGGATTTGTGTTGTTAGAGAAAGTGGAGACTTACCCATTGTTACCGTTCAAACTAGCAAGCTAGGCTTGCAAGTGAAAGGCAATCACATAAGAAACTTGGACTGCTTTCACCTTTGTCCAATCTCCTAACTTTTTTGGGATCCAATGTTGTCCCAAGGGGAGAGCCCTTTAATGTACCTTCCAAGTAGATGCCAAATTCCTTCTAAACACCTGAAAGCATAGATTAGTGCCTCTAATGGAGTCAAACACAGAGTAATAGAGAGAGTTAGGATGGTGCTTGTATAGTAGTTTTGGCAGTTTTGCAGGTCTGTTTAGGGTTAAAAAAAGATAGGTTGAGGATTTCATGCCCGAAATTTTAGGGCCACGTGAATTTAGGGCCAAAATTTTGGGGTTGCGAGAATTTAGGGTTGAGATTTTAGGGTTGCAAAAATTTAAGGCCGAAATTTTGGGGTCGCGAGAATTTAGGGCCACGGTAATTTATGGCTGAGGTTTTAGGGCCGAGATTTTACGGCCGTGAGAATTTAGGTATGAAATTTTGGGGTCACGAGTATTTAGGGCCATGAGAATTTAGGGGCGAGATTTTAGGGCCACGAGAATTTAGGGCCACGAGAATTTAGGGGCGACATTTTAGCGCCGAAATTTTGGGGTCACGAGAATTTAGGGCCACGTGAATTTAGGGGCGACATTTTGGGGCCGAAATTTTAGGGAAACCAAAAAAATGAAGGTTTTTTATTTTTATTTTTACGGTTTTTGTCATAAAATTCCAGACCTAATTCTACCATGAAAATGCAAAATTACACATGAAAATGCAAGTTTAACCTAATATTTACAAAAATTCAAACTAAGGTTTGATGTAGAGGAAATGGACAAACTTAGGGTTTTAATGGATGTTACCGCAAACCCTACCCTTAGAGGAAGGTGACAAGCCTTCCTCTTGGAGGTAATTCTCCTTGCTACTAGGTTAGGGCTTCTTGAAACAACCTCTAGGGTTGGTTTCAAGAGTCTAAACAAGGGCAAAGTTGGAGCTCCAAGGCCGAACTTTGTAAAAACCTCCTCTTGGGAGCATTTTAATATGCAATGAGGATAGAATAGCAAGAAAAATCCTTATTCAAAGAGAATGTAGCCCTAGGGCTACCATTCAATCATTCAAGATGCAAAATTGACCTACCATTCATCAAGCAAACCTTAAAAGTGTAAAAGACTTACTTGAACATGAGTTATTCCAGCCATTCTAGCATCCACAAAGCATTAGCAAGACAAAGAAAGCATCCAACTTCATCCAAGAGCAAGAAGAATCATCCCTCCAAGAGGTGCACATCACTTCATAAGGTCCTTCTAGGGTAAAAGAGTAGCCTAATGAATTTTATCCCATAAGTTGTTATCTTAAAATGAAGTGAGGAGAAGTTTATTTATAGCTTCTCACACTCACTTTACAAAAATATCTAGCCCGACATGTCTTTTAAAATGTCAATTTGAAATTATAAAATGTCAACTTAAAATTATAACAAAAATAATATAAAATAATCACATTTGTGGGTAATTTGGGACATTTTCCCCAGAATTTACCCACACATGACTAAAATAGCTAAAAATGATCCTAACACTCCGATCTAAAAGCTGGAGTGGCGAGGGGGGGGGGTCGTCATGTCCCATCTAACCCCAACAGTAGTGAAAATCCCTCAATGCCCCCCCTAATCAAGCAATGCAGCCTGGCATGGAGGATATCGTCATCATCAAAATGAGCCCAAGGAGAGAGGGTGCTGCTGAACGGGAGGACTAGGAGGGTGTGGAAGGTGACCTGGAGTAGAGACATAATCCTCAGTGCTGAAAGAAGTGCCACCAGAATGATAAAACAAGGTGGGGGTCATGTGACCCAGTGACCCACCCCTGGAAGCCCCGAACACCAACCTCAGGGCTTCAAGACCTTTCATGAGGCAGTCAGCAATGCCACTAAGCCATAATACTCCCAAGGGAGAAACCAAAGGGTCTGGCTATAACCCCCACTCAGAAAAAGTCGGATAACACCCCTCCTGGTCAGGAAAAAAATGACCCTCTCTCCTTGGGGCACATCTGTAGGTGCGCTGGTATTGGTACCATGTAACACCCATTATCTTGCAAATTATGATTCTCACTGAGAACATGAATTTGACAAACCAACCTCTTTTCATATCATTATTGATAAATGATCTTATACCCCACAAATTGTATGCAGGATTCTAGCGCCTCGATGAGTGTGATGCCTTTGCCTGTTATGTACAAGTTGGGGCTGAAAGTGACGAGGCCATATCACAATATTTGTGCCATGGATTCTTGCAAGGTTAAAGTTTGCGGGTTGGTCAAAGGTGTTCTGGTCAATCTTGCAACACATCTTGGTATTGAGCTATTGATGGATATAGTTGTTATTGATGTGCTAGAAGCATGGGGTATACTATTATGAAGGAAGTGGGCTGTTGATCCAGGTGGTAACATACAGATGGACTTGTCATATGCCACCATTCCAATGGTAGCAGGAACATTTGTGGTGCTACATAGAGAATCGATGGGAAGATATCACGTAGAAGATCTGAAAGTTCCGGAAAATGAAATTGCCTGCTTCGAAAATGATATTGGATCATACACAATTTTCACCATTGGTCTTGCTCCCCAAGAAGATACTAATAAGTTTTGGACAATGCACTTTGACGAGGCCAAATCTAGGTCAGGTATGGGTGCAGGTATTGTAATGATTTCTCCTCATGCTAATAATCATTGTTTTTCTTTCCGCTTAGAATTTGAAGGTACTAACAATGTGATCCAATATGAATCTCTCTTGCATGGTCTTGAGATTGCTAAAGATTATGTAGGTGACTCTGATATGATTGTCATGCAAGTCAAGGGAAAGTTCGCATGTAAAAATGATAGACTGAAAGGGTACAGAGATGCAGTGCGATTGGCCACAAAAAACTTCAATGCATTGTCTTTGCAAGTGGTTCCCAGAGACCAAAATCAACTGGTCGGTACTTTAGCAGTCTATGCTTTAGTTCTTTGCCTCGGAAAGGCCGTTTTGGAAGTAGGAAAAATTCTAGTAATTTACAGGCTATCAGTTCTTGACAATTCTGAAGATTGGCAGGTTTTTGATGATGATAAACATGTACACATGTTTATGAACAACATGGTGAAATTGTCTTAGTCACCAAATTGATTGGAAAGAAGAGGTTCAGATAAACTAGATTATAATTTCGTTCCTACTGAAATAATATCAATGGAGATGATTTTTGATAGAGATGACAAATGCAGGGACAAGAAAGAAAAGGAGCTCCAACTGGTAGACTACATTGAAAGTGATATCAGATCTCATGAGGATTTGATACCTATCAAGATCGGTAAGGACCTCTCCCCCGAAGAAAAGAGGGAAATGGAAAAGTTGGTTCTAGAATTCAAGGATGTTTTTGCTTGGTCGTATGATGAATTGAAGGTTTATGACACTAGTATCATCAAGCATGCTATACCATTGAAAGAAGGTGCACAATTACATAGGCAAAAGCTCATAAATGTGAATCCGAAGTTGGCTCCTCTGGTTTAGAAGGAATTACAAAAAATGGTCGATGCCAAAATAATTGCTCCGATTAGATATTTAGAATGGCTCTCCAACCGGAAAAAGGATAATTATCCTTTGCCCAACATGGAGCTACTATTGTAGAGGATTATAGGTTCTCAGATGTTGCCCTTTCTAGATGGATTTTTTGGTTTCAACCAGATATCAATAAATAGGGAAGATAGAGCCAAGACAACATTTACTACTCCTTGGGGTACCTATGAATATCTAAGGATGTTGTTTGGTTTAATGAATGCTGGAGCCACTTTTCAGAGGGCTATGGACTATGATTTCAAAGATATTATGCAAACAATTTTAGAATCTATGAAGATGACCTCATCATTTATTGAAAACAAAGAAAGGATCATTTTAGTAATCTCTGACATGTATTTGAACGCATCCACAAGTATGGTATTTCCTTGAATCCTAAAAAGTCAATTTTTGGCTTTGTAGAAGGTAAGTTGCTTGGCCATATTGTGTGCAAAGGAGGAATAAGAATTGATCCTGAAAGAACTAGAGGTATAAAAGATATTGGCTTCCCTAGGAATTTGAAGGCTTTGCAATCATTTTTTTGGAATGTTTAACTTTATTCGTAGGTTTATTCCTTATTTTGCTGAAATTACTAAACCTTTAACAAGTTGGATAAGAAAGATGCAGGTTTCATGCTAGACGAGGAGTCCAAGGATGCTTTTGAAGAAATCAAGAATGTTATTGTGCAAGCTTTGATATTGGTAAGTCTTGACTATTCCAAGCCATTTCAAATATTTTCTTTTTCCTCTATTGACACTATTGCATGAGTTCTTCTACAAAAGAGTGATTAGAATGAAGAACAACCTATCGCTTTCATGAGCAAAGCCTTGAAGAGTGCATAGTTAAAGTATCACATCTTGGAGAAACAAGCATATGCTCTTGTGATGTCACTAAAGCACTCCAGATTTTACATTTGTTAATTAAAGATCATTGCTTATGTGCCTCATCCAGCGGTAAAAGAGATATTGAAGGAACAAGGCAGTCTTAAGACTAGGGGAAAGTAAATCACCAAGACCCAAGAGTATGATTTGGAAATTTAGCCAACTAAATTGATGAGGGGTAAAGTGTTGGCTCAACTATTCGCAGAAGGAAATGAAGTTGCCCTTGATCTTAAAGAAGGGGTGCCTCATATGATATCAATTATCATTGAAACTACGGGATAATGCGATTGGTATAAAGACATTATATATTATCTGAAAACCCTTGCATGTCCCAAGCATCTGCCTAATCATAAGAAAAGAGCATTATAATTAAAGGCATCCAAGTATTGTTCTATGGATCAAGGTCTTGGATGGAAGAACCTGGATGGGCTAATTCTCAGGTGTGTTGGTTCTTTAGAAGCAAATTGGTTAATGGATGAACTTCATAAGGGAGTATGTTGTGGCCATCATTCAGCTTCTACCGCCACTCATAAGATCTTAAGAGCTGGATACTATTGGCCTGCTATCTTTCAGGATGTGCATAAATTCGTAAGGAATCGCCAACCTTGCTATCTCTTTATAGGCAAACTGAAACTTGCAGCTTTGCCATTGCATCCAGTCATAGTGGAAGCACCCTTCCAACAATGGGACCTTGATTTCATTGGTGAATTTAAGGAAAAGTCAGGCAATGGTCATAAGTGGATCTTAACAACTACAGACTACTTTAAGAGGTGGGTTGAAGCTATTCCAACAAAGAACACTACAACAAAGGTGGTTATAGATTTTCTTGAAGAATGAATTATCACTCGATTTGGGGTTCCGACGAAGATTATTACATATAATGCCCAGGCTTTCAGTGAGATGATTTGTCTACTTTATGTGTTGATTACGACGTTATCCTATCTCATTCTTCCAACTATTATCCGCAAGGGAATGGTCTAGCTAAATCAAGCAATAAGAATGTGATGACTATTATAAATACAATTATTGGAGACAACAAGAGAAGTTGGGACAGTAAGTTGAAGTATGCTTTATGGGATGATCGAATAATAAGGAAATATTCAACTGGAAAAACTCCATTTGAGTTGGTATATCGACTTGAGGTGACCTTGCCTATGCATCTGAAAATTCTTGCATACAAAGTCCTCCAAAAACATACCTTAGATCTCGACGCAGTACAAAACAGAATCAACCATTTGATATAGCTTGATGAGACCGAAAGAAGAGCATTTGATCACATGGTACTATGCCAAGAAAAACAAAGGGTCAGTTTGACAAGAAGGCTCGCCAACGAAACTTCGAGAAAGGTGATCTCGTTTTCCTGTGGAACAAATGAAAATAAAAACTAGGTAAGCATGGTAAGTTTGAAAGTCTTTGGTTGGGTCTTTATCAAATTGAAGATGTTGCAGGTACTAATTCCTCCTTGAGTAATTTAAATGGAGAAAAGTTACCATTGCCCTTTAATGGGAAAGCATTGAATTTTTTTTTCTCAAGAGATATCTGATGCCCTTGAGGCATACCTTGTACTATAGTAGTTGTAGTTTCATTTGATTTCAACATTTAGTTTTACTCATGCATTGCACTTATTTATTGCATTTCATTTTGTTTTGAACAAGGCAGGATGGAAGTGTCTACCTTCGATGCATTTGACATATCTGTTGTTAGATGTGTGTGTAGGTCTACAGGTCCCAGATGATTCAGAGGTTCTCATACACTCTTGGGAGAAGTGCATGCCCCACAATTGGAGCCAACTATTGCAACCCAGATCGTCCGCAACATGCTTGCCAGGATATACCGAAATGAAGGGATCTTTTTCCATTGTTAAATTCCAAGTCTAGGCTTGTTTATTTAAAAGTGGTGGTCTAGTGGGGTTCAAGACCCATTGTCTGGTCATGGCAGGTCCTCTTGGATTTCATTTAGGGAAGTGTTGGCTTATTGGCATTATTGACTGTCTCTTGATGGGTTGAAGTCCCTCATTTTGTTGGGCCCTTTGGGCTCTGGGTTGGTGTTCGATGCTTCTCAGGATGGGTCCATTAGGACATCCAAGTTGATCCTCCAAGGACATTAGTTAATAGCTCAACACCCTACAATTTTGATGAAACTTCCTAATCCAATCATTAAAATAAGTTGAAAAAGCTTCCCTTGCTTAATAAGTCATTTTGCTGAGTGCAGTGTACATTTTTATTAAGGTCATGACAGAGGAGTTCATCAGTCAACACCACCAACATCAAGGTACATATAGGGGTTGATGTGCTTGATTAAATGCCAATTCCATACCCTCATACATGATAGAATCTGGTGGAAACTTTGCAATCCTGAAATCCTGAAAACTATTAAGTCTGATGAATTCTGAATGGGATCTAAATTCTACTTTTTGCATATGAAGTCCGATGAGGTTGGAAACACTCTCAAACATCTTGAAATAATTAATGGTAATGTTAAAAATTTAAGTAAAAGGATGGAAAATAAAAGATAAGGAGAATGTCACTTCATTAATATTTAATATCACCAAAGACTACTGCACCAGGGCAATATTTTTTTGGAAGTGCATTTCCATGCCGTACATCATGTGTTTATGTGTTTCGAGCAAGAAACGGGCTAGGTACGTGGGGGGTGGTGGCGTTTCCTGCAACTTAGCCATGACATCATCCTCATCCAGAGAGCTCTACCTGGTGTAAGGGTAGGACATTGAGGGATCTTCTACATTGTTGGGGTTAGTTGGGGCATGATGTCCTCCCTCGGCTCACCTTTTCACTTAGATGAAGCCAATTGCACCTTTTTATCATTGTTTTTAGTCTTTTTGTGGTTTAGTCCACGACTTGTGGGTGACAAACCCTAAAATTAAATTATTTTACTTTTTAGTAAGGTAGGCTCTAAAGTTAAATGAAGTCAAGGAAGCCTCATATAAATAAGGCTTCTAACTTTCATTTGTAAATAGGAACAAGGGTTCTAATATGGACTAATTACTTTTTATTTTGGTCTTTTGGAGTGTGGATGGATGTATTGCTAAGCTTGATACAACCTTTGCCATGGTGTCATGCCTTCTTGGCAACACATTTTTAGGTGTTGGGTGGTCTATTGATAGTGGAGCCTCAAGACATATGAGAACAAACATATCCAATCTTCTTTAGGTTAGAGGAACATGATATCGGCGTGTAGGTGGAGCTTGGTGATGATGGCAAGTACCTAGTGACTGGGTTAGGTTCTACCTCATATTGTGTGCCAAAAGGAGTAATTTTGGAGCTAGATGAGATATTTTATGTTCTTGGTGTTGTAGCCCAGATCGTCCGCAACATACTTGCCAAGATATACCAGAATGAAGGGGTCTTTTGCCATTCTAAAAGGCCAAGTCTGGGCTTGTTTATGTAAAAGTGGTGGTCTAGCGGGGCTCAAAACCCATGGTATGGTCATGGCAGGTCCTCTAGGCTTTCATTCCAGGAAGTGTTGTCTTAGTGGCATTGTTGACTGCCTCTTGATGGGCAGAAGTCCCCCATCTTGTTGGGCCATTTGGGCTCTAGGTTGGTGTCCGGTGCTTCTCGAGATGGGTCCATCATGACACATGAATTAGGGGCTCCTAGCCATGCTTATGTTTTGCTATGTATGAGGTGATTGGGCATGTAAGGGTTGTCATACTCGATCTAACACACATCCTTAATGCCCACTTGGACCTTCTCCATTGTATAACCCCTCCTCATTTTACATATGTGCTCACATAACGATGATGTCATCCTCATCTAAAGAGCTCTACCTTGCTAAAGGGGAGGACGTTGAGGGATCTTCTAAATTATTGTGGTTAGTTGGGGGCCCATGACGTCCTCCTCGGCTCATCACTTCACTTAGATTAAGCCAATTGCACCATTTTATCATAGTTTTGTCTTTTTGTGGTTTAGTCCCCAACTTGTGGGTGACAAACCCCAAAATTAAATTTTTTCTTTTTCTTTTTAGTAAGGTAGGCTCTGAAGTTAAGTTAAGTTAAGGAATCCTCATATAAATAAGGCTTCTAACTTTCATTTGTAAATAGGAACAAGGGTTCTAATATGGACTTATTACTTTTTATCTTGGTCTTTTGGAGAAGTTGAGTGATGCACACCTCTCTTTGGCTTGGTTTCTATGTGATGAATGGTGAATGGTGAATTTTTAGGGCTTATGTTATCTTGCAAGGTTGATCCTAAGAATGGTTTTAATAACTCGTGACCTAGGAAGGACTTAAGTATCTCTTGTTCTCTTTCTTAGTTGGTGGTTGTAAGATCTCTCCATTTTCTTGTTTGATGTTGCTTTTGCACCTTGGACGAGGTAAATTAGGGTTTTTTATCAACATCTTGTCATCGTTGTTTGAGGAGACCTTCCTCTTGAAGGAGCTTTCCACTGTGGGCCTTGGAGTTCATCTTTTGCCTTAATTAGGGTTTTGTCTACTTTGACTTATCGAGTTGCTAGCCTTTTCTCCTAGTTGGTAAATCTTGAATAGCCAAATTGAGTAGGGATGTTGACCTCGATCTTTAATCCCCTAGGGTTGAAAAGACTAAGTTCATAACCCCTCTCTTTTTTATCAAAATTCTCTTGTACATTTATTACAAAACTTCAAAAAATTATAATATCAGAAAAACCCTAAAAATTAGAAAAATTTATATCTCAAAAAGTATTTGAAATTTGGAAATTCTGTATGGATGGAAAATGTTTCGTACTTGAGTTAATGGTAGATTTCATCCCGAGGTTGATTTGTGTGATATCTCGATATTTGTGTCGGCTAGGTTTTGTATTGTAGATCTGTTATTGCAGGTACAACATGTATATTTAGCACTTTCGCTAAGTTTGAAGTCCTGAAAAGTGGTTTCTAGGCCTATATTGACCCCTGGGAGGTTGAAAGTTGATTGGGAAATGTGGCGGGACCACACTCTATTTGAGGGCTGCTATAAATCTTATATCTGATCTGATATTCTGTTTTCAGAACTGTTTTGAAGCCTCTTCTTCACCCTATTGCTCATCCCCCCAACCCTACCTGGTACACTTCATATGGTAAGGATGACGTTGTTATGATTGATTTTTATCTAGTTTTCAGAGATACATTCATTGCTGCAATCGATGTTTTAATAATCGGAACCGGGAATCAAACTGGTCAGGGGTCAACTCGGACCGGAACTGGAACCGGTAATGAACCGGAGCGGTTTGATTTCAATGTACCAGACTATTAAAAAATACAAAAAAAATTACAATTTTAATCATAAAAATTATATTTAACATTCCAAGCTATATTTCAAGCCATTAGACACATAATATGTATATTTGAAACCATTAGACACATAATATGTATATTTGAAACCATTAGACTTATTTATTGCTGTTTGGAGGGCGAATTAGGTTTAGGTTTTTTGTGTTTTATTAAAAAACCAATTAAAATTTAAAAACCCAATTTTGGGCTTGCGGATGTGTTCTTTTAGCTGGCCGGTCGGGTTATTACGGAACCGGCCGGTTAGGGCCGGTTTGGTAATGAACCGGGCTGGTTAGGGCCGGTTAGGGCCTGTTCATTACCAAACCGGACCCCCGGTTCATTGTCCCATTTACTTTGGCCAGTCAAACCGGCCGGTTCTGGTTCGAACCGGACCAGTTATTAAAACACTGGCTACAATCCAATAACAACAGTAGCAATTTGATGTTATATTTCTTGGGATTCGTGATAAGGATCTTTTACTCCTCCCTCTCTTTTAATAGGTGGTTGATTCAACCATGCTTGATATGCTTCCTCTCAAAGTTGCACTCTTTTTGCAGCCTTCTCTTTATTTGTCTTTGTAATGGGGTGCAATGGAAGATGGTAGACAGGTCTCTCATCATCAAAATCCTGGTTTCAAAATTATTGAACATTACATCAATAATGATATTAGTAAGCATAATGCAATTGTTTTGTTCCAACATTATACGAAACAATTATGATATTTATACTTCATTGTTTGACTCCATAAGGCACTAATCTTTATCGAGAGGTTTATTGGGAAATGTGTTGGTGTATTGTCTAGGTAATTACAATTATTGTCCACTAAGTTCTAGGGACTCCCCCTTGGTTTTAGGAGTTGACCTAAAGCATTCAAGAAGCTAGGATGTGGTGACAGTGGGCTCTAGCTTCTCTCGTGCTTGCCACTAATCGCACTGTGACTTTATCGTGGGTGCTATTTTGAGCAGTAACACTTGGCTTGATGAAAAATCCACAGTATCCACTTTTAGTTTCTTCTCAAATGAATTTCAAGTACAGGGTTGATTTTGATGATCCTGAAGTGATCATTAGAAGTTAGCATTGATCCTAGTCAAGTTTTTGGCCAGAGGGGTCGGAGGGGTTGGGATTTAGAAATTGCTAGTAGATCCCATGAAGCATAGAGCTTTGTTGACAAGCAATGACAATTTGTGTGAGCTTTTCCATAGAAGATTGGTCTCCTGAACTATGGGTCTTTGTTTTGGTTGAAAGAATTTGTAGTTGGATTTTTTATTTCCAATTGGAGAGGAGAGGAGTGTGTAAGGGATGTGCACTCACCAAGCATGCCAAGGTTGCTTTCCCAATCAATGGGAACAAATCAAAAGGGATTCTTTTGATCTCTTTCATTTAGATGTCTATACATCGATGTCATCAACTTATTTGACTAGTAAACTTTATTATGTTAATTTCATTGATGATTCTTTAGGTATTGAGTTCAATAAATTGAGGGGAGTATACCTCCAATGATTTTGATTCCTTTTCCAAAGAAGCATGGATCAAGAGTGAGTTTACAATGCCTTACAACCTGTAGGAGAATGGGATTGCGAAAAGAAAGAACATGCCCATAGTAGATGTTGACAAGTCTATGATTCATGACTTAGATATGGCCATGTTTCTTTGGGAAGATGCATATCGTATAATAGTCTACATATTGAACAAGTGTCCTCATAGAATGTGGAAGGAAAAGACTCTAAAGGAAGCTTTCACATGGGAGAAA